>JAEQBH010000518.1:187500-1436303 GCA_016808115.1 Tetrastigma voinierianum
AAAAGTTCGGGGCACTATAGAGTAAGAGTATTCAGCTTTTAAGAACCCTCAAATTTCAAAAGCCTCTCTCACGATCTTAAGCTCAACTCTATCGCAGATAATGGATGGGCTCGTCAGCTCCGGCGATCGACCAAGGATCTTGGTCACCAATGACGATGGGATCGACGCGCCGGGATTGCGAGCACTGGTTCAGGTTCTTCTTTCCACCAATCTGTATGAGGTTCTTGTCTGCGCGCCTGATTCGTACGTTCTCTGCCATTTTCTTTTCCATCCCATCATCTGAATTCGTTGAATTAAAAAATGATCTTGGTTTTGGAGTGGATCCGTGTTGATATTGATTCGGAAATTTTGTCACTTATGGATGTGAAATTTCATTTGCAAGAACTGCCTTATACAAATAATCCTCATGCCATTTCTGGCGCGCTGGGTTGCGTTTTTTTTTCTTAAGGGAGAAGTCAGCTGTCAGTCACAGTATAACCTGGCGCCATGCTGTTTCCGTGAAGCGAGTAGACATTGATGGAGCAACAGCTTATGCAGTTTCTGGTTTGTTTATCCCCTGCTTTCTGCTTTGAGCTTCCTGTGTTTAATCCTAGTCTGATTCTCTTACATGGTTCGGAACTTTGGACAACTTTATCATATAAAAAATAGTTGCTTGTATTACTTTGTATTTGCCTTTGATGGAGGGATTCTATTTGCAATATACCATTGGAGTATCCATGGAATAATGCTAGTGTTGATATCTGCAATGAAGCTTATAGTAAGACAGATATCAGGTTTGAGGGTCATCAGATGCTCACACCAGATGTAGAATGCATATATTTCTTTTTTCACTCTTGTTTTTGTCTAAGGAATCTCAAAACTAAATTTGGAGTATTTTCCATATTGTGCATGACTTTTGGTAATTAATACTCCAGGGAGAACAATCTCAATATGGAGCCAATTGAAAATTTGTAATTCTTCTAGATGCTTGTAGAAAGCATTATTTTCTGGAGAGATTCTTCTGTTCTTCCAAAAAGAGATTTGATTTTTGTTTTCCTTTTTTTTCCCTAGTATCCTCAGATAATTATCACAAAGCATTTGCAATTAGGGATGAAAGAAGGATAAGGAATGGAAAAGATTCTACTTTTGAACTATTGGACCTGTCTGACTGACCACATATGTCTATAGCATTACACTAATTGTAGTTCTAGTTTAAGACTTAAACTTAATTTGGTGTATCATTTTTTGGCCAAGCTTGCCTTGCTCAAGATTTATTGGATATTCAATTGTTAGGAAATGAATATTGTTTGAGCCATTCCAATGCTGGATAAAACCACCACTAAAAGATTTAAATTAAACGCCCTTCTATTGTGTTTACCTCAACTTAATATTGCAGTTGCAAGAGTCTGTTTTACTTCCACAAGTTACCCAATTAGTGCCAAAAGAAAACCAAGGCCCAGGAATCAATCTTCTACCTAGTTGTGTGCTAGCCTAGTTAGTTCCATTAAGCAGAGACCTTACCTTAGAACACTTTAAACAAATTTAAAAAGTTCATATTACATTACAAATGATGCAGCGCAATGGGCTTCATTGATTCTTAGTGATATATTATGGCACTCCCAAGATCAAACTTCTGGTGCAAATCAGGGACTGCGGCATGCCTATTTATTCTTGAAATGAATATCCGGTCTATCTCTGTTTCATTATAGTAGCACACAAAGTGAGTCTGAATTATCATCTTTCATTTGTATGATAGACTTGTGGGGTTATTCACTCAAGGGAAAAGATCATCCTTTCTTAGGTTTCTTAATAATCGTGGTTTCTAATTGCATTAGCAAATTTACATGATTCTAATATTACATTATACTGTCCAGGAACTCCAGCTGATTCTGCCTCTTTGGGAATCTCAGCAGCACTCTTTCCTTCAATTCCTGATCTGGTAGTGCTCTGGTCTTGTATACAATGTTTACCTGCATTTCAATGGTTACATTGACAGAGAGGATCACTTAAAACCTTAGTCACATGTTTTTCTATTTATTTATTTTTGATAGCTGTGGGTGTTTGGCCAGCTTGTGCATACCTTGATTAATTCCATGGGGCCCTAAAGTTACTAGTCGAGTAAATCCTCCAGTGGCCCCAAGGGGCCGCGAACTGGTGACCTAGTCACATGTTTTTCTATTGTGATATTTTCTTGTTCATTTCTCTATTCTGACTGCCTGTTTTACTAGGATTTTTTTGCTTTTCAACCTTTTGTTTTAGAAAAACAAACGAGCTTGACACTTTTTTTCTGGATTTGAGTAAGTTTTGTGGTGCTTGAGCACAACAGATCTGTAACTCGATTTGTTTTTTGTTAATTTAATTTTTTTTCCTTAGAGATCTCTTTGTTCAACAATTATTTGGGGAAAACATCTTCCAATGCAGGTCTTAAACCCTAATATCAGCAAAGATATTGAAGGCCTAGAAACAGACCTTGATAACTTAACACCAAAATAAGCTTTGAGAATATTGACAGAGTCACCATTTCAATTTAAAACATTATACGTGAAAATGCATGCATTACAACCATATGGAGTATATGGTGAAAAGACATTGTTATCAAGCATCCAACACATATGCACTACCATATAAACCCATCTAAAGATCACACTGTTCAAAATTTCAAATATCTCACGTTTACTTGTTTGAAGTGTCATAAAACCAGACCAGTACACATAGAGTTCCAGTATGTTCCTACTATGCTGGGTATCTAAAACTTAGTAGTGGTAACATGCTTGTAAATGTGTCACAAAAGTTTGGGCATGGTTATATGCAACAGTGGCGCATAAATTTATTATTTCTTGTTGCTAATGTGTTTCTCATGTCTGGTCACAGGTAATTAGTGGCATAAACAAAGGCAGCAACTGTGGCTATCACATGTTAGTATTATTCTCCTGGTGTTGCCATCTCTTTAATTAGTTTTCTTGTTATTGTCTTCGGTCTCTGAACTGTATTACCTTTTCCTTTTTTCCTTTTTTTTTGGTGATAAAATGGGGATTTTATTATGAATGTTAAGATAAGATAGGGATGGAAAGACCCCAGAACAAGAAAAAGAGCAAAAGAAACAAAAAAGTCTAGCTGAACTCTTCCCTGTGATTCCCTTGGAACATGGAGTGATCCAACTCCCAGTCAAGGAAATCTAATGAAAGCCTCATGATTAATGGGGGATTATACACACATCCTATTCATACCATCCACTGCGCTATCAATGGTGTTCTCAGTTACATTGTTTGAATTCCCTGAAGGTTCTGCTGAAAAATATGGGTTGTTATCTTTAATATAAGTAGTTTCTTATCAAAAAAGAAAAAAAATGCTGTTAAGAACAAGTAGGAGAGATCTTTCAGATTCTGTTGTAACCTTTGTAGTTTCTGAATTGATTATTGTTCTATCTATTGTCTCCTTAGTTTATCCTACCTATTTCATGTGTTGCACGAACCAGTGAACAGCCAATTTGTTCTCGTGACACTAATCATTTATCCATCATGGGATTGCAGTGTTTACTCTGGGACAGTAGCTGGAGCTCGAGAAGCCTTCATTAATGGTGTACCTTCTGTCTCTTTGTCATACCAATGGTATATGGATACGACTCTAATCTAATGTTGAACTCAATACATTATTTATGATGATCAAACTTGAGTTTCTGCTTAAATTTTATGCACATAATCCATAAATATACACTTATAAATATGTGTGTGTTATCATCTGTGGTATTTTTATTATCGTGTGTTGTCTCACATTTTTACCTTTTCTTACGTTGTTACTTATAATCAATAGAAGAACTGTTGGAGTGATTGTGTTTGGGGGAAGGATATTTCATCTTTCATTTGTTTTTGATTAAGTTACCGGAGGGGGTATTGATTTTCTCTTCAATGTCAATTGGTTGTCTTTCAGGGTTGCAGGTACAAGTAACATAAATGACTTCAAACTGTCTGCAGAGGCTTGCTTGCCCATTATAAGTTCAATAATGGCTGAGATTAAGAATCAAAGATATACTGAAGGATGTTTTTTGAATATAGACATTCCAACGGATGTTGTTAACCACAAAGAATTCTATTACTGTCTTCTGTCTTCTGATTAGATGTGAGTTTTAAGGCACACCATGTTCTTTCTTCTGATTTTCTGATTTGTCATCCAGTATAGATCCATCTGCTAGCAATCTTTTAAATGATCAGCTCCAATACACTTTCTTCATTGGTATAAAAACAGAGTCGGCAAAATTCAACTTCAATCCAATTATATCATTGTATCTTTGCAGAAATTCACTTCAAACATTATAATTATTTCTCTCTTTAACCATTATGTTTTGATGAAAGAGGAAGAAAGTGATGGACTAGAATCCCTTTTGGTCTCCACTTTCTGTGCTTTTGATTTCTTAGGGAATCTTTTAGGTGTCTCATTAGATTTGGTTTGTGTTGGGAATCACAATTCAACTAGCACAATATTTGTCAGTCTTTCAGTTTTGTTCACTGAGGGGGCTTATTATCTTAGTGGCAGTGTCTTAGCTTGATGGTGTTTTGGTTCTCTACCTCATAGAAAGGTTTGATAATTTTATCTATCAAAAAAAAAAAAAAAAAGAAAAAAAAGAAAGAAAGAAAGAAAGAAAGGTTTACCATTTAGCGACTGTACTTCGTCCCATCTCTCCTTCCTATTGTGCTGAAGAAAGCAATGGAATGGAACCCTTTTTGACCTTCCAATTTCCTATGTTTTTAACTTCTTATGGAATCTTTTTGGTGTCTAAATAAGTTTGGTTTTTTTTGGGAATCAAAATTTAACTAGCAATTTGTCATTAATCTTTCCACATTATTTATGCTGAGGGGAGCTCATTAACTTAGATGTGACTTTCATATCAACTTTTATGGTGTTTTTGGATATTATGAGTTTTTGTCCCTCATAAAAAGGCTTTTTTCATTGAGGCTGACAGTACTTTAAGGCAGTATAATCTCTCTCTCTCCAGTGGGTATTTGGGATTACAACCCTATGCCATCTTGCCATCCATGCCACTCATGGGCTGTCCTTGCAAAGAAACAAGCCATTGTCGTTCTTTGAGCTGACAACACTACATAGTACGTTTGGCAAAAAGCACTTAATAGTAAATAAGGTTGAGTCCTTGGATTTCCCTAAATTCTGTGAGAACATTCATTTATTTCTTTTCATAGCTGGATTCTTCTCTTTCTAGGATTTCAAAGATTGAAAGTGAGAATATTCAAGCCTAAAATTGTATAATTCTTCATCTTTTTTCCATGAAATCACTCAGGGTTCACTTCTTGTCCAACTGCTTCTCCATTTCTATGTTGGATTTGAGGAGTTTCTTGGTCACACAGTGGCATTATTGAAAATTTGAAGCACTTCTTTTTAGTGATTCATCTGACTTGTCCTGATTCCCTTTTGGGTGAATATCTTTTCCTGTATGTTGTTATGTTGTGCAGTAACTTTTGCAGAAAGATTTCTTCTTGCTAGCCCTTCAGTGTGGTTTGTATACTTTGTTGTGTACTTTGCTGCACCTATTGCACTTTCTAATATATTCCCTCATTTATGTATAAAAAATTCTAGAGGTGATGTTGGACAAAAAATAGTGTCTCGATCAAATGACTGTCAGAAAGAAATTTTGTGGGTAGCATGCTGATGAGAGTAGCATAACAAAGTGTGACTCTTTTATGTGCTTCCTTTCTCAATGGTTTGGCAAACTTCTAAACCAAATGGTATTCCACCTTTAATTATTGCCTTTTTTATTCAGGGCATTTTTCTTGATTCCAGTTGTTGATTTTTTACTTTCTTCCTGACAATCATTTTAAAAATAACAGAACTCCAGTTAATGAACCATGTCTTTGATTTTTGGTTTCTAGCAGAAGTATGTCCAAATCCCTTTGTTTCCCTTGGGATGATATCAAGTTGCAAGGAAGATCATACTTTGTTTTGTCTTTGTGAAGGTTTCTTGCTGTGAAACAAAATTAAATTGATAGCATAATGTTTTATCTCTCCCTTTTTTTTTCCTTTTTTTTTGTGTGTGAAAATTCATAGGCTGCAATAATTTATACCGTACATGGGCAATGTTCTCATTATTATGAAAGACAGAAGCATATCAATGAGGTTGAAGGAGAGGAATCTCCTGCATTTTGTTTCTAATCTTCTTAAATTTCTGTAGTAGAGGAAAATTTCCAGTTTTCTTTATTTTTTCCTTTTGCTTCGCTAGGAAGAGAACTTTGAATAAATGACCCACAGGTGATGCTATCTAAAATTATCTTACCGTCTCTAATCAGTTTCTTATTATAACAAGATTTTGTTTGTCATTAGCAATATTATTCATTCCAAAACACATTGGTTTTGAGAATGTGATTTAATGCTATTATGGGTTATTTCTTATGCCTCAAATAGGGGTATAAATTGACTAAGCAGGGAAAAAGTTTTATCAAATCAGGGTGGAGACAAGTTACTTCTAGCACACAAGGCGGAAGAGTATTATCAACTATGACAATGGACACAAATCCAGAAGTGTGCGCAGAAATGGATGCATCACCTTTATCAGGGGAACATCTTTTATTCAAGAGACATGTGGGGTCTCTTTCTTTATTTAACTTCCTGTTTCTGTTCTAGCAATGTTTTTTTTTTCAAATTTTCCTGTGCATAAAATTTTAACTTCTAGATTTATTACTTCCATTTTTTCTAGGTAAGGGAAGCCCCTGTTCTTGAGGATGACACAGACTACCAATCTCTTCTGGATGGATATGTGGGTGTTTTTCCTGTTTTTATTGGTACTGATCTATAAAAGGGGTTGTCTGTAATTAACATTTACTTATGATCTCATTTCAGATAACTGTCACTCCACTGGGTGCCCTATCTCCTGCTTTCATTGATTGCCAGGAGTACTTCAAAAATTTGGTGCCAGGATTCTTGGAATCCTCCTCATCAGCCTTATAATTCTTGAGGTGCCCTCTTGTGCTTAAAAACCAACAGCTTATGCTTTATTCTTATAAGTTTCCTTGTAGTGGAGTGTTAGAACCTTCCCTGTAAACCGTAAATTTCATTCAATGCAAACTAAAAATAAAAAGAAGATAGTTGCATATGTTCGAGGGGTTTGCTAGCCCTCCCTGGCATGACTGCCTAAAAACTAACAAGAGAAAATTATCAATGCCCAAAAACAGCACGCCCAACACAGCAGCACACATGAGGACCACCACAACTTCTAACTAACTCAGAAAAGACCCAAATACCCTCTTATTCCATTATGCTGGACCTCTTCTGGCTATCCGCATACGTGAAATCGCACTTTGTGGTCTCACAACATTCTCCCCAAATGCTTGCACTTGTCCCAAGGTGGAATTCTGAATTGTTGTCGTTTGTCATAGTCCTCCCAGTGGCTTCAATTTTGGGCCACCCTTCCATTTCACCAACACTTAGAATGCGTATCCCTGCGCTTAGACGAACTTAGAAATTTCCTCCGTTCACCATCGCCCATCCTCGTTAGAAAGTTGAGGTGGAATGTTGGTAGCAGTGTTGGAGGTCCCAATGGCCTTTCTCAATTGGTAGACATGGAAAACAGAATAAATGGATGTATAAGAATGTAACTCTAGATGATAAGCTACCTGTTCAATCCGATATGACACCTTGTATGGACCATAAAAGCGTGGGTTTAGTTTTTCATTACGCTACTTCGCTAAGGATTTATGCCGGTATGGTTTGAGCTTTACGTAAACCATATCGCCTTCTTCAAATTTAACCTCTCGACGTTTCCCATCTGCAATCTGCTTCATTTTTGTTTGAGCCTTTAAGAGGTGGGACTTCAACACCTCCAACATAGCATCCCTTTCTTCTAACATGGCTTCCACTAATGACACTGGAGTTGAATTTCTGCCATACCTAGTTACTGGTGGGGGCTCCCGTCCATAGACAATTTGAAAGGGTGTGGTTTGGTCGACGATGGAAAGATAAACGTAGCCACTGCTTTGGTTTGTCACCACAAACAACGGCGTATGTTTCCACGCTTATATTCACCATGTTCGTTTGTCCGTTCGTTTGAGGATGGTAAGAGGAACTCCTCTACAGCTTAGTACCTTGCAAATCGAACAATTCAGCCCAAAGGGACTTGAAATCATCAAATGGTTTGAGAAAAGAAATACAAAAAAAATGGCACAACCAATGTCTTGATCCATGTCCTCCACGTCTCCCTTCTCAGCTCGTCAATCTCTGACCTTCAAAACCTCATGTGTTGTATCTGCCAACCTCTTGCACGCACTCCCAAGTTGTATATTTATAGTTCGCATCCAAAGCAAACTTTGATAACCTCACATGGTCAAGCTTCCGCCTTCATACGTTGCTCGCCAGCGATTTGTCCGCTATGAGCGGGAACTAAAATTCTCAAACTCCGCTCTTCAAATTGTAGGGGTTTTCCGCTTATATGGGAAGCGTACCATCAAACGTAACAACATCGCATACGGCCATGTTCAGCACTTCAAATCAACTCGACGTTGTCGCGTTTGTTTGCCTACTATAATGGGGAATTGTGAAGACTTTGTCACAGTTAGTTGTGATGGTGCGAGGAATGCCATGGAGTTGAATCAATTTTCACAAAGATAACAGAATCGTTTGCGTTTTCGTAAAAGGATGACATAGTGCCACAAAATGAGCATATTTGCTCAGCTGATCAACCACCACTAGTATTGTGTCCATACCCTCGAATTTGGGCGACCCTTCGATAAAATCCATCGTCACATCTTCCCAAATTTGTTCAGGAATGGATAGGGGTTGAAAAAGGCCCATGGGGGACATTGATAGATATTTTTGTTGTTGACAAACTATGCAAACCACCACATATTGCTGAATTCGGAGTTTCATTCCCTGCCAATAGAATTCCTAGCCACTGTGAGGCTGTTTTAAATACACTGAAAGTGTCCTCTCACCCACTCTATCATGGAACTCTGTAACAACATCGACGTAGGAAGAATCCTTCGTCAACACTATCTTTCCCTGAAATTATAATCTGTTGTTGAGCACAGTGTACCCTGTAGGTGCTCTGTGGCCAGACATAATGTCACCCTTGACAATCGTGAACTTTTTATCCCTTTCTACTTTGGAATCCACCAGCCTAGATTGAGATACTGCTGCTTGAGTTAAAGCTGCAAACTCTATCGCCTCTGGCATCCGTGATAAGGCATCGACAACCTTGTTTTCCACTCCCGGGCATACTGGATTTCAAAGTCATACCTGGGCACTGGCGCCACCACGGTGTCTACACTCACTAATCAGCCGATCCAACAAACTTCAAAACTGGGCTTCGCTTGTCCTCACCACAAACCGCCCTAGCAGGTATGACCGCTTCTCGAATCGAAAATACTTTTTCGCGAATTCTCGCTTCATAAATTGATTTCGGGCCTTGCAGCGGGGCAAAGCGCGATTAGACATTATTCGATGGTCTCCGGTTCCATCAAAATCAGCCCCTAACCCGATCCTAAAAGCATCCGTCCCACACAAAGGGTGAAATATGGAAGGTACTCAGTGAATACCAACCATTGCTTTCTTCACCGTCGCATTCCAACCAACCTGATTCGAAAGGCTTTGTCGTGGCCCAAAGCCCCATACTCGGGATACGAATTTTCTATAGTATCCTGTGAGCCCTAGAAATCCTCTTAGCTCCTTTATATTTTTTGGGCTTAGCTTGTTCAACATGGCTTCTATCTACGACTGATATGCTTCAACCGCATTTGTTGAAATAACATGTCCCAGATATTCTAAACTTTCTTGGCCGAAACAGACTTTGTCAGATTCATGTATAATTGCTACCCTTTCAATACCCTCAACACCTTCTTCAAATGCAGTTGATGTTCCTCCCTGTTCTGGCTGTACACAAGTACATCATCAAAAATTACTAACACAAAATGCCGCAAATATTCACAAAAGATCTCGTTCATCAACGCTTGAAATGAGAGGGGGCGTTAGTAAGCCCAAACGACATTACGAGGAAGTCAGTGTCCTTTGTGGGTTTGGAATGTTGTCTTTGGAATGTCCTCTAGGCGAATTCGAATCTGATGGTACCTAGACTTTAGATCTAATTTTGAAAAGATCGTTGCTCTGTGCAACTTGTCCAACAGTTCCTCAATGGCGGGGATGGGGAATTTATTAGCAACTATACCTTTATTCAAGGCTCAATAATTCACACAAAATCGCCAACTCCCATCTTTCTTCTTAACCAAGATCACCAGACTAGAAAAAGGGTTGCAACTGTGTTGTATTATTCCTGCCGCCAACATCTCTGCCACAAGCCTCTCAATCTCATCCTTCTGGATTTGGGGATAACGATAAGGATGAACATTACTTGGGTCGGTACATTTCTTGAGGACTATGTTCTCATCCTCGGATTGGTGGCAGTCCCTTTGGCATCTCAAACACTTCTTGGAACTACTGTATTACCCTCTCCATATCCTTTGGAATTCCAGTTGTATCAAGCTTATCCTCTACTCCCATGTGGTTGAGTTCAACAAACACCCCCTAGCCAACCTGCTTCAATGCTTTAGCCATTACCCTGAGAGTGACTTGAGATTTAGTAAGGCTAGGATCCTCTTGTAATTCCACCCAAATTTCTTCCACGTTAAACCGCATCACCTCAGTCTTCCAATTGGTGTATGTGACTCCTAAACTCTCCATCCATTGTAACCCTAGGATAATATCAGAACTTCTTAATTTCAAGGGCAAAAAATCCTCAATCACTGTTAACCCCGACAATTTTAGCTCCACCCCCCTACAGATTCCCTCACTTTTCACTGCTAGACCTGTGCTCAAAATCACTCCATAGCTCACTGATCCCCAACTTCCGAACCAGCTCCACCGAGATGAAATTATGAGTGGCTCTCGGATCAATCATCACTATTACACCCTCCCCTTTAATCTCCCCTCGTAATTTCATGGTTTTTGGTGACGACAGCCTAATCACGGAATTCACTGAGAGCTCCACCACTACGTGATCCCCTTCCTCTAATTGATCTCTACTTCCTCATCTACAAGTAATTTTTGGTTCGCGCTCCTTCTCTCGAGAAACCACTACCTGCAATACTTGGAGCTTGCATCTATGGCCAATCGAATACTTTTCGTCACATCTATAACAAAGACCCTTCTTATGCCTCATTTGCATCTCCACGTCTAACATCCTCTTGAATGGCGCTTCCATTCAATGTTCTGACGACTTTTCTGTCGGAGTCGTACCTCTGGATGCTGATCCCATGGCCCCTTTTGATTCCGATCCACTCTCTACATACCCCCCCTTGTTTCCCCCATGCGTTGATCCCTTGAGATGTTTTAGGGTTTGATTTCTTTGTTTCTATTCGCCGTCATCCGGATGACTTGCTCGATCCACTGCTTGTTCACAATTAGCCTCGGCTCAGACATAGGATCTGGCCCATCCACGACCGTCCCAAAGATATGCTTTGCACATCCACTAGTGATGACAAATCATTTACGATATTCCCTTACCGTCCCCACTGATGCGTATTAAGAATCAAGCCCGAGAGGGTTCCCTCTCGTATAACCGTAAGCTGCTTCAGCAACCGCCCTTAGAACTGACCAGCTCTAATGGTCGTCGACTGTCCTCGTACAGGTACCACACAAAAGCATCCCCCTCCATGTTAACCATGATTGCATCCATCTTCTCCATTTTGCTCATTCGATTCAATTTAAAAAATCTTTTGGCTCTACTCAGCCATTTGTCTGGATCTGAGCCATCGAAAGGAGGCATCTCAACCCTCTTGGTTCGAAACTCGTTTTTCCCTTCAGACTCCTTACTCGAGGTACCTTCATCTTCTTCTTTCTCTGAGTTTGATTGTCCTAATGTGGAGCATGTGATAGTCGATTTCTGCCTTCCCACTACCATCGTGGGCGATCGACCCAAGTCTCTTAGGCTCGGGGCCATCGCGTTGAGTCTAGCAAGTATCTCCGCTATCCCTTGTTCCAACGCTGGTAATTTAGAGATCCCCTTCCTCAAGTTCCCACCTTGCATCGACTCTATCCTCTCTTCTAATGTCTCAAGTCTCCCATCCAACTTCTCTGTCTTCTTCCCCGCCATCTTCCACCCGATTGTTTTCTCGCTCTGATACCAAATTGTTAGAACCGCCTCTGAAAATCGTAAATTTCATTCAATGCAAACTAAAAATAAAAAAAAAGATAGTTGCAGACGTTCGAGGGGTCTACTAGCCCTCCCTGGCATGACTACCCAAAAAATAACAAGAGCAATTATCAATGCCCCAGCCTCCTTCTCAAGACTCCATATATATCCACCCAGAAAAACAGCAAGCCCAACATAGCAACACACATGAGGACCACCACAACTTCTAACTAACTTCAAAAAGACCCAAATATCCTCTTATTCCATTCTGCCGGACCTCTTCGGTTGTCTGGCATACGTAAAACACACCAAGGGTCTAACATGGAGGTCTTATGGCTTCAATTTCCACATGGGTGAGCTCTTACCATTACTTTAGTCAATAAAAAGGGGGTAAAATCCATGTGTTTTGATCTCCATATGTTGATCAAAATAATTGACAAGATGGTTCGGTGATCTTTCCATGTTTTTTCTTCCTGATAATCAGTTCTGAAATTGAAATCATGTTTCTAGGTTTTATCATCTCTAGATGGACTCTGCTAAATATATTACATTTTTTTTCATTATGGTTTTCGTAATAGTGTGCTGTTGATGCAATAGTTTAGTTGGTTCCATGGTAGGGAGGTGTTCGTGATATCAAATCTCAGTTTGATTCAAGTGAGAGGGAGTCCTGATCATATAGATGGATCCTTGCTTTCCTTAGGGTGAAGGACACTTAGATGCTGTTTACACAAACCAGAATGGGGGGAAGTCTGAAGATTGACTTTTTTTTAGATGAACTCTGTTTAAAAGGTTGCCAAAGCTGAGAAAGTTAAGTTGTGCATATGTGAAGGAAATATGACTTGTCTAACAGTATAATATATTGAATTATGGGTTCAGCCACATTTAATGTCTATCAACTTGTTTGTCATATTCTCACTCATATTAGTTCTTGTATCATTTCTTTTGTTTTGTTCCTCTGCCATTGTCTTGAGAAAAAAAATTGGGGAATCCAATAAATGGGCTCTTGTCTTGATAAAAAGGAATTGGGGAATCCAATGAATGAGCTTCTTCCTTGTAGGTTTTTTCAAGTTTATTAGTTTTCCATGTCCTTCATAAGTACTGCAAATTGAAAACCTTGAAATTTCTCCATCCTATGTTTCTCTTATTGTAATTGTTTCTGTACTTCAAAAATTCTCGAGGACACCTCGGCATTACTTTTCAATGTGAACAACTGCTTTATGTATATCATTTAGCCTTTTAGAGATATCTTGAATATTTCACACAGAATATGAAACTGAATAAAGTGTTATTTACTAATATGGGGTCCAGGCCCAAACCCAACTGCAGAGTTTGTGGAAAATTTTGTTTGTAGGGCCAGTGGAACTTGCCTTTGTGAAGTCAGTGAGGGCAACTGGATGGTAGCATGATCCACACATCGGGATATTGTGTTGTTGGGACACATTGGATCTTCCCTTCCTAACTAGGCTGAAGACTGAAGTCGTAGGCTAGTGCCCCTGGTCTGTTCTAGAAGCTAGCCTATCCTTAGTAGGTTTCTACTCTTAATGCAAGCTAAAACTCCAAAGCCATTCTATGAAGTATCAATCTCTCGCTAGGCTAGAGTTCAGCATTAGCTTCTCATGAAACACCTTTGCAATTACCAGAGAGTTTTACCCTAAGGTGGTCGATGGCATCAGACTGAAGTTGGCACCCTGATCTACTTATTTTTATGCTGCTAGGGAAAGCATCCTTCCAAAGGCTTTGTTATACAATGGTCCAAAATGATTAAGCTGATGTAATTCTTTTATTATTTGTATGACCTTTGCACTCTGGTTTTTATCGTGTGTTCTTCTCATTTTCATCTTTTGATACTCATTTTTCCTTGATTGTGCCTTCAGCCAAATTGCTTGGGTGAGATTCTCAAAAAAGGGCCTTCCCTTTATTGAGGAATCAACTCTATGTTTTGCAATTCTATATTTACTCCAACCCTCTTTCCCTTTTTGCTTACATAGAAAAGTCTTTTGTTTATTCCCTGCTTGCAATGCACCAATTATGTGTCCTCTCCTTTCTCATGACATGCAAGATAACGGTCCATCTATATCTTTTATCTTCTTTTTTAATGGAACAAAAAGGTATTCTGGAGCCTGATATGTGGAATTCCAATTATTAATTAATTTATTTTATTTTATTTGAAATCCTAGATAGCACTTCTTTGGTTCTTGTTGAATGGGTCTTGTATGCAAATGATGATGATTATGCATGGATGCTAGATTTAATATCATAGCTGAGATTTGCATCCTTTGTGATGAATTACATTTGAAAACTCAAATCTTAGAGCCTGAAAAATCCTTTAATGCACTCTATGCCATTGATGTTCCTCAATTAAACATGCTAATAAAATTCTATGAATTTGGCATCACTAGTGCTATTGCTCTCTGATAGTCTCACACATCTCTTTCAGGATTTTGTTTTTAAGGAGACTCAAAAGGGCTTTTGAACTAGAGTTATTGCTGAATCAGTCTTCAGATTCCTCAAACAACATGATATCTCTATGCCCCTATTCCCCTACCTTCTAATGGCAAGGTAATCATGTAGTTGAAGATCCTAATAATAAAATATTGTTTTGAACATCTTATGTTTGGTGGGAAAGTCCAATTTCACTCAGTTAGGTATTTATTCATCCATTTGAACCCATCTCTTAACATACCTGTTAATGGACTTGATGGGATTCTTGTTGTATCTTATTGATACCAAATTACTACCAATATTCCCTTTATTTTCCCATCTGCATTTCTTTAATTCCTTACGAAATGTACTCAAAGCCATGTTATCCCTTATTATATGGTTTGATGCTAAACCAACCCTTCACCTGGTCCATGACACAGTGACCCGGGGAACGAACGTGAAATTACTCTGCTATGTGGCGAAACCTTCTTCGCGTAACATTATGATTTCAATTTCTCAGGAATCTATGTTTTGCTTGGCTCAAGATGTGTTTTGAAAATCTGTCTCAATATCCTGTGAAATTTATTACAGAACATCTGGAATGATTATACGAACATTTCACAAACCTTAGAACACACTATAAGCTAATAAGAAAGTCAACTATGTCCTGAGAGGTGGCTAAATGCGTGATGATATTTGACTTTTCTGCAGCTTTGAAAAATTGGAGGTAAAGGAAACAGGATCGGTCATAGACATCAAATAGAATGATACTAGGCTTCCTTTGCCAACTCTGTTTTTCTTCATCCGTCTATTTGGTTTATTGATTAACATTTAACTGTTGGATAAAAAACTAAAATGGAAATAAAAGCTGACAAAAATTCGGAGTCACCCTTTCTAGAGCTCTAAGTTCCCAGGGTTTCTTTTCTTTTTCGACCTTGTACAGACTTAAATGCAGCTGCTATACGTATTCTAAAGACGAGTAATAGGAAAACATGTGTAGCAATATTTTGGTTACATTGAGAAATCAATTTCATTTTTTATGTGTTTTAGAACTGGAACAAAGATAAAAAGTTAATGAATATAGAAATTAAATATTCCTCTTTAAAAATTTAATTCATCTTTTTTATAAGATGTTTTTACTTATCCTTGCTCTCATCTTATTTCCATTTATATTACTACATGATAAAATACACCCTTAATTAATTAGGTAGTTAAAAAACCCTAGCCTCCCTTTTTCTCTATTAGCCTCTTTTCTTTAAGTAAGAAGGGGTTATTTTTTGGTCATTTTTAGCTTAAAATCACCCCTCGACTCCTCTTTTCCATTTTTGCTTTCTCAATAAAGTGGTTTTTCTACACAGATTTATATTTTTATATATTTTTTCGTGATTTAGTCTTTACCTTGGTGTGTGTATGATTGTTGTCGCCTTTTATGCTGCATATTGTCGCCGTTCTCAGGCGCTGGATTACAAGTGCTTTCGCATCAATGTTTGGTTTTCATCATTATCGGTGGCGGTGTTTATTTGTGCTTAGATCGATTCAATGATCAGCACATACAATCAAAGACAGCAAATCAAAATCAATCGGTCACAAGATGTCAGGTAATCCAGAGTCAAAAAGATATTCTAATCACACATAATATTAAATGTGGAAACTCAACCATCAAATTATGCCTTTCAAATTCCGATGTCAAGCTTTCATTTTTTGTGGTTTTTAGCGATTTTGATTATATGCTTCTATCAATATATTGCTAGTTAGAATCAATGAAATTATTTTTCTCTTCTAAAAAAAAAAAAAAAAATTAGTTTTGGTATATGAGAAAAGGAAATGGAAATAGATATTTGATTTTGTTCGAACCAGAAATAGATATTTTGTTTTCATTTCTAATTTTTTTTTGAGTGAAAATTTGTGATTTTATTTCTAATGTTTGAATGAACTAATGAATTTAAAATTGGATTTGATAACAATTAAAATAAGAAAAAAAATCCACCCTATTTTTGTTATTAAATGGTAAGATTAAAAAATATATACACTCAATGTTAGGAACCCTAATCTCATTTTTCCTCTAACCTTTTTTTTATTAGTCTCTTTTTTTTTAAGTAAGGAGTGATAATTTTTTGATGGTTTTTGGCTTAAAATCATCCATCGACACATCTTTTAATATTTTTTTTATCAATAAAATAGTTATTCCATATAGATTTCAGTTTTCATTTGTTTTTTCGCGATTTAGTTTGGTGTGGTGTGTCGTTGTCATTGTCTTGCAAAGGTGTTGTCTCGTACAACGCTTTGTTGCATCACACGCTGATTATTATGCCAGTGATGATTCGCATCGACAAAATATATCCGATGAGAGATAAGAAATCAAATATATTGACTTTGAATTGATTTGTTATGCTATTAATTTAGATATTGTTTTATCCTCTATGATTTTTTGAAGTAAGATTCTATGTTTATATTAATGTATTGTTGGTTTAAATCAATAACATTATTTTTTTCTTCAATATATATATATATATATATATATATATATATATATATATATATATATATATAATTATTTTTCTTTTATAAAAAAATAAACAATTTGATTTACTTTTTTATTTGTGAAATCTAAGGGTAAAATAGTAATTTTAAAAAGTCTACTTTACCATCTACTTATTAGCAACGAAAATTCCATATGACGCCCTAAAACTTGGCTCATTGACCAACCTGGTCAACTCGCATACCACACTGGTCAAGGTCCCTTTTTTTACCGACCCATAATTTAACAAAAACCCGGACAAAGTCCTTTCATTCGTACTCAAGAAATTTCTACCAAAAAATACAACTTGTGCAACAGATAATAGCATGACCCTTCTAGGGCCAATTATCATATCATGACCTTTCTGGGTCCATCTATTAGTAAAAATGATCATATAGGATCCATTTATCCATACTCAAACATAATGCATAAGGCTATAATATGATAGTCCTTAAGAGTTTAATTATAATACTTTACATATGTTATATATCAAAAACCTGCTTGTTTAACATATTTTACAAAAGTAAGAACCAAAACACTCGCTTTTTCATAATGACTCGCCTCTCAAGTGAGTGTCGGCCTCATACACTCCCTGCATCGAAAGGGGGTCCCACGACGGGGCAGAGTAATGCCCACAGAGTAAACTCCCACTGCAGCTACCTCTACCCAAGTGCACATGCAATGGTCATATCAATAAAAAAACACATTTCAACAAGATTATAAACTGTCGAATTTTACATTATGGAATGAATGCGACTCACCATGTCCCATGTAATCTGTCCACTCACCCATCAAACCAAGTCCTGAACCGACTCCTATCACACAATACCGAAACCCATGCGTGATAAAATCCATCATTTTGAATTACATATGATGATCATTTTACAATACAAATTTAATTTGTTTTTCAAATCAAAAGCTTTTTGGATGTTACACTTCAATGATTATTTATATTCAAAATCATATGTCTTTTTGTGGGTAACAAATTTTCGGAGTCTCACCGTAGGCTTCGCAAGCCTTCCTACACTTTCACGGGCTTTCACTGTTGGAAACATGTATAACCAAAACTAACGAGGTTTTCACTCGAGGGGGTATCTATCACTACTTGTTGTAACCCGACACATATTTTCATTTCCCGTTTCCATTTTAACCGTACGACTCTATTGGACGTTGTCCCACCATGCCAAGCCCACCATCAAACACCAAACGCAGTGTTGATTATAACCATGCACTCATACCCATGTCATGCAATATTCCTGTGCGTCATTTCATGCTATATCATGTCACATATATGATGAATGCTATATGAGCAATTTAATCATGCATTTTCCATGCATCATGGACAACTATATCAAACATGCATATAATCTCCACAAAATTTCATTCATGTCAATATATCGTACACGCATATATCAACATTACAATCAAATAATTAATTAGTCAAGTAACGATGCACTTTATCCTCTAGACTAAATTATGACATAACATGTCCATAAAATAGCCTACAACATGCCATGTAATGGCCATGTCTACACACACCATTCATCACATGTCAATACATTAGGACACACATATTGACATCCAATTAATTACTATCAAGCATGTCATTCAAACTCAAACAATGACAACCACATCCTCAAAACCAATTGTGGGATACAGATGGCCACAAAACATTCCACACAATAAGCCATACTGTATCACAGATAGTTCTCGAACTCTGCTTCAAAACTAATTCTCTAATGTATCCCAAAACTGACACAAACCATTAAACAACCTAAGTTGTAGCAATCCCGGAAAACGGACCATAAATTGAGTTATAAAGGTCCGATTTGGGTGATTCAAAAGCCTAACATCAAGTTCTCAGATAGAGCTACAATTTCCTTGAATGATACTAGTCCAAATTCTCACTTTTTCCCAACTGAAAATCAGTTCCAAAAATCTGGACAGTAGGTTCGGCCAAAACAAGGCAGCCTGTGACAATCCGGGAAGATGGACCATAACTTGGGTTATAGAAGTCCAATTTGGGTGATTCAAAAGCCTAACATCAAGTTCTTAGATAGAGCTACAATTTCCTTGAAATATACTAGTCTAAATTCTCACTTTTTCTAATCGAAAATTAGCCCAAAAAATTAGACATCATTTAGGGTCAAAACATGACACTATTCCCATAACCCATTATTTTGCCAAACAGCCCCTTAGGGTGAAAATGGCCAAACAGCCCCTTAGGGCATTAAAACTCAACCAAACAGCCCCTTAGGGCATTAAAACTGAACCAAACAGCCTCTAGAATGGAAAATAAACCAAATTATGAAGAATCCCTACCTCTTGGAGCGTAGAAGAAACTCTAGGAAGTCCCGTGGACACTTCTTAAATCCGAAACCTTTGATTTCCCAAACTCCTCGCTTGAATCATTTACGAAATCTTGTGTTTTCGGTACTCACACATAGCCCTCGTCGAGTAGTAAACTTTTGTTCTTGACCCGACGAATTCCGACTATCCAATCTCCGTAGATCGTAGAGAAAAATTGGAGCTCTCTCTCCCCCCTCTCTCTCTCTCTCTCTCTTCTCCTCTCAAGTTTTTCCTCCCAGCAGAAAAATGATATTTTCTACCAAAAATCCCTTTTTTAACCCCTTTTTGTCAATTTTAAATACTTAGTCCACGTCGCGCCACGTGTTTATGACTTATTCGGGTCCGTTTATGTCCAAAAACAATTTATTTCGTCCCGCTTCAAGTTCAATTTATTTTAAATGAATTTTTCTTAATTTAATTTCAATTTTTGATATTTTTCTCATAAATCCCATTTTTTTTGTTCATCAGACACTCGTCGTCCCGAAAATCGTAAAAATCCGACTGTGTCATAATTTAACGAAATTCTTCTGAGTAACTAGATTTTGTGTGATGAATCCAACGGTGAGATCCATTTCGCCATCCGAGATCTAGAAAAATTATAATTTTGAAACTTGTACACTAGCGAGCAATTTACTGTATTTTCTATTTTTAGGAAAAAATTAAATTTACCCGGATTTTTACATTCCACTTATAAGATTTTTAAATTACGTGGCATTCATTTTGATTTCATTCCTATCTTCATAAATTTATCCAAACTTATGAAAGAAGTAGAAAAGAAATAAGATTTTAATTCTCACACCCTGTTTCCATGTACCTTACACTCCATTTATTCAATGATATTAATAAAATGGGTAATCAATTTTCCTCATGCAGGTAGGGGGGTGATTTTTTTTGATCATTATTAGGTTGAAATAATTTGTTTTTTCTTTTATTTTCTTGTTTAATAAAGTGATTATTTTCACGAAAATTTAGGTTTTATTTTCTTTTTTGTGTTGTTACCGTTTTATCAATATTTAGTTTGTTGTCGATTTGTTACGACGTGGTGTTGTTCATCATCTTATTGAGATATTTTATCTGTATGGAGGCTATTCAAACAGACAAAGGGGGTATGATCAGTCAAAAATATCAAATTATGATCATCAATATGTTGAAGAATGAAGTCATAGAAATTCTAGTCACTATATTATCAAATTTATAGGCTTTATACCGATTTGTTATATTATTAACCTGTATATTGTTTCATCTTATATGGTTTTAGCTATTTATATATTGGATTTATCGATCTATTACAAGTTTAAATCAATAACATTACTTTTCCTTAAAAACAAAATAAAATGGGTAATCATGGAAAAAGTTAATACATTAGTTGTGGAAAATTTAAATTAAAAAAAATCTCTTTTATCACAATGATCCTAATCCAATAAAAAGATAAATAATGCAATCTGTATATGGAAAAAAAAAAAAAAAAAAGCAATAGACTGGTTCAACAAACATATACATGTATTCGACCACAAACGTTTTGAATATGGAATAAGGTGCAAGGAACTAGAAAATGAAAGGCTCACTTCACTATTTGTCCTTCCAATAACTTCCAAGTTCCAACTCAAAAATTAAAATTTTTATTTCACCACGCCCTTCGAAAATATATTTTTCAAATATCTGGTGTCAACCCTCCATGGGAGCATCCTTCACGATATTGTAGTTGTTACCTACACAGCAAAGAGGAGTTAGGGTTTTGGCTTCTGGAAGTGCTAAAGTGAGTTTGTGGTGTTACAGTGTTTATCATGCGCACACTTCACCATCACTTCTCTTATCTGCGAATCGCTTTTGCTGGTATTTTTTCGCTGCGGAGAAAGAATTCTTCTATCTCAGCCGTCGACTACATTATCGCCGGAGGTTTCCGCCGTGATATGGCCGCTGCTGATATTTCCGCCGCGGTTTGGCCGCTGAAATCTCTGCCAGAGACTCCATCTGAACCAGCGTAGAGGTCGCTCACAGGAGTGGTCTCTCTGCTGAAAAGAGACAAATGCCTACACAGAGAAAACGGTAAGACAAGAAAATGTGTACGAGAATAAGAATAAGGTTACAGAGAAGATGAAAAGGAATATAGATGGAAGAACCGTTAACAATCTTTTCGGTTCATTGTTGTCCAAAATAATAAATAAGAGTTGAATCTGCCGTCTGTTGGAACTTTCAGTATCGAAACCCTTGGCCTGCCGAAGAACATGAATGTACAGAAGTAAATGAATTAGACATTTGTTTCAGAAATGAAAGTGAAGAAAATGGAAAATGCTACTGAAGGTATTAGCGTTTTTTATATGATAAATTATCTCAGATGGTGAGAGAGTTCGAAAAGGTAACAGATATTTTCGGTACGCAAAATTGAGAACACACCTCTGGTTCTAATAATAGTACAGATATGTACGTTGAATTCCCACCTCATTGCATTGCTACTCCCCAGTAATCACCTTTAGGAAACCTCAAAATCCTCTCACTCTCACAAGCTCTGCTCTGATCGCCGATAATGGACGGGCTCGTCAGCTTCGGCAATCGACCAAGGATCTTGGTGACCAACTACGATGGTATCGACGCGCTGGGATTTCGAGAGCTAGCTCAGGTTTTTGTTTCCACCAGTCTATATGAGGTTCTTGTCTGCGCGCCTGATTCGTACGTTCTCTGCCATTTTCTTTTCCATCTGATTATCTGCATTCCTTGAACCTGAAAATCATCTTGGTTTTGGACTGGTTCCGATCGATTCGGAAATTATGTCGTTTATGGATGTTGAATTGCATTTGCAAGAATTGCCTTGCACAACAATCTCATGTCATTTCTGCGTGCTTGTTATATTCTTTTTTCTCTTCTCTTTTCAGGGAATAAAGGCTGTCAGTCACAGTACATGTGGCGTCGTGCTCTGCCAGTGAAGCGAGACATTAAGGAGCCACAGCTTGTGCAGTTTCGTTTGTTAAATTATTCACATTCCCCTTGCTTTCTGGTTTGAGCTTCCTGTGCTTTATCCTAAATTGATTCTCTTACATAGTTTGGACTTTGGACAATATGAAAATAGTTGTGTTGTTAAGGTTTGAGGGACATCAGATGTTCATACCACATGTAGAATGCATATATTTCCTTTACGCTCTTTGTTTTTGTCTAAGATCAAAGTGGTATTGTCCATATTATACATGACTTTTGCAATTAATACACCAGGAGAACAATCTCAATAAGCAGCACTGTTACCTTCTAGATGCTTTTAGAAAGCAATATTTTCTAGAGATATTCTCAGGTTCTTGAAAAAAGACATTGATTTTTGTTTTCCTTTTCCCCCAAGCATCCTTAGATAATTATTACAAAGCAGTTGCTATTGGGGAATTTTAGAAGAAATGCTATCGAAGGAAGGATAAAGAATGGAAAAGATACTATTTTTGAACTATTGGACCTGTCCGACTGACCACATGTCCTTAGCATTAACACTAATTGCAGATCTAGTTTTCAGCCAAGCTTGCCTTGCTTAAGACTTATTGAATACTCAATTGTTAGGAAAAGAATGTTGTTTGACCCATTCCAGTATTGGATAAAACCAATGCTACAAGATTTAAACTGAACACCCTTCTATAGTCTATACCACAACCATATATTGAATTGCAAGAGTCTGTTTACTTCTTCAAGTTACCCAATTAGTGCCAACAGAAATCCAAGGCCCAGATATTGATCTTCTAACTAGTTGTGTCCTAGCCCAGTTAGTTCCATTAAGCAGAGAGCTTACCTTAGAACACTTTAACAACAAAAGTTGATATTCCATTACAAATGACAGCTAATGGCTTCATTATTGATATACAATGACACTTCCTAGATCAAAGTTCTGGTGCAAATCATGGACTACAGCTTGCATATTTGTTCTTGAAATGACTATCCAGTCTAACTCTGTTTCATTCTAGTAGCACACAAAATAAGTCTGAATTATCATCTTTCATTTTGTATGTTAGATTTGTCAGGATTATTTACTCAAGGAAAACACCATTCTTTCTCAGGTTTCTTAATATTGTGTGGTTTCGAATTACATTAGCAAATTTACATGATTCTAATATCACATATACCGTCCAGGAACTCCAGCTGATTCTGCCTCTTTGGGAATTTCAGCAGAACACTTTCCTTAAATTCCTGATTTGATAGTGCTCTGGTCTTATATACAATGTTACCAGCATGTCAATGGTTACATTGCGTGAGAGGATCACTTAAAACCTTAATCACATGTTACTCCATTGTGCTTCTGTCTTGCTTATTTCTCTATTCCGACTGCCTGATTAACTTGGATTTTTCTGTTTTTGTGACTTTTTTTTTAAGTAAAATGAATGTGCTTGACACCTTTTTTCTGGATTTGAGTAAGTTTTGTGGTGGCTCAGGCATAATAGATCTGCAACTCGATTTGTTTTGTGTTAATTTAAATTTTTTCCCTTAGAGTCCTCTTTGTTCAGCAATTATTTGTGGAAAACATCTTCCAATGCAGGTCTTAAACCCTGATATCAGTAAAGATATTGAAGGCCTAAATACATACCTTGAGAACTTCTTCACATCCTGAACTTAATGCCAAAATAGGCTTTGCAAATATTGACAGAATCACCATTTCAATTCAAAATATTATAAGTGAAAATGCATGCACTACAAAGATATGGGGTATATGGTGAAAAGACATTGTTATTTAGCATCTAACATATGCACTACCATATATATAATCTACCCTTCTAAATATCACCCAGTGTTCAAATATCTCACATTTACATGTTTGAAGTGTAATAAAACCAGACCAGTACACAGATTTCCTACTATGCTGGGTATATAAAACATAGCAGTGACTTCTCACATAAAGAAAAACTGAAAAGAGATACTGACTAAGAAGAGATGACTAAGTTTGTAGGAGTAGGTGATGGAGACAAGTGACTGCCACCTTTGAAAGTTTACCATAGACGTAAGGGCTCCAAGGCTCAAGCCTTAATTTGGCACTCATTGGATGATAAAGAGCTGGGATCTTATATAATGGGTTAGTTGTCATTTTCCAATGGTTGTGATTGCCAAGAGCATTTCTACGATTGTCATTTTCCAATAAGATTGCGCCTCTGTAATATGAAAGCTTATTGGCTTCAAGCTCATTTGACTAGACCAGTAGCCCAAAAAGTTGTGGTCCTAAACAGTGTTTTCATAGGCGTTTTTCAAGCGCGCCTCAAGGCGAGGCGCCCTAAAAAAGCATCGAGGCGTCCCCAAAAAAATGTTATACATAGAAGGCGTAAGCCTTCTTTGTTGAGGCATTAGAGAAGTGTAGAGGTGTACACCTTTTACGCATTACAAGTAGATGCAAACGCCTTTTGCGAGGCTGATATGACCTTAAAAAATTGAAAAAAAAAATCAAATCCCTCCCTAAAACCCTAAAAACCCTAACTCATTTGGAACAAATAGAAAAAAAACCCCACCTTTCCATTGACATGCCTTTATCGTCGACAATATAGTTTCGTGAAGGCATCGACGACCTCTTCTCTTGATATCATCTTCAATCTCGGTGAGAAATCTCAAAGCTTTCCCCTTTCTTCTGCTCCCTCCCTTACCGTATTTTTGATGTTTTCCTTTGTTCCCTCCCTTATCATATTTCCGCTGTTTTCCTCTGCTCCATCCTGACGATAAACTTTTTTTAACCCTATTTCCGGCCTTTTTCTTATCCTATTTCCCACTACTCTCCATTTCCTAAGATTTTTTATTTATTAAAATCATAAAATATTCTTTGTAAACTTAAACTTAAGATTTTTTAGTATTCAAAACATTTTTTAATATTCTATAAAAATTAAGATTTTTGTAATTTGTTTTTAAAAACAGTTTTAAAAATATAATAATAAATTATATTTATTACTTAAAAAAATAAAAATAAATTATTGTTATAAAATAAGAACAATAATTTTACAATTAATTAAAAATTACATTTTTAAAAAATATAACTATTTTATTATGTGTTAGAAAAATAGACATTAACATATTTCAAAAATTGTAATTTACTTTTTTAAGTATAATAATCATTCAAAACTTTACGTCTATTTTATTTTTTTAAATCAAAATTTTAAGATAAAATTTCTATTCATGTCTTATTATTCTGGTAAAATATAATAATAAATTATTTTGGTAAATTGGATATTAACATATTTCTAAAAAATCATTATATATATATATATATATATATATATATATATATATAGATATATATATATATATATATATATATATATTTAAGTATAATAATTGTAACACTTAAATTATGCCCTAACGCTTTATAACATGTTTAGGGTATAATAAAAGTAAAGTATATATTTTTCCTAATAAAATAAATTACAAGAACTCGAATTAATACAGTTATGGGTAAATTAATACTCTATCAATTCATGACTCAAGGTCAAGTAATTTATCAAGTTCATAGTACAAGTAGGAATATGCATAAGCTAAACTTAAGAGTAATAGAGAGTTGGATGACCAAAGAATAATAAAAAGAAAACATATATTAGAATGAAATACAAGCGAAGAAAAATCGTAAGCAGACAAGTGGTCAAGAAAGAGGGAGGAAGTTTCCTCCTTTGACTGGATGGTCAAGGATGCTCCAAAAGAGAGAAAAAGGAAATGTGGTGTGTATGACAAAGATCACAAAGATAAAGACTAAAATAAATATCTCATTTTTATTCTCGAGAAAGAGAGGGCAAAAACGGATAAGAGAGAAGAGAAGAGAAAGGAAGAAGAAGAAGAAGAAGAGAAAAGAGAAGAAGAAAGAAGGAAAGGAAAGGAAAAAGAAGATCACAGGATGGATGCTACAAATTGTGTATGGAATTTGAGTATAGAAGTCTAGTGTTTTTGTATGGATTATAGTATGAATATTTCAGGGCCACAGAAGTATAGATACATGGCATGTGGAACCTCTATTTTGTGTATGGTTGGGTTTAAACTCCCAAACTCATTTCTCAGCAAGGGCCGAGTCGGTAAGAGCCTAAGACTTCTATATACGTGTTTTGGGAAAAGGTCCTGCTGCAATTAATCCAAGAAAATTTCCCTATTTTTGGTCATAGGTATTGTGGATGGACCTTAGAACTTTGGTTTTTGGGTAAGAAATAAAGGAATTTTGGCAAGTGAATGTTCTTGGTAATTGTGTGCCACATCAAGGAACTTGATGTTAGGCTTTGAATTTCAATTCGACCTCTCAGAGACCAAGGTTATGGTCCGTTTACTCCCGAATACACACTAATGCACCTTGGCTGCCTCTGGGTCGTGTTAGCTACTCGTGACTCCAACTCGAAGGTCATAACTTCTTCGTCCGAGCTCTGTTTCGGGTGTTTTTGAATTTTATGGAAAGCCCATTGAGTCAAGATTCCAGCCATATTCTTGTGGAGGACGTTAGGTGAAAATGACCTTGCTGAAATATAGGTTTTTCCAGGTTAGCTCGGCTAGGATTGTGTGATCTCCAACTTCAGACGACCATAACTTCTTCGTCCGAACTCCATTTCAGGTGTTCTTAGACTCTATGGAAAGCTCATTGAGTCAAGAATCCATCCGTATATAGTTTGATAAAAATGGAACCCATATTAGGTTCGTAATCACGGCAAACAAAGAGTTCCACCGGTGGTAATATAGTAAGTTCCTGAAACATATAATCGTAGAACTGCTTAAGACCAGATATTGAATGACATGACATCTCTGTTACGTGGGTAGACACGTGATAAGAGACTTCAGACTTCTCCGATTAGTGCGACGACGCCCGCCGTTGTTTCGCACCCTGCTTTCAGGCATGGCACCCGCATCAGATCGTACTGTGTATCTATTGTGACACACCCCACTCTACTAAGATAGTGCTCTGGCCACCACAAAAATCCCCGCACTGCTACCTAACGACTGGTGACATAGCAACCCCGAGCCCGGCCCGCCTCGACCCGATAGGCAGTCCCGAATAGGCTCCGGTTTACTCTGATGCGACACATTCGATGAAACGCTTAATGACTGTTTAGTTGCGAAGCGGTTTCTGGCTTTGGGTAGCAGTCAATCATTTACAAATTTCACAATCTCTAAGAGGTCTTAAACATTTACATAAAATGATATTATATAAAGAATAAGATTCATGCCTTTCAAATGATATACAAATCATGGTTCGGTTTAACCCTTTTGTTTTAAAAAAATAAATACCAATTGTTCAAAAGAGATGATATAAATGACTCAGAGTATATATACTTATATCACTGTGACTCTCTATGACTCCGCGCTGCACGATCTGTCTCCCTTCCCCTGCCTAC
The DNA here is from genome assembly GCA_016808115.1 of Tetrastigma voinierianum. NCBI lineage: Eukaryota > Viridiplantae > Streptophyta > Magnoliopsida > Vitales > Vitaceae > Tetrastigma > Tetrastigma voinierianum. Next base: position 215,189 of record JAEQBH010000518.1, read on the forward strand.
CGAACCCGCATGATAAAAATCATACGCCAAGCATTTTCATGCCAAGGGTTCTATACGCTCTATTCCAATATTCAATAACTCACATGAATTTAACATTAAATCATGCCATTAATTCAACAAATACTCATGCTATTTATTTTTTTTCACATGCTTTCAATTTCTAAATAATTCTACCAAATCACATCATGTAATTTCAATACAAATACCATTTCCTCACACTTGAATTTTATGAGATTTAAGCATATACATAAAAATCCATTTACACTCGTCAATGTTGGTTATTTTTAATTCTTGACTATTCAATTCACACTTCTCGACATTCGCTTGGATGAATCCTCTCACTTATTTTTTATTCCAGAATGTGCTTACACATTTAACAATTCGGGTTCTCCATCAGCGACGGATCGCTTTGCGCACTCGACATGTGGTATCACCTGAAATGTTGATATGTCATGACGGATGCCGATTGGTGCATCCCGCCAAGTGGGACATTTCTTTAATGCCATACGCCATCATGACGGATGCCGATTGGTGCATCCCACCAAGTGGGACATTGGACAATTTCGGTGCCTTTCGCGGATCGATGCCGATTGGTGCATCCTTGTCAGCGTTTCATTCGGTATATCAACGTAACTAAGATGTCGAATTGTCCGATTCATTTTACATATTTTTGATTTATCAATCCCATTCATTCGGGTTTTCGATATCACAGCTCAATTCCCATATTCACTTTCGTATTCTCTTTTCAAGGTGATATACTAATCTATGTACTCATTTCCTATACACATTCACATACTCATTTCATATACTCATTCTATGCACTCATTCTTTGTATGCTTGGTAAACTACCAAAATACTTAACATAAGAATAGAGTCGAGAACAAACATGCAAAACTTGAATCAAGAATAGGGATTCAGCTGGAACAAACCTTAAAAATTCTTGCACTTTGATTCCAACTTGGAATCTCAATCTCGCTTTGGCTTTTCTTTCATAGAATTCCTGAAGTTCAAAACCATTAAAGAACAATATTATTCAGGTGTACTAGTAGTTTTATTAGGGATTGATTTTCGGAGTTTGCATTATGAGTTCAAATTTAAACAAGCTTATAGAGTAGATGATTCTGACTCAATGGACTCTTATAGAGTGCAAGAACACTGAATCGGGAGTTCGGACGTAGGAGTTAGGACTCCTTTCGGGGTTGGAGGTCACACACCAACCCGAACCGACGAGCAGGCAGATCTGAACCCTGCATGAGCCTGTCTATCACCTCGGCCAAACATCTTCTATACCCTCAGGAATATTAATGTGGCTCTTGACTCAATGGGCTTCCATAGAGTCCAAGAACACCCAAATCGAGTTCAAACGAAGGAGATATGACCTCAAGTTGGAGGTCACGCTGCAGTCAACCCCGACGACCGACCAATCGACGAAATTGAACCGGCGATTTGTTCATTCAAACACCTCGGGGTCTGACACTCCAACATCCCCTCAGGCATATGAATGTATTCCTGACCCATGGCTTTCCATAGAGTCCAAGAACACCCAAATCGAGTTCAAACGTAGTATGAGATATGACCTTCTCCTCAAGTCCGGAGGTCATACTATAGTCAACTTCACGCAGCTGACCGAATCGACGCAGCACCGCTTCTCGACGAGCAATCGCTTGATGACCACTGTCGGACGAGCAATCGCTGACGCAGCACCGCTGGAGCTCCAGCACCGCTTGACTACCACCGCTTGACGACCATCGCTTGGACGGCATACCGTTGGATTTGGCACCGTTGATCGATTTCACCGGCCGGGACGGTTCACCGCTTGACGGCATAACGTTCACGCACCACCGCCGGACGGACACTGTTGGACGTGGTCATCGCGCTTGACGACAATCGCCGATCGACCACCTGCCGGACGACCACCGCTTCGACGTACCATCGCTTGACGACCATCGCTCGACGGTACTCACTGCCTCGACGACTCATTAATTTAACACCACCGACCCATTTGACTGTCATAAAAAGACCATAATCATCTACGTGAACCGACTAAGAAATTCAAAAGCCTAACATCAAGTTCATTGATGTGGCTACCACAGAAGGACTTACTGCCAAATTCTTCTTTTATTTCTGATCCAAACCCGTTCTGTTGTACCTACTTAGCTGACCCGAACTGACAAACTGGACCCGACCAGACGAAGTTACTGACTCGCAGCGACTATAACTTAGCTCCACAGAGGTCCAAACTGGAGAAATTAAAAAGCCTCAATATCAAGTTAATTGATGCCAATTTAATAGAAGGGACACACTACCAACCCTTCACTTCGCACTAAAAAATCAGCTCTAAGGTTCGGTTAGCCGCGCACTACCACACGTGGCAGCTTCCCATGGTTTAAATAAACTTCAAACTTTCCCTAAGGCCGTATAATCCACCAACAACTTGGGTGGTAGAAGAAATAATCAAGAGAGAAGAGACCCTACCTTTCACAGCTTTGTCCCTGGCCCGTCCTACTTGTAGCTCTTGTCACTAGAAGATCTCCCTTCAGGTTTCATAGAGACTCCATAGTCCGGATCATCGAAAACCCAGGAGGCATGAGCCCTCTCTCTAACTTTCCCTTTTCTCTCTATTTTTCTTCTTATGGATCACTCTTAATCGTATATGCTTAAAAGGAGGAAGCTTCCTCCCCTTCCTACATGCCACATGTCTCTTCCATAATTTTTTCTTCCTTATTTTATTATAATATCTTTCTTTTATTACCCTGGTCCTTTACTTCATTTTTATTCTCTATCTTTTCAATTTATCAAAATCCTACTTGGCATATGAACTTATTAAATTATGACCCTTTGGGTTCCCATTTCATACTTCCATATTTTCTTTTACTGGCTTCCTGATTCAATACAATCATTTAATCAATATTCATTCAATTCCTGTAAAATACCCAAGTTGAATCTAATTATACCCAAATATATAATAATTTTTATTTATAAAATTCTTGTGGATATTTTTGGGCGTACAAGACATCCCCCCGTGAAGCGTGAAGTCAGATGAACCCAGATAAATTTTTTTTCTTTCTTTTCCAACTTAGAATTTGGTAAAATCTTAAGAATGGTGAAAAAACCTCTCAAGCAAAGATGACTGGCCACAGACAGACAATTCCAAATCCTGTATACAAAATTTATACTTTATCCAAATATGGCAACTAGCAACCCAACACATTCTCACAACTACACTATGTACATACATATGTTCCATTATACAAATTCAAAGTATATTCTTACAAAATATTATTAATACACAACACTTATATCGATGTCGACAACTTATCAGGCTCCAACGCCTCGCATAATTGCATTCGGAAAATAGTTTTAAAATAGGAAATAATGAGCTAAACGAGCTCGCATGAGTGTACAAAAGAGCTATAAAAATGTTTCGCTTTTCTGAATCATCTCAAAACTCGAAACTTTCTTTACGTATTTTCCTAAGCATTGTTGCTACTTTAAGTTTCTAAAACTTTCGGTGTTGCTTTTAAAAGTTTATAAAACTTTTTATACTTGCTTGCTTGCTTTGCTTCTTTAAAAGTTCATTATAAAACTTATTGTTACCGCTTGAAAGTTTATAAACTTCTCAAAACTTCTCTGCTTGTTGTTTTATCTGCTTAAGAGTTTCTAAAACTTTTAATCAAATCTCGCTTAAAAGTTTCTCAAAACCTCACAAACCTGGCTTTAAAAGTTTCTCAAAACTTTTATAAACACCTTAGCCCTACCAACCGCTCTCGCTTTGAAATAAAAACGGGAGCCTGGGCTCGACCGTTTGCTTTAAAATCACCACGGGAGCCTGGGCTTAACCGATCATTTTGAAATCAAAATGGGAGCCTGTGCTCAACCGTTTGCTTTTAAATCTTTACTGAGCTCGAGCTCAACCGGCAACAATTACTGGATTGCTCAACCGCGGCACCAGAATGGTCGATTTTTGAAATCAGATAAACATGTGTTTATAAAACATCAACCATCGAGGCCTATACTGGCCACTGCATTCTGCTGAACACGGAGCTCGGGCATCGACCGTGCTGGTGCGACCTATGTCCGCATCACCTTTCTGGGAATATGGTGGAATCGACATGGGTCTCCACTCACCATAATTTAAGGTTAGAGCTCTAACCTTATATACCTCATATCGCGCCACCTAACATGGTTCAAAGTCGCGGTATCGATCACGAATTTTGACCCGGCCTCGAGACGAATTCACGCAGATCTACGATAATGCGAAAATAAAATGATTAAAATATTTAAAAAATTATTAAAATATTATATAAATTTTTAGAAATATATATATAAGTAAGGAAGCTAAAAATTTAATAAAACAAATTTTTTTTATATTTAAAATTATTTAAATAGTTAATGAAGCATTCAGCGTTGAAAGATATGTATAATACTAACAAAAGAAATTATTTTATATCAAATATAACAATTGTCACCAAATACACAATCAATATCACGTTTACTGCTTGAGGTGCCTAAAATCATCATCATCATTACCCTATTTATCGAAGCATACAAATCAGACGATAATTTGCATAGTGAGAATGTGGTTGAAAATTGTTCATCACTTGAATGTGTTGACTCCAGATGATTGGGTTGATGATCCATAATTAGGAAAAATATGGCCTCGAGGCTGCTCGCTCAACAACATCAGTATCCAAAACCTCAATAAAGAACGCTTACCGCTATCGTAAGATCAAGGTCATATCCATAGAACCACTGGGCCTTGTTCCAAAGGGTTTGAATACCGATCAAAATCATACCTGATCGAAAAGCATTGGAAGAATTATCACTACTTCCAAAGTTATGATAGGATCTATCTCCCTCTCCCTTAAATGAGGTACTGATCCTAGAGCCAAGGATTGGAAGTGCTCATCAATCTGGTTACAATTCGATCTATAATCATGCCCACTGGAATAGTCATCATCACTAGGAAATGTAGTCAGTCCTTCCAAGTGCTTTCGTTGTTCCCATATGCCTGGCCTATATCCAAGAGATCAAGATCTTCAGGTGGCATAATAATTTTCTATTTCCCACTCACGATACACCACATGATCAACTTGATTGACATAACCACTCATCAACGCATCGTTGTCTAATGCCACCACCGGCCCATTAACCCCACCGGGTGTTCTCACTCATCTTCACTATCACCAACAATGTTGCTACCCTCTCTATTGGCTCTATCATCACCTTCATCACTACTAAGATTCAAACAATTATTCGAGAGAGTCTTACCTTACGAAGAACTTCAATCTCTTCCTTGCGCAATACCGGCTTCCACGCCTTACTTACCCTCGGTTACTCAGGCCACCATCACGCACGAGCCGGCTTCCCTACCTCCCAGAGGAAAGGCCCCGATCCAACCAATCCAAATCACCATCGATGATGTACAGGTTCTTCCTCCTTCTCGTATCCACTCTCATCTAATATATCATCATCATCATTAAAAATATGATTCAGTCAATTGGATTGTACAAATCTTCACGCTCGCTTCGCATCAAATTTTAACCTAAGTCGCGACATTGTAATGGACATAAACCAACTTATGCAACCTTACTGTTAAACGATTGCGCAACTTTCGTGTGAATCAATGATCATGTGCTCCACTTTCTTCACAACCGATGAAGAACATGTTTGGACTTAGAACTTGACGCAAAAGAATCTTTGAAGATGGACTCTTTCATCACCATAATTGTTCCAATAATTCAACTATTATTATTAAAAAAAAAAACATATTAGAAAGTAAAAACATATATTTAATAGAAAATGATGACAATTCTTGTATTTAAAAAAATAAATAAATAAATATGTTGAGTACCGGAAGAGAGTGATTTATTGTTTCTTCTAGTTAGTGCACTTCCAAACTCTCTCAATAACAAATAATAATTCACCTACATTGTAATGTGTTCTTCACTTTATTAATGCACATTATATAAATACAAAATATATTATAAAAATAACACAAGTTGTTGTTATACTGCTCATAGCTTTGCCCTGTCTATCCAAACTGCCCAATATTCGATAACCTCCTTTAGTCCAAGTTTAACTTCCGGATGGTGGGAGAATTGCTTTGAATATTGAAGCATTGGATTTAAAAAATAAGCTGACAGAAGTAAAAAAAAATTATTAGTTTATAATACTTTGCCTTTAAATAAGATAATAATAACCGGATAAGGGAATTTTTAGACACTGGCAAATGCGGCAAATGTCTATATGCAATTGATTTGCCCACCTTATGTTAACGACTTCCCACCTTCCCAATGTTTCACCGATGCCTTTATAGCCATTTAGCCTCTATCCATTGCTTCATAAATGATTGACGGTGGTGGGCTTTTATCTTGATCAACTAATTTCAAAACTCACCGTAGGTTCCATGATGATTTGACCCCTTTGCCTCTTCCAAAACTGACAGTTAAGATAAGGTTGGATACTTTAAACTCTTCGCTCCGATCTGCTGACCACGCCACTCATCTGCAGCACATCATCTTCAAATCGCCCTCATAACGTATAAGACTCTGAAGTGAAATAAATTTAGTGGTAAATCGGGTTATTCCGGGGCGCAAGAGATCTCTATCCTTGGTGAACACTTTCATCAAATTAACTATTTTCGAGCTATTATAAATAAAGCTTGTGATCATCTTTGCTTGATCTAAAGTCTCCTTAATATGCTTCATGTTTCCAATATCTTCAAGCATTAAATCAATACAATGCGCTGCACAAGGAGACTAGAACAAATGCTTGCGCTTCTCCATCAACAACATACCAGCTGCTTTAAAACTTGCCTCATTATCGCTGATCACTATAGACAACGCTTCTCCCAACCTCCCTAACAATCTTATCCCGTAAGGGAAAAGATGTAATCTACCGTCTAGTGTGAGATACGCAGAGCGCCAACTCCGAAGAAAAGGTATATCATGCTTCTATCACAATAAACCATGAAATTGATGATAGACTTTCTTAGTTCTAGGAAATTCCAACCATCACAATATGATGGTGCATCCATATACAAAAGCATTTTGCCTTCAATGTGTTCATATATACCTCAATCTCTTGCACCTCCTCCTCCGCGTATATGCATTGGCCAATTTGGTATCCCTCATTGACCCTTGATACCCTGACTGCCGCTATGGTATCAATCATGATTGATAGTGGGGTTCACTGTCACCATTGAAAGGTATTCCATCGAAGAGAAAAGACTTAGAGATGGCTTTACTCCACTTCTTGCACCTTCGCCGGAAAACATACTTTTTATTGATTTTGTTTGAAGGAAACATGTAGGGAGTCAATCCTCAGTATGTTAGCTCCTTCTTATCGAAGCTTCAGATCGGCCACGCTGATACCGCATCTTAAGGTTGTGAGGAAGTACCACCCCTCTCATGCCCATGTCTACCTTCTTCAAAAACACGGTCGCTTATTGCATGCTTCATTTGTCTTCTCTCGACATATCGCCTCATCTCGACTTCCCCAACTGCCATCGACCTACCATCAATTTCATGAAAATGTGTTCTTCATTTAAAGAACTTATAAGTCGCTCCTCTTTTTCATCTCGACTTTTTTTCGCTCAAGCATTAGACATATACACCCATCGCTTTGTGACACTCAAGCAAAGTACATTTGATGATCCTTCTACTTCATATCCAGAGATATGTGCTGATGTGTTGCTTTAATCTGCTTATTATGCCTCATATGAATAACCTTTCCACAATACTCATATATTTGAGGGTTCTTCTATTACTACCTAATGGTTTTGCATGCGTTCCCAACCAATATCATGTTTTAAAGTCATTCCAAAATGTTCAATCTCACTACATGTATAAAAGTGAAAACAAAATATCAACAATTAAATTATTTTCTAATATAATTGTTCTTCAACAAAAATTAAATTTCTACCAAGTGGAAAATAACTTTTTACAAAATTTCCATTTTGAATTAAATAAATTAAAAGTGTTATTTATAATATATTACCATACTATTAATTTAATATTAATATAATTAGATTAATTATTCTTATTTATGCTTGTTTTTCATAAATAATTAATTTTTGAATTCAACCTTATTTTATATTTGGTCAAATAAATAAAAATAGGGCTAAAAAAATTATTTATTTTTATATTGTTCACAAAAATATGGGATTTTATGGTTTTGTTAATTTATTATTCTTATTTTATTTATAATATATTACCATACTAATTTAATATTAATACAATTAGATTAATTATTCTTATTTATGCTTGTTTTTAATAAATTATTAATTTTGAATTAATCTTTTATTTATGTTTGGTAAAATAATGTAAAAATAATAAACAATATTAAATTTTATATTGTTCACACAAAAATATGATTTATGGATTTGTTCATTTATTATTCTTATTTTATTTATAATATATTACCATACACTTAATATTAATACAATTAGATTAATTATTCTTATTTATGCTTTTTTTCAAATTATAATTTTGAATTAATCTTATTTATGTTTAAAATAAATAAAATAATAAACAATATTTAAATTTTATATTGTTCACAAAAATATGATTTTATGGTTTTGTTAAATTATTATTCTTATTTTATTTATAATATATTACCATACTTAATTTAATATTAATACAATTAGGATTAATTATGCTTGTTGTTCATAAATTATTAATTTTAAATTAATCTTATTATGTTTGGTAAAAATAAATAAAATAATATTTTTGATGTTAGATGAGATGTTCACACAATACATTTATGGTTTTGTTAACTTAGTATTCTTATTTTATTTATATTTTTGTAAATATATATTTTTATTTATATTTATGGTAAATATATTTTTTAGTTGAAGATAAGGATAAAAATGTTATAGATAAACGAATGCTGCTTTTAGCCTTTATGACTCAGAATTTTTTTAAATTCTCGTGACATCAAAATGATCGCCGCTTTGCATTGCGCATGAGTTCAAAACTACTACTGCTTTTTGGATTAGTTATGAAACATATATTTAAAAACGGTGTCGTTGGTTTCCTGACACACCCAGAACGCATTGTTTTGATTTTGCATTTAAAAAAATAACATAACACGAAACGACGTCGCTTTATCTTTCTCATAGAGACGAAACGAGACTGCTCGTAAACCTTCAAATGCCAAAAGAGGAACTTGTTCTGCTTCCAAATTTCCACCTGCGTGGGAGGGGGAGGGGCCGAGGGGGGTGGGGTTTGATCTCACCAGACGGCGAGGCGACTGGTGAGCTAGCGACGAGCTGGTGATCTGGCGACTCGTGCCTTTGAGCCGAGGTTGGGGACTCCACGACTCGAGGTCCAGAAAAACCCAGATTTTCGACGAGGATTGATCGGACTACGATCGAGGTAAGGTTTTCTTTCCTCCTCTCTTCCGCTGCTTTCGAGAGATTTCGACATGTCAAATCTCATATCGGAACCGTTCTAATTTCTTTGCTCTTCGCTTCGTAACTCTCGTTTCTGGCAATTTGTATTCATGTTGTTGGTTGTGCTTGATTCACGGGTTTTTTGCTTTTCAGAGAATCTTTGAAAGATGAATATTTTTCCGAATTTTTTGGTTCAAGCATGAACCGAGGACTGATTTCTTTGTTCTCCGCCGAAGTCATCTCGAACTCCGGCCAGTCAATAGTTTAGCTTATTTATGACCGAGTTCCACCGATTCTCAAAGTGATACCGACGTATCTAGTGTCGGTCGACTGGTTAGACCGAGAGGCGAAATACGATGTACGAAATGTATCGGACTCGACATCGATTTTGAATCCTCGTGGCCACGGTCCTTTAACGCCATGATGTGATAACCTATATTTGCCGACCGTGTAAAACTAAAATGCATGTATGATATCCTAACACCACCGCGGCACGCACGGAATTGACCGGGTTTGCTTACTCTTTAACTAGGATTTTAGTTGCGCCCGTTTTCACAAATATTCTTTTGCTTGCTTGTTCTTTTGAAATATGGTTTTACAATTTAAAACCATTTGCTTGCTTTCAAATATGGTTTAATAATTCAAAACCATTTGCTTACTTGCTTGAAAATGGCTTAATAATTCAAACCAGTTGTTTATTTGCTTGTTTTTGTTTCAAAATGGTTTAATAACCAAAACCACTCGCTTATTTGCTTGCTTCTGTTTCGCTTGAAAAATGGTTTAATAATTCAAACCATTTTACTTGTTTGTTTCAAAACGGTTTTACTAATCTCAAAACCATTAAATACCGCTGTAAAAACAATTTCTTTATAATAATAATACACTAGTATTTAAGAAAAATAGGTTTAGAACATCACCTTTTCTCGGCTACTCAAACTCGAGCACGCATTCCAATAATTTCCCCGTTTTTGCTTTTAGCTCCACACACTCAAACGAATAACATAAATATTAATCTCCTCTACGTAATCGCATAATTTTAACAGATTTCTGTGACTTTAGTCACACCTCACGAATACTTCGCCGCTTGGCTACAGGTACACCACGCTTTTCATCAGTTCTCATCTTATTTCAACCCTCTTAATCATTTAATAAGGCCCTATACTAATCTATAAAGATGAATCTCTAAGCTAATCACGCAAAAACACACAACATTAATACTCGGGCATTTTAAGACACCGCATATCGTACACCTCCTTACCCGTACGGTACAAAGCTGTATTCCTGTTGGGTGTACTCGCATGTTTTGGACCAGACGGCACAGCTAGAGCCCTGGGGTCGGGTCGCATCGGCATACTCTGCACTGCATCGTACAGCCTCTTCGTGGGAATTTTGCCTGTAAATGTTTCTTTGCCACTTTGATACCAATTTCTCTTCTTCATATACAACTTCCCAATTCCTAATACCTCAAAAATCATCATGGAATTCATCATCTAAAACCACACTTCACAATACTTGTATTGGTGGTTTCAACCTCATACCACAAAACTTAGGTGAAAATCTTATGAATTCAACCAAAGGTACACCAATTCTTCAATAAACCAAATAATTTTGATGATTCCATGTTTATTTTACACCAATTGGGGTTTTACCCACATAACCCCAACAAAAATCTAGGGTTTGTATGATCTCTTCCAAAACCCTAAACAAAGGAGCAACTATTCCCCAAACCAAAACCCTAGGAGTCCAAAATACCCAAATTAAACATGATTTCAAGACAAAACATACCTTGGTTTTGGTCTTCTTCTCCTTCTCCTTCTTCTTCCTCTTCCTTTCTCCTTTCTTCTCCTCTCCTACGGTTGCCCTAGCTTTTGTGAGACAAAAATGAATTTGTTTGTCTCATATCTCCTTTTATACTCCCATTTTTGACTTAATTATTATTAAGTCCTCCATCTCTCCAAAATTGCAAATCAGTTTTTGTTATTTCTATTATGGCCCATCTCTACTTTGATTTTGACCTTAATTGCCCTTAAGTCCTTCATCCTTTTAATTTTGCAAATCAACTTATTTTATTTCATATATAACTTCCGAAATACTACAAGGTGACACTGTGCCTCTATACGCCCTTACAAGCATGTGTACCGGCATAAATATCTCGAATCTGGCGTTACATATCATGGTCGCGGTCCTACTCATTTATTATTAATGGTCTAAGTAGTCAAACAATTATATGATAAGGGACTGAATAAGAATAAGAATAAAGCATTGTACATTGTTCAAGCCTCAAAGTACTCCACGTGTACCTCTTATATAAGAGTAAGTTCCAGGAAGAATTCTACATGTGGGTACCCTATATATAAGTTTTGTTGTACCCATGTGTACCTCAGAGATAAGTATAAGCCTCAGAAAATCTACTAGGTGCCTCGCATGCTATAGATCCGTAGTACCTATGGGTACCTCAAGGCCCAGAAGTATGTCTGGTGAGTACAAGTATAAGCTCCATAGTACATGTATAAGCTTCGTAGTACAAGTATAACTTTTGTAGTACAAGTATAAGCTCCGTAGTACAAGTATAAGCTCTGTAACTCATACGGGAGATCTAAACAAGTATAAGATAGATAGAAGTACAAGTACGTGTATAAGTACCTCTGTATAGGTATAAGCTTTGTAATTCCTACGAGAGATCTGAACAAGTATAAGATAGATAGAAGTACAAGTACGTGTATAAGTACCTCCATATAGGTATAAGCTTTGTAACTCCCACAGGAGATCTGAACAAGTATAAGATAGAAGTACAAGTACGTGTATAAGTACCTCCGTATAGGTATAAGCTCTGTAACTCTTACGGGAGATCGGAACAAGTATAAGTTTGCTATAAGCACAAATATGTATATAAGTTGTTATATGTGAAATCTGAAAAATGCAAAGATTTGAATAAATGATTGTACATATCGCATATGGTTACCGGATGACCATAATTATTCGAGACTATGAGATATGTACTGAATATAAAATACACATGGATTATGCCTTTAGGGAACACAGTAGAGGATAGATAGGTATGCCACAGCCAGGAAAAAACAAGTCTATGACATACGATGCCGGTTGGCCCGGATTTGGAGTCATTCACGTGATCTTCGGTACTTATAGGCCATTTATTTTTCGTCTGATGTGAGTCTGACCTTAGGGCCACTTATAGTTTCCTTTATCCACTTCTAAAGTTTATGCAGGCATGAAAAATAAAACAAATAATAAGTATATGCAAATGGTTCGAAAATGATAAAGTACATGACATGACATGATATGAGAAGCATAGCATTGCTATGCGATGATAGTATACAGTTACAAGAATAAGAAGTAAAGTACAAATGACATGAAAAGTATATGAGATATGATAAAGCATGAAACATAAAACAAATGATAAGTATATGCAAATGATTTAAAAATGATAAAAGTATATGATATGACATGATATGAGAAGCATAGCATTGCTATGTGATGATATGTAAATAGTGACAAGTACATGTTGATAAGAACAAGCAGAAAAATGTAAAAGATTTGAAATGAAACATGATATGATAAGAAAGTATAAGATTGCATAAGCATGTGTAAATTATATGTATGGAACATATATAAGCATGTGTATATGACAAGTATGGAATATGAGATAATTATTTGATATGTTATAAGTATATGTATATGTAAAGTGCGGTATTGACTCTTATTAGGGAATTAGATCCATTTGAGTTTATTCCCACTAGTGAAGCTTAGCACGGGTGTTTTCGTCGGGTAGGTGCAGAAAGAGGAAAGCAGGAGGAGACCCGGGACAATGCATCAATAGTCAAAGGCCACACATATCACTAGATGCCCGCTGGAAGACCTTTGGTCTAATGTATATGTATTTTTTGTTTCTTTTGTAAGCGATGTAAAAATGTGTAAATGTTGAACACTTCATTATATGGAGCTTGTATATATTTTGTAATCCCATTTCTTCTGAGGAATATAATCTGAGTTAAATGTTTAACATTATATGAATGAACAAGCTTAAAGGCTATAAGTGTATAAGTTTGTAGAAAAAAATAATAATAATATGACACCTTCACTCGACACCGGATGCCAGGTTGGGGGTGTCACAGGTTAGTTGGTATTAGAGCATCCCGGATTCGGTTTGGACCCGCCAATCGGGTCGGATCGGAGAAGGGGCGCTACAATAATCATTTAAAATTTTGTCTTTATTATTATTTTTTAAATCACAAAAGGCTTACACCTCAACCCCTCGCTTCACAAACATGAAAAGGCTTCGCCTTAAACTTTTGCCTTTAAAAACATTGCCTAGAAACACCTATATATATAGTTGTATTTGGTCTTGAATATCAATGAATGAATTGAAGAAATTTTCATCAATTACTAGTGTCTTTGTGTGATACAAAGATCCCTATGGTGTGATGCCTAGGGTTCTTAGGAGTGATTCCTAGAGTTATTCAATCATACTCTGTTCTTCTATCATTTTACTTTTGGTGCTGCATCAGTAGGGAGGAGGATCTCGACCTTCTTAAGGAGATCTAGGATCATGCATGTAAATGTGCCACAAAAGTATGGGCATGGTTACATGCAACAGTGGCACATAAATTTACTATGTCTTGTTGCTAATGTGTTTCTCTTGTCTGATCACAGGTAATTAGTGGCATAAACATGGGCAGCAACTGTGGCTATCACATATTAGTATCATTCTCCTGGTGTTGCCATCTCTTTGATTAGTTTTCTTGTTATTGTCTTCATTCACTGAACTGCATTACCTCCTCCTTTTTCCCTTTTTTATTTTTGTGTGATAAAATGGAGATTTTATTATGGATGGAAATAGAAGATGAAGGGAAGGAATGGAAGACCCCTCGACAAGAAAAAGAAAAACAGAAAAAGAAACAAAAAATTCTTGCTGAACTCTTCCCTGTGATTACATTGGAACAAGGAGTGTTCCAACTTCTAGTCAAGGAAATCTAATGATGCCTTATGATTAATGGGTTCTCAGTTACATTGTGTGAACTCCTGAAGGTTCTGCCAAAAATTTTGGATAGACATCTTTAATATAATTATTTATTTATCAAAAAAAAAAAAAAAAAAAAAAAACCTCTGAAGAAACAAATAGGAGAGATATCTTTCAGAATCCATTGTAGCCATTGTAGTTGCTAAATTGGTTATTGTTCTCTTTATTGTCTCCTTAGTTTATTCTATTGCATGTTTTGCACAAACCACTATACAGACAACCTCTGCTTGTGACACTAATCATTGATTCATCGTGGGATTGTTTTCACTGGGACAGTAGCTGGTGCTCAAGAAGCATCATTAATGGTGTACCTTCTGTCTCTTTGTCATACCATTGGTATATGGATACAACTCTAATCTATTATTGAACTCAATACATTATTTATGATGATCAAATTTGAGTTTCCTGTGGTATTGTTATTATCGTTTGTTGTCTTACTTTTTAACTTGTTAATTATAATCAATAGAAGAATCGTTGGAGTGATTGTGTTTGGGGAAAGGATATTTCATCCTTCATTTGGTGAGAGTACCATACATGACTTCAAACTGAGTGCGGAGGCTTGCTTGCCCATGATAAGTGCATTACTGGCTGAAATTAAGAATCAAAGATATACTGAAATATGTTTTTTGAATATAGACTTTCCAACAGATGTTGTAAACCATAAGGTGAATTTTCAAACTGCTTGTATATCTCTGTTTGATGTGGAGTTTTTGACATGGCCATGCATTCAGCATTCTTTCTCTTGGTTTCTTGATTGGTTAACCAGTAACATGGGGGACTGCTGCTGGGTGAATATCTTTTCCTGAATCTTGTTATGTTATGCAGTAACTTTTGCTGAAAGATTTCCTCTTGTTCATATTTTCTGAGACAGGTTTCCTCTCTTGCTAGCCTACGGGTGTGGTTTGTATACTTTGTTGTTTGCTTAGCTGCGTGTATTACGCTTTCAAATATATTCCTTCATTTACCTAAAAAAAAATTCTAGAGAGGTGATGTTCGGCAAAAAAATTAGTCTCTCATTCAAATGATAATCAAAAAGAAATTTTGTGTGTAGCATGCTGATATGAGTAGCCACCTATCCCTCCCCTCTCTCTCCCCCCTGAAAAAAATGCTGATAAGAGTAGTATAATGTGCTTCCTTTCTCAATGGTTTAGCAAACTTATAAACCAAATGGTATTCTACTTATTGTCTTCTTGATTCAGGGCATTTTTCTTGATTCCAGCTACTGATTTTTTACAGTCAGTTTGAAAACAATATAACTATCGGTTAATGAACCTTGTCTGATTTTTAGTTTTTAGTGGAAGTATGTCCCCAAGGAAGATCATAGTTTCTTTTGTTTCTTTGTGGAGGTTTCTTGCTGTGAAACAAAATTAAATTGATGGCTTCATGTTTTATCTCTTTTTTTTTGTGTGAAAATTCTTAGACTGCAATAATCTATACCATTACTAAGACTTAGACAGTGTTCTCATTATTATGAAGAAAATAAGCATTTCTATGAGGTTGAAGGAGAGGAATCTCCTGCTTTTTGTTTCTAATCTTCTTCTTAAATTCTGTAGTAGAGGAAAATTTCCCTGGTTTTCTTATTTCTTTCTTTCTTCCTTTCTTCATAAATGAAGAGAATTTTGAGTAAATGATCCACAACTCTTGCTATCTGAAATTAGCTTACTGTCTCCAATCAGTTTCTTGTGATAACAAGATTTAGAGATTGTCATTAGTAATGTTATTCATTTCGAAAAGCATATTGGTTTTGAGAATGTGGTGTAATTTTGTTATGGGTTTTTTCTTATGTGCCTCAAATAGGGGTATAAATTGACTAAGCAGGGAAAAACTTTTATCAAAACGGGGTGGAGTCAAGTTACTTCTAGCACACAAGGCAGAAGAGTATTGTCATGAACTATTACAATGGACACAAATCCTGAAGTGTACGCAAAAATGGATGCGTCACCTGTATCAGAGGAACATCTTTTGTTCAAGAGACAAGTGGGGTCTCTTTCGTTATCTAGCTTCTTTTTCTGTTCTAGCAACTTTCTTTTTTTCTCATTTTCCTGTGCGTAAGTTTTTTGATGTATAGATTTATTGCTTCCAATTTTTCTAGGTAAGGGAAGCCCCTGTTATTGAGGATGATACAGACTACCAATGTCTTCTGGAAGGATATGTAGGTGTTTATTCTTTTTCTTAATGATACTGATCTAAAAGGGGTTCGTCTGTAATTAACATATTACTTATGATCTCATTTCAGATAATTGTCCCTCCATTGGGTGCCCTATCTCCTGCTGATATTGATTGCCAGGTGTAATTTGAAACTTTGGTACCAGGAGTCTTGGAATCCTCCTCTTCACTGATCTTATAATTTTGTAGGTGCCCTTTTGTGCTTAAAAGCCAACAGCTTCTGCTTTACTTTTATAAGTTTCCTTATAGTGGAGGAGCTTCAATTTCCAAATGGGTTGAGATCTTACCATTACTTTAGTCCATAAAAAGGGGGAAAAACCCATGTATTTTGATCTCCATATGCTGATCCAAATATTGACAAGATGGTGCAGTGATCTTTCCATGTTTTTGTTCCTGATAATCAGTTCTGAAAATTGAAATCATGTTTCAAGGGTTTATTATCTCTAGATGGATTCTACTAAATATATTACATTGAATTTTTTTTTTCCATTATGGTTTTCATATAAGTGTGCTGTTGATGCAATAGTTTAGCTGGTTCCATGGTGGGAGGTGTTCATCATGTCGAATCACATGCTCAGTTTGATTCAAGAGAGGGATTCCTGGTCATATAGATGGATCCTTGTTTCCCTTAAGGAGGTCTTTAGCACTTAGGTGCTGGCGGTATATATCTACTCAGAATGTGCAACTCTCTGACTATTTTGCAATGCTTCCATGAGTGGGATGATTGACTTTTTTTTAGACAAACTTTGTTTAAAAAGTTGCCTAAGCTTAGAAAGATTAAGTTGTGCTTTGTTTTAAGGAAATATGGCTTGTCTAACAGTATGATATATTGCTTATGGATTTTAGCTACATCAATGTCTATCAAATAGTTTGTCATATTTTCACACATTTAGTTCTTGTATCATTTCTTTTGTTCTGTTCCTCTGCCATTGTCTTGAGAAAAAAGAATTGGGGAATCCAATTGATAGCTTCTTACATTGTAGGTTTTCGTTTGCTCTATTAGTTTTTCCATGTTCTTCATTGGTACTGTAAATTGAAAAACCTTTTGAAACTCTCCATACTCTCCGTCCTAGTGTTTAATGTATCACTGTTTATAGCATTTTCAGAAAAATGTTAGTGAGAAACCTTGGCATTGCTGTTTGCACTTTATGTGGAACAACGGTTTATGAGTATTATTTGGTTTCTTCTATGAATATTATTTAGCCGTTTGTGATTATGACATATCTTGGACTATTTCCAATGCAGAATATGAAATTAAAGGAAGTGTCATTTATTAAATGGGTTTTTGGCGGGCCTTTTATGGGGTACAGTCCCATACCCAACTGGAGAGTTTGTGGAAATTTTTGTTTGTAGGGCCAGTGGAACTTGCCTTTATGAAGTCAGTGAGTCAGTGAGGGCAGACTGGATGGTAGCATGATCCACACATTGGGCAATAGTGTCGTTGGGACACATTGAATCTTCCCTTCCTAACTAAGCTGAAGACTGAAGACTGAAGTCATGGGCTGATGCCCCTGGTCAGTTCTAGAAGCTAGCCTATCCCTATAGGTTTCTACTTTTAGGTCACCTTTGTTTTTTTGCTTTTTGAAAAGTAATTTATTTTCAACATGTAATTTGTTTGTTTTTTGGCTTTTCATGACTTATAATTGAATTTTTGAAAGTTTTAATTGAATAGAAAATGTAAAAATATTTAGTTTTTTGGTTTTTTTCCTAAATGTTTTTTTCTATTAAGAAAAAACTAAATATTCAAATATAAAAAAATCATATACTTTATCATCCAATTGAAACTCTTATGATCCATTTCATGCTAATTAAATAAAATCATATGTATTTTTAAATTTTTATTTAAAAATTTATTATCTCAAAATTTACATTAAATTAAAAAAATTGATATTTAAAAAAAAAAAAAAAACTAAATATGTAATCCTACTTAATCCTATTAAGCACTCTTCAAAACAAAAGATTAAACTTAGTGTTAAGTTTAAAACACCCCAGCCATTCTAGGAGTATCAATCTTCAACTGGTCTAGAGTCTAGCTTTTGGGGTTGCACTGCCTTCTCATGAAACACTTTTGTAGAAGTTTACCTGAGAGTTTTAACGCCTAAGGTGGTCATGGATAGGCATCTGAGTGGAAGTTGGCACCCATATCTACTTTTTACACTGCTAGGGAAAGCATCCTTCAAAAGTCTTCCAAAATGAATAAGCTGGTGTAATCCTTTTATTATTTGTACCGACTTTTTTCACTTTGTTTTTGTTGTGTTCTTTCCCTTTTTCATCTTTGGTTACCGTTTCTTTCCCTAGGTTGTGCCTTTCAGCTAAATTGTTTGGACGAGATCTTGAAAATAGAGTCCTTCATATATTGAGGAATCAGCTCTATGTTTTGCTATTGTATATTTACTCCTCCAACCCCTTTTCCTTTTTCCCTTTTCCCTTTTCCCTTACAAAGAAAAATCTTTAAATTATTTCCCCCTTTCAATGCTCTGATTCTGTGTGCTCCTCCTTTCTCAAGACATGCAGGATAAGAGGAACCTTTCTGTTATGTAGTATGACGGTGATGGTCCATCTATATATTTGATCTTCCTTTTTAATGGAACAAAAAGGTGTTCTGGAAACTGATCCGTGGAATTCCAATTTTATTTTTTATTTTTTTTCTTTATTTATTTTTTAAATCCTACATTGCACTTCTTTGCTTATTGTTGAACGGGTCTTGTATGCAAATGATGATGATCATGCATGGATGCTCGATTTAATGTCGTAGCTGAGATTTGCATCCTTTGTGATGAATTAAATTTGAAAAGTCAAATAATTAGAGCCTGAAAAATCCTTTTATGCAACTCTATGCCATTGAAGTTCCTCAATTAAACATGCTAATAAAATTCTATGAATTTGGCATGACTAGTGCTATTGCTCTCTGATAGTCTCACACATCTCTTTTTGGCTGAAAATGCTTTCTTCAGGGTCTTTTGTTTTTAAGGACACTCAAAAGGCTTTTGAACTCGAATATTGCTGAATCATTCTTCAGATTTCTCATACAACAGGATATCTCTATTCCCCTAACCTTCTGATGATAAGGTAATCATGTAATTGAAGATCATATTGATAAATTCTTGTTTTGAGCACCTATTTTTTTAACTCTGTTTTTCTTCATCTGTCTTCTAAGAAGTACTCTTAACTTTCAATTCTCGCTCACTTTTCTTTTGTGGATGGTTCTACAAACTGACTTTACTCAATGACCGAAGTCCGGTTGAAATGAAAAGCAAAACTGTCTTCTAATTTTACATGATGAGTGGTTTGTTATTCCACCTTCTCTTTGGGCTTTCTTTTTTATTTTGTTCTTTTATTTTTGTTGTTTAATTGACTCACTTACTGATTTATTCTCAGTTTTACTTGTAGGAGATACTCGTTTCATATTAAACCGACATTGTACTTCATATTTCTTTACCGCTTTCTAGAATAATGTGTCTTTGTCATCGTATTTAAGATTGCTTAAAAGTTCATTATCATTTGTAGTTCTTCTAAAGACATGAAAATCGTGTTGTTGTTCCATCCATTCTATAATTTTCTTAGGTCAGCTTCGATACCTGTACCAAAGGATGTAAAAGGTAGGAATCAAACTGCCATCTCTAACTGCTGAAAATAGACAAAGCAACTGAACTTCTACAAATGGACAGAGCAACAAACTGAAGCCAAATAGAGAGAAGGGTAATTACTCATCCCAGATCTTCTCTAAGTCATAGTTTAACAAACCTTCTATGAAAATTGAGAAACTCAAATTCTGAAACGTAACTTGGATCATAAAAAAGTTAAGGGAGGAGGAAAAACTATTTCATAGGGTGCATAGAACATTTAAAAATATCTTATGTACATGATCGCAATGGAAATCTCTCAGCCCTGGGATGTCTCTGTTGTGCATGAGAGCCTTCATCGTTATGATGGCAGAGAAGGCGAATGTGAGTCCACTAGCATAGACCATAGAACATGCACATCTTCGGAGGGGCAGGACTTGACGTCCTCGTATAAAATGTATATCCCTGTGCCTGCAAATTTGAAAAGAAAATGCAGTTAAAAGGAGCCTAGATGTAAGCTTCTGAGGATCACTAATCTCATGGAACTCTAAAGCTAATGATCAGGCAAATCCTTTAGTGGTCTTAAGGGGGTTCTAACTAGAGACCATTAAAGAGCAAATCTAATACCGGGTCAACTGAACTAACCCTCAGGGTTGGCGTGTTTAGAGGATTAAAAATTCATTCATGCGCATAAGTAAAAGGAAAGAAGAAAGAAATGGATGAGAATGATGCACAAATGAAAGTATTGGAAATGGAGATAGGGTGGTTGTGGACATACTCTTCCTCTGAGCAGAGTGCAGACGAAACCAGAGCTTCTTCAATGGGGAGATGAGTGATTGGAGCCACCCCATTTGGAGAAGTGATTGTGGCTCATATTAGGAAGGGAAAGGATAGGAAATGGAGTAGAGGGCAAAGGAGAGAAGCAGTAGTAAGGTTTGCTTAGACAAGGGTGAAGTTTTTCAGATCAGTGTTCCTTATAGAGTTTCATTTCCCTTGCAGGCCAATCATCCATATCACATTTCCTCTTGGTGCAATGTCTCTGTCACACCTTTTTCCCCTTGGTGAGCACACAGACCCCACCCATCAATTACAATTGCTTCTTAACTCTTCCTTGATCTCTTTTACCTCCTTTTTTCCTCACTCTCACTTGTATCCTTTTCCCAAAACCCACATTTGTGTTTTTACCTTTGTTTATTTTGTGCTTTCTTCTACCATTTTGGGCCACTTATGCTTCAAGTACATAACTTTCCCGTCCCGGAGACCTAGTTCAAATAGTAAAGGGTGGGAAGAGGTTAGAGAATATTTATGTTCGAATCCTTCTAATAACAAGTACTATACCGTTCATATTTGAATCCTTCTAATAACAAGTAATATATCATAATAATAAAGTGAATATATATAAAAAAAAAAAAAAAGTCTATATCATAACAATATAAAGTGGATAGATAAAAAAAAAAAAAAAAAGAAAATGAAAGAAAAGACAACCTTCCCATGAGTATACTGCAAGGATCCCTCCTGTGTCCACTTATCCCACTAGGGTGCCTCCATGTGTCAACATTTTGTCAGACTCAGTCTAATAATTTTAGCACTCTTCCTCCCGCCAATCAGAATTGTCTCTTCCTCTAATAATGCAAAGAAAATAGATTTGAAGTAGAGGTTTCTTTCAAGCCCCTATAATGCGTTCTATAAATAATGGTGTTCTGTCATCTTGATGGGATGGTTCTGAATATGAAATAGATGGTTAATTAGTTAAAATTTGATTCCTAATTAATAATTAATATTCAAATCGAGTAAAAATTTAAAAATTATAAGAAAAAAATTTATGTTCCTTGCTCAAACCATGGGACATAGCCCAACAAAATTAAAGGTGGACCATATCTACAGTAGGCTTAGAGTGTTTAGCCAATCATTCAAGTATGACCCAAACACAAAAACCCATTAAGCTAGTCGGGGCGGGTCATTTCCTCCGATATTGGATTCAGGCTTAAGTCCAGCATTCAGATTTCTGAAATATTCGTCGGTGTATAATTATTCAGTACAGACCAAATATTTGAAGGAGGTGGCGAGTCTAGTGACTTGGGCAGTTGAGAAAACTGGAGCACGAGAGAAAGAGACTGAAAAATAGTTGTAATCATTGGGAGTAATGGGTAATGGGCCCTCAGGTTTAAGCTAGCCAGGCTAATTGTAAGTATGCCGAGGATAGCTCAGTCGTTCCAAGGTTGGTTTTAGTCATCTCGTGACTCTTTGAGGTTTATCCGATTGTTATTTCAGTTCGTGTGATTAGTTGATGTTGTTAAATTATATTATATTAGAGAATATAATATATTCATATTATTTATAGGATTCTTTTTTCATTTTTGTAGGTTTCTTATTCTTAACACTTTAGAGTTTGTTTCCTATTAGGATTCTTATAGTAAGTCTATATAAAGACTTTTGTTATGTAATTTTTATGATTATTATTAATTGTAATAAGAGTTTTAGTACGATTTGGTTAGCGAAAATTTTGGTCTATCCGAAATTCGAGAATATATGAAATTTTGATGTATTGTCTTTAGTTTTCGTTTTTTAGAAATACGTTTAATGCCCAGATTTGGTTGAAAATCTGTTTTAATTTATTTTGTTTGGTTGAATTTGGTTGAATTTGGTCGAAAGCGAGGAAAGCGTTTTCTGCTGTTTTACGATTCGTATATAAAATGTTGAAAATAGTGGTCGTTTCTTTGTTTTGAAATTTGTTTTAAATGTATTTTAAATGGCAAAAGCGCGTTCGTGTTTGCCGAAAAGTTTGAATAGAAAGCAGAAGAATTTTATACCCTCTTACAAACGGCGTAGTTTTTTGACTTTGTTTTGATTGAGGTTCTAGTTTTAACGTGGTGTCGAGAATTAGACGAACTTTTGCAGGGTCCAACTCTACGGTAAGTTGGCTAGAGGTTGCAAGGGGTAGTGCTTCCTGCAACTGTGCCTTGCTCGGGGTTCAACATGGAGCCCCATAAATTCTTATTTCTAGGTTCTGGAACATCTTGGGTCTCATTCAATTGAGGGGTTTATGGTTTGGTGGTGAAGCTTTAGATTTTCAGTTTTGATTATTTTTCAGATTTTGTTGGGGGTTTATTGACATCAACATTGGTATTGGTCGCTTTGATGTGGTTTTGTGTTTTTGGCATTGACATTGACATTGACATCAACATTGACATTGGTCTCTTTGAGGTGACTTTGGGATTTGTCGCATGTAGGAGGTGGAATTTAGGGTTTTGAGTTGGAATTTGAATTTGGCTTTAGCATCGGCATTGGTATTGACATTGACAATGACATTGGTCGCTTTAATGTGACTTTGGGATTTGTTTTTGCTTGGAAGGTGGAATTTTAGGGTTTGGGTTGGAATTTGAATGTGGCTTTGGTCACTTTGATGTGTGGAAGATGATTATCAAGCGAACAATGAAAATTGAGATACCACAAATCAAGCGGTGCAAACTGGAACAGTTTGACAACGATGACATTCAGCTTTTTTTTTTGCATATGTAATGTTTGGGTTCTTTTTTTTTTTTTTTCAATCAAATTGTTTCTCTTTTTGCAATTTAGTGTCAATTGATATTCTGTTTTCCAGTTTTTTTTTTTCTTTCTAGTTGACAAACACTCGATGTTTATAACATTCGCATCGTAAGTTTTAGGGGGAATGTTAAATTATATTGTATTATAGAATATTATAATATATTCTTATTATTTGTAGGATTTTTTTTCTATTTTGGTAGGTTTCTTATTCTTAATACTTTAGAATTTGTTTCCTATTATGAGCATTCTAGTAAGTCTAGTCATGATTTTTATTTTTATTTTATAATGCAGACTGAAATTTCATTCAGTTCGAGGAATGGTAATATCTACTGCGTCAGAAACAGCATCATCAATTATTAACATTAGAGGATAATCTATTGTCAGTTAATACTTGAGAAGCTACTTAAGGCATACCTTGGAATAATCTGTGTATAGAATACAAGATTACAGGTTTGATGGAGTATCTTGTGAATGGGGTTGATGTGATTTTCTGTTGATCAGTATGTTGTGGTTTGGATGCCGTATAAAAGCCCAATAGACAAGTAATAAGCAATCATATCTGTAATGAAGTCGGTTAAACGTAAGAAAATAAAGGAAAATTAAATAAACGAGGTGGAATAAACCACTTTATTGAGGGAAAAGCACACAAATTGAATAAGATGACCAATAAGATGGGTGATTTTGGATCGAAGATAAAAATGCGTCACTCATTTTTAAGCTTAGGATGAAAGAAAAAATGAAATAAATTAGACTTTCATGTATGAGGGGAAGGGGGCTACCTTTTTCTATTGATTAAATATAATAATTTTCATGATTATTATTCATTGCAATTAGACTTTCGGTTTTCTTTTGTTCCTTAGAGGGTTTCCTAATTTTAAAGGAGGTGTGTGCAAACATACTCGAAACATCCACGGTTTTCGGAAAAAAAAATGAAAAAATAAAAAAAGATTGCCGAGGGAGATGGAAAATGACATGGTTCAAAGTTGTGGTTGGAGAATAAGGTGGTTTTAAGAATATCATTTTCAATTTCTTCGATTGGTACGACAAGATATGAAAGATACATATAAATTTAAAAACCAAAAAATAAACATAATAAAATATATCCAAAAAACATTCACTAGTGTTATATGGGAAAAGGTGAAAAAAAAATCATGTGTTTTGGTCGATATCCCATTTATATCTTAAAATTCATTTTGGTCTAAAAAGGTGTCACACCCCTGATTCAAGCACAAGGAATTTTTCTCCTTTTTGGATGTGCAACTTTTTAGCCAACCTTCCCTCACAGTGTTTTACAAAAGCAATGTAAATGACAGTTTTTTTAGGAAACAAATCTCAACTTGTATTGTAACAAAACTGTCAAGTGCCCTTGCACTTCTTTACATACAAGAGTTTGTTTTTTTACAAAAATTTGGCACACTCTCTAACCCCCTTAAAGTTAGAGACCAATTCCTTTTATAGACTTTGGTGTCTTGCTTTAGCTTAGTGTCTTTCGGCGAGTCTGCCCAGATTCCCTCATTGATTTAATTCAAATCTGCTCCTATTTTCAAAATACGGCTCTCGGTTGGGTGCGATTCCTAACTTGAATAATGTTTGAATTTGAAATCGGCTCCTTTTTTCAAATTCAAACTTTCCCACATTTGTAATAGGTGCATGTCCCTGCAATATCTTCTATGCGGCCTCATGCGAGTTAACCGTATCTTATCATGCACCATAATGGTTGCCTTGTTTCATTAAGGCGCCCTCCTTGAATAAGGCATGCACATGAAAGACACGCATCAGACAATGACCTAGGCATCAGGGGAGTATGACCTCCCCCTCCGTTGAAAGTCGAAGCCCTGTGACTTAGCCTTTAGATATTCCTTGCTGGCTGCGCCATCACACCAAAGTGTCACATCGGCTCCCATGTAGCCTCCCGATTCGGCGTCTTTCAGCGAACAAGGTGTCGATTACATCGATTCTTTCTACTTAACCCCATGGTTCTATGGTTCAGGATCTTTTCCACCCTTATCAAACTGCTTCATGACTAAGGGAGGGGCACGTTTTACTTGTGCCCTTCGGGTTACGCATCGCTGCCCAAAGTAAGGCTTCAAGCGACATGGAATGTCGGATGCAACCCGATCTTTCGAGGCGACTTTAGCATGTAAGCGACTTCACCTACCTTCTTAATCACCTCGAAAGGTCCCTCTGAGCTTGGTGTCGGCCACCTCTTTGCGAGTCTTGCGTAACTTTTTCGAGGATATGAGGAGTAAAGTTTAACAATACATATCCCCAATGCGAAATTCAATGTCGATGTTGGTCATACTTTTTCATTCTCTAAACGCCTTCTCAAGGCTTTCCCTTACCTCGTAGACATCTCACGTCGGAAATGGCTGGTCGATGTCTTTCTTGTTTATCTCCCTAGCTGCTTGCTGCCGCATCGATGGGGTTCGGCTGCCAACCCATAGCCAACTCAAAGGGCTCATCCACATTTGCGAGCTACGGTGTAACGATTGAGCGAGAAAAATCCACCTAATTTTTCTATGTAGCCATCACATAATGCTTTAAGTATTATTCCAGCAGTGCATTGATCCTCTCGGTCTGGCCGTCTCTTTGAGGATGATTTGTTGTGGAAAACTTCAACTCTAAACCCAAGAGCTTGAAGAGTTCCACCAAAAAGCGTCCTATGAATCTCGCATCCCGATCGCTGACTATGTCCTTAGGCAAGCCAAAGTGTTTCACCACATGACTAAAAAACAAATTGGCTGCCTCTTCTGCTTGACATGCCTCAGTGCGGCCATGAATACCGAATACTTGGAGAGCTGATCAACCACAACAAAGATGGATTTGCACTCACTGACCTTAGGGAATCCTATGATGAAATCCATAGAGATGCTTTGCCATGGCTTTTTTGGGATGGGGAGAGGCTGCAGTAACCTCGCCATCTTTTTCTTTTCCTTCTTGTCCAATTGGCATACCAAGCAAGACTTCACGTACGCCTATACGTCCTCACCCATTCTCGGCCAATAATAGGACCTGGACAGCAACACCATGGTCCGCTCCTCCCCTGGATGGCTTGCCCACTTAGCATCATGGGTTTCTTTCAACAGCTCTTTCCGCAATCCGCCCATCGAAACATAGAGCCTTCCTCCTTTGAACACAAGGAGATCACCTTCTAGCCAATACTTTATGGTTTCCCCATTTATGACTTGCTGTCTCAGTTTCTCATACCCGGCATCAAGTCCTGCAGCCTTCTTGATCTGCTCATTGAAATATGAGATGACTTCCGACAAAGTCATGATATAGGCCACCACCTCTTTCCGACTGAGTGCATCCGTTACAATGTTGTGTCGTCCTAGACGATGCAGCCATTCAAAGTTGAATTCGGCCAGGAACTCTTACCATCGAGCCTGCCTTGCACTCAACTTCTTCTGTGTCTTGAAGAAGGTGTTTGCCACATTACTGCTACCAGCTATTAAGTCGACTAAAGGAGAGTAGATCGTTGTCGTTGTTGCCGGCCGAGTGGCCACTCTGCTTGTCATCTCTTTCATGCATTGAAATCTTTGTTGTTATGCCCCATTCAGTTTTCGACTTTCAAATGCCAAGGGGTGTCCCTCCTGCACCAAGACTCCACCAAGGGCCTTGTCGAAACGTAGTCCCCGAACTTCAAGGGAAGGTCCATATTAGGCAAGCTACTTGACCAGCTTTAGTTCTTTGGAGATGGCTTGCTTTAGGCTTTCAAAAGCCATCTGACACTCTATGTCCCAGCCCCATGCTCGGTCTTTCTTCAACAAATATGTCAGCGGAGAGACAATCTTTGAGTAGCCCTTTATGAATCTCCAATAGTAATTTGCTAATTCGAGGAATGACCACAACTCTATCACTTTGGTAGGGGCTAGTCAATCAATCACAGCTTGCATCTTTCTTTCATCCATCCGAATCTGACCTTTACTGATCTTGTGAACTAGGAATGTGATATGCTCTCTTGCAAACTCGCACTTTTTTGGTTTCACATACAGTTTGTGTTCCCTAAGCCGATGGAACACCTTTTTCAAATGCATTTCATGCTCTCTTAGAGTCACGGTTTGTACACCCTGATGTCATCTAAGTATCTGACTACAAAGCATTGAGATAGTCAAACAATACATCATTCATTAAATTACAGAATGTTGTCGGGGAGTTTGTGAGCCTAAACGGCATTACAAGAAATTCATAGGAACCATAACGAGTTACACATGTCGTTTTTGCCTCATCACCTTTCGCGATCCGGACTTGCCAGTAGCCCGATCTTAAGTCTAGTTTTGTGAAGTACCGAGCCTTTGCCAATCTGTCAAACAACTCAACCGCCAAAAGAATCGGATACTTGTTTTTTATGGTTACCTTGTTTAGGGCACGGTAATCCACACATGCGCAACGATCCGTCATGCTTCTTCTGGAACAGAACAGGTGCACCAAATGGGGCCCACCGAGAAGGTGAGGAATCAGTCGCATCGTGACTCTTTCAACTGTTTCCTGCATTTCGGCAATTTTGCGGCGATACATCAGTGAGGACTTGGGCGGGAGGTTTGGCCCCTGGCAGTAACTCTATCTTGTGATCAATGGGTCTTCGGGGAGGCAACTCTTTAGGAAAATCTGAAGGCTTGATGTCTTTGAATTCCTTTAGTATCCTAGCCATAGAATCAGGAACTTCAGCATTATGTCCTTCATGGATTTCTACCAACGCCGCAAGGTATGTCTCTTGCCCCCATTTAAGCCCTTTCTTCAATTGAAGAGCCGACACCATCTCAGCCTTGCCATGTTTCTTCGCCTTTCCTTTAACTGCAGGCATAAAGCAGTGTTGTTTTTCCTCTAAAATCATAAGTCCACCCAAATGAGGAATCAGGGCAGCCTTAGACTTGAGGAAGAAATCAATCCCAAGGATTAGATTGAAATAGTCTAATGGAACAAAAAATAAATTACATTTACTCTTCAGAACACCAACTTCTGACAAGACATCCTTACGGCGTGCCACCGCATTCTTTGAGCCTTACTGTTCACCGATTTGATCCGGCTATCATCATCTACCAATTTCATATTAAGTCTCAAGGCTTCATTGGTTGCAAAAATCATCGTGCACTCTTTGTCTACCATTGCCTTTACGGATCCATTGATTGCTTTGAACATGTCGAGGTTTTACGGTAGGTTCTCCTGCCCAGTTGCATTGAGCAGCGCGAGGATTCACTTTCGGAGAGTGAATGCGAATCGATCTAACCTTGTCGTGGCGATGACTGAGCATTGAGTTTTTCCCTCTTGGGGCAATCTTTGGCTCCGGCGGGGCCATTACAAATAAAACGCCCAGCGAGTGCAGTTTATGCATTTGCACAAAGTTTGTGGTTATCTCAACAGGTTTTGTTTCTGCATCCCCTTTCTTGGTTTCCTTCCAACCAGCCTTCTTATTGAATGAAGGTTTTCCCTCTGCCTTGCCCTTCTTGCCCTTATCTGTCTTGGACTTGCCTATGGTGTTGATGACGCTGCCCATCTTGTAGTCCACCAGGTAGTCCATTGCAGCCATTACAGCCAGCAGGTCACAAACTCCATGTCTCCTGAGTTCTATCTGTGCCCAGCCTTGTAATCCCGATATAAGTTGAATAACTTGTCCTCATTAGACAAGTTCCTAATATCCAACACGATGGAACTAAATTCCTCAACATATTCCCTTACCGAGCCCGTGTGCTTCAGTCGCTTCAAGGATTCTCTTGCAAGCCAGGCTGAATTAGAGGGCAGGAATTGTTCTTTTAGTTCCTTCTTCAAGAATCTCAGTAGTAATGCGGGGCCTTCCCGGACTTCTGCATCATCTCCCATCCGAGTGCGCCACCATAACTTTGCATCACAAGATAGGTACATGCTGGTTATGGACACCATTTCATCGTTAGGCACATGAGCAGCCTTGAAGAACTACTCCATGTCCCATAGGAAAATTTTCCAATTCTTTAGCATTCCTAGCACCTCCAAACCCCTTTGGTTTATTACACGTACATGTGGGGCACTGCTTGCGATGGGGACATTGAGCCACGACCTTTGAGTTGAGATTTTGCTCCATGGCTACTTGCTTGCATCACGGTACTCCGCCATGTTGATACTGCGGATTTGAGGGCATCGATCCTTTCCCTCGCATATTTATCGCTGGCCTCCATCAGGTTGTGATGCACTTCAAACTCATTCTTTATTGAGTCTACAAATGTAGCCACGGTTTCTTCCTCCTTAGGCCAATCCCCCAATAGTGTTTCCAACCTCGTCATCCGTTCTTTCAATCTTTCCCCAGCCATTTTTTGGTGTTCTGATACCACTTGTCACACCCCTGATTCAAGCACGAGGAATTTTTCTCCTTTTTGGACGTGCGATGCTAACTCTTTAGCCAACCTTCCCTCACATTGTCTCACAAAAGCAATGTAAATGACACTTAGTTTTTCGAAACAAATCGACTTGTATTGCAAGCGTAAAGTTCCTTTTTATACATACAAAGGTTGTTTTTACAGAAATTTGGCACACTCTCTAACCCCCTCAAAGTTAGAGACCAATTCCTTTTATAGACTTTGGTGTCTTCTTCCCAACCTTGGTGTCTCTTCCCAACAGGTGCCAATTTCCTTCTTGAGTTTGAATTCAAATTTGCCTCATCTTTTCAAATTCTGGATCTCAGTTTGAATTTATGAATTTTAAGCAGACTGATGTTTGAATTTGAAATATGGGCCGCGTTTTGAAATTTAAACTCCTGTTCTGTAAATTGCATGTCCCACCATATGCTACCATGCACCTCATGCGGGTCCACCATTTCTTACCATACACTACCATGGTTTGCCTTGTTTCATTAGGTGCCCTCATAGGAATAAGGCATACCTATGAGGCCCTTGCATCCGACCAACGACCTAGGCATCCGATGGGGTAACAATAGGCTCTTACAGTTTATTTCCGTAGCTCAAATTAGTATATGTTATGGTTAATTCTGTTAAAGTAATCTAACGGTGTTAAAAATAATTGTTAAATATTGATGTAACATCAACGTGACACATGAAACCTACTTCCTATCTCTTTTCTCTTCCATTTTCTCTTCTCTCCTCTCTCTTCTCTATCCTCTCCTCTTTCTCCCTTCATCCTACCCACCCTACTTAGCCGACCCACTCGCGAATAATTTATTTTTATTTTTTTAACTAATAATTTTTTGTTATAAATCTATTTTTGTTTTTAAAATAAATTAAATAAAAATAAAATTCTAGTTTAAAAAATATAAATAAAATTTTCTTTATTTTAAATATATTAAATAAATTCAAAAATTTTATTTTAATTTTTAAAATATACTAAATAAATAAAAATTCAATTTTTTAAAATATAAATAAATTATTCGATTATTTTAATTTTTAAATAAATCATTTTTTAAATTTATTTAATCTTTAAATATTCTAAATAAAAAATCAAATGGATGAGTTTTAATATTTATATTAAATGACAAATATTTTATTTAAAAAATAATCTATTTTAAATGGATGAATTTTAGTATTTAATATTTTTATTTAAAAACTTTTAAAAAATAATGAATTATTTATTTATATTTTAAAAATAAATAAAATTTGAATTTTTATTTAGTAGATTTTAAAGCTAAAATAAACTTTGAATTTTATTTAGTAGATTTAAAATAGCAGATAATTTATTTGTATTTTAAAAAATAAAATTTGAAATTTTATTTTATAGATTTTAAAAACTAAAAAATAAAATTATAATAAAAAAATTAAAAGTTTTTTTAAACTAAATAAAAAATTAAGAGTTAAAAGAAAGAAAAAAAAAAAAAGAAGTTGGGTGAGTACTATGTAAAACCCCAAATTATACCTTGATAGTTTTATAACATGTTTATGGTATAACAAAAGTAAATGTATATTTTTTCAGAATAAAATAATGCTAAAAATAAAATAAGCAAACCCGGAATTAATACAAAAGTCAAGGGTAAATTGGTAAATTGCCAATTAAGGATCCAAATGACATAAGAATAGAAAATTGTATGCAAAAGTAGGAAATTGAATAAGTTAATTTGCAAATAATAGAGAGATGAGGGACCTAAATGCAAAAATTTGAAAAGAATTCAAAAATGGGTTAAGCCAAACATGACCTTAACTCCAAATTGAGGATAAGGTCAAAATAATATCTTATTTTGGTCTTTGGGTGATAGGGCAAACCGGATAAGGTGAAGAGAGAAGAAGAAGAAGGGAAGAGAAGAAGAAATCAAGGTATGGAATTGTTTGTATGGATTTTTTTTATGGATTTTTGTATAGATATGTATAAGGATACTTGTTTGGAGGTTTGGAATACCTCTTTTTGTGTAGACTCCTTATTTGGAATGGTTGTTTGGTTTGGTTGTGGTCCTCAATGGAGGAAAAATTGTATAGAGAAAATGTTGGGTTTAAGGGGAGATGTTGTCCCTTTTTTTTTAAACCATGTTTTTGTTTTGGCCATAACTTAACCATCACTCATCCAAATTGAGTTATCCAAATTTCTAGGTAAACTAGACTTCTAGGGGAACGAATCTTCTTGAAATGGGTGTATGCAAATTTAGACCCCAGAGTACCAAGAAAATTCGTCAAAGTGAAGCTCTGTTTGGTCCAAGTGTAATTTACAATTTTGATACGGTTGGATTCGAAACGGTTACGGCATTTAGGTCATAAGTTGAGTTTCACTCATCCAAATTGAGTTATTCAAATTTTTAAGTAAGCTAGACTTCTAGGAGAACAAATATTCCTGAAATAAGTATATCCAAATTTGGACCCCATTGGACCTAGAAAATTCGTCAAAGTAAGGAAACAATTCGGTCCTTGAAATCCCTCTCAAAACAGTCCCTTGCACTGGAGTAATTCTGGTTGTTTAAATCATAACTTGAGTTATACTGGTCCAAATAAGATGATTCAAATTTCTATACAAACAAGACATCTAGGAGAATAACTTTCATGAAGAAAGTATGATCGAATTATGTCTTTAATATTCCTAGAAAAGTTTCAAATATAAAACACAATTCCAGATTTTGTTCCTGGAAATTGTCCAGAAGCAGTTCTAAGTGTTTAGACCATATCTCCCAAATTAAAAGTCCAAATGACATGATGTTTGAACCATAAGAAACTTAAGACATAGGGGTATATTGAGTTAGAAGATCACTTTCTCTAACAATCCCATTTACAGGGTCAAAATTGTAGTAAAAAATAGGAGCTGCCTAGAACTGTTCAGGCATAATTGGTTATAGAAACTGAAATTGTATAAAGGTTATATAAATGTATTGTTATATGAAATAATGCATCATAGTAATATGATTATGATAACATGTGTTATGAAAGTTAAAAATATACATATATAATTTTTGTTATATGAAAGAGTACGGTTAAATGTTTATAAAGAGATTATTTGATAATGAATATCTCATAAGTATACATTATATCGGTAGTTATTCATGTATATGAGATGTCTTTTCACAATACCTAAAAGATTGTTAAGAAAACAAAAAATAAAGCGATTGTGCCGCATGTCGGGTAGTTGGATGGAATGGGGGCATGCCTATGGGGATACGGTTGCTCTGTACAGGTTCTGGAGATGCTCCGGGCGTTTGGGTGACATAGATCCCATTGAATTGTCTCGTGTGCAGTTTGGGTCATCTGAATGAGATCATTGTCTCGTATAGTGATAGTACCTTCGGGTACATACAGTTCTTTCCCGTATCCACTTCTAAAGTTTATGCAGACATGAAACATAAAAACAAATGACAAGTATAAGCAAATGAGATGTATATGATATATGACATGATATGAGAAATATAACACCGCTATGTGATGATAGTATATGATTACAAGAACAATAAGTAAAGTGTAAGATGACACGAAAAGTATAGGAAATATGATAACAAATGAAACATGTTATGAAAAAGTAGATATGAGAAATGGATAAGTATATGTAAATGTTATATGTGTCATAAGTATATGCATGTATCTAAAGTGAGATGATCTTTATTAGGGGTCGTCCACGAGTATTATTCCCACTAAACTATAAGCTTAGCATGAGTGTTTCATCCGTGTAGGTATAGAAGAGAAAACCGGAGGACAGGTCAATCCGCATCAGCAATCAAAGTCAACACATCACTAGGTACCCACTGAAAGACCATTTGGTCTAATGTATATGTATTTTGTTTCTTTTGTAAGCAATGTAAATATTGTAAATGTTGAACACTTCCATAAATGGAGCTTGTATATATTTTGTAATTCATTGCTACATAATATATTACAAGTTAAATGTTTAACATTATATGAATGAACAAGCTTAATGTTTATAAATTTATAGTAAGCAGGAAAAAAAAATGACACCCTCTCTTGATACCGTGTGCTGAGTTAGGGGCGTCACATACTAGGTGGAGGGCTGGGGCTAGGACGGGGATTGGGTTAGTGGGGTGGGGTTGCTCGGTGGGAAGGGGGTCCAAACAGTAAGAGAGAGGGAGAGAGAAGAGAAGATGTAAGATTGATGAGAGAGAGAAAAGAGGATGAAAGAGAGAAAAGAGAGGAGAGGGAAGAGAGATGAGATAGGAAGTAGGTCTTATATGTTATGTGGATGCAATATCAGTACTTAGCATCAATTTTTAACATCATTTGATCACTTTAACGAAATTAGTTACAATATGGGTTAATTTGAGTTATGAGAGTAAACTACAGAGACTATTTGGATTAAAATGAAGTTTAAGGTGTAAGAGCATCTCGGTGATTATAAAAATTCTTAGCATCCCAAAAATTTATCTTTTCTTTCACGCAACTTTTGATTTGGCTTAAGCTAAAAAGTTGTGAGCTCCAATTGACTATCTAAAGCTTTAGTTATCCTAAATCTATTCCAATTTTACCCTTTCTGTTCCTTAATAATTACATCATATACCCTTCATTCATCTATATCACTCCATACACTATAAATTTTATTTATAAATATAAATATAAATATAAATAAATATTTAATTAAGTATAAAAATAAAAATAAATATTTAATTAATAATTTTAGTAGTTGAAAATTATTTTTATTACAAATATTAAATAATTTTTAAAATTTTTGTACTTATAAAAAATAATGAAAAATAAATAATTTGTCAAATATAGGATTAAAAATAAATGTGTTGGGATTAATAGAAAAATATGATCCGATGGCCCGATAAAGATTTCTTGATTTACTACGAAAATCGCGACAGGGTTATAAAGTTACGTATTGGGTTTTGGATGATTTGTGGTCGTTGGTTTGAGCTTGTCGAATCACATCGAGGAAGTAATGTGATAAAAATTGGTCTTATATATAATACTGTATTGATTTGTCAAATCACCAAACACGGCTTTTTATGCATTTCGGTAAATAATACAGACTTAAAAACATCTATAAATTAAGTAGGATGTCCCTTAGAATTTTACACACATCTTATAAATTCAATTACACACAAGCAAAAAATGAGTAACTTTTTCAAACGTCTTTTGAATGATTCATCTTTTTCATATGAAGAAGAAAGAAACACGTGGTTCGCTGCAACTATCGAGTTTGAAAGATAAAACTCACAAGGTACGAGCTTTGGAGATAGAATCAGTAGGCAATGCGATATTGTGGCGAGTTCAGCGGCGATGCCCGGCTGGCTGAAATGATTGCCGTTGAGGAATCCAGTCACAGTGAAACAATATTTCGCAGACACTTTCGTCTAAGTTGGCCATTGTTTCTTTGAATTTTACATACGCTCAATGGCCTGACAATTATTTAGGTGCGAAGAAATGCTGCTAACGATAGGTTTATCAGTTGAACAAAAAATGGCCAATTTTGCACTTTGCGTAGCGCATCACGGTATGTCTGCGGACTCGATCGATGAGTATGTCGAGTGGAAAAACACAACCATCGGTGTGTCAAAGCGATTTTGCTAGGAGGTGGTGCAGAAATTGCGGGCTGAATATCTCGGATCATAAGCCAGCGGGTGACATGTCTGGGCTATTCACGTAAGCTAATCAGCATTAGAAACTCTGGAATGTTGGGGAGTTTGGACTATATGCATTGGGCGTGGAAAAACTGTCTAGCAGCATATCACGGAATGTAAACTAGCCATGTCCACCGACCGACTATCGTGCTCGAAGTCGTCGCCTCCTACGACTTGTGGATATGACATGCTTTTTTTGGCATGCTCGGATTTAACAATGATATTAATGTACTTGACGCCTCCAATCTCTTTGCTAACTTGCGAGAAGGATGTGGCCCTCCTGCAAATTATACCATAATGGGCAACCATTACAATATGGGATACTATCTTGTAGACGGTATATATCCAAAATGGGCAACAATTGTTCAATCAATTTTGCATCCTCAAAAGTTGGCTCACGAATTCTTTGCAAATAAACATGAGAGTTATCGAAAGGACGTAGAACGAACATTTGGGGTGCTTCAAGCTCATTTTGCTATCATTCGAGGACCGGCTTGATTTTGGCATCACAAAGACTTGAGCTTTATCATGAAGCGTGCAGTATATTACACAACATGATAATTGAGGATGAGGCGGGTTGATGTGACAAACTTGTTGCGATGGCTGTTGGCAATAGGGACTATGACTCATTAGGAGCGATGGCGGTTGAAGTATCACAGGCCGTGCTTTGATCAATTTATGGCTAGAAATTGCGCCATTTGAGATTCGAACACCCACTATGCCCTCCGCCACGACATCATTACACATCTGTGGACGCTACATGGACAAGGTGTTATCGAGTGAATTTGCCTTATTTTGATATTATGTTTTGCTATGTCATGTTATGTTATGTTTTTGGAATGAAAATTTAAGTTAGTTGCATCTTTTAATCATTTTTAACTATTAAAAGTACATAGATAATTTGAGCTTTATCATTTTAATTAAGTAGACAAAAATTGAAATTACATTGAAAATATAAGCTAGTAGTCTGGAAGTACATTAAAGTTGGAGCTACTTGCATTTTTCATTGCTTTTGCCATAATCGTATGCTTACGTAGTTGATAATAGTGTTGTTGTTTAGCGAACATATGTGAGATGTCTTTTTTGATAATTGCATCATCGGCGATCATCTACAGCTTATCTTGCTCCTTCTGCATCCTATCTTCAGCACGTCTTGCAATTTCAAGTTGCACATCCTCCCTCCGTGCTTGCTCCTTCAGTAATTGAAGCTTTTGCTCGTCATAAAAATTATTCCTTTGTTCACTTTGCCTAGATAATTCACGGATCGTAGTTGAAATAGAATTACTAGTATCTGTTGGACTCGCCTTACTTTTAAATACCTTTTCTTCAGGGTCTCTTCCTTGGAAGTACTTGATAGCATTGCTATATGGATCTTGATCCGAGTCAAGAGATATAGGTGTCTCATGAGTTCCCTCATAAACAGGGGAGGGGGGGCCTAGGGTTGCTTTGCGCTATAATCATCCACTTATCATAGTATTTAAGCACCTCCCAACAATGATCGTAAATCCACGGACTCTTAACATTTGTTTGAAACATATTTATAGCTTGCACACGCTGCAGAAGAATAAATTTAGAAATAAATAAATTTTCTAATATATTTGTTGTAGAAAATTATAACAATAGATAACTGACCTCGTCGGTGATGTTAGCTCCACTTTCACGGCTGTTGCGATTTGTGGCCAGGTATCCCACGCCATTTTGTACAATAATGTCGGATTCTATCCCATCGATTTTGAATTGAACATAAAGTCCGTGGTGGGTCAACTCCAACATTGGTCTCCAAAAACTGTGCTATCACTTGATCCCAAAACTTTGACATCGGTTTCCCAATACCGATCACCGGATCTTGGGTTATGGTCATCCAAGATATGCATAGTGCCACGTCTTCCTCATTTAAGAAAGACTTTCCTCGCCTACCTGTGGTCTCCTGAACTTTCTGAATCATTGAATCGTCGAAGCATGGGTGTCGGTTAGGAATACCCGTAAAGGCTCAAACAAGAAAATGGCGGTGGTGTGCCCACTTTATACTCTCGATCTTAAGTTAGATTCGTGCTGGCGGTGAAAATGCCCCTTTATTCAGTATGAAATCTCGTACCTTTTTCTTGTGTTACATCCTTCTTTTATCCAGAAGAGAGACGATCCTATTTCCATGGAAAGTAGATGATCTCCTTCCAAAACGGAAGGGGAAGGTGGCGCTTTTTCTGTGCGTTATGACTTGTTCTTCCTTTTAGATAGCCAAGTCGTCCGCATTTTCTGCCCCAAGGAATGTTTGACCACCCTCAGGGTGGTTATGCGCACGACTTACACTCGTTTAAGTTCAGAGAGGTTATTCAGATGCCTTTTTAAAAAGGTTAATCGGCCGGGAGAGACAATGTCTAGGCGGTATATGCCCTACCCGGTAGGGGATGTATGTTTGAACCTGATTTGTATATGAGAACGATTGGGCCCGTAGATTGGGCCATCATCCTAAAGATTGGGCCCGTAGATTAGGCCATCATCTTGTGATCCTTAGTCGGCCGGGTCTTGTTAGCTGGAGTAGTTGGGCCCAAGCCCATGGTACC
Source organism: Tetrastigma voinierianum (assembly GCA_016808115.1). Taxonomy (NCBI): domain Eukaryota; kingdom Viridiplantae; phylum Streptophyta; class Magnoliopsida; order Vitales; family Vitaceae; genus Tetrastigma; species Tetrastigma voinierianum. The sequence goes on from JAEQBH010000518.1 coordinate 253,419, forward strand.
CACAATGCCCCCATTTTTCCTATTAGGGAGGGCGATTATCCCCGGCGGGAAAAAAGAAAACTTATTCGACTAGCCTAGTATGGGGAACAGAAGACAATCAATGTTGGTATGTTCCAACGTGAATTTTCTAACTTTTTGGATTCGCATTTGCTGTGGTCGCTTGGGATACCCTTGAGAAATTTGGAGATATACATAAAAGTTTGGTGGGTGGTGGATTCCTTTGTGCCATTGGTAATCCCTGGTCTTTCAGTGGAGAAGGTCGGTTAGGCGTTGGCGGGAGTCAGACTTGGAGTGTTTGTTGAATGAAAGATGATTACGAAAGACGGTTGGAACGTGATTACCATGCATACACCAGATCAAAGATTGCAAGGATTGAGCGGAGTCGAAATTGAATATCCTTGTTCTCGTTGGCCTTTGGGTGTTCTAAAACTTGAATGAAATCCTCTACATCCAAGGACACCCCCTCCTGAAGCAACAGGGTTCTTCGCTTTCCTTTCCACTTCCATAGGACCTTTCTTTTTCAGCTTCTGCTTCTTTCCTCATTTTCGGCCTTCGCGCCCATGATTGCTTTTGTCTTAGCTTTATATTTGATCTGGATGGATCATGTAGTCATAGTATGATCACTTTGTAAAAAATAATGATGTCGTGTAATCACGAATGTCTTTTGGCGTGATTAATGGTCCCACCTCTCTTGAAATTTCTGAGTACTTGCATGCAACATCCCGTGATTTCCAATTCCCCAAGTAGCGACAAGGACTGATTCTTATGGCAAAGGCTATGGTATTTGACATGCTTTGATTGATATTGGCCGATCTAGGAATAATATAGTGGGCCGACCCTCATTGCGTCTACTAAGGGAATTAAAAGGCCCACAGTTTGTATGTTTATTTCTTATGCCCCTAATGACGAATCGTCGTCAAGATTCCAAGGCGCGGTGGATGTGATGGTCGTGATTGCATTTAATGTTAGAGTAGGGCCTAGGCGTTTGGTATATAGGGAGCCATCATTGAGTTTCGCCTTCTCCCGTTCCTGTCACATTTGTGTTTACTAGCTTTCTTCTAGTTCAAGGGTTTCTACGGATAAATTTGGTGTGATTACTGCTTTCTTTTTTATAATGGTTTTCAGTTACTTGCTCAACTTTTCATTATGTGAGGCAGAAGTCTTGTTTCTCTCTTGTCGTGTGGAATCTTGGTTAGCGGCTAGTATCCGGCTGTAGGAAGTTCTAGGGAGAGGGCATGAACCTTTTAGGTCCGGGTGATCCTTACTCAGGCTTGGCGATTTTGCCTTCTTACCAGTTTGGTATATGGCTTGGGGCTGATTTTCGTTTTCTCGCCCTCGCTGCGTGCAGCATGCAGAATGGTGAGAGGCCCGAGGCGACTTCTACCCGGTCGGGCGAGATTACATGGCGAAAACACAACATCATCTCATCCCTGACGATGGAGGAGTTAAGGGCCTATTATGATGTCCCTGATAACATCGACCTCAAATTGATGGAGGAGTCGGATGAGTCCACTCTAGGTGGAGAACACAACGCAGTGTTTTTTACCCGGGAGCACCTTGCGGCCGGGCTTCACTTCCCTGTGCTTGCCATTATCAAACAGTTTTTGCATTTCATCAGGGCATCGCCGGCCCTCGTCCATCCCAACACCATTTGGATTCTAACCAGATGCAGTGTACTAAACCTCTTATACCAACTTGACCTTTCATTGGTTGAGATTTGTTTTGCTTATTCCTTGAGGGTAGCACAAGGTGGCTGGATGTTCATGTCGGCTCAGAGTTCTCGACTTCAATTTGTTAATGGACTCCTCGATTCACCTAAGATGGAGGCGAAAGGTGTGCTACTGGTAAGGGAGCCTTGGGATAAGACCCCGGGTTCCCCTGGGCTTCCATTTGATGTTAATTGGTCGCAGTCTTTCCCAGGTGTGTGTAGGGGGCAGGTTGAGTTTAACGATGTGTGTGTATACATATGACTTGTTATGCGTAATCGACGACGGAACTCTCCCGAGGCACAAGTGAAAGATTTTGTTCCTTGGTTTCGTCCTGAATCTACCCGGCCCTCGGATTTGGAAGAAGAGGAGGAGGAGGAAGAGATAATAGGGCTACTTGACCGCTATCTTTGCCCGGGAAGCAGGCGCGGGAGAGTCCACGAGAGGGGGCCGGTCGAGGCGAAGGATCGAATTAGCCTACCACGAATGGGGATTTGGAGATGCAGGAGATTATCATTCCGGGCTCGCCTGAGATGGGGTCAAGTGACTGATCGGATCCGGAGGATGTTGCTCTAGGGGAGCCAAGGGAGGTCATTGTTTGTTTGTGAAGATATAGACTAAACCACTCAACTTAACACCCTATCTGAGGATCCACTTACAATTTTCACAATAGCCATGTCAAATTAGGCTAGGTTTTCTTAAAATTGAATAAAATTGAGTGAATGTTCTTGAATTATGGATAAGGTTTAGTCTATGACCTTTATGAGGTACGAGGTCATACAAGTAGTAAAAGCGGATGTTGAATTTTAGATATCATTCCCACGAGAGATTGACTTGGATTCTGAAATCAGTACCACAGCATTAAAATACCCTGAAATTTTTATAATAATTTTATTAAATGCAGGTATGAATTAGACAAAACTTGGGTTTTTAGGAAAAGTGATGAATTGACAAATTATGAAGCCTTCATTTAGTGAACCCGAAAATTTGAGCACTGAAACAAAGGACAAAATTAGTAAATGCCATAAGGGAGATAAAAATCATAAAGGGAGTAGAGATGAGCCCTGATAAATTAAAACAAATTGATTTGCAAGAGAATTAAAAGGTAGAGACTTGGTGCAGATTTGGAGACTTATGGGAGTATAAAAGGGGGAGATAAGACCAAAATTCATATTTGGTCTCCAATTTGCCCTAGCAAAAACGTGTGAGAGAAAGAGAGCAAAGAAAACAAGAAGAAGAGGAAGAAGAAGAAGGAGGAGGAGGAGTCCAAAGATCAAGGTATGTTGTCTTAGAATCAAATATATTTTGGATTCCTAGGGCTTTGGAAGGAGAATTGATCCTCCTTTATGCAGGGTTTTTGTGGAAAGTCACCTGAGCCCTTAACTTATTACCAGTGTTGTGGGTAAAACCCCGAAATGTCTGAAAGACATGAATCCTCCATTTGAGGTTAGTTCACGGTTTTAATTGCAAAGTAAAGGGTTTAGGTTAGAACAAGAGCCCTAACAAAGAATATTAATATTAGGTATGTGTATGAGTTATATTATATTAGCATTATTTTGGGAGAAAATCATGAAAGGTTTTGATGAAAGATATCCATTGAAAGATGATTTGAGGATAATTGAGGTTAAAATATGAATTTGAAATGATTTTGAAGTGTATATGAAGTATAGATTTGGTTTGGGATGGAAAAGTGCATGAAAAATGGGAGAAAATACACATTCTGGGAACTTTTTGGAGACTTGTACCGGTACAATTTGAACTTGTACCGGTACATCTTGTGTTCTGGTCATTTTGTGACTTGTGCCGGTTATGTTAGCATGTACCGGTCTGACCTGATCTGCAGTTTCGACCAGTTTCGTATTTGGCCATAACTTCCTCATTTCTTATCCGATTTGAGTAGGTAGTTCAAGTGGCTACGTAAAATAGACTTCAAGGAGAACCAAACTTAAAGAGAAGGAATCGTCAAATTCTGATCCTAAGTGGCCTAAAAAGTCACTCAAAGTGGGGCCATGTGCAAGCCAAATTCGGGTTCCAGCTTTGAACATAGAGTAGTCCGGGTTGTTTCGGACGTAACTTAATTCGATTACTCGAATTGGGTGATTCAGATGGAATAGAGACCCTTAGCACCTTAGCTTTAAAATAATATAATGACCTAGAGTCAAACATGAAGTTAAGACCCCGGAAAATGAGCAATACAAAAAGTCCGATTATGTCGGTAAATTTATTAGTTAACAGAAAATGCCATAACTTTAATTCGGATAATCAGGTGGAATGATTTAATTTATGAGCAAAGTAGACTCTTGGGAATAAGAATGAGACCCAAGTCAAAAGCGTCTCTAGTACCTACGCGCCTCGACAAAGCTTTGCACTCAGCGATATTCGTTGATCACGATTATTTGCGTAATCACTAAGAGTGAATAAATTGTATTTGACTAGGTCTTGGGTGAAGAGCGACAACTGGCTAGGATTGACATCGAAGAAAGCGGAATTGATAATTGGTTTGTTCTCACGACTCTATCCTTAATTCAAAATATTACAGTGGTTACCAATTAACTATGAATGAGAACATGAATCGAGTTCATGAATGAGTATGATATGATTATCACTTAGATTAGTATATCTTTGAGAGAGATATCCCCGAAATTAGATATGAGATTGAATGTGATAATCGATAACTTAGAGATGAGCGAATGATGATAAAGGCGGGATTCACCCAAGCGGAATCCGTCGGGATTGTAAGAGTGAATAATATACCAAATGAATCGCTGACGGGATGCACCAATCGGCATCGATCAGCGAGCACCGAAATTATCCGATGTCCCACTTGGCGGGATCGCATTGTCGGCATCCGTCATGATGGCGTATGGCGTGAAGAAATGTCCGCCAGCGGGATACTTTTATTGGCATCCGTCATGATGAAGTATGGCATTTAATTGATACCACATGTCGAGTGCACCAAAGCGACATCCGTGATGGGGAGACCGAATATATGTGATACCACCGGTCGGAGTTGCACCAGCGATCCGTCATGATGGGAGATAAAATTGTAAATGTATAAGCACATTACGAATAATAATAAGGCGGGACAATAAACGGAATCTGCTGAAATTGTGAATTGAATAGTCAAGGTGAAATATCGAGCATTGGCCAGTGTAATGGGATTTTATGAATATGCTTAAATCTCATGAATTGATTGTGAAATGAATTGTTGCATTAAAAATGCATGATATGATATGGTAATTGATTTGTATATTGAAAGCATGCGGAAATGAATAGCATGAGTATATGTTGTTGATATATTAGGCATGGTTTAATGATAAATGCATGCGAGTTAAATTGAATATTGGAATAGGCGTATAGAACCACTAAGCATGAAAATGCTTAGGCGTGTAGTTTAACTATGCGCGGTATCGGAGTAAGCAAGAGAAGAAGGCGAGATCGCGCGTGAGTCATAGAGAAAGTGCGGCGTATAAGTGTATACTCAGAGATTTTGCATATCCATCTTGAGACAAGTGGTGTTTGTAAGCAAGGGTTAAACCACGAAACTTGATTTACAGTATCATCTTGAAAGAGTATAGAATGCTTTCTTTGTAAATGTATTTTGTTAATGTTTATGGAGGCCCTGCAAATTGCTTTATATTTTGTAAATGATTATGGGCTTGCCCCAAAGTGAAACCGTTTCACTTACAACTAAATGAATTAATAAAAATGTTTTGATAAGATAAATGAAAGCGTCGAATCGCGGGCTCAGTTCGGATCCATATACGGTAAGATTCGGGCGGGATTCGGGTCGCGACACTTTTGAAAATAAAAATTTAATAAAATGATAACTAAAAGAAATAAACCGGGCGTCCTTGGGTTTCGGTTCGGACTAAGCCTTCGGTCGGATTGGACAGGGGTCATTACGCTAGTGGTATCGGAGCTGGGTTTAGGCGTTTACGGAAAAAGGAGATACTACTTGATTTTGAAAAGGATTTTGAAAATGGTATTTGGCGCCATGGCATTTGCATATAAAAGAGATGATATGACTCTGGCGCGGATCTTGTCGATTTTAATAGGTAAGCATGGATAGTTCAGGTACCCATAGAGTCGAGGGTGACCCGGGAAATTGTCCTGATAGTCCTGCTAGTGTGGTAGGTGGACAAGCATCTCATGCCCCACCAACAAATGAACCGGAACAAGTAGTAGGAGTGCGCATGGGTATCCTCAGCGAGTTGCCGGGCCTTACAAAGGCTAGGGCAACCCGGTATGATTGCCACGGTGATCAGCCATTGAGAAAGAATGGCGAGGTGAAGCCCAGGTAGACTTTATGGGAAAGAAGGATGATGAACTGCTATGGTAGAAAATTGGCTCGAGAGGGACCGGGCGAATGCTTGTCTGAAATGCATTTACTGGGTGAAGAGAAATTGGAATGTGCGACCTCATTCTTTGGAAGGATGAGGCTTATCGGAGTGGTGGGTTTAATTTGACCCCGGGGACCGCTCCACGAGGAGAGAGAGTTACATGGAGTTCTTCTTAGGATGAGTTCAAGAAGCATTATGTGGGTGCATTTATTTAGAAGCAATATGCGGCGAGGACAATGAGCAAAGCGATCAAGTGTAGAATACGTGGGAGGAATTCACACGATTGAGCAAAATTATGCTCTAGATATGTTAGTAAATTGAAGAGAGAGTGTAAGTAAGTTTGAAGGCGGCCTAGCGACCACATTCGGGCCACGTATCACGGGATTTTGCCATGACGATTTCTCACGAAATCCAGCATGCGCTCTAAATGTGGAGCGAGTAAAGAAAGGAAAATGAAGAAAAATAGAAGGCGAGGAAAGAAAAATCCCGGTCGGTCGAGTACTCATCCAATGGTAGAATTCGGGGGACCACGGGATCCCCGGATAGCCTCTGACTCGGGCTGCCGGTGAGATACTATCTGCCGTGGCGGAAGTCGATTCGCAGTGCACGAGGAGGTGCCTGCAGAGGACAAGATGTTCCTCGTTGTTCCCATTGTGGAAAGAAAACCTGAGAGATTGTTGAAGATTATTTGGTGCTTGCTTGGGTTGTGGATCCATGGAGCCTGAAATACGAGAATATCTTGGGACGTCCCTTTGGCCTTGGAGCCCGGGGTGATGTTTCATCGATGCGAGGCCATGAGTGTTGCATCCGCCAGGAGTGTTAGAGAGACAGGGACCTGGTTGGGGAGACGGGATGCTCGTTAACCGGCTAGAGCATATCGATGAAAGCGATGGAAGATCTTGATGCTCGATGCGATGTCCGGTAATTTCACTATCTTTGATACTTTTGTACATGCATTTGTGGAGCCAGAAGTCAACTCGTTTCATATGATGTCTTGACATACCCAACTTGAGTGCATTCTAAAGAAGGTGAGCGAGTATGATATCTTGGTGACCAGACCTGGCTGGGCATGTGTTGTTGTGAACAAGATATATGAGATTGTCCCATCAAAATCTGAGTACTAGATTTTGGGGTTGATTGAGTTATCAGCCCGGGTGCAGTGTGATGTGGGGATGGGTGGTTATCCAGGCCTGGCGATAGTCGATTGTAGAGATGAAAGAGTGACCTTAAGGACCCAGACTCGCAGTGAGGTTATTTTCATCAGCGAGAGAGCTGAATCACCTCTACAATGTAATATCCGCATTGATTTGCGAGAAAGATGGTGCGGAAGGATGTAAGAAACTATTTGGCTTATGTGATTGTTCTGGTAAAATCAAGGCCTAATTAGTATCGAGATATTCCTCTTAGATTGTAGTGACTTTCGGATGTTAGGAAGAGTTACGAGTTGCCTCCTGAGAGGAGATTGAATTTCTTGTCGGCGTTGTATCGGGTGCCACAGGCATCCATTGCCGTATAGAATGGCTCCGCGAGCTAAAGGAATTGAAATTGCGGTTGCAGAGCTGCTGCAGAAAAGTTATTAGACCAAAGTGTATCACCATGAGGGCTCTGTGCTTTATTCAAGAAGAAAGATGAATATTTTACTTCGGCTATGTGTTGATTATGAACATTTATGAACAAGTTGGCCAAGTAAAGGCTTAATAAATATAGTTGCAAATTGATGATTGTTTGACCAATTGAAAGGTGCAAGTATCTTTTCGAAGATTGACTTGAGATCTGGGTATCATCAGTTGAAAATTAAAGATGCCGATGTGCATAAGACGGCGTTTAGAACACGATATGGACATTATGAGTTCCTTGTAATGCCGTTTGGTTTGACCAATGCTCCAGCGGCTTTCATGGACTTAATGAATCGTGTTTTCAGATCGTATGTGGATCAATTTGTCGTAGTGTTCATAGACGACATTCTTGTGTATTAGATCGAAAGTCATGACACACACCGCCCGGGTAGTGTTAGAGGTGCGAGAAAACGGGTTGTATCACGAAGCTTCGGCAAGTGTGAATTTTGGTTGGTAGAAGCGTCCTTTGGGGCACATCGTATGAAGAAGGGTAAGTGGATCGAAGAAAATGAGTGGTTTGTCGAGATGGAAGCCACCAAGAAATGTTACAGAAGTACGTAGTTTCCTGGGACTAGCAGGTTACTACAGAAGATTTGTTAAGGGGTTTTCTATAGTTTGGGCTTGCAGATGCAGTGAAGTTAACCCGGAAAATGTAAAGTATGAATGGAGTGAAAATATCAAAGGAGGAAGTTTTAGAAAAGCTAAAAGCATTCTTAGCGGGAAGCAGATCCTTTTCCGGCCGACCTCGGTAAGAATATGTGATCTATAGTGATGCTTCACTAAATGGACTCGGATGTGTCCTAAATGCGAAGGAATTAAAGTGGTAGCCTGTGCTTGAGACAATTGAAGCCACATGAAAGAACTACCGCATGATTTGGAATTGCCGCAATTGTATTTGCGTTGAATTTGGAACATTATTTGTATGGGAGAAAAGTGTTTTGTTACACGATCCTTAAGAGTCATTAAGTATTTGCCCTCTAGCGAGGAAGCAGCGAGACAACGGAGGTGGATGGAATTGATAAAAGATTAGTATTTGCGTGATTGACTATCACCGGGAAGGCGATGTAGTGGGCGTGCTTTGATGAAAAGACAATGCAAGCGCTTTGGCGTTGAATGCCCACTTGTCATTATCGGACGATAGTGCACCTTTGATAGTGGCGGAAATGATAGCGAGACGAAATTGTTGAATCAGTGCTAGAGCGAAAGAATGATGAGAAAATTTACCTTAGTAAACAATTGGAGATGGTAAAGCGATTTTCATAGTGAATGAAAATGGAGTGTTGTATTATAAGGATCGGGTTGTGTACCGATGATGATGGATTAGAAGAAAAGCCATACTTGAAGAGGCACATGGTGGATCTTTGCATATCCGTGCACAAGATGTACCCAGATTTGAAAATGTCATTACGGTGGTCGGAATGAAAGAGATGTATCGGGAATTTGTAATAACCAAATTATGCGGTGTCGAAGAGTAAGCGAGCATCAAGTTCCTTCGGGATTATTGCAGCCTATCGAATGCAGGGTGAAATGGGGCCAAGATCACCATCGTTTTGTGGTTTGATTACCAGTGATGGGGACTTTGTGACTCAGTTTGGTGTAGTGGGCCAGATTGACCAAGTCGGCTCACTTCCTACCGGTGAGCGGAGCTATTCGGCAGCAAGCTAAGCGGGCTGTATATTAAGAAATGGATTCGGCTGGGATTCTATATCCATTATTTCGGGGCCAAGATCGAGGTTTTACTTCGAAGATTTTGGGGAAAAATTACCCAAGAGGCCATGGGCACTCGGCGAATTTCAATCTGACGTTCCACCGCCAGACGGATGGACAATCGAGAGAGAGTGATCAAATTCTGGAAGATATGTTAAGGGTTGTGCGTCGAATATGAGGAAGTTAGGATCGGCATATCCCTTTGGTTGAATTTGTGTACAACAACGATTTCCAATCAAGTATTGGAATGGCGCCTTCTGAGGCTCTAATATGGAAGAAAATGTAGAACAGATTGTGTTGGACGGAATTGGAGTGAAAGAAAAGTGATTGGCCACAGATTTGATACGAGGCGAAGAAAAAGTAGAAAGCGATTAGAGAGAAATTGAAGATGGCCGCAAACGAGGCGAAGTCATATCACAGGCATGAAGAGAGAGAGGATGTGTCGATATGAGGTCGGTGAAAAGTGTTTTTAAAAGTATCGCCTTGGAAGAAGATAGTGAGATTACGGAAAGAGCGAGTTGGGCTAGATTTATTGGCCCATATGGAAGTAATAGAAAAGTAGGTCCGATGGCATCTGATTAGCATTACCTCTCGGGACTTGGAAAAGAGCCATAATGTTTTCCATGTCATGATGCCTACGGAGGTATCGTTCGGATCAGAGCACATGCTAGTCTTGAACAATTGAGCTTAGGCCGGTTGACATACGAAGAAAAGGCTTGATAGAGATCCGCTTTCGGGAAGTGAAGATTCTTGAATGAAGATTCCGCTAGTCAAAGTGTTGTGGTGAAATCACAAGACCGAAGAAGCCACTTGAAAGTGAAGAAGCGATGCGGCAGCGATATCATATTGTTTAACTAAGGTAAATTTTAGGGAATGAGGAATTTCTTAAGTGGGGAGAATTAGCAACGCCCCAAAAATGCCCTAGAATTTTTATAATAATTTTATTATATTACAGGTATGAATTGCAGACAAAACTTAGGTTTTAGGAAAAGTGATGAATTGACAAATTATGAAATAGCAAATTTAGTGAACAGAAATTTGAGCACTAAAACAAGGACAAAATTGTGAAATGCCATAAGGGAGATAAAAATCAACAAAGGGAGTAGAGATGGGCCTAATAGAATTAAAACAAATTGATTTGCAAAATTAAAGGTGAAGGACTTAGTTGCAATTTGGAGACATGGGAGTATAAAGGGGAGATAAGACCAAAATTATATTTGGTCTCCAATTTCCACTTCCCTAGCAGTGTGAGAGAGAAGAGGCAAAGAAAACAAGAGGAAGGAAGAAGAGAAGAGGAGGTCAAAGATCAAGAGGTATCATTTATCTTAGAATCAAATATATTTTGGATTCTAGGGCTTTGGAAGGAAAATTGATCCTCCTTTGTCTAGGGTTTTGTGGAAAGATCACCTGAGCCCTTAACTGACAATTGTTGTGGGTAAAACCCCCCGAATGTACAGAAAGACATGAATCCTCCATTTGAGGTTGGATTTACGGTTTTAATTGCAAAGTAAAGGGTTTAGGTTAGAACAAACCTAACAAAATTACAATATTAGGTATGTGTATAGGTTATGACCCATATTAGCATTATTTTGGGAGAAAATCATGAAGGTTTTGATGAAAGATATCCATTGAAAGATGATTTGAGGATAATTGAGGTTAAAATATGAATTTGAAATGATTTTGGAAGTGTATATAGTATAGATTTGGTTTGGGATGGAAAAGTGTATGAAAAATGGGAGAAAATACGTGCAGGCACTTTTCGGAGACTTGTACCGTCTGATTTGAACTTGTCTTAGGGTACATCTTGTGCAGTCATTTTGGCCCGACTTATGCCGTACATGTTAGACATGTCACCGTACAACTGTCTGCTTTCCAGTTTCGACCAGTTTTGTATTTTGGCCATAACTTCCTCATTTCTTATCCAGGTTGAGGTGATTCAAGTAGCGCTACGTAAAATAGACTTCAAGGAGAACCAAACTTAAAGAGAAGGAATCGTCAAATTCTGATCCTAAGTGGCCTTAAAATTCACTCAAAGTGGGGCCATGTGCAAACCAAATTCGGGTTCAGCTTTGAACATAAGAATTAGTCCGGGTTGTTTCGGACGTAACTTGAGTTTCGGTGCTCCGAATTGGGTGATTCCAGTTGGAATAGAACCCTTAGCACCTTAGCTTTAAAATAGTATAATGATCTAGAGTCAAACATGAAGTTAAGACCCCGGAAAAATGAGCAATACAAACAGTCCCCAGTGTAATCGGTAAATTTATTAGTTGGCATGAAAATGCCATAACTGGATTCGGATGTCAGATTAGATGAGATTCAATTTATGAGTAAAGTAGACTCTTAGAGGAATAAGAATGAGACTAAGTCAAAAACGTACCGTACCTCACCGCCTCGGCAAAGCTTTGCTTGCCTCAACGATATTCGTTTAGTACGATTATTTGCGTAATCACTAAGAGTGAATAAATTGTATTTGACTAGGTGCGGGTGAAGGCGACAACTGGCCTAAGTTGACATCGAAAAGCGGAATTGATAATTGGTTTGTTCTCGACTCTATCCTTAATTCAAGTATTTTGGTAGTTTACCAATTAACTATGAATGAGAACATGAATCGAGTTCATGAATGAGTATGTGATATGATTATGTAGATTGGTATGTGCTTTGAAGATAATACAGTGAATATGAGATTGAATGTAGTATTGATAAGCAAGATAGAAGCGAATGATGATAAAGGCGGGATTCACCCAAGCCGGAATCCGTCGGGTGTGAAGTGAATAATATACCGATGAATCGCTGACGGGATGCGTCGGCATCGATCCGAGAGCACCACGTATCAATGTCCCACTTGGCGGGATGCGCTAATCGGCATCCGTCATGATGGCGTATGGCATTGAAGAAATGTCCCACTTGGCGGGATGCACCAATCGGCATCCGTCATGATGTAGTATGGCATTTAATTGATACCACATGTCGGGGTGCGCAGGCGGCTATCCGGCATGATGGGAGGCGAATATGTATTACCACGGTCGGGATGCGCAAACGGCAGCCGTCGTGATGGGAGATAAAATTGTAAATGTATAAGCACATTACCGAATAATAATAAGGGCGGGATTCATCAAACGGAATCTGCTAGAAATTGTGAATTGAATAGTCAAGGTGAAATAGCCAACATTGACGAGTGTAATGGGATTTTATGAATATGCTTAAATCTCATGAATTGATTGTGAAATGAATTGTTGCATTAAAAATGCATGATATGATATATTAATTGATTTGTATATTGAAAGCATCTGAAATGAATAACATGGTATATGTTGATATAAAGGCGTGGTTTAATGATATTAAATCATTCCCAGGAGTTAAATTGAATATTGGAATAGAAATATGTCTAGAGAACATAGCGTAGAAATAACTGGCGATAGTTTTCTTATAACAGTATGATGTTAAGAGAGGAGAGCCAGAGTCATGAGGAGTCATAGAAATAAGGCAGTGCTGTGAGAGTGTATATAGTTTTATATCATCTTTTGTTGGAAGTGGATTGTTTTTATAAACAGAGAGTTAAACAAAGAGCTTGAACACTAATGTTATATATCTTGGAAAGGTATAGATCTTTCTTTGTAGTGTTTTGTTGATGACATGGAGCTACTGGTGCTTTATGTTGTAAATGATTAGGGCTTACAGCTAAGCTTAGTTTAATGACTAAATGAATTAATAAAAATGTTTTGATAAGATAAATGAAAGCGTCGGAGTAAGCGGGCTCCGGTTCGGATCCGCTGTTCCGGGTCGGGCGAGTTAGGTCGCGACACTACGAAAATAAAATTTAATAAAAGCGATAGCTAAAGAAATAAGCAGGGGCGTCGCCCAGGTTTGATTCGGTTTCATAACTTCGGGTCGGATCGGGCTTAGGGTCGCTGGCCCCAGCTACTCAGAATCCATACTATACGGACCTGATGATACAGGTTTATCAACTAGAAATTTAATGATAATTATCTTAAAGAGGCATCTACAACAGGATATTAAAACCGGCTGTGAAATTATACTAAACTATAATGAGTTGAATTGAATCGGTTCTCTGTAAAAATGAACACTATCAAAGAAATACTGTGAAACAGCTAATTTATGAACCATCATGCATTGTTACTCTGTTTTGTGCTGGATTTGGATTTGTCCAAGATGCCTAAAAATGCGGTTGGATTTCTCCATAATTCATTGACTAGAAGTCCATGCTTCTCTCGAAGACAAGGGTCTAACCAGTTACTTGTGCTTTACACAATCTTAACAAGATCTGGGGATTTTTCTTTCTCAATACTTCATACCCATTTCTTGAGGCTACTTGGTTTCTTGCTTCCAGTAAAGGTTGTTGCAAAATTTAAACTTGATTGATGACTCATCCTTTAAATCTGAGTGAATGTGCCCATTCCATGATTAGATCTATTCTTTCTGAGTTAAGGAGCTTTCCAGCAGTTAGGTGAAATCTACGATTATTTAAATTGATAAACATTCCCTCTAACATCAATTATAAGTTAAGCGGGAATTTATCTAGAAGTGAACTCAGCTTCGATAGTTAACACCAGTGGTAGTCCTAACATACCCACCAATTGAATGTTCTCAACTCTCAGGAATCTCCCTCTCTGTGTCACTCAGAGGGTCTCTTGAAAATCAGAGCAGGATACATACATTCGAAGGGTATTCGATACTACTATTGGGAACAAGTCCATTCAACAACGCATCTGACCAGATAAATTCCCGTCCAGGGTGTCCATATATACAGTTATCACGAGAAGAGGGAAAGGTGTCATTTGTTTGTATCTGATCTAATGAAGAGCAGCCTTCTCAATTCTGAGAATCACAATCTACAATGGAGTGTTATTCAGAACATCAGCTGTAACTATAATTCCACGAAGAAGCAATTTCAAATTATGCGAACTTCATTGAGTTTCGAGGCACCAGTGGAAAAGAGAATAAAATTAAATCCGGCTCTACATTCTAGCAGTACTTTCGTTCGGATCGAAAAGAAAGAAAGAAAGTAAAAAAATCTATTCTAAAAATATAAGTGAGTCTTCCTCCTCTTCACTCCCAAACTGATGGGTTTTAGAAAAGCGAAGCTACTTTTGCATGCTGTATGCTATTTATAACCTTCAGAAATTGGGCCTGATTCCAAGGCTCCAGGTGGATTTCCCTAAATTCAATGGCCTAGCTCACTGTTTTAGGTCGTGACCTCAGAAGCTTGTCGCGACGTAAAATCCTGGTCTGGTTTGTTAGGTCGATCGTGACCTCAGGAAATTGGTCGCGACTTCTTTCACTTTGTACTTGCAATTGTTGAGCTACGACCTGATGTTTTCCGTTGCGACTTGTTTCTTCAGTTGCAATTTGATTAGTGGTCCCGACATGAATTCTTTGTCGTGACTATGTTAGTTATCAGCAGTGAAAACTCTGGTTGCGACCTCATTTTTCTTGTTTCTAGGAATTGGTGTCGCGACCTGACTCTCTCTGCCTTTACTACATTTCTGTGTCGTGACCTCGATTAGATGTCGCGACATCATTTTACGTTATCGACCTCTTTGCTTCTTGACCGCCTTCTCTTTCGGATTCTGCGACACACCTTCAGTTAATCTTGGCGCTAAGCGGTGTGACCTTAAGCTTTCTTTGATGCTTATTTTCTTATCGCGTGGTCATTAGGTTGCGACCCGAGTAGTTTCTTTAATCGGTCTGATTCTGTCGCGACCTCGATTCCGTGTCGAGACATCATTTATGTGCCGGCCCTATGTTGGTCTTTGTTGTGACCCGCGTTTTATGACCTTTAATAGATTTTATGCCATTGACCTTAGTTTCATGTCGCGACACAGTACATCTTCTTTGTCTCTTGCATTCGGTGTCAGGCCTCGGTCGATGTCTCAACCTCATTTCTTTTGTCGATGGCGGTTCTTGAGTCCATGACTCCCTTTTTAATGTTGCGACTTAAAATTGTTTGTCTTTTCATTGTCTTGTCGCAACATGGGATTTAGGTCGCTTTCCAATCGTTTCTTGTCCTTCTTGGAAATTTATGTAAGCTACCTCGAAAACGTAATCGCGACATCATTTTCTCCTCATCTGTCGCAACCTCATTTCTTAGTCACCCATTTGTTTCTTCTCAATTCGACTTCTTTCATTAGTCATTACTGCTTAAAAAGTTTATCGCGTGAATGGTTGCCTTTACATTAATCGCGACCTCATTTTTATCTTCGCCAACACCCTTTACATTGTTAGCCATTTTGATCCACACAGTCGGCTTTCTTTTCGGGTTGCGACTTAAGTATGTGTGACTAAGTAGTCAGTCCTTCTTACCTTGTTTTTATCATGGTGAAACCAACGATCGCAGCATGTTTTAAGCTGTTATTTCCGGTTTATGTCGTGACATGAATTCTTGATCGCGACCTCGATTGGTGTCTCCAACTTATATTTTTGTCGCAACCTCAAATTGCCTGGGAGAGACCTTACAAGTCCATTCAGCATTCCTTCTTGGTCGCGACATCCATTATCTATTGCGACCAAGAATGTCTTCTTTTCGTGTCGCGACATGATCTTCCTTAAAGTTCCTTCTATCTTGGTCTTAACAAGTTTTCCATTGTCGTAACAGCTTTTGTTGGGCTTGTTATCACTTCTAGTTGTGACCTAAATTCTTTGTTGTGACTTCAAAACTGCTGTGCTACTGAATTACTTGTCGCGACCTTAGAATGGTGTCGCGACATAGAGTCCTTCCTTGTCGCCCTTTTTTTGTCTCAGCAACTTCTCTTTTGTCGCAGCAGCTTTTCATTCAGTATAGTATGACTTCTGGTCGCGACCTCGATTCTCTATCGTGGCCTCACCCGCGCCATTGATTTGTTTTCACTTCTAATTCTTGCTGGAATTTTCATTTGTGCTTTAAATTTCTGCAAAATATAAATTTGGTAAATAGTACATATTTCTGCATAAAAACAAGCAATTACATTGTAAATAAAATCAGAAAAATGGACTAAAAATTAAATGAGTTTTTTGACTCATCAATCACTCCGATTCCGCTTGCCCTGCAGGTGATCCATCCTCCGCGTCGGGCGAAAGCGCATTTAGACATACTGACTTGCTCGGGCAGGCCGCGAGGTTGTTGCTTCCAAGTCGGATACTGTTGAATTCTTATCTTCCCCCTAGCGGCCCGGCTCTTGCGATGGAGGAAGTGGTAGTGCCCGAGCCGGAAGACATCAAGCATATTAATATCACCGTGGAAGCCTTTAACAGGCGAATGTCACGGTGTCGTCACGGATGGTTGTATCAGAATGCTACGGATGCACATAGGCACCTTTCGGGTCGATGGACTGGGAGAAGAGCATTCCATTGCTGTCCCTGCTAGTTTTATAAAAGAGGATATTCAGCAGATAATCGAGGATGGGATGTAAGTCCACAATCGGAACTACGTCCAATTGACTGAACTATAAGGTAGTAATATTCATAGAAAGTGTTGGTATCAAATCCTATCGTATTCTTAATATGCTTCTTTGCAGGCAATCACTGCCATTTGGAATATGGCCCTCCTGCATCATGAATTCCAACTCCGACTGAGGGACGGAGAGAAGCTTCGACTGTATGTTTAGTCGGGGCTTTCAAATCAGGAGGTCTTGAACGCCTCTTTGAAGGTGGCTCACGGAATGCCCGACAGCCGGGAGCCTGAGGCTAAAGAGGTCGTGGATGTGGCGGGCGGCCGAGGCAGAGGGATGCCGCCCGACATGAGGCTACGATGGCCACGGAGACCGACATGGGAGCAAGGTTCTGCACGATGGAACTGAAGCCGCCAGTCCAACCAGGCCTTAACCCGCTCTCGTGAGGGCGTCCATCAAGGCGAAGTCCGAACTCGACTCGTTTAGTAAGACTTGGGTCACACAGGAAACCCATCTACCTACGAGGAGAGAATTGTCATCTAACGACGAGCCGATCGTTAATAATCGGAGCTCAGGCTAGTATGAGGAGCTCGATTTCTAGGCAAAGATGACCAAGGAAAGAAAAGTGATGGAGGCAGAATTCAACGTGAGCAGCGGTGTGATCTTTGACTATGGCTGCGGCTGCTGTGCTTTTGAGCATAATATATGCGGGAGTAAGTCCATGATCCCAGCCGGGTTGCCTGATACGTCAAAGCCGCTACCTCCAGAGTTTTTTATCAACCCCCGATGCCCCCCAAGTGCTTCCTTCGACCTTCCCGTCGCAACTATTAGGGAGGAACCCCCGGCCAAGAGTCCTTTAGCCATCAAGGATGTGATAGACAACCTGTCAAGCCCTCCAACCGTAGCGAATGAGGAATCCAACGCCGCGGGCCGAGGGCTAGGGTTTAAACCGCGCCGGTCTACGACCTTTTACTCTTCTTTTGTCAGACTGACATTCGCAAGACTCCTTACTTTATGTTTTTACGAAATGTGCCAATTTTGGTAGTGGATGAAATAGTTTCTTCTCATTTAGCCGAATGGCGTAGATGGGTGGCCAACTAGGCTTTAGGCTAGACGCGACATCGTTCTGCTTTACCACAGCCAACTAAGAATTAACCATTACCAGCCTCTGATAGGCTATTAATTGTACTGCATATCCTGCTTTTACGTGGACCTGTTTTAGATGTTGTTCCAACCGGCCTGAGCAGGTCATTTAACATCGGTTATCCTGTGCTATTATGAAGACTAGTTAGATGTTGTCTATATCAATGATAGGTCATTTATCGCGCCTTATCCCGCTTTCTTTTAATACGCGACTCAGGCTAGGTATTATCTATACTAGACTTGATAGGTCTTTTATTACGCCATCTGGGCTTTTATGTGGATCAGTTAGATATTATCTATAATAAAAGCCTTACATGTCTTTATCATACCATCCCGGCTTTTTATGACTAGTTACTTGTTACTATACCGGGCCTGACAGTCTTTTTATCAAGGCTTATCCGAGCTTTTATGTAGACCGCTGATATTATCTATAATGGGTCGATAGGTCTTTATCAAGGCTTATCCAGTTTCTTTACGAGGACTAGTTAGATGTCAAGCCTATACTTCAGCCGAATAGGTCATTTGCACGCGCCATCCTGACTTCTTTATGTTTACCCCCGTATGACGAAGAAAAACGGACAAAATATGAGTAACATCGTCATCCTTTATCGATAATACCTTTAAGATGTATGACATTCCACATTCTAGGCGGCCATGGTTCCATCAAGTTTCGTCTGGCAGCGTAAGATCCGCATTCTCCGCTTCTGGCCGTGTTACAGATATGGTCCTTCCTAGTTGGGTTGGAATTTTTTGGCCATTAGGTCGACAGTATTTTTGAATACCTTTCTTAGGACTACGCCTCCCGGTTAGAACATATGGGGTTTTACCCGTTTGTTGTAAAAATTTCTAGGCGGTGTTGGTAGGACACTATATGGACTGCCACTGACTCTCGTAGTTCATCGACCGTGTCCAGGTCCTTGATTACCAACTCTGCATTTTCCTGTTCGGGCATATATGTCCGGATGGTAGGCATGCCAATTTCTGTAGGGATTATAACTTCCATCCCATAAGTAATCGCAAAGGGGGATATACCGGTAGATCTGCGAGTAGTAGTTTTGTAAGCCCAAAGTACCTCTGGAAAGTTCATCCACCCATTTACCTTATTTAACTCAACCGGCTTTTCTGCGGTAGGCTTATCACCGAGTTTATTAGGAAGCTTACGGTAACTATCGCTGCTGGGATACCAGCGGAGTACAAATTTTTGCTTTTCAATTCGACATAAGTTTCAATAAACCCACAAATCGGGGACCGTTGTCGATACACCGATCCGAGGATTCCTAAACTAAGAATGATATTTTTCCAGATAAACTGAGTAACGTCCCTGTCTTTAATCGATGAGAAGGCCTTGGCTTCTACCCATTTATTGAAATAATCAGTTGCCACCAACAATAATTTCTTCTGAGCCGGGGAGGTGGGCAACTACTGATGAGTGCCTAAAACACTCATATTATACTCGCGTCGGTCTTTCTTTTTATCGTTTATTTGATAGTAATTTCATAGTTTTGTATTGACCCCGACTGGTGTCCGGTTTGGATGCAGGTAATGAGCCGGAAAAGAGCGTTTTTGAAGCAATTTCTGAGCAATGGGGACTAAGGCAAGAAAGTGGCCGCTTTCACGTCATGACGTTTCAACGCCGCGACGCCCCACGCCGCACGCCCAACGCCACGACGTCGCGTCACAATGCGGTCAACAAGTGGAACGCCGCTGACGCTTCCCAACGCCGGGCGCGACGCCTCAACGCCGCTGATTGCCGCCAACGCCGCGACGCCTCAACGCCGCCGACGCCAAGACGATCCGCCTTATCATTGCAAAATGTATTTGTAAATCAAGGGGGCCGGACGCACGAACCGAGGCACCTAATCTGCAGCAGAAAGGACACGCACTTCGAGGAAGTGCCCTGATTTGTACTGCTTTCTTATTTTTGGATATTAGAATCATGTTTTTAATACTAAACATTTTTATCTTTTCATTCAAGATGTTCTAGATTTATTTTGTGGGTTATATTGAACCTCTGCCATATGTTGATGGATTAGTGCTTGATCTTTTATATTATTCAATTGTTTATCATTCTGTATGACCGCTTCTATTTCTCGTAGTTCAATTACATGATAATGTCCGCCAACATTACATAATTTACACCGAGAGCCGAGATTCGAGAGACAGGGTATTCAGGACTGGTAGAGTAGCCTTCTGCTGATTCGTAAATAGAGATATTCCGAACCCGACTGACATTTGGGGTTGGGAGCATTTGGCATTTCTAACACCGAGCCTGGATAGAGAGATATACCCGATTCTATTCATCAGATAGGCGATATACTCGAGAGAGGATATCTCGTAGGCAATCACCTCGCCTATCGACATATTGTAAATAAATCGAATAATAATATCTTTAGAAAATTAATCCATTGAATGTGATAGGGGGAGATATAACCCTAGTTCTCAATTCCAGTAATCCACCGTAATCACACTTAGTTAAGTTTTACATATTTACTTTCTTTCTTAAAATCATATATTCAAGATATTATCTAAAAAAAGGTAACCTTTAGAAATAATACACCTTTCCTCAGATCATATTCGTGACTTATAAGTACACTATATTACTGGGCGACACGTATACTCAAGGCACATAGGTGTACATTTTACACATCATGCTTCTGCCTATTGCTTGCGCCGTTGTCGGGGAAAGGTTTCTTATTGATATAGAGAATTACTTAAATAGATATTACTCAAATTTTTCTTTGCATTTGCTTTTGCTCTATCTTTACAAGTGCCGTAATTTGGTTTTGTTAGTTCGTGTGTTATCAAGTAAAGATAGGTTTCGCAAGTACACGACATCGAGATCAAACTAACTAACACCTGTTTGATCCTCGAGTCAGAAGACTTCAATGTATTTGCGCGAATGTAGAACTAATGCATTAGAAATCCAAAATGCCCATCGGAAAAACACCAAGAACAAGATCTTCGCATTGCTGGGATCGAACCACAGAGGTCGAATGGGGAATCATGGAAGGAATCAAGCACCTAGACCGCTTATACAAAACGCATGATCCTTTCATGCTACTGGGATGAGCTCAGATACCACCAACTGGCTGTTCGCATTAAACATCGACCTACCACCCATTCAAGCAAACACAATTGAAGTCGGCCATGCATGTGATGTTTTCGTAACATCTGCTCCATGGACTACCCCATGAGAACCCGAATATGCATGTGACTAACTTCAAGCTCGCGATACTATCAAGCACAACTGAGTTACCGAAGGCCTAAGGTTAGCGCTGTTCCCACTTTCACCCTGGGGATAGAGCCAAACATCACAACCGGGCCACCACCGTGATTCCATTACCGGAACGACTTAGCGCAGCACTCCTGACCAAGTTCTTCCCACCTTTCAAAATTGCACACTTGAAAGAGATCAATACGTCGACAATTGGGGAGGGGGAGTGGAACTCAGCGTATTACGCTGACGTATTTCACGAATTATCATGGCGCCCACACCACCAACCTAATCGATGGATGCAAGTCCACACCTTTCTATAATGGTTTGAGAAATGCAACTAGAACAATTATCGATGTTTCACCGAGGAGCACCGATGAAGAAAAACCACATCGTTCTACTTAAATCTTAGAAGATGTCGCTGACTAACACTCAATCGCTGGCCTAGGAGAAGGCTACACCGAGAACACGGTGGTGGCACGTATAATGAGGTCCTCAACAACTGTGAATCATGTGGCACAAACACTAAGCGCTTAAATAGACAAGAAGGAACCGCAAACGTAATCCAAACCAACCACGGTGCTATGTGAATTTGTGGTGGACCACACAACAAAGACGATCGTCACAGAAACCCCACGTTGGAGCAAGCCCAAGACGTGTCCGTGTTTAATCGTAATCAAATCATATTAGCACCATATTAGGGAAACAGCTTATCTAATTAAACTTGGCCAAGGGTGGTGAATAATCGTAACTTAATAGTCGAACAATCATGATATGGGTGGCGAATAATCGTGAACACATTATCGAACCGAACTAGTGAACCACCCTCCCCAGAAAAAGTCGATTTAGAACGTTTCGCACAGATGTTAACTTCCCCACTCGCTTCTTTACGAATGAGACTAAAGCTACATGCAAAAGCAGTTAGGCAACCCGCTTGAATACAATCATACAAAGACACCGAAGTTCGAGGCACAAATGGGCCAAAATGGCACTTATCACGTAAAGGCAACTGTTCCATCGATACCCGAGGTCAACCCAAGAAGAGACGGAACGAGCATGTTAAAGCAATTATGCCGAAGGAAAGAATTGAAATACAGCTTACAACCCCAACAGAGAACAAGAGATCAGAATATTGTCGCCCAGAGGCAAAAGATGATGCGTATAAAGAATGTACTCTCAAGAGAAATGGGGCCATCGAGAACTCATCGAAGCAAAGGCCAAAGATACCGCTTCCTACCATTGCTCAACATAAATCGATAAGCAATCTACTAAATTCATGGATGTGTTCAAAAGTCGCATCAATATCCCATTTGTCGATGCCTCAAAGCAGATGCCCGCTATGTAAAATTCATGAGACATCTGTCTCCATAAAAGAGAAGATTAGCGGATTTCAACACCAACTTAACTCGAGAACGCAGCCGCCATCTCGTATAGTCGCGCAAAGCTCAAGGACCTGTGCAGCTTTCACTATCCTCGCACCATTGGAAATGCTATCTTCGAGAGAGCCCTATGTGATTCGGGTGCCAAAGATTAATCTTATGCCCTATCCATTTTCAAGCTGCCGATTAGGAGAAGCCCGCCGACTACGCTACTTTCGCCGCATATTCTTCAAGTATCCGAGAGGATAATAGAAGATGTCTTAAGAAGGTCGACAAGCTTATCTTTCCACAGATTTCATTGTTTGACATGGAGGAAGATAAAGAAATACCAATAACTGGGAAAGACCATTTCGCAACTAGCGTGGCAATGATCATGTGCGTAGGGGCTAACCTAAACCGAGAGCACAGTTAAGAGGAAGTAAACAATGTGTTCGTCGTGAGACACCCAAACAAAGTGATACTGTTTACGGTCGAAATGGAGCCGAGGCTATGTCTAGCCAAAGTGGTTCTACTGATCCTTTCAGACCAGCCTAGTGGAGAATGAGTCCGAGAACCCGAAATAAGAGGCAAGAATATGTCAAATGGATGGACTCTTTCTAATAATAATAGAAGGAAATACTTCGACCTCCGCTGTTGAGTTGAAACGCCAGCCCCATCGACTGAGCAACCACCCAAGATGGAACAAAACCTCACCTTAGCCATTTGAAGTATGCATACCTTGGGGTAGAATCTACACACCAAGTGATCATTTCAAAGATCTTCGACTGCATTTCAGAGGAAGAGAGAAGCTATCGAGGTCCTTCGAAACACAAACATGCACTCGGATGGTCTCTAGCTGATCTACAAAGGATTCGTCCTTCTATGTGCATGCATCGTGATTTTACTAGAAGAGGGACATAGACCTTTCAAAGGGAAGCGCCAGAGGAGGTTAAATCCGACAATGAAGGAGGTCAGTCTGTGAAGAAGTGCTAAAATGGCTAGACACTCTGTGGTGATTTATCCTATTTCTCGCATGCTGCAATGGTAAGCCCAGCTCGTAAAGGCCAAGAAGGGAGGAACAACTGCCATCGACTCAAACAACATCTTACCGCTGCCTAGAACAAGCATCGCGGGAGGGATTTCAGATGATTATCTGGAATAACAAGGCCACTTTAAAAGATCACTTTCCTTGCCGCTTTAGATCGATGCTCGGACGACCAGCGTGTTATGAATATTATCATTGATGGATATTCAAGACAACCAATTGCCATAGCCTCAAGATCGAGAATGCAACATCACGTTGTCCCATGGTACATTCGCATTCCCTACGATGCCCTTCGATTCGCAATGCACTGTGCACTTTCAACGATGTATGATGGCCATATCTTCCTCGCACATGGCGAGTATGACAATTGAGATCTTTATGGACTCCATTTTTCAAGAATGGAAATTCATTTGATAACCGGTTAGAGAACTTGAGAGTCAGACCGGCAAGATGTGAAGAGACCAACTTAAGACTTAATCGGGGAAAAGTGCCATTTCATGGTACAAGAGGGAAAGCTGTCCTGACATCGGATCTCAAGAAGAGGATAGAGGTAGATACGGCGAAGATTGAAGCACCGAGAAGTTACCCCACCCTCGTCAAGAAAAGGGATTCAAGTTTTCTAGGCCACGCCGGGATTCTATAAAGGCTCATCAAGGATTTTTCACAGACGCGAAACCGCCGTTCAACCTACTAGTCCAAGGGATCCCATTTGAATTTGATTCACAATGTTTGCATGCATTCTCGCGTTAGCGACAAGTTGGTTTCAGCCTTGTCATAGGCACTAGATTGGTCTTTCCGCTTCAACTCATGGCGACGCCATGACTTCGCTATCAGCGCCCTTGTGGCGTAAACGCAGAGAAAAATCTTTCGTAATCTATTATAGTGTAACCTTGAATGATGCTCAAATTTCGAATTATGCCACTACGTAGAAAGAACTCGCTGGCCATCGCGGTTTGCTGACGTTCAGCCATATTTGACGGCAAATGCGTCGCGGGTGCAATAATCGATCATTCTGCCATTAAGTACTGATGACTAAGAAAGACGCAAAACCCGACATCTCAAGTGGGTCCTCTTTGTTGCAAGAATTCGATGTGGGAAATTAAAGACAAGAAAGGCACGAAAACCTAGTGGCGCACTTACTTTTCACGACCGAAGGGGCCGTGAGATGATGTCCCGTTGAATCGACCTAATTCCGCACGAGAAACTTTTAGCTATCGAGGAAAAGAGGCGCTCCATGGTTCGCAGATTATGTGAATGATTTGGTAGTTAAAGTAGTCCCTCCTAATTTAACTATCATTAAAAGAGGTTTTTCGCGACACCTAAACACTACTATCGGGAGTGAGCCAATTTTTGCGTATTAATCGCTACCGATCAAAGCCATAAGGAGATGTGTCCAAGATGAAATACGTAGTATATTCAAACCATCATTCACATTCTACCGTGTGGTGACACTTGTGGCCGCAGAACACAGCCTAAGGTGCTTTAATCGGTTTTATCGGCTCTTCCTTGTTTAAAGATGCTCATCAATTCGCTTTCCACTTCGCGGACAAATGTCAACGAACGGGGAACATCTCGAAGACGGCAGAGCCACCCATGCATCCCATTTCGATAAGAATTTGCTTGATTTATGGGGATAGATTTCATGGGACCATTTCGCATCATACAAAGAACTGCATCTTTGGCTGGGCAAGACTATGTCTCAAAGTGGGTGTAAGCGATTCACACGCACCAATGATGCCAAGGTCAGGCTCACTCCCGCGCAGCAATATATTCTCACGCTTTGGAACTCCTCGAGCTCGACATGCATAATGGCACCTTATCGCAATAAGGTAATTGATAAGGTTTTGCAAAAAGTACGGGTATCGCTATCATACATCTTGCATACCACCCGCAATAAACTGACGCAGGTATCAAATCGAGAAATCAACACATTCGAAGACAAGCACAACAAGAAGCGGATTGGTCTAAAAGACGATCGATGCACTCGCACTGCACAACATTTAAAACTCCTTTCGTATGTCACCGTCGTAATCGCTTATGGTAAAGCGGTCATCTTTCCAAAGGAATCGACATCGGTTTTGGTCAGCCACTCGACGCTAAACACGATAGTACATCGCCGGCGAACGACCGCTCCAACTCGCTGAACTCGGATGAATTCGTAAACGGGGTTTATGAAAACGCCCCGCATTTATAAGGAAAAGACTAAAGCCCGGGCACGGCAAACACATCACCGTAAAGGAGTTCACTACGACAACAAGTTCTTTCATTCAATTCCCGCCAAAGCTTTTTCCAGGAAATTGAAGTCAATGATGGTCCTGCCTTCACAAAGGACTAAGGTCTTTCAAGACGGTGAAGGTGGTTACACATCCCGGAAAGGCACATTTACGTCACCAATTCAACGACAAGCCGATATATATAGTTTCGCAGATAAGCAAACATTCCTTTTCGATAAAGAAGAGAGACGTATGTGTACCCAGATATCATATGAGTTCGTGTTCTGTTAATATCATGATCTGTCGTCGAGCTAACGACATTAAACACCAACGCTGGGAGGCAACCAAATGTTTCTTAACTTTTCCTTTTCTCTAGTTCCAATTTCTATTGTTTATTTCACAATATAGTATGGTTTTTGGGTTTTCTTCAGAATCTGTTTTACTGTTGTTTAATTTTTAACTCATAATGCACAGCGGGAAGATCTGTCAAGAGGTGCATTCGCAAGTCCATAAAGCCACAAGTAATGAGCGGGAGGGCTTTCCCCGATCAACAGATCATCAATGCGCACAAAGCTATTATCGAACTATAGCTGCCTGCCACGCCGTCGACGCACCTCCCACCGCCGCCGATCGCCAAATCGGTTCCCTTCGCCGCCGCGACGCGGGCTTCCTCACGTCGCGATGTCAAATTGTATCTTCTCCGCCACGCCGCGATCGCGGAATTCCCCACGCCGCGACGGATTTTCATGACTCTCCTCGCCACGCCGCACGCTAAGTCTGTGACGTCATGACGCTGTTAATTAATTTCCGTCATCGCCGCACGCTTCCCTCGCACATACGACGTCGCTCGCTAGCGCCAAGAACGGTTCATTTTCGCTCTTCACCTCACACACTCCATCGCTCAAACCCTAGCCATCTACTTCGCTCTACTCTCACTACTCTACCGGAGCTTTCTCACGCCTACGGAGGTTTGTATATCGCCTTCCGACCACCGTCAGAGACATCCTGCAGCCTCACACATCGCTCCTGGTCCTTGTGTGGGAATTTCCACCACATTGTGCTCTGGGTCTAGCCTTAGGGCATTCTGGCTGGTCTGGTGGGTCTCTTAGATTCTATTTTAGGTTTCTAGGGTCTATTCTAGGCTCAGAGCCATGGGCTAGTTTTTTTAGCACACTTTGGTAGTTTTCGTCTGCTTGCTGCACACTAGGTGTTTTTGCTTTTGTCTGGTCAAGAGGTGCCCACTTCAAGTGCCACTACTAAGTGTCGCTTAGTCAATATAACCGCAAGAGGCGAATCATTGACAAGCGCGAGTCTACTGGGCCGAGGACCCGACTCCCACTTTTACGATGTCACGCGATTTGTTAATTAGCGCCACCGACGGCTTGGCATCATTTGCAAAACCGATCCTTCATCAAGGAGAAGGGGTTTCACCACTCGATGACTTCTTCCCGCAAGACACCGCTTAAGGATGGCGTGTTTCAGGCCAACCACCTCATCCAAGAAATATGAGTGCGCGCGCGAAGTTCTACGGGCCAATCTCGCATCCTACGCTCAAGAAAGTCGTGGTGCGGGGGTATTGCCTCGATTTCGCAGGAGTCGATCAATAGTTATTACAGCCAGAGCATGTCCCGAGCTATTCGATTCGCTCCGCGAGCACCCCCGACTACCCCGAGATTATACCGCTGCAGATTTACTCCAACGGCCTGGGGTGAGTGGAAAATCAATAGCCGCGGCCATGCTGGCCACCTCAAGGCCAAGCATTCGCCTTTCATTCCCGTTGTCCGGGCACCACTCATCACGTCGCCATTCCTTACCCGACGACGAACGTAGTAGGCGGATCGCCACGGCCGCGTTTCAACTATGCCATCTTTACGTATACCCTTCGATAGTCAAGTGTTATCGAGATGCCATCCTCCATAACCGATGCAAAAGATGAACCTGGACAATCCCTTCCTCGATCTTTTGGCTTCAGTAAACAAGCCTGTGCCTCTGACGACCGACACTTGGCTTCACCTAATCAAAAGCACATCGTCGGCTGACACACCCGGTGTCCCAACCCGAGCCCACATTCGGTCATGAGCCCTGACGAGGACGAGCTTTATGAGTATCTGCCTGCATGGATCCCCCGGGCGTATCCCCAGGAGACATCGCCGGGCCCTGTCCCACCCACCTCCACCACCACCCCGGAAGAGCCACAAAAAGCAGCCTCCCCTCCAGCCCCGCACTCGAGGACCCGGCGTTTCTCCCTCACCAGCGCTTGACGCATTTTGACGACCTCGTGAGCACCGCCAACTCAAGCCTCACACAGATCTCGGGAGGCCCTCCGTGCGTATATGCGCACTTGCACGCTCAACCAGCCAATTACTAGAAAGAAGAAGATTTTGCACTAAGATCGCAGCCCCGGGCCTTCCATCATCCACCTCCACCACCACGGCCGATCACCAAGGAGTACCCTCACCTCTTTTGTTACTACTCGTGGGGACACCGGCTATTTTGTCGGGGGGGTGGTGATCGGTTTTGTTCTTGTTTAGTTCTGCTTGTTTTGTTTACTGCTTGTTTTGTTTTTATAAGGCTGCTTTGCAAGGCTTTTTATTTTCTCAAGATAGCCAGAGTTTCTATTTAGTTCATGTTTAGTTCACTTTAATTCGAGTCATGTGTAATTCGCTTGTTTTTGTAAGTTGCAAATCTACATATGTATAATTATGTCAAAGCTGAAAATCAGACTCACTTGACTGACTACTTATTTGAATTATCACCCAACACACAATGTTTTGATGCTCTGTGAATTAGGTTGAATGTATGAAAGGGTTAGTGAACCATCCTCGAGTAGTCAAGACACCCGCCTCAAGAACCCTATCACACTCACACACTCAATGACCTTCGCAGTATGGCATAAATGGACCAAATAACTAGTTAGACTAACCTCGAGACTAACCATTTAAGCTCGATGGACACCTAATAAAAAAGAGGATTTGCCATCGAGCTTCAAAGAGAAAATACAAAAACAATAGAAAAGTGAAAAAGAAAAGACAAATGACAAAAATAGGTATCCGTATAAGAATAAGCAAGATCATCCACCTAATCCCGCACGTCACAGTCCGTCAAAGCCTAATGCCTGAGCCAACCGGTCGAGTCATTTCGACTTCACCGCCCATTACATGGGACGTAAGATGGATCATTCAATGCCAACCCAGCCTTCGAATACCGAGTGTTCGGTGAAGTTCAAGGGAATTTAATGCCCCGTGCCCTTAACCAACTCGTGGGAGTCACCAATGGATCCCGCTACAGAACACTCTGGCCAAAACTTCGGCACTAGGTTTTCTTTACAATTATTTTAAGTACGTAGAAGTTTCTAGTATTTGGTCGTGAAAAATCAAGCGTTCCTATCCTTTTCTAGTTAGCTTCTTCCAAATAGGTGAGCTGAGCCTGCCTGGGGGGTGCCTAACCTAGACATATACTGGAGGTCATTCATTATAAGCACATAGGGCTTTGGGAAAGGCTATCGAGTACCATGGGATTTGATGCACTACCAATTCTACCTATTTCAACCGAAGCCCGAAAGTCGAATACTGTATGCATCCCCGGTGAACCTCGAGCAAAACAGCCAGCGAAGTGGTGAGTTTGGCCCAATTGATCCTCTACTTTCAAAGATGTGCAACACAAATTAGTGTTAACAGTTGCAGGCTGCCTGGAGCATGTGGTCTCGGTCTGAGTTCATTCTTGCTCTGAGACAAGCAAGAAACTAAGTTCGGGGGTGTGTCGGTGCGCCCAAACACTCATATTATACTGGGCTTCATTTTCTTTTTATCATTTATTTGATAGTAATTTTATAGTTTTTTGCGGCTGACTCGACTTGGTGTCCGGCTTCCAGATGCATCGGGAGCCGAAAAGAGCGTACCAGCCAATTTTTGAGCAAATGGGGACCAAGGTAAGAAATCGGGTCGCCACGTCAAGCGACGCTCCAACGGTCGCGATGTCCCCACGGCCGCGACGCCCAACATCACGACGTCGGTCAAATGCGTGTCAACAGGAAATGTCGCGACGCCTCAACGCCGCGACGTTGCACCGCCGCTGACGTCAAAGACGGCAGATCCTACCCTCATCATTAAAAGCAAAATAAATTAAATCATAAATATGACGCATTTAACTGGTGCAATCTAATTCCGTGAGTGAAAGGACACAGACTTCGAGGAAGTGCTCCTGGATTTGTACCGTTTATTTTCGGATATTAGAATCATGTTTTAATACTAAACATTTTTATCTTTTCATTCAAGATGTTCTAGATTTATTTCTGTGTGGTTATATTGAACCCCGCTCATATGTCGGGAGCGGATTAAAGTTTGATCTTTTATATTATTCAATCGCTTATCAATTTGTTACATCCGCTTATTTCGTAGTTCAATTACATGATAATGTCCGCCAACATTAGCATAATTACACCAGAGAGCCGAGATTCAGAGATGAGGGTATTCAGGACTGGCAGAGTAGTTCTGCTGATTCAGAAATAGAGATATTCAACCCGACGGCATTTGGGGTTAGAGCACAAGCATTTCTATCACTAAGCTCGATAGATATACCCGATTCTATTCATCAGATAAAGTGATATACCTCAAGAGAGGATATCTCGTGAGGCAAGATCACCTCGCACACATATTGTAACAACCGAATAATAATATCTTTAGAAAATTAATCCACAAATGTGATGGGAGATATAAATCTTAGTTCTCAATTCCATTAATCCACCGTAATCAATAGTTTAGTTAAGTTTACATACCTTACTTTCTTTCTTAAAATCATAGTATTCGCATATTATCTAAAAAGCGTAACCTTTGTAGTCAATACACCTTTCCCCCGTGGATCGATATCTGCATCATAAGTACACTATATTACTTGGGGCGACGCGTACACTTGCGCACATAGGCGTACATTTTACACATCGCGTTCTCGGCCTGTCAACTACCCGACTATATTAATCGCCCATTGGGCAAAGGGCCAAGGGCTCGAGGTGGGACGTCTTGCAATCCTGATTTCAGACGGGAGCCACGCTGGCAAATCCGGCCATTATTTGGTATAATCGCAACACGGCCATGGCCTGGCCACCACTTTGAGTGTGAGCCTTGTGTGCCAACATTTTGCCACATTGATGATTCCCACATATTCCCTCATGTAGTTCAGCCAACACATAATGGCCCTGTTCGGGCGTCAAGCATTTCAGATACGAACCGCCCAAGGATCTTTTGAACAATTGCCCATTGATCAAGGAAAATCTAGTTGACTGGACTTTCACCTTGTGGGCCTTATCCTACTCACTAAGGAGTTCTCCCGTGCTGATGTAGTGTATTATGGGGTCCGTCCATGAGGGGAGGACCTCCTCTACCTGGCTTACTTAGGAGGGAGTGATAGAGGAAAACGGATGATAGTAGATGGGTAGGAATATTGTTTCGGTTATTAGCAGAGAGGCGGCCACCGAGGCCAAGGCATCTCGAAGGACATCGGCAGCCTCAAGGCAATGCTCTAGTTTTCTGCACCTAAAACTCGCCCAAGCGTTTGTTTTACCCGAGACATATTTTTGCCATTCGGGGTCTTGATTCAATTCCGTTGACTTGCTCAACGACCACTAGGAGTCACCAACCAAGAGCTTATAAAGTGATACGGCGCAGCCTTACTTCAATTCCGGATAAGAGGGCTTCATATTTTGACTCATTGTTAGAGGCGTTGATGTAATGCCCTTTCTCATATCTAACCTAATTGGCGGATCCGAACCTGATTCGAGGTGCTCTGTTACTAATTACTATAAACTTAGAACTTTAAGCTTTTTCATTATTATATAATGTTAAACATTTAACTTATATTATATTTTATAGCAGCGGATTACAAAATATATACAAGCTTCATATCCTAAGCCGCTTAACATTTACAATATTTACATTGTTTACAAAATAAACAAAATAAGATATACAAAATGTAATCAAAAGGTCTTCTCCGTGGGCACCCAGCGATGCGCGTGGCCTCGACTCACGACAGGATTGGTCTCTGCTCTTCCCGCTTCCTCTCACCTACACCATTTAAAACATCTCGCTGCTTTTACGCCAGTGAATTAATACATAAGTGATCTAATTCTTACTAAGGGTCACCACACTTCTATACAAATACATATACTTGTAACACATATAACATTTACATATACTTATCATTTCTCATATATATGCTTTTTCCTAACAAGTTTCATTTCTTATCATATTTCATATACTTTTCATGTCATCTTGTACTACTTCTCGTTTCTGTAATCAGATACTATCATCGTATACAATGCTATGCTTCTTTACATACATATATTCTATACATTTCATTTGCATATACTTGTCATTTTCTTTTATGTTTCATGTTTGCATAAACCTTAGAAGCGGATACGGGAAATAACTGTATGTACCCGAAAGTACTATCATTGTACGAGCCAGTGATCTCTATTTGTATGTACCCGAAGGTACTATCACTGTATGAGACAATGATTTCTATCTCATTTAATTCCAAATCTGGGGCCGCTTATAATGATCAAACGGATCTATGTCATCAACCCAAATCCACCGAGATTCGTAAACCGTATGTCGTATCAATTATATCCCTATAGGCATGCCTATCTATCCCTCTACTAGATTATTGAATATTCCCGAATAATTATTGTCATTCGGTAATTATATGCGATATTTACAATCATTTATTCGTATATTTACATTTTTTTTCTCCTTATATGCATGAATAAATATGGTTACCATATATGTTTATGAGCTATTTACTATCATTCAAGTCTCATCAAGCTATATATATATAGATAGATTCTAGACTAAGGATTTCCATAAAGTCCAAAAACACCCGAAAATAGTTCTGAAAATCATGTCCGGACGATCTGAAAACAATCCCGAATTAACTGAACGTCCTAAAATACCTCAAATTCACTCGATTGTCCGAAAAATAGTCCCAAAATTCCTAAAATTCCTAAACTCAATCTAAAATTTTGGATCGATTTACGCCTTCACGCCTAAGTAAATCACAAGCCATTAAATGACCTTTAGTATAGAAATAACCCAAGTAGGAAAATTCCATACCTCTTGGAGTTTGACAAAATGCTAAGATTTTGGTGCCCACGCGTAGCTCTCGATGCGTGGATAAACTTTGCCTCTTACTCCGATGAAATCCTACGGTTGGATTTCCGTATATTTTAGAGAGAAACGAGAGAAGAAAAAAAAATCAAAATCTCACTCTCTCTCTACCCGGTCTCTCTCACCCGAGCCTCCTTTCCTTTTGTTATTTTCAAGCTATCCTTTATTATTATTATTATTATTATTATTATTATTATTATTATTATTTTGGATACATGGTTCATATTGCTTCATTCAGGTCCGTTTCTATCCTGAAACAATTTATTCATTTTATTTTAAATGAACTTAGCCCAAGTCATTTCCTGACTTCCGAGATTTTCGTAAAAATCTCGTTCCTGAAGTCACTGGCGACTTATCACCCAGAAAATCGTAAAATATTCCGACTGTCTTAGAATTTGACGAAACTTTTCTGGGTCATTAGATTTCGCGAGACGAATTTAACCTGCCATGAAATCCGTTTCAATATCCGAGATCTGTGAGAATTTTCAGCTTCCTCGAACCACTATAACAATTTATTATTATTATTCTTTTAATTAATTAAAGGTTCCATGATTTGTACTTTCACCTCCACTTTCCTTAATTGCAAAAGGGCCACCATTCTTGAAAACTTTACAATTTCCTACTCGCATACAATCTTTTTATTCTTATGTCATTTGGTCCTTAATTAAGTAATTTACCAATTTACCCTTGACTTTTGTATTAATTCCTGTTTTGCTTATTTTATTTTTAGCATTATTTTATTCAAAGATTTATTTTTATTATACCCAAAACATGTTATAAACTGCTGTATAATTCTGAGGTGTTACAATAAGCCTAACCGAATCGCTGTTTCATTCTTTCCCCCATTGGGATTTCACCTCAGACCACCTCGTCTAGCTTTGTCTTTCACACTCGGTTTACATTAAGAGTCCACCACCCGAGTTCCCTGGTGTGTTTAGACGGGGATTTCTCATGAAGTCAAACACTCCGTCTCATAGTTTTCAACAGACCGGATGTCGCATCGCTAGTTCGATTGCCCAACGAGCCATTCTACCAGAGAAGTTAGGTTTATGGAGTGTGCCTTTGAGTGGCGGCCTGCTAATACCACAATGGGGTGTGCTCGAAATATGGGCAGTTTCTAGTCGCTATTCTGAGGGCCAAGGTCGCTTCAAGGTGACTATACTGCTTCACACCAGTGGATTTACTGACGAAGAACATTGGCTTCTGCCTTATTTCATTATTTTATTTGAATAAGGCAGCACTTACTGCTACCTCTGAGACCGCCAAATATACGAAAAGTGTCTCGCCAGCGTTCGGACTAGCGAGAATTGGAGGCTGGGCTAAGTATTGTTTGATCTGGGTGAAAGCCTGATCACACTTCTCATTCCATCCGACCCGGTTGGCTTCCTTAAGGATGGCAAAAAATGGCTTTAGGTGGTCTATGAACCGGGAAATAAACCGCCCCAGCGCGCCAAATGTGCCTGGCCGCCAGTTAATACACAGCAAGTATAAGCAAGATCATAATGAGGAGTGATGACCGGCCTAAGCGAGTGTGGAAAGGATATGGGTCGCTAACCGACCGAATCGCCAAGGCCGCTTCTCCTGGTACTGATGGTGTTTATCAGGGCTTTGACTGAGGCTAAGTGGAGCATTCTTCTTTGTCGTTGATCGGTATCGTCATCGACGCCTCCCAATACGGTCGACGCGGCCATTGCTCGTATGGGTGTTCGGCGCCGCAATTCTCCGTCTACTGGGAGGGCGCTCATTCCACCTGGCCTGGCCCCGAATGTACCCTTCCGAGGTGCCCAGCTCCTGGGACTTCACTTTTCTACCAGAACTTGGTGCTTTGCGCTGGCCGGGGTTTCATGTACGTAGTCCCCGTGGTAATCACACCCTCGTGGATCCATCATAGCCATCCTGATTCACCCTCATCGGGTAGCCATCTAAAACCCGGGGTGATTCGACGCAGGGCAGGTCACGAGCACAAAAAAAAAAAAATGCTGAGGAGGGGTGAATCAGGAGGCCCTTTTTTTTCCGACCGCTCGGGAGCTGGATTCTCTTGCTCGCTTTTCACTCGATTGGCTCATGGGTCGGGTTTCATTGCTATGAGCCAGTTATCATTGTTCGGTTTTAAGACGATATTATCCTCCAAAGGTGGAATACTCTCCGCCAATCATACGCTTCTTCCATTATGGCTGGTGGATTCAGGGATAGAGATTGAAAGAAAGGGTTAGCTCACTCAAGCTTCTTCTCGAGTTTCATAGGATCACATTCATGATAAATATCAATTGGCTGACTCATTCAAATCTACGTGACCCTGGATAGATTCATCTTCCACTCCAGATGGTTTGAGTGAACCGATGATTGATTAATGCCTAAAAAGTGCTATTTTGAGCCCTATT
Source organism: Tetrastigma voinierianum (assembly GCA_016808115.1). Classification (NCBI taxonomy): domain Eukaryota; kingdom Viridiplantae; phylum Streptophyta; class Magnoliopsida; order Vitales; family Vitaceae; genus Tetrastigma; species Tetrastigma voinierianum. Next base: position 288,687 of record JAEQBH010000518.1, read on the forward strand.
TATTATAGGTTTTGAGTGCTTTTTGTGTACTAATCATTCTAATTAACTCGATTTCATTATCAAGGTCCCTACTATTCTACTCCGACGCATTTTTGTGGCAATTTTAATGGGCTATGAAGACCATGCCAAAATTGTTGAGTCGATCCAAGCATGAAGAATTCGAATCAAACTCAACATCAGAGACGTAGACCAAGAAGAAAGAATAGCATAAAAAATGTAGGAAATTTGAGCACCGCTAAATCGTCTCTCGCGAAGAATCGTTCCCGCTCCACCGCCACCGCTCCTTCCACGCCCATTCCCTCGCGCTTTTTACGCTAGGCCTGCCAGATTTGTTTTCGGTTTTTTTTCCATTTTACCCCTGTAATAGCCTTCCGATTTTGGTTTTTTTTTGTAACTTCCCTTACACTGAGCATCTATATAAGCCTCAGTCTGTAAAAACTTTGTATCAATCAACTCACCTCATTTCGGTAATACAGTGAGCGGGAGGCAGTTTCCCCGTAGCTTCCTTTTCCACTTTCTTTCATTTTCTTTCCTCTTTCTCGGCTGCCAAACACTCATCTGAGGATGACAACTCAAAGGATGGTTGACTAGACCTCTTCCTCCTTGAAGAGGAGAGGAGGCCTGTTTTTAACGCACACATTTATGGTTGCTTTACGCTCCTTCTTTCACTTAGGTTAAAATCTTTAAGCATGCTCTCTTTAATGTGTATTCGCAAGTTTTCGGGGTTCAATGGATACTTTCACTAGATCCATCAGGCTCGCTAGCTGTCTCCTCACAGCTATCGTGGAGCAAGGTTTTCAGATGTGTTTCACTGCAGTGGGATATTTACGCCATTTAAATGCTATGTTTAAAAATGGAAAATCATAGGTTTAGTTTTTTTAAAGTTAATGAAGATCCTGCTCTGTGAAATGACTATATGTCATCCTCCCAACGTGAGGAAAAAATACCCGTGGACATGTTAGTTGCCTTAAAACCCTAAACCAATGGGCCCGAAACTCATGGGTTCTATTTACATTTTTCTTATTTTATTTTCAAATTCGTGAACAACCAATCCTCGCTTTACCCAAACCTGAAAATCCAAATTTAATTCACCATTTTTTAGCTTAACAGTAAATCATTTGTGCAAAGAAAACCCATCCCTATGTTCGACCCTAGACCACTATATCACAAAGAGTCGACCACGCACGTTAGGATTTAGATACAAATTTTGTTGATTCCTAAGACTTCTACCGTGGCACAAATCAAATGCGCCATTAGTTTGGATGGTGCCCCAAGTGTGAATGATGACTACGAACATCATATCACAAGTCTTCGTAATTTCTCCAGATATATTATCGCTAATCTAGTTTCGCCACGCCCTAACCTTGTGCATCGCTTTCCGGGTCGTCAGGCTTCTCTGCCCCGTTTTTTATCAAAAGTAGAATTTCCAAAGGATTAGAAATCCGTATGCGCCTACATCAGAGCATACATGTCCATGAGGGTCTATAGAAATCCTCCTTGGGTGAGTGCACCCTCCTACATGGTGCCTCCACAGTATGCACCCCCTCCACATCCACAGTTAACCTCTCCAATGGAAGAAGCAATTATGAACATTACCAAGCTAGTGGGTGACCTTGTGGGGGAGCAGAAGATGATTAATGCACACTGGAATCAAAGAATGATAATGGAGCTTTAGCCAAAAATTACGAAGCACAAAATGACATATTCCATAAATTAAACAACCTGGAAGACTCCATTTCAAGGCTCACCAATCAGCAACATGTTCATTCAGAGGAAGAGAATCCAGAGGAAGTGTACACCATGGTGGAGGAGCATTGTACATTGCTGACTGAGGGAGGCAGAGGAAAGGGAGCAGGGGAAGAGCACCAAAGGCTTACCCTTCACCCAATCCCCATAAATTTGGATCTAAGTGCCACTGCCCAACCCAAAAACAACCCACTACCAGTCAACATCCCGCCTACACTCCAGACACACATGCAACACCCCAAAGCACCCACCATAAAGGCCACCCATCACCGCATGCCTCGCAAACCCAAGGCTAGTGGCCACGTACCAAACTTTTGTCACTACATCAAAAACATTGCCCACTCATTATCAGATGACATAGTGGATGGTTCAAAAGTGTTCGACATGAGCACCCGAACCCTATGACTGCTTCTCCCACCCGCCCAAATACCTCCAAAGGTTTGAGGAACAGGTTTGGGGGAGGCTCAGTCTCCCCCACTTTTTGTTTTCATTTGTCTGGTCTTATTTTATTTTATTATGCTTTATGTCGATTTCTTTAATTTTTCTTCTTAGATTTCCTATAATTTTAAGCATCTTTGCTTTATATTAATTTACATTTTATGCGCATTTCCTTTTCAATTTTGTGTGTGTTTATTTTCACAGGTTTCTAGTTAAAAGGAGCATAAGGGTAAATACTGCACTTTCGCATTCTCCGAAAAATTCAAGACCGCAATAAGGTTCTATGCACTCTGCTTCAAGATTTTGTCTCAGGATATATATATATATATATATATATATATATATATATATATATATATATATAAAGATATAGTATATATATATATATATATATATATATATATATATATATATATTAAAAAAATATTTTGTTTCATATATGTATATATTTAAAAAATTGCTTTTTTTTTTTTATTTTCAAAAAAAAAAAAAAAAATTTAGTGTGCGAAATTTCTCGCAATCTCATAAATACTCCGCGACTTTGTGCTGCGAAGGTTGCGAATTCACAGGTTGCTAATTTTCGCAACTCGCCCCTCGTTTGCACCCTCATTTTGTTTCCTTCATAACTTTTTCATCCGAACTTCGTTTTAGGTGTTTTTGGTACCGTTGGAAAGATTAGAGAGTGTAGAATCCAAATATATCTAGAAAGAACATTTTTGAAATTATTATGAAGGTGTAATTTCAAAAATGCTCCAATTGGTCACTTTTTTTCTCTTTTTTCTTCTCCTAACTTGTTTATTTGAAGCCCAAACGGAGTGAATAGGTGTCGATGGAAGCTTCAGAAGTCTCCTATCCAAAACGAGCACATATCATCAAGGGAGGTCATTTCCTTTCTCTAACTTTCCAATCCAAGACCCATTGTGGATACGTGACATTTGTCAGGGGGAAAGAAGAAGGAAGTGGCATTTATTTTTGTTTTTATATTGAGCAAGCCCATTTTTGTGATGTTCAGCTGGTCACGGTTTTCCTTTTGTGAAGTCATATACCATACGCCTTAATTTTTCAAAATCGCACATTACTTTTTTGTGGTTTTGCATAACCCGCAAGTTTGAAAATCGAAGCACTATCCACCCTATTGATACAGTGATGCCATGCCTATTGAGTGGATAATCTGCTGAACTCTTATCGCTTTTGACCACTTTTATTCCACCTTAGCTAATCACACACAAGGCACATCGGGCCAACAATAGTCGGAAAAACCCATTTTACCTCCTAAAACATTGTAAAACCTACCCTGGGCTTCGCTGACCAATTGTACAGTTAAGGACCCCACGTATAGAAGGCCAATGTGTCTTCCAAAATAAAAGAAAGAAAATGAAAAAGAAAAGAAAAGAAAAAGAAGAAAATTGCAACGTCATTTTCTGAAACCCGAGTACCTGGGCCCGAGGGGCATACGGCGAAGCCTTAAAGCCCTGCCCTAAGCCAACCGGGTTGAGCCACCGACTTAGTGCTCGCTACACGGGTGGATAGGTGGAGTTTAGCAAGTCAGAAAATGAGTTTCAAATCATTCTGAGTCCCGGTGAAACCTCGAAGAGTTAGTGGTCAAAGATCCTTATGACTTGCGCCCTAAGCCTTAATCGGGTCGAGTCACCCAGAGGATCCCCTGCTTACATGGCCTTTTAGTGAGGTCGACTCTCAAGATTGCACCCTCACAACACAAAAAGATTTGAATAAGAACGGGTCCCGATCACTGGGTCAAGTTAGCATGCTAGGTCAGGGCAATAGCTTGGTCAGGAGAGTGCAAATTTTTAGCATTTTATTGTTGAGAACCCATCAAACAAACACTTAGGTTTCGTGGAAGTCTCTAGTTGATCTACCAAGAAGGAGGCTCTTTCGATTTTAATTTCAGATGGCATTCATTCTCTCGAGATGGTTATTGGGCTAGGTTTTGATGATTCTTACTTAGGATTAGGCATTACTCATTCACAACCTTTTTGAATTGCAACCTTTTTGTAACATAATTTTGTTATCATTTTGTATGCTCTTTCTTTCTTTCTTTCTTTCATTGCTAAGGGACTAGTAATGTGTAGGTTGGGCGGTGTGATTAGTGCCCAAAAGTGCTATTTCAAGCCCTATTTATTATAGGTTTTGAAAGTGCTTTTGTGTACTAATCATTCTAATTAACCGATTTGCATGATCAAGGTCCCTTTACTATTCTACTTCCTTTATCGTGATTTTGTGGCAATTTTGCGCTTGTCATGGGAAGTTAATCATGCCAAAATTGTTGCAGTCGATCCAAGCATGAAGAATTGAAATAAACTCAACATCAGATCGTGAGACCAAGAAGAAAGAATAGCGTAAAATAGAGGAAACAGAAGCTTTCAATCTCGCGAATTGGTTCCCGCACTGCTCCCCGCTCCATTAAGCATCGTTCTTCTCGCCGCCCGTCTCAAGCACACTATGCCCGTTTCAGATTTGTTTTTGCTTTTTTTTTTTCCATTTTACCCCTCGTAATAGCCTCTCCGATTTTGGTTTTTTTTTGTAACTTCCCCACATTCGAGCACTCCATATAAGCCCCGCCCGTAAAAAATCCAGACAATCAACTCACCTCATTTCTAAGAATACAAAGGAGCGATAGCTTCCCCGTAGCTTCCTTTTCCACTTTCTTTCATTTTCTTTCCTTCTCTTTTCTCGTCAGCCAAACACTCCGAGGCACAACCGTATGATGGTCAAGTTAGACCCTCCTCCTTGAAGAGGAGACCTGTCAGTTAGGCGTGAGGTAACCTTGCCTCTGCTTTTAACGCATCTATTTATGGTTGTTTACGTTCCCGTCTCACTTAGGTTAAAATCTCTTAAGCATGCTCTCTTTAATGTATTCGGGAAAGTTGGGGTTCAATGGATACTTTCACTAGATCCATCGAGGCTCACTAGTTGTCTCCCGTTTCAGTTATCGTGGAGTAGGGTTTTTGAGATGTGTTTTCACTGCTAGGGACATTTATGCCCATTTAAATGCTATGTTTAAAAAGGGAAAATCATAGGGTTTAGTTTTTAAAGCTAAATGAAGATCTGGTTCGGGAAATAACTATATATCATCCTCCCCAACGCGAGGAAAATGTCACCCTGGGGACATGTCAACGCTCTTAAAAACCCTAAACCAATGGCCCGAACCAAGTGGGTTCTATTTTACATTTTTTTCTTATTTTATTTTCAGCCTGTGAACAACCAATCCCCTGTTTTTATCCAAACCTGAAAATCCAAATTTAATTCACCATTTTTTAGCTTAACAGTAAATCATTTGTGCAAAGAAAACTCATCCCTGTGTTAGACTCTAGACCACTATACTGCAGTAGCTTGACTACGGCAGTAGGATTTAAGATACAAATTTTGTTGATTCCGGCACCCCTACTGTGGCACGAATCAATGATTCCTTTATGTCGGACTAAACATAAGTATTGTGAAATGAACGCTACCCATAGTTTTAGATCATCTCGAAAGTTTATGGAACTAGGCCAAAGCGGGCTCCTTCAGGCTGGCCGGGAATACCTTGCACAAGAGACGGTCATTTCTTTTGTTAAAAATCATTGTTTGGTTAAAATGTAGCATATGGTCAGACGGTCAAGAGAGCTATCAGACATAGCAAATGACGACAACGGTCCCGGGGAGTGGGGTCAGTCGGGGGCTCAGACCTCTAAAATACGGGCCTAGGGTGAGGACAACATCCTCTAAATTTCTGACATCGAAAGAAACCAACGTGGAAGGTGGCTGCCCCGAATGGGTAATGGCTGGCTGGGAATCGAGAGACATACTCGGTTTTATTGTGCACATATTCGGGGCCGCTTTTCTAATGGTGTTTGTCTCACTAGCCTTTCGCACTGGCAAAATGTTAACGACGGATCGGCCGGATCGGCCGCAGGGCCTCTTTTCGATTCACTCGCGTTTGTTCTGTGGTAGTGAATGGTCAAGAACGGAGAGATGCCGTAAGATAATTCATCGCTTATTTGGGATCACTTTCCATGAGGCGATGGGCTCTTACCCTTATTCCGACTGAAGCCAGTGCGATGGACAGCCCTCGCGAGTTTTTACCTTGCTAATCTCTAGATGGATTTGGTATGTGCTCAGTTTCCTATTGCAAGTCGCTCACAAGTGGCTCACTCGACCATCTCGCTTGGCCTGGTTCTCGCTTTCGCCTCCATCTCGAAGCTAGCTGAGAAACCGATCTTCGATATATCAAGCATCGGATCACTAGCCATGGCAATAAACTCGACTCGCTCTAAGGGACGATCGAATTTACTAAAGCTTCGGGGAATGGGAGATCACTTGGGATTGTGTGTACCCAAGCTCTCGCATATCGCCTATGAGATTTCTTGCTTGGGCCTTCCCACAGATGGCGCCAATTGTGGTCTCCTGAACTTTCTGAATAACTGAATCGTCGAAGCATGAACCAGCTAGCGAATGCCTGCAAAACAAATAAGAAAACAACGATGTTGAGCCCGCCGCCTCTCCGATGCTTAAGTTAGATTTGGTAGCTTGAACAGTGAAAACACCCCTTTATTCAAGGGAATTCGCACTTTTTCAGGTTACATTTCCTTCTTTCATTCAAAAGCAGAGACGATCATATTTCCATGGAAGTAGATGATCTCCCTTCCAAATGGAAGGAAGGTGGCGCTTATGTGCAAGCATGACATGTTCTTCTCTTTGTATAGTCAAGTCGCTTGCATTTTCTCGCCCATGAATGCTCACCACCGTGGTTGTTATAGCGCGACTTACACTGCTTAAGTCCGTGAGATAGCCATCCAGATGCCTTTTTAAAGAGGTTAACCAACCATGAGAGACAATGTTTAGGCGGTATATGCCCTACCTGATAGGGGATGTATGTTTGGACCTGATTTGTAAATGAGAACGACAAGTCAGAGATCGGGCCATCCTAACGACACCAGATCGGGTCATCATCCCGTGGTCTCACGATCGGTCCCGTTAGGGAGGAGTAGTCAGCTCCAAGCTCCATGGTACCTACACTACCCCCGTGACTGGAGTGAGATGTCATTTTTCTCGGCTACAAAATCAAATTTAAATTAAGTAGGATTTAAAAAATTACATTGGTTAAAAATTAATAACATAAAGTGAAAAAAGTAATTTAAAAACTATATAAAGAATATTTAAAATAAATATAATTTGATCAAAATAAAAAAACATATAATGTCTAATTTTAAAAATAATTGATGGATTGATGGCTAAATTTCATGTTGACAAAAATCCTAGTGATCTAACTAACATTGATGGCAAATTTCATGAAATATAACAAATAATGACATTTTTAACAACAATTATATTTATGTCACAATGGTTAATTTTTTGAAAAATACAAGAATCCTACCGTTTGATCACTAAATTTTTTTGTCAACATGTAATACACTTAATATGCATCTAATCCAACGGCTACATTTTGAAAATATACAATATAATTTATCCTATTTAATGCATATATAAAATGAAATGAAAATAATAAGTATGATGATAATTTTATAAAAAAATAATAATTGAAAACTAACCTTTGCAATTGGGTGTGTGGAGAGAATGACTAGAATTTGAGCAACTCTAACAAAAAAATTAGAAGATAATTTGAGATTGAGAATGTGTGAGAAATGAGAGAAGTATGCATGTATTTATGGAGAAATTTGGAATTATAGCCGTTTTCTATCCATTAATGGCATTTTCGTGATAATGGAAATATATATATATATATATATATATATATATATATATTTAAACCCATTCCCTTTATTTAACTCCAGACACACGAAATGTCTTCGACATTTCTAGAAGACCCCTTCTTTTCTGGTTCGAAGAGATCGGATGCACGCTCCAACGGCGGGTCTTCGAATGGTTCGTCAGCATGGGATCTTCTGACAACAACCGGTCTTCTATCTCTCGCTATCTCTTTGCCTGGCCAATCGGTTTTTCTCTATCTCTACTTTCTCTCACCTGGGCCACGCCTTGTCTCTCTATCTCTCACCGTACCATTATTCTCGTCGAATTGGCCTCATCCTAGTCTCGACTAACCCTTTTCCTCATCAGGATTATCCATGCTGATTCGATCGACAATGGCATCTGGTAAAGGTACACAATACCGAAAGCCCCAATTTTTTTTTCTACAATTTTTTTATTCATGCAATAATATCACTATCGGATCTGCTTACAGGGCAAATAATTGATCAAGCCAGGAATGCTTGTGTGTTTATAGAAATTTTTTTTTTATATTGATTTTCGTGTTTGGTTGCCAAGAAAGTGCTGAGAAAATGCTTAGAAACACTTCTCCAAATCCGTCATATCGCCGAGGCAAATCAATTTTCCATCCTTCAACTAAGATTCTGCATAGCCCCATCAATATTTGCCCAAATATTGATGGCAATTGTTCACCAACAATCCTTTTGCTTGAAGGATTGCTCCACTATTGGAGAAGGTTTTTTTCAAGTGAGCATCTATAGTTTTGCTTTTGCTCAACTGTTGGAGATGCTCTAAGTGAGATATTGTGTAAAACATGAAGAGTTTTTTTTTTTTTACCTTTTACCAATATTATATTATATGAAAATAAAAAATAGACATTTAGAAAGTACTTGTTTTTAATTTGCCCGTTTGAGCTTAAAATATATTTGAAATGGTTATTACTGGTTGGAAACTTAATAGAACATTCCTTATCCATATTTGTATGATATTATCCACTTTAGGACTAATCCTTCATGGTTTTATTTTTTGGTTTTTCCTTGAAAAGGCTTCATAACAATTGAATGTTATCCATACTTATATATTTATAAGTTTTCTCATTTATAATCGATGTGGATGTGGGATATTGTGAGACTTCAAGTGCAAACCTAACATTACTAATTGAAGAGAAATATATTATTCTCTATGGAAAGAGGATGAGAGATCTAGGATAAAATAGTGATAAAATGAAGATATAGAATTTGTTTATTAGATCTTTTCACTAACAAAGAATAGAGGGTCTTTTTTTATTGATGTCCCAAATGACATGATTCATAATCTAAATTTCATGAAGAGTCTTCGTTCTTTTTCATTATGAATATATTAACCGATTTTATCCTTTTCAATAAAATTCACTATTCCCAAAAGTTAATATCAATTTTTTAAATATTTTTTGTTTTCCTTTCAAATTTTTTTTATATCAATTTTAAAAATATTTTTTGTTTTTCTTTCAATTTTTTTTTTGTGAAAAATAAAATGTTGTTTATATTTTATCTTATTGAAAAAATGGATTACTTCAACGGTAATAAATCAGAGTTGTGTCATAATATTTCATTTTTTAAATTATCAAAATAATTTGAAAAGCAAACAAATGCCCAAACTAGTGCATTTAGATCACATGGATGATATTTCAGCAAAACCGTAGTCACTAGTTATGATTTAGAAACTTTTTTTTAAGTTAAAACCATAATCAATGACTATGACTTTGATTTTTTTTTAAATCCAAAACTGTAGTCAATGACTACGATTTCAACTTAAAAAAGTTTTAAAACTGTAGTCATTAACTAAGGTTAACCATTAAAACTGAAATTGTAGTCACTGACTACGACTTTAATGTTATTTAGTTAGGACGCGTTCTCTTCTCCTTCATTTCTCTCATCCTCTCCCCCAGTGGGCGACTGTTAGGGCTTTTTTATGGTGATTCTTTTTTTTGCTCCGACCGGTTACTCTCGATCAATGAAGTTCTCCTCCATAACAGGTAAATTATTTCTCCTTCGATTATTAGGAATTTTTTTATGTTGGTGGAACTGTTTTGCTTGAGGGAGCTTTTTCTCCTTTGAAATGTGATTTGCTATATTATATGTTTTGCCATAAATTTAAAATATACTTGTAGGTGCTTTCAAATCAATGAATAGACTCGCAGGTGCTTTCAAGTTGATGATTGTTGCTATATTTTTCTAGCTTGTAATTTGTCTGTCTGGTTTTGCTAATTGAAAATACATCAGTCATGACATTATAATTTATCTTGTTAAGTACTTCCCTAACAACCATATTAGAAACTATTTCTATAGGTTTTTTTTATTGATTCTCATTTCTTTATATTTGGTGGGTTGGAAGTCTGATAAAAAAAAATTTGGTGGGTTGGAAGTGTGTGCTACTTAGATGGTTATGAGCTGATGCCTCTTGAATTGAGAGTTTGGTTCTCTAGAACCTTGTATTGTCTTTATGTTCAATTTGGTTGATGAGGAAGCATGATAAAACCTGCATTCTTGAGTGTTTGCAATTAAAAAATCTTATTCTGGGTGTTGAGTGTTTGAAATATTCTTAAGTGTTTACTTCCATATATTTGTTGGACTTGCTCTTTTTGGGGATTTTCACTTGACATTAGATTAATTTTTTGTAAGTAAATAATTTGTGAATCCACTATCCTCTGATATGTTTTTATAATGGAAAAACTTTGAAGACAAAAACAAATATGAAATATGTTGGGAATAAAGTTATTATTGTCCCTTTGGGTGTATTGGTTGATTCCATATTTGATGAATTCTTAGCTATGAGATACTCAAGGATTGCATTGACAAAGAAAGTTTAAATTAGTTCTCAATAGCAGGTATCCCTTGAAAAGGGGAAATAGGTTTTAACTTTGGCTAATATGCTATGATAATAGTTTGTCCAAAATGTTGAAATTGGTTAACACATCTAGAATAAATGAAAGTGAATTGTATCAGGAGCTAGTACAAGTTAAGTCACAAGTAAATCAATCATTGGGTACCTACACAAATTTATTACTTGGAGAAAACGATAATATTGAGGAATTGGATTATGAGTATGGGCCTAGTAACGCTCTAGTTACTTTAACTAATAGATGTAAAATATATGGAAATGATAAAGACTGTGAAGATGAAGAAGGTGATCATGAAAGTGAGAGAGATTGAGATGTTCAAGCTGATGGTAATGTTTCGTATTTCTTAACTCTTCACCAAGTAATGGAAAATGAATAAGAGATATATGTTTCAATAGATGTGGTTTCAAATAACCCAGATCCCGAGGACCCATATCAATTGCATTAGAAAAAGTAAAAACCTTTATTATTTAATATGATTTTGACGTGACAAAAATTAAAATTAAAATGTAAATTATATAAATAATATTAAAAATATAATTTTACTTCATGTGATAAGATTTTGCAAATAAATAAATAAATATTTTGGATCAAAATAAAAAACTTACATCATAAATTAAATATATCACTATAATTAATATTTAAAATATAAAATATATTTTTTTGGGATAACAAATAGGGGGAATTATGTTAAGGGGTCTTATGACATCAATAAAAAGGAAAATAGAACTCAGTAATGCATATCACCTTGAAATGTAGATCTTCATGAAATTAATAAAAAAAATGCATTTTTTGAGTAAGTTTTTGTTAAACCCAAGGTTGTCAAACCGACCGCCCTACTTGGCCCAACCGAAAACCGAGGACCCGACTAGAACCTGGCCAGTCGAACCTAAAAAACCGGAGAGCAAACCGAGATGCAGCACGGCCACCGTCGCCGAACCAATAACCCGTCGACCTGTCGGCACCGATTTTGTTTTTTTTCCTCCTTGATCATGCTATGCGCGCCATTTCGAAAAATCCTACGCTTTTTAACTTTTTATTTTATTGATTTTTTTAATATTATTAATCGTAATAATTCCAATTCTATGTTATCGAGACTTTTAATATTATTGGCGCCAAGGCAATTTTTAAAATTTGTGTGTTATTTTATTTTGTTATATGTATTTATTTATTTTAAGTTAAATGAGTTATTTTTAAAAAAAATTTATGACAACGATTTAAGAGTAGATATATTTGGAGTTAGTGATATTCGCAGTGGATATTCAAATAATTTGCCTTTAATGCTTCGGTGATTTGAGATTTTAAGGGTTCAATCTTAATGTAACTTGCTATTATATGAAGTATGATTTTGATTATATATTGATTTATCTCTTTAATGTATATTGATGTATTTCTTTTAATTTTATTATTCAATAGAAAATTAAGTTTTATATATAAGAAAAAATATATTTTTATTTTATATATAGACTGGTCTATCCCTCCTATTGAACCCCTGCTCGATCCCCACGGCCAACCTCTCCGACCCTTCGACCTCCCTCTCCTCGGTCAATACTCGGCCCTGGGTCTCAAAACTCTGGTTAAAATCTAAAATATACTTTTTATGAGTTGATCGACGGGACACACCCAATGCTATTAAGGGAAATAATGCTTTCCTTCCTCTCACGTGATTTGAGTTTAAAACAAATAAAAAAAAACATTTAAACCCCCCTCCCACGTGACTTTGGTTTAAAATAAATGAAAAAACGATAATTCATTAAAAAATTTAATGTATAACAGCTATAGCATCTAGTCTTGATGCATGTTCTTAATCTTTGTCCCATCGTATTAAAAAATTTTGAAAATGTAAATTGTTTATTGAACTAAATACAATACTTTTTGAAGAAACATCTCTAAAAACAAAAAAACATTTTAAAGAAACATTTTAATGGTGATTATTTGTTAAAGTTTATTAGTTTCATATTTTTTCATACGGTAGTTGGCTTTATATATATATATATATATATATATATATATATATATATATATATATATATATATATATATATATATATATGAAATAATTATAATTTTAAGATGAAATATATTATTATTCAATTTAAGTTAATATTATTATAAAAATTATCATACCTTCATATTTATTAATTTTATATTTATCCTTTTAATTTTGTTTAATTTTGAATCTTTTATTTTTATGAGGTTCAGTTTCTTGTTTCCACCAATCTGATTCGTACGTTCTCTCCCATTTTCTTTTCTATCCAATTATCTTAGTTCGTTGAATTTCACAATAATTTTGGTTTTGAACCGGTTCCTTGTTGATATCGATCTAGAAAAGTTATCATTTATGGATGTTTGAATTGCTTTTGCAAGAACTGCGTTCTACAAATAGTGCTCATGCCATTTCTTGCGTGCTTGTTGCGTCTTTTTTCAGGGAGAGGTCGGTTGTTAGTCACAGTATTACTTTGAGCCATCCCGTTACTGTGAAGCCAGTAGAAATTTAGGGAGCAACAGCTTATGCAATTTCTGGTTTATTAAATTATTCACATTTTCCCTGCTTTCTTGTTTGTTTGAGCTAATTCTTTGCCTATAAATCCTAGTTGGATTATCTTGCATGGTTAGGACATTGGGCATAAAAATAGTTGCCTGTAATTTATATTTGCCTTTTGATGGAGGGATTCTATTTGCAACATGTTATTGCTATAGAAACGGAAAGATAAGGTTAATGTTGATATCTGCAATATGGTAAGACAGATACAAGATTAAGGGGTCCTCAGATGCTCATGTCACATTTTACGAGGTGTCTTTTTTTTCAGTCTTTCTTGTATGTAAGTGATCTCAAAACTAAATTGAAAGTACTTTCCATATCATGCATCAATTCGATAATTAATATATGAAGTCCAAATTAATTAGGATAATAGAGCTTATTTTGAAGTCCAAATTAATTTGGCGCAACATTTTCTGTTATGCTTGCTAGTTGTCTTGTTTAAGACATTGAATAATCATATTCTTGGGAAAGGAATACTGTCTGCCCTTCTATTGTCTGAACTACCACCTGATATTGCAATTGTAATATTCTTTTGTGCTTCTACTAGTTACTCAATTGGCGCTAACAGAAGTCCAAGACCCAGGAATTCATCCTCTACCTATTTGTGCGCTAGCCCAATTAATTCTATAAAACCTTCAATCATCGACAATATGTATGCAGAGGCGTTACCTTAGAACACTTTAACAAATTTAAAATTTTGATGTTCTGTCAAGATGAGGAGGGTTAGTGCACTTCATTGTGTTGAAGAATCATTCAAAGTTGGTTTTTTAATAGTTTCTATTAATTAGGAAATGCTTTGTTTTATTTATTTATTTAATTGTGAGTGGGAGAGTCCATGGTTGTTTGAGATTTTTTAGCTATGTGTGATAAATATGGAGAGTTAGTTTGAATGGGATAACTAATGAATTTTATTTATTTAATATTGATTTATTCATTGTAAGCCTTATTTATAGTAAGCATTTTTAAATGTTTGAAAAATGAGAGCTTGCACGTTGTTTTTCACTTCTATTTTATTTCTCATCCAAAAATTCCAACATGGTATCGTGAGCCATAGTTCTGAGGATCGTGAGTGATTTTGATGGCAATCAATAATTCTTCTCGCTCCTACTCCTACCTACGCTATAAAATTATCACATACGCTATCAAACGGGGCGCATATCAAAAGATCCTGAGTTTGTGGGAGGTTATTGAGAATGATGCCGATCCCGGTCGGCTTCTTCTACCAAATCCAACACTAACACAGCTGAAAAAGCATGAAGAAGAATTGACAAAGAAACCAAAGAGACTCACTTATATACATGCAACAAGACGATGCAAGCCATACATAATGACTTATGAATCGCCAAAAGAAGCATGGGACAAACTCAAAGAAGATTTGAAGGTAATAATCAAACAAAGTCGATGTAAAATTTTAAATCTCAAAAGGAATTTGAGATTCGTAAAATGAAAGAATCGAAAGTGTGAAAGAGTATGGCAAGAAACTCATGACCATTGTCAACCGATAATTATTGGTGAAGATTTTCCTCACTCGAGAATCAGGAAAATCTTCTCAGAAGCTTAATTGAAGGTATGAATATAAAATTTCTTCTCTTCAAGACTCTAATGATCTATCAAAATTAGTTTTAATTAATCAATGCACTTTGCCGGGACCGTGAGAATAACTAAGGAGGTGGGAAGCAAATGAACAGTGGTTGATGTAGCATATTTAGCCAAAGAGTCAAAGTAAAATGAAGACTTCTGTGATCATTGCAAAAATTCACATTTAAGAGAAAGATTGTCGGGCACGCGGAAAGCCTCACGTTTCAAGTGCAAAAGATTTGGGCATCTATAAAAAAATTGTAGAACAAAAATGGAACAAGCAAATGTGGTAGAAGAGGTTGAAGAAACTCTCTTTTGAATTAATTGGTGAGAAGTGCACAAAGAAGAGTTTTTAGAGAGAAGTGCTCTAAAACCCAATGAAGGTTGATGAGAGAGTACATCAACGGTATTTATTTGTACAGATCACGAAATAAGAGACGGCTTCACAAATTTGAAAATGTGGAGAGAAGTGCTCCATGAAAAAGTGCATGAAAATTAAAATTTATGCAACTTTGAATCAAAGGAGAGTGTTGAAGAATGATTCAAAGTTGGTTTTTTAATAGTTTCTATTAATTAGGAAATGCTTTGTTTTATTTATTTATTTAATTGTGAGTGTGAGAGGTCCATGGTCAGTTTTGAGATTTTTTAGCTACGTGATAACATGAGAGTTGGGCTGAATTTGTATAATTAGCTGATTTTATTTATTTTAATATTGATTTATCTATTGTAAGCCTATTTATAGGCATTTTTAAATGTTTGAAAAAAAAAAAAGAGAGTTGCACGTTGTTTTTCACTTCTATTTTATTTCTCTCATCCAAAAATTCCAACACATTGGTTCTAAGAGACATCTAAATTATAATGACACTTACGAAGTTCTGGCACAAATCAAGACCGAGGCATGCATATTTGGTTCTAGAAATAACTATCCAGCCAACCATCATTTGTAGTCTCCAATCTTTCTGCACAAGCTTTTGTGTGTTACCTCTGTTCCATTCTAGTGGCACACAAAGTGAGTCGGAAGTATCTTGCTTTTATATGTTAGACTTGTGGGGATGATTTGCTCCAGAGAAAAGACCATTCTTGATCTTCTTAGGTTTACTAGTAATGTCTTCTTTCAAATTGCACTAGCAATTTTACACATGTTTCTAATATTACTGATACTCTCCAGGAACTCCAGTTGATTGTGCTTCTCTGGGAATCTCAAGTGCATTGTTTCCTTCAATTCCTGATCTGGTAGTGTTCTAGTCTTGTGTACAATGTTACCAGCATGTAAATGGTTACATTATTAGATAGGAATCGCTTAAAACCTTAATCAAACACTACTAGATAGGAATTTCCTACTAGCCTGTGTTACTGGGATTTTCTGTTTCGTTAGCCTTTGTTAAAGAAAAACAAATGTGCTTGACACCTTTCATTGGATGCAAGTAAGTTTTGTGGTGGCTCAGGCACAACAGGTCTGCAACTCAATCTGCAACTTAATCTGTTTTCTGTTAATTTATTAATTTTTTTCCCTTTTAAGGTCCCTTTTTTTAGTGATCATGTGTTGGAATATCAATAAGGTATTGAAGGCCAAGAAACAGATATTGGTAACTTTTTCACATCATCAAAATAAGCTTTGAAGATGTTCAGAAATCACCATTTCAATTCAGAATGTCATAAATGAAAATCCTTGCATTAAAACTATAGGGGTGTATGTTGAAAATAAATTATTATCATACATAAAGCACCAACATATATACTACTGTACGATTTACCCTTCTAAAGATATACTTATAAATGAGTGTATATTCATCTGTGCATATCGTTATTATTATTTTTTATCTTACATTATTTTTCCTTTCTTGTCTTGTTACCTATAATCCATACTACGACTGTTGGAGTGTTTGTGTTTGGGTGAAGGATTTTCATCCTTCATTGTATTTAAATTTGTTGTGATAATAGAATACTTGTTTCTGACTAAGGAAAAAAAAGTTACAGGAAAAGTTTTGGCAAGCTCTTTAATACTAATTTGGTTATGTCTTTCGGGGTTGCTTCAAACTGGCTGCAGAGGCATGGTTTCCCATGATAAGTGCAGTAATAGCTGAGATCAAGAATCAAACATATCCTGGAAAATGTTTCTTGAATATAACCTTGCCAACAGATATCGTAAATCATAAGGTGAATTTTGAACTTGCTTGTCTATCTCTATGTCATTTTAATCGCTGGGGAGTTTTTGACATAGCCATGTCTTCAGCATCCTTTCTCTTGGTTTCTTGATTGATTAACTAGTAAAAGAGGGAGCTACTTCTGGAAGAATTTTTTGAAATTAGATTAGTTCCAACATACTTCCTTCATTAATGTAAAACCAGAGTTAGGAAGATTCTACTGGAAACCTAATTATTACATTTGTATCTATGCAGAAATTCACTTCAAGCAACCTAATTATCTTGCCAAGTTACCGACCCCCTTTCTCTCTCTTTAGCCATTCTGTTATGCTAAAGAAGGAAGAAAACAATGAACTGGAATCTCTTTCGGACTCTAATTTTCTGTGTATTTTATTTCTTAGGGAAGCTTTTAGGTGTCTGACTAGATTTGGTTTGTGTTGAGAATCACAAATTAGTAAGCACTATATTTGTCAGTTTGTCTTTTGGTTGGTTCAGCCTATTAGCTTAGTGGTGGCTTTCATCTCAACATTACCGTCTTTTTGATCTTTTCCTAATGGAAAGATTTTGGTTATTTAAGCTGATAGTGCTTCAAGCTGATAGTGCCAATTAATGTTCTTTATGCTGATGGGAGCTTAGATGAAGCTTTCATCTCAACTTATATGATATTTTTGGATAGTATGGCGATATTCCCCTTATAAACAAGTTTTGCATTTAGGCAACAACACTTATAGGTGATATCGTCTCTCTCTCTTGTTGGATTTTTGCTATACAAACAAGTCCAAGTTGTTTAAAATACTAAATGGGTTCACACATGGACTCAGCCTACATGGTACTCAAATCTATTATTGCTATTCTAGGTTTGTACTCTTATAACAGAGTAAGATAATACAACCTCAGATTAGAATTCTGAATTAGCTTTTGCAGTAGCCGTAGAAAAGAAATCATTTCTTAGCGATTCAAGCGCCATTAGCTTCCATCACTCGAGCATAATTTCAAGATCTGCTGCTTCTTGTGTGCATACTTCTCTGCAAATCCATAAGGTACGATCTGACTGGTTATATTAGTTTAGTAATTAAATTGAATATTCTAAATCACATGATTTTACTTGCTTCCGCTGATTATTCCTACAATTGGTATCAGAGCCTTCGCGTGATTAAATTTTCAATTTGATCTAAACAATTTCATGTATTTTGGTGTTTGATTAGTAATATGGCTCCTAGGTTTTCTATATTTGTTGATTCGCATGTTTGCATGTTTAATATGATTTTTTGTTTATGGATGGTTACTGAATAATTATGGTTCGCCTCTTCAATCCATGGTAGAGTTTCTTTCTGGTATTTACCTGGCGCAGTAACAAGGGCTAATCATAAGATTAGGCTTCCTTCTCGATTTATTTTCATCATCTAGAATTCTTGTACACCCTTTTATTAGGGTATAGGATTATTTTTTGTAAAATTTTGAAGACTAATGAAGAATAGAAGCGAAGAAGAAGAAGAACCCGTGGAGAACGTTGTACACGCGAGACTGTTTACGTTGCTACGGAGGCTACAGACATCCAAATGACAAACGGCCACCGGGGTTAGAAGCGCATGGAAGAGACGACACTGCTGGACAAATTTTAGGCCGAACCACCGCCGGACTCGCCCCCACGCGCCCCCACAAGCGGCTGCACGTGGGCTTCACGCTCCACTTGTAGGGGCCGCATGAGAGTGCGGAGGGTTTTCGTCACGGATTTTGCAAGACTTCCTCCTCCGTATTGCATTTCTATACAAGCCATTGAAAGTGGCAAAGACACCTAATGATGGCTTGACTTCGCTAGGTTTCATGTTGTGTGTTTAGAGTTTTGGGTTTTAACTCAAATCTCTTCACTAGCCTCCCAAGCCTGCGAATCGAACCCAAATAATTCCGCCGACCAAAGCCGGACTCGACACAACAAAGTGCTCAAGTGTTACTGGGCTTGTGTTTTTTTATTTTTTTATTTTAGGAAACCATGGATTGGGGCTGAGTATTTATTCATATATTATTTTTTTTTTATTCATGGATGATTAAATTATATTTGATAACATGCTTTAGTTGTGATAACATGACATATAGACTAGGTGGTGTCATATTATCTTACATCAATGATATACATGTGCATAATTAAATTTTGTTTCTTTTTAAATCTAGATAAATATAATTATGAAAAATCCTTTAATTTTTATGGGTCCAAATAATAAAATTAATATGTGAAGCCCCATCTAGATAATCATGATCGTTTATCGATTGGATTTAAATACTCTTAAAATCTTAATTAGATTGACTTGGCCCACCACTCAAGAATCCTTAGAGATTAAGAGAATTTTAAAATTAAATAAGCGATTAAAAAACCATGATAATTTTATTAACCTCCCAACGAGGTTTCAATAATTACATACGGGCCATATGAATGATTGAAATGAAAGTGTATTATCTAAGAAGGTTCTATCTAAGAAGATCATGGGATGTAAGGTCCGGGCAAGTGACCCCCAATTTTTTTTTCGGGGACTCTACTTAGTTGGATACTATTCATTTTATGATCAAGCTCTAGTTTGTTATAAATGTCTTGCCCAATCAGAGCATTTATTATGAAAACTAAATTATTGTTTATAATAATCAGCAAATATATTTTTGTTTTGGATTTACTAAATATATGTTCATTGTATAATATACGAGTTAATATTAGTGTGCACAATGTATAAAATTTTTCTTTTAAATGGCATCTTCAACCTCTAGCTATGATTTTGAATCAAAACCATCGGATGGAAATAACTTTGAAGATCGAAAACGAACTTCATACATCGCTCGGGATTATGAGAAAATCGTTTGTCCTCAACGCCCAAGCCAAACTATCTCAAGCTCGGTGCTAATGATATAACAAAACTAAACACGCAACTTTAATTAAAACACTTCACTTTGGTGTTATATTCTTGTCAAAGGTTGTGGGTCATTTGAGCAGCAAATAACACCTCGACAAAGGAGAGAAATGCTCCGTACTCGGGCGGATGTTTGCTAAGCACGCTTCGAGAGACAAGTCGCTATCACTAATTTGATTAATAATATCGTATGATCGTGGATCGCAAGTAAGGATCATTATTTCGCAATGATTTCATGATATCAATCGTTAAGTGATAGGGCAAAACTTCAAAAGGAGATGAAGATAGATCTCATCTGCAATCACTCGCTTAAACATTTCAATCCGCTCTCAAAGTCACTGGCTACAATATCAATAAGATGGATCCGACTGCACACCGATGCATGAGTCGAGAGTGCCACGCCTCAAAGAGCCAAAGATCAATTTTACGGAGGGTTTTGTTAAACCTAAAGGGAAACCTAAGCGTGGAAACAATAACAAGAAAAAGAAGGCAATGACACCACTTACCAAATCAGACGCAATGAAGAAGCCGAAAGACGCGCTTTCCGCGCGACGTAAAGGACATCGGGAAAATGCACTGCCCAAAGGCCACCAAAAGCCAGGTAGCGTGATTACTTGTTGTTGAAGCTTGTTTAGTGGAGAATTTTAATGATAAATGGATCATTGATTCAAGAGCCACTAATCATGCTTGTTACTCCTTTGCAAAGGGTTCAAACATAGCACGTCTATCAAGCAAGGACAAAGATTACTTTGAAACTCGGGGGAACTGAGCTAATTCGTAAAGGCCATAGGACAATTTGTTTATTTTTTGAGAATAATAGGACTTATGTTTAGAAGATTGTTTATTTGTTCGATTTCAAGAGGAATCGGTTTATGTCATTTGTTTAGTTGAACACGCTTGACAAGACATTTTAATCTCCTCGCTCTAATAAGAATCTTCTTTTATTTGTTCCTGATCTTATGAATAATCTTTTTATTTTTAAGTCCCTCATCCTATGATATAAATGCCATTGAAATTGTTGAAAATGGAAACATAATCACCTTGCCAAGAAAAGGAAAAGTATCAAATGAAACTTACCTTTGGCATTTTTGCGAATAGGTCATATTAACTTAATAGACATGGTTCGTGAAAAGTGATTTTAAATTCTAGCATTTGAACCTATACCAATGTGAATCCTCGCTTTGGAAGCGTAAATGACCAAGAAGCCCTTCAAGGCCAAAGGATCGCAACCAAACCGGCCGAATCGGTGCATACCGATGTATGCGGCCCAACACGTGTCTGCCGAGGCGGGTATGAGTATTTTGTCACTTTTACGTATGACTACCAAGATATGGTTTCATATTTCCAACAAAAGTCCAAACTTTTGATAAATTTCAGAATATAAGGCTGAGGCAGAAAAGAAATAGGTGTCCATATCAAACAGCTTCGATCTGACCGAGGCTGAATACCTATCTGGAGAGTTTAAGTTTTACTTAACTCAAGAGGGGATAGTTTCACAACCGCTACTGGAACACCTCTAAGAAATGGAGTCAAGGTAAAGGAGAAAATAACTCTCCTAGACATGGTGAGATCGATACTTAGTTATTCATTCTACCTATATCGCTTGGGGATATGCCTGGAGGCCGCTACATACTATTGAACTGACCTTCTAAGTCAATTTCTAAGACACCCACTCCAATGCGGAATCCAAGAAGCCTACTTAAACCATAGCTGTATTCTGGGTGCCCTGGGCAGCATGTCTCTGAGAAAGGAACCACATAATTGGAATCTCATAATCAAGTATGTTTGTTTATCGATACCCTAAAGCGAGCGAGAGGTGGACTTTTTTTGTAGTTCCTCGTAGAAGAAAGTTATAGTGAACACTAATGCAAAATTCTTCGAGGAAGACTATGTAAACACTTCAAGCCCAAGAGTAATGTGTAATTCTGAGAGCTGACCAAATAAGAATCGCCTAAACCACCGACTCGACCTATCGCGCACATCGTGCCACGCGGTTCAACATAAGGAAATGAAAATATAATTAAGGTGAACAAGCACGAAAGTGGAACCAATAGTAGAACAACATGTAGATAAACAAGCTGGAACCGTAACAACCAAAATCAAATTCAAATGATCAAGAGGATCTTTCGTAGAACCACAACAACCGCTGGAGTCGGCTGCAAATGTGGAGAATGACATGCAAGCCATCAGGTATCTCTTGCTTTGGCGAATCCATACCAACCTATAACCACATACGGTAAGAGGATCCCTAAAATTACAAAGAAGCACTAGAGATGTTGATGCACGTGAGTGGCCTCAAAGCCACGACCGTGAGGATGCAGCTCATGCATTCTAATTTAGTCCGTCTCGTAGGCACCTAAAGGGGTAAAACTTATAGGGTGTAAGTAGATCTATAAGAGAAAAAGACGACCAGATGGGAAGGTAGAAACCTTCAAAGATAGATTGGTGGCAAAAGGTTATACCCAAAAAGAGGGGATAGATTATGAAGAAACCTTTTCGCCAGTAGCCATGCTTAAATCCATCCGGATTCTTTAATGTAGTCAAGTCTAGATTACTTATGATTTGGCGTAGGATGTCAAAACAAAGATTTTTAAACGGTACTAGAAGAGATGATCTACATGCAAGAACCGGCGCGGTTCATAGCTGAGGGCAAGAAATCACACAGGCATGTAAGTTGCAAAGGTTCATTTATTTACTAAAGCAAGCATCTAGAACATGGAACATTAGGGTTTGATCGCTTCATAACTTTATACTCTGCTTGAGAAAAGTCCCGATGGAACCTTGTGTTTACAAAAGGATCCAAGGTACCTAAAGTAGTTTTCCTAGTCTTTTTAATGTGAGATGACATTTACTAATCTAAACTATTATTGCAGGTGTTATCAAGTGTAAAAGGATACGCGCAAAAGCAATTGATATGAAATATCTGGGGAGAAGCCAACTATATTCTTTGAATCAAACTTCTACGAGACCTAAGAATAAGGTGTTTGCATTATCTCTGGCATTAATATATATGATAAAATTTTTAGCTAGGTTCAAAGATGGAAAATTTCCAAGAAGGGAACTTTACTCCTTCGCATGGAGTTCATCTTTCAAGGAGCAATCACCAAAAAAAAAAACTCTCGGGAGCGTAAAGAACGTATGAGTAGGGGATACCTTGTTTCTACCGTAGGTAGTCTCATGTGTATGCCATGTTATGTACTGTGCGAAATTCGCTAATGCTAAGAAAATAGTTAGTCGGGTATCAATCGATCCAAAGAGAAGAACATCGATTGCAATGAAGCATACTCTCAAATATCTAAGGAGCAACAAAAGATTATATGCTACTTAAAGGAGTCTGAACTATCGGTTACACGCACTGCATTTCCAAGGGATATTGGATTCAAGAAAATCCACTCGGATATGTGTTTACACTAAATGGTGAGCCATTTGTCGAGGAGTGTCAAACAAACTTACGTTTGCCGACTCACAACCGGGGTCATATGGGATCGCCTCATAAAGAAAAGAAGCAAGATGGTCGGCAGTTCGTGGATCTTTGGCGATACCGAAAGATTCCGCCTTACCCTTATCGTGACAATAGTGGGTCAGAGTACGCCTCCAAGGAACTGAGCAGATTACAAGAAACAAACACATAGAGAGAAAGTACCATTTGATTCGCGATATCATCGAGAGAGGAGATATAGTGGTTACTAAAATAGCATCAGAGGAAAATTTAACATACCCATTTACAAAGACACTACCTGTTCGAGTTTTCGAGAAACATATAGATTATTATATGGGTGTTAAGAGTCTACCAGACTTGTTTTAAGGCAAGTGGGAGTTTATTTGTGTTTTTTTTTAGAACAAGACAAATGTGTTATTATATTTTCTGAGTTTAATTTTAATACAATATGAGGTATTCTTCATATTATTGTGCACACTGATATTTTGCGTATAAGGCCTGGATTAATTATAGAATATATGATCATATGAATATGTTCATAGAAGACATGATCATAGGTTCTCATAATTAATGAATAAGATCATCTTTAAACAAAGTTGGGCGATGTTTAGACTCCGTAATATTTTTATGAAATAACTTGCCTTTGGTTATTATAAAATATTGGTGCAAATTATGCTTGCATTGATAGGGTCAAAGTGAGATTTATTTAAAGTTAAATTTATGTAAAAGGAAATAAATCTCAAGCAATATTTCGTTATTATTCTTCTCTCAATCCTGAGTTTATTATAGACAAGTATTTAAATGATTATTGTTCTTCGAGTCATTAATAAGTGAGGCTCATTTGAACGACCAATATCTCGATGATTTGGGGGAGCAAGATTATTTTAATTCCTAGATTATGAAATAAACAATATGGAATTTGTATGAAATATCCTCTAATATGTTTCCCCCATTATCGATGTTATGAAGTCATCGCCAATGCATTTTATCCATTAGAGAAACCGGAGCAATCAAGAGAATAAATAATCGGGACTGATTGATAGAAAAATTCTGTCAATTAATTATTGATATTTTACAAAGGAGAAACTAATATTCATATTTAATATTATTAATCTCTTGAGTTCAATTGGCTTTTAGTGGAATAGCAACTGGACAGATAATTACTTTGGCAATTATCGTGAGCCTCGATTAATGATAACCTAGGATCCCCAAAATAAATTTCTCAGATAAATGGTGGAGCATGATATCACGCTTACAAGAAAGAACCTGACTTGTTTATACAGTGGGAGATTGTTGATTTTGCATACAAATCCAAGTTGTTTAAAATACTAAATGGGTTCACACATGGACTTGGGTCCTAAGGTGTGGAGGCTCAAATGACTATTAAGTATTCTAAGGTTTGTACTCTATAAATAGAGAAAGATAATACAACCCTAGATTAATCCTAATTAGTTTCCAGAGAACAGAGAAAAAGAAATCATTTCTGCTGATTCAGTCACTACATGCCGCTCCATCACCTCGAGGATAGCTCGAAGATCTACTGCCTGCGGCGATACTTCTCAACCACAAGGCACGATCCGGATCGGTTATATTAGTCTCAGGAAACCCCGAGAAAAATCTAATTTCTCGAAAAAGGGCAAAATCGTAATTTTAAGAAAATCCGAAATTTTTCTAGATTCGATGATGAAACGTGACTTCACCGTTGAATCGCCTTCGCGAAATCTAGTTAACACGTTGAATTCACTAATTCAGTCAATTCCACTTGCACGCGATAAGACCGGAAGATTCGTGTCGTGAAAACGACATGTGATGTGACAAAAGTCACCTATAACATGTACTCTTGTGACACATGTCACAAGATAGAGAGAGGATGAAATGGATGGTTGAGATAATGCCAAATGTCGAAAATCCAAGCTTAGGGACATGATTGGTATTATTTGAAAGTTAAATGAGGAAAAGGACAAAAGAGAGAATAGTGTTGTCTCGTCCATTAATTGGAGACCAAAAAAATGTGAAGGGAGGAGAAAAGAATTGCAGAGTTAGGTTTTTGATATTTTTAGAGAGAGAAGGTGCCAATTCTCTCTAAGATCCCGGGCGATCGGATCGTCAGATTTCTTCGGGCCAAGAAGGAAAGCTATTCTACGAGGCGAGGGCAACGCGTGAGCACCAGTTTCTTAGAGTTTCGACAAACTCCGTGAGGTAGGAGTTTTATCCTACTTGAGTTACACGTTGTTTAAGTGTTTTGTTGATGATTGAGTCGGGATTGAGCCGTAGCGGTCGGCTGACCTGGCCCCAAATCTCGAACCAATTGTTGGAATTTCGAGCCCATTCAGCAGCTTTAGTGACGAAATTCACGCACTGCTTCTGGGGCAATTGGTGGTATAATTTGTGTAATAAATCGTTTTGATGAGTAGAGAGGCCTAATGGCCATGGAAATCTGCCAAAAGTGAACAAATAAGCTGATGAGCGTCGCCCACCCGACAAATTTCCACTGCTTTGTTTTGGGACTGTTAAAATGTACCCTGTGTTTGTGTGAATTGGAAAAATGTCCAGTGTGTGGTGTGTACAGATTAGTTGAAATGAATAGCCGGAGATCGAGTGGAAATAGATAGGTTAATGCATAAGCTTCATGTGTTGTCTGAGGATGTCACAAATTATATGGAATATAATCAGGTGTAGCCATCGAGACGAGATCAGATTCGTCACAGCCAATTGGGTGATGGTTGATATTGTTGAATTACATGTGGTGTGATTGTAAAATTGTTAATATATGCATATTTGTATATATTGTGTTGAAATTGTATAATGCATTTTCATATGCACTAGGTAACCTAGAAATTAGGTGTGAGTGCATGACATGAATTAAAATAAAAATGAACATGGTTGCGAAAGGAATTTCACATGATGATTTTCCGGAGAATGGGGTTGGAAGACGGTCCAACAGATCATTTCGGATGAGGACCATGACTGTTTCGGGAAGTTCTCCAACACATTCGCCTCGGAGGGTAGTCCCATATTTTTACCGAAATCCTAGTGTATTTTCAAGAACAACAAGTTTTGTTTTTGAAATGATGTCTTCATACATGGCTAGGCAAAAGTGAGCTCAAGTGAGGACTGACATGGGAATGGGCATATAGACATTCAAGTAGGATCAATGTATTTACTTGGAGGTGTGTTTATATTAGATCATCAGATATGCACTTAGCGGAGTAACTCCATTTAAGGTGATTCCACCATCGGGCGATAGCTCACTCCCGTCGAGGGAATATTTTTCGTGCAATGTGGAGCGCTGAGAAGACGACTCATTTGTAGACCGATTTTGGAAGAAAGTCTGCCGCTTTGATAAGCTTTCGGATAATATGTATTAATTATAGATTTTAATATGTATTTGTATTAAGAGTAATGAAATAACTCTAGACTATTGAAATATAGTTTGGGTATATGTTTGATGAAAAAGGATGCAAGGGCCTAAGTGGCCATTTTCATCATATTGTCTCGCGATACGAGACGATAGATTTTCCGCAGTTAACTAGATCATGACACCCCTGCCTGGGGCGCTACAAGTCTAGTAATTAAATTGAATATTCTAAATCACATGATGATTATTGCTTCCTCTGATTATTCCTACATCTCTCTCTCCCCTATGGATATTTGGGATTACAACTCTATGCCATCTTGCCACCCACACCACTCATGGACTGTCTTTGCATTGAAACAAGACTTTGTCCCACTTTTAAGAGACAAATTGTAACATCCCAAGTTGGATCGGGGAGAAAATTCTTGATACTATATAAGTATGAGTTCCTTTCAAACACATTTTAAAGCTGTGACAGTCTCCCTAGGCGCCAATAGGACAATATATCTACATATTCGGGTATGAGCATTGCAAAGGGTACCAAAGCTGATTCCCAACCGTGGTGTGGAATTTGTTTGGCCCTATGGGACACAACGAAGACGTTTAATTTCTCTATTTCTTTTCATATGTAGATCCTTCTCCTGGTAGGATTTTGAAGATTGGAAGTGCTAATATAGAAGCTTGAAGTTGTTTATTTATTCATTCTTTTTATGAAAATCTGATAGGATTCATTTCTTCTCATCCAACTGCTTCATTCCTTTTCTATGTTAGAATCATGGAGTTTCCTGGTCGAATTGCATCATTGAAGCACTTCTTTTTAGTGGTTAATCTGATTCTTCCTAATTCAGTATTAGGTGAACACCTTTCTTCAATACTGTTATATTGTGCAGTTACTTTTGGTAAAAGGTTTCTTCCTGCTATATTTTTTCTAACGAGTGATGTTGGAATTAAAATATTATGGTCATATATTATGCTTTCTTTCACTTATCTTTTTCTAGTCTACATTCTGTTCAAATAAGTTTGTGTGTGGCACTTTGAGAGGAGTACCATCAAAAGGTCCTTTATGCACTTCCTTTCTCAGTGTTAGGCAAACTTTTAAACCAAATAGGATTTTTCCATTATTTTTCGCTTTCCTGTTTTATGCTCTTTTTTCTGGATTTCAGCTATTGATTTTTCAACTTCTTTTATTTTTTATTTTTTTTTATTTTTATAATAATTTGATAATTGATGATGCCTTTTCTAATTCCGAACTCGGGCTGTGAGCGCATGAGGGGTCATAATGAAACTGTGGTCATGCGGGATGGATCAGAGGCTCCCGGATCGTCTCGATGGCGGATCGCTCGCAACGCTGTCCGTTGTGCTTCAAGATGACTTCTCCGCAAAATGAGAAAGGAAGGGCCTACGAGGCTTTGGCCACGCCCCGATCCCTACCTCGACCTGACATGATCCGAACCTGAGTCCCGGGGCGTGATGCTATCTATACTATACTATATACTTTACCGACCTCATCGACCTATTCTTTCTCGTAGTCGCATTTGTACTGTAGTATACAAATGATTCAGAATAACAAAAATCATTTACATATACAAAGGAACTACCACCGAGCGGTGTCCATCACAATTTATACACATATGGAGTCCCTTTATTTGTACTATTACAATTTTACTGTTACAAAACTCGTGAGATTGCTACAAGAGTCAGAGCAATATCTCCGAAATGGCCTTTCTTTGCTAACGTGGAATGTCCCGTCCTCTATCCCTGTCTTCTCGTCAGACTCACACCCATTGAACACCCGCAAGGCTTTACGCTTGGGAACATGAAGTACTGACAACCACCAATGGCGACTCACAAGCTTATACATATGCATTTCATATATCTATTCATATTTCTATAACTTTAATTACTTATCTATCACATATACTTCGCTTGGTTGCATGTCAATCTCTTCGGTACATATTCTATGTCTTCGACATATCTTTTTATCTATACTATTACCGTATTCTCGTTGCTTCTATGCTTTGACCTATCCTATACTTATTATGTTCATTTCCTTTCATGTTCAGATTCTCAGTGCATGTATCATATAATTTCATAACCTATCTGATAATTATCCTCGTACGCTTATCTACATTCTTATACTTTTCATATAATGATACTTTTGTTTGCTTTCATATGATACTTTCATGTACTATATTTTCCCTATGTTTTCCATATACTATACTTTCTACATACCTTTCTCTTTTATCTACTTTTTTGTACTTTACTTGTTCATATCCTTTCGTGTTCTATACTTTGTACTTTCATATACTTCATATTCATGTAATCGTTTCATTTCCTATAACAAGTTTCCCCTCATATACTTTTCATATGGCTTTCTCTTTTATACACTGCATCGCTCTATATGCTTTTTCTCTTTATACACCGTCATCTAATACATTACTTGTTTTTTGTTATCGTTTCATACTTTCATCGTATAGCAAAGGTTATGCTTCTCATATCATGTCATATGTTCTATACATATCATTTCTGCTTCATGTCTCGCAAATACCTTAGAAGCGATACGGAAACTATGTGTACCAAGGTACTATCACCGCATCGATGCAAAGATCTCTCGTCCGTTAATACCCGAAGGTATCGCCACCGCACGCACGCGACCTATGCCATATGATATCTGCACTACGCACTATCACCGCACGGCGCAGCCGATCTTCGCCTGACAGGGTGACTTTCGCGGCCACCCGATCCAAACGGATCGATATCATCACCCAAATTCAGGCTCAATATCTGCTCTATGAATATGTCATAAAGAATCGTGATCTCTCCCTATAGGCATGCCTATCTATCCCTCTACTAGGTCCCCAAGTGCATAATCAGCTTTATTACATTTTCTATACATATCTCATAAGCATGAATAACTATTGTTATCATATTTGCTTATGCATATACTATCAAGTATTTTTACTCAGATTAGTTCTCATATATGTAGTTTCACATTTCTGTTCTCATATATATATATATATATATATATATATATATATATAATACATATATTTATATCTTTTCTATCATTTAGTTTTTGTCTATCATATTTCATGAATGCATCTATGCATTCTCGTAATCATATATTCATATATGCCTTTCTATATTCATATCTCTTTATATCATTAATACATTTCTATCATGATTTAGCTATCCTCGTACTTTCTATAATCCTATCATGTAGGCTTTCACTCATTCACATTTTCATATATGTACCTATCATTTATGCAATTGTTCTCATTCCTATGCTTTGTCATCTTTTGCTTATCTCTATCGCTCTTTACTCATTTATGTCTTTATCATATGTTCCTAGCTGTTCCATCTTTTATTCCTTCGGTATAAAAGTCTATCATATACCATATCATATAATCCTATCATACACGCTTATATTCATATCATTTAATCTATATGCATATGTGCCTATCATTCGTGGCAGGTTTTAAACTTATCATATCTTATGACATGTTCTATCATATCTTATTATATTTTATGACTTATACCTATCATATTCACTTAATATTATTCTATATTCATATCATATGCATATCATTTTGACTTATACCCTATCATATTCATGTTTTATGAACATATCTATACATATTGCATTTTCTATATTTTTCTTGTTTCATGGTTATTACATATAGCACTTCATATACTTATGAAGTATGATGTCTATGAGATCATACTATTCATATATTCTCATTCCTTTATGAATCTAGTTTACTTAGGAATTGGAATCAATCCAATCGGATCATCCAAAATAAAGTTATGGCATTTTCATGCCAACTAGTCATTTTACCGATTTTTCTAGGGACTGATTGGAATACCCATTTTTCCGGGGTCTTAACTTTATATTTTGACACTATGTCCTTATAATCATTTAAAGATAAGGTGCTAAGGGTTCTATTCCAACTGTAATCACCCAATTCGGAGCACCGAGACTCAAGTTACGTCCGAAACAACTCGGACTACTCTATGTTTAACTGATGCAGGAAATGGGCTTGCACATAGCCCCACTTTGAGTGAATTTTTAAGCTATCTAGAGTCATAATTTGGCAATGCCTTCTCTTTAAGTTTTGTTCTCCTTGAAGTCTATTTTAATTGGCCACTTGAATCACCCAAATCGGATAAGAAATGAGTAATTTATGGCCAAAATACTAAAACTCACGTAACAAGTGAAAACTGTAACAGTTCTACCGGTAGACTTAACTCTCTACCTAGACTCGGGCCAAAAAATGACCGGGATCGGAGTCCCACTCTGGTAGAGGGACTTAAGTTCTACCGGTAGAAGACACCCGAAAATGCCCAGAATGGTTAATTTCTCCCATTTTTCCATATGTTTCAACCCCAATCAACTCTATACCTCATAATCACTTCAAGATCACTTCAAATTCATCTTATAATCACTTTTCTACTCAATTCCTCTTCACTTCTGTCTTCTTTTCAAAAACTTTCCATTAATCTCTCCCAATATCATTCTAATATGGGTTACCACCCATATACACACCCAAGTACCAAGATTTTGTTTGGGTTTGATCAAACCCTAACCTGCCAATTTCCTCATTTAACATGTATCCAACCCAAAGCGGAGGATTCTATACCTACCTTTGTTCCATACGGGTTTTACCAACCCTAATTTCAAGAGATCCAAGGTTAGAATAATTCCTACCAAAACCCTAGCTTTTGGAGACAAGCTATTAACTAAACCAAGCCTTAGAATTCCATAAATCCATACTTGAATTCGGCCCATACAAAAACTAAAGTTCCATAATTCTTTGATCTTAGCTTTCTCTCTCTTCTCCTTCTTTCTCTTTCTTCTTCCTCTTCTTTCTTTTCTCCCTTTTGCTCTCCCCTCTCTCACGTTTTCTTTCCCCAAATGAGACCAACCGGGTCTTAAATCCCATGTTTTGTTAAGGCCATGTTTGGCCAAACAAAACCCATTTTTTCTTTAAGTTTCCTTTAATTTGCATCTGTCCTCAAATTCTTCCCTTTTGAAAAATCAACTTATGCCAATTCTCATTTGACCTCAATCTTTCCTCTTTATGACTTTCATACCTTTTTAATAAATTACAAGACGTTCTTGTATCTGTAAACTTTCCTGTCCCTCATTTTTATTTTCCTAAAATTCATATTTAACTTTAATATAATCTAAACAAGTCCGAAACTGCTAGGGTATATTTCGATGTTACGCTTTGCCCGTGGGTCGCCCATACCTAAGCTTCATTTTCTTTCTTCCGAGAGAAAAAAAGATTCCAAGTAGGAGGGCTTAATATGTCTGCAGGTGAAGATGCGTATCGCACGGGCATTAAGATTTAAGGCATCTTTCACCGGGAGCAGGGTGGCCTTGTATTTATAGTAGATGTTCAACCAATGGATGGTGACGAGATCTGCTCTACCAGATGGATATTTCTTATTTTTATCGATACCTGATGGTACTTCAGATATAGAAAGAGCAGCTTTGCCTGGGATAATCTTCCTTCCTTATCAGGGATCCGATTTGTTGATGATCTATTATTGTCTTTTCTTTCCTTATTGGTGAGTGTTTGGTCGATTTCCTAAGGTCAATATTATCAGTGGATTATTCTATTTTCTCAGACTCATAGAGACTTCCCGGCACCCGCTCGCCAAGCTAGTCGACCTCATTCGGTCGGCACCAAAAAGGCATGAATGCTGGCTTAAAAAGGCTTGAATGCTTCCAACCCGCATGTCTCTTTCGGGGTTTTCCAATGAAGGGCCTGCGGCTCTTCGTTGGTCAGCCTCCTTCTGCCCGGCAAGTGGGCCCGTGAGCCTTATTTTCGAACCCTATCAAGCCAGCTCACCCGGTGGTACCCAAGGCACACGGGCAAAGTATCGTAACGTGTCTCGTCTCGGTGTTATTTCACGTGTCTCGATCTGTGGATGGATTAGTTAGTGTCAACAAACGCCATTTGTTTCCAGATAATGATGGCTCTTCGCCGCGCCATTCCCACCTCTTTCGCCCTTCGTTTCTTCGCAGACATCCTCCGTCTCAGGTGCCTCTCTCGCCTCCTCCGGACCCTCTTCGCTTTTTTAAATGAGTTCCCACTTTTCTGGGCCTTATGTCTCGAGCCCTTTTTTCGGGCAGAGTCTTTCTGCTGTCTTTCGGGATAACCTTTCTCGTTGTATTCCCGGGTTCACGCGTCTCGCCTTCTCGGTCTCTTTTCGATACCATCGCCTAGTATCGGGTTAGCCGTTTTATTTATTTTCATCATGTGTCCGGGTCGTTTCTTCTTCTCTCGCATCGATGGTGACTCTTCTGGCCATTGGGTCGGTTTCGACGAAATGGCGTGTCTTCGATCGCCGTCGGTTGAACTCGAGATGCCCTGCAGGTGCCTCTTCCTCGGGACAAGGGTAAGGAAAAGTGAACTGACAACACCCCCGGGGGTCGGATTTAAGATCCGCCGCTCAGCACGCTAACCGCGGGACCCAAAGGAAGCGTCGCCCTTCCGCGACAGCCACCTTTCCGCGACGCTATCGCCTCCTTCGCGTCGTGTGGTCCCTCTCGACGCCAATTTCACGTGGTTCCCGCGTTAAGATGGTGTGCTTCTTCGGCGGCCTTTGATAACGGCTCTTCGCCTCTTTCGCATCCCTTCATAAAAGTGGGTTTTGCAAAGACTTCAATGTCCTGGTCTTCCAACCGCACCCAATGGTCGCATTGCTAGTCTACTCGGGGTTTTCTTTAGGATGTGGGTCTTCTGTCCCTGCAAGATAGCCTTATTTCTTTACCTTACCGGGATGAGACATCCGAGCCTTTATTTTTCCAGTGCTCCGGCGCCTCTGTGATTTCCGATCTCGCTCTTCCTCCCACGTGTCAGGAAGGGACGCTACTTCAAGAAGGCCAGTAATCGGGAGTATGACCTCTCGACAAGGACGACACTCGGGCGTTCCGGTGGCTCGACCACCCCGAGAATCTTCGTGAGTGTTCGCTCTGCTAAGAGTAACTTGTATGTGGCTCACCGGGTATCTTCGATTATGTATTGTCTACATATGCTTCTCAGCTCGACCATCTCACACAAGATAACGCCATACACATGCTGGCCGAAAGGCCCTTCTGCCCCACGGAAATGATCAAGCTCTGACAGTCCCCAGCCGAGTTCGAGGTCTAATGCTTCCACGCCTCCGAGGCCTCCACCTCCTTCTTCTACCATGAAAGTTCCTCCGCTGGGCCCTTCCTCGCTACCAAACCCACTGTGGGAACCGTCGCCCACCGAGATGCAGTCTCAAGCTCCTGAGAGTGGGAAACGAAAAACTCCTGACCGCTGAAAGACTACTAATTTGGTCAAAGTTCCGGGGTCAGGGGTATCTTTCATCTTCTCCGTCTACTTACGCCCATAAACCTGGAAGGTGTTAAGGCCCTATAGTTTTGAGTTCGCATCCCATTCTAGTCCGTCGCGAGGTAGAAGGTCTCGGTGGGGTCACATACCGCTAAGGGCCACGCCCATTACCATCTGAACCCGCCAACGAGAGGTTAGGTCACCTTCAAAGGGCGAAGAAAGCCAGGAGGAAAGATCCGAATCCAAAATCAAGCGAGACTAGGACTATTTACTTCACAATGCCGAACTCGCGCAGCGCCGTCTGCCCATTCTTGGGCGATTCTCGATCTCAAAGCGTCTGCTACGCTCGTTGATGAGGCTGGGCCCTATCTCTCCAGTAGGGCTCCAAGTTCCCCGTTTCACATATTTGGATTCCATTTTCGAGCAGCTCGAACTCGCATTGGGGGTGTCGATTCTAAGGATGGTGTAAAGTGTGGCACCATTTGAAGGAGCCATTCTAGCGCCAAACCAAACGAAGGCCATGTCGTCTACCAAGCCATAAGGCGAGGTGGTCACATCCAAGCTGGCCGAGCCGCGAGGTCGTGCAACGATGACCGAGGAGCGTTGAAGCCAAATCTGATTTGAAATATACCACGTCTGGCCAGGTTTCGCCGAGGGTAGGGAAGACGAGGCCCGGAACAGCTTGAGGGCGGCCGAAGGCGAGCTTCAGGAGGCTCGGGATGATTTGAGGGCTGTGCAGAACGACTTGATGGAGGCTAGGGACGGGCTGCAGTCTGCCCAATATGAACTTCAGATGGTTAGGGATGAGCTTCTCACATCCCAAGGCGAGCTTCGGGAGTCTAAGGAAGAACTGCGTGCGATCAAAGACGATCTGCGTGATAAGATGATCATTGCCGACAGGCTCGCCGCGAAGGTTAACGAGGCGTCACGGTGGAACGCCGACCGAGGAGCGTCGCGTCGCACGGGATCTTCACGCCAGGGCGAACTTTCGCAGGGTTCACGACGGTTATCGGAAGACCGAGGGTCGAGGCTCTACCAATGGGTTTCTAGTGGTCGCTTCGTAATAGTTACCGCCACGCCTATTCAGCCCGGGATTTCAACTTTGACCTTCCCACGACGAGGAGGACGAGGGTCCTTCTCTGGCCGATTATCCCGGGAGAACCGCAACCCGCCGAGCCCACTCCCTTCACCGTCCGCTCCTTCCGATGCTTGATCCCCGTGCACGCCTCGCCCCTCGCCCGATGCCCGCTTTATACTTTTTTTTTTTTTTTTTATGTATTTACCGCTTGGGACCCAAGACATATGTAGCTCGTCCCGATGAATACTCATTTCAGACTTCACTTTCTTTCGCCTCTACTTGCTCTTCTCAATGTTCTTCGGGTTACATGGCTCGAAAGTGGCAACAGCTTGTCAAATTGCGTTGTTTGGCTTCTCGGACGCTAATAATCCCGAAATGATCCGACCATAGTCGTACGCCTATGCAGAGCGGCCAGCCTGGCCGTTGTGAGTCGCCGGCTCCGTCACCGATTTGCATGTGCTGAACTGATTCCAGATGCATGGCCCTAGAACGAGGTGGGCGCCAGCCATCAAATCGCGCTTGTCGGGCTTCTGACGCTAATAATCCGAGCCGATCCGACCATGGGTCGCATGGCCTATGCAAGAGTGGTCGAGCTCGCCGCTGTGAGCCGGGCTCGCCACCGATGCATGAGTTGAACCGATTCCTGCGTACGGCGGCCCGGTGGTAGGTTCGCTGAAGCCACAATGTGAGCCGCCGCTCGTCACGATTTGCTTGAGTCCAACTGATTCCCGTGGCCGCATGACTCCGGTAGAATGGCTGGTGCTCGCCAATGTGAGCCGCTGGGCTCGCTTCGCTAATCGGCCTCAGTCGAACCGATTCCTAGGTGCATGGCTCGTAAAATGGCCGAGCTCGCCAATGTGAGCCACCACCGACCGATTCGCTCGAGTCGAACCGATTCCAGTCGATGGCCTGCGGTAGAATGGCTGAGTCTGGCAATGAGTCACAGGTCTACGCTACCGATCTACTCGAAGCCGACCGGGATTCAGTCGTATAGCCTCGTGTAGAAATGGCCGAGCCCGTGAATGTGAGTCGTTAGGGCCCGTTTACCGGGGATTTTGCCCGGAGTCGAACCGATTCCAGGCTACGGCTCAATGGTCGAGCCCGGCCAATGTGAGTCAGCTGGCCCAAGGTCGCTGCCGAGTGGCGTACATGTACCGAGCCGATCCGACTCCCCCGTGCAGCTGACCGCAGAAGAGACGAACTACCAAAGCCAGCCCCATCGGGCCCGAGGCGCCGAGGTCGAGGCGATATAGCCCGAGCCGATCCGACCAGGCTGCGGACTCGGTGGTAGGACGAACTCGCTGGGCGAGTCATTGGCCCGGCGTCAGGTCGAGCGACGATATAACCCAAATGACCGACTCTCGTGCACAGGATTCGCAGCAGACCTAACCTGCCAAAGTGAGTCATTGGCTCCGGCGTCAGCCCGAGTGGCGATAGGGCTGAAATTGATCCACTCGCGCAAATGCGGACTGCGCAGCAGATAAACTCGTCAAAGTGAGTCGGGCTTCGGGCGCCGGGCCGAAAGTGGCGATATAAACAGAATATCCGACTCGTACGTGACTGGCAGAGTAGACTAACTCGTCAAAGTGAGCTACTCTGCCCGGCGCCGAGGCTGCGGCGACATGGGCCGAGGCCGATTCGACTGTGTAGCGACTGGCGCAGCAGACGAACTCGGCAGCGAGCCGCCGTCTCGGCGCCGTGGCCGAGTGGCGACATAGCCTCGAAGCCGATTCGACCGGTGAGCGACCCAGGGCGTAGTAGACGTAACTCGCTAAAGTGAGCTAATGGGCTCGGCGCCGAAAATGAGCATGATGCAGCCTGCCGATCTAACCCCTCGTGTCACGCGGGACTTGTGCGTAGCGTATCTAACTTGTCAAAGTATCGCTGCGCCATTCGACTCGATTTTCTCGCAAGGCGCGAGCGCCTTTAATGTCGATTTATGAAGAATTTGAACGCTTGCGGCGACTTCAGCAAGTCAGTCTTCTTTATAAACAGGCGCCTATCAAGCATGGAGTTTATACTTTGATTCTTCTCCGTGCGTGAATCGAAATCAGGCGAGATAGCTTAAGTCTAGTCAGTTTCGCCACTGGGATCCTCCTAAAGATTCCTGCTCCGCCTGACTTCGCTCGTGAGTTGTGGAAGCCTCAGTCTCTCTTATTGAGTCATGTTATTCCCTAACTCCCGGTGCTAAATGTGTTCGAGAGGGCGCATTTCTTGCGTCGCTTCTCCATTTTTGTTCTTCTTTCTTTCCTTTCTCCTTTCTCCTTCTTTTTCCACCTTTTCTAGCCTTCTTCCATTTATTTCATCTGCTTCCTTTTTCTTCCCAAGTTTTTTTTTTTTTTTTTTTTTTTTTTTTTGGCGTGAACCGTTTCAGGACAGTGCTCCCAAGATGTAATCGATGACACCACCGGGACAGAATCGAATGTAACTGACAAATAAAAGAGACTTTTCCCTTTATGTTCATGAGCTTTCACTTATTGCATGCAATTTTTCCGAGCATTATATGTCCGAGTCGCTTAGACGCCTTAACAAAATAACCAGTAAATGGTCGAATCATTAACTGAAAATTGATAAATCTCCATTTAAGATTATAAACCAAGGTCTACTGATAAAAACGTTTAAGATGTTCCGCATTCCAAGCATGCCAGAAAATTCTTTCCTCCTTCTCTGTTTGAGCCTGTAATTGCCCCGGTCCGACAACTCGAGATACGATGTAGGGGCCTTCCCAAATGGGGCCCAATTTCCATGTGTGTCGATTCTTCCTTACCGGGCACAAATTTTTAAGACTAAATCACCCTAAGATGTAGCTCCGGTTTGACTTTTCGTCAGAAGACTGCCTTCCTCGTGAGTCTTCTTTACGCCAAGATTGCCGCGTTTTTCATCTAAGAGATCCAAATTCTAGACGGAGAGCCTCATTATCAGAGAGTTTCAATCGTCGCTTTCGACTGTGGCATACTTCAAGGTCATACAAGGAACGGGCTTCGTTGCCGACTATGGTCATTCGTAAGCCCATAGCACCCTGGGGAGGTATTCTACCCACTTTCCCTTGGCATCTTTCCACTTGTCTTCAAAGCAAACTTCTTAAGTGGTTCTCGACGGTGACTTCTACCGACCGCTGATCATGACAAGCACCGGGAGATGAGTAGTAATTCTGCACCCAGCCTCAAGACGTCGAATTTGGCGTTGTCGAATTAAGTTTCCGTCCGACACACTGGGCTTCTGGATACCAAACCCGAGATATGATAGCTCGCCACACAAAATTGTGTATCTTCTGCTCGTGATCGTACAAAGGCTCTACCAAATTTCACTTGGTGAAGTAATCTACTGCGACGATGATGAACTTACACTGGCCTTTCCCAAGGGGCAGAGGTCCCAGTATGTCAAAACCCCATTGTTGGAAGGGCCAGGGGCTTGTGATTGACGTCAAGGGCTCCGATGGGAGGCGGAGATTCGCGTGTTCCCGGCATCTTGTACTTTTGACTAGGTCGGTTGCATCTTTGAGTATCAAAGCCAAGAAGATCCCCGTCTCAAGACCTTCCCCACAATGCTTGAGCCCGATATGATTTCCGATATACCTTCGTGTAATTTCAGCACGTATTCAATGTCTTTTCTTCCCTTGATGAACTTAAGGGATAGGTGTGAAGAAACTCGCTTGTACAGCTTCCCTTATGATTAGTGAACCCGGCGGACCTCACCCTTATTTTGCTGTTTTTCGATCGCCGTAGACGTCCGTCTATTATAATCCCAAATGGGGTCCATCCTTAACCCATAGACTCGACCTCGGGCAACTCCACGCCGCGTAGATCGATAGAGTGGCTCGCTGTGCATCTCGAATGCGTGTCGACCGCCGAGGCCCTCCCGTAAGGTTGTCGCTAACTTGCCAAGGCCGGCTCGAGTGCCTTACCTGGGACATGTCCGACCCGAACCCGCACGAATTTTTTTAATAAATCTCGCACCTTTCGAGATATGTATCATCCTTCCACTTTGGGCCTCATAGGTGTCTTCTATTTGTCTTACCACAGCCTGGGAGTCATTGCACTTCTATAGCTGGTCAACTTCCAGTGAATGGGCGAGGTTGAGGCCCGCTATGACGGCCCCATACTCCGCCCCTCGTTGTCGAGGCCCTGAATCCGACCGGCGCGCACTACCGTCTATTCCTTCTGGAGAGGTCAAGATTAGGTCTGCTATGCTCTCTTGCGCATTTGAGGCTCCATCACATAAAGTCGGTGATGGGGAGGTCATTCATTGCTTCGAGCTGCCTGAAAGTGTGTTCCGCCTGGGGAATTCCATGACGGCTTCCGCTACATTCCGCCTTTTATTGTAGTTTTCGCCAGACCGGCGTCGAACTCGTTTAGCTCTATGGCCCAGCTTCACGCCTTCCGAGACTCTCGGTTTATGTAACACTTGCTTCATCGGGTATTCCGTTGGAACTTCTATGGTGTGAGCCTGGAAGTAAGGGCCGAGTTTCCGAGCTGTGGCTACTAAGGCCAAAATTAGTTTCTCCATCCTTGGGTACCTCTCCTCCGCTCCTCTCAAAGCTCGGCTGCAATAGTAAACTGGATGGGGCCGTGATCATTTTGTCTCTCGACGAGACAAAGACTGGTCGAGGAAGTCCGACACGCTGTGTTTGGGGGCAGGAGCTCCTTCAGTAGGACTTACTAGAATGGGAGGGGAGCTCAAATATGTTTTCAAAGCTGAAAATGCTTCCTCGCACTTCGTATCCCATTGAAAGGCCTTCTCAAGACTTGGAAGAAAGGCTGGCATTTATCACTTGCCCTGGATACGATCGTTTAAGGCAAAGAATCCTTCCCACAAATAACTTTTATACTGATACGGCGCATGTCGAAAGCAATAAACTTTATCTTGTTTGATTTGCTTCACCCCGGTGGTTGACTATGAAACCTGTGAATTTTCCCGCGATATTCAAGGCACACTTGGCCGGGATTCAGCCATGTTGTAATTCTCAAGATCTCGAACGCTTTGATGTATGAACTATGTGGAGCCCAACTGTGTGGATTTTACCAGCATGTCATCTATGTACACTTCCATAGTTGTGCCTATCTGCTTCTGGAACATCCGATTCACCAACCTCTGATACGTAGCCCCTGCGTTTTTGAGCCCGAACGGCATCACACGATAGCAATAGGTTCCCTGCGCTGTGACGAATGAAGTCTTTTCTTGGTCACCTAGGCCCATACTGATCTGGTTGTAGCCGGAGAAGGCATCCATAAAACTGAGGAGTTCATGGCCCGCAGTGGCATCTACGATGAGGTTGATTCGCGGCAGAGGGAAACTATCCTTTGGGCATGCTTTGTTGATGTCAGTGAAGTCGATGTAGAGTCGCCATTTGTCGTTTGCCTTTTTGATTAGTATGATGTTGGCTAGCCATTCAGGGTATTCTACCTCCTCGATCGCCTCCCGCCTCGTAGGAGTTTGCCGACTTCCCTGATGGATTTTGTCTTCCTCGCGCCGGCCCTCCCTCTTTGTTTAATTGGTATAAAGGACGGGCCGACGTCAAATTTCCGGGTGATTACCGTAGGATCAATTCCTCCCATGTCTGCCTGTTTCCATGCGAAGACGTCTTTGTTTTGTCTTAAAAAATGGATAAGGAGGTTTTTGAGGTTTTCCGCTAGCTTGGAGCCGATATAGATGCAGATAAACAGGTCGCCGTCCAACAAGACGGCTCCACGCCCCGAGGGCCTGCCGAGGAGTACCTCTATTGCATGTCGAGCCTGGCTTCAAGCATATGCTTGTCGCCCTCGCTTGCTTCATGGATGCCGAAAGTAACATCTCCTGTACCACTCGTTGATCTCCTCAAACCATTCCTACCCGCTTACTGGGAGGGAATTGATCATCATGATACGCTAAGGGATGGCTTTTATCAGATTGAGAGAGGGTCTCGCCCAAAGAACATGTTATGTTGTATGGGCGCTTCCACGACAGGAATCTGCCGAGTCGCCGCCCGGGGCATTGGGATCTCCCCAAGGTGAGTACCAATTGTATTGAGCCCAGAGGTAATACCTTT
Source organism: Tetrastigma voinierianum (assembly GCA_016808115.1). Lineage (NCBI taxonomy): Eukaryota > Viridiplantae > Streptophyta > Magnoliopsida > Vitales > Vitaceae > Tetrastigma > Tetrastigma voinierianum. The sequence continues at coordinate 329,859 of JAEQBH010000518.1, forward strand.
CCCGCAGAACTTCGCATGGGTGTCGACGGCCCTACTTTCTCCCTTCCACGCCTATTTTATCAAAGGCCGACGCGAAGATGATATCGGCTGAACTCCCTTTTCGATTAGCACCCGATGAACTCCGCTTTTGTTGGCCACAACCGCACGAATCCACAGTGGGTCAAGCCATGAGGATGTTGGCATCCCTCCGCATCCGAGGTCGAGAATGTGATGGATGTGGGTCGAGCCATAGCTTAGACACCGCTTTGAATTTCCGCTATCTCTGTCGACCGATGCCGCTGTGATGGGCCTCCTACGAGCTGATCCCTCCTCCCGCGAACTCTCCCAGATCACTCCGGATTTCACCTGTGGCTGTTGGTGCTGAGTCAGCCGGGTCTGGCCGAGGTGGTGGTCACAGGCTGGCCCCGGTCTCCAGAGCCCGATTGTGTGGGATATGAAGCGCCGGAGGTACCTGCCATATTAAGTACTCTATTTCTCCTTGAGCTGTATGCGCCTCGCCCGAGAGGTCCGTAGGTCCATATGGAACCTCGCAGCATTTGAGCGTTCTTGGTCATGGTCCGACTTCATCTGAGCTCGTCACCTCAGAACTGCTCGCTTCTGCAATTTTTCGTAAACCCGTGATATCAGGTTGCAGGGGGTGTGGAAACCGCCGAGGCGAATAACGCCGGCCGCTCTTCGGATTGCAGTAGACCTAGACGATCTTTGAGGTTCCCACGCCTTTTTGGGGATCGTTCTCCATTTTTCGAGATCCTTCCCGGTCGCTTATCTTTCGGGCTTCGCCCTCTTCGCTTTTCATTCGCCTCGCTTTTCTTTCTTTATGAGTGGAAGAGCCTCTTCTTGGATATGAGGGCTTCTTCACCGTTAATATACCCGCTTTATAGCACCTCAATTAAGTTGCTTGGGGATTTGGAGATGGAAACATTAAGTCTTTCGACCGAATCCCTAAGCCAAAGAATGAACGCAAAGGATCGCGAACTTCTCGGGTCTGATATATCTACCAAAGACTCGCATTGAATCGTTGACATAAGACTTCGTGCTTCTTGCGAGTCTGCTTTGATGGTCAGAGGATGATAACTGGCTTTCTATAAGTCCTCGGCCCAATGAAGTGAGAGACGAATGCAATGGATAGCTCTCGAACGAGTGAGATCACGACGGTGGAAGTCCTGGTTGAACTACGCTGGCCTTAAGGTGATAGCTACTCGTGATCGCACTAGATCTTGATACCCATGCAAGCTCCATTTGGTTTTTGTGGCATTGAGGATGATCGACGATCTCCGTGCTATTGAACGCTCCACCGTGGCATTCCTCGAACTCAATGAAGTGCGCGAGGCACTTACGCGTAGTGGTGACTCGCTTTGTTGTACCAAAGTATCCATAGTGTCAGGAGCGCGTCCTCTTACTACCTCCTCACACACCGGCTCTTGTTGGAGGCTCTGAACCTCTCTGCTCCCAAGGATTGTCTCTCCCCGCCTCCCGGCCGAGGGTGCGCACCTCTTCATCCTCGACATGCTCTCCATGTGTTGCTCCGTTGCCCTCCCCTCCAGGGGCTAGATGTGGTCTGTGCCCCTGCCTCTGGGCTTGGATTTCGTCGTTTCTACTTCTGGGAGTGCCGATATTGTGTTGTCCTTCATGAGGGGGAACGCCATGGCCTTCCTTGGTCCGCCGCGCCTCCCGGGGTCGCCGATCTGTCCGTGAGTTGTTCTAACTCTTCGTTAGATTGATCGCGTGGCAGAGCGCTCTACCTCGTCCGCGGTCAGCCTCGCATCGCTTCTAACGCGCCGGAGGTCGGGCCGCCTCGCGCGGCTCGCTGGTCCCGCATCCTGGAGGATTAGCGTTGCTCCCGCTGTGTTCCGAGTCGATACCACGCGAATCAGAAATCGCGATATTTGTAAAGGAACCGCCGCTCGCATTTCCGCCGCCACCGATGATGCCTTTTTTCCACCTGGAATCTACCGGAGCTGCATGGGGTCGCTGGGCCAAACTAGGGTCAGCGATGGGATGGATTGCGTGCCCTCGATCGTCTGCGGAAGTAGGATCGCCGCAACGCCGGCCCCCGCTAGTTTTCGAGGATGACGCTCCTCTGCAAAAATGAGAAAGAAGTCATGAGGCTTCGCTGCGGGTCAGCCGTATGCCTAAGTCGCTTCTTTCTCGAGAGAAAAAAGAGACTCGCGAGAGGGCTTAATATACGCAGGTGAAGATGCGTATCGTTATGGGCATTAGCATTACGTATCTTTCACTGATGGGGTGGCTTTTGTATTTATAAGATGTTCAACCTGATGGTGGATTTCAGGATTCTCGTCTTTACTGGATGAGATATTTCTTGTTTTTATCGATATCGATTTGGTACCGGATATAGAAAGAGCATTAGTTTGGGATAATCTTTCCTTCCTTATCGGGGATCCATTGATGATGATCTATTATTGTCTTTCTTTCCTTATTGGTGAGGTTTGATGATTTATGAATAATATATTATTAGGATTATTCTATTTTCGTACCTATGGAGACTCCCATAATCGGTCTTTGGGCTGCTGGTTGACCTCATTCCTACCGCACCAAAAAGGCATGAATGCGTAAAGGCCCGAATGCTCAATGGGCATGTCTCTCCTTCTGGTTTAGCGAGGGCCCGAGTGTTTCGCTATCGCCTCTTTCGTACCGACAAGTGTACCAGAGCCTTATTTTTCGAACCCTATCAATAATAACTGAACATCTAGGTTATGAACCTTGCCTTTGATTCTTGGTTTTTAGTGGAAGTGTGTTCAGATCTCTTTTAGTTTCTCTTGGGATGATGTCAGTATGCAAGGAAGATCATATGTTAACTTTTTATCTATTTTTTGTGTGAAAGGTCGTAAACTGCAATAAGCTATACCCTTATGAAGGACATGGACAATGTTTTCATTATTATGAAAGACGGGAGCATATCAATGATGTTGAAGGAGAGGAAAATCTCATAAGTTGTTTTCTCACATTGTGTTTCTAATCTTCTTAAATTCTGTAGTAGAGGAAAGTTTCCCCTAGTTATCTTTTCTTTCTTTCCTTTTCCGTTTCCTTTATAAATGAAGAGATTTTGAGTAAATGGCCGAGCCGTTGTTATATGGAATTAGCTTTAACACTTTGACAACAGTATTTAGTGTTTTCCATTAACAATTTAACAATATTATTCCTGAAGAGTGTATTGGTTATAAGAATGTAATTTAATGCTGTTCTGTGTTTTTGCTTATGCCTAAAATAGGGACTGACTAAGCAGGGAAAAAGTATAATCAAAACAGAGTGGAGGCAAGTTACTTCTAACACACAAGATGGAAGAGTATTATCAACGACGACAACGGACACAAATCCAGTAGTGTGCACAGAAATGGATGCATCACCTATATCAGGGGAACATCTTTTATTCCAGAGACGAGTGGGTCTCTTTCTTTATCTAGCTTCCTGTTTCTGCTCTATCAACATTTGTTTCTCATTTTCCTGTACATAAATTTCGTAATATATAGATTTACTGCATCTATTTTTTTCTAGGGATGGGGAGACCCAGTTTTCAAGGATGATACAGATTATCAATGTCTTCAGGAAGGATATGTGAGCGTCTTTTAATTTCTTAATGATACCTATCTAAAAAGGGCTGTCTGCAAATTAACATTGCCCTTATGATTTCCATTTCAGATAGCTGTCACTCCAGTGGGTGCCCTATCTCCTGCAGATATTGATTGCCAGGCCTATTTCAAAACATTGGTGCCAGGAGTGTTAGAACCCTCCTTTTCATCAGCCTCGCAATGCTGTAAGTCCCCTCTTGTGTTTAAAAACCGACAGCTTTTGCTTTATGTTCATAAGTTTGCTTTTAGTGGAGGTCTCATAGCTTCAGTTTACGCATAGAGTGTGCTATTACTATTACTTTAGCCTATAACAAAAAACATAAAATAAAATCTCCATGTGTTAAACTCCATATGTTGATCCCAAAAAATGACTAGATGGAGCACTGATCTTTTAATGTTGGTCTTTGTATTCTTTCCTTTTTTTTTCTTGTCTGGTTAGTGCTTGTCTTTTTCAGCTTAATGTTTGGATGAAATTTGTGGAATTTAAAAAGTCTTTCAATTTAGTCAGGAATCATATTTATGTTTTGCTACTCCATATTTTTCCCTCCAAACTCCCTTTCCCTTTCCCTGACATAAGAGAATCTTTAATTTATTTTCCTCCTTGCAATGCACTGATTCTGTGTCCTCTGTTTCTCCCAGCATGCAAGGTAAGAGAGCCGTTTTTTATCACGTAGTATGATGGTTGTGATCCATCTTAATCTTCATTCTTCTTTAATGAGACAAAATTATCTTGGAAGCTGATCCAAGTTCCTATTTGAAAAAAAAGAAATAAAAATCCCAGATAGCATTTCTTTGTTGCTTGTTGAATGGGTCTTATATGCAAATAATGTTGATTATGCTCTATAAAATGTCATAACTGGGATTTGCAAATTATATTTGAAAGATCATCCATTAGAGCTTGAAAATACTTTTATTCAATCTATGCCATTGCTGTCATCTAATAGTCTCGCACCTCTCTCTTGTCTGTCTTCAGGAGCTTTTGTTTTCAAGGAGCTCCAAAAGGCTTTTGAACTGAGTGAGTGTTGCTGAATCATTATTCAGATTTCTCATAAACATGATATGATTATTCCTCATCTTCTCATGGCAAGGGTAATTAAAGGAGTTGAAACTCCTACTAGTAAATGTTATTTAAACGCCTCATTCTATTTGGTGACGAAATCCAATTTCATTCCGTTATTCATCTTTTTTTTTTGAAAAGAGAAATTTCATAGATTCAAAACAACAATTTATTACATCTGAACATAAAAACCAAAGTACTAAAAACATTGATGGCATAGTATCCAGCTTAATAACAAGAATAAACGACTCAAACCCTATATAATTGATAATCCTAAGATGCTTAGAATACCTAAGATTCAACAAGGATTTGATATGACTTATCCGTCTAATTGAAACAGCGTTGCCGTTTGAATCGCCCTCACTAAAACCAATGAATAAATCAACCGTCGTATAACGACACAACCATAGGCTAGAACAAGTCGGTGTCAAAAACACAAAAAAAAAAAAAAGGAAAATCAAATGAAAACTCAAATCGGGTGGAAGAAACCATTTTGTTGAGAGAGAAAGCCCAGAACGAAGGGAGGGGTGATTTTATGCCAAGGAAGGCCAAAAAACCACCCCTAACAGGATGAAAAGAAAGAACAGAAGGAACTAGAGTTTCTAGAAGGAACTAGAGTTTCTAGAAGGAACGGGGATAACTTTTATTCTTCTATTTGATTTTGTCAATTACTGAAACTTTTTAAAGGACTTAGCGACATTTTCCAGCATTTTTCCATCTGCATTTATCTTTATCTTCATCACAGATTCACAATGAGAACCTAAATTAAACCATACTATCCTAATTATACGATTTGGGGCTAAATCAACCCTTCAACTAGTCCATCAGAGAGTGCACTGGGAAACATGAATAAATTACTCTGCCATGCGGCTAAACCTTCAAGAGTAATAGCTGGTGACTTGTCTACACGTAACATTATTATTTCAATTTCTCAGAATTCTGTGTTTCACTGGGCTTAAAAAAAGATTTCAAAAACTGTCTCAAAATTCTGCACAATTTTATTACAAAACACCTGGAATGATGATAACATCAAAGTATTGGTTAATGTGAGTTACACCAACCAGTTCACATGCCTCGGAACACACAGTAGGCTAACAAAAAACTGGAGGTAAATGAAATAGAATCATCATATGCACCCAGAAAGAATGATGCTTTGGCATCCTTAGTCCAATAAAATTGCTCACTCTGTTTTTCTTAATCTGTATTTTAACTATATAGATTGAGTAAATTTATTTAAATATGTTAATTTTCATTTAGATGAAAGGAATGCTGTGTTCTAGTTTTATATACTGTGTGGCTTGTTATTCCAAGTTCTCTTCAGGCTTCATTTATTTTGTTCTTTTATTTTTGTCGTTCAATTTATTCATTCATTGAGTTATTCTCCAAGTTTCATCTGTAAGATTTACTCATCTCATATTAAAGTAACTTCATATTTCTTTAATGCTTTATAGAATAAAGTGTCATTACAATCATAATCAGGATTGCTTAAAAGTTCATAATCATTTGCACTTATTCTAAAGACATGAAAATCATGTTAGTTGTCCCATTCATTTTATAATTTTCTTAGGTCAGCTTCAATAACTCTCCTAAAGGGTGTGAAAAGGTAGGAATCAAACGGCCATCTCAACAGCTGAAAATATACAAAGCAACAAACTGAAGCCAAATAAAAAAAGAATAGAAAAGGAATTACTCATCCCGTATCCTCTTTAAATAAAGTCATAGTTTACACAGATGCTTAAACGCACGTCCAACCTTGTAATAAAAATTAAGATACTCAAATTCTGAAACCTGGCTTGAAACACAAGAAAGTAAAAGTAAAGGGAGGAAAAACCACTCCATAGGGTGTGTAGAACTTTTAAACATCTTTATGTACATGATCGAAATGGAAATCTCCCATCCCTAGGATGATGATGCCTCTGTGTATGAGAGCCTCAATTGTTTTGGAGGCGGAGAAGGTGAATGTGATTCCACTAGAATCGACCATAGCACATGTACATCTTCGTAGGGGCAGGACTTAACATCATCGTATAGAATGTATATCCCTCTGCCTGCAAATTTGAGAAGAAGATACAAATGAGTGCAAACATAGATAGCAGGAGTGTTTGAAGAAGAAATGCAGTAAATGGGATGTGCTAAATGAAAGAGAAAGGTTAAAAATCTTTAGGAAAAAGAAAAAGGAGCCTAGATACATGTAAGCTCTAGTCTTTTGAAGAGGGCAGTTAGAAATAAGATTTTGAAACTGTCATGTTTAGAGGATTGAATTCGTAGGGAAACCTTATGATACCCATCCCTCCACATTGGTATGATAATGTCCAACTTTGGTACTGAAGTCTTGGGCTTCTAAAGACTTCATACCAATTGGATATTATCTGTCACTTGGGGGCCGGGGCGCATAGCAACAGAATTCATTAGAATCATGTCATACAAACAAGTAAGAGGGAAGAAAGAAATAGATGGGAATGATGCAGAAATGAGAAATATATACTCTAATTCCTTCTATGTGGTTCAAGTAAAGAGCAACTAGTCAGGAGAAACCATTGGAAATGGAGATAAGGGTGGTTAAGGAGGGACATACTCTTCCTTTGTGCAGTGTGGAGACGAAACCAGAGCTTCTTCAATGGAGAGAAGAGGGATTGAAGCCACCCCATTTGGAGAAGAGGGTGCGGCTCATGTTGGGAAGAGAATGGGAAGGAAATAGAGTTGGGGGGTGGAGGTGGTGGGGAAGAGAGGGAAAGCAGTAGCTAGTAGGCTTGCTTAGACAAGGGATGAAGTTTAGATCAGTGTTCCTTGGGTACGGTATCAATTCCCTTGCAGGCCAATCATGCATATCACACTTCCTCCTCTTGGTGCCATGTCTCTTTCACACACACCTTTTTCCCTTGTATCACAATTCACACGAACCCCCAACCTACCAATCACCATTGCTCTTAACACTTCCTCTACCTCTTCCTCTTCCACCCCCTTTTTTCTCTTTGCCTCCCACTTGTATCCTTATACCTCAAGCCATATTTTTGCTTTTCCGACTAGTTCCTTGTGTGGTTTCAGGATCGAATTCCCCCATCTGTGGGGTTTCATTCTATTACCATTTTGGGCCACCTCTTCTGCTTCAAGTAAACGAGCCTTCTCATATGAGTCTACTGCAAGGATCCACCTCTCCTGTGTCCACTTGTCCCTCTAGGGTGCCTCCATGTGTTAGTTAACATTCTATCTTACCTTGCCTGATAATTTTTGGCCCCTTCCTTCACCCCCAATCAGGACCTTTCCTTTAATTGAATATAATAGATTTCTTCAAATTCTATTGATGATGCTGGTCTGCCATCTGGATTGGGATGGTTCTCCCTCATGGAATATTCATTCCAATATTCTAAAGTAGAATATAAAATATATGATTAATCAGTTGAACCCTGATCCATAATTAATATGCAAATAAAGGTGGTGTTTTTTTTTTAAGAGTAAAATAATTTTATTGATTTAAATTAACAATATATCGATTGAAACAGAGAATCAAAATTGTTAAAAACCATAAATGATGAAACAATATACATGTTAATAACATAATGAATCGGCTCAAAGTTTATGCATTTGATAGTTAAGTTTACCTATTTGATATTATTATTATGATTAGACTACTTATGACCCCAGTTTTACAACATATTAACGATCATTAATTTGATTTTTTATCTTTGATTTGATATATTTTGTTAATCTGAATCGCACATATACGAATAAATGTCGCATCACGACAATGGAAAATAAAATGTCGTATCGAGACAACACAATCACTCATTGCACCAAGACAATGACAACCACACGTCGCACCAAGACGAAAACCACACTCCGCACCAAAAGGACGACTAAATCATGAAAAAAATGAAAACCTAGATGGAAAGAGGTGTAGAAGGATGATTTCAGACAAGAATGACACTCCTCTTTCCTTAAGGAAAATAGGTTAGTAGAGAAAAAGTTGAGAGATGAAAGTGGTGTTTGTATTTTCTTAACCTTTTCAACAAAAATAACTTTTCCGATTTTAAATTATTTGTCAAGGCTTTTTTTGAATGATAAAAAGATATATATGGTTTTTTTTTTTAAATTTTTTCTAATATTAGAAAATAGAATACTATTTAATTTTAAGTTCTATTAAGAATTAAGTAAAAGCCCTTGAGGCCTGTCTCATGATGTAAAGGGGATGGGCCTACCGCAAAACCAGGATGAAATCTTTTTTTTGAAGAGAAAAATAATTTCATTGATTTCAACTAGCAATATATCAATATAAACATATAATCAAAATCGCTAAAAACCACAAAAGATGAAACAATATCCAGGTTAATAATATAATGAAACGATTCAAAGCATATACATTTGATAGTCGTGTTTACACATTTGATATTATTATTATAACTAGCATATATTTGACTCCAGTTCTACAACATACTGATGACCATTAACTTGATTTCTTGTCTCTGATCGTATTTCACTGCCAATCGCCCAAACACAATAATGCTTGCATCACGACTACAAAATCAAATTGTCATTATGAGATCTATTACGCTCATCCGCATCTAGACAATCCACAACCATACGCCGCACGAAGGCGACAATAATCATAATGCACCCGCCGACTTACTAAATCAGCGAAAAACATATAAAACCTGGTGATACGCTTTCGTAATAAATCCACTTTATCGAGAAAAATGGAAAAGAGGTGTAGAGAGGTGATTTCAGGCCAAGAATGATAAAAAAATCACCCTTCATTGCTTTAAGAAAAGAGGTTAACAAAGAAAAAGTTAAGAGAAATGAAGGTTAGGGTTCTGTTTTTAGGTTTCTATTGCCAAAAGAAGTGAAAAAATAAAAATAAAAATAAACAGAAAGCAGGTGGACCATTCCAGCCCTAGTTGTGAGCTGAAATGCAATAGGCCCAAGATTAAGGCCCATTTGAATAAAAAAAACTTCATATCTAGTCTACACTCTATAATAGACTCGGTGCGTTTTATGTTGGGCCTGTAACAGATAAAGTCAAGTCCTCATTATGGGTCTTATATGCTCTTAGTGGCATGACCCAAACTGAAAGCCCATGTAGCCTCCAATAATGGCTTCCCCTGGAGTCCGGTTACCAGGCTTCTGAAATTAGAGTCCGTATGCATTTATTCAGTACGGAGAAAACATTTGAATGAGTTAGTAGGGAGTCTGGGCTGGCTGGCGACTAGGGCAGTTGGAAAAACAGAAGCACGAGGGTGGGAGGGAGAAGGGCTGAAAATAGTTGGAAATTCAGAGGGAGTCATGAGTAGTGAGGAGCCTGAGCTAAACTAATCCTCCTGACTACCTCCTGCCTAACTTGTAGACTCGTAAAAGTGGGAAGAATGGAGAAGAAAAACAAGTGAGCAGCAATCAGAGCCTCAAAGCTCCTTCACCACCTACCTACTGTCCTTGGAAAAGTGGGACCGTCACCCTAGAAGAATTGACTTCACCACCTGAGCTGTAAGCCTTTGTAATCTCCTCTTCTGCATCTAATTCTTTTTTTTTCCCCCCCAAAATAATAATAAAAAAAATGTTATTATAAAAATCTTTTTATCTTGATTTTGTTAGGAGGAATGATGTAAAGGTGAATTATAGTACCAATTTAACGGGACTAGAACGTAAATCATGAAATGTACTTTTTATATCATATTAATAAAAATATATACCCTCTTTCGATTAAGGCGAAATTGTCAATTGGTTGGTGAGTCCTATTTATTTGACATTTAAGATAAAGAAATTCTTCTTAATGTAACAGAATCCTAAATGTAATACCGTTATTATATACTAATATAATACAGTCATCCTTAATATGTTATATTAAAGATGTGATTATGTTACATTAATGTAAACACCGTGTTGTATTAAGAATGACTGTGAATGAATTTATCTCTCATAACTAGAAAATAAATAAGATTTATTGATCAATTCATTAAGGATAATTTTATTGAAAGAGTGCATACTTATGTTAATTTGGTCTAGAAAGTATATTTTATATGAGTGAATTGACTTCTATTTTCATTATATATGATGTTATGATGCACCTTTACATAATTTTCCCATTTTTATAACATTTAACAATCAGGGTTTTTCTTTCAAAAAAAAAAAAAAAAAAACAACCAGGGTTTTAATATTTTCCAAGAAGTTGAAGAAATAAATCAATATACAGAAGAAGTGCTCTACATAATTTAGCCTAAAAGGTGGAGTGTACATTGTTGGAGTATATATAATGGACACAGTTGGTAAAGAAACTGGCCACAAAAATGGAAGGTACAAAGGTACCATGCCTTTAATAGTAGGACACATGTAACAGTTGTGGATAGTGTTTTTACAGGTATGTGGCATTCAGGTTCAATACACCCCCCATCATCATATCCCATTTGGAATCCGGTTCCGGTAACAAAATGTTTTATAAAATCGGATCGTATCAAAAAAGTTAAAAATTTATGGTTCATTGATCGAACCGACAATCAAATCATGATTAAACCGATGACATAATAAATATATTATTTATATTTTATTTAAATTTTAAAATATATAATTAATAATATTTAAGATATTATTTATTATTTTATATAAATAAGTATTTTAAATTTATTTAAAATATGTTTGTTTAAATATGAAACATATTAAAAATAAAAGAAATTTATTTATATAAATACAATACTTAAATTAGTAATAGTATATAATTTTGTTAGCATCTAAATAAATAAATAAATCATAATCAGGTGATAAAATGGATTCTCTTATAACTTTTCAGCATATATTGAATGTGGGGTTATAGTATTTGATTCATTTTCTTTGAATTACAAACATTAGCTACATAAGGCTTTATCCGCAAGCGCGATGTAGTTGATGTAAAAAGCTGTGAAAGCGGCAATCAACTGCTGAAAAATTATGGGACAAACCGTTCGGTTCTTTAAAGCCGGTTGGTTCTGGCAGTTCGTCGTTAGTTGAATGGTTCTGAAATCGCGTTCGATTCCGCGATGAGTTTTGTGAATCGGACTGTTTAGCTAAACTGTTCTACGATCCGATTTAGTCAATTTCAAAATATTGAATACCATATTCGCCAGTGCATATGAGAGAGTCAAGGGATCAACCCATAAAGAAATTCACATCAATCCTCTTCACCCAACCAAAATTGAATTCTAAAGTTGCTTTGAATTCATTCATGGCATGGTACTGGTAGGGAGACACAAATCATAATGTTTTGGAGTCTAATCCCTCAAGACTTAAATACCTCAGAGAGTCAAGTGGATCAAACATAAAGAAATCCTCATCAATCCTCATCCACTCATCCCAAATTGAATTCTAAAGTTGCTTTGAATTCATTCATGGCATGGTAGTGGAGACAGACACAAATCATAATGTTTTGGGGTTTATTCGCTCCGACTTTAATGAGGTAAGCCATGAGGTCTAGCTGAAGTGATAAAAGGGGAGGATAAGGTACAAAAAATTTTAAGCTCAAATTCTTATAAGCATATTTAAATTTAAATGGTAAAGGGATGAGATAAGGTAAAAAAAAAAAAAAAAGTTTTGTCCTTGAATTTGATGAGAATAAATAAAATAAAAATATAAAAACTTACAAACTCTCTTATAATTTCCAAATATTAAAATTGCCTATAAATAGGCTTATAAGAGATAAATAAAATTAAAAATATAAAACTATCTTGATTCACTTACTCTCATTCACAACTAACTCTCCTCATTAAAAATATAAAACTAATTTGATTCACTGACTCTTTCATTCACCACTAACTCTCTCCATTTACTACATCATCTAAAAACTCTAAAATAAAACGTGGACTCTCCCACTAATAATTAAATAAATAAATAAACATAAAAAGTTTTCTAAATAATAAGATACTATTGAGAGATGTGGAAATGTGTGGACCTTTTGGATCATTCAGCGCTATACTTGAATTGAGTTGCAAAAATGACCCAATTTTAAATGGAGGCGACCTACCAGATTTTCAGAATTCGCGAAGCCAGCCTGCTTTCACTCATGATGTGTTCGTCGTCTTGTTGATGTCTTCTCTCATCAACCTTCACTTGTTAGCCAGAACACTTTTTAAAGGTGCGATCATATTCGCTAATTAATTAAGAGAGCTTCTTCAATTTCTTTCACCATATTTGCTTGTTCCATTTTCGTTCTATGATCTTTTTATAGATGCCAAAATCTTCTACACTTAAAAGATTGAGGTTTTCTCTTATGCCAACATTATTTCTCTTCAGCCTTTCATAAATATAGACCTTTTTTTGATAAACTTTCATTTTAATAACCCATAATTTTCTCTCGTGAGAGTGAGTAGAAGCAAAAAAATTAACCGCTATCATTGTAATCACTCATAGATCATCAAGACCTATATGAGTTTGATACAATGTTGGAATTTGAAGATGAAAGAAGAAACAAAATAGAAATAAAAAAAATGTACAAACTCTATCATAATTTCCAAACATTAAAATTATTTAAGAATAAGCTTATAAGAGATAAATAAAATTAAAAATATAAAACTAACTTGATCCACTTACTCTCCCATTCATCACTAACTCTTATTATTTACCATATTAGCTAAAAACTCTTAAATAAAACGTGAACACGAGACACTTTTGAGTCATTCTTCAACGGGTTGTAGGCTAATATTGAAAACTACATATATCCTGTAGAGGGAATAATTGTAAAAGAAAAAAGTCTAATCATCCAGGGAATCCACCCAGTAGTGCTTAATTGCACACACTTTTATTTTATTCGAATGTTGTCTCCTTCCGTCTGAAAACTGCATGATTGAATCGCCTTAGGGGCCCTTAGTTTTCTCTTTTCTTTTCTTTTTTCTTTTTTCTTTTTTTTTTTATGTGATTCTGATTTTTCTTAACGGGCATGAATCTATATACTGGTTGGGATTGTGATGAATAAAGCTTTGATTCAAACTTTACCCCCATGTGTGATTGTACGGTTCGGGGCTCATGGGCCGCCATCGCTGCGGTTATTCTTTTCTTGATCTCAGTTGACATTTGACATGCCCGTCTTTTCATTTACTTTGATTTCAAAAGATGAAAGATAAAATTATTAATTCTTTTCCGTTAGGTTTTCAATTTGGCCTTATTTCTATCATTTTCCAGAAACCAATTACTCTTTTTTTTTTTTTTTAAATGAATAAATTATTATGAAATTAAGAATAATATTGTATAAATAAAAAGCATTACAAAAAGATCTCTTTGCGTCATCTAGCATAATAAAAAGTAATAGAAAATTGTTATAAATGTGAATGATCACATACATAAAAAATAATTATGAATTTAATAGGTTTATTAATGAATCCTGTAGATTAAATTGATGAATCTGTAGATTAAATGATGAAATCTAAATTAATAAGGTTAAATGTATCTTTATAAATGCGGCTTTATAAAGTCTTAATGCTTTGTTGAAAGAGATCGAACAGTAAGTTCTCTCATCTTACGCCTCTCGCTCTCATGTCTTGAAACTTTACCGTTCATAATTCAACTTGACTTTAAACATTGGATGTTGGTTTTTCTGGCAGTGCTCAGTGCGCCATTTCACAATATTCTTCTGGTGTCAGGTCTCTTTAGGTAAAGGTTTCTATCTATATTACATATTCGAAACTCAAAACATCTTTTCCATTGAACGCTATTTAATCTTTGTTTTGATGGCAAATTTAGCAAAACTTGAGTTTGTGGCATTGACATCTTGGAAAAATTATTTATCGTGGATGCGATCTTGAAATTCATCTAAAAGCTAATGCCCTTGGAGAAACAATTAAAGATGGTAATAATGCATCCAATCAGGACAAAGCAAAAGCAATGATTTTTCTTGGCTGTGAGGGTGTAGGAATATTTAACGATAAAGGATCCTCTTGTCCTTTGGAATAACCCTCAAAGAGAGAGTATGACCACCAAAGGCGTTAAATTTCTCCCCCGAAGCCCATTTATGATTGGATGCACTTACGTCTTAAGATTATAGGCGAGTAAGTGAATATGGAGCTCCGTATGTTTCGCATTGGCTCCTAGTTGAGAGTGGGGAAAAGAGTTCACGGAAGATGGGGATATGTTGGAAAGACTTTTTCTACTTTTCACGCATCGAATTTGCTCCTATGGCCCGGCAATATGGTAGAAAGGGTTTAAAAATGCTCTCGATTGATCTCTTGTCTTACCAAAATTGTTGAACAAATCCAATGAACTTTTAATGAAAAATCATGGAAGCACGTCAGTGGTTAATCTGGTTCCCGAGGCGGTATGTTTATATCATTTCTGTAAATCAAATACAAAGTAGAATTCGTGGGCGTGGTCGAAGTCGTTCTCTTAGTTTAGTGTCGTAGTGGTCATTCAAAAATCCATCTACTTTTTGAGTGGGAAAGAAATGAGAGAAAAGGTCAAGAGACAAATACAATTAGTTGATAATGTATGTTGCTCGTTATTATTGGAATGAAGAAGTAGTGATCGGCATTTTAACAATGCCTTGAAACATTTGTTGATCTATAAGGAGTCATTGAAGCGGGCATCAGAGAAAAGGTTGGAAACAAATTTCATCAGGTGTGGTACTTAGATACATGGTTGATGATTTATAATCATAGATCATTCTTGATTTCTTTATTGACTTGAGGAAGACAATATTGCCTAGTTTAAATCAATAGCAAAAGTGTCCAAGGATGATCGTAATATCTTAACAGATAAATGTTTATATTATCCACATAACTACATATTTAATGTTTATGAATGCATGCTTAAGTAATTATTATAATGATACATTTTCATCATTTGTGCATTTTTATAACATCTTTTATATTTATTTATTTTTGTTTTGACACATGTCGACTTCTCAATGAAGAATATGGAATTATCACTGAAACCATTCTTGGTGAATTTGTGGTTTGCCTCATAGACCAGTGTAGCACACTATGTAAATTTGACATATTTCTCTTACTTAAAAATGACAACATTATTTAGTACAATTTGTAGCGATAAAATAATTGAGGCTGCGGAAGAGCTCATATCATATTGCCTAAAGGAACAAAGCTTGTGATTGAAGAAGCCTTATATTACGAAGAATCTCAGAAATCACGAGTTTCAAAGATATTCGCAAGAATGGATATCTATGTGAGACTACAAATGAAGGCAATGTCGAATATTTGTGCATCGACTATTGTTTACGGAAAAAAGTGTCTTTTGGAAAAGATTACGCATTTTGTTCTGCTATGCTACCAATATTCGCGTATTGAGGCACATGCAATAGTTAACCCTTAGTTAACTAATCATAGTGAATTTATAATTTGGCATAACTTGGTTAGGTCATCAGGTTCCATTACAATCTGGATTATGAAGAGTGTCCCCGGCATTCATTGAAAAATAAAAAAGATATTACAAGCAGACCAGAATTCTCATGTCTTTGCTTGCTCTCAAGGCAAATTAATTATTAGGCCATCACCCATTAAGATTGGGATTGAATCACTATATTTAAGGCATTATACATGGCGATATTTGTGGGCTATACAACCATCTAGTGGACCATTTAAATACTTATGGTTTTAATTGATGCCGACTAGATGGTCACACATTTGCCTATTATCAGCTCGTAACTTAGTTTGCGAGATTACTAGCTCAGCTAATTCATTGCAAGCTCATTGGTTCAATCCCATTAAAACTATAAGATTTGACAATGTTGGTGAATTCACTTCTCAAGCATTCAATGATTATTGTACTGCCATTGGAATAACCATTGAACATCATGTAGCACATGTTCATACTCAGAATGGTCTTGTGGAATAATTTATAAAACGAATTCAATTAATTGCAAGACCATTACTTATGAGGGCAAAACTTCCTATATCTACATGGGGGCATGCTATCTTACATGCCACTTTGACAACGGTTCGCATAAGGCCCATAAGTTATCATGGTCTACCCCATTACAATTGGTTCATGGCGGGGAACCAAATATTATTTCCATCTCACGAGATTTTTGGATGTGCGGTTTATATTTAATTACTCCACCACATCGCACCAAGATGGGACCTCAAAGGAGGTTAGGAATATATGTTGGGTATGAATCTCCATCTATTAAATATCTTGAACCATCTATTGGAGATTTATTTGCGCTGCGCTTTGCTTAGGTGTCATTTGATGGCTTTACCCTAGTAGGGAGAAACTAGCGAATTTGGTAATTAGCCAGGATGAATTATCATTGTCCCGGTATGATCCTCGAACGAAACAATGTGAACAGGAAGTTCAAAAGATAATTCATTTATAAAACTTAGCAAGTCAACTGCCAGACGCATTTACTGATCCAAAAAGAGTAACTAAGTCACATATATCAGCTGCAAATGCTCCTATTAGAATTGTTGTTCCTGAAGGACAACTTATTACCGCTAATGAGATAAAGGGACAACTCAAGCGCGGACCTCGTTTGCTCCAACATACAACTCGTGAAACGAAAAGGAGCAAAGGATACAAATGACCAAGTCGAGGTAATTCTCACCAAGAAAATTTCAAGAAACTCCAGATGAGTCAGTTTCCAAAGAGAATAAGGTACCTAAGATTGATGGAAATGAAGAGATCTCTATTAATTATGTTATGACTGGGGAACGATGGAACCGAAACAATAATCGTCACCCATATTTTTGCATATCATGTCAGCAAATGTTGCAATGAAAATGATGATCTGGAACCAATGTCTATGGAAGAATGTAGACATCGAGTAGATAGCCCAATGGAAAGAGTACCATAGATTGTGAATTAAAATCGCTTAGCAAAATTGAAAGTTTTGACCTCGTTGTCTCGACGCCTATGGTATAAAACCTCGATATAATGGCTGCATAAAAACGAAATGGTAACTCATGAAGTTGTTAGGTATAAAGCACGATTGGTTGCCCAAGGGTTCCTACAAAGACCGTGTTGATTATGAAGAGACATATTCTCCCGTGGTGGATGCCATAATCCTTTCGATTTTTAATTAGTCCTGGCATTTAGAAAAACTTGAAATGCGTCTCTCATGGATTGTAATCACCCGCCACCAGACGGGGCTCACTTGATAATGACATTTATATGAAAATCCCTGAAGGATTACAGTTGCCTGACAGGTATGACTCTAACCCAAGAGAGCTTTATTCAATAAAACTGCAAAGGTCTCTCTATGGCTTAAAACAAGCAGGACGTATGTGGTATAATCGCTTAACTGAATACTTGTTGAAACAAGTTAAAATAATGACCCTATTTGAACCGTGCTATAAAGATATCACACAATTTGTGATAATATAAGATATGTTGATGATTTAAACATCATCTAATCAAGAGCTTCAAAGGCTGCAAATTGCCTAAAATTGGAATTTGAAATGAGACCTGTGAGAACAAGATTTTGTCTTGGCTTAGTGGGGATCGAACATCTCAAGGATGAAATTTTTATGCACCAATCTATTTATATATCAAATATCTCCTTAAAAGATGTTATATGGATAAGGCACACCCATTAAAGTACCATGGCTGTAGATCACTTGAAACTATTAAGACTCATTTAATCTATGGAAATGATGAAGAACTCCGTTGGTCCCGAAGTACCATATCTTAGTGCCATAAAGAATTAATGTATCTTGCTAGTCACACTCGACCGATATATCATTTGCCGTGAATCTATTAGGCAAGATATAGTTCTTCCCCTACAAGAAGACGATTTGTGTGGGTTAAATTGTGATATTTCGAGCATCTTAGAGGCAATAATGGATATGAGTTTATATTATTCTCTTCATCCAAGTCCTATTTACGTAGTTATGCGTAAGACGCAGGTTTTCGTCCGATCCTCATAACGGATGATCACAAACGGGTTATGTCTTCCTATGGTGGCACTACTATATCTCGCTATTCCACAAAGCAAAACAATTACGCCCCACATCATCAAACCATACGTAACCAAAGAATTCAATGTTGTGTCGAGAATGTGTCTGGGCTTAGCTCAATAATCAATCATATCCATAAACATGTGGGTTGTCTTATCAAAGAGAAGTACCAACAATTTTGTATGAAGATAATACGCGATGCATAGTGCAATCAAGGCCTTGATATATCAGTGCTGATAATCAAGACGATATCCCCAAAATTCTTCTTTACGCATGATATTCAAGAGCGCGGGTGTTATCGATATTCAACAAGTCTGATCTAGTGATAACTCACGATATATTTACAAAGGCACTACCTACAGAGAGATTCGAAGAACTAATATCCAAAATTGGACTACGACGGCCAACGATCTTAAGGGATGAGAGATGTAGACAAAGTGTATAAGTATCAGACACTCTTTCGCGATAATCTTCTTCTCATTGATTTCCTTTTTCTTCTTCACAATGATTTCAAATAACTGATAAGAATTATGTACTCTTTTCTTCACTAGGTTTTCCCACCCGGTTTTTAATTAGTAAGGTTTTGTACTGAGGCATAATTTTTTCATAATGGTCATTCAAGGGGGAGGTTATAAATGCTAAATTAATTACACGCATTTTAAAATGGGCTATGAACTTAATAGGTTTATTAATAAATCATGTAGATTCATGTCATAACAATGAATCCCGTAGGATCCATCAACGAATCCCGTAGATTTAACAACGAATCTCATTAATACAGCTCACGATTCATGCGATTCCTGTAGTTCTATAAAAGTGTCTTCAATTCTTTCACAAAGAGATCATCGTAAATAAGAGTTCCCCCATCTTCCGCATCTCACTCTTTACGTACGATTCTCTCTCTCATTTCCTCACTAACTTCAACTTTCTCACACATTGGGATCATTTGGTTTACAACAAAAATGTATTAAACCATACTAAATATATCTTATGGTGGGCGCTCAAGTTAAAAGATTGAGTAAATCCTCTAATAACCTTAAAAAATTCCAATTGATAACTATTAAAAAACAAATTCAAGTTTAGACCAATTGAAGTAGGGCTAAAGGTTATGGGATAGTTTGGTTCCCATTTTTTAAAATTATTTTTTTTCCTCAAAAAGAAAATAAAAATATGAAGAACATGTTTGTTTGATTTACAGTTTTTTTTTTATTCTAAAAATTATAGAGAATAAAGAAAACACGAACAATTTTTAGAGAACGCTAAAATAATGTTTCTTGTGTTTTCGAAAATAGAAACTAAAAAAATCCTATATCATTATTTCATTTTTAACTTCTTAGTCATCTTTTATAAGAAAAATCTAATTAAAAAAAAAAAAACAAATATACTGTTACAGTGGTATAATCCAATTGGGATTTGGATCCAAAATAGACCGAATGGAATCTCTCAAAATAGACATCAATTTAAATGTCACGTCCGATTGTCTTCACTACAACATGATCAAAGATTCAATGGAGGGGTATATAGTCAGCATGTGAAGAGCAGTACAAAATTAGGTTAGGGATCGGAACAAAACTTTTACAATGGTAGGGACGGAAAGTCAGGCGATGGTGGTGGAGATGGAGATGGAGGTGGAGGTGGTGGTGGTGGCGGTGGTGGTTCAGATCACTGCAGCAGCAGCAGCAGAAGTCCAAAAAGGAATGGGGTCCATTCCCTAGCTAGCCATCAAGTGAGGAATCAATCAATGAGCTGTGGTCAACACACCCTAAAAATGGAGAGAGTACTCATCAAGCTTTTGTCTCCGTAACCCTATGCTTTTTCATGTAAAAGCACTTCACTTGTGTCTCCCAACTCCCCATTCCCCCCACCAATTATTCATTCCACCTCACCCCCACCCTTTTACAACGTTAACACTACACGTCAATTTCAACTTTCCCCATTTTTCCCACCTAACCTAATACCCTAATTACGACTACTACATCAATCATTTTAAAACGGTTCAACTAGTTTTCAAATTTTAATATACGTACGTTGGTGATTTCTTTCTACTTTTTATCCTTCTTTTATTAGTAAGTTGCGGAAAAGTTTTCCGTCCCTTCCATCATGGATTCGTCTCATTAAGAAATGCATTTTTCATGCCATGACTTGGGATGAGAGAACAATATTAGTATGATAAATGGAGTTCCTTTTATTTTTCATTTTGTTCATCTTTGTAGGTAAATCACATACTTAGAGAAAAAGTGATGTAAGATGCTATCCATCAATATCCAAAAGAAGGTTGTATAAAATAAAAAAAAAAAAAAACATTATCTCTTACAATTAGGGATAACAAGGCAACAAGTTTGAGACCAGTCACCACAATTCCAACCCTGTTCCATTTAATAATTAATATTGGTTTAGCTCTTTTTATTAGTTAGGGTTTATGAGAAAACTTATAGTCAAATTAATAAAATAACCAAATTGATTTTCATAATCATAAAAAATAATTGATTCCTTACAAGTTTTTTTTTTTTGTCCTATTATGTCTTGTTAACGGAAAATTGTAGCTCCTCTTAGAATTCTACAAAACAATGTCAATGTTTTGTGAAATTCTCTTCTCATGACTCATTGAGACCTTCAAAATTCAAATGAACAACCTTGGAAGAAAATCTAATTTTTGAAGTATAAATTTTATAATTGAAATTTAAAATTAAAATTTAATGTAAAAAGGACTCCACAAAAAAAATTATGAAAGTTTATAAACCAGTGAATAAGGTATTAGATAATTTTGAGCCTAATTGTTTCACTTACTGGTACACCTGCAGCCGTTTATGTTAATTACGAATGGTAAAGACATGCATGCATGCAGTAAACCTGTGATCTTCACGTCAAGTAGGAAAGATGGCCAACTAATATTCATTCATTTGTAAAAGCAAAACAACAATTTCGTAGCCCATTAATTTAGATGACTTTCCTCTCAATTCACATAAATCGTACAAGTAAATTGACTTATACTTTTAATCAGTACGTATGAAGGTAGATTGTGTAAAAGTTCACTGTCAAAGGGGAAAAACTTAAAAGGCAGACACAAATTCTGAATCCGCCATGCATGCATGCATGCTTCCAAATCAACTTACATATGTCAGCCTGCAACTTGTTTCTCAAAATCACTATTCATACTGTAAAAAGGAGGGAGAAAACAACATTAAGAAAAGGAAAAAAAAATGCATGTTCAATTCCAGTAACAACGGCGTTGGCCTGGTTTCTTGTAGACAAGATCATTTTCACAAGTTTCCCCGAAATCTGGTAACTATAGTTAGCGACATAACAAAACAAACAAAGGGTTTAAAGGCCCTATTACCCCCTCAAATTTGGGAATTTCCTTGTTCCATTCCCCCCCTTATCGTCACCACCGTTTTTTTTTTATTATAAGTGTTTCAAACTTATATTTTATTAAAAATGGGAAGCAATATATTAATTTGAATTTGAAAGGGGAAGGTAGAAGGTACTCAATAATTGAATAATAGAACAGTAACGAGTAAGATTGTAAGGTTGTTGGTGGTGGTGGGTAATTGATCACATGCTGTGTGACTAATAAGATAAAGATTGATGATGAGTTGATGGGAGAAGATGGAGGGCTGCGTTTCAAATTTGAAATGAAATGAGGATTTTCTTTTCTTTACTTTTTTTTAAGGTTAGATTGGAAGAGAAAAAAAAAAGAAAAAAAAGAAAAAAACAGCCAACTTTAGTACACTTGAACCACGTGGGAAAGAATATGTGGAACAGCATCATATCCCAAAGTCATCATCTCTTGACCAACCAACCATCCACCACTGACATATATCATATATTAAAACAAAATTATAAGGTAAAAGATGGAGAATCTACCGTATTTTTGAATAGCGACAAATGAAACAAATCCCACACTAAATACCACTTTTATATTATTTGTTTAATTATCACGATAAAGTTTCGCCCTTTCGCTTTGGAATGTTCAATTTGCCAGCCTAAACTACGCTTCATTTAGCTGCTTTTACCCTTATTTATCTAAATATACGACCCTTTTTATAGTAGGCTTGACGACTTCAACTTTTTAGTAATTATTTGTTCAACTAGTTTTTATAATATTAAATTATGTCAGCTAATTTACTGTGCCTAGTTTTTGACTTTGGGTTTCGGGTGTTTAGGGGTTTAGGGGTTAGAGCCCTATTCAGTGAAATTAAAAATTAAAAATTAAAAAAAAAAAAGAAAAAAAAAAAAAAAAAGATGAAAGCGTGTAAAAAAATTGAGACGTAGAGAATGTCGGCGACTTTGTGATGTATGTTTCCATGTGTGAAAATGGTCACCGCCGTGGTAGAGACGGAATCGAACCGTTTAATTTAATTTAATTTTTATATTTTTGGGGTATTGGATGAAAGGGAAGACAAATATCAAGGTTTTGACTTATGGGTTAATGTGTTAACTTTGTATGAGTGTGAGGATCTTAGTGGGACAATAGTATTTATTGATCTTGCATTTGTATTTTATTTGGAATCTTCCATAGGGATGGAAGGTGGCACCATTTTTGCATCACATTAATTTTCTACTTTCTTAGTTTCTTAAAAAAGAAAAAAACGAAAGTTTTCAAGAATCTAGCCTGTCTTTTATTGCTTACAACTTTCTTAACGGTCAAAATATTACATGAAAATTGAAAATATTTTCCAATTTGCCTAGCAACGATATGGGAATCAAATTCAAAACTTTACACCCACTAAAATTTTGTAATACTGTATCAATGGGATATAGCTTCACGTCCATTAATTGGGATCTAAATTTTGTAATACAATATCAACAGGTTATAGTTTTATATTCATTAATTCGGATCTAGTATAAGCTCATTAAGATCATTTGTCATCATTAAAAATTTTCTCCTTATGTGTTTAAAGACTTGAACCCAAGAACAAAATTACTCGTTCATTTCATTTCAATGAATATTTATCCACACTTTATCATTACACCTACAACACTTATTTATTAATTCTTATCAGATTTATGTAACTTAAACATGCTCTTGAGACTAAATCCTAACTTTGTCTCTCCTTGTTGACTTTAAATTTCAACATAATGAATAAATGATTTTCTTAACTTAAGAAAAACTTATATTTGCTTTTTTTAATTTTATTCAAAATGCTTATAATTTTAATTAGTAAAACGATTATTTTCTTAATTTAAGAAAAAATTATTTTAGTTGATTAATTTTACTCAAAATGCTAATAATTTTGATTAGTAAAAAGATGTTAGTGCAATTAGATGGATATTGGGATTGATAAACGAGAAAATGTATGGGAAGAAGGAGAAAATGATAGGGTGTAAGAAGGTGTAGGGCAGCAGGATAAGAGAACTTCTTATATGCTTTGTGAGTAGTAACATGAACATCTAACTCATCATCTACTTGATTCCGTAATATCCGCTCACGGGTTTATACTCTTCTCTTGGGCCCATCATCACGCCGATACTCAGCTCGTCCCTTCTATTCCAAATAAAGGGTTCTTGTCATTTCCCTTTTACGATTACAACCTGTACTTGGTCCCAAAACTACATCAAATGCCACTGCAGCCTTTGACTTCCGCCACTTCCATTATTATATATATATATATATATATATATATATATATATATATTGTATGTTTTTCCCGATTCGAACACAAGCAACTATTCTGAGTTTCTGACCGGAGAGAACAGGGGCAAAAACGGAAAGTCTTAAATGTAGCAGACGTTTTCCGTTACGGATCGCTATCGGACCGTGATACTGTTTGTTTGAAGCTGCTTTTAACGGCCTCCGTCAGCCGTCGTTTGCTATAAATAGGCCTTTTCTCTTCTTTCTCTCATTCTTCTACGCAGTAACCCTCTCTCTACTTTCTCTCTCTGCAAATTGAGCCACTGCTTGCTAGGGTTTTGATTTTTTAATGATTGCGTGAGGCAGAAGTTTGGTATATTAGCGTTTTCTTGAGATTTTCTTGGTTGTGTCGGAGTCTTGAAATGGGGAAGAAGGATCAGAAAGGGGAAGAGAGAGTTGAAGCTGTACTTAAGCTTCTCAGAAAGCAAGCTCCACTCACTGTGAAACAGGTATGAGTTTTTACGAGTTTAACTGTTTGAGATGAGTGTCGGTACTGTTCTTCTGTGAGTGTTGCTTTCATTGTTTCGTGTTTGGCTTTGAAAAGGGAAAGGTAGGTTTAGGTTATGATGAATTATGATTCAGTTGTACCTTGATTTGGCTGTCCAGGTGGTGTTGATGTTAGTATTGCTATTCGAATATTCTTGATCTGAGAAATGTTTTTTCTTGAGTGGCCCAGATCAGCAGGTTTATTTATGATTCAAGTTTTCTACGAAATTTCTGATGTGAAGTTTTGTTTTGCAGGAGAAGTTTTGCAACAACGCTTGTGTGGAACGGTTTCTGAGAGCGAAAGGTGATAGTGTGAAGAAGGCTTCGAAGCACTTGAGAGCTTGCCTTTCTTGGAGAGAGAGCATTGGAACTGGTAAACTACTTTTCTTTTTCTCCTAATTCCTTGAAGATACGAACGGCTTGGTTGATATTTTGAACGAATCTTCTCTTCTTTTTGTCTGTTCAGTTGGAATAGAATCTCGCTTTTGCTATTTGAATTTGCCTTTAAAGTGAACACATCATTGAAGTCATATTACTAAAAACAAAAAAAATAAAAATAAAAATGATGTTTCTGCTTGTAATTTCTTGTTTTGAAAACAGAGCATCTGATCGCGGATGAGTTCTCTGCCGAGCTCGCTGAAGGCGTCGCCTACCTCGCAGGCCACGATGAAGAGCTAAGACCTGTAATGGTAACTTTCTCTATCCTTTCCTTTCCTTTTCTCTCTTTCCTTCTACCGTATAATTTTTCGCTGAAGAACAAAAACAAGTGAAACGACTGAGCGCATTTTTGTATTTTTGTTGCAGATTTTCCGAATTAAGCAGGACTACCAGAAGTTTCATTCACAGAAACTGTGAGTAACTTGACTGAAACAGAACTAAAAACAAAAACAGAAATTCTGCTTTCCTTTTCTACGTCTTAATCAGTTCCCATTTTTTATTTTTTGGGGGATTTTGTTTTTCAGATTTACTCGTTTGCTGGTTTTTACGCTGGAGGTGGCTATCCAAACCATGGCACGAACCGTTGAACAGTTCGTTCTCCTCTTTGACGCAGGTGCATTTTATCTAGAATGACTCTATTGCCCTTTATAATACTATAGAATTTTGAAAATTAAGGGTAGTTTTGGTCATTTTGGTTCCAAAACCACAAGTTGAATCTCTGTTACCAGCACATTAAAGCATTAAAAAGGAAAAAAAATCTTTTTCTAGTAGCGCGCGTTTCAGAGCAGGCGTCCCATATGTCGGAGAGCCGGCAGTTTCTGAAATATTCTCAGAAATTGCCCGGCTTGCCCTTCAGATGTCGACGTCGATTCGTGATAATGGTCGGGAATGTAGGGGTATATATGGGATTTGATGGTTATCCTCCTAGAATGGGTCAATATCAAACTTTTCCATAGGGCAGAAGCTGATATCTTCTGCAATCTGCTCTGCACTGATTTTTATTTTTATTATTTTAAAATACAAATACTTCAATATTATCCTTATTTTCTTTTAAGAGTTACAATTTTGAGCTTAAACGCGTGCTAATGCAGGCTTTTTCAGATCAGCTTCTGCTTTTACGAATTTATTGCTGGCTGCACTGAAAATTGTAGCCGAATATTACCCCGGTCGGCTTCACAAGGCTTTTGTCATCGACCCTCCCTCACTTTTCTCTTATCTGTGGAAGGTAAAAAATTCAAATTATGCTTGATTTTTTTATAGACTCCAACATGCGAACCTGTGTCCTGCACGCTATAGTCAAACTCTGTTTGAAACGCCATACATGGCATTTGCTTTTTGCTATATTTTTTATTATCTCAAGTGGGCCATGAAGTTTGAGTCAAGTCAGAATCCTTCGCGCTTGTTTGTGCTATGCCGTTACATTTTGAATTTGGTGGTTTCAGGGCGTTCGACCTTTTCTGGAGCTATCTCCAGCGACGATGGTGGTTTCTTCGCTGGACTTCGAGGAGTCTCTGGAATTCAATGACTTTTCAACGTATCCGCGAGCATCGTCGCTCCGGTTTGACCCATCGTCGATACCGTCGGCGGCAAAGATAGGGTCATGCTCATCCTCACGATTCTCATTCACAGTTTCCCACCACTTCGACTCTCTGAAACCCTGGTACCTCACGTTGACCGACACGTCAGGTTCGAAAGTTGGGCCCACCAGTCCATCACCTTCTCTGCTGGGGCCGGCTCTGATCTCCCCACTCAACGCCAGATCACTCTCATTCGCATCACCTGCTGCCAGAACTCCACGTGGAAGCATCTATGGCGGCATCGCCAGTAGGCCGGCCAAGAAAAGCTTATTTGCTTCGACTCCACTGCCGGAGCGAACCAAGTACGGCTACAACGACGGTGTAAGCATCAACCATCCGAGGACTCCAAGGCCATCCTTCCTCCAATCTCCAGCACTGTTCTTCAGGAAAGAGTGCCACGTCAGCAGGACGGACAAGTCTCGTGAATCGTTTCTTCCCTTTTTGAAGTTCTACAGGAGGCCGTACGATGAGATGATTTACAGGTCGAAGATGAGGCCCCCACTTGGAGGCCTCATCTCAATCGTCTCTCCTCAGCTCAAACGCCGCCACATGTCAGTATCTCAGCGATTTTGAAACAAAGTTTGGTTTTTTTTTAAAAAAAAAGGCGAAAAGGTACATATTAAATTAACAAGACACCACTGCTAATAATTGATTTATTAATATTTCCCCCACATTTGGTGAGACCAAGAGTTAAAAAAAAAAAAAAGAGACTACGTGCTAGGCGGGGTGTGAGAGAGTGTGCACCATGTCCCATTTTGAGCTGTGTGGCCTTAAGTCTACGAAGCATGGGAACAAGATAGCGTGGTCGAGACGGCGAACACTGCATTGGAAATCAAGAAGTTTCCAAGAAAAACAATGCAAACTCGGAAGAACCCTCTGTTTCAATTCAAAATCTCAACATTTACTTTTGTTTTTGCTTTGATCTTTTCCTTCTCTTGTGAGTAGTATATTAATATGTAATGTGCTTGCTGAGACTTTTGTTTATAATAAAAAAACCACCCAGAGTTTGAAAACTCTCTTTAACTTTGTTTTCGTGCATAATATGTGTATTATAATGTAGTCGGTAACTACATGTGTCTTATTATATTGCTTTCAACGATGGCAGAGATGGTAGGAATATGTGTCGTGTTTTGTAAATTGAGAAGTCAACATGTAGAGGGGAAGGGTTGAGGGTTGAGGGTTAAGGGAGCACTTGAACTGAGCTGATGACAGCCAAGTATGAGAAGGCGTTGTTGGGAATTGAAACTGTACACACATAGTTTTGTCGAGTAACGTATTGTCGTGGAGGCATCAAGGTGGTTCAGTTTGTGAGAGATGACGTTTGAAAACAGTGGCTTCTTTCATCACTCTCTAATTTGGGTTTGTTGTTTAGCCACCAGACTGGATTTCGAAGCGGACAAAGGGCTGTGTGTTTCTACTGCCACACAGTTAAGCGTTTGGAGTTTATTCTTTGGACTTCACAGTGTCCCTTTCATTTGTTTCTGGAGTTCTTGAGAAAAGAAGAAGAACAGAGACAGAAGCATGCAATAATGGCTGGTGATGGACATGAGAGGGATATTTCTCTTACTTACCCTTCTCAGCTAATGGTAGTTTCTTGCCAACTAAGAAGCATATTCTCCTTGGAATCTACAACAAAAGGCTTGTACATTTCCCAATGGATGGATGGGCAAGAGACCTCTTGAACTCTGTACCCTTTTGACCACTAATCATCATGACTTTAATTGGGCATTTGAAATGTCCCCAACCCTGGCTCAAGAGGTAGACCGGTGGATCAGCATACAAGACATTCAGAATTCTTAATTTTTTAAGAATAAAATACTATGAATTAATATGAAAAATGATAAAAGTCAAAAAAATTAATGACCTATTTGGTTTCAATTTTTGAAAACCGTTTTTAGTTTTATAAAACAAGAAAAATATGTTTAATTCTAATTTTTTATAATGAAAAATAAAAAAAATGTATAAAAAATATTAAATTTAGAGAATAAGAACAATTTTAAAATTAAATGATTGATTTGGGATTTGACATACATGAATTTGGGAAATACTATTACCCATTATTTTTCTGAAATTATGAAGATATTAAAAGGGTCAAAATGATTCAATGAATTTCATGTGTAAATGGTAATTTTAGGTAGAAATTTTTGGATGCATCTATACATAGGTTAAGTTACGTCTACATAGGAATTTAACCTATTTTAACTAGGAAAATGCTTGATAATAGTATGGTCTAATACATAATTTTCCAAAATAGAAAGTTTTTAAAGGTAAAAAATTGAAAAATATAAAAGTTAAAATAACATAAATACTCATTATTTACTTTCTTTCCTCTCTTGTAAGGCATCACCATTGATGGAGCAAAAATTTAAATATATCTTAAATTGAAAAAAAACCAGTAATAATGAGTGGGCGATAATGAGTAAAGTATTCTTAGTTGAATAGTTTACGCAATGTTGCGAGAATATTCAGTAGAAGCAATATTCTTGATAAGCGTTTGAAGGATGAAAAATTGAATTTCTTGCCAGCAGCAAAATTCCCATAATTAATGTGAATGATATAAATGAATGAAGAGTGCATGATGTAATTATTAGGGAAGAGAAATGATAAAATTGGAATAGATTTATGATAGATAAAGCTTTAGATCTTTCCTTCCATGAAGATGTTACAACAGTTAAAACTTTGGTAGATACCAAAGTGGCTTTTGAAACAATATGACTTTTAGATCTTGATTTTTAGATATTCTTGCAAAGATCTTTCTTTTAACGCATTCAAAAATCCTTTACATTAACACATAAGGTATAGTGATTTTTTGTGTTACGCAAATACTAATAGTGTCATTAACACCCTTTAACTACTCAGTAACCTTCACTTTGATATTGCATTTTAATCAAAGTTTAGCATGTTGATTAAAGTTTTACCAAATGGAGGATGTAGGATGAACTCATCATTTATTGTATAGCATTAATTGAAGATTGTGGCTACTTCAATGGTTTGGTATAGTTTCATTCACTTTGTGGGATGTTTATGGAGATAAGGTGGACCACCCGGAAAGACTATTATAGCTATGGGCTGCCAACAATACATGCCCAAGACCATTAAACATGAATCCTAATAGTAATTGTCTGCCAAACGTGTACCATTAAATCAAGAAACGTTATCCTTTATTGAGGTCAATTATTGACATTGATAACATTTATTACACAAAAACGTTTGTGCTCTAGACAAAATACATTGGTCAATTCCTTCGCAAATTATTGTCAATTTTAAACACAAAACAAACAAGATCAACACAATCGGGCTTTTTTTTTTTGGCGTTGACGAAAGGGCATTGTTGGCACTTTATCTCTAATAAAATTTTAAATTGATAAGAATAATATGTATTTAATTAAAATATTAAATAAATAAATAAAAATAAATCTATATTTTTGATAGAGTTGGATTACTTGGATTTTGTTTTCAGTGAATGGATAGGATTGATGGTTTAATCCATGGCCCACTATTTTGAGTACAGACCCATTCAGTTTTGAGATGCTTAAAAATATACTGTACATTTTTTAGGATTTATATTTTCAAAGACATTTCAGAGTTTTATGTGTTTTTTTCATAATAATGGGAATATTTCAATTTTGTAAATAGTGAAGTTTTTCTCTTCTTCCTTTCTCGGATTTTCACATAAGTCTATATGTCTTTTATATTTGTTTTTTTTTTTTTGTTATTGTATATTTGCATTTATCTTTAACAACTTCAATTAATATTTAGCTTCTATTTGACATCAAATTTGATGTTTAAAAAAAAATTCATTAACTTCCTTCAAAAGTCAAATGTACAAATGTAGACACTGACCAAAACATCCTCCAAAAAAAGGCAACTACAACTTCCAAAATTTTCTTTCAACCTCAAACCATCTATTTTTCCTTGGTTGTTAAAAGAATACAAAATGTCACAACATATTTTTCAAAATTAGACGAATAAATTAAAGATAACTATTTAGAGGCATAAACCAATCCAAAGATCAGAATCCACCATCAAGTAGAATGGACAAGCCAGTGGGTCCGGAGATGATCCAAAATTCAAAATATGAATGGGTGGACCCTTGATGGTACATTACAAGGAGTCATTCAAGCTAGGAGTGTGGCAATTGCATAGACTAATCCCTATCAATTTCCCAATCGTATCCCTCCATAAAATGATACAATGATTCTCTTGGGTAATCATGACTTGTATTATTTTCACCTAAAGACTAAAGGAGAGAGACAGAGAGAGAAAGAT
Source organism: Tetrastigma voinierianum (assembly GCA_016808115.1). NCBI lineage: Eukaryota > Viridiplantae > Streptophyta > Magnoliopsida > Vitales > Vitaceae > Tetrastigma > Tetrastigma voinierianum. The sequence goes on from JAEQBH010000518.1 coordinate 360,758, forward strand.
CCTCTGTCCTTCTACGGGCCAACTCCACCCCCTCCGACATTCAGACCCACCATCACCGAACCGATCGCACACTTCTCGCTAATTGTTATTCCTTTTTGGTTCAACCTTAGCCATTCGTGCCTCTGATTCTACAAAAGGCTTGACTCAACTTTTTCGCAATACACAGTTGAAATTCAATTTTGAAATTAACCCTCAGGGATAATATAATTGATCTGATCTTCGATTTGCTTTATAATGATCCTTAATTCGAGTTTTCTAAGAATCATAGAATAAGGTAAGATTTACCTGATCTTTAACTTTAAAGCTCATGGGATTAGCAAGGCTACACCCGAACAGCTATTGTTATCACTTATCACACAACAAAAAAAAAAAGATCAATGTTGAAATTGGCTTTAAGGTCCAACAAGATTAGTGGGTCGGTAAGTGGATGTGCTGGTCCAGTGCCAGTGGTTTGCAACTTGGCTTATGATTAGACAGAGCTACAGGACACGGGTAGTTAGGCCCATTCTATAAATGGGCTGGAATTTTCTTTTGTGGTTTTGGTTCAGAGCCAAGCAAAGCTGCTTAGTAGGGGAAGAGTATTTATTTAAAGTTGTCGTTTTGCTTTTGTCAATTGAATGACATTTGAATTCGAAGCAACACTCTCTAACAAATCTGGCAGGCGGCAGCTCCAGGATTAGGACTTAGGAGGAGGGGGAATTCAGGGTTAAGAATTGAGATGAGTGCGGTCCAGGTCCAACCTCCCCAGCCCCCAGGGGTCCTTGGGAGCTTCTCATTTAATTCTAACAGTACAAAAAAAAAAAAAAAAAGTCTGGTGGGAGTGTAGTTTGGGTGAAGGGTGGAGGGACCCACTTTTCAGGGCTGAGGACTGAGGGGGAGCCTGCCTGCCTGTCCGCCGGATTAGTCACTCTCACTTCCTCCTGGTTTCGGAGAAGTGGGATTCTCTCTCTATGATTCACTTCTTTTGTCAGCAATTCCACTACTAAAGGTTTTAGGTTGGGGGAAGGGAATTGTCTCCTCCTCCTCCTCCTCCTCCTCCTCCTCCATGTTTCCTGCAGCATCCGCGCCTCTGTTACTTTGTTGGGTGATTTGATTAAAATAAATTTTCAAAACATAATTTTGCAAATCAATATTTCATTCATTTTTTATCGTATTTTGATAAACATACCCTTTCTTTTCTCGTAATATATATATACATTAAATGATAAATGAGATTTTCATCTAAAATGATTTTTTTTTTCCAAAAAAAACATTGGAAAGGGTTAAACAACAAATTTTGAGTTATTTGAGATTATTTAAGTGTTCGGGTCAACTTATGTATAACTTTGGAAAATCTCCTGAGATCTTAAAGTTAATAACCCAATAAGTGTTTTAGTATCTGTAAAAAAAACTCTAACTATAAAACTCTAATTAATGATAGTTAGGAAGCAAACTCCGGACAATTTAAATTACATATACCCTTAGGCTTATAAGCCCAATCCAATCTGGCCAATACATGGGTGGGTATGAATTTTTTTTTAATTTATTTTTATTTAATTCAAAGTTTCAAACTCAATTTTGGATCATCAAAGTCAAATCAAGACAACCCGAAACTTACATGCTACTTTTTCAAAGTATTAATTGTTACAGAATTTGAAATTTATAAGCTGGGGGACAAAAGAAAAGTTGCATACACTACAACTCATCACGCTTGATTGTATATGAATAATGAATAAGGAAGAAAAAAGTAGAGCAAGTTCAAGCGTTGGCTTCATCCTTACTCCATACTCATCCACAGGCCCCCAATCATTGTATACAAATCGTTTAAAGGAGACAAGTCACGCCCCTTCAGTATGATGCTACAAACTATCTTTCTTTATAACAATACAACTGAGTTTACTTAAAAATTATGACTCACATTATACTGCCAATTATAAGGAGATTAAGCTTTTAAAAATGTGGAATGATAAGGGATTATGCCAAATAAACTTTCAAATATTTTAAAGAAATATTTAGAAACCTAATATGTTTTAAAGTTGTTTTTTACAAGATTTTTTTTAATAGATTTGAAAAATTATTTTTGTGTCCACTAATATTTTTTAATCATTCTATATTAAATAGTTATTTCTTAAGACAACCCTTATGAAAAGTCAAAATAATTAAAATATATATTACGTATACATCTAATTTTTATTCTTATAGAAAAAAATTAGTACTTGATTTTTTTTACATCTATCCACTGTTGGAATCTAGTTCTCCCTTTTGTTCATCTTAACCTTTTATCATTTGAACTAGACCTTATAGATTGCAAGCTCCCAATCATAAAGGGTAACAGCAATTTAAAAGATGAATTATCAAGAATCTGAGGATAGCGATACATGGAATGAGATCGAAATATATGAATAATATCTCACATACCTTGTTGTCTGCGAAAATCGATGTGTATATATTTCTTACCTGACTCTTTTTACTCACGTACCATTCAGCTGTAGTGTGTGTAATGATATCGAGATCTTTTATTTGTATAGAATTACCAACATAAGGTTTTGAAAAAAATATTATTTCATTCATGACTTTTATCTCCCTTGAGAAGAACAGTGGGAAAACGTGAAGCTCATTCTGAGGATTACAAAGGTGAAGATAGAATTTGATGTCCTCTCTAATTAGAAACCTTCTCTATTTATAGGACTTTCATTCTTTCAAGGATTCCAATTGTCCCTTATTGGAGACGTGTTTTTTCTTAGCACCACGTCTTATCACAACTGTCTTCTTTGATAAAATTAAGACCAAACTATAATAAATCTTTTGTCTCTTTGATATTATCATTCAGCTTAACATTAAACCTGTAGGAAATGGATTTGTCTTTTAACAAAATTTAAACCTCTTTTGAAGTGGGTTTGCGATCATCTTTCTATTATTCTGTTATTATTGATGATGTTTTTGTTAAATAACTTGAAAATAGATTTAACTGAGGCGTGTCTTTCTTTAACATTTACAGTGCTTGTGATTGTTATTCTGTTTATAGTGATAAACGTCTACGTTGTCGATTCTTTTGAAAAAGTAGGTTTCGACATGAAAAGTTGATTCTTTATCGTTGTTATGAACATAGGTGGCGGATATCTTGGTATCGATGCACTAAAGGTGGATTTGTTTTCAATGTGAACATCCATATTCATTATCCTTTTATATTGTGAGTCTTTGCAAACTTTTCTTTTTGTCATTTTGTTGTAAAAATGATATTAATCATTATTCTTTTCTGTTAACATTAGATTACCTCTTGCTTCTGTCTCATATGATTATCATAATTGTTTTATATATGTGATGATCATTCAATTTTCTTTCTCAATCTATCTAATTACCAGGGACAGCACCATCCCTGAAGAGCTCTGGTTTGTCCATTACTCTTTAGTTGTCATATTTTGAGAGGCACATTTAATACAGTTTATTTGGATGCTTATCATGTTGATGACAGTGATTGTGATAGGTTGAAAGCTTTAATATGCTCCCTTCTCTATTATATTTTGAACTTATACTAGAGTTTACTTCTCATCCTGAACCTATTAGTCCACAATTTATTGCTCTAAGGGTGTCATTTATGATTTCTCCGCAATCAAAGCTTAAAAAGATTTGGTTAACAAAACCAAAATCTATGGCATTTTGTATGAAAAGGGGATTTGTTTGATCTTTAATTATAATTCTTGGATAAATTGACTCTATGGAGATTTGGAAATAACCATATCCGTTGGGGTTGTTAAAGATGAATTCTGAGAAGGCCAAGTATTTTTTCTCAATGTTAGATATTATATCAAAGGAGTTTATGGGTATATTTTCTGTTTTTTTTCCTCTGTAAAAAAGAGGATGCTATATGGATTTTCTTCTTTTGAGAGGAGTTTGTCATGAAGAAATTTGTTATCTTGAGCTTTCATTGTGTTGTTATTCTTATTTTTATCCTTTGGAAGGATGAGCGTTTAAGATATCTTTGAGATATTTTGATATTTAGACAAGGATATGTCTTATGCCCTAATATTAAATGGTTTTTGTTGTTCTTGGCTACAAAAAATGAGACGGTACTCATCAGAAATTCTTATTTAAGATGTTTTGAATCTGGGGAGACTAGGAAGCATCTTTATCCTCTATTATTTTCAAGAATTTTAAACTTCTTTCAAAATATTTGCCAAGATGTTCAACTACAACCCAGGTATATCCTTATATCATGTCAATTGATGTTGTTAAGATATATTCTGACATTTTGTAAAAATCATGGAAATAGTTGTCATTCTATGGATAATCTTGAGACCTTGTAAGCTTAAAAGAGTGCACTTATGACAATCCTCCTTGCTTGAATTATTTCACCCATGTTATTTCCTTATAAAACACAGCTCAGTTGTTATTAGTTTCTATTCATGAAAGGTTTAGTAATGAAATATTTCAAATTTATTGATTCCTTTAATAATAGCAAGCAATTCTTTTCTGTTATGTCACCAATTAATCTGTGGTTTCTGAAGGTTCCATTGAATACCTACATATTTCTCTATTATTTAGTATTTATGATTCTTTATTAGAAGCATTGTTTGTAATATTAAATTATCATTTCATTTGGTGATCTTAATTTTGAGCGGTTCTGAACATGTGCTTTTAATCTGAATGATCTTTAATATGTTTTTCATTTCATCATGTTTGTTTTCTTTTAGTTATTTTTGTAATTCACATGTTCCTGCTTCCGTCTTTATAAAATCGAGAGGTATTTAAACATCTAAAAATTTTTTAACATCATTGTTAGTTCTTAATTCATCAGGAAAATATTTTAATTTTTTAGAAATATGTGATTGTAATCATATTCCTTTGGAATATATTACCAACTCTAAGTATGTTTTTCTTTCTTAATATCAACTATTATCACGAGAAAACTATATCGTGTTCTTGCACAAAAGTATTATAAATATTTAAATATTTTCATGATCTTTCTCATTTCGAAACGATTAGTATATCATCTATGTATACTATTATAAAGGTTAAATAATCAGAGAATATTTTATTCATTTTTCTTTGAAATATTTGAGGGGCATTTTTTAATCCAAATGACTTTACTAACCATTCATAATGACACCTAGGTGTAGAACCCGAGAAAATTCTAATTTTCTGAAAAAGAGTAAAATGATAATTTCGGTTAAAATTAGGAATTTTTCTAGATCTCGGATGACGAAACGAACTTCACCGTTGGAATAGTCTCATGAAATCTATACAGCGTCCAAATTTTGTCGAATTAAAGTGATGAAATTTCATATCTTTTCGAGCCTTAGATTAATCGGTCTTGAGTATCAACCGAGGCTTATTGAAATTCGCAGCGTAATATGAGAGGCATGTGATGTGACAATGGACCGTCTCTTGCATGTATCATGTGACACATAATAGCATAGAATAGTGAGAGGATAAGAGATAAATGAGAGCATATTAAGCGTACAATAATCGAAAGGGCCCCTAAAGTCATTAAGAAGACAAAAGGGAATAGTAATGTTCATCTTACTCTCTTGCTTTTTTGAAACAGTGTCAAGCGTGAGGAGAAAAGCAATTTTAGAGAAAGTCGCTTCTCACGAATTCGGCGTTAGTTGTCGGTCCTCGATCGGGCGAAAGAAGTTGGTCTACTGAGGCTCGTGGTTACCGATTTTGTGGAGTTCCAACGCTCTGAGTAGGGTTTTCTCCTGTGATTTGTTGGCCATTGAATGTTTAATGGATGGGGATGTCTTGAGGCCTGGATGACCGTGTTTTCGGTTCCAAAGATTGAGACTGTGTAACACCCGAAAATATACCCTACCATTTTTCGGACTTGTTTAGGGTATAAAAAAAACTAAATGGAATTGTTCGGAAATTAATATGAGTCTCGCAAAGGGTAAATTGGTCATTTACCACTTAAAGATCCAAGGGTCATAATTTAACAAGTTCATAGGCCAAAGTGAGAATATGAATAAGTTGAAGTACAAATGAAATAAAGATGAGGGACCAATGAGTAAATAAAGGAAAATTTTAATATAAAAGAAGTGAGACCAAAATATCTCATTTTTGGTCTCCCCCGACTAGAGCTTCACGTTTTGGGCTTGAGAGGAGGAGGAGAAGAGCAAAGAGAAGAGAAGGAAGAGAAGGAGGTTCAAGGAAGATTCCAAAGGTATGGAATCATTAAAATTGTAGAATTGAATTTTGTGGATTTCCATGAAATTGTATGGATTTCATGGGTGTGTGGATAGTAGCTTGTCCCCAAGACCTAGGGTTTTGTTGGGATTTCATCAGCTCTAGATTTCTTGAAAGTAGGGTTGGTAAAACCACTAAGTAATTTTAAGAGTAGTTTGAAAATCCTCCTTTTGAGGTTGGATTCATAGTTTTTAATTGCAAGTAAGGGAGTTTGGGTTTAGAACAAACCCTAACTAATCTTTATGTTTAGTTTATGTTATGGGTTATGACCAATGTGCAGTTGTTTTAGGGTAAGTCATGATAGGTTTTGGTGTAAGATAAGTGATGAAGATGATTTGAATAGAATGAAGTTACAAAGATGAATATAGATTAGTTTGATGTGTATTAATTATTGAGTTTATTTGTGTGAAATATATGAAAAAGAGGAAAGAAAACACAATTCACGGGCATTCAGTGCAGTACGGTACGAAGCGATTAATTTTGGTACCATATGTCTGGCCAGTGCAGTGCAGAAAGAAGGTAGTGCCGGTACCCAATGTTACTGTTGGACAGTGTTAGTATTTTAATATAACTTGGTCATTTCTTTGTTATTTGAGTGATTAGTGACTGGTTAAGCTACGACTTAAGGAGAACAAATCTCTTTGAAATAAGATTTTCGAAATTCTGACCTCATTTGTCGAACTATGTTAGCCAATTTAAGTTATATTCACGAGCATAAGTGACGATCCGGTTGTTGGGCGTATCTTTGAGTTTTCGGTGCTAGATTTGGGTAATTCGATTGGAGAAGAACCCTTAGCACCTTAACTGAGTACAAAGACGGTGTCAAATATGGAGTTAGACTCAGGTATTACAAACTGTTCCTAGTGTGTCTGGGTAAACACTAGTTTGGCATGAAAATGTCATAACTTGAATTTGGATCATTCGAGATGAATGATTCCAAGTTCTAGTAAAAATAGATTCATAGAATAGGATTACATATATGATATGAAATACATGATTGCATATATGTTATGAAATACAGGAATGAATAGATAGAACACCGCAAATAGAAATGCATAAATGCTAAGAAGATGTGAATAAATGGTAAATATATGAATACATGCGCAAAAGGAAATACAAGTCTGCGATCGAAGATGAAGCTAGATATGTGACCATATTACAAACAAAGTAAAGGATGGTACATAGCTTCGTTGGTAGCCATGATAACAATAGTTATCCATGTATTTGAGATATGTATAGAAAAAAAATAATAACATTGATTTCCTGTGTCTGACCAAGTAGAGGGATAGATTGGCATGCCAATTATGGAATAAGTCTGCAGCATACAGTATAGTGGCCCCGTTTAGGTCAGTATAGAGGCCCCGTTTGGCTCAACACATAGCGACCCCGTTTGGGTCGACCTCAGTGACCACGGTTTGGTCGACCATAGCGCGACCCGATTTGGTGGACCATAGACATCATTGACTGTACAATGATGATGAGTACCTCAGGTACATACCAGTCCCATATCCCTTTCTTTGACATTTACGGGCTTGAAGATGGAACACATGAAAGTATAGAAAGTATATAAAGTACAAGTCGCCATGAAAAGAATATGTAATAGAACACAAAACAATAGTTATAGAATGAATGGAATATATAAGTATAGAGAAACACGAATCTGATAAGAAAATACTAGATAGAGAGATATGCCAAAGACATAGAACGTAGGAAGATTATTACAATGGAATCTAAGTATTAAGTAATAAAGTTATATGAATCTATAGATATATGAAATCATATGTATATAGCTGTGGCGGTCACCATGGGTGGTTGTCATCTTATGTTCCCACTAAGCGGAAAGCTTGGCTTACGGGTGTTCAATCAGTGTGGAGGTACTAAGGAAGTGAAGGCGGACACTCCCACCGGCTGACATGGGCTATCTGGAATGCCAGGTGCTCACAGTATTTACTTCCATGATCTCGATGTTTGTATTAGATATGTATATGTATAAGAGTTTGTGTGCAAGATGTAAACTCCGATGAAGGAGTATGATTATATTTTTATATTCCACTGCACTACAAGTATATTCAATAACTAAAATGTACATGTATAAATGGGACTCGGTATATGTGTATAGATTTTAATGGACAACACTCGATTATTAATTCTTTTGTATATATAAATGATTTTTGTTATTCTGAAATTGTTGTATATCTGTTTAAAGTTCGGCTCCCGAGAAAAAACGGGTCAATGAGAATTCCCGGTATATAGTCTGCGCCCAGGACCCGGTCGGACCCCCCCATTGTAATTGGACTATAGAAGGGGTGTCACAATTGGTGGTATCAGGCCCCAGGAAGTGGAGACATCTGTGATGGAGCTCAAATCATCAGTGGTGGGTGACAGTTTGAGACCTGAGGTTGTCTTCATTACGTGACCTTGTGTGTGTTTGTGTTGAACCAGCTGGTTTCAATGAATTAGCAAATTGTTTATTAACCCGTGTGAGCTAATTTTGGTGTTATTACTATGAATGAATAACATGTTGTTGTGTGTTAATTTTCCACTCATCTACACATTCTTGATATATTAACATGTGTTGTATGAAATAGCATAATGCATTTCATATATGCCTTTAGAGCACAATTAATAGGTGTGGAGACTATGAGCACTGAAAAAAAAGGAAAATGGTTGTGAAAGAATTTCAAGAAGATTTTGAAAAAATTGCCTTAGAGGTTATGACGGTTCATCTCGAGAGGAAGACCGTAGTGATTCGGAGAATTACCAGTGATTAACTATGAGGTTTGTCTAATAGATTTCTGAAACTTCATTCATGTTTCAGAACAAGGCCTTTTGTTTGAAAGCAGGTGTTTCTCACCTTAGCTTAGGCATGCGTGAAAGTGATGAGGCTGAAGTGGGAAAGGGTGAGTCTGAACTATAATCCATTTCATGTGAACATTTAATTAGGAACATATATGTTTTGCTTGAATGTTTGGTTTGCACCATTATGACGCCGGGTGAGAGTAACCCATGTGGGAGATTGTATCACTCTTGGGCATTTGCTCACCAGATGGTGAGATCTCCTTGGTCTGGGGAGTGTTCGGGAGAAGGTTGCTCATTAGAGGTCGACTTTTGAGGAAGAGGCCCGGGCCATGCTGGCTTTGATATATATATATATCTATATATATATATATTGTATTTCAAATCAGTGTTGACTACCGTCAACCCTTGGCAGCTGTGAATGCCGGGTGACCAGGCATCTCTCACGAAAATCGAGGAGTCTCCTTTATCGGGGCTCCTGCAGTACATAACTGTCCAGGCATCACTGCCAGCCATGAGGTCTGAATAGAGTAAATAATGGCCGCAGGCTGCATCATCACTGAAACCAATATATCCCAACTATACAATAGTTTCAAGAGTTAGGAAAATACTCTTATCTGAACATATATTAAAATTCTAAAATTCTATTACATGTCATATGTCATAATACCAAACCACAGCCGACTTTCTTCTAAATAGGTCTCTAAGAAAGAGCAGTCTATTTACCTATTTTGAAAAAAATGAATTCCCTCGACCGGTGAGCTATACAGCCTAATGTGTGGTAGAATCACCTAAATGGAGTTCTTTCTCACTAAGTGCATGTCTGATGCTCGATGAAAACACATTCAAGTAAATGTTGATCCCTACTTGAATGTCTACAAAATCAGCTCTTCCAGTCCTCTACAGCTCCCTCACACTTGCCTGAGCCCACATCTGAAAACATTATTTTTTTCAAACAAAAGATATTTGTTTGCTCATTGTGAATACCAGATATAAGTAGTGGGCCAGGCTAGGTGTATATCAATTGGGCGACCAAGCGTCATCATTTATATGGACTACCCTCCGATGGTATTATTTTTAGTCAACCTCGAAACCATTCTCAAAATCACCTCTTTGCACTCACTCTATTGTTCTAGAACTTGGCCCGTATGAATCAATGATCTGCCGTTCCATTACAATTCATATAACATGCGAATATATATAACATGATACACATTTTACATAATTTAATCACACAAACATGTTATGTAATTTCACAATCCATTACACAAAAATTAGCTCACTTGAGCTAATTATCAACCATGACAATTCGATTTGAATTACTCGATAAACACATTCTTCCCAAAAATTATTTTGTGAACACTATTCGAGCAGTGAAACCCTTGGGTTCTTACATTAGCGGTTCACGACATTACATTTTCTACACAATTCAAGCCCAAAATTTCCGACCTCCTTCATCAACACAAGATTTATTTATAAATTTATGAAATAAGCTTACACGAAACGACCCCTACACGATCCTGGGGCCCATGTATTTGGAGCTCATAAATTTCACTAATCATCGGTTCTATACAGCGAACCCAAAGTTTCAGCCATTTCATTCTTGCACATCTGTCTGATTTATAGCCATAGTTGTACATTAACTGCTTAAATAACCCCTCACGATTACGAATTTTTATATTCGACTCAATCATTCATATTCGGTCAGTTTTGGACCGATCGACGATGGATTCAGAGCCTCAATCCAATGAAACATTATAAAACACTTAATGAAGTGTAAAACCCAGAGTAGAGACCAAAACCCCTCCCTCGGGGTTAACTGAAACTCCTAAAGCGGGAGAGTCGCGTGGCTCTCATGTGAAGCTTTCATGCTGGCTTGAAGGATTTCGACCAGTCGGATCGCCCGTAAATCTAGGAAGCGACACTCTCTCCTCTTAAAAACGATTTGCAACTCACATGATCTTTTCCTTTCACGTTTCTCTTTTTGGTTTGGGGTAGGAGATGGCGAAGTCTACTTGTTATTTGTCATTTCCCATTTAATCAAATTCCAAAATGTCCATTTGTCTAAAACTAGATTTTGACATTTGGCACTCTGGTATCCGTTTCCATCGTCTCTACTCATGTGACATGTATAACGCGTATTGATACGTGTTATATGTGGCTTTTCAGCATCTCAAAAAATTGTTTATGAAAACTGATCTCGAAAAAGTGTAAATTCGATTAATCTGAGAATTCGACCGAATTAACCTTCAGTAGCCCCAGATTTATGAGCGATTCCAACGGTGAATCCGTTTCTCACGTCGAGATACGAAAATAAATTTAGGAATTTTTGCAAAATTATGATTTTACTATTTTTCGAAGAAATTAATTTCTGGTCTTATTCCTCATAAAGATTTAGTCGAGATTACGGACAATCAAAACACTCACATGCATATGCAGCGTTGCACTATCTGTGCGTAAATTAAGTAGCCAGTGCGCCGTCACCAAACAGAAGGGATAGGTGGCACGCATCGTATTATAGACGCCCCGCGTTAGCTCTCCGCTCCCATAGTGCCGCCATGCACCCTACTTCAGCCCACGGTCTTTCATCGCAAAACCTGATCACGACTATCCAAAATGCATATTGGTCCTTCCTTGAGTCCCATCAGTGTCAACCTCAATCTGTCCCCAATCCACCACATGAGTTGGATCTGGAGTATACTTCCGGAGCATGGAGACGTGAAATACCTCGTGGACACTTGACATGCTGGGCGGTAACGCCAACCGGTACGCAACAGTGCCTATCCTCTCGAGTATCTCGAAAGGCCCAATAAACCTCGGCGATAGCTTCCCGCGCTTGCCGAATCTGACCACTCCTCTCTTAGGCATCACCTTCAAGAAAACGTGATCACCAACCTCGAACTCTAAGGGTTGACGTCGCACATTTGCATAATTCTTCTGCCGACTTTGGAAATGCGAGAAGACGTTGTCGCATCAAGCCTCACCATCTCGAGGTGTTCTAATCGTATCAAGACTGATGGAACTCTTCCCACCCGTCCAACATAGCTTGACCGCACTACCTCCCATACAATGCCTCATATGGTGCCATATGTATACCACTGCAACCGTTGTTATAGCGACCTACCTGCGGCAATGCTCCTCCCAATACTCCCATGATCCAGACGATGCTCACAAAGATGTCCATAAACACTCAGATAAATTCCTCCCGTGACCGACCATCCGTCTGAGGTGGAAAGTCAGACTCATCGCCACCATGGTGTTCATAGCCTGAAACTCTTCCAAAGTGGTCAGAACCTGTCCCTATCCGACACTATGGATACCGGTACTCCATGTAAATGACTATCTCTCGAATATACAACCGATAGAATCTCTCCAATGTGAAGGTCATCCAAGACAAATAGAAAATGCGTCGAATTTCCCGCGGAGCGCATCCAGATCACCCATACCGCTGGCCATGCCTTTTGTCGCGTCCGCGTGGCAAGTGGGTCACAAAGTCCATCGTGACGCGCTTCCACTTCCACCGCCTACCTCCAATGGCCAAGCAGTTCTCACGGGCTTCTAACGCTTCGCCTTTACCTACCGACACGTGAGACATCGCCGCACAGCGTCCTCACGCGCCTCTCTTCATCCCGCTTCCGCAGTATCGCGAAGATCCTGCATCTTCGCCTATCCGATGCACGGCGAAATCGAGCAAAGTGGAAACTCCCTGAGAATCTCCTATCTCATATCGATCGACTGAGGAACCACTACCCGTCCTCTAAATCGAAGACTACCATCCAGGTACGGGTCCAAATTCTCGCCACCCGTGCAGATTCTGATCGCATCTCGATCCCCGACGGACACTCATCTCGCATCCCGCCACAGACTCAATCACTCGCCAACAGAGACTGCGGTAAAACACTAAACCTAACGTACCTCGAGCTTGCTCACTGCATCGCAGCTCCCCAAACTATCCTACGCTCGAGCATCTTCCACTCTCGAGAAGCCATACTAGCCAATGCCTCGTGACTTCCGACCGAGTGCATCGCTCATCACATTCGCTTTACCAGATGGTAATGCAAAGTGGTCATAATCCCCAGTGAACTCCATCCATCCGTGTCGGGCCATATTGAGATCCCGCCGCGTGAAAATATACTTCTGCACTTTGCGTGGTATGAGTACAATTCCTCGAACTCCTCGCCATATGCGTACGCCAAATATTCAAGGCGAAGACTACTACCGCCAACTCTACGCGCCGTGCGGGTAATTCTTCTCATGATTATTCAACTGACGAGAACCATAAGCCACTACCCTCCCGAACTGCATCAAAACACATCCCAGTTCGGCCCTCGAGGCATCACAATACACTGTGTACCCTTGTCCCCTGTCCAGGACTATCAAGATAGGAGCTGAAGTAAGTCTCCTCTTCAACTCCTGGAATGCCTCCTCACATCGGTCATCCCAATCAAACTTGACTCCTTCCCACAACCTTGTCATAGGTGTCATATTCTAGAGAAATCCTCACGAATTTCTCGTATCACCTGCCTAATCCCAAGAAACTACGTATCTCGGTTAAGACTGACTTCTGCCTTCTCCTTAACTCATCACAAATTCCTCGACCTTTTCTAGGTCCATTGACAAGCCTGATGCTGACACCACGTGTCCCAAAAATCTCACTTTAGTAAGCCAAAACTCGCACTTCATCGAACTCGCGATAGCCGATGGTCTCTCAACAATCGTAACATCGACCAAGTGATACCCATGCTCCCACTCATGACCGGAGCATCAAATGCCATCCACAAAGACTACGACAAACTGATCTGCATAGTCGGGAACACCCTATGCAATGGATCCATGAATATCGCCGCGCATTCACAATCCAGCGGCATCACCGTAAAACTCAAAGTGCCCATAATGCTGCCCAACGCCGTCTAGTGGATATCCGTCCCTAACCCTTAGCTGATGGTAACTAGTGCGAAGGTCTATTTTGGAGTAGACTCGCGCTCCTCTCAATTGATCAAACAAATCATCAATCCTCAGCAATGGATACCGATTATTGATTGTAACCCTATTCAACTGTCTGTAGTCAATACATAGTCGAAGGGTCTTGTCCTTCTTCTTCGCAAATAGAACCGGAGCGCCCCATGGTGAAGTGCTCGGTCTAATGAACCTCATTCAGTAGTTTCAGAATGGATTCGAAGTTCTTGCAACTCAACTTGCCATCCTACGCGGGAGTCATGTAGACGGGCGGGTACCAGGTAACTCGACAACAAGTCTACATCCCTATGAGGCAATCCCGTGAGCTCATCAGAAAACATCCACATACCGCAAACTACTCGAGGTAGGTCTAAGTCCTATTCCTCACCTCATCCTCTAGTAAGGCTCGCTACCTAACCCGCCTTAACCTGCCCCCGACACTGGACTGTGATACTCGTCTCGGGGCAAATATCATGCTTCACCTCTCGGAATACCACACACGAGTACCGTCCTACGTGTAGGCGATAACTCTCCTACGCTCACAATCGATAACGACCTCGTATGTCGCCAACCAATCCATCCCCGTGATGACATCGAATCCTCGACATGCTCCATGATCCTCGTTCACCGTGAGTGAGTCCCCGAGATCTCCAACTTGCAACCCCATATATCATCCCTATTCTCGCCTAATCCCTGTGGAGAACTCACATACAATGGCTCCTCTGGTCTCAACCTCTAAGCCCAATCCTCTATCACAACCGATGCAAAAGATGAATGAATGCGACGCACTGTAATCAACAACACTCTCGCCCATAGCGATAGAAAAACGCACTGTGATAACAATTGGTCAGATTCATCGACCAACAGAAGTGCTGATGTATGTGACACGCCGACCCGATGTCCCCCGCCGTGAGCCTCGCTCTCGCTTCTACCCATACTTCCGCCTCTCGAGCCGCTCGTGAAATGTGAGGTGCCCGTAGCTCCCCTCAAACCGAGGATCGCTCTTCCGGTTCAGACTGCGCCGCGAGGAACGCATCGTGATCCTCTCTCCGTTTGCGCTAATGATCGACCGGAAGCCGCCCCAAACCCCGATCCCTGCCTTTGGGGGGCAATCTTCTCCTCGCGGTTCAGGTTACCGTACGATAACACACCATCCGCCTCGTCGACCGGCATCTCCGTTCGTCCCGGTCCCACGTCGCGACTCAAACCCTAGCTGAACTAGAAGCTCTCTACCTCTTTCCCGAACTCCGAAGAGGATCACTCCTTCCTTCAAGCATTAACACCCGCATCCCGAGTGCTCGACACTTCTATCTCTCTTTATGGTCGTATTCCCAACCATGGAGTCCACATCCCGTAGCGAAGTCCTTACACTCCGGCCCGAATGGACAACCTCACCATTCTCAAATCTCCTAACCCGCCACGCCCTGTGGCCACGTAATCATCGCAACGGCTAGCTCATGAACCTAGCCACATATCCATCACCGTCATCACCCCCAGCTTCAGCTCTAGGAACTCCCGAGCCTCGCATGCCCCGCAAAGATCCGGAAAGTACTTACCCATGAACAACTCCTGAAACTCTGCCCATGTCATAGCCTCTAAGTCTCTAGAGGTCCTTGCCCATCTCCACCATACCTAGGCCTCACCCTCTAGCTGGAACGTAGCTAACCTGATCCTGGTCGC
Source organism: Tetrastigma voinierianum (assembly GCA_016808115.1). Classification (NCBI taxonomy): domain Eukaryota; kingdom Viridiplantae; phylum Streptophyta; class Magnoliopsida; order Vitales; family Vitaceae; genus Tetrastigma; species Tetrastigma voinierianum. The sequence continues at coordinate 376,352 of JAEQBH010000518.1, forward strand.
GTCAGAGGTAATCTCCATGGCCTCTAACACCTTCTCGATCTACATAAACCAATGGTCTTCCACCATCGAATCTCCTCCCCCTGTGAATGTCGGAGGATGATGCGCCCTAAACCTCCTGGAGGCTACTGAAATCTCCTCGACCACCGCTATACCAGCCCCAGGCCAGAAGTCGCTGTCGCACACCTACAAACTTTACAAAGGCCCGTCGATCAAATGTGGCTAGGTCAAATGTCTGGTGCTCGACCACACCCCGTGGACGCCTCACGGTCCTTGTCCTCGACTAGCCATCTACACAGTTTAAATGGCAAATTAAATACAATGCAGTATCCCTAAGGCATAAACACAGCCTCGAGACACTAATCATACTCAGAATATACAGTTGATACTCTATGTCCCCGCATTTAAATGCAATGCGAGACAATTAATTCACATGTCATATCAATTTTATCCTCAAAAAATTTATTTTCGAAAATTTCATTTTATTTTATTTTTTTTCCAAAATTTTGTCTCATTTTCTAGAATACTCAAATAAATTTATAAAAATTTATTTTATTCATTTTTCTCAAGTAGCTTACCAACCGGTAAAAAACCTTAGAAAATAATTTTTCTTCACCTCATATATTTTTTTTAATCCTAGACCAGTTTGTCCAAAATTTTTCAACCTCCTGTTCTCACACTACACTTAGTGTTCAACCTTAAAATTTATTAAAATTTTAGTTTATTATCCATTAAACCAAATAAATTAATTAAAATTTATTTCATTTATTTATTTATTTATTTATTTTGTTCCAGTTTTACTCATCAGAACTCAATCAATAATTTATGTGCTCTTACCTAAGCACACAAACAATCACAACATAACCTTGTGCTAATCACTAGCACCCAAACCATCATCACACATACAACATGGCCTACACACACCATCACACAACAATCCATCAAATCACACAAACACACCAAACACACGCACAGCTGGGCCCTAGTTTTCGTCTCCATGATTTCTAGGTAATCTCATACCTAACTTACATCAAACCACCAGCGGTGGGATGATACCAAAACCCGAGCTCCCTAGGTATTTGTAAATAATCTCAAAATATACCCTAGCGCTTTCGAACTTATATTAGGTATATTAAAAAGCTAAATAAGAATTCTGAAAAATAAAACAAGAGACCCTGACCATTAACACAAAGCCATGGTAAATATGTAATTACCACTGAGGACCTAGTCATAAAAGGGAAAGACTAGGGGTTAATATATGAAATGTTTAAAATGAAAATGTAAATAGAAAAAGTTATGGGATTCAAGGAATTGTGAGAAAAGATGGAATAGGAAATAATAGAATGGAAGGCTTAAGTGCAAAATGAGAAAAGTGTTGAAAAATGTAAAGGCCAAACATGGCCTTATCAACACAATGGGATAAGAGCAAATGGTCTCTCATTTTTGAGAGACCAAACCGTAGAGAGAGAGGAGAAGAGGAAAAGAGAGAAGAAGAGGAAGAGGAAGAGAAGAAGAAGAGAAGAGAGGAAGAAAGAGAGAAGTTCAAGCAAGGCCAAAAAGGTATGGAACTATGACTATGTGTGACGCCCCAAAACCCGGGGTCCGCTGACCACCACAACTCCGCTGAATACAAGTGGATGCCCGTTACCCGACACCACTTTAGAAAATCGGCAGTCTTCTTGAGACGGAGCTTCACCCAAATACAAGCACTGTGTAAACCCTCGATTCACTGGTCCCAAATGGGCCCAATATATGCAATATAATCCCAACATGAGTAAAAATGCCTTCGGGCTCATAAACCAATACTATAAAATAAATATCACAACTATTCTCCAATTATCTCCAATAATTCAATAGCTAGATTATACTTTATATTAAACACAAACATATATTAAAAATCTACAATTCTAATACATGTTATGTCCAAAACCATCAAGCCACAAACCGGCTTCTTCAAATGAATCTGTCTAAATGAGTTGTTCTCTGTTCCTGTACCTGAAAATAAAAGGGGGTCCCACGACCCGGTGAGCTAAAGCTCAAGAGGAGAATCGCCCTAAGGCTACTCACCACCCAAGTCAAGCAAACATAACGCCCAGTTAAACACACACCCGCAAATACATGATCCTACTAACGCTTCATGCACGACACTCCCATGTCACGAGTCCTTTCGACCGACTCACCACACTTGCTCTGGGCCATGGCGAGAAAATAATCATTCAAAACCGCTGTTTCGAAAATATACTACCGAAATATCAGACAAATATGGGATCACCTCCGAGGTGAATCGTTGCGAGCTCAAATGGGGTCATGGTCCCTATCCAAAATGACTGGCCGCCCATCTCTCCAACCCACCCCTCCGACATCATCCCGTGAAATTCCTTTCGCAAATACGCCTGCTTATAAAAATACCTTGGTCATGCACTCACACCTAATTCTAGGTTACCCAAGGTATATGAAAATGCATTATGCCATTTTCAAAATCATTACATGCACATGTCAATATGCATATTTTCAATCAACTACAATTACACACATGTAATTCCACACTTCAATCATCACCCAATCTAGCTTTACGGAGCAAATCATAATCATCACCAATACCCCATAAATACAATTTAATTCTATATAATTCAAGGCCATTGTTAACACCCTGCCATTAATCCACAATTCTTTGATCGACCAACTTCCAAATTAATTTCTACATACCAAGCTTTTTTATTCAATTCACACACAATTTCAATGCCAAAACACATGGACCTTTATAATATTTCACACAAAACCTGTGGATCGTTTTTTACCAGCCCCTAGTCTCCAAAGACTGGCTGTCCACTGGCACCACATGTCCAACTCCTGCTTCACTGGGAACCGAATTTCTTACCCATTACCGGTCTCATAAACACCAAAGCATAATTTATTGAATAAATTATCACAAAAGGACCCATAATGCATCTGGGTAATGCTGTCTGGGGATTGCCCAACCTACTCCCAAAAATTCTAACACTTCTGGCCCATGTTTATCGATCAAGCGGCCCATTCCGGGTCTTTATCATCTCAAGCACGCATTTTAACGCCAAATCTACACAAACAGCCCACTTCAGTTTCGGGCGCCACGGCCAACCCAAAATCTCAAAGAAGCCTGACACCCGGTCCCAGCTAGGATTCGATCAAACGGCCCCTACCCGCCTCAAACCAACCGAAACATCGAAACCCCTAAAATGAATAAACGCAAGAGTGAGTAAAATCCCCACCTTCTATGAAATACCGTACCGCAAACTCGGGGGTCCACGCGTAGCCCCGCTCCGCTGCAGAACGTTTTCCTTCTTGTCTCGTTCGGGCCTAACTGCCGACGTCGGATCTGTAGAGAAGCACCCTCTCTCTCTAAACCCTCTCAAATCCTAAGCTACTGCATCCTCTAAAATGGCTCCTACGGTTTTTTCTTTTACTCACGTAGAGATGAAGATTTATTTATAATTCTCTGCCTTCTAGTCACTTAAATCAATCTTGAAAATGACCATTTTGTCCCTCTATTCCCAGATTTGATATTCCAGACTACCTCTACTAGTCCATTTTCATCATTTCTCTATCTATACCACTTATGGTACATTTAGTACATGCTATATGTTTTCACAGATCGAAAAACGATGACGCAGACTAAATGCGATGCATCGAAACGTAATGACCCGACCGGTCTCGTAAATTACGAATTTTACGTATAACTAGGATTTCATGAGATTCCATTCCAACTAGATGATCCGCTTTTGTCATCCGGGAGATCTAGAGAATTAATTACGGATTTTAATCGTACTACACTTTGTAATCAAAATTACGATTTTGCCCTTATTCCAGAATCAATTTCTGGGTCTACATTTCCCTTCCTTGTGCCGAATTTCATTCAAATTCGTGACTATCACAATCACGCACATGCATATGCAACGCGCACTCTACCATGCATGTAAACAGTCATTTAAATCTTAAACGACTAAACTACGTACCTTCATCCCTAAACAAGAAGGGATAGGTGGCCCGACGTGTCCTCGCGCTCCCACGTGGACTCCTCCACTCCACAAAGGTCGCATAGCACTCTCACTAGCCCTCACTCGGGCCTTACGCCGCAAAACCCGATCACGGCATCCAAAATGCACAAATTCATCCCTCCTCGCGTCCCACGTTGTCAACCTCAACTGGCCCCTTAATCCACCACGTGAGATGGATCTGGCGTATATTTCCGGAGCATGGAGATGTGAAACACCTCGTGGACACCTGACATGTTGGGCGGTAACGCTAACCGGTACGCAACAACGCCTATCCTCTCGAGTATCTCTCGGAAGGCCCAATGGCCGACGATAGCTTCCCACGCTTGTCGGACTCCGACTCACTCCCCTCTTAGGCATCACCTTCAAGAAGACGTCCCCAACTCGAACTCGGTCGACGCCAGACATCAGCATAGCTCTTTGTGCCTGGAAGCCATGAGAAGACGCTATCAGATTGCCTCACCTTCTCGAGGTGTTCTAATCGATCAGACCGTGATGGAGCTCTCTTCCACCTCGTCCAACATAACGGTGATCTACATGGCCTCCCATACAATTGCCTCACACATGGTGCTGATTCAGATACCGCCGATCACTATTGTTGTAGGCGACTCCACTGGCGCAATTAATCTCTTATGATCCAGACACATGCTCGCAACATGTCCCTTCTAACACTGTGAGAACCATACCACGATCCCTGAGACATCCCTCGCTTGGTGTAAACGCTGACCTCTCCATATCAAGTAATCGCGATTAAATCAATGGATCATTAATCTAGTCCATGTCAAGTGAATGACATCCATATACCGAGCCCTTGCCACCAACAACACCTAATGTAATTTTGGGGCAGACAACTCAGTCACCCCGACTCTATCGCCAACTCTAAGTCCGTGATAACCATTATTCATATTAAGCCATCTCAGTCTCTCCCGACTCCTATCACTCAACTCTAAGTCTGCGTGATAACCTGACCGTGTGTTTTCATCTATATTATTATTTTTTTTTTCCAACAACCCAAATAAATTGCTTAAATTTATTTTACTTATTTTCTTGTTCTAGTTTACACATTGTAAACTCCAAGGTTTGTTTTCCAACATGCCTATGTGCTATCTACCTAAGCACACAAACATTCACATCACACATACAACATGTCATACACACCAAACACATAATAATTCACAAAATCACACAAACACATTAAATAATGCACGTAGTGTCCTAGTTTTGTCCCGCGATTTTCCTCCTAGGTAATCCATACCTATTCCTTAGCATCAACCACCTAGTGGTGATGTTCTCACTTGCTATGACCCAAGCTCCAATTCCTCAACCCATATAGGCTTCATATACTCCATACACTACATCAAACCACCTAGTGGGCGATGGATACCCAAACCTCATTCCCTAGGCATTCGTGATACCTAAGCTCGATACTAAGTCATGGATCGCCCCAAAAACCCGTGGTCCGCACCACCACAACCACACAGCGGCTGCCCAAGCTACCCGACGCCACTTTAGAAAATCAGCAGGTTCCTTGGTACGGAGCCACCCAACACAAGACCTCGTAAACTCGCATTTCACCAGTCCCAAACAGTCTCAATATATGCAATATAATCCCAACATGAGTAAAGCCTCTTGAACTCTGACAATATTTCATAAAGAGATAAATATCTACCTTCTTCTCCAATTATCTCGATAATTCAACGGTTGATTACACTTATACAGCACAAACATATGTATTAAAATCTACAATTCCTAATACATGTTATATTCCAAAAATACCATCAAGCCACACAAACCGGCTTCTTCAAAATGAATGAAAAATACAAATGGAGTTGTCTTACAGGCAGCCCTGTGCCGCAGAAAATAGGGTTGCAATGAGGATGACTAAGCCAGTGAGAGGAGAATGCAAGTAGGTACACTCACCACCTAGTGCAGGTCTGTCTTTCCGAAATAGCAATAGTGAGTAAATCGTAGTGCCAGATGTCTACATGATTACCCATGTCACGAGTCCTCACCGACTCACTCACACTTGCCTAAGCCATGTATAGAAAATGATAATTTAAAAAACCAAACTTTCATTTCTTGAAATATCCTCCCCAGAAATATTGGGTTTCAAATATGGGACCACACCCTCCGAAGTGAGATGGTTAGTGAGCTTTCGAAGCAGTCATGGTCCTCATGAAACCAGATCTGTTATTTCCCCAACCCAATTCTCGGAATATCATCTGTGAAATTCCTTTCGCAAGGCATGCCGTTTTATAAAAATACCTTAATAAACCTCACACCTAATTCTAAAATTTACCCGGTGCATATGAAAATGCACATTATGCCATTTTCAATCATTTACAATATGTCAATATTACATTTTAAATCAACTACAATTACACACATGTAATTCCACATATAATCATCACCCAATCTAGCTTACTTGAGCAAATCATAATCATCACCAATGACTTACAACACAATTTAATTCTATATAATTGCGTCATTGTGTTAACACCTCAAGCATTAACCTAATAATTCTTTGATCGACCAACTCTCCTAATTAATTTCTACACATACCAAGCCATTCAATTCACACAATTTCAATACCCAACACATGGACCTTTATGGCCATTTCACCTGAAAACCGGAATTACGCAGTCCCGAAACCAATGATGGGAACATCCATGACGGCCCACATGTCCCAACTCTCGGTTTCACTTTTTGGAGGCCGAATTTGCCACCAAGTACCGGTCTCATAACGCCAAGCATAATTTATTGAATAAATTATCACAAAAGGACCCATAGTCATGCTGAGTGTCTAGATTGCCCCGAATCGGCTCCCAAAGTGCCGCCGGTCCCATGTTTTAGGGCGATCATGGCCCATTCGGCCTTTATCGTCTGACGGCCATTTTATTGCAAAGATCACTGACAGCCCACTTAGTTTGCAGAGTCCACGGCCAACAAAAATCTCAAAGAAATTCCCACAATTAGGTCCCAGTTTTGGACAGATCGTATTCCTCATTTCATTAGTAAAACATTGAAAAACCCTTAAAAATGGAAATAAAACGTAGGAAAATCCTACCTCTTGGAGTTGTCAAAACTATAAACCCGGGGTCCGCGTGGCTTTGCTCGCGTGAAACGTTACACCTCCCTTCTTGCTCGAGTGGCTGACGGTCGGATCGCTCAATAGTGAAGCTTACCCTCTCTCTAAACCCTCTCGATCTGACTACACATCTCAGTAATCATGGTTTTTCGCTTTGGCCTCGTATGTGAGATAAACACTATTGCAATTTAAATCTTTGATCATAAATCCTTGTGTCACATTTGTCCCTCTATTCCCAGTTTGATGTCGGCACTAACCAGATCCATTTTCATCATTTCTCTACTCATACCACTTATGGTACATGAGTACACATGCTATATGCGCCTTCGTCGCATCGAAAAGCATTCTGACCTTTGTAAATGCGTGCCTCGAAAAACATATGCGACTCACGTCTCCGAGAAAAGTGAAATTTTTATGTGCTAAAATGATTTGTGAGGCGATTCAAACGGATACGTCTGTTTTGTCATGCAGGATCTGAGAATAAATTACGGATTTTAACCGTAATTACAATTTGTAATCAAAATTCTGATTTTGCCATATTCGAGAGTGAATTCTAAGATCTTATATGAGTATGGAATTGTATGGATCACATGGATTTCTTGTATAGATACATGTTTGTGGGTTGTGGGTTGTAGGAAACCCTAACCTAGAATAATGAGTTCTTGTAAATCATCATAAATCCACTTTGTTTTCGTTTTGTTATAGAGAAGGCCTGAGGCCCATTACATGTGTTTTGAGTTCTAAGGGTTATGTAAAACATAGATGTGTTTGTTCTTGTTCTAGGTTTTGTGATAAGAACCTAGATTTCTTGAGTTAGGTTAGATAAAACCCTAGGTCTTGTATGAGGTGACCAGAAAACATGTTTGAGAGTTCAATGGGAATGGAGTGTGAAGATAATTTGAGTAAAAATAGAGATTTCAAGATGAATTTGGAGTGGTCTTGACGTGTATATGGAGTATTGAGTTGATTTGGGTATCAACATATGGAAAAATGGAAAAAAAACACACATTCTAGGCATTTTCGGAGACCTGTACCGGTACACCTTTGGACTGTGCAGGTGCGGCCTCGAGTGGGCACCTTACAGAAGTGCAGTCTGCGCAGATCTTGTACACCCTGCTCTATTTTGACCAGTGTTCGTATTTTAGCCATAACTTTCTCATTTCTTATCTGATTTGAGTGATTCAAGTGGCTAATTAAACTAGACTTCAAGAAAAACCAAACATCCAGAAATAGGTATCGTCAAATTCTGACTCGAAGTGGCCCAGAAATTCACTCAAAGTGGGGCTATGTGCAAGCCAATTCCTGCATCAGTTTGATCATAGAGTAGTCCGAGTTGTTTAGAACATAACTCGAGTTTGATTACTCTCGATTTGGGTGATTCCAGTTGGAAGAACCTTGCTTTTATATATTTAAAAAGTCTACCGAACCAGTGTCAAATATGGAGTCAAGACACTGGAAAATGGGTATTTCAAACAGTCTCGAATGGGATCGGTGGAAATGACTAGTTTGGCATGAAAATGCCATAACTTTGGATTTGGATGGTCAGTTAGGAATGATTCCAATTCTAAGTAAAGTATAAGCAGGAATAAGAATACTGAATATAGGATTATATGATATGAATATATGATGTAGACATACCTAAATGAATAGATAGAAACATTTAAGAACAAATGATAGAAATGTAAATGCTAAACGATAGAGAAGTAAAAAAGAAGATGACAAAGCACGATAATGAGTACAAATTAGATGATAGGTAAATATATGAATATATGAATGAGTAAAAGCATACATGATAGGAATATAGAAAGTACAAGAATAGCTAAATCATGATGATAGAGCATTATAAAGGATATGATGCATAAATGATATAAAGGGATATGAATAGATAAAGATACTTTCTGCCAGATATATGAATACAAGAGTGCATAGATGCATTCATGATATATGATAGACAAAACTAAATGATAGAAATAGATATGAATATATGTATTATAGAGAAAATATAGGAAGCGTAATATGAAACTACGGTTATGAGAGCGAATCTAGTCGCGTGATAGTATATATTGCGTAAGCAATTATGATAACAATAGTATTCGTAGCATAGAATGTAAAGCATAAAATAAAACTGATTATGTAGAACCTCGTGGGGATGATGACATGCCTATAGGAAGATCTGATTCTTGGCATATGCGACAGATATCAAGGCCACAGTTTGGGTCGATGACATGAATCGTTTGGATCATGGTAGCGAGATTATATAGCACATGGCATAAGTCGCGCCATTAAGCGATACATTCGGGTATAAACGAGATAGAGATCGTATCTGTCTGGTGATGGTACCTTGATGCATCTGGTCCGAATCATAAATCACGGTATTAGTACCTCGGGTACATATAGTTATTTCCATTATCCGCTTCTAAGGTATTTGCGAGACATGATACCTAAAGAAAATAAGTATATACCCAAAGGAAATGTATATGAAAATATATGATACTGATATGATATGAGAAGCATGCTGGCATGCGATGATAATGAACGATTCTGAGAACAAGAATTACGGCACAAATACGATTATATGAAAAGCATATCACGAAAAACATATAGAAAACTATAACGGAAAGCGTATATGAAATGAGCGATTGCATGAATATAGATATGAAAATAGTATATAGAGGCAGTACATGAATCTGATTATATGGAAAGTACAAAGTATAGTACATGAAAAGGATATGAACAAGTAAAGTACAGAAAGTAGATAAAAGAGAAAGGTATATGACAAATATAGTTTATGAAAACACATGAAAGCATATGTGAAAACATATGATAGTATATGATATGATAGTAAAAGTATAAGTCTTATACTCATATAGGAGATATGAAAGAGGAGATAGAAATTCACATAATATGAAAAAATAAATAAGATATGATATGAAAGTATTGGCTTTAAGCCAACACAAGAAAAGTACAAAAAGTATACGAAAACACAAAGTATATGATAGAATAAGAACATACAAATGTACACGAAAGTATACGATAGTACAAGTATGAATATGAAGAATGAAAAGTATAGCATGGGCATGTAGCCATTACATGAAATAAGACATGATATATACACAGTCTAAGAAATGATATAAGTAATAGTACATGGAATACATTAAGTCATAGAACAGAAGTAGAAGTATAGGAATCTGATAAAGTATATAGATCAGATGTAGGAGCAGTATAGGTAACGGGAAAAAGGTTGACATACAATAAGCAGGTAAAGATAATAAGTAATAAAGTTATGAATATGTACTTGTAGTTATATATGAAATGCATATGTAGAAGCTTGTAATGACGGTCCTGCCATTGGTGGTTGTCCATGTATGTTCCCATTTAAAGTAAAGGCCTTGCAATTCAATACGTGTAGGTACCGAAGGAGGCTAGAGGGCCAGGCATCACATAAATGACACGGGCCATTTCAGAGATAGGTGCTCACTAGCGCTGCTTCCGTGATCTTTGATGTTTTGTATTAGATATGTATATGTATAAGTGTAGCTCCCAATGAAGGTATGATTATATTTGTATTCAGACTACAAAATATATTCAAGCTAGAAAATGTGCATGCATAAATTATTTGTATAAGTGAATGAGACTCGGTATATGTGTATAGATTTTATGGACACCACTCCGGTGGTAGTTCTTTTGTATATGTAAATGATTTTTGTTATTACAGAAATTGTTTGTATACTACAGGTACAAGTACAACTCTGATGAAGAACAGATCAATGAGAGTCCCAGTACAGTAGAGTATATAGTATAGATAGTATCACGCTCCGGATTCGGTTCGGATCCACCAACCGGGTTGGACCGGGATCCGACGGGCGTCATAGTCGTATACTGGCTACGATACCCGGGCAGCCAGCCCCAAATCCTCAAAAGTGCATTGACTACCGTCGACTACGGAAAGCTGGCCGTGAATGGGGTGACCCGGAGCATCTCTCCACGAAAATGTTGATCTCCTTTGTATGGGGAATATACCGCACATAACTGTCGAAACACATCCAACGACCACATAGGGTCTAAATGAGAAATAATGGCCACTTGGGCTCCTGCGTCATCCTTTCAGCCAATATATTTGTTATATCTGATAGTTTGAGAGTTAGGAAAATATATAAGCATATATTAAAATTTTAGAATTCTAATACATGTCATACATCATGTCTCAAAAACCACAAGCGACTCTTCCTAAATCCGGTCTCTAAGAAGCTAGTCCTCTCGAAGCTTGCAATACTGAAAAATGTTCCCTGACGGGGGTAGGCTATCGCCAGTAGTGGAATCACCCACAAATGAGTTACTCTACCTAGGGTGTGTATTCTCCAATGAAAACATACATTCAAGTAAATCGTGATCCTACTTGAATGTCTACTACGATCAACTCATACCAGAGTCCTCACCCGACTCCTCACACTTCACCTAGGCCACGTATGAGAAACATTATTTTTTTCAAAACAAAGATATTTGTTTATATTTGTAAGACAACCCTCGATATAGAAGTAGTGGACCGACTCCAGATGTTCCTAGTTAATTGGACAACCCTCGATGTATATCAATTGGGCCGACTCGACGATTGATATTTTATATGGACTACCCTCAGATGGTGTTATTTTTAGTCGACCCAACCCTCAGAAACCATTCTCTCAAAAATCACCTCACACTCCCTCCTGTGTGTTAGATTGCCCCGTCGCATATGGAATGTATGATGCCAGATTCAATACAATTCATATAACACATGCGAATATATAACATGATACACATTTACATAATTTAATCACACCGGACATGTTATGTAATTTCACAATCCATTACGCGAAGTGGCTCCTTGGAGTACAATTGCTCCATGACCCGGTCAGTTTAAATTACTGTTGACATTATTTCACAAAAATTATTTTGTGTTATTCTAGACAGTGAAACCCTCTCAGATTCATGTTAAAGTGGTTCAGCCACATTACATTTTCCACACAATTCAAGCCATTTCCAAACCTCTTGTAACCTGAGATCCCATTTCATAAATTTATGAAATAAACACCCCCGACAACCCTTACGATCCATGACATGTATTTGGAAACTCATAAATTTCACCTATCATCGATTCACTTTGTGAACCCAAATTTCACGGCCATTTCCGACCCTATGCACATCACAATACGATTTAAAGCATAATCTATGCCATTAACACCAAACAGCCCCTCACGATTACGGACTACACATATTGGGCTCAATAAATTCAAACAATTCGGTCCCAAGTTTTGGGACTGATCAAATGGTTGTTCAAGGCCTCAATCCAACCGAAACATTATAAAGCAATTTAATGGTATTAAAACCATTAGGATAAAACCCCTACCTCTCGGAGTTTGAAACTCCACAAGCAGGAGTCCACGCGTAGGCCTCTGCGATAGAGCAACTTTGTGCTTGGGGATTTCGGTCGGATGTGTAAATCTGAAGTGACTTTCTCTCATCTTAAGCAATTTGCAACCTACTGTAAATCTTTTCCCTTTTTTTTTTTTCACGTTTTTCTCTTTGGTTTAAAGGTAGGAGATGGTCACTGTTTGTTATTTTGACATTTTCCCCATTTAATCAAATTCCAAAATGACCATTTTGTCCCTTAGCTTGGATTTTCGACATTTGGCACTATCCCAACCGTCCATTTCCATCATCTCTCTACTCATACATGTATAACATATGTACGTAATGCCATGTGACTTTATCACATCTCAAGTCGTTTTAAACACGGCTTCGATGTCTAGAAAACGTGTAAGTCGACTCTCGGAATTCCACGAAATTAAGTGAGAGTGACGTGGTAGCTAGATTTATGGGCAGTTCAACGGTGAAATCCGTTTCACCATCGAGATCAGAGAATAAATTTTAAATTGCGCGAAGTCTTTGTTTTACCATTTTTCCAGAAATTGGAATTTCTCGGGTCTTACATATATTTTGAAAAACAAGTATTAGAGTTCTTAATTTTAATATATGTTTTGATTAAGAGTGATGAAACAACTCTTGAAGCTATTGTAATATAGTTGATTATCTTTTGGTGAGTATGAATGTATGGGCCCGATGTGGCCATTTTACTTATGTAGATGCCATGATGAGACACGGAGTTCCGCGAGTTAGCGGTGAGGTCAGCAGGACCCAGAAATGGGCGATACACTAGATACCTAAAGCACATTATTGGGATACTATCATTATCCATTTTTATTTTCCAAAATCCCGATTTACAATCAAATTTGTTGTAATAATTTTTTCCATTTGCCAAATTTATTAGGATTTTATTGTTTGGAATATAATATCCATCAAATTTGGTGTTTTTATTTACTTCTTTGTAATTTATTACCATTCCTGATTTTCCTTTTTTAATTTCACTATGTTTTCTTACCATAAAAGGTAGGCTACTATGAGAGCTTCTACTTTTTCTTACTAGATTCATTTGTATTAGTTATGATATTTGGATTTTACAATTTTCTATATCTTCTTGGGAATATGTCATGGGTCTTACTCTAATGATTTATTTAGGATCTATCATTTCTAGTTTGCAATAAATTTTTGTTTTCTCCCAGTATTTTAATGAATTATTACTAAAGTTTTCTTTTAACTTTTCATATGTATCATGTATTGTTACTTTATAAGTAATAAATGTATTTTTTGTTTTCAATTTCTTAGTATTTTAATCATAGTTTATTTTAAAGGGTTTAAATATTCTGGGGACTTTAATCCAGTGATTACATGGGGTTTTGAACATAATAGTATAGATCGTTTGTTGGTATATTGAGAATTGTTGTAGGAAGTCATTTCCTAATATAATATCACATTCTATTTTGTCAAATTGGTAAACTTTTCCTATTTTTACGATTTTATTCTGGATCATTATTTCTACATTTCCTTTTTGTTTTGCAATTTTTTCTTTGTTTCTAGTTAAACCCTGTATAGAGATTTTAGTGTCTTTCTAGTCTTTTAATAAAAGGTTATTTAATATTGTTATCTCTAACTCTATATCTATTAATTCACATGTATATAACTTGGTTTCTGGGATATTTACTATTATAAAATCCATAGTGGGGAATGTGATTACTCTCATTGTTGTCTTTCTAAGAAAATACATATGTTTTCATTATATATTTATATTCTTTTTTTGTAATATTATATTATCTAGTTTATTTAGGAAATTATTTCATAAGAGAATATCATAGTGTCAATTTCTTTGCATTCTATTAGCAATTTACCAAAAATGTTATTTCTTGTAATCTTATGGGAATTTCTACTTTTAGATTATATTTTAATGTTTGGTCATCATAATTTTTAAAAATATATGGACTTGTTATACTTCCTGTCATGTAGCCCCAGACAGGGGTCCGTTGACAACCGTCCAATCTGGCGAATACTAGTGGATGTGGTGTAGACACCACTCCAATCGAAGGGTAGAGTCTCCTTTGTCTGAAGATATCAGGAATCTGCAAAACGTCGGCAATTTACAATGACATCACGGAGGTCTGCATCTGCAGGTAAAATAATGGCGCCGAATGCATTAATACCTACAGGCCATCACCTATATATAATAGTTCGAGGTTGCCAAATTATCTTTACCCGACACTATATTAAAATCTACAATTTGTATGTTTATACAAAATGACAATCCAGAGTCTGGGCAGGCTTTAAACACGGCCTCTAGTGGTATTTGTCCTCCTGTGCCTCCTGTGCTTGAAATAGTGATCCCTCGACCAGGTGACAAAGCCCAGTAGTGATATTTTCTACATGGGTTACTCCGGCTAAGTGCATGTCATGGCCAAAATCACATCAAACAATTACATGAACCTACTGAGATCCCTCGTGACCGAACCCATGTCGAGTCCTCACCGACTCCCTCACATATGCCTAAGCCAAATGCGAGTTAAATATCCAGTTTTCAAAACAAAATCTTTTTGTTCTTGAAAACACACTACCGAGTTTCGGTAAAATATTGGACAACCCTCCGAGACGAATTGTTGGATAACGCTCTGAAACAGTCATGGTCCTCATCCGAAGTGATCTGTTGTACGACTCTCCAAGGCAATTCTTCGGAAAATCTTCCGTCGAAATTCCTTTCACAAACGTTTTCGTTTTTTATTTCTTTCATGTCATGCACTCGCTCCTGCAATGATACAGGGTGCTTACGATTGCATATGGAATGCATGGTCTGATCTGTGAAAACAAACAATATATAAACATGTGTATACTAACATAATTGTTATGAGTTCATGTTATTAAATTCACATCATTAACACCAAATTAAACTCATGGGCTACAATTAACAAATATAAACCATTCATTTTGAATCACTCATCATAAAATGCAAAAATCCATGTCATATTCATGTGAGCGATGTGAACCCCTCGGGTTGGCATTCCTGGCCACAATACAGGGATTTTCTCGCTCAGTTCAGAAGGTTTTAAGGACCCGGGATTGTTAGTGAGCCTCGAGAATATCCCTAACCATGGCTTGGCTCTTAGCCAAGGTATCCACAAGTAGGAAAGATCCTACCTCTTGGGTTGTCGAACTCCACGAATCGGTGTCCACGCGTAGCCCTCGCCGTAGAGCAGGCTTTACTTCTTGCTTTCTGTCAGCCAGACGGGATCCAGTCGTCGAAAATCTAGAGAGAAGACTCTCTCTCTCTCTCTCTAAAATCACAAACCAGAAGCTCTTGCATCTATCAGTCCTTTGCGTTTTTTGTGTCTCAAAAAATGAAGAAAATGTGCTATTTTATTATAAATTCTGTTAACATTTCTCATAATTCCCATCTTCTCCATTTTCTTGATTTTGACACTTGTGGCACAAAATCGGGCCGTCATTTCATCCTCTTTCTACTCATTCAGAATGTGTCACATGGGTACATGTAGTAAGTGACTTTTTTCACATCACATGTCTTTCACAAGTCGTTTCTGTACGAGCACTCAGGTACCTAGAAAGCAGTAAAAATTAAGACATCTACGAGATTTGACAGAGTCAAGCGTGAGTATCTAGATTCGCGAGACAATTCCAACGGTGGAAGTCCGTTTGTCATTCGAGATCTAGAAAATTCGAATTTTGACCGACATTCATAGTTTACCCTTTTTAAAAATTCGGGTCGGATTTGTTCTCCCTCCTTAAAAGGAATTTAGTCCCAAATTACGGACAATCACTACAAATCACATGCATATACAACGTGCACTATACCATGCATAAACTAGTCATTAAGTATTAGCGATACAAACCGCGTACCTTCATCCCCTAAGCAAAAGGGATAGAGTAGCCCTCATCGTGTCCTTGTGCTCCCAGCTCCTCCACTCCAGTGCGCCATAACACCCTCACTAGCCTCTGGTCTTGCGTCTAAAAACTTGATCCGGGTTATCTATAAATACTGATTCTTAAAGGTCCCGTCGAGTGTCGACCTCAGTCTCTCGATCCACTACATGATTTGGATCTGGGTGTACCTCACAGACATGGAGACGTGAAAAACCTGGTGAACACTGACATGCCTGAGCAAGCCAAGCTGGTACGCAATGCCTACCCTCTCAGTATCTGGGGATTGGTGGGACCTAAGCGATGGTTCCTCGCTTGCGTTTGACCACTCCTGTAAGGGATCTTCAAGAGGCGTGATCATAAAACCTTGAAATCTAAGGGTCGACGTCGTACATCAGGATAACTCTTCTACCAGCTCTGAGCCGTGAGAAGACGCTGTCGTATCAAGCTCACCTTCTTGGAGGTGTCTCTAATCAGATCAGGACCAGTGATGGAACTCTCTCCACCTTGGTCCAACATATCTATGATCTGCATGGCCTCCCATACAATGCCTCATATGGTGCCATCATATACCTTTCTTTGATAACAGCTGTTGTTGTAAGTAGATTCCCACTAAGGGCAAATGCTTCTCGGCTACCCTTATGATCAGGCTGCATGCTCATGACATGTCCTCGCAACATGTATAGTCCTCTCTCTGATTGACCATCCTGCTCTGTGGTGAAAAGCTGTACTCATCACCGTAGCCCATAAAGCCTTGAAACTCTTCCAAAAGGCCACAGAACCCTGTCCCTATCCGACACTATGGATACAGAATTCAGCGCGGTTTACTAATTTTGAATATACAACCGCGTAATTTCTCCGATGAGCTTAAAAGTCATCTTTTTAACCATTTTTCTCGCTGGATTTTCGCTAAAATTCGAATATTAATATACGCATTATGAAGAAACTCACCAATTTGTCATGAGGAAGCAAGAAAGAAGAAAAGTGCAGAAATGCAGAAATAAGTGGATAAAGGTGCAAACACTGGCGAGCAGTAAAGGAAAAGAAATGGCAAGCCACACATGCGCTGGGGTTACACACCGCTTCTGAGTGTCGCGACAGATAACAAGTTATAGAAGCGCACATGAAACCGCATACGAGAAAGACTAAAAGAAAATGAGCCGATGTCGCCACGTGAGATCGGGTCGCGACATCAAGAACACCGTGGAGATCGCGAAGGCATGATGTGATGTCGCGACAAGATATCGGCGTCGCGACATCGTGGAACGACAGATCAGCCGCAGAAATACAAAGCGCGTCAAGGAGATCAACTGGCGTCGCGATACCAAGAGCAACCCGCTGAAAGCCCCAGAGAATCAATTGATGTCGCGACACCGACCGCCGCTGAAAGTAAAGTTTACGGCGAGGTCACACACCGGGTCGCGATAAAATGCGCGTTGAAACCGCAAATGATCAAGTCGTATGTCGCTGAGCAAGACCAAGTCGCGACATCGGAAAACAACGGAGAGGAGTCTCAAAGGATTCGCCGATGTCACGATCGAGGGTCAAGTCAATGGCATCAAAACCATCGCTAAAGACCGCAGTTGCGCGTTGGATGTCGCGATACGAGATCAAGTCGCCGACATCGTGAACGACCGCATCAAAGATGCAGCCATAAAGGATGCCGCCGCGACAACATTGATGTCGCGACAAATACGAGCGACCGCTGGAAGCCTTCACGCTTCCATAAGACGATGTCGCGACAAGAGATCTAAGTCGCGACATCCGAAGACACTGGCCAAGACCGCAGTTTGCCGAGGTCGCGATAAGATGATGATGTCGCGACATCAAGAATGACTAACCAAGGCTATATAGTGTACGCCTGAAGTCGCGACGTTAGGATCGAGTCGCGATCGCCGATGATGTCAATACAAGGAAACCCAAGTCGCGACGCGAATGCTAACTCGGGCCTGATACGATACCATGCTAGTTATATCGATTAGGGCCCAATTTAGAACCCTATAAATACATTACCATTCAAACAAGAAGTAGCTTACACATGCATTTGTGAGGTCTGATAATACTGCTCATTTTTTTCTTTTCTTTTTGTTTTCTTTTCTTTATTTTATGTTTCGCTGCTTTTTTTAGAGTAGATTAGTTTTCATACCATTTATTTTTGCTTCATTTTCTGAATTACGTAATCGCTTTCGCAAGAAGTTCAATACGTAATTGAATTTTTTTGCTTTCAAATATCACCAGAGTTGAAGTTCGCATAAATTTTTCTGAATTCGGTTTACCCAGCTCGAAATGCATGTATTCTTATGATCGTAGGAATACCGGCAAATAATTCAAGAATCAAGGAACCCAAACATTATATAGAATGCTACGCAGTGAACTTATTCTTTCCTATTGTTATCAAAGAATCAAGAAATTTCAAGCCGTATAGAATTACATTGGGTTTAAAGTTTCGATCCTAATATCGCTTTCTTATACCACTAAGATTTATTTCCATTGTTCCACTTCAAGGAGGTCCTCGATATCAATCAGAGAAGACATCTGAGCTATGAACATCTCTTTAAAGGTAAAAATAACCGCTATTTTTGATCCGTTGTGCTTTGTGAGTTTTCGATAAATCCTCTTCTCGCTTGAAATCAAGACCGAGTCGAACGAGTTACTCATTTAAAACAAACGGCAGTTCACTCTAATTCGGATAATGATGCCATTCTGTTACAGTCGAGATCTAATCAAGGAAAGGGTGATTCATTCGACTTCAGGAAGAGCACCCGAAATTGTATATCCTTGCTTGACCGAATTTTGGGAGCTAAGGTTTACGCCCACAAAATGGGTATGAAGTATTGCAAAGAAAATACCTGTATAGATGAACCTTAGCAGTAGTTATTCACCTCTTATTCGTAGAGAATCGTGTCAAAATTAGGTAATGAAAGGTGAAGTTCGAGAGATCCACTAATCCATTTTTAGCTCGGGACATTCGAAAACTAAAATTCAATAAAAATTTATATAAGTTTACAAAGCAGAATTGATTCTTCACAATAGCATTGATCTCACGTTCTCTAAACGATTACTATTCAATTGATGATCATTTTCCTAACTATCACTTAATTTTTTTATTCTTTATTCATAAGTTTATTTTTCATACCGCTTATTTTTGAAACATTTAATTTCAAGACCTTAATGCCGGATTCCAATTATCATTTTATAAGGTCCAAATGGTATGAGCTTGAAGTAGTAAGGGTAGTTGATTTAAAATTCTGAGATCTCTGCGGGATCGATATCCGACTTCTAAATCCATTTTATTACGCTTAGTTGACCGCGCACTCTGCATCAGCAAATCAAAACCGAAGCTTGAAAATGACTCATTCTAAGAGATTTTGTTTTACATATTATAATTTCAACAAGTTTTATGGCAAGGTTGCCGGGGATTAATTAATAGTCCTTGGATAGCAGTGTTGTAAATTTTGTGTGTGTGCTTTGATTTGTCAACACTCTCCAATGTGAAGGTCATCTCCACGGCTAGAAAATGTGCCGACTTCATGAGCCGGTCAACTATCACCCATACCGCATCATGTCCCTGCGGTGTCCATGGCAAGTGGGTCACAAAATCCATCGTGACGTGCTCCCACTTCCACTTAGCCACCAATGATCGGCGAATTCTGGCCGGGCTCGGTGCTCACTTAACTCCGCCGACACGCAGACATCGCTGGAACAAAGTCCCCTACGTCTCTTCATCTCGCTCCGCAGTATTGACGACTAAGATCCCGCACATCTTCGGCGCACCGGATGCACAACAAATCAAGAGTGCAAACTCCCCGAGAATCTCTCTTCAAATCGGCTAACCGGAACCACTACCCGGCCTTTATATCGAAGACTACCATCCGGCGTGGACTCAGCCCAACCTCACACCGTGACTTCGACTGCACCTGGGCCCCCGATGGACATTATCTCTGCCGCCCCGCCTCGAACTCCAATCACTCGCCATTAGTGACTCGTAGCCACTAAACTCCCCAACGCACTCGAGCCGTCACGGCATCGAGCCCAAACTCCGCCCCACGCTCGAGCATCCGCCACTCCCAGGAAGCTATACTAGCCAATGCTCCCCGTGACTTCCGACCGAAAGTGCATCGCCGCCACATTTGCCTTACTGTGATGGTAATGCAAAGAAGTCATAAACCTCAGAACTCCATCCATCTGCGCTTCATATCAGGTCCCTCATGCGGAAAATATACTTCGAACTTTTTTTTTATGTTCCGAGTACACTCGAACTCCCCGCCATATAAGTAATAGCGCCAAATCTTTAAGGCGAAGACTACGCCGCCAACTCCATGTCGTGTGTGGGTAATTCGCTCATGATTCTTCAACCGACAAGTGAACCATAAGCTACTACCTCCCGACCAGATTAAACACATCCTGGGCCTCCTACTCAGGCACTACAACCATCAGGTACCCCCCGTCCCCCATCTGACCATCAAGATGAAGCCGGCAAGACTCCATTTTCAACTTCCAAATGCCTTCTCGCACGGCCATCCTAATCAAACTGACCTCCTTAGTCAATCTCACATAAAGCACTAATTGAGAGAAATCCTCAATGAATCTCCGTAGGTACCCAAACAATCCCAAGAAATCCACGTATCTCGAAGACTGACTTCGGCCTCTCCCAACTCATCACTGGCCTCGACCTCTCTCTCGAGTCCACCGACACGCCCTCGACGCCGGGACTCGTGTGTCCCAAAATCTCACCCTCGCAGTTTCAAAACTCGCACCTCTACCAACTTCATATAGCCGATGATCTCTCAAAGAATCGCAAACGATCCTCAAGGGATACTCATGCTCCCACTCGACTTATGAGTGCATCAAAATGTCATCCACGAAGACTAATACAACTATTCAGATAGGTCGAATGCCCTACGATGAGGTCCATGAATGTTGTTGGAGCATTCGTCAATCCAAAGGGCATCATCGTAAACTCAAAGTGCCCATAACGTATCCTGAACACTGTCTTAAGGATATATGTCTCCCTAACCCTTAGCTAATGATAACCAGTGCGAAGGTCTATCTTGGAGTAGACTCGCCGGGGCCTTCCCAACCATCAAATAAATCACAATCCCCAAGTAATGGGCACCGACTCGATCGCTACTCCCCGGTTTCAACCGTCGTAGTCAATGCACGAAGGGTCCTGGCCCTTCTTCTTTTCGGCAAATGTGACCGGAGCGCCCATGGTGAAGCCTGGCCTAATGAACCCCTGGCCCAAGAACTCCTATACCGGGACTATGCTCCCAGAACTCAACCGTGCCATCTTATATGAGTTATAGATGGGCGAAGTACTGTGGTGTAACTCGATACCGAAGTCTACAACCCTCATGAGGCAATCCCTGAGCTCATCCGAAAAACATCCTCATTCTCACGCATCACTCAGGATCTAAGTCCCGGCCTCACTGGGCCCTGTGCGCTGCTAGCCAACCCGCCAATCGGCCCCTCGACACTGACTCGCACACCGTATGGGTAACATATCATGCTCTGTCTCCCCGAAATGGCCAATACAAGGCACCGCCCTTCGCGTAGCGATAACCCTCCCCACGCTTACAATCGCTTACAACTCGTAAGTCGGCCACCAATCCATCCTAGGATGATGTCAACTCGACACGTCCACGACCCTCAGTCCACCGCGAGTAGAACCCCGAGACTTCAACCCGCAACCACGACATATCATCCCTATTCTCGCCTCCTAATCCTTGTGGGAGAACTCACATACAAGGGCTCCCCCAAGGCCTCAACCTCTAAGCCCAACTCTATCACAACCGATGCAAGAATGAATGAATGCGGGCACCGTAATCAAATAACACTTCGGCTTCATAGCGAGATAAAGAAAAACGCACTCGTGATAATCGACCGACTACTGACTCAACCGTGGTGTGATGGCGACACGCCCTCAACCCGCGGACGCCTCGCCTATGGCTCGCCCTCGCCGCTTCATAATCCGCCTTCTCGCCTACTCGTAACTGAGGTGCCCTACGCAGCCCCCGAGACTAAACTCGGGCCTTTCGCCTGCACGGTGCTGAGGAATGTATCAGATCCTCTCCTGTCCTACCACTGACTGGGACTGTGCTGTCCCGAAACCCTGGGATCCCTGTCTCTGAGGGTAATCCCTCCTCATATGTCCGGCCGGGGCTTGCAATGATGACACCATCCGCCTGAGGCTCTCGACCGGCAACTCGATCTATCCCTAGCTCCTGGCGGTCCGACTTAAGAACCTCGTGAACTGTGGGCCCTCTCGCTTCTTTCCCGAACTAAGAAGATCGACTCTCCTTCCTTCAAGCATTAACACTCGGTGATCCCCGAAAAGTTCGAGCATCCTCGATCTCTCTCTCTATGGTCAGGGCTGTCCCAACCATGGAGTTCATGTCCTATAGGCAGAGTCCTACAATCCTGCCTCGAATGGACAACTCTAGCCTATTCTCGAATCTCCTGACCTTAGCCATGTCTATGGCCACGTAGTCATCAGCAAAACGGGCAAGCTCCGTGAATCTAGCCACATAATCCATCACAATCATCGTCCCGTCTCAAATTTCTAGAACTCTCGAGCCTTCGCTGACGAGTAGTATCCCGAAAATACTTCCCGCCCCATGAAAAGATCATGGAACTCGTTCATGTCATCAGCTTCAAAGCCTCTCTGTGAGGTCTTGCCCGGGCCCACCATACTGTCTCACCCCCAACCGAACGCAGCCTAGTCTAATCCTCGTCAGGTCGAGGTAATTCCATAGCCTCTAACAACACCTTCTCGACTGAGACGAACCACCAATCACACCACCTGATCTCTCCTCCCGTGAATGCTCTGGAAGATGTGCCCTAAACCTTCGAGGTTACCCTGACCTCCTCGCCACCGCACCACCAGGCAATACCGCAACCGCAATCCCTACCCTCAACAAAGGCCTCGCCGGTCAACATCGGTGGTGCCCGACCGCACTCGTGGATGCCTTCTACGCCCTCGCCGACTCAAACATCTACACATGTCAAATGGCAAGAAATTAATGCATTCTAAGGCTTAATCACAAATCAGACACTATTCATATACATAAAAATATTTCATACACAATGTCCATGCATTCATAGGTAATGCAAGACAATAATTCAATATATTAAATTATATGCAACCAATTTTTTTTTTAGAAAATTTCATTTTGAAAGATTTAATTTCATTTGATTTGATTTTATTTAAATTTTTTTTTGAAAAATCTTGTGAACAGTGTTCATGACAAATGGTCCAAACAAAGGATCGAAAAACAAAGGTAATCGAGTCAAAATTGGTCGGGTTCACTAGGTGCACACTCGACCTACTCAAGGCAAGACAAAGCCGCTACGCATCGCGCTCTAGCCGGCCAGTCGTGGCTCGTGACCGGGTAATTACAAACAAGTAGCCCAAAGACCGCCTTGTCGCAGTCCCCTACCGCATCGCGGGTCGGCAGTTGTCGCACAAGACGCCAAGACCGGGCCGGGCCGTGATCGCGGTAAACCAGCGCCATGTCGCGGCCTCGCCCGCGACACCCAACAGCCGGCCTTCGCCCCTCGTCACGATACAATCGCTTCAGGACGTGACACGCTCCCGCTAACCACCTCCCGCCTATCACGATAGCAAAGATCGGTATCGTGACACAACCCCACGGCTACCCTCACTCACACGATACAAAACTTTGTATCGCTGATACACTCCAATTAGCTAAAGCCCCGTGAGCGCCTGTCGGTCGAGTCGCTGGTCCTCGTCATGTCGTAATGCAAAGTGCCCGACCATGTGCGCCCGTCGTGCTCCTGCCGCCCCTCCCTACCTGCGGTCATGATGCACAATCCATTAGTAGCCCATCCAGTCTCTCCTTCTGAGCAATTTTTTTTTTCACACCATTTTTTTTCATTCTAGCTATTGGAAAACTACCCAAAAAAAAAAAATTTTTTTTTCATTTTCCAGTAAACCAAATAAATTTATTAAAATTTATTTTATTTATTTTTTTCCAGTTTTACACACTGTAAAACCTTAGAAAAAAACTTCTTCACATCAATTTTTTTTTCATTTAATTCTAGACTATTTGCCCAAAATTTCTTAACCTCCTAAGGATACCCAAACCCGAGCTTCCTAGGTAATCATTTACCTAAGCTTTGATACCAAACTATAACGCCCCAAAACCCAGGGGTCCGTTGACAACTCCTCAACCTGCGGAATACTAGTGGATGCCTGCACCTCGACACCACCTACGAAAAATCGTGCAGAGTCTCCTTTGTACCTAGTTCTCTACCCAAGCGCAGATAAACCCGTCCCAACAATTTACAATGACCATACAGGGTCCACATGCGAGTAAAATAATGGCCACTTTGGCCCCCAGATAATATCACAAAATACATCAACTATATACACAGCCTTCAAGAGTTAATAAATTACTTTTACCAAACATATATTAAAATGTACAATTCTAATACATGTTATACAAAATGACAATGCCAAAGCCACAAACTCGTGATTCTTCTAAACGCATTTGGGAGCGTCAGCCCTCCCGTACACTCCCCACCGAAATAAGATCCCTCGACAGGCGAGCAAAGCCCGCAGGGTGATAATTTTCTACACGTTACTTCCCACCTAAGTGCATGTCATGGCAACAATCACATCCAAGCAATTACATGAACCTACTCAATGTCTACGCGACCAATCCCACGTCCCGAGTCCTCACCGAATTTCACATATGCCTAAGCCGACGCGAGTAAATATCTTAGTTTTCAAAACAAAAGCTATTTGTTCTCGAAAACACACTACCGAAGTTTCTAGAAAATATCGATTAACCCCTCCGGCATCTAATCATGGATAACGCTCCTAAATGGGGCCATGGTCCTCATCCGAAGTGATCTCGTCAGAATTTTAATTTCTTAAGGCAATTTTTCTAAAATCTTATGTCAAAATTCCTTTCACAAACGCTGCTTTTTACTTTTCCATGTCATGCACTCACTCCTAATATTCTAGTGGTGCCCCGTTGTATACGAACGACGACGCTAATCCCACAAACTCATGCTAATATATAAAACATGTATATACTAACATAATTAATTCACACAATTCGTGTTATTAAATTCACATCAATAACACCAAAATTAGCTCACATGGGCTAATTAACAAACACAAGCAATTCATTTTAAATCACTCAACATCATAAAAATCACACAAAAAAAATCACGTCACTATTCATGTGAACAGTAAAACCCTTAGATTGGCACTGTTCACGGTCACAAAATTTGGGATTTTCTCCACTCGGTTCAAAGGTTTTGAGACCGAATATCCCTAACCATAAACATGGCTCTTAGCCAAAGAATATCACAAGTAGGAAAATATCTCTACCTCTTAGAGTTGTCGGAATTCCACCAAATCGGTGTTCACGCGTAGCCCCGGTCGCGTGTAACAACTTACTAAGCCTCCGTCGAAACCGACACTATCCGACGGCACAGAATATGAGAAGACACTCTCTCTCTCTCTAAAATCACAAACCTGCTCACGCATCTATCCGTACCACATCGCTTCAGGTCTCAAAATGAAGAAGAAGACACTATCATATTTGCCTCATTCTCATTAACATTTCTCATAATTCCCATATTGTCCATTTTTCTTGGATTCGATTAATTTCTAAGACACCCAGCCATCCATTTCATCCTCTCTCTACTCATAACATAAACGCGATGGATACATGTAGGTGACTTTTTATCACATCACATGTCTTTCACAAGTCGCGTTTTTACTAAGACTCCGCGCCTCGAAAAAGCCACCGGGGATTGGTTCTCGTGACCTCGACGCTTTTTCCACGGTATCTAGATTTCACGAGACGACATTCCAACCCGTGAAGTCCGCTTCGCCATCCAAGGTCTAGAAAATTTCGATTTTGACTGAATTACTTTACCTCTTTTTTAAAATTCGACTTTCGCGCTTATACGCTATTTCACATTTGTCAGCTTAGATATGATTACAACTAGCACCAGTGTCTAGTGAATTTACTTCTTCTCTTATTATTTTATAGAAACTACTCCTTATATCATTTTGGCTATTGCTACCTATTAAGGAATTTCCCCTGAATATGGGTAGATCAATCCTTTGTATATGATTTTCTTCAAGACTTAAAATGTAATTTTTTAGTATCTCTATCCTATCCAACTTTTGACGTTATATTATTTAAGCAATTTCTCTACATTCATCACTAATTTTAATAAATGGTTTATCTTGGTAAATTCTTACATAGTTTGAAATTGATAGTGCGTACAAAGCACTAAAATATATCACACTTTTCTTTCATAAAAATCATTTCTTAAGAATTTGAAATATAAACTTAAACTATTATCAAAAAATCTTATCTCCTGTATTAATATTATATTTTCAAGTTAACATGTAAACATCAATAGATAAGTATGCTAAATTTCCTTGGATACTTCCTAGGTGACTTTCAAGTGTTTGTATTAGTCTCTTATCGTGTAGACTTAGAACTTTTGGTGTATTTAGGTTTTCAGGGAATAATGTTTTTATTATACATACTTTATTTTTTCCCTTACCTTTTCATTTTTTATCTTACTTAATGTTTCATTTATAGTTTCTTTTGTTAGTAGATTGAGTTTTATGTTTCCTTTAGCTTTGTTAATTGTTATACTATTTTTTGGTATTCATGGATTATATATTTTCTATGCATATATTTTTTATTTAGGTATTTTAGTAATCCTTCTCCTGGGGCTTTTAGATCAAAGTTTAGGCTTTGGATCATCTATAATTTCCTATTATCAAAGGTACTCTTTAGTCTATATCCTTCCTAGTCTTCCTTTGTACTAATAACTTCAAATTCAGAATTATCATCTTCTTCAACTATTTCTTTACTCATTCTGTATCACTATCTGAGGAACCAATATCATTCTCACTATAAACACTACTCATTTCACTATAAAAACTATTATACTTTCCAAATCATCTTCCTTATTTTCTCCCCATATAATAAATGTATTTTTCTCATTTTGACATTCATTACTATAATGTCCTAGCTCTCCACATTTCCAACATTTGCATTTTTACTTTTGTCTCTAGGTATTTTGTATAATATTCTTCATTTTATAATTAAATATTTTCTTGTAATATTTTTTGAATGATTTTCTCCATTCTTTTCTAAACCTTTTATATTTTATAAATATTTTTCGAGGTTTTCCTATTTGTTTTCCATATTTTCTTTTCTTATACTCCTCACACCCCCGTTTTCTTGGGATGTTATCAATTTTATCACAAAATATATTTTCTCCATTTGTTGCTCCTTTTATGATGTATCTTTGTGTACATAATTATGCTAACCTTTTCTTTAAAAATTATATCCTTGCTACTAGGCTATCTGCATCATCTTTTCTAACTTTCTCAAATTCTTCATGGAAGTAATTACTCCATTTTTTTTGGTAACTTCTCATAATATGTATTTGTTAGAATTGTCATATTAACATTACTGTCAAATGCTTCATAATACCACTTAGTAAATTAACATGTATATTCATATATCTCTTTCATTCTACATATATGTAATTGGGCCAATTTATTCATAGCTTCTCTTATTTCATTTTTTCTTTGCTCTATACTATTTGCCATCCATTCTTCCCCTAAGAATTCATTTGTTATATATCTAATAAAAGTATCTACTCCTTCAAATATGTTACTCTCGAAGGCTACAATGGTGTTATTTGTAATTACATTAAAACTAGGGGCTGATAATCTTTCCCATCTTTTTTAAGCACATCCTGTCAATGTTATTTTCTAATTGCTCTATCTTTGTTTCTTTCGGTTCGTATTTGGGTATTTTGTATTGTTTTCCAAATGTTTCAGGATATTCTTCTTTTATTCTGCTAGGTTTTCTTATATGTCCTATAGGATTCACATTCTTTATTTCATTTAGATTCATTCTCTATTTCTATCATTATGTCTTCTATTTCACTTTCATTGATTTGACTCATTTATTTTTATTCCTTCTATAGCTTCATTTTCTATTACTTGTTTTCCTCTTTTTATTTTATTTTTTTCTTTATAGATCTAAATATTGTTCTAACAAATTTTCATCTAGACTTCATTTTTCTATATCTTCCTTTTTTATTGTTCTTTCTGGATATTTTCTAAATATTATTTGTTCTACTATTTCCTGTAGTTCCTTTAACGTATTTTGAGTATTTTCTTATACTTATAAGAGTATTTTATTGTATTTCTATATTTATTATTCTATTTTCTAATTTTTCTATCTTGTTTTCAATTTTTTTCTTGTATGTTTTCTACTATTTTTATTGTTTTTAAAGCTTCATCTAATAAGATTTCAATTTTATTTAATTCCATTTTGTATTTTTTCTTTTTTTTACCGAAGTTTGGATTTTTTTCTAAGGGGATCCAATATATGCTTTCTTTATAGGTTTGACTCTTTCTATTATAAATTTTGACCATATCTTGTTATTTCCATATTCTTTTAATTTCTTTTTATCTTTTGGAGACAAATTTCCTATTTATCTTTTTATTAGATTTCTAATCGCTTGATGCTATTCTTCATTCTACTATTTTTATTGTTTTCTATAATTTTTTCCAGCTTTATATTAACTGTAAATGGTAGATATTCGTTATAATTCTCAACTATATCAGGAATTATTATGTCTGTAATTTCTATATATATATTTCTTTGTTAGATACAGGTAAGTAAATTTCTAAACATTCTATTACCTTATCATATAAATTATGTTTTATTCTATCTATCTTTCTTCCATTAAAGTTTTTTATATAAGTGTTGTATTTTCTCTAAATATTTATATATTGTACCTTTTACAAATCTTCATTATTTTCTATTCTATTATCTTCATATGTTGGATTTTCTATTTTATTTAAATTATAATAAAATATTTCACTAAAATCTTCTTCTTGATTACAAGCTTCATTTTCATTATTTTCTATTAGATTTAAATCTAAGGTTATCATTATTAAGTATATTTTTGTTCTTAAGTTTTTCGTCTTAACTTTTTTTAATATTTCTTCTTTCATATCCTATGAGACTATGTATACTCATATCACTTGTGAAGATATTCCCAGGTTTTGTAGATATATAATCTTCTTAATATCCAATCATTTCAAGAATTTTAACCTCCATAAATGTTTCTATGATTTTATTATTACACATCATTCTGATCATTATTCTTCATATTCTTCATTATTACTTCATAACTTTATTTTCAACATGACTTTATCATAATAATTTTTACATGTGACTTTCTACAAATTTATTATCTCTTATCAATACACCATCTAAATCACTATTTTCAACATGTATTATCTACATTTATTATAAACATGACTTTGCATACATTTATTACTTCAACTATATCAATACAATATCGATACGACTATATGGCTTTGAAATCATAATTCTTAATTTTTCAACTTTTGAGTGTATTATCACCATTATATGGTTTATTATCACCATTATGAGTTATAAATTTTAATATCACTATTAATTTTGGTTATCATATGAGGTTAGTTTCATAATGCTGGCTCTGATACCATAGATTGCAAGCTCTAATCTCATAGAGGATAAACAACGGACTAAAAGATGATTATCAAGAACACAGGGATAACAATTTATAGAGGAATTTCATTCTTTTCAAGGATTCCAGTTGTCCCTTATTGAGATGTGTTTTTTCTTCTTTTCATCTTATCCACACAACTGTCCTTCTTTGATATAGTGGGAAAACTGTATGTCATCTTCTGTCTCTTTGATATTATCGTCCAACTGTCTTTTTGTCACTTCTCTTATAAGACCCGAGAAATTCCAATGGTATGGCAATCGTACTTCAGCCAAAATCCGAAATTTATTCTCTCTAGATCTCTAATACTAAACAGTATTTCACCCGTGAATTCCTTTTCTCGCAATCTAGTTAGCACATCACCTCACACCCGAGACAAATGAGTTGGCACGCTTCGAGGCATCTGTTTCAAAGGTCAGAAGACGATTTTCGACGCGACGAAAGCTCACATACATATACCAGTGCCATAAGTAAAATATAGTAGAGAAACATTAAAATTTGATCACGGAGAAAATGAGTGTCAAAACTGGGAAAGGCGACATAAACGCTCATTTTGGATCAAGGTAGAAAAAGACAAACAAACGAACAGCTGCTTTGTCTTCTCAATGCAAAAAAAGTGGGGAAACGTGAAAGAGGGGGAAGGACTTCACAGGAGTAGCAGATTTCATTTTTTAGAGCGAATATAGACTTCTCTCAGATTTCCAAGAAACCATCATTTAAGTCTTCTGAGTAAGAAGGAAAGTTCGCTCTACTCTGAGAGGTCTACTGGTGATTCCCATGCAGAAGTTTTGTCAAACCCTCAAAGGTAGGGGTTTCTCCCTACTTGGGTTTTACACTTTATTTAAGTGTTTTACAATGTTTCGGTTGGTTTGAGGACTTGAACAGCTGTTTGATCGGTCCCAAAACTTAGGACCGAATTGTGGAATTTTTTTTAGAAATCAATTGGACAGCCGTGACACTGCACGGACTGTTTTGGGTGTTTGAGTTGGAAATTGTTGAATAAATTGTGTTGTGATGTGTATGAGGCCGAAAATGGTCGTGAAATTCGGGTTCACTAAGTGAACCGATGATTGGTGATTTGCCGGGAATAGTAACCGAGGGTTTCATATTCCGTAATTCTAAAATAATTTTTGTGAAATAAAGTGTTGGTTTATTAATTCCATCCCGAGTTGCTTGTGTTTGATCATTAGCCCATTGAGCTAATTTTAGTGTAATTGATGGTGAAATTACATGACATGTTTGTGTGATTTAAATTATGTGAATATATGCATGATTATATATTTGCATGTGTTATAGAATTGAAATGGAATTGGCATCATGCATTCCATATGCATTGGGGCATCTGGGGCCGATAATGGGAGTGGTACATGAGATTAATTCTTGAGAGAACTGTTCGGGTTGTCTAAAAATAATGAATATCGGAGGTAGTCCAAATACAAAATATCAATCGTCGGAGTCGGCCCAATTGATATATACATCGGAGGGTGTAGTCCATACATAATATCAATCGTCGAGAGACTATTGATTGATATATACATCGGAGGGTTGTCCACAAACAAATAAAATTAAGGGTTTTCATACGTGGCTTAGGCAAGTGTGAGGGAGTGGTGGCGGGAGTGCGAGATGATCGAGTTAGACGACTCAAGTAAGTTGCATTTACTTGAATGTATGTTTTCATTGGAGCACATCGCATATGCACTTGGTGATAACACCCAGGGTGATTCCACTAAACATTAGCTCACTACAATAGGGATATTATTTTAAAGTGCGGGGGTGCAGGGAGCGTTTCATCATAGAGCAGCTTTAGAAGAAAATAGGGTTGTGGCTTTAGTTTTATTATACATGTATTAGAATTCTAGAATTTTTGATATATATTTGTATAAAGTGGATATCAACTCTTGAACCATGAGATATGTATTTGGTTGGGGATATATTGGTTGAGTGATGCAAGGGCCCAGAAATTGGCCATTATTTACTCCCATTTGGACCCTATGTTAATTAGTTTGGATGTGTTAGGACGGGTTATGTACTGGTGGAAACTCGAATGAGACTCTACACCGATTTCGTGAAGATGTCGGGTCACGGAAGCATTCCACGAGTCATTTCAGCAGGTTGTTTGGGTAGTCGAGGACCCAGGTTCGTCACATCTCTTGGGAAGTGGATTTGTCTTTTTCTTCAAAATTTCAAACCTCTTTTTGAAAAGTAAGTTTGTGATTATCTTCTAGCTGTTACAATTATATTGATAGACATTTTTTGTTAGATCACTTTGAAAATAGATTTCTACTTTGAGAGGCTTGTCTTTCTTTCTTTGTTTTGTTCCACACAGTTGTTATTTACATTTATAGTGATAGACATGTATTGTCAGATCACTTTTGAAAAAGTAGGTTTTCACTATGAAAAAATGGATTCCCTGTTATACATTTATAGTGGCAGACATGTCATGTCAGACCACTTTAAGAGTGGATTTTACATATTTTTTCCAATGGTTATTTATCCTTCATTGTCCTTTTTTGTCTTCTTCATGATTCTTACAACCACATATATGTTGACTATGAGAACAATCTATTGATCTATTTGTATTTTCAATCATCATTAGATTGCCTTCTTACTTTGCATCTCCTGATTATTATTGATTATATTAGCACAGTGAATTGA
Source organism: Tetrastigma voinierianum (assembly GCA_016808115.1). Classification (NCBI taxonomy): domain Eukaryota; kingdom Viridiplantae; phylum Streptophyta; class Magnoliopsida; order Vitales; family Vitaceae; genus Tetrastigma; species Tetrastigma voinierianum. Next base: position 408,998 of record JAEQBH010000518.1, read on the forward strand.
ATATTATCTTTCTCAATTAATGTGCTTATAAGGAATGCTTTCTCAAACCTATAAAGAAAGCATATATTGGATTCCCTTAGAAAAAAAATCCAAACTTTGGTTGAAAAAAGAAAAAATAAAAAATTGAATTAAAGAAAATAGAAATCTTATTAGATGAAGCTTTAAAAGCAATAAAAAGAGAAGAAAACAAATTAGAAAAAATCGAAAACAAGATAGAAAAATTAGAAAATAGAATAAAAAATATAGAAATACAACAAAATACTCTTATAAGTATAAGAAAAGACCCAAAATACGTTAAAGGAACTACGGGAAAAATAGTAGAACAAATAATATTTAGAAAATATCAAGAAAGATCAATAAAAAAAGGAAGTCTAGATGAAAAAAGTTTAGAACAATATTTAGATCTAGAAAGAAAAAAGAAAATAAAAGGAATAAAAATAAATAAGCCAAATCAATGAAAGTGAAATAGAAGACGTAATGATAGAAATACAGAGAATGAATCTAAATGAAATAAAGAATGTGAATCATATAGGACATATAGGAGGACCTAGCATAATAAAAGAAGAATATCCTTTTGGAAAACAATACAAAATACCCAAATACGTGTTGGGTTTCCCTCCTTTGTGGGACTCATCAATTTGCTAAATATGGTTTTGCTATTTTGGCATGCACCTTCGTTAGTGCATGACTCTTGGCATATCCAAGACTTGTTTTGGCGTGCATGACTCTTGGCATATCCAAGACTTGTTTTGGCGTGCATGACTCTTGGTATTGGTTTGGAGTCATCAAGGAAAAAAAAAAGGTTTTGGTGGCATTTTTTTGGGGATATATATCATCTTGGTTGGCTCGACAAGAAGGTATTCGAGCAGTCTTTGGTTCAAGAAAAATTCAGTCTTCTTCTTCTCCATTTTGGTGCCACAAAAATCAGCAAGTTTGTTCTTCAAGTGAGTAACGTTTCTTCACTTGATATTTGGGGTTTCTTGTGGTTTGTTCTTGGAGATTTGGTTCACTTTTTGTGAGGTATTTTCCTCTTGTGATTTACACCTTGGTGTGTTTGTAAGGCTTATGCCTTTTTGGCCACTTTGTAAACTCTTTTGGTGATAGTGGAAGAAACTAACCTACCAGTCGTCGTGGACGTACCTCAAAGTTATTTGAGGAACTCGTAAATCTTGTGTGCTCATTTATTTTTACGTTATTTTTGTTTTATGTCATATTGCTTCCATTGATTTACACTTGTGGGAAGCCTGGCCACCAGCATCGAATTGTCAGGCGACTGGTTAGTCGGTTCAGATTCATTACATTTGTGTGTGTGACTTATGGACGACAACGTTGGGCGTATGGTTAGTTTCAATGGCACAAATTGGGTGACTTGGAAAACTAAAATGGAAGACCTTTTGTTTTGTAAAGATTTAAATGGACCCATAGAGGGTGATGGTGGCAAACCGAAAGGGTTGAAAGATGATGAGTGGAAAAAGCTAGACCGCAAAGATGTCGGTTTTATTCGGCAGTGGATTGATGATAGTGTCTTTCATCACGTCTCTACAGAAAATTCAGCACATGGTCTTTGGACCAAATTGGAAGATCTTATGATAGAAAGGCCGGTGTGAATAAAACATTTTATTTAAGCTTGTGAATTCTAAATATAAGGAGGGTACTCTATTACGAGCATTTGAATGAGATTAAGAGTATTGTGAATGGAGTTGGCCGCCATGAAGAATTACTTTTGATGATGAGTTTCAGAGCTCTGTTACTTCTTGATTCACTTCTTGAAAGTTGAAACTTTGGTGGTCCGCGATTAATGCTACGCGATGGGTGGTAACAATGAGTCAAGTTACCATGACTGTTGAATAAAGAAAGCGAAGAAAATCATCGGGTTCTTCTCATTAGGGGCACTTGATGAAAGCCAGGGGTGAGCGGGAGTAAGAGTAGGGCTCAGTGGTGATAAATCAAGTCGTTCGATCTCGATTTCAAGAAAGATGTTGAGTCTTTATTATTGTCACAGAAGGGCACATGGAGCGAAGTGCGAAACTCAAGTTCAAGGAAGCCCGAGAACAAAGAAAAATTCAAAAGAAAAAAACAAAATGAGTAAGTTCTGTGATTCATAGATGGTGAACTCATGATTATCAGTGATGATGCTAGCGTTAATTTGATTGGCCAAGAGACGGATTGGGTAATCGATTCTGGAGCTTCATTTCATGTTACTTCGCGGGCTGACTTCTTTACTTCTTGCATAAGGTGAATTTGAATGTCGGTGTGATATGAAGATGTGTAAAATTGTCGAGCGTGGATGACATTTGGAAACATCTGGTTAGGTGTTGAGATGTGAGGCATGTGGGATACTAATTCGATTTAATCTCTTTGGAAAGTTAGATGATGAAGGCTACAAATAAAATTTATTGATAGAAGAAATGGAAGCTCTCCAAAGGTTCTCCTAGTGGTAGCAAAGGAAAGAAGACTTGTTCTCTTTACACTATGCGAACAAAAATCTGCAAGGGTGTGAATACTGCTAGAGAATGACTCATCCACCAATCTATGGCACAAAAGGCTTGGACATATAAGTGAAAAAGGATTGCAAGTTTTAATACAGAAAAGAGCTTAGCGGGGATAAAGAGTGCCCCCAAAACTTGTGTTCATTGTTTCCATGGTAAACAAAACAGAATATCATTCCGTAGAAACATTGCATCTAGAAAATCTCATGTTCTAGATTTGGTACATTATGATGTATGTGGTCCTTTGAAAGTTAGGACACTTGGTAGTTGCTATGCTTTGTCACTTTATTGATGATCCTCCCAGAAAAGTTTGAGCTTATCTACTTGAAAACTAAAGATTAAGTTCTAGATGTGTTTAAGCATTTTTCGAGGCCAATGTTGAAAGAAGAGCGGTGAAACAGTTGAAATGTGTTCGCTTAGATAATGATGGTGAATATATTGGACCATTTGATCAGTATTGCACCAATCACGTCATCAGGCATGAAAAGACAGTAAAAAAGACACCTCAACAAAATGGGGTTGTAGAGAGAATAAATCGCACCATTCTTGAGAGAGTAAGATGTTTGCTCTCACATTCTAAATTGTCAAGATCTTTTTGGGGTGAAACGATGGGACAATGATTGATCTTATCAATTTGTCTCCTTGATTCCGTTGACAGGTGATGTGCGAAAAAATGGACATGGAAGAGGTCTCTCTTATAGTCTTGGGGGTGTTCATTGCGGAGCTTTTGTTCATATTCCAAAGATGAAATTACAGCGGTCAAAAGCAAGCGATTGCATATTTCTTGGCTATGGGCATGAAGGAGTTTTGATTTGAGGTTGTATGATCCAGTTTTGACAAGAAAGTTGAAGCCCGAAATGTTGTTTCTTGGAAGATCGGACTATTGGTTAAAAGCTTGAGTTGGGCGAGTGCAGTACTGATGATCTTGTTGACTTAGATCCTCTTGATCACTTATATTGTTCCTTGATATTAATGAGGAAGTGTAGACACCTCATGATGATGCGCGAATGATGATGTTGAACCGGAGATTGAGGCGACCGCGAGGGTCACTACCATAGACCGCAGATTAAGAATCTACCGAGAGAAAAATAACAATCCAGAAAATATTCTTCAAATGAGTATGTGATGATATCATATCAGGGTGAGCCAGAGACTTATCAAGAAGTCTTGAAGCATGAGAACAAAACTGAATGACTTAAGGTAATGAAGTCTTTGCATGAGAATCACACCTATGATTTGGTGAAGCCACCTAAAGAGAAGAAAATTTTGAAAAATAAATGGGTCTTCAGACGAAAGAATGATGGGAACAGTTCTCAACCAAGATTCAAGGCATGACTTGTTGTGAAAGGTTTTGGTTAGAGAAAGGGAGTTGATTTTGATGAGATTCTGGGTTGGCAGAAGATGTCCTCCATTGACGTACTTGCAGTATAGTTGCGAGTATGAATTTAGAAGTTGAGTAGCTTGATGTGAAGACCTCATTTTTGCATGGTGACTTAGAAGAGAAGTATATACCAGGAGCAACTGAGGCCTTCATAGATGGGAGTAATGACCCCGGAGTTGGTTGGAAATTGAAGAAGAGCTTGTATGAATTGAAGCAAGCACTGAGGCAGTGGTACAAAAAATTCGATTCTTTCATGATTGACCATGGGTATTCAAGAACCACTTCAGACCATTGTGTGTTTGTGAAGAAATATCCAGATGGTAATTTTATTATTCTCTTGCTTTAAGTCAATGATATGCTCATTGTGGGTGAGACCACGGACAAGATTAGCAAGTTGAAGTCGAGAGTGAGCAGTCTTTGCCATGAAGGATTTGGTTGATAAAACAAATTATTGGGATAAATTGTTCGTGACAGATCACTTGGACTAATTTGGTTATCTTAAGAGAATTACAATAAAGGTTCTTGAGAGGTTCAATATGGACAAAGCAAAGCACATTAATTGTCATGCGAGGCCACTTCAAACTTAGTTCTGATCGGTGTCTAAGTGATGAGAAAAATGAGATGCAGAAAATTCCCTATTGACACACCCCACCTGCAGGCGGCGGGTGTGCGGCCCTCCTGAGAAATCCTGGTATTACCTCTAACATTGGAAATCCTGTGAAGCGGCCGTATTGCTAAAACCTCTATAGTACTTTCTATTACCTAACTAGGATTTGGTAAAATCTTATGTGAGAAAAACCGACGACATGTGTGGTGTATAGAACAATTCCAAATCCTGTATACATCCAATTTACTCTAAATCCAAATATGGCAACCAGCATACCAACACATTATCCCAAACTACTCTATGTACATACATATGTTCCATTATACAAATTCAAAGTATATTCTTACAAAATATTTCTTAATTTCTGACACTTGTCTGATGTCGAAATCCTATAGTGCTCTAAGCGTCTTGCGTGTACACGGAAAATAGTTTTTATAATGAAATAATAGGCTAAAACGAGCTCGATGAGTGTATGCGATAAAATGTTTTGATTTTTCGGAAAACATCTAAAAAATGTAAAACTCTCTTTTACAAATATTTTCTAGAAGCTTACTTTGCTTTGCTTGCTTTAAAAGTTTCTAAAACTTTACTTTGCTTGCTTGCTTTTATACTTGCTTGCTTTTATACTTGCTTGCTTTTAAAAGTTTATAAAACTTTTAATACTTGCTTGCTTACTTTGCTTCACTTTTCTTAAAAGGCTTATAAAACTCTTATTGCTTGCTTGCTTAGAAGTTTTATAAAACTTCTCCAAATTTCTCTTGCTTGTTTGTTTCTATCTTGCTTGAAAAGTTTCCTAAAACCTTTTACAAACCTTTTTCTTTTAAAGTTTCTCAAAACTTTTTCATAAAAACGGGAGCCTGGGGTTGAACCGCATGCTTTGAAAATAAAATCCCACGGGAGCTTGGCTCAATGCGTCGTTTGAAATCGTGGGAGCTTGGCTCGACCGTTTGCTTTAAAACTCGACCTAGAGCGGCAGAACAATAATTGACCAGTATATCATGCTTATAAAACATCAACCCACTTTGGAGGCCTGACACGCTGTGTACCCTAGTGAACCACGGGAACACATTGCTTTCAACCGTCTTAGGTGGAAGGACCTTTGTCGCATCACCTTTTTCCGTGAATATGGTGGAATTACCGTGTGCAGCCATCACCGTAATTTGGTTAGAGCTCATAACCTTATATACTCACATGCGTGCCGGTCTCCTTTAAATGCATGATGTACTTGATGACGGGCAAAACTTCTGATGCATGTATGAGATCCTAACACCACGGGTGCGTGCGGAATACCGGCCGGTTTGCTTGCTTAGACTAGGGAGAGGCACATTTTTCGCAAATATTTTTGCTTGCTTGCTTGAAAAATGGTTTAATTATTAAAACCATTTTGCTTACCTTAGTATGGTTTGAATTTAAAACCAATGCTTGCTTTTCAAAAATAGTTTAACTCAAAAACCATTTGCTTGCCTTTCTAATTCATTCTTGCTTCTTGAAAATGGTTTGAAATCAGGAAACCATGAAATACAGTGTAAAGCAGTTTATAGCGTAATAATACACTAGTATTTGAAAAATGAGTTTAGAACACTCACCTCTTTGCTTGCTTAACTTGAGCACGAGTTCCACACTTTCAGCCTTTGCTTTTTAACCTACACTCCAGCCCAGAATGCAATAATTAATTGCCTCGTAATGCGTATAATTTAGCATTACTTCCTAGACTTAGTCACACACTCAACGAATATCGCCGGCCCGGCCAGTCACCCTTCACGTTTACCGTCGAGTTCAATCTTATTCGAACCTATCTTAATCATTAAATGGGTTCCTAAACTATCGGTGTAAATTCGGGCCAATTACACAAAAACATAGCGATACGGGCATTTTGGGCACACGTATGCCCAGGTACACCCCGAACTGTGCCGGTACACATTGCGTGTTGGGGTGTCTTGGAATTTTTTACTATTCACATGTCTTGCGGGTACACCTTGCGTTGCGATTTGGGTTGTGCAGGTGCATATGGTGCACCTTCTGGAAAATTTTGCCCAGTTGCTTAACTTTGCCCTTTTGCTACCAATTCTCTCCATACAACTTCTATAATTCATAACACCTCAAGAATTATGTGGAATTCATCTTAAAACAACTCCACAACACTTGAATTGGTCTTTATGGAACCTCCAAACCACACTTAACCCTAGGTGAAAATCAAGAACTCAACTAGGTCCACCAATTCTTTTAAAACCACATAATTTTGATGATTCCATGTTTATTTTCTCCCAATTGGGGTTTTACTCGCATAACCCCAACAATTCAAAGGTTTATGTGATCTTTGCACAAAACCTAGACCAAAGGAGAATCTATTCTCCATACCAAAGTCTTAGGAATCCAAATACACTTGATTCTAAGACAAACATACCTTGATTTTTGGACTTCTTCTCCTTCTCCTTCTTCTTCCTTCTCTTCCTCTTCTTTCTCTTCTTTTCTCCTGTCGTGGAGCCCTAGCTTTTGGAGACCAAATGAGACATTGGTTTGTCTCATCCCTCCTTTTTACAAACCCATTTTTGACTTAATTACAAGTTAGTCCTTCATCTCTCAAGACTTGCACCTCAACTTTTTAATATTGGAATTGTAACTTATGTAATTTGTATTATGGCCCATCTCTACACTTAATGATCTTCGTATTCTTTTTACTAAATGACAATTGTACCCTTGTTTTAAATACCATAATTCTGGGTTCCATAATTTATCATTTCCTACTTTAGTCTCCAAAATACTACTATGTGACACTTAGTCTTTCTTATACGCTACTACGATAGCATGTGCGTACACTCTCTCGGGACGGGGTGTTACACCTATGCTTAATGGTTGGATTTCTTTGTGAATGTCATGGTTTGTACTCGGCCAGGATATTGCTCCTTGATTGGGGTTAATTAGTCATTTACAATACGATCGGGAAAGAACTTTGCGGCCGGTGAAATGGACACGAGGTATCTTGGGGCACTTCAAAGATGAGTTTCTATTTTGGTAAAGGTGAGTTTATTCTTGATGGGTTCACAGATTCTGATATGGCTGGTGATGTTGATAGTCAAAAATCTACTTTTGGTTATTTGATTACTTTTACAGGGAGAGCAGTGGCATGGCAATCAAGATTACAGAAATGGGTTGCTCTCTCCACCACAGAAGCTGAGTTCATCGCCATCACAGAAGCTTGCAAAGAATTATCGTGGTTGAAGAAATTCTTACAAGATTTGGGCTTGAAACAAGAAAGATATGTCCTTCATTGCTTGATGTAGTGAGTGCATCCACTTGAGTAAAATTCTTTATTTCATTCGAGATTGAAACACATTGATGTTAGATATCATTGGATTTGTGATGTCTTGAATGATAAGTTGTTACAGCAGAAAAGTTCTGATGAGAACACTTGGGATATGTTAAATAAGGTGACTAAGGACAAGCATGAGGAGTGTCGATTTTGGGAATGGTCGAGATCCTCCACATAAGTTAGGAGGGGAGGAATTGTTGGAGTTTCAACTGTGGGACTCATCAATTTTCTATATATGGTTTGCTATTTTGGCATGCACTGGTTGGTGCACATTTCTTGTATTCAAGACTTGTTTTGGCATGCATGACTCTTGGCATTGGTTTGGAGTCTTCAAGGAAAAAAAAAAAGGTTTTGGTGGCATTTTTTTTTTTTTGGGATATATATCATCTTGGTTGGCTCGACAAGAAGGTATTCGGGCAGTCTTTGGTTCAAGAAAAATTCAATCTTCTTCTTCTCCATTTTGGTGCCACAAAAATCAGCAAGTTTGTTCTTCAAGTGAGTAACGTTTCTTCACTTGATATTTGGAGTTTCTTGTGGTTTTGTTCCTGGAGATTTGGTTCACTTTTTGTGAGGTATTTTCCTCCTGTGATTTACACCTTGGTGTGTTTGTAAGGCTTATGCCTTTTTTGGCCACTTTGTAAACTCTTTTGGTGATAGTGGAAGCGCCTCTGGGTCGTCGTGGGCCCGTCTGCCAGGGTTGTTGAGGAACACATTAAATCTTATCTGCTCATTGTACCTGTTATTTTTATTTTATGTCATATTGCTTCCATTGATTTACACTTGTGGAAAAGCCTATTTTTTCCCAACAATACGAACCAAAAGAAACTAAGATAGAACAATTAGGAAATACAAAAGTATACCTAGATACAGGTTGCCTAAAAGATATTAGGACAACACTTAATAAATGGTCACAAACAATGACTTTATACTTTATGATACAAGGAATAAATTGGGATAATAATACTAAAACTCATATAATGATAGGCACATTGACAAGATGTGCTAGAAAATGGTGGGAAGGATCATCAGCCCCTAGTTTTAATGTAATTACAAATAACACCATTGTAGCCTTTGAGAGTAGCTTGTTTGAAGGAGTAGATACTTTTATTAGGTATATAGAAAATGAATTCTTAGGAGAAGAATGGATGACAAATAATATAGAGCAAAGAAAAATAAGAAGTATGGAGGACATTGGCCTAATTACGGATGTAGGAATGAAGAGATATGGAAGATATGTGTGTTGGTAAATGGTATGAAGTGTCACGCCCCGACCGTTGACGGATCCGAACGAAGTCGAGCGTGATCGCTATCTATACTATACGCTGCTTTGCGGGACTCTTATTGACACCAGTTCTTTCTGGGCGTACTATGCACATGGTATACAAATAATTTACGTAATAACAAAATCCATTTTACATATACAAAGAACTACCAGGGTGGTGTCCATCACAATCTATACACATATACACAAGAGTCCATTTTACTTGTACTATTACAATTTTACTATTGCAAAAACCGGAGATTGCGGAGACGGTTGATGAGCACCTATCTACGAGGTGAGCTGCTTTCTTGTGTTGAATGTCATCCTCTATCCTTGTCTTCACGCTCCTGTACCTACGGATTGAACACCCGTGCTAAGCTTTCTGTGAGTGGGGAACATAAGCATGGACAACCACCAATGGTGACCGTCATAAGCTTATACATATGTATATGCCTAAATTTAACCTTATCATCTCTACATTTATTGCATGTCAATCATTTACGTACATATTCTATGTCTTTGGCCTATATCTATCTATGCTTTCTTGTATTCCCCTTTCTATACTTTTATATTCCTATACTTAACATGTGTTCATCTTCATGCTTGTCATATGTCTGCCTAATGTTGTTCTTATTCTTTTTAGGTTACATATCATGTCTCTAATCTATAATATTTTTCATCTGGTTCTATATGATTTATTGCATTCTATGTACTTTTTATATATCATTTTCTTACATATGGTTTTATCATATATTTTCTTATACGATCTTGTATTGTCATATACTTTGCATTTGTGGTTTCATATTTCTATATTCATGTACTGTTCATTTCATATCTTGTTTTCTGTTATACTTTTCATTTCTGATATCACGTACTATTCTATCCTTCATATACATTTATGCGTTCTTATTCTATCATATACTTTGTGCTTCGTATATTTTTGTACTTTTCTTGTGTTGACTTAAATTAATACTTTCATATCATATCTCTATTTTTACATTATTCGTAATTTCCTATCTCGTCTTTCATATCTCCCGTAGGAGTATAAGACTTATACTTTTACTATCATATCATATACTATCATATGTTTTCACATAGGTTTTCATGTGTTTTCATATGCTATACTTTTCATATGGCTTTCTCTTTTATTTACTTTCTGTACTTTACTTGTTCATATCCCATTAAAATTGTACTATACTTTTCATATCTTGTCATATTGTACTTTTCTTCTTGTTCTTATGCTTCATCATACTTTAAATGCGCATAGCGGTCTCCCCATCTTCTCACGTATCGTGTCATTTCCTTTTGGTTTCATGTCTGCCTAATACCTTAGAAGCGGATACGGGAAACTATGTGGCACCGAAGGTACTATCAACTATGCGAGAGACGGTGATCTACGTACATTTATACCGAAGAGGTATCATCAGCATGCGAGCCGTTGACCTAAGTCATGCTATCGATTGCAGAGGTTACCTATCAGCATCTGAAGCGGTGATCTCTGTCTAATGGTGACATGCGGGGCACGATCCCAACGGGATCTATATCATCGACAGCAGGCCTCAATATCTGTCTATGAATATCTTTGCGGCATGCATCTTCCCTAGGCATGCACATCTATCACTTTCTAGGGTCTAGCGAGACAATCGGCTTTGTGCATTTTTAAATACGTATCTGCATGGCATGAATAACTATTGTTATCATAATTGCTTATGCATATATACTATCATTACTTTACTCTGTATTAGTTCTCATAACTGTAGTTTCATATTACGGTTCTCATTATATCTATATAATACATATATTCATATCTTTTTCTATCATTTAGTTTTGTATCATTTTTCATGAATGCATCTATGCCTTTCTTGTATTATATCATTTATGCATCATATCCTTTATCGCGTTTCCTTTGATTTAGTATTCTGTACTTGTACTTATTCTTATGCTTTGTCATCTTTTGCTTATCTCTAATAGTTCTTATCATTTATGCCTTTCTTATCATGTGTTCCTAGCATGTTTCCCTGCTATTCATTTGTTATGTAATACATCATATATTCTATCATTTACATATTCCTGTCATGTCTTTATCTATTCATATACTTTCTATATTTCTATCATGTTTCATCTATTCGTTTATGTATGACAATCATATGTTCATAACATATAATCTTATATTCATATGTGCCTATCATTCGGGTACTGTAGGCTATCATATCTTATGACATATTCTATCATATCTTATCATATCTTATAACTTATACCTATCATTCTTATGACATATCCTATACTCATATCATATTCATGTTTTATGAACCCATCTATACATATTGCATTTTCTATATTTTTCTTGTTTCATAAGCTATTACATATAGCACTTCCTTATACTTATGAAGTATGATATCTATGAGATCACACCTCATTCATATATTCTCATTCCTCCTATGAATCTAGTTTGCCAGGACGATCAAATCCACTCGGATCTTCCAAACTAAAGTTATGGCATTTTCATGCCAACTAGTAATTTTACCGATTTTTCTAGTGACTGTTTGGATTACTCATTTTTACGAGGTCTTAACTTCATATTTTGACAATAGGTCCTTGTACTTATTTAAAGCTAAGGTGCTCAGGGTTCTATTCCAACTGGAATCACCCAATTCGGAGAACCGAGACTCAAGTTACGTCCGAAACAACTCGGACTACTCTATGATTAACTGATGCAGGAAATGGGCTTGCACATAGCCCCACTTTGAGTGAATTTTTAAGCTATCTAGAGTCATAATTTGGCAATGCCTTCTCTTTAAGTTTTGTTCTCCTTGAAGTCTATTTTAATTGGCCACTTGAATCACCCAAATCGGATAAGAAATGAGTAATTTATGGCCAAAATACTAAAACTGGTCGAAACTGGGAAACCAGAACAAGTTCTACCGGTAGAACGCTTCTCTTTGGTAGGACTTGGCCAAAAAATGACGAGAATGTCTACCGGTAGGACATCAAGTTCTGAGTGAAAAAAGATGCCCAAATGGTTAATTTCTCCCATTTTCATGCTTTATCATCCATATATCACTATACTTCAAACACACATCAAAACAATTCCAAATTCACCTTGGAATCTCTTTTCTACTCAATTTCTCTTTCAATTTCATATATTTCTTCAATAATTTATTCTAAATTTCTCTCAAACCCACTCTAATTATGGGTTAAGACCCATACACAACTAAACATGATGATTAGTTAGGGTTTTGTTAAAACCTAACTCATTTACTTACTATTAACCATGAATTCGTAGCCAAAGGGAGGATTCTATACTTTGCTTGTGGATTTAGAGTTTTTACCAAGCTTACTTTTAAGAATTCTAGGGTTAGGAAGAAATCCCAACAAAACCCTAGGTTTTGGGAACAACTAATAATCATCAATTGTATGGAAAAACAATTCCAAGTTTTAAAAGCCCATGTAGTTCCATACCTTAGCTTAATCTTGGCTTCTTTTCTCTTCCTCTTAACTTCTTCTTATAACATATTCTCTTCCTTCTCTCTTTTTGGCCTTCACGTTTTCTTCCCCTCTTTGGAGACCAAATTGGTCTTTAAAACCCATGTTTGTTAAGGCCATGTTTGGCCAAAACAAAAACTCATTTTTGACTTTTAAGTTTCCATATTTGCCTTTTGATCCCTCCATCTCTCTCTTATTTCTATTCTATATTTTCTCTATTTGTAGATTATCTCTTATTAAATTTCTAGTTTGGCATATGTCTTTTGGCTTTATTACTTTTGGGTCCTTAGAGGTAGTAAATTACCACTTTACCCTTGGCTCTCGAATTAGGGTCTCTTATTTCCGAAAATTCATATTTAGCTTTTAATATACCCTAAACAAGTCCGAAAACTGCTAGGGTATATTTCGGGATGTTACATGAAGCATTTGACAATAATGTTAATATGACAATTCTAACAAATACATATTATGAGAAGTTACCAGGAAAATGAAGTAATTACTTATAGGAAGAATTTGAGAAAGTTAGAAAAGATGATGCAGATAGCCTAGGAGGAAGGATAGAATTTTTAAAGAAAATGTTAGCAGAATTATGTACCCAAAGATACATCATAAAAGGAGCAACAAATGGAGAAAATATATTTTGTGATAAAATTGATAATATCCAAGGAAAATGGGGGTGTAAGAAGTATAAGAAAAGAAAATATGGAAAACAAATAGGAAAACCTCGAAAAATATTTATAAAATATAAAAGGTTTAGAAAAGAATGGAGAAAACCATTCAAAAAATATTACAAGAAAATATTTAATTATAAAAGGAGGAATATTATACAAAATACACCTAGAGACCAAAGTAAATGCAAATGTTGGAAATGTGGAGAGTTAGAACATTATAGTAATGAATGTCAAAAGGAGTAAAAGACATTTATTATATGGGGAGAAAATAGGGAAGATGATTTGGAAAGTATAATAAGTTTTGATAGTGAAATGAGTAGTGTTCATAGTGAGAATGATATTGGTTCCTTAGATAGTGATACAGAATGAGTAAAGAAATAGTTGAAGAAGATGATATTTATGAATTTGAAGTTATTAGTACAAAGGAGGACCATAAAGGATATAGACTAAAGAGTACCTTTGATAATAGGAAATTATAGAAGATCCAAAACCTAAACTTTGATCTAAAAGCCCCAGGAGAAAGATTACTAAGATATCTAAATAAAAAATATATGCATATAAAATATACAATCCATGAATACCAAAAAATAGAAAGAAGTATAACAATTAACAAAGCTCAAAGAAACATAAAACTCAATCTACTAACAAAAGAAACTATAAATGAAACATTAAGTAAGATAAAAAATGAAAAGGTAAGAGAAAAAATAAAGTATGTATATTTAGCAGGAGTATGAATAATAATAAAAGCATTATTCACTGAAAACCTAAATACACCAATAGTTCTAAGTCTATATGATAAGAAACTAATACAAACACATGAAAGTCACATAGGAAGTATCTAAGGAAATTTAGTATATACAAAACTGATGTTTACATGTTACCCAAAATATAATATTAATCTAGGAGATAAATGTTTTGATAATAGTTTAAGTTTATATTTCAAATTCTTAAGAAATGATTTTATGAAAGAAGAATGACAATGTATTTTAGTGCTTTGTACACACTATCAAATTCAAACCATGTAAGAATTTACCAAGATAAACCATTTATTAAAATTAGTGATGAATGTAGAGAAATTGTTAAAATAATAGAACCTCAAAAGTTGGATAGAATAGAGATACCAACAAATTACATTTTAAGTCTTGAAGATAATATTCTTCAAGAAAATCATATACAAAGGATTGATCTACCCATATTCAGGGGAAATTCCTTAATAGGTAGCAGTAGCCAAAATGATATAAGGAGTAGTTTCTATAAAATAATAAAAGAAGAAGTACATTCACATTTCCTAATCTTAGGAAATTTTCATAATGGAGAAAGAGAAATTGAAGATACAAAGATACTAATAGACACTGGTGCAAGTTGTAATCATATCAAAGCTGACAAATGTGAAATGACAGGAAGTATAACAAGTCCATATATTTTTAAAAATTATGATGGCCAAATATTATAATGTAATCTAAAAGTATAAATTCCCATAAGATTACAAGAAATAACCTTTTTTGTAGATTGCTACAAAGAAAATAGAATGCAACGAAATGGACACTATGATATTCTTTTAGGAAATATTTTCCTAGATAAACTAGGTAATATAAGATTACTAAAAAAGGAATAGAAATATATAATGAAAACATATGTATTTTCTTAGAAAGACATCAATGAGAGAAATCACATTCCCCACTATGGTTTTTATAATAGTAAATATCCCAAAAACCAAGTTATATACATGTGGATTAATAGATATAGGGCTAGAGATAACAATATTAAAAAACGTTTTATTAAAAGATTGGAAAGACACTAAAATCTCTATAAAGGGTGTAACCGGAAACAAAGAAAAAATTGCAAAACAAAAAGGAAATGTATAAATAATGATGTAAAACCCATGAAAATTTTAAATTTGAATTTTTTTCGAGATCAAGAGAGGCAAGCGTAGTTTAGGAATAGTCCAAAAGAAAGTTTAGTTTCTAGATCTCGGGTGAGGTAAACGGATTGCAGATTGGAATCTCACGAAATCTAGCTACCAAGTCGAATTTCATTGAATTCCGAGATAGTCGGAATTTCACGTATTTCGAGAAAACAGGTGTCGGGCGACACATGGCGAGCCATGTGGATGACACATGGCAAGCCATGTGTGACAATGCATGGAAAAGGCATGCATGTGTGTGACACATGACAAGCCATGTGTGTGACACATGGCATGCCATGTGTCACCATGCATGCCATGTGTCACCATGCGTGGCCTTTTTAAAGCCTATATATATGGGGTCTCAAAATCGGTTGTGGGAGGGGCGACAAGAGGCCGAGTCCGTGGGAGGCGGAGAAAGGAAGGGAGGAAGGGAAAGAGGAAGGGAGGAAAGGAGAAGAGAAAGGGAGGAAAGGAAAGGAAAGGAGAAAGGGAGGAAAAGGAAAGAAGAAAAGAGAAGAAGAAAGGGGAGGAAGAGAGGAAAAAGAAAGACGAAAAGGAAGGAGTGTTGCGCAGTGAGAAAACCCGGACGGCAAAGAACCCGGAGCTAACGCTGAGGTAGGTTTCCTCTGCTCGGATTTATTTGCAGTACAGGGGTCGTGTAATGGCCTACGAGGTTTGATCGGTTTTCCGGGCGAATTTGTATGTTGTGTGGTTTCTTTGTGATTGTGTGATGGTCAAAGACCAATTTTACGAGGTTTCGGGACTGTCCGAGACCTAACACTGTGTTTTGGGATGGCAAATCCTGAGCAGAATGGCAAGCGGGGTGTGCCCAATTTCACCCTTGTGAATCAGCTGCATCAACTTTGGACGGCCATAACTTTCTCGTCCGAACTCCGATTCTCACGTTCTTAGACTCTACAGAAAGCTCGTTGAGTCTAGAATTTAATAAAATAAAGTGCTCAGCCAAAATGTAGGCTGAACATTGGGATGGGTCACGGACAGTTGAGGAATGAAATTCAGTTCTGGAGACTACGTTTTGAACAGGTTGTAACCCCGAAATGCTTGGGAGCATATGGCACGACGAGGGGTGCGTGTTGGATGTTTTGTGTGGTATTTACAAGGCGGACTTTACGAACTAAGTCAGTTATTTCAGAGGCCAGCTGTAGTGGGATTTATGGCCGAGAATGGCTAATGTGTGTTATTGCCATAAATTGAATAACATACGGAATATGTGAAATTATGTGATATATGTGTGATAAAGATGGAAATAATTATATGCATTGGGTTGTATGACTGACATACTATGTCTCGACCCAGGAATATGAATTAAGGCACTTACTAGTAATGGTTGAATTATGTTAATACATGCTTGAATGATATGTTGACGAGATAGTGAATGATAGAAAATATGTAGTATGCTTATGTGATGTACTAATTTGAATGTGGAATATCCAACATATTGTAGCTAATATGCTAAATATATGAAATGTTGTGTGCATTAGACATGAGTATTCATAGCACACACATAGTGTCTGATGTGGAATGTCCATGTAGAGGTCTTCATACATTGGTCATGGGTTTGATCGCCGATGCTTTCAAATTGCCGTACATTGGTGTCGGTAACACCACATTACATGAGAGTGTGTACATGGTACTGATTTGGCACTGCGTTTGGTGTTGAATCGTGTGGGCTTGGGAATGGGACGAAGTCCAATTGAGTTCCACAGTGTTAAACGAAAATGGAAAATGAAATGTGTCGGGCATAGCAAGTAGGGGATAGATACCCCCTCAGGTGAAAGCGCTGAAAGCACAGTTGAAACGGCGTATCCACTAGTGAAAGCAGAAAAATGTCGGAGGGTGTAAAGAGACCAGCGGTGAGACCACACGAAAAGGATACATTGCCCAAAAAACCACGAAATGATTAAATAAATATCCGCATAGATTCTGGGTTGTGAGATGGGGTCGGGACTGACTTAGTATTGATTTCCCATTGGCACTTGCATTGGGTGGTGGGTCGGAGGGTTGACTTGGTACTTAGGGTGCCATGAGTGTCGCCTCATACATGCATGTAATTTTCCATGATAGGACAACATGTACGGATTGTAGTTGTTGGTTTGACTATGAGATGATCATTTTGCATGTGCACCTGGGTGGGGGGAGCCCAGCCCTTGTGGGATTTATCTCTCGGGCGTTAAGCTCACCCCGTCGTGGGACTCCTTTCGGTGCGAGGACGGTACGGTGAGACAACGGTCGGGATTATGAAGCGGGGCGGGGCTATGGCCTTGTTTATGTATATATTAGAGCGAACTAGTTTTAATATATGTTTTGTATTAAGAGTGATGTAATAACTCTTGGATCTATAAATGTATGGTCTCTTAGAGTATGGGCGAGTATAGACGATGAGCCTTATTAGGTCATTTACTTGAAATATGGGTCTCATGATATGAGACACGAGGTTTCCGTAGGTTGTGATTGATCAACGGGACCTCGAGGTTTTAGGATGTCACGGCTTGATGTCGAGCTTAGGTATCTGATACACCGGGCTTGGTGAGGCATGGGTCTAGGACATCTTTGTTGTTAATGTGTGTAGAACACCACGACTTGGTATAAGCTTGGTGTTGGAGCTTGAGTTAGGATTACCTGGTGCTTTCGAGAATTGATAGTCGGATCATAGTTCGGCATCGAAGGTCTGGAGTAGGAGGTTACCTAGAGTCCACGAGAACTTGAGGATTAGATCCACGTCATGCATTGTGTGTTTTCTTGTGTATGCTTTGATTGTATGTGCGTGATTGTGTGTTACAAATTGCGTGAATTATATACGTGGTGGATGTATGTAGAATCACGAACACTAGGTTTGAAGCGGAACCTTAGGAGTTCGAAAGCGAGCCGGATGGTTCGGGATGTCGGTCTGTGCGGTTGTGACACATCGGTTGTAATAGATTGTGATGTAGAGTTACCACCTACCGCCAAGCGGTACTTGTGTTGTGTTTCGAGAATAGGCATCTTCACCCATGCGTGTATTATTCATGATGGCCGCGGCCGGAGTTGACGAGGTTGGCTAGCTAGCCTTACCACAAGAGGGCAGTGAGGATAGTCTACCTGGGTGGTTTGTGAGTCGCGGATGTTTTCTAGGCGAGCTACGGGATTACACTCCGGGGGCGTAGACTTCGCGTGGAGTTGCATCTGATCGTGGCCGTAGCCCATGACTCAGTAAGATGGCGCCCGGTTGGGTTGTGGGAGCATAAGGTCGGGATACACGGAGAGTTATTGAGCGAGGGTTTCATTAAGTAGGAACGCTTCACCATGGGCGCTTCCGGTTCTATTTGTGAAGAAGGATGATAAGACCCTTCGACTATGCATCAATTATGACAGGTTGAGCGAGGTTGCAATCAAGAATCGATGTCCATTGCCGGATTGATAACGTGTTTGATCGGTGAGAGAGGCTGAGTCTACTCCAAAGATGAACCACGCCTTGGTTACCATCAGTTGAGTTAGGGAACATCAGCAAAACAACGTTCAAGACGCGATATTGGCACTTTGAGTTTACGGTAATGCCCTTTGGATTAACGAATGCACCAGCAGCATTCATGGACCTCATGAATAGGGTGTTCCAACCTTATTTAGATCAATTTGTGGTGGTCTTTGTTGATGACATCTGATACTCAGGCGAGGTGGAGCATAGAGAATCACTTGAGAGTCGTACTATAGCTTTTGAGGGATCATCAATTATATGCAGTTGATGAGTGTGAGTTTTGGCTAGATTGAATTTCTTGGGACATGTGGTGTCGGCTTGAGCGTGTCGGTGGACCCGGGGAAGGTTGAGGTTGTAATGAGTTGGGGCCAGAGAGTCGATCTTCGAATCGTAGTTTCTTGGGATTGGTAGGGTATTACCCGGGAGGTTTATAGGATTTCTCATTGCGGCCGCTATGACAAGGTGACTTGGGAAGGAGTCGGTTGTATGAATGACTCGTGTGACGGCGTTCCGGGGCTGAAGGAGGCTTACTTCAGCTCTATTCTAATAGTCCCGAAAGGAGACCCCGAGTGAGTGTCTTGTGATGCTTCGAAGAGACGGAGGCGGGGTGTGTTACGTGCGATCCCGGAAAGGTTGGCTTATGGTTCTCGGCGGTTGAAGAAGTCATGGCGGAATTACCCCACCGTGACATGGGTTAGGTAGTAGTCTTTGACTTGAAGATTTGGGCGCCACTTCAGCATATGGTGAGTAGTTCGAGGTGTTTCGGACCCGCAAAAGTCACGAAATACATCTTCCACGCAACGGACAACAACATGAGGAAGCATAGGTGGATGGAGTTTTTAGAAGATTACGACTTCACTTTGCATTACTATCCCGGTAAGGCAAATGTGGTGGCTGATGCGCTTAAGCCAGAAAGTCCACGAAGTCTTGGCCAGTATAACTGCAGGAGTGGCGGATCTCAAGGCAGTCTACGATAGTTTAGGCTGCGATACGATAGGTAAACTCAGTACCTTAGAATTATGATGGCTACGCCGTCTCGGCCAGTGATAGATTCCCAAGTGTAGGACGTAGAACTAGTATCCATCAGGGACCGAGTACAATCAGGTCTAGCAGACGAAGGTTGGGCTATCCACACATATGGTAGTCTTCGGTATAGGGGGCTGTGGTCCCAATCGACGAGGAGATCTCGGGAGTTCCATTGCTCCCAATTCGTTTGTGCATCCGGGTAGCGCGAAGATGTATCATGACCTTCGTCACGGTGTGCGGGCGAGATGAAGAAGTATCGGGGGATGTCCCGACGGTGTCGCGATGCCCGGCGAGGTCAGGGTGAGCACCGGAGGCTAGTGGGGCTACTCCGACCATTGGGTTAAGCGGAGTGAGATGGGAAAGAATTTGCCTAAGTAAGCTTACCCGACTCCTCGAGTATCGACACAAATCCATATGATAATGATTCATACCATGTAGTACACTATGTCTCTTAAAGAAAATGGGAAGAGATGTAGTTTTATCACCTGCGGTCTCCCTGCAGATTCGGCTTCAGCAGCATTAGCCATCACGAAATCTTCCCGGGTGCTCATTTGGGTCTTCGATTAGATGACCGATGGCGATGTTCTTGAACCATTGTAATTAGAAACGGCTTTAGTTAGGTGTTTGCATCCTTTGTAAATTGTTTGATTGCGAATACTCTTCTTGAATAATAGGCCTCGAATCCTCCATTGTCACGGTAATGGGGGTGATTTGTTGTCCTCTGTTCCTCTGTTTGGTCTTATCTCTTCCTGCCATAGGCTGCGTTTTACGCTCTTTTTGTCTTTCTTAAACTCTGACGTTCTCTCCAATTTAGTGTTTCTTTGGAATCGGTCGGATCCACATTTCCTATGCATTAAAGGTTTTCCTGAAATAAAAGCATACTCATATTAATAGGATTAGTCAAACCTAACAAATATTTTCTACATGGCTTGTTAAAAATTAGTGACTAATGTAGTCACTTCTTGAAAAGCTATTTTGTTCTTTTCTTAAAAATGTCCAAATTAGTATTTCCTTCTTTCGTCATAATATTGATCTAATTAATTCTTTCGATCCCCGACAACGGCGTCAAAAACTTGTTTGACAATCTAAATTCTCCCACTATGTAAGTGTGAGTGATGGATCAAAACATCAACACAAATTTATAACGTTATTACCCAAGGATTATTATTTAATCCCAGCCCAATAATGAAACTTGTTTGTTATATTTCTTTATTATCTTGATTAAAACGGTTTCATAAGAATAGCTGAATTTCTTTCTGGTTTTGATGTGATTACGCAGGATGGACGGAGTCGAGCAGTAATAAAAAGTTAGTTTAAGTCAGATATCGATCACGAAGTCTCAAGAATTCTCAATCAACTACCACGACTACTCCGACTCTTACTATTTGGACGATGATTTGCAATTGATATACCCCTAACAATCTTTAAAATAATGAAAAGTGAAAACATCAAACTAAGAGCAAAATGAAATAATGCTTAAAATAAAAAAATAAAGAAATAGGCGGTCGATTAGCTTTTAAAGGGGAGCATTGAAAATACAAGCATTGTGAGAAACATCAATTCTGCCCGACTGACCACGTAGCTTTACTTCATGAACCTCGGATTTAGAATCGGAGTCAAGGAAAATGGTAATGCCATGTGGATTTCTCATAACGACACATTTCATCATCTATCTTCCCTGTTTCTTTCGAAGACAAAGGATTAGATAACTACTTTTATCCCGAGTGCCTTGTTGGGTATTTTTTTCTTTTTCAATACTTCATACCCCGGGAACATGAATGCCAAACAACAACACCTAAGACATAGGCAAGCATGGGTTTTTACACTATAAGTTTCTCATCCTCAAAATTGGGCAGTTCATTCTTTCCTTGATTAGATCCTTGCTAACACGGGTTAAACTTCTTGGTAGATCAAGGCGAACTCTGCTCATTTTAATTGATAAGTCATTCAACTCATTCTCGGTTTCAGAAGTGAGAAGAAGATTTATCGATTATAATTCTAAAGCCCATTAGATCCCCGATATTAGGTTCGTATACCCTTGAATGTTCAATACTCTGGGGAATATGCAATGTCCTCGGGAGGGCCTCTGGAAATCGAGCATGAAACGATCCCCATTACGGTGAAGGACACTAATATTTGGATCGGTCTAACAAATAATAAACAAAATCGGCAAGGCGATTAAGGGACGAGATTCAGTAGACTACGATAAATTACGCATAAAGATAAATTCTAACAACGAGAATAATTTCAACAATTTGGGTTTCTAAATTACTTCATTACAACGGTAGCTCTACGATCAAGAATTTCTGTAAATCTGAGGCGGAGTTCGAATTCAAAATTTGTTTGGACTTCAAGCGAACGGGTATTAATTTGGGAAAATAACATTACGCGTCGGCTTCAACTGCTTGACTAACATCGAGATCAAAATTCAAATGAAAATGGCAATTTACTCCTAATCTAATCTAAAAATAACGACAAAAGCGAAGAAAAGAAAAAGAAAAATTAACTACACGAGCAACCGACTACGGACTTCTACTCTTTACGGGCCGCCAAGAGAATTGCTTTCTTTTAGTAGCGGCTGCGTATTTATAGGGTTTGGAGGTTGAATCCACTATTTGTGGATTTCAAAATAAGCGGCCCATTTGTTGTTCATGTCGCGACTTCATTTGTTTATCCACGACCTTGACTTGATGTGCGACCTGCGTTTTACGTCGCGACCAGCGTTCTTGTTTATGAGGAAACGTTACGATGTCGCGACTTCGCTTCGCGTTCGCGACTTCATGCTACTGCACATTAGCGATCTATTTTGAAGTCGCGACCTGTTATATCGCAGCTTAGTTTTAATTGTGCGTAGCGAGAAAGCTTTTATCTGCTTGCCTTTAACCCAATGGATCGATGTCGCGACTGCGAATGGCGTTCGCGACTTCCTTTCTTAGCATTGTCGCGTGCCCGAAGGATGTCGCGACTTCACCTTTCTGTATTTTGAGTTCTTTTGAGGTCGCGACTTCAATCATACGTCGCGACTTCAATGTTATGCTTATGAGCTCTTCTGATGTCGCGGAAGCTTTTCTTTTGTCGTGACTTGTCTTCAGCATCTCTGGGATATGATATCGCGGCCTGGCTAAATGATAATCGCGATACCGTTTCTTCTTCTTGATGTCGCGACCGAAGGGCGTGTGACTTCCTTTCTTTAATAGCCCCGAAGTCGCAACGTTTACTTCCAGGCGATGTCGCGACCCTTTGAAGGGCCGTCAGCGACATCTTCTGATTCAGTGTTTGATGTCTCTATCTGTTCTAACTATCGCGACCTCTATGTTCAACCTCTTTGAAAATCTTTTGTCGCAACTTCTAATAAGTGTCACGACCTCCATGTCTACTGCTAAGCTTTCAATTATGTCACGACCTCGAAGTGGTGTCGCGACATCCTGTCTGCTTCTTCATTAATTCCTGGTCATCTGATTTGGAGTTTTTGTTGCGACCTTGGTGTTGTCTTCATTGCAGTCAATTAAAACTTATCAAAATCTTTCTTTCAAAAATTAGTTGCGACTTAAAGCTCACTTGAGAGGTGTTCTTGTGGCTTTGTGGTCGGCTCCTTGTCGCGACCTCATGGTGGTATCACGACTTCATTTATCTCCGTTTGGTGTCGCTGACGTCCCGATGATGTCGCGACATGAACTGTTTGCTTCTTTTATTCGACCAAGTCATATTTTGTCACCGACTTCCTTACGCGGAGTCCACGACTTCACTTATTCACTCTTCGAGTTTCTTCTTTAAAGCCAAATTTGTTGGTCGTGACTTGGAATTCTTGACGCACTTTCTGTCAGCGACTTCAATTCGGTTTGACTTAAATTCTGCCGAGGCTGATTTCTTATGATTTTACTCAAATTTGATTTTACCTTTGTATTTTCACCAAATTAGGTGATTCAATTATGGTTTCTTATGAAACAATTTCTCATCATTATTCTCATTATAAACTCAGAAAAATGTATTAAAAGTCTCATGAGTTTTTGGACTCATCAGAGTGTAAGTGGGAGCACATCATGATGGACATTGTGACTCACTTGCCACGAACATCGTGGAAGCGGGATACGGTGTGGGTTATAGTGGACCGACTCACCAAGTCGGCACATTTTCTGGTCGTGCGAATGACCTTCACGCTGGAGGAATTCTACAGGTTGTATATACGGAGATATGGAAATGCGGGTTGCTGGAGTTCCAGTCTCCATAGTATCGGATCGGGATCCTCGGTTTACGACTCAGTTCTAGAAGAGTTTCCAGAAGGCCATGGGGACACATCTATCGATGAGTACGGCTTTTCACCCTCAGACGGATGGTCAATCAGAGCGGACTATTCATATTTTAGAGGACATACTGCGAGCATGTGTCCTGGATCTCAAGGGTAACTGGGAGGAGCACTTGCCCTTGGTAGGGATCGCCCCTGTGAGTTGTCGAGGCGAGTATTCGAATGAGCGCCCTATGAGGCTCTCTATGGGAGGCCATGCGATCATGGAAAATATGTTGGGCGGTGGGAGAGGCTCCATCAGGTCGGTTGATCGAGAGACACTTCGGAGAAGAGTGGGTATGATACAGGCGTCTCCCTTGCGCTGGTGTGAAGAGTTCGCAGTGATGTCTGACGGCGACCTCACAAGAGTTTAAGGCGGGTGATCATGTCTTCTTGAAGGTGATGCCTAAGAGAGGAGTGATTAGATTCGAAAAATGAGGGAAACTGTCACCGAGGTACATTGGACCCTTCGAGGTACTAGAGAGGGTGGGCGCGGTTGCGTATCGGTTAGCGTTGCCGCCAAGTTTTTCGAGCGTTCATGAGGTGTTTCACGTCCACATGCTCGTTACACTGTAGATCTAACTCATATAGTGGATTGGGAGAAGCTTATTGATGCGGATGAGACCTTCGGAGGACCGGTGCGTATCATGGGATGGCGAGGCGGGTTTGCATGGCAAGACCGTGAGGCTTGTAAAGGTGTTGTGGCCGACATCGGTCGGAGCGGTATGGGAGGCGCGGGACAGAATGCGCGCCAACTATCCTTCTTGTTCTACGGGAAAGTGATTCGTGCCACAATAGGATGATCCGGAATCAACAAAATTTATATCCTAAGTTCCTCTGCTTTGCCGTGGTCAAGCTCTTGCGAGTATAGTGGCTCTAGGGTCGAACACGGGGATGGGTTTTCTTCGTACAAATGACTTACGGTGAGGCGAAAATGGTGAATTCAATTTGGATTTTAAAGGCTTGGTAAACGGGGTTTTGGGTGTTCAGCATTGGCAACGAAAAAAGCTGGCAAATAGAACCCCTTTAAGTGTTAGGCCAACGGTTTGGGGTTTTTAAGTTAACACGTATCCCGGGTATTTTTCCTCGAGTTGGGGAGGATGACATAGTCATTTCCCGAGCGGGATCTTCATTACAGCTTTAAAAACTAAACCCTATGATTTTCCTTTGAAACATAGCATTTTAAATGGGCATAAATGTCCCTAACGGTGAAAACACATCTCTAAAACCCTACTCCCACGATAACTAACGGGGAGACAACTAAGCGAGCCTCAATGGATCTGAGTAAGTATCGAACCCGAATCTTGCCAAATACACATTAAAGAGCATGCTTAAGAGATTTTAACCTAAGTGGCTTGAGGAACACAAACAACCATAAATACGTGTGTTAAAGCGGAGGCAGAGTGAGTTACTCCACCCTAATCGTCCTCTTCAAGGAGGAAGAGGTGCAGCAGAACATCCTTTGAGTTGTCATCCTCGGAGGGTGTTTTGGTGGCAGAAAAGGGAGAAAATATGAGAGAAGGAAGAGCTACGAGGGCGCCTCCCGGCTTCTACGTATATCAAAAATGGGTCTGTTCCAGTTGTACAAAGCGAGACTATATAGATGCTGAGTGTAAGGGAAGTTATTAAAAAAACCAAAATCGGAAGGTTATTACAGGGTAAAATGGAAAAAACCAAAGCAAAAGCAAGCGAGGGTGTAGCGTGGCTTGAGCGAGGCGGCGGGAGGAGCAGTCTTGGAGGCGGGAGCAGTGCTCGCGGGCTTTCTGCGGTGGTGTTTTTCTTAACATTTTGCTCTTCTTTCCTTCTGATCTTTGATCTGCAATGTTGAGTTTGACTTGAATTCTTGGGTTTGGATCGACTCAACAATTTTGGCATAATTAGCTCGCGCAAATTGCCACAAAAAATACGATCATTAAAATAGTAGGAGTTGTAATGTGCAAATCGGGTTAATTAGAATGATTAGTACACAAAAAGAACTCAAAACCTATAATAAAAAGGGCTCAAAATAGCACTTTTTGGGCACTAATCAGAAAGGTACGCTTTCTAGTCATTAATGTTTTAAATGACTGTCGCATATGCATGTGTTTGAATGTGTATGTATGCGAAAATTTCGGGACGAAATTATTTTAAGGGGGGGAGAGTGTAAAACCCATGAAAATTTTAAATTTGAATTTTCCGAGATAAAAGGGGCAAAAGCGTAGTTCTAGGGAATAGTCCAAAGATAAGTCTGGATTTTTCTAGATCTCGGATGGCAAAACGGATTGCACCGTTGGAATCGTCTCATGAAATCTAGTTACCCAGTCGAATTTCATTAAATTCCGATATAGTCGAAATTTCACGTATTTCGAGAAAACGGGTGTCGGGCGACACATGGCGAGCCATGTGGATGACACATGGAAAGCCATGTGTCTGTGCGGCAAAGGCATCCATGTGTGACATGGCGAAACCATGGTGTGTGACACATAAGCAAAAATACATGTGTGTGACATGGCATGCCACCATGCATATTTTTTAAAGCCTATATATATGGGGTCTCAAAATGAGTTTGTGGGGAGGGGCAGCAAGAAGCAGTCCGTGGGAGGCGACAAGGAGAAAGGAGGAGGAAGGGACAAGAGGAAGGGAGGAAAAGAGGAGAGAGAAAGGGAGGAAGGAAAGGAAAGGAGAAAGGGAGGAAAAGGAAGAAAGAAGAAAAGGGAGGAAGAGAGGGAAAAAGAAAGGAAGGAAGGGTGTTGCGGTGAGCAAACCCGGACCGAGCAAAGAACCAGACTGCGCTCTGAGGTAGGTTTCCTCCTACTCGAGTTTATTTTCATACAGGGGTCGTGTAATGGCCTACTAGTTTCGTCGGTTTTCGAGGCGAATTTGTATTTTATTAATGGTTTCTTTGTGATTGTGTGATGGTCGAACCAATTTCACGAGGTTTGAATTTGTCCCGAGACCTAACAACGTGTTTTGGGATGGCAAATCCTGAAGCGAATGGCAAGCGGGGGTGATACCCCAATTTCCGCACACCCTTGTGAATCATTTGCATCGACTTTGAATGACCATAACTTTCGTCCGAACTCCGATTCGCCGCGTTCTTGGACTCTGAGCTACGTTGAGTCCCAGGAATTTAATAAAATAAGTGCTCAGGCAAAATGTAGGCTGGGCATTGGGATGGGTCACGGGCAGTTGAGGAATGGTTTGTTCTAGTTTTGAACCACATTTTCGGAACCGATTTGTAACGAATGCTTGGGGGTTGCATAGCCTGACCCGGTGCGTGTTGGATGTTTTGTGTGGTATTTACAAAAAAAAGCTGGACTTTTTGAACTAAGTCCAGATTATTTTCGAGGCCAAGCATGGCGGATTATGCCAGGGGCTAATGTGTGTTATTGCCATAAATTGAATAACATCTTTGAATATGTGAGAAATTATGTGATATATGTGTGATAAAGATGGAAATAATTATATGCATTGGGTTGTATAGTGACATACTATGTCTCAGCCAGGAATATGATAAGGCACTTACTAAGTAATGGTTGGAATTATGTTAATACATGCTTGAATGATATGTTGACACGAATGAAGCTGAATGATAGAAAATATGTAGTGCATGCTTATGTGATGTACTAATTTGGTCTTGGAATATCAACATATTTGTATGTATGCTAAATATATGAAATATTTATTGTCATTAGACATGAGTATTCATAGCACACACATAATTAATGCAGTGTAGAATGTCCATGTAGGAGTCTTCATACATTGGTGGGTTTTGAGTCTGATGCTTCAAGTGCATTTACGTGGTGTCGTTAACACCACATTACATGAAATTGGAGTCACGTAATGCGATTTGTACTTGGATTTGGTGTTGAATCGTGTGGGCTTGGGAATGGACGAAGTCGGTGGAGTTCCACAGCGTTAAACGAAAATGAAAAAAATGAAATGTGTCGGGCGTAGCAAGTAGGGGATAAGATACACCTCGGTGAAAGCTTAGAAACCTGGTTAAGACGCGTATCCACTTGGTGAAAGCAGAAAAATGTCGGAGGTATAAGAGACCGGTCAGATAAAAAGTTATTGCCCAGACACGAAATGATTAAATAAATATCACATAGACTACGGGTTGTGAGATGGGAGTCGGGACTAACAGTAGTGATTTCTGTGGCACTTGATGGGTAGTGGGTGGGAGGTTGACCTCGGTACTTGGGGCATGTAGAGTGTGATCGCATGCATGTAGATTTTTCCATGATAGGACCCAATATGTATGGACCGGATTAGTTGTTGGTTTGACTATGAGATGATCATTTGCATGCACCTGGGTGGGGAATAAGCCCTTGTAGAGTTATCTCTCTTGGGCGTTAGCTCACTTGGTCGTGGGACCCCCCCTTTGATCTGAGCGGACGGCGCTCCTTAGGGCGAGGATTATGAGCGAGGTCGGTTGTGGCCTTGATTCTTATTTGTGTATATATTAGAGCAGACTTAGTTTTAATATAGGATTTTGTATTAAAGTGATGTAACCAACTCTTGGATTTATAGAAATGTGGTGTTGTAATTGTATGGACGAGTATGGACGATGGGCCTTATTGGGTTATTTACTTTCAGTATGGGTCTCATGTTATAAATTTTGCCAGGTTTCACTTAGTTGACGGTGGTCAACAGGACCCTCAGGTTTTGGGGTGTCACAAATGATCCAAAATAAAATCGTAAAAATAGGAAAAGTTTACCATTTTGAAAAAAATAGAATGTGATATTATATTAGGAAATGACTTCCTACAACAATTCTTAATATACCAAAAATCGATCTATACTATTATGTTCAAAACCCCATGTTATCACTGGATTAAAGTCCCCAGACTATTTAAACCCTTTAAAATAAACTATGATCAAAATACTAAGAAATGGAAAACATAAAATACGTCTATTACTTATAACGTAACAATGCATGATCCATATTAAAAGTTAAAAGAAAACTTTAGTAATAATCCATTAAAATACTGGAAGAAAACAAAAATTTATTGCAAACTAGAAATGATAGATCCTAACAAAATCATTAGAGTAAGACCAATGACATATTCCCAAGAAGATATAGAAGATTGTAAAATCCAAATATCATAACTAATACATATGAATTTAGTAAGAGAAAGCAGAAGCTCCCATAGTAGCCCAGCCTTTATGGTAAGAAAACATAGTGAAATTAAAAGAGGAAAATCAAGTATGGTAATAAATTACAAAGAAGTAAATAAAAACACCAAATTTGATGGATATTATATTCCAAACAAAGAAATCCTAATAAATTTGGCAAAAGGAAAAAATATTAATACAAATTTGATTGTAAATCGGGATTTTGGCAGATAAAAATGGATAATGATAATATCCCAATAACAACTTTTAGTACACTTAGGAGTCATTATGAATGGTTAGTAATGCCATTTGGATTAAAAAATGTCTCTCAAATCTTTCAAAGAAAAATGGATGAAATATTATCTGATTATTTAACCTTTATAATAGTATACATAGATGATATACTAATCTGCTTTGAAATTGAGAAAGATCATGTAAAAACATTTAAATACTTTTATAACGCTCTACAAAGAATATGGTATAGTCTCTCAGATAAGAAAGTTGATATTAAGAAAGAAGAAATAGAATTTCTAGGAATGGTAATTGATTTCAAAGGAATAAGATTACAATCACATATTTATGAAAAAACAAAAGATTTTCTTAATGAATTAAGAACTAATGAAATGATGCAAAAAATTTGGGATATTAAAAATTACTCTCTAGTTTTATAAAGACTCATGGAAAGACATGAATTACAAAAATTACTAACAAAGAAAAACCACACAGCATGGAATGAAAAACATACAAATATTGTTCAAAGATTAAAAAACATATGTTCAAACCTACCAAAACTAAGATTACCAAATGAAAATGATAATTTAATATTACAAACAGATGCTTTTGATAAGCATTGGGTAGCAATACTAAAAACAAACTTAGGAGAAATATGTAGGTATACCAGTGGAACCTTCAATAAAAACCAGATTAATTATGACATGAATGAAAAAGAATTGTTTGCTATTATTAAAGGAATCAATAAATTTGAAATATGTCTATTACCAAAACCTTTCACAATTGAAACTGATAACACCCAAGTTTTAGGTTTTATAAGAAATAACACAATGAAAAGAATTCAAGCAAGGAGACTGTCCAGGTGCCAGACTCTTTTAAGTTATTACAATTTCAAGATTATCCATATAAAAGGGTTTAACAACTATGTTGCAGATTTTTTAAGCAGAAATGTCGAATATACTGAATAACATCAATAACATGAGGAGCATGGCCAGAGATATGGCCGCAGGTATGAACATCTTGGCAGAAAATTACAATTCAATCCCGACGATTGAGGAAAAAATGATAAATATTCGAAAGGATATAAATGATGTAAGAACAAGGTCATATATGGCACAAAATCTTTTTGAAATAAGTTTTGAAAATTTTGAAAATATAATAGTGAGGACATGAGATGCTTCTTCAGTCTCCTCAAAGACTAAAAACATCTTGAAGGTAGCCTTGGATATGCCGTCCCATATGGGGAAAAACCAAGGAACAACAAAAACTGATGACATTAGGACATGAGATATATCCTTGTAGAAAGACAAAAATATCTCAAAAGGTATCTAGGAAATGCCTATCCTTCCAAAGGATAAAAGCCTGGTAAATAACAGTCCTTCAGAATGTAAAGATCAAGATAATAGTCCCTCAAAGGACAAACGCCTTTCAAAAGGAGAAAATCCATATGACATCCTCTTTTTTCCAGAGGAAAAAAACAGAAAATATACCCATAAACTCCTTTGTTATAATGTCTGACATTGAGAAAAAATACTTGACCTTCTCAGAATTCATCTATAACAACCCCAATGGACATGGTTATTTCCAAATCTCCACAGAGTCCATTTATTCAAGAATAATAAATAAAGACCAAACCAATCCCCTTTTCATACAAAATGTCATGGATTTTGGTTTTGTTGACCAAATCTTTTTAAGCTCTAATTGTAGAGAAATCATAAATGACACCCTTAAAGCACAATTGTGTAAACTAACAAGATCACATAATTGCTATGCTAAACTCTTTAGCATAAGTCCAAATAAATGACAAGAAGCCCAAAAAATATGGCCAGCTAAACATGCAATGGACAAAAACTAGGAGAGCTCTAGGGATGAAAGGAGTCCTTGGAAGAATGACATATTTGAAAAAAAAAAAAATTTGTTCAATTCACTGTGCTACTAACAATTGGATGCTAATCATAGGAGATGGTAAAGCAAGAGGGCACCGAATGTTAAATGAAAAAATAGAAAAAATATATCAGCTTATCATTCCTGCTAGTCAAATGATAAAGGCAGAAGCGGTAAGAATCATGAAGAAGACAAAAAAGGAAAATGAAGGATGGATAACCATTAGAAAACATATGTAAAATCCACCCTTAAAGTGGTATGAGAGGACATATCTGTTACTATAAATGTATAACAATGACAGGGAATCCTACTTTTTCATAGTGGAAACCTACTTTTTCAAAAGTGATCTGACAATGCATGTCTATCACTATAAATGTAAATAACAACTGTGTGGACCAAAACAAAGAAAGAAAGACACGCCTCTCAAAGTAGAAATCTATTTTCAAAGTGATTTGACAAAAAATGTCTTTCACTATAATTGTAACAGCTAAAAGATAATCACAAACCTGCTTTTCAAAAAGATGTTTGAAAATTTGAAAAAAAAAGACAAATCCACTGAAAGTGACAAAAAAGGCATTTGAGATAATATCAAAGGAAGCGAAGATGATATTCAGTTTGCCCACTTTATCAAAGAAGGATAGTTGTGTGGATAAGATGAAAAGAAGAAAAAACACATCTCAATAAGTGACGGTTGGAATCCTTGAAAAGAATGAAAGTCCTCTATAAATAGAGAAGGTTTCTGATTAGAGAGGACATTAGAATTCCTATCTTCTCACTTTGTAATCCTTATGGCGTGAATTCTAATTTTCAACCATAGGCTTTATTTGTAGATAAGAGTGTTTTGTAGTTTGAATATTCTTTCAAAACATGTGTGAGAATTACACATCGGTGGTATCTCACAGTACTGCTTGTACTTAGTACCGTTAGGCAAGTGAAATCGTAGGGAAGAAGAATTGTGTAGCAATGAGGTGTGAAGGTTATTGAATTTTTGTATATAACTAGGTATAGAGAGTTATTATTCATATATATTTATCTCTTAACTGCATAAGGGCAAATAGTGCTTATTTTAAAACATGTTTTTTGGTTCCTCTTTTATTTTATAAGAGAAAACTATTCTAGAAAACATTGACCACCCCACCTAAAGATATCTTTAACAATTATTTTTAATAATAGTTTTCTATTTCTTTCAAAAAAATTTAAAAATAAGTTTAATAATAAAAAAATTATCTTTATTTTTATTTTCAAGAAAAGAAAATATTATATTCTTAAATAAATTTTTTGTAGCTGTTTTAAAAAAATAATCTCACAAGTAAAGTAACTAAAAATAAAGCCGTGGACATGAATGGTTTTTAAAACATAATTTTTATTGTGGACTGGATTTTTGTTCTATAAAACATGGAAATAGTTTTCAAAAAAATATTTTTTGGAGTTGATATTGAAAACAGTTATGCAAGGTTTAAGGCTCTTAGTAAGAGATGGGTGAATCTTAATGATATTATTGGAAAGAGAGTGGGCAAATTCTATATATATGTGGATAAATAAATTGTCATAATGTCACTTTACATGGCCTTAAATAAAAAGAACTAACGAATTGGGATTCCAAAAAATCCACTAATGAAAATCCAGAAAGGGTTGGTTAGGATTTCAGAATCACTGTTACAATCTCACACTTGATTTAACTTTAGAAAGGAAGGAGTCTTGGAAAATTAAAGAGGAATAAAAATCAATTTCTTCTTTTTGTAGTTTTATTCTCCAATTACGTACAATTTGTTCTGTTCCTTAATCTTAAATTATGCCAAAATCCAAAACTTCGGTAGGAAGGTGTGAATGAAACTAAATGAAAAATAATTTTCTAATCAGAAAGCGACAAAGTATGAATGATTGGATTGGGGGTAGGGGCTGAGAAATTGAGAATCTGAGAGAGTAGTCCAAGTTTTATTTCATTTTCTAACTGTGATTATTTAAGATGAACAAATAGACCAAACAAGTTGAGTACTCAAGTCCTTTTCAAACTTACCCTTGTGACTTGACATTGGCGGGTGATGCTCACTTGCATTTTCATGTTAATTATCATTACTTAGCAAATCCATATCCATCAACAGAAGTCAATCCAAACGCAACTTATTGTGGTATTTTTGTCCACTTTAGGCAAATGAAATTACCCACCACCATTATTCCCTTTTGTACATCAAAATCATAACCATCTTCTCCACTTTCCTTTTGGTTGATGACAGTTATTTTATTCCCTAGTTAAATATCCTTTATCTCCTGAGAAAAAGATTTTTGATATCATATATATGCAATGGACTCTTTTTTTTTGTGTTTGGATCAGTTTGCACTCTTTTTTTTTTTTTTCGAATTAGTTTGCACGCATCTAGATTGATTCCATGGGACTTGAAGTTAACACTCGGTATATCTTCCAATGACCTTAAGATGACTCAAAATGGTGACATGTAATGGATTCTTTTTAAGCTATATAAATTATTAATCTAAAATTTATTGTTATAAAATGATATTAGAGTGATGGGATGAAATGTGATATTCCATATTCCTAAGAGGGACCGGATTCTAAGACCTAGATCTTTTACTGTTTAGCTTAGTGGTGGGGCTGGTCAATGTCCAGGCACAGACTGAGATTTTTTTGTGCGACCATGCTTGAGCAGTTTTGGATAAACCATTGCTTTCATTTGATTGATTTTTTTCATGTAATGTTGAAATCATGCTTCTATCTTATTGCTTTGTTTAGCTGGCTGACATATTGATGTGGGGTTCTTTTTCTTTGTTTTTTTTAATCTTCCCTTTTCCTCTAAAGTTTCTTCCTAGCAAAACTGGACAAATAAATGCATTTATTTAAGTACAAGAGGGCATCTCAAAGCAAGGAGTCTGCAATTCATTATTGGAAATGATCATTGAGAAATCTAGTGCCAAAATTGAAAGTGGGTAGAGAGCAGCATCCATCTGAAGCAACAGGGGAAGCACTCAACACTAAGGCCCCTCACTTGTTCATTACAATCGCACAAATTTCATTCTTGTCAACCCAGAAACATCAAAGGCTTTGGACTGGTCGAAGATAGAGAATGAATTTCCAACATAGTTTATGATTATCTTTAGAAATTAAATAAATAATGAACGTAAAGAACATTTCTCGCTGATGGTATCATTGCAGCCCTGCAAAGATGTTGCAGGCATTTCACTCTTCTGATCTGTTGCATCATTCCAAATGATTTACCAAACCCTAACTTCAGAACCAAGGCTACATGGAAGGCAATTTCTACTTCTACTTTTCTACAGAGCAGTATGGACAAAATGGCATGTCTCAAGTAGGTATCTGGGATTGAGGTTGGAATTGGAAAAGGGGATTTGGTCTTTAGACTCCCAACAGAAAAATGCATTCATGTATATGATTTGGAGCTGGTAGTGGTAGTGGAATGGGAAAGAGAACACAATTATGGATATATACTGATTGTCTGATTCATAAAGAGCAAGGCCACA
Organism: Tetrastigma voinierianum; assembly: GCA_016808115.1. Lineage (NCBI taxonomy): Eukaryota > Viridiplantae > Streptophyta > Magnoliopsida > Vitales > Vitaceae > Tetrastigma > Tetrastigma voinierianum. The sequence goes on from JAEQBH010000518.1 coordinate 443,590, forward strand.
AAGGCAAAAGGGATTATAAAGCTACTAGCTTTCATTGCACAACAGCTTTCTCTTGCAACTTTTCTTCTTAGCATATAAGTAAAATAATAGAAATGGGTAATGATAAATGATATGAAGTTGGATTATTGATAATTGAATGGGAAAGAGAAGTTTTTATCAAGTCAAATATCTTTATGAGGAGTATGGTCAATTCCATACTTTTATGTTAACATTCAGAGTAGAGCTACCTCTTGGGTCCCAAATTGATCTGTTTTTGGTTACAAATCAAAAAAAGGAAAAAAAAAAAAAAGCTTGGAATAGATATATGAAGATGTTCTTGAAAAGAGAAAAAGAGAGAAGAAAAACTGTTGGATTTTACTGGGCAGCCAATGGGTAGAGTGTTTGAATACCATATCATCAAAATCAAGGGAATGAAAGAAGCATCAGTAGGAAGGGTGAGTGAGTGAGTGAGAGTGAGAGTGAAAGGGAGCGTTTCTTGTCCGTTTCTCCATTCCAACCCTCACTGCCCCTTTATTTATATTCCGGGACTTCGCCCATAGCTTTCTTGTCCTTTCCTTAACACTGTTGATTCCTGGGACTAAAGAAAGTGGGGGGGTATCACGAATACCCATCTATCTCTCTTTCCCATCAAGCAAAGCCCTGACTTGAGAGTTGAGACCACCACCAGATTCTTTCCGGGCCATTTGGTACACAGCATGGGGTTCTTCTCTTCTCTTTTGATTTCCATTCCGGTACGGTTCGCTTCTTCTTTTCTTTGTTAGGCCTCTTTTCCCTTTTTTATTTCATTAGATTCCTTTTGTTTGCCGAGAAACCGCAGATTCTCTCTCTCTCTCTCTCTTTTTGGTTCACAAATCGAAGAAAGAATGCGGCACCCAGAGTTGATTTTCCCTTTCTTTTCCTAAGTTTTCTGGGCAACCAAACAGAGCACTGATGCTGCAGCGGAAGAAGAGGGGGCCAAATTGTGATTCTGTGTGCTAAGAAACAGAGAGATCTTGGGTTTTTTTTCTCTCCTGTCAGTATGAGAGACTTCCCATCTTGTTTTGGTGAAAATGGGGTTCAAGTAGCTGATTCTACCTCTTCAGGCGTCTTTAGGAGTACTGCTCAGAATTTGGTTACTTGCGTCTATTCGTGTAAATTAGGAGGCAAATCTTGCTTGATCATAATTACATGGAGCAAAAATCTTGTGGGTCAGTGTCTTAGTGTTGAAATTGACGATTGGATGAATCAGTGTCTCTGTAAATTTGATATAAAGCCATGGCTGTTTGCCAAAAGAAAAGGGTCTAAGAGTTTTGAGATAAATTCTATTGAAGTAGATGCATATTGGGACCTGTCTTTAGCAAAATTCGGATCTGGGCCTGAAGCATTGGAGGGGTTCTACTTAGCAGTGGTGTTTAATGGAGAAATGGTTCTGCTTCTTGGGGATATGAGGAAGGAAGCATTCAAAAAGACTAATGCCACGCCCGGTTTTTACAATGCCATCTTCATTACAAAGAAGGAACACATTTTTGGGAAGAAGTTGTATGTCACCAAGGCTCAATTTTGGGACAATGGCCAAAATCATAATCTATCAATTGAGTGTGACACAGTTAGTACAGATGACCCCTCCCTCGCCATCCGCATAGATAGTAAGACTGTTATGCAGGTGAAGCATCTTCGATGGAAGTTTCGGGGAAATCAGACCATCTTGATTGATGGACTCCCGGTAGAAGTTTTCTGGGATGTGCATAATTGGCTGTTTGGTCCATCGTTTGGAAATGCAGTTTTCATGTTCCAAACTTGCTCCTCAGCTGAGAAGTTGTGGTCAGGCCAACCATTCTTTGATTCCTCTGCCTTGCTTTCGCCTTCCTCACAGAATTTCAGGGAGTTTAAATTACAAGGTCTTGGTTTTTCACTGATTTTGTATGCTTGGAAGAATGAGTAGATGTATGTTGTTTCTTACTTGAGTGCAAAAAACATAATATTTCTGAGTAATGACATGCTTGAATTACATTGACTCTTTGTATATAACCAGATATGATAGAGCATTGCTTCTTTCTCCCACTTCATGTAATTCACTTGGATTGATTTCTATACCTAAATTAGAAGAGAAAAAAAAAATGGAAAAGTTGATTGTTGCACCAATATAAATAGGCTATTATCTTTTGTTCCTCAGTTCAAATGTTTGCATATTTTATCAACATGCTCTGCCTCTGGAATGGCTAACCCTTGTCTCAAGGTCAGAGAAATTATTTCTTACACAATTATAAACATCTATGGGCTCAAGTTTTATCTTTGTTACAGAAGGCTATATTACTGAGTATGAGAATTGTGCTTGTAGTGGAGAAGGGAGTTCATGTTTCATAGTATGTGACGCAACGTGTAGCGCGATTGATCAACAAGAATAACACGTCTCAATCCAGAGACCAATTCTCAGTTTAGAAAACAAAATAAAGCGAAAACTTTGAATTTATTGATAAATTGATAAAAGACATAAAAGTCCCTAAAACAAACTCTAAAATATCCATTTATACCCTTGGGTATGATAGGAAATAAAATAATATTCCAAAATAATAACATGAAAGAAAATAATACTCCTAAAACAATAATAAGAAATAAAAATAATATCCTAAAAAAATAAATATAATATCTCAAAACAATCAAAATAAGGATTTTGGTTGATTTGATTTAACGCCCTGTCAAACATGTCCACTTGTGAAGAACTCATCATCGAATTACTTCTGGCTATTCAAGACTCATATATGGCTAAAACAAAGTAAGATTAACAACATTGAAGATATTTGAAATCCATATCCAACTTGGTAAGTCAACTACATAAAGATTGGCTACGATCTTCAATCTAGTACATCCATATATTTTTTGTCAGTTTGCAATTTGCAAACTGGTTAATGTTGTCTTCCATCCATCACTTGGGACTGAGCCTCCGATTTGATGATAGCCACCCCTCAAGTAAATCTTTCTAAACACAACTGCTCTACTTAACTGATAAAGCATATCATCCAACCCTGGAATAAGAAATCTATATCCAACAATAATTTTGTTGACCGTCCTATTGTCAACACACATCCACCTACTTTTATCTTTCTTAGGCTATAACAAAGCTGGAACTACACATGGACTCATACTAGCTTCATTATGCTCCTTTCTTAACAACTTTTCTACCTTCTCCCTTAAGATTTCATTATCCTTAGGACTTATCCTATAATGAGGCAGATTAGGAAGAGAAGCACTTGGAATCAGATCTATATGGTATTGTATGTTACGCATAGGAGGTAACTCTATCGGTAGATCCTCAAGAATCACATCATCAAACTACTCCAACAAAGTCTGCACCTCCACCGGAATTTGAGCCCCAACTAAATCTCTACTTTATACTTTTCTCTTCACAACCATCAAATGGACTTCTCAGGTCTCCTTACACCTGCCCATAAGTGAGGATGGGTCATGAACAATAGTTAGAAAGCTCCTCCCCTCCGCTTGTAAAGCCTTGAGATGGTTTTCACTTTTTGGTAACTGATTCATCTTTGTCAATTTCAAAAATTTAGCAGTCTATTATCACGGTTAGAAATGTTGTGATATATCCATTGACGGACTTATTGAGCTTTTTTTTCATAAATATCATCCGATATTTTATGGAAATATCGCCGACTTTATCAATCAATCTTGATTGACTTATCTAAAAAATGGTTTTTGAGGGGATTTGAACCCTGTCCTAAATCCTGTAATGACAAGCTCCTATCCACCAAACCCTTTCAATTCTTTGATATTTTAGGCATAAAAATAATATATATTTGAAATAAATCATCTTTCACTTTTTATAATATTAATTAATAAATTTATAATATTTTAAAAAATATTATTAATTGATTAGATAAAATATTAAATATTAATATATTTTTAATTATAAATTAATGATAATAAAATGTAATAAGAATAATAATTTATTTTTAATGGATAAATTTCAATAATATATATTTTAATTTTAATATCACAATTATTTTTATTGAAGGATAATTTTTTAAAAGATAACATTATCTGATTTTTTTTAAAATAAAATCGTATTATAATAATAATAATTTATTTTTAATGAATAAATTCTAATAATATATATTAAAATTTTAACATTATAATGATTTTCATGTAATAATAATTTTTAAAAGATAAGTATTATTTGATAAAAAATTTTAAAACTTTTTCAAAGTATTTTCATGAATCTTATCTAATTTGTGTTTTATGGATATTTATGTAAAAATATTCATCGATATATCTCTAATATATCTCCGATATATCTGTAAAATCCAAATACCGATATATCCGTCGAAACATATATTTTTATCCATGCCTGTTACCATGATTACATCTTTGATAAGCATAAAAATATATTGTTTATAGTTCAGAGGCAAAAATCTATCTCGTAATAATTGCTTCATAATAGGATCACGCTCCTTTCCAATCCTCATCTCCCTCAATCTATCCCATCATACTGATGTTCTCCCTTTTAACTTATAAGCGACAAATTTAACCTTTATGTCCTCGGGAAGCTTGGTATATTCAAAGAACTTGTCTACCTCAATCAACCAATAAAAAAAACCCCTAAATATCAAGACCACTACTGAAGTTAGGGATATCTACCTTTAATTTGTATTCGTCACCTCTGTAGTTTGGTTGCCACTGTCTTCCTTCTCTGTGTCTACCACATGTATTCGCAAATTCACCATAGTCAGCATCCTCATCTAAAATGTCATAAAATCCTATGGTTGGCCTTATTTGATTTCGTATTTTTGGAATGTGATTAAAAGTGGGTCTACTTGGGCCAATTCCTCCGTCTTGTTCCTCATTTTCATTCCCATGATCTTGTCCATTGATCCTCAATAAAGCTAGCAATTGGGGTTGCATTGTTTATAACTGCTGAGTTAAATTTTGGATTGATTGTTACTGCTTATTAATTGATCTCCAAACAACCTGCAATCCCTGATCATTGTCTTGGGATTGGTTATCATCACTAACAGCAATATTAGCCATTGATTGAGAGAAACCTTCCCTGATACCACTTGACGTAGTGTGTAACGCGATTGATCAAGACACGATTGATCAACAAGAATAACACTTTTCAATCCAGAGAACAAAATAAAGAAAAAGTTTTGAATTTATTGATAAATTGATAAAAATGATAAAAGTCTCTAAAACAAACTCTAAAATATCCATTTATACCCTAAACATAATATTGGTATAATAGGAAATAAAATAATATTTCAAAACAATAATAGAAAAAAAATTAATATTCCTAAAACAATAATAAGAAATAAAAACAATATCCAAAAAATAAAGATAATATCTTAAAATAACCAAAATAAATATTTTGGTAGATTTGATCTAGATGCTAATAGTTTGGTCAATCTGTCATGAAATCACATCATAGAAAGATACAAAATATATGCTACTTATGTATTATTAACATATGCCATGATCAGTGGTAAGGTCCATATTAATTATAGGACTTCTAGAGTATGCCACCAAGTTCATTCATGACAGGGAAAAGAGAGAGATGGGCTCAAAGTTATCCTTGATGTAGACTGTTGAAATTGTAAATCAGTTCTCTATGTCAGTTGCTCTCTGCTGATTTTCACTGTATTATTGTCTTTTGTGGTTGACCTTTATGGAGTTGTGACTCCCTCTTTCTTGTTCTCTCCTCAAGCATTTTGGTTATTCTACTTTGATCCTTAATAACAATGAATTTGTATGAATGTATAAACGTATCTTTCAGGCAACTTCCTCTTCAAGATGTTGGACTGAACATGGATTAATCCTTCGGGACAATGAATTTGTATGGATAAATGAACCCGTCTTTCAAATCCTTGCCCCTCCCTTCCCAAACACTTCGATTGAAAATTTGACCCTTTGGATGCAATGAATTTGTATGCATATATGAATCCATCGTTTCTCCTATAGTACATGGTTGACTAATATCCAAATAAGAAATATGCCAGTGATAGAGACACCTGAATTAAACATGGAGTTCCCAAAATACAGAGCAAGGTCAGAAAAACTACAGAATTCCATTCTGGGATGATAAAAGAAATGTCTAATATTTCCTATAAGCTTAGGTTTAGTTATAGAGTTATGGTTGGGCCAGAGTGTGGGGTTTAAGGAATAACATCTCTTTTTGAGGAGCACTCCCATAGTTACTGCTGATCCAAGGAGAGAAAAAAAAAAGAAAGAAAATTATTGCTGCAAAGGATTATTCTGTCCAAACTTTTCAAGATTGATGTCTAATCATCAAAGGCAAATTATATCTAATTCGTAATACTATGCTGTTAAACTAAGCAACCATTATTATAGCTGTGGCCTCTGAACCACTTACACTACCAAATCTCTCAAAGTGCACCCATCGATGCAAATTACACTGAAATTGGTGTTCTCCTCACAACCCCCAGCCACCTAACCCACTACTTCCTCCTAGTAAAAAACAAAACTTATCAAGGACAACTTCACCTGATTAGGTCAGTTGCTTATTCATGTAGATCATCACATTCCACCCTCTATGCAGCAATAAAGATGTTCATACCCTTTTTCAAGATGGTGATGAGTTCTTCAAGTATGAAATAATCAACGAAAGGATCATATCTCGATACAACTCGCAGGACGCACCGACCACAGCTCACTTCGCCCGTGGACTGGAAACTGGCTTCTCACCACTGCTAGAGATTCCATGACTCTACTTAACCAGATGGTTACCAATTATTCCCACGCAACATATAACTGCAGGGGGTTTGGCTCCCAGAGGTGCTACAGCTACAAGACTTGATTATAGTTATACAGTTACAAAAAAATAAAAAATAAAATAAAAACGTCTGTAGCGTTTGTATTCTTACTCCAGCAACAGTCAAACTTCAGATTTTACACCATCCGTTTACTATGCTTTCTATATATATATATATATATATATTATTATATTTATTTATTTTATTTTATTTTATTTTTTCTTCACTACAATCTCACACACAGCAACAGCAGTTTGAGTGTAAACAACGGAGGTTTGATTACAACATTTTTATGACGATTGTTTCTGTTCAGAAATCACAATAACCATCTGTTACATGTTACTCCGTTACCTTCTTCCGCAATGTGACCAACTCTAGAGTAGAACCATGAACTTTTCGGATAGCTTCAGCGCACCAGCCATGGCCATCATCGATAGTCGGCATCCTAACTTCCATGATGGGAGTCACCAGTTGTTTGTTCGCTGGCAGAACCACCCCCACCAAAACTCTCAATACATTTGAAGCATTAATGTCCATGCAGACATTAACCTCAGGAACACCTTTTGGGAGAGGAGGAATCCCAGCGATCTTGAAAAAGCCCAATAGGTGGTTTTCTTCTATCTTCTTCCCTTCACCTTCATAAACAACAATCAGTGCCTCAGTTTGGCTGTCATGAGCAGTTGTGAAAACCAACTCCTTGCGTGCTGGAATTGTTGTGTTCCGGTTTATGATGTGTACAATTTCGTTTCCATCAGCTCGAATCCCGATGCTAAGAGGAGTAGCTTGAATGGTTAGCAAGTCCAGATTGCCAAATGGATCGCTAATGCCTGAAGCAACTGCTCCTTCCAATGCTGCTCCAGTAACTGCAGCTTCCAATGGGTTCATCCCTGCATATATTTCTTTCCCCTGACAGACATCCTTGACAATGTTCCTAATCATTGGAATGTATGAACACCCGCCAACGATAATCACATCACTCACATCCTCTACTTCAACCTTTGCACCATGCAGGCACTGGATTATCAGGCTTCGGCATTTCTCAAACACATCATAATTCAATTTCTCAAATTCTGCCCGACTCACAACCTTACTTATTTTCAACCCATTTCCAAAGTCGACCTCAACTTGAGCGGAGGTTTGGGAAGAGAGTGTGTGAATAACATCCTGAGCTGCTACTCGAAGCAACGCTATTGATTTAATATCGTTAATTCCATGGTTCAAGAAAAAGGACTCCAAATTTGGCGCGAGATGATTCACCAAATTCAGAAGCATGTCTTCTCCTCCCATGGTGCTCCCTGATAAGGCTTTTATCTGTGAGATCCCCCCTGCTGTAGCTGTTACAGCTACATCACTGTATCCTGCGCCCATGTTAAAAATGAGTGCAACCTTCTCATTTCCGCTGCCCATATTCTCATGTATGGTCTGCTGTTGTTGCTGTGCATAAAGCAGAGCTACAGCAGTTGGTTCAGGCATCAATCTGAGGACATGGAGGCCGGCCATGGCACAGGCTCGCTCAATTCGTGTCAGCTGGAACCGGTTGAATGAAACTGGAACAGTTAAAACCACATTTCTTATGGGACGTTTGAGTTGTTCTTCAGCCATGGTCCTCAATTCCACTAGAAATATCGCAAGAACTTCTTCTGGAGTGGTAGATCTCCATACATTGTTCACCAAGGCTGCAATAAATGGCCGAACTCCAATGTTCATTGTGTGTACCAAAAATGGGAGGCTTTTGCTTGCATGAACAACTGGATCAGTGTCAACCCTTCCAATTAGACGTTTCATGTTGAAAATAGCTGCTCCGGATAAAACGTCAAACTCATTATACACTTGGTTGCTGACACCACCTGAAGGAATTTCATCTTTGAAGGTGACAAATGATCTCATCATCTTCTGGTTTCTAGTGTTCTTAAGGAGCTCCACCTGGGTGCCATTCCAGACTGCAACACTGCATTGTGAAGTGCCAACGTCGATCCCAATTGCGATTTCTGGAAAAGATGAGGAAATCTTTTCCTCTCCAGTTGTTTCACTATCAGATGCCACAGTGTATGCTTGTTCAGCCATTCCTGCATTTGACGTTATTCAGTGAAGAAAATAATGGACAATTACAACCAAATAAAACATGAAAGAACCAGAAAATCACAAGGTCTATACTACCATCAGATCATAAAGAGAACGCAGCATTGGGATTTTATGGTCTCTGTATCAATCTTAAAAAAAGAATCCCACAAATTGTCTACAATAATATAATATATACTAAGTTCTTTTTTCCAGTCTCGCACTTCTTTAAACCTTTCATTATGTAGAAGTTCATCACGTGCATGAACCAAATTGTAGTGTGGATGGACAATTTTGACAAAAACCCTGAAGGAAAATTAAGATTTTGAACAAATTCATCTGACAAAAGCTCCTTAATCTCAAATACACCCTAAAAATTTCTGGGAACAATGGAATACATAAGTATTAAAAGTAACTCCTATGCCCAATAGCAGAAAGCAAATTATTCATCAGATGATCCAGACACAGCTATTCTTCCATAACCCAAATTATATCTCCACCTCAGAAATGGGTTTAATTAAGAAGGATGAGGTCCCAGGTCTCAAGCTTCTGCTCAGCTCTTCAATAACTACACGTTCATCATAGTAGGGTTCTTGTAGGTCCTCCAACAAACACCTCCAAGTCATCTTTGTAAGCAATCAATATATCATCCATTTGCAAGACACCCACCCTTTCTTTTCAAAAAAAATAAAATAAATGAAGAGAATACCCTTATATTTTCACCAAATTTTATAAACAACACAAATTGTCACTAAGAATTCCCCACACCACCCAATTAAAAAAACTATCCATCAAAACCGGGCAACCCAATTCTAGAAACAGAATTTAACACAAGCAGGGGGGCCCAACTCAAGAAATCAAGACCCATACAAGAGAATGGATGTAGTTGTTAAGAAGAACTACTTATCATACAAACTCAAAACCTCGAGAAACTAAATGTAATTAAACAAAGCAGAAATTCAACTCCGCAACTCATACTTACATCAATGCACTATAACAAGACCAACACAGCAGCAGCTATGATAACTAAGATCCATATGTAATGATTTGAAAGAACCAAGAAAATTAAGAAAAATGCCTCTCTTCCAATATACAAATCCATAAGCAATCAAAACTAGAAGTAATGAAATACTGGCATAGATAGATGTTTAAGAAGGCAAGGAACTAATTAAACACATTGGAAAACTGAAATGGAAGGAATCTTACCGATAAGAGAGACAGCAGTGAGCAGCGTATAAGTGAATTGGATGAGCAGTTACATTTAAGATGAGGGAAGTGTATGGACTAATATTTGAAATCGAAATTCTAGAGCATCCCAGAAGGAGGAGAAACCGTTTCTAAAGTTATTGCCAGAAGGATCCAGAGCCATCATTTAGACGGACAAGTGTCAATATTAATTTCCCTTTAGGCCCATCATATGGATTCTTTTTCTCTGTGCTTGAATTTCAAGCCCATGTAGGCCCATATCCTTTGGACACTTCAGGTGTCCTATTTTTTACTTTATCTCTTTATATATATAAAAATCAAATTTTAATAATTGTCTATTTTCATGTTAATAGTGTATCTTTATATTTGGAGATTTATTATTCAGATATTTAAATATAGAGGCGATATGACTTATATTTTATTTCCTATAATTTTATTATTATATTACTATTATTTCATTATTTTATTATTATAATAATAAAATAATTATTTTAATAATATTTTTATAAATTTAGACTCCAAATTATTGTTTCTTTTATTACTTTATTTTGATTGTATGATAACTGTTAAGAACTTTTGGCCTATTTATAGGATGAAATATAAAAACATTTGAAGAGCTTGATTTTAGGGTTAAAATGTTTCTTACGAGGGAAGGGTATAAAAGAAAAATAAATTGAGAGACAAAGGGATCTTTCAATTTTTTTATGGACAAAGACAAAAACAAAGTGAGGGAGGCTGAGGTTTGAGTAGAGGAGCCGTCATCGTCATATCAGTTTTGGAGGAAGAATGATTTCTTGGGTGGCTTAAACATGGATCTGTGGTCATTTGTTACTTGGGGAGAGACGTGGATTTGAGAGAGAGTCGTCTTTAGAGATTTAGGGGCACTTCTCAGCTAGGAGGTACCAACTCAAACTATTTCTCATTTTATTAGATGATTGTAATACTTTGATTTGGAAAACACACTTACTCCTTTCATTAAGATTAGAATATGTATGGTCTTTCTTATCAATCTATATGGGAATATGTTATGGGAATGAGTGGAGATTGATTTTTTTAATGCATTTGGGGATTAGTGAAGGGAATACTAATAATATGAGCAGTGTTTGATGAGAGAGACAATATTGTAGGCATGTAGACTGGGCAAACTTTGGGTGTTTGAAAGCGTGGAGTCATTGAAGCTGTCTTCTACTTAGTAATTCTTTGGCTATTTCTCTCTTAATAATTTTGCTTATTAAATACTCTTTCTCTCTCTTTTCGGTGTATGGGTAATAAAAGTTCATTCTTACTTATTGATTCATAGGTTTATTTCTCAAGTTTCTGTTTGCATTGAAAGCTTTTTTTATTTATTCGATTATTCCAGATTGCTACATGGTTTCAAATATTTTTGAATTTCGATGCTTTTAGATTTATGTGTGTTTTTAATGTTTTAATAGATTTTTGTGCATTTTAATATTTATCGAAAACTTGTATGTCTTTTCATGTTTTAATATTCTATTATTTCTCTTTACCTTAGCAGTTCACATAAGTCTTTTTTATTTTAGATTATCTTACCTTAATTTTTGTGTAACAAAGAAATCTTACCCTTCCCATTTCATGTATATTCCTAGGATCCAGAATTTTATTGAAGTATTTCTTATCAATCTCTACCATACACCAGGTTGTGTTTTGAGAAAAAATTGGGATGTAATATATATGGAGGTATAGAGAAATGAATGGGGTGTAAATAGAATCTCTCTTTTCTATTTCATCACTTACACATTTGATTTATTTACTTATTTCTTTTCTCTCATCATTAGCTATCAGTCTCTCTCTCTCTCATCATTACATACTCCCTATCTTCTTATATTAATCTATAAGTCTGTAATGTGTCATTCACTTCGTTGATGTCTTTTCAATCGGGCCCGGGTTTGAAGCGTGTTGGGATCTACGGGTCGACCCGTTGTCTCACGGGCGTTGCCACCACAAAACCAAAAACAAAAAGTTGGCGGAACTGCGAATTCTTGCTCAGATGCCTAAATCAGTTCTTTCCTGTAGAAAGAAAAGATCAACTGTTTAAAGAGTGAATTTTAAATACCTTCGCGATAGGATGGCAGTATTTATAGTAGATGTTTTCCCGATTGGATGTTGATAAGGATTCTCTCTTATTGGATGAGGATTTTCTTTCCCTTATTCTTGTGGCATCGACTAATAAAGGGATAATTACAGAGGGCGATTCTTGAATTATCTACTTCCCTTATTGGTGAGATTTGATTTGATTTACGGGATATGGGTTATTTGGAAGCTGTCCGATGTTCACAGGCCCTTGGGGTGGATGAAGCCCCAGGCTCCGTTTGGGCTGTGCCGGGACCACTGGCGTTTTGCGGACACCTTATAAATCCTCTTTTAATCCACCTTCTTGGGCGGAAAGTGGAAACTCTGGCGCTATTTTAAACCCGGATCAGTTGCCCCCCAACCCTTGGTTACGGCGAGCGTGGGCAAGGGCTGTATCGTTTCTCAAACCGGGTGCAACTTCCATGTGTTCTCTCAGGGCTGGTTTGGTTAGGGCTTTGTCGTCGTCAATCGTCTTGTGGTACTAATGATTTTTCGACTTTCGCGCTTATTTCCTTTAGTTTTTTCAGTTTCTTTCGAGAACATCCTTCTGCCCATTTGTATTGTGTTCCCCTGCTATTGAAGCTTTTTCCTTCTCTGCGAGTTCGGGCTTCTTTTTTCTTAAAACTCGTTTGACCCTTTGTTCAGAATCTCTTTTGGTGTTTTTGTAATACCCTGCTTGGGGTCATCCCTTTCATTATATTCCTAGGACCGGTACGTCTTTCTCCTTTCTTGCCTTTTTGAGTGGTATAGCGAGGCGTTAGGGCTAGCTTGGTTGGGTTTCGGTCGACTTGGGTATTCTCATGGGTCGAATTCGCTCATCTTCTTCTTAACGTATAGGGGTGATTCCTGCATGGTATGCGGTTGGTGACGGGTGGTGAGTCTGATCGCTTAGCCGTGGTTGCTCTTTAAGATGCCCCGGGGGAACCTCCTTTCCCTTAAGGTAAGGGCAGGATAAAATTATTGAAGTTAAATACCTGTGAAGTGCAGATATCCCGAGGTCGCGTGTAGAGCATGGCAGCGGTGGGTCTGCATGGTTGGCGGGTTATATGGGGAAGTCTTCGCAAGACGATACAGGCCCTCGTTTGGCGTTCAGGTTTGGTCCCCTGACGTACTAACCTCCTATGTTGTCCAAATGCCCAAGATAGTGTGCTTCTTCGAGGTGGCCTTCGAGAATGGCCTCCGTTTTCCTCTGCATCCCTTTATAAAAAGGGTCTTGCAACATTTCAACGTCTGCCCCTCTCAACTTTCGCCCAATTTCTAGGGTATTCTGATTGGGCTGTTGGTTATCTTTAGGGATAAGGGCTTGGGTGTTCCCAGTATAGCTCTGTTCCTAGATCTCTTTAGTGTGAAAGAAGTCGCTGAGGGCTTCCTTTATTTATCTAAGCGTTCCAGCGCTCCGCTGATCATCTCGGATCTCCGTGCTTCCCTGGGTTTTGGAATGAGCGCTACTTTTGTTGAACGGCGGTTAAGATGCGATCCATTGACCTGGGAAGACACCTTGAGTTCCGGCTGTGCGGGACTGCATCGAGAATCATTGAGCTTTTCTTTGCTTTAGTTTGGTCTAGTTTTCATAAATTATAGGGCATCCCTAACTTTTTATTGGTTGTGCGCTCTTCAGGTATTTGCCCTAATCTTAACCCCGAAGACAGGGTCGTAAAGCGGAAGTTGGCCAAATGTCTTCCGCGCGCTTACTCTGAGCTTATAAGGTCGGATATTCCAGGATCTTCAGGTTTGAAGTCCTCCCGACCTGCTACTTTGAGGCCTTCACCTCCATCCGTTATGAAGTTCTCCCACGATGGGCCTCCCGTTGTCAAGCCCACTAAGGGAGAGCTTCAAGCTCGGGTGGAGACGCTGTCCCAGAGGTCTCGGAGTGTGAAGCAGAAACCTCTGGACTCCCTTGAGAAGGGCCATTCGGCCTGGGGTAAAGTCCGAGGTTGGGGACATCTTCTTCATCGCCCTGCTTGTAATGGGGTGCGGGGCAAGTATTACCACCTCCGTAGGGTTCCAAGGCGCCAACCGCGACTTAGTTCTGCAGCTACTGCGAGGCCAAAGTTCCTCGGGAGGCTGTGAGGCCTCAGTTGGAGGTTATGCCCATCTCGGTTTAGTCCTCCGTGTAGGCTGTTGAGGCTTCCTCCTTCGACAGCGGAAGACTTGGGGAGGAGGCGCCCGGCCCGATGGGGTCAGGGGGTTCCTTGCTTCTCCAATGCTGGGCTTGCTCTTTAGAATGCGTCTCATCCATCCTCAGAGATTCTGATCTTAAGAGGTCGGGTGCCATGCCTGTTGAGGAGGCTTTGGCTCTATCCCTCAAGGGGGTCGCCTCCGTAAGTTCCCGTGTCTTTTTGTGTCTGCCTTTATCTTGGTTTTGAGTTGCGTGTTGAGCATGTTGGGTATCGCGGTGGCTACATCCCTAAGAGTTTGGCAAGGGCCGGGGCTGGTGAGGTCAAAGCCGCTAAAGCCTATAAAGCGAGAGTGGCTTCTCTTACCTTCGAGAGGTTGGGTACTTGAGGCTTCCGGATGCAAAATATGACGGAGGAAGCGGTGACTCAGAGTCACGATATGGGGCATCACGGGTGATGGCGCGGCGCAGGCTGGGGAGTAGAGAAGAAAAGGCTCGAGATGGCTTAAGAGTTACCGAAAGCGAGCTTCGGGAGGTTAGGGATAGATTGCGGCTTGCGGGATGATCTTAGTGACGAGGGGGCGGATTGCGGGCTACCCGAGGCAGGGCTTCAAGTAGTTAGGAAGATTTGCAATCATCCAGAGTAAGTACTTGGGTAGCGGGAAGAGCTGCGAGTTGCTAGAGATGAGTTGCGTAATAAAGCAGCGTTGCTAGACAGAGCCCATAGCGAAGCTTCCGTAGCTGTGAGCTCTATTGAACGTCTGACCGGTGAGTGCCATGGGTTGCTAAGGGACCTTCAGAGGCAGGAAACTCTAGTTTTTCAAAGGGACGGAGCGATAGCGAGTTTGAGGATGAGGCCTACACTCAGTGGGCTTTTAGATGGCTTGCTTTCGGAGAAGGGTTGCTAATGCCTACCGGGCCCCGGACCTTAACTTTGATATCCCGACGGGGCGAGGAAGAGTCTGCCAGAGCGACTCACGGAGAGCTAACCACCTGGTTGAGGCTCGGCTCCCTTCTTCGCCTTCTGCTCCTAATCCACATTGGCAGCAGGCCTCCTTATGCAATTTTGCTTTTTTTTTTTTTTTTTGCCTTAGGCTCCGAACCCCGAATGTATGTAATGCAGTTATGGGATTTGAAACTCAATGAATAGCTAATTTTCTATCCCCTCGCCTTTTTTCCCCTAACTGCGTCCCTTATGCTGCTTTGTCGGAGCTGACTTGGATCGGTGGCTATATGGCCTTTTCTGAGCAATTGAGCTCTTCGAGAGCGAAATTGCCCGAGGCTCAGTGGAGCTGTATCTGCTGAGTTGAGGCCCGACCACATTGGCTATATGGCCTTGTCTAGTAGTTGAGCTCTTGAAGGCGGGCTAGTGAGGGCTCCCAGGTAAGGCTGTCTGCCTGAGCTGAACTGACCCTGCGACTATGTGGCCTTGTTTGAAGCGGGTTGAGCTCTTGAAGCGAGGCTGCGAGGCTCGTGGGCTACTTTACGGGCGGGCCCCGGCTCTGCGGCTATATGGCCTTTGTTGAGCAGTTGAGCTCTTCAAAATTGAGCTGTTGAGGCTCCGTGGGCTAATCTGCCTAAGCTGAATTGGCTCTATGACTATATGGCCTTTGTTGGGCGATTGGGCTCTTCAAAGCCGAGTTCTTCGAGGCTCTCGGTGGGCTGAATACACTTTGGTATGACGGCTCTGTGGCTATATGGCATTTGTTGAGCAGTTAGTTATTCAAAACTGAGCTGTTGAGACTCCGTTGGCTAATCTGCCTGAGCTGAACTGGCTCTGTGGCTATATGGCCTTTGTTGAGTAGTTGAGCTCTTGGCCCGGTGCGAGGGCTCCGTGGGCTAATCTGCTGAGGCTGAGGCCCGACTCTCTGTAGGCTATATGGCCTTTGTTGGCAGTTGGGACTCTTCAAAGCGAGCTATTGAGGCTCAGGTAGGTTTGTAGCTCAGGAGCTGTAGTGGGTTTGACCTCCT
Organism: Tetrastigma voinierianum; assembly: GCA_016808115.1. Lineage (NCBI taxonomy): Eukaryota > Viridiplantae > Streptophyta > Magnoliopsida > Vitales > Vitaceae > Tetrastigma > Tetrastigma voinierianum. The sequence goes on from JAEQBH010000518.1 coordinate 459,790, forward strand.
CTTGGAAGATGCGGAGTCTTTAATGCGGGTTTATGGAGGTGGGCGATTGCACGATTTTAAGTGCTCGGCTTCCATATAAATTCGACTCCACGCAGTGGGCTCATGCTTTGAACTTTCTTCCCTTTTTGGGGTGTAATTGGAATCCGCGTATGATGAAGCATCAAGGCTTGATCGTCTTCGCAAGAGGTCTGTGTGGAGATCCTGGGTTGGCGTTTGGTTCCGATGGCCCTCTGCTTGTAGAAGTTGTGTTTTTCCCTAGTTCCTTTCTTATGGGAGTTATGTTATTCCCTAGCTCGGGTCCAGATGATCAGGCGGTGCTGAGGAATGCATCCGAAGAGGGCGGTGTACTTAAGAACTTTTAGTACCGCTTTCTCCATTTTCTCCTCTTTTTTCTTCTCTTCTTTCTCTTTCTCTTCTTTCTTCTCCTTTTCCTTCTCATTTTCCTTCCCGTTCTCACTCTCTCTTCTTCTCTTTCTCTTCTTTCTTCTCCTTTTCCTTCTTCTTTTCCTTCCCGTTCTTACTCTCTCTTCTTCTCTTTCCCTCTCCCTTTCTCTTTCTTGAGATTTTTTCTTTTTTGAGGCTGCTTATGCATTCATTCTGAGATGTAAGGAAACACGTGATTGTAATCAATTGTATCTTCATTGGAATAAAGAGCAATTGTTTTTTGAAGCATGAATTTGTGTATTCTGAAGTGTGTAGTTTTCTTGGGTGTTTCCTAGCCGAGCTGTCTGTTTTTCTTTTACCGAGATGCCTTACTTTTTGATTCATAAGGATGTTAAACAAATAATCAACGATACATAGTCTGATATCTAGCCCAGTAATACTTTAATGCGATTACAATCAGAAGTCTATTGATAGAAAGCGCTTGAGGTGCTTAGTGTTCAAATGAGGTAAATTTTCATGGCACAATACAGGTTCGTGGTTACGGGTTTGACTACGCGAGACACGATATAGGGGCCTTCCCAGTTGGGTCCTAGCTTTCCATGTGTAGGATCTTTCCTCGCAGGCAGAAGCTTTTTTAAGACTAGGTCACCATGCTTATAACTCCTGGGTTTGACCTTTTGGTCGTAACCTTGCCGTCTTCCTTTGGTAGTCTGCAATGCGTTTCGAGGGACACGATCACGCGCCATCCCAGGAGGTCTGGTTTGGCGAAGAGCCTCTTCGTTATGTTCCATAGCTCATGATTCGATCCTTGGGATTTTAATCCGATCTCGACAGGGGCTACCGCCTCGGTTCCAAAGGCTAGAGCGAATGGGGTATCCTTAGTTACTGACTTGCGTGTAGTTCTGTATGCCCATAACACCTTGGGGAGGTATTCTACCCATTTGCCTTTTAGGCCTTCCAACTTGGTCTTCAATGCTGCTTTAAGGGTTTTGATGGTGACTTCTGCTTGTCCATTAGATTTTGGATGAGCTAGGGATGAGTAGTAGTTCCTGATCCCGAGCTTGGCACAGAAATCCCTGAACTTAGGATTGTCGAATTGCTTCCCATTGTCTGACACTAGGGCTCTCGGGATACCAAACACTGTGTATGGCCTGCTACTTGAAGTTGTGTACCTTTTGTTCTATGATAGTAGCCAAGGGCTCGGCTTCTACCCATTTGGTGAAATAATCCACTGCTACGACAAAAATTTGCATTGGCCCTTTCCAATAGGTAGAGGTCCCAATATGTCTAGCCCCCACTGCTGAAAAGGCCAGGGGCTTATAACTGACGTTAGTGGCTAGGATGGGAGGTAAGAGATTTTGTCGTGCTCCTGACAAACTTTGCATTTTAAACTGGATTCTATTGCGTCTCACGAGCATTGTGGGCAATAGTACCGCGCCAGACTTTTCCACGCCCGATTTTCCGAGCCCGATGTTATTTCCATGCGCCTTCATGTACTTCCTGATGCGTGGTGGCGTCTTCCCTTACAATACGCCCGAGGGATGGGTGTGAAAAAACACCAAGCATAAGGAACTGATGAATAGTGAACCTGGCAAACCTCGGCTAAACAGATGCCTCATTGGGTCATTTGGCAATGAATCCTTCCTATTAAGTAGTCCCGAGATAGGGTCCATCCATTTCGGCTCGGACATGGCTGGGGGACTCTTCGTTGTTGAGATCTACAGGAGGCTGCGAAAGGTGCTTGACGGACGTCGGTGCGGTGAGTCTTCTTGGGAGGCTGTTGCCAGTTTTGCTAAGGCATATGCTCGCGAATTCTCTGCTCTTGGTATGTGTCTGACCTGAACTCGTACGAACTTCTTGAGTAATTCCCGTACCTTTTTGAGGTATAGGATCATTTTTTCGTCTCTGGCCTCGTAGGAGTCTTCTATTTGTTTTACTACCAGCTGGGAGTCGCTACATACCTCTAGCTGATCAACTTCCATTGAGATAAGGCGGGTTCATGCTGTGTGACCTCATACTCGACCTCGTTATTAGAGGCTCGGAACCCAAATCTTAGGGCATATTCGATATTTATTCCTTCTAGAGAGGTCAAAATTATACCGGCACCACTCCCTTGTGCATTGGCTACCATCTGATTGACCTCCAAATGGGAGGTCGGGCGTCGTTTGGCTTGACTTGGCAAGCTGCGCCGGTGGTGCCATGGCGAAGTTTGCCCGAGATCTGCCGCTTATTTATGTTTTTGGTTTGTATCTGATGTCGAACTCGCTCAGCTCTATGGCCCACTTCATCAACCTTCTTGAGGTCTTCGGTTTGTGTAGCACCTGCTTCATTGGGTATTATATTGGGATTTCAATGGTATGAGCTTGGAAGTAAGGGCAGAGTTTTTGGGTTGTGGTTACTAATGCTAGGATTAATTTCTCCATCTTTGGATACCTCTCCTCTGCTCCTCTCACAGCTCTGCTGCAATAGTAGATTGGGTGCCGCACTCGATCTTTGTCTCTGACCAGGATGGCGCTGGTTGAGAAATCTGAAACTGCAAGGTACAGAGTAAGGAGCTCTCCCTCAGAGGGACTTACCAAAATGGGGGGAGAGCTCAGATAAGTTTTTAACGCTGCGAATGCTTCTTCGCGATTAATCATCCGATGAAAGGTTTTTCGAACACGGAGAAGTGACCTTATCGTTGGCCACGGACTGCAAAAGCTGACTTAAGCGCGTATCCTTCCAGTTAGGCGTTGGACTTCTTTTATGTTTGATGGCGACGACATGTCGAGCACAACTTTTATCTTGTCTGGGTTTGCCTCTATTCTTCAGTTGTTGACTATAAAATGCAAGAATTTTTGATTTGAGACTCAGGCGCATTTAGTGGATTCGACTAATGTTGTACCCTTCGGGATCTGGAATGCCTGCGGATGGTGATTAGTGCCCCAGTGCGTTTTGAACCCTATATTAGATGGGTTTGAGTGCTTTGCACTAATCATGTCATTATACCCGATTAGTGTTCAAGTCTTCTTAGTTTCACTTATGCCGTTTAGAGGTTATTTGTGGTTGTTTTGCGGGTTTTGCTTACTTTGGGAGTTCAATATCGAGGACATATGATGAATCATGATCGAACTCAATTGTCGTATCACGGACTAAAAATCAAAAGAAGAATGAGGCAAAGTGATGGAAATCAATGCGAGAGAGGAGCGTGGGCAAAGTAGTGAAGAATCCAGATGAGTGGAATTTCGCTAAGATTACGAAAATTTATTTGGGATTGCGAAAATTCAGCCTTAAGCGAAAATTTCATGATCTTAAGCGAAATTGTAATTTCACTAGACTCCGAGGGATTTTCGCTAAACACTATTCCTAGCGAGAATTTTGCATTTCGCTACTCACAGAATTTAGCTAAGCTAGCGAAATTTACTATGCTTGAGAATTGCCCTTTGCTATAGCGAAAATTCTTGATTCGCTATCTCTTAGTGATTTCGCTGCCTATGTGAAATTTTAAGCTAGCTAAGCGAAATTTTTCGCTGCTAACGAAATTTGTATGCATATGTGAAATTCAACGCCTTGTCACTTTTGTAATTAATGCAAGCCAGAGCTTCAATTTTGGTGTATTACTCCCTTGTCCCTAAATTCAGCCAAAATGTTAGGCTTTATATGTTATTTTCATACATTGGGTGGCCTATATAGAAGCCCCTCCCATTTTTGTAATACTAAGCAACAAATTGAGGAAGCAATTTTTGGCAAGTTTTATTTTGTAAATATCTTCCGTAGCTTTAGTTAGGGTTTCTTTTTCTCTCTTCTCTCTCTCTTTCTCTTATTTTTCTTGGCTGCCGACACCCCTCTTGAGGATGACAACTCAAGAGATGCTTGACTAAGCCTCTTTTCTTTGAGAGGAAGCTAGCTTGGTGGTGGGGCATATGCGGGTTGTCCTCTTGTGTTAAAGGATTCACAGTCTTGTGTTTGCGACCCACTATCTTCCTCAGAGCTAGGGTTGAATATCATTTAATGTCATTAATTTGGCCAATACTTACCATGCTTTAGGATCAGTGTATACTTATTGCTAGATGCCTTGTGGTTTTTAGATGGTCTTTACGAGCCAACGGAAATGATGTTGAATGTTAGGTTTCAAGCTAAAAGGGGCTATAGATGCATGTTTCTGTGTTGACTCAAATAAGTGGTTTCTAGGGTTAGGTTGCTAGTTAAACATAGATCCGGTTGTGGCTTGGACTATAGGTTGCTTGTCATAGCGGATAAAACCAGGGACACTTGTTTGCCTGGATTACGAGTTAGTGACCTAAATCTTCAAAGTTAACTTTTCACACTTCATTTCGGTTTTTCTGATTAATCGGTTTTCAAACTCATTACTTTATTTTGAAACAAAATCAAAAGTCAAATAAAGCCTTGCAGCACACACTTATGCAAATCATTCCTGGATGAAAGCCCATCGTTCGACCCTAGACCGCTATCTTGCGATGGAAGCTTGACTCACGCGATAGGAGGGGCTTTCGGTATATAAATTTTGTTGATTCGACTCAGCCCTACGTGGCTGATCCAATGAGCTATATGGGCTCCGGCCGTAGTTGATTTTACTAACATATGCGTCTATATATACCTCCATAGATGTCCTTATTTGTTTTAAAACATCTTGTTCATGACCTACGAGTAGGTAGCTCCTGCGTTTTTTAGTCCGAAAGGCATTACTCGATAGCAATAGGTCCCTTACCCCGTAACGAATGAGGTCTTCTCTTGATCGTCGGGATCCATGCTAATCACGGTTACTCATGGGGCTTATCCATGAAGGCGAGGGGTTTGGCCCATTTGTGGCGTCTACTATGGTCGATCGGGGTAGAGGAAGGTATCTTTGGGCGTGCTCGGTTGACATCGGTGAAATCGATCTTGAGTCGCCTGTTGCGGTCGTTTTGATGAGTATGACGTTGGCTAACCATTCGGGGTACTCCGCCCTCTTATCGCACTTGCACGGAGGGCTTGCCGACCTCCTCGTGTCGCTTTTGTCTTTCTAGAGCGAAACTTCTTAACTGCTTGGTGGTTTGAAGGATGGATTGGCGTTTAGTGCGTGAGTGATATTGCCCGGGTCAATCCCTCCCATGTCACAGCCACCTTGAACATCCTTGTTCTGTCTCAAGAAGTGGATAAGGAGGCTTCTGAGGTCTTCTGCTAGCTTGGAACCAATGTAGGCGAGGTGTTCGGGGTGATCGTCCTAGCTGTCTGGTGACTCTTACGAGGCTCGGGTCGGTGTTTACCTCGTCTCGCATGTCGAGCTCGTCCACGTATATGCTGTCGACCTCTTTTTGCTTCATTGATGCCGAGTAACACTCCTTGGCCACGCGCTGGTCTCCTTGAACCATTCCTACTCCGTTTGTGGTAGGAAACTTGATCACCATGTGGTAAGCGGAAGGGATAGCCTTTATGGTTGAAGTGCAACAATAACACGTTATAAGGCGGAGGCGTCACACTATGAGAAATCTTCTTTGTCGTTGTTGCACGGCGCAGGGGTCTCCCAAAGTGAACTAAGCGTATTGTCCCCCAGAAGGTAGCACTTTTTCTCGAGAGATCTCGTAGGTGGGTGCTGATTGGTTCCAGCTTCTCCCTTCCGATGCCCATCTTGTCAAAAGCCGATGCGAAGATGATGTCGGTTGAGCTCCCATTGTCAGCAAGGACCCGGTGGATTGTTTTGTTAGCCACAATTGCCCTTATCACCAAAGGATCTTCGTGGGGATGTTAACATCCCTCAAGGTCTGAATCCGAGAATGTTATGGTGGTGTTGAGTCGAGGCAGTTTGGACACTGCTTGCACTTCCATTACCTCTCCTGACCTGATGCTACGCAAATGAGCCTTCACATGTTTGGACTCCCAGCCTCCACTGCCAAATCCTCTTGAGATCACATGGATTTCCCAGGCTATTGGGTACTGAGTTGGGTTGGCTGCCGGTGTTAATTGGTGGCTGCGTTGATCACGACAACCAGAGGCTATTTGGCAGCGAAGATATCCCCGTCAAATCAAGTATTCTATTTCCTTCTTGAGTTGTATGCAATCGTCCGTTCAATGCCCGTGGTCCCTATGGAACTCATAGTACCTGGTGTTATCTCTTTTGGTAGGGTCTGTCCTCATCTGGGATGGCCATCTTAGGAATTTTTCATGATGTACTTCGCGCAAGACCTGTGATATTGTGGTTGTCAGGGGGGTGAACCGCCGAGGTGAATCTGGATTGTGCGTAGCTCGGGTGGGTGGTCCCCGGGCGGTCTCTACGGCTCCCTGCCTCTTAGGGATGCGTTCTCAGGTCTCTCCTTGGGGATCTCTCTCTGTCTCTTTGTCTCTTAGGGCTTCGCTCCTTTTGCTTGTCAGTCCTGCTTTTCTCCTTATGGGTTGAAGAGCTCCCTCTCTTGGATGTGAGGGCTTCTTCGCTGTTAATGTACTTAACATTTTTGTGAGCACCTCGACCATGCTTGCGAGAGTTCTTTGAGATGGAAAACATTCAAGTCTTTTGATTGTACTCCTAACCCAGCGATGAATGCGGTGATAGCGAACTTCTGTCTGTTTACATCTACCTTAATTCGGCATTGAACCTCCCGGACATAAGACCTCGAGGCTTTCTTGCGAGGTTACGCTTTATGAGTGGTCGATGAAGTGATAACTCGGCTTCACAGCATGTTAAAGCTGTGAAGTGGGGGAGAGCGAATGCGATGACTCTCTAAAATGGGCCGACAATGGTGGGAGCATGTTAAACCAAGCCAACACCGGGCCTTTTAGTGTGATAGCGAAGGCTCTGCACCGTACGGGGTCTTGATATCCTTGCAGCTTCATCTGGTTCTTATAGGTGTTAAGATGGTCGATGGGATCCTTCGTTCCATCGAACGCCTCTATTTGCAGCATCCTGAACTTTGCTGGAAGGGGGAAGTGTAGCACCTCGGCTGTGAATGGGGACTCAGTTTGCTGCACCAGGGTGTCCATAGAGTCTGGAGCTCGGCCCTTTACGACTTCCTTCATGTGGCTGAGCTCCTGTTGGATTCCCTTGAACCTCTGCTCCGGCGGTCGCTCCCAGATTTCCTTCTTGAGAAGGGGGTCGGTTCATCGTTCAGATGTTCCCAGTATTGCTTCGTTGTTAGCTATCTCGAGGGATAGGTGAAGTCCATTGTTTATGACTCATTTAGATTATGCTAATTGCCTCGAGGAGGGCCGAGGTCATTGCTCTTCTGAAGTGTATTATGGCTTTCTTAGGCACATCGCCTTCTGCTTGGTATTTATTAATGCATCTGGTGAGATGCTCTAAATTCCATATAAGCATTGGTTCTTTGAGGCCAGTGCCTCCATCGTCCGTGTTTGCTTGGCTCCCTCGGGAGAATTAGGGCATCCCGCCCCACTTTGGTAGTCTTGCATCAGCAGAGTTAGCGATTATACCTTGTATTCAGTCGATACCATCGGTTACTAAGAGATCGGCTTTGTTGTAAAGGAATTGTCGTTCCCACCCAGACGGCGCCACACCTCAAACTTAAATTCTTGCCCCCAAAGCAAGAGACCGACTCAAAGCAAAACAAAAATTGAAAATAATGACATGAACTAAAAGAATGAGATGAGTATGATAACATGATTCCAAATGGAAAGAATCACTATGAACCTGATTTAGCAATATTAGCCTTTTCAACCAAAATTTGGGATCATAAACTTTTAAACTTTCTAAGGAACATGGCAAAGCAAAGCATGGTGAGCAAGCAAATCAACCCCGAGTCGTGTGACCTTTCCAAGGAAACTAAGTGTAGGTGATAGCACTTGATCTTGATTGTATAGCAAGGTCCCTAGCACCCCCAGGCTTAAACTCAACTCACCTATTTGGAAGAAGCCTAACTAAGAGAAGGAGGATAAGAACGTCTTACTTTTTATTCATGCCAAATGCCTAAAATTTCTAAATACCTAAAACGAAGGAGAACTAGTGCAAGAAGTTTTAGATGAATGTTCACATGTGAGGATCCATTGGTGACTCCCCTTTGATTGGTTAAGGGCAAGTTAAGGGCACTGTGCATTAAATTCCTTCAAACTTCACCTAACACTCAACCAAACCTGTAAAGGCCCTAAGTCAGGAAGGATCCATCTTCCGTCCCATGCTGCAAGAAGCTCAACACACTCCCTAGCCATTGGCTTAGGGCATTAGGCTTTGAAAGGCCCCCTCAGACTGTGCCTAGGATTCCGATTGGATGATCCCACTTATTCTAATTCACAATCTATTTTAATTTTTTTCTTCTTTTTCACTTTTCTATTGTTTTGTCATTTTTCTCTTTTAGCTGGGGCTCAATCGCAATCCTCTTTTGATCGGGTGTCCCATCACTTAGGTGGCTAGAAACTCTGCTGCTATCAATTCAAGACAAACCGACCAAGGTATACAAGGGAGCACCAAAGTGTGTGTGTGTGTGATAGATTCCCTGAGAAATAGTTTCTTGAAGCACAAGGGAGGTGACTAAGCTAAGTCACCCATACCAAGCAAGCACACAATTCCAAATCATTTAAAAACCTAAGGGGTCCAATCCACTTGCACTTGCTATTTTTCAAATGTTTGTGTTCAAATGACCTTCATGGGGCTTCTCAACAAGGCATCAAACTCACTCATATGAGACATGAATAAAACAAAAGAAAGAAAGAAAAACTCATGCAAACAACCTAAATAAATAAAGGAATAACTAAAATAGTAAGGAGATACAAAAGTTGGATTTTGAAAAAATAAATAAATTGAATTCACCCCCCCAAACTTGAATTAAACATTGTCCTCAATGTGAAACAAAAGCAAGAATGGATAATGATTACTCCCCTGAGGTTGATCAAGTCTCCGGAAGTTGCTCCAATGAATATGGCTTGCTTTTGAGGCAAAGATGTTAAGAGGGATTAGACTTTAGTTCCAAATGAGAAGAGGCTTGAAAATAGGAAGCATATATGGAATGAAATGAGGGAGGATGTTGAAACTCGACATTTGTTCAATTTTTGTTCTTTGAACCTCCAAGATACTATAGACTTCCACTTTTCAAGATTTTCCACCTCCATAGCCAACTTTGAACTCCAAAAACCTGAAAAACAACACTAAGAAACATAAGATCAAGCAAGAACATTTATTAAAAAAAACAAACTTAAAAGTAACTAAAAAATAAGAAAAGGGAAAATAAATTTTTTTTTTTTTGAACTCGCTGCCTCCCAAGAAGCTTCAAGTTTTCGAGTCCAAACAGACTCTACCAACTATGGATATGCTGGTAATTCTTGCCTCCATCCTTTTCTAAGAGTATATAATTGTGCTCAATCAGAATTTGAGCATTACATCTTCCAAGGTTATTAATTTTATATTTTCTATTTTTTTCATTTTTTTCTTTACAATGATTCCTCTCAATTCGTTGTTCAAGTGAATGATGTACTCATCCACCTCGGAAGTTGGGGTTTTATTCTCATTTTTCACTTCCTCATGCATTGGAACCCAAAGAGTCATTTCCGTGGAATAGTCTTCTCATAACGCCATAATTGGTTTTTCACGTGATTCTCGAGAAGTTGGCTCATCTTCCTTCACAACCAAGTTTTCCAAAATTTGTGCATCATTCTCCACCGTTTGAAACTTCTCGCTCCTTCATATCCTTGAGGTGATTTCCTTCATTATATCTCAAGTTTTCTTCTTCTATATTCACCCTAAGAGTAGATGGTGAACTTCCTCATGTCGCCCTTCAAAGGACATCAGAGCCATATTATCTCGTTTCTTTCATATTTTGCCACTAGTTCTTCTATACTCATACTCTCCTCTTCTTCTTTAGTTTGTTCTTTCGAATCCAAGTTGAGTATAAGAAGCGGCCTTTGAGCCATCTCTTCTTTCAAGCTCGAATGGTGCAAAGGAATTTGAACATTAGCCCCTGTCAACCCATGAATCGAACTCAGATGTCACACATTCAAGATGAACTCTTTTCATTTCACTAATGTTGCTCTAACTTTGTCATTCTCTCATGTGGAGGCTGACTTATCTCATTTGGATTAAAAACCGAGGCAACCCAACTTGAGAGTAGTCCATTTCATCCATCGATCTTGAAAATTCGTGTTGTGTCATGGTAGATTCAGCTTCGAGCTCTTAATTCATCCATAGCTTCTTCTAGGCTTGATCTTTGGACTTGTGGAGGTGCGGAATGGTATAGCTTGTATTCCATGAGGTGTTTGGGTGGTGGCTCCATCCAAAATTATGGTTGCTCAAGTATGGGGTACCTCCATATTGAGCATAATCCATTGATGCATATGGTTGCCACACTTGACTTTGCACTGGAGTCAGCTACTCTTCTTTGATGCTCATCACCAATCACAGATCCTTAGTTGCTGCTCAAGGTGAGCCAATGCATTTGTCAACTCGATGATAGGATCCATTGTGATTTTAACTTAAAAATTTATGCAAAATGAAAACAAAAAGTATCAAAAACTCAAAAACCACACAAATATATACATAAAAAATGTTTGAAGTATTAAAGAAGCACTTAGTATTGATATTAGCATAAAACACCGATTTTCCCCGGCAACGGCGCCAAAAACTTGATAGGCGTTTAGTGAGTGTGTATATAAAATTATGCAGAAAAATATAAAAGAGGCCTATTCCGCGCAAGTATACGCTTGTCAAGTAATAAAGTAAAAATTTGGCACGGATATCGATCCACAGGGAAAATGAGGATGCTAAGTGACAAAATTATAATACTTCTCTAATATCCAAACTAAAAATTGTGATAGTAAAACAAAATTTAAACTAAACTAATGAAATTTCTAAATCTAACTAATGAAGTTCGCAACTAGGGAAACCAAGAGATTATAAATCTTAGGGTACTTAGTGCACCCAGCAACTTTAGATCTAAGTTAAAATTCTACTCTATTGTTTCATGAAAATGCTTTCCAAGGCGACTCTTGTCTAATTTAATTATATGTCTCTCTCGAGGTCGAATAACCTACCAACTAACACTAGGTCTTTTGCTTCTCGGCTCAACCCCAAGCATTAGAGATGCTTTAAGATCCAAAAGTCTCACACGCCTCCTAATTACCGATAATTTCTACACTACTGCTAATTAGGTTGATTCATCTATGTCTAGTTCTTAATTTCTCTTCTCGTGATCTTGCAAAGAACCACTCACCACATTGAGAATTAGCCGAATCAATATGTAAATAGAACCAAGTATAAATCAATAGGAGGTGTGTATACACAAGAAACAATAGAAAACGGAACATTGCCAAATAGATATAAAACTCATGTTCAATACACAACCAAAACCCTAGATCTATGAATTTAAAGCATGATAGAGGTTTGATACATCATAAACTTAGGATAAAAACACTTCCAGAAAAGAGGAAGAAGAAACTATAATGATCAAATGATGGTGAGTCTCGGATTTTCTTCCCACACAAATCTCATGATCTTTCCTCCCAAATCTTTCAAAAACAAATTCTCCCAACTCATCCTTGGTCCTGTGCGTGGACAAGTCCCCTCCGAGCCCCCAGCCGCCTCCCTTCGCCTCTTTCGGGTTTGAGCTTAAACCCAGCTATGGGCTCAAAATGGCTAAAATCCACCCAAAATCGACTCGAACGCCGCAGACGTCGTGCAGCAACGTCGCGACGTCGGATGTTCGTTTCGCAACGCCGCGACGTTATTCTCACCGTCGCGACGTTGCTGCGCCTCCCGTTGGGCTCTCCAACTCGTGAATGTCATAACTTTGTCATACGAACTTCGATTTGGGTGTTCTTGGTACCGTTGGAAAGCTCTTGAAGTGTAGAATCTATCCATATATGACTTGATGCAATATGAGCTTGTATGATGTCTGAAAACGTCAAAATACAGTTGCCTCTCCTGCTAAAGGTGCTGGAATGTTTGCTGATTTTCTTCAAGTTTTGGAACTTGCATAACTTCTTTGTTCGAACTCCAATTTTGGTGTTCTTGGTATCCTTGGAAAGTTTCCTGAAGTGTAGAATCCATCCATATATGTCTTGATCCAATAGAGCTCATATGTTGTCCGAAACGCCAAAATTCAAGATCCTCTCCCCGCCGCTTCTATAGCGCTTTTTCCACCAATTTTGCACAATTCCACCAAATGGAGCCGACCCGATCATAGGTGTGAACTTTTAGAGCATTCAGGGCACTTGTTAACATAAAAACACAGAAAATACTTCAGTAGCAGGATAAAATGGTGTTTCAGATACTCATCTGGCTGATGTTCTTAGCCTTTTTCAAGCGGAATTAGGTTGGAGCGTGAATCGTTGGGCGAGCCATTGTCTGGGCGATGCTCCCCTGCAAAGCCGAAGCGAAGGATTGGGGGGCTCGCCGTTTACCGCTCACGATACCTAAGTCGGTTCTTTTTCATGTGGAAGAAAGATCCATTCCTTAGAGTGAATTTTAACGTACCTTTCACCACGATGGGTGACGTGTTATAGTAAGATGTTTTCTAATTGGATGGTGATAAAGTTACTCTTATTGGATGGGGATTTTCTTTTCGTACTCATTTCCTCGGATTAATAGAGAATAATTGAGACGATTCTGAAATTATCCTACTTCCCTTATTGGTGAGATTTGATTTGATTTACAGGATATGGGCTCTTTTCAAGTTTGTTTTGTCCATTGTTCTGACCTTAAATTGGATAGGCCGGGCTCCCGTTTTGCATGGAGCTGCATCATGGGACCGTTTGGACTTGCTTATAAATCCTCTTTTAATCCTGCTTCTTGGGCTTGGGAAGTGGGCCTGCGCGCTTATTTTTTAAACCCGATCAACTCGTATTAATGTTTATATTCATTTTGTTAATCCTTGTAATGTTGTTTAGATTTTATTTTGCTAATTCTTATACTATTGGATAAGTTGTGTGATATTTTATTTTTAATGTTTCCTTATTTTACTTTCAGCTTGTACTAATTCTTCTATTTATATTGTATTTGACTTTGTGCTTATGCTAATTCTTCTAATGTTTTTTGTTTTTAATATTTTACCATATATTTTATAATGCTAGTACATTTTACTATTTCTTATATTTTACTGCATATATTACAATCCACTTTAATGTTTGAGCTCGCTTAATTCCTTGGACTCAACCCATTATGACTTAGTAAAGAAAGCCCTGCCATCTCTTTTGGCCCAACTTATTAGGTCCTTCGACTAACCTATTAGGATTTACTCAAGAAAGTCTTACCATCTCTCTAGACCCAACCCATTAGGACCTTTAACTAAACACATTAGCACTTTGTTAAGAAATCTCAACATCTCTTTAATCAAGAAAGCCCTACCATTTATTTAGGCCTAACTCATTAAAACCTTTGACCAAACCCATTAAGACTTAGTAAAGAAAGTCCTACCATCTCTCTTGGCCCAAACCATTAGGACCTTTGACCAAACCCATCAAGACTTAGTGAAGAAAGTTTTACCATCTCTATAGGCCAAACCTATTAGGACCTTTGACTTGACCTATTAAACCCATTAGGTCCTTTGACTAAGCCTTTTGACCACACCCTTTGACCAATTCTTTGGTCCATCAAGTTCCTATTGTTACCTTGATCGTCTGAACCTTTGGGCATCGGTAGTGCAACCCAAACCTGCAAAAGGGCGATTTGGCGACGGTGGGTCGGCCACCTCTCCGATGATTAAGTTAGCAAAAGATGGAGAAGATGGAGCGGTGAGTTAACATAGTTTCCCCTCGCTGGGAGAGGGGGGGAGGAGCGGCTCTTCTTGATTTATACACGAACCTCTCCTTGATTTTAGGAAAGAAAATGTTGTAATTTTAGAGGCCAAATCTCTCTCATTTGCATATCAAGGGATTAATTCTTCCTTATCGAGGACTCTTTGTTTCGAGTGGAGATTTGGAAATTAGGAAATTTGCGGATAAATATCTTTTGCTTATTTCCCGTCTTCATCCATTTATCCATAATAAACTTGTCATATATAGAAGGACGGCTGACTAGAGGACTTAAAACTCTAGACGGGTTGCCTTGAAGCTAGCCTCTAGGAAGACACCCTGGCTCTCACATATGGGATTTCGGATTCTCCCATCCGTGGCCCTCGAGTTTAATAATGTAAGGGTGGGTTTGGGTTGGTTCACATTCTTTGGTCGAGTGAGCCTTGGGCAACGAGGCCACTAGGCCCCGATGTGAGTAGTGGGTCTAAGCAAGTAGTCTTCATAATGCCATTTCCATTTGAAATTTTGTACTTTTTCAATTGGAGAAAATCTTTGTGTTTTTAAGCGCTCGAGTGTGTGGAAAGTTGAAGGACTGAAAAGTGTCGTGCATCGAATCTGCAGTAGAAAGGTGGCGGCGTTTGGTCTAGAAAGAGGGGTTAGTAGCGCCCATTTCTCAATATGTCTACAGTATGATGTTTACGATGAGCGGATTTGTATGAGCACATTGAGTGTTTCACCCCTATATATAGGGGTTAGGCTCTGAATGCTACCTCTTTTACTATTTCACAAAGCCTTTCACCTGCCACAATTTCTTTTCTCTTGTTCTTCTGCTAACCGTTGCTTCAAAGCAATCATTGGAGCCCCCTTGGCATCTTTCAATTTTTCAGTGGGTTTTTACAAACTTCGTTTGCATTGCTTATGTTGTGTTTTTCGTGTCTCCATTTATAGAGTATCTTTGTGTTTAGAAAGTTTTTGCCTCTTTTGAGGGCGCGTCCATCGTTCATCGGTGGGGTTCTGGTGACGAAGCTATAGGCGGCTTCTAGGATATTCCTAGGTTTGGGGGTCGTCCTATTAGATCCTGTAAAGCTTCCTAGTTTGGGGTTCTTTGGTTTGGTTATTAGTGGGTTGTCAAACCTCCAAAAGGGGGATTTCTTTTGTCTCCAGTTTTTGGCGCCTTCAACTCATGCTAGGTCCTCCGAAGTTGATCTTTTTTTTTGCACAGTAGTATGGAAAGGAGTCAAGAAGGGCTTCTGGTCGGGCGAGGACGTAAGAGGGAGCCCAGGAATCACCCACTAAGCGGCTGGTCGTGCTATGTTTGTAGAGGAGTTGAGATCCTTCTGTCAAGTCCTTGTTGACATTAGTCTTGAGGGTGCCTCCAGACGGACGGTGTCTCGGTGTAGGAGGTGCGGAGACAATGCCATCCTTCTTCACACAGGGCTTGGTTGCTCTTGGACAGCCTTCCATCTCGTTGTTAGTGAAGCCGGTTCACTGCCTTCACGGAAACACCTTACAGCTCAGTGCATCAAACGTCTTTTGAATCTTGATGGGTTGTAGTGTGCTAAATTTTCTCTACCAGTTGGATATTTCACTGGTAGAGATTTATTTTATTTACACTTTGAAGCTTGGGATTGGAGGCTGGCTATCTATGTCGGCCCATAGCTCTCAGCTGTAATTTGTAACCGGGCTCCTTGACTCTCTTAAAACTGAGGCGAAAGGGGTTGTTTTAGTGAGAGGGCCATGGTATGAGACGCTAGGCTCTCTTGGGCTCCCATTTAACCTAAACTAGTCCCTCACGTTCCCAGATTTGTCTTAGCTCGATGGGGCTTGTTCTATCTTATATTGCCAGTGCCCCTTTTTTTTTTTTTTTTTCGATTCAGAAACAGCAGGCCCGCAGCAGACGTGCGGAGAAGGTCGCCAGCGGTGATCGTACAACCGGCCTCGAGATTATTGGCGGCGGAGGCAATCACATCTTTATTTAGTGAAAAACTCCTGAGATAGGTGTTAGCCTCGTTCATTACATAGTCCTCGTCATCCCCCGCTCACTGCTAGAAGAGCTCATCAGGGGTGAACATTTTGGTCCTCGGGCACCTCCCTAAAGTCAATCCCGGCAAATGCCAATCATGAAGAGTCAAACATCAAGCCGGAGAGTTTCGTGTTTGACTACCTGATCACTACCTTAACGACAGACTCAGAGTTCGCCCGATTTGCTAAGAAGACAGCGCCGCTGTGGGCGGCAGCATAAGGAAAGGATCACAATCATCATCGGCGTCAACTGGATTTATGTCTTGACTGGTCGATCCATCCATATGGTTTGACTGAGAGAGAGAAGACAGTCTATTCTTGTCGTCGATTGTCATTTATGCATGGCTAGCGCCGAAGGCCAGAGGTGAGACCGCCTCGGCTATCAAAGATTCAGCCAAAAGCACTTCAGTATGGTATACTGTATTTAAGAGGTTCATAAGAGCCCTGACACAATTAATGTGACTTTACAATGAGCTCCGCTTCCGCTTATAAGGTGCTCAGATGCTTCCAGATATTTGCATCACTTATGATAAATCTCACTAGGGACCTTCAATGCTCAATGAAGCATGTGAGGTCTGATTTGAGATGTACCGTCAGAGCCATCATCTTCTGTTATCACAAACGTCACCTTAGTTATACTACCCTGATCGCTGATGCCGCTAGTAAGTGTTCCTCACCCAGGAGGATCGCCTTCATTACACATATTCCCAAATCTTTGGCAGATCATCATGGGAAATGGATCAATCAAGTAGTCCCCTTAACAAGAGGGAGTCCTGGTCCTCACATACGCATGACCCCACCCCACCTTCTCAGCACTAGCATGCTTGTGCTGAGGGAGTACTCCATCCCCTCCACCCCATCGATGTGTCTCACAGCAGCGCACAAAGATTGTGGATGCTCTCCGCAAACTACGACTCTTTAACAAGCCTACTGAAATGGGTATGTTTTGACTTTTATACATGAACTGATTGTGCTTTTTGTGATTCTGAATATCTCATCTTACAGTTGTCACCGCTATTTGGAATATGACTCGCTAACATAGGGAATTCCATGCCCGGCTAGACGATGCCGAGAAGCTACGGCTTTATGCCCAATAGGCCGTTTCCAAGCACCAGGCCTTGGATGTGTCCTTAGGTAAGGCCAACATAGTCCGGAGCACTCAGGAGCGGAGGCTAAGTCTAGTGGTAGGGAAGGTCAGTGGGGAGAGAATGAGTGACGGTGGCCAAAGAGGAAGCCTAGGTTGCCCAAATTGCCGCCATCACACAGTGATGCAAAGGCTGGGGGTGGAAGGTGACTCGCTGTGGTCCAAGACTCGTGAGCGCGAGGCTAAGCGCCCAGCAAAGGTTAAGACTCGCTTCGCACGGAGGTCGAGCTGGCGCTCACTTATGCTCAATGATCAAAATATCGGTAAATATGGATATATTGGTAATTGGATTTTACAGATATATCATAAATATCGGTAAAAATATCATCAATTCAATTAAATTATATATATATATATATATATATATATATATATATATATATATATATATATATATATATATATATATATTAAATTTTAACATTTAATATTAATAATAAATTTTGTAATACATTTAAACTTCTTTCAAAAATTAAAGTTACTTTCATAAATTAAAAATAAGTATTTAAAATCAATCGATAATGTTTATACTACTTAATTAAATATGTAATTTAATATTATTCCTAAAATTAATTAGTTTTTATTTTTTATTTATACATTTATCATATTATTTATATAGATAATGAGAAATTATTCATATCTAATTAAGGTAGATTAAAAATCAAAAGGATTAGGTACTATTAATTAAATATGTTATATTTAATATATTATTCATGAAGGACACATACAAAGAGATATTATTTATTTATTCGCTATTATTACAAATATTAGGTAGATAATCTAGAAGATCTTAAAATATTGTATAATATTATTTTAAATTTAAACGATATTATTTTATTTCTTTCTTTTCAAAATTAATATTTGATTTAAAATATTATAAATTATAATGTAAATCAAAATAAATAAAATATAATCAAGGTGAAAGGATTTATGAAAAATAAACGAAGGGAACAATAATGTAAATAATAGAAATATTCATAAATAATAAGAGAATACAACAAAAGTTTGCACCATATATAATAGGTATAATCACTAGCTTGGTAGATGGAGGGTGCCAATTTCAAGTGTTTTGGGTGGGTTCGAAACCCCTATGTAGTAGAAATTTCATGCATTTTTGTAGCTTTAAATAAGTCACCAAGTGGGACTGAATGGTTTGTGAAAAAATCGAAATTCTTACCAAATATCGCTGTAATCCGACAATCGCCGAAATATCGGCTGAGCCACAATAAAATGGCCGATATTTAATCTAACCGACTATAGGTGGAGTATATCCTATTGATCTCCACCGATAACCGAAATATCGCCGATATTTTTACCGATATTTTCGAAATTTTGTTCCTTGCTTATGCTAGAAATTGAGGCAGATAGGGATAAGGTGTCTTCTCCACTCTAAAGGTAGTGGACAAGGGAAGCATGGAGGAAGACTTATCATAAGGCCTCTTTGAGCCACTTTCTGAGAGCCATGGGTGTTGTGTGTTCAAACACAACATATGTGAGGACCAACCAGAGATTCCAGATGGTATGCTCGACCTCCCACCCACCTCCAGTTCTTAGAACCCAGGCGCTTTCATTCACAGCGCACAGCCTCATCGAGTCCACAAGAATCAGGATTCGAGGTTGCTGGCAAAAGAGCCCGAGGAGTCCTTTCACGAGGACGGAGCTGATTTTGTCCCTATTTTTTTCTTTGTAATTGGCTCAGTTTGGCCGCTAGAATTCATATGTATTATTGACTCTATTGACATATTTATAAAATATGATTTATGGTTTATTTAATGATTTCTTTCGTTTCACAACTACCTTCTACAAATCTTCACTAGGATAGTTGCCTCAAGAGTGCCAAATTTTAGGTTACATGGGCTAGCCGACAAGGCACCATTTAGGTTTTGCTCGCCATTGCAAGTTTAAGAGCCACCGCTAATGCCTGCAAAGTTAAGTTTGTGAGCCACATTTGACCTTTTGAAAGTGCCAGTAGGCTTAGAGCCACACCTGGTCTTTTGAAAGTGTCAACAATCTTCGAGCCAAACTGGGTTCCTAAAAGTGCCACAAAGCCAAATGCCAAATCTGATCTTGAAAGCGCCTTGCCAGTTTTCAGAGCCAACTGCCTAGTGCCAATAGCTTAAAACCACATCCTGGCCTGTCACAGCTGTGAGCCACATTTGGTTTTGTGCATAGTGCTTAGGTTTTGTGCGATGATCTTTTGAAAAGTGCTAGTAGGTGGGTTATGGTTTCATGATATGGTCTGTGAGTGTCAGTCTTGCAAAGCATCTGGTCTTATGCCAACAGGCTGCAAGCCACATCCGGTCTTTCGAAGCTACAGCACTTAAAGCCACATCTGGTCTTTGAAAGTGCCAGTAGGCTTAAAGCCACATATGGTCTTTCTTTTTTGAAAGTGTCATTTAGAGCCGTATCCTAGTCTTTTGATGTCGTAGGCTTAGAACTTATCTAGTCTTTTGAAAGTGCCATCAAGCTTGAGCTTAATAAATCAGCTTTCGAGCTCACATTCTCCCGACCATCGAAGTGCCAGCTTAGCCACATCCCCGGTCTTGAAAGTGCAGCATGCTTAGAGCCCATCCGGTCTTTGAAAGTGCTAGCAGCTGTGAGCCACATCTTGGGGCTCCTTGAAAGTGCCAAAGAGGCTGCAGCCAGATCCCCGGGTCTTTGAAAGTGACAAGAGCTTTGTTTCGCATCCGAGATCGCTGTCTCTATTCGACCTCCCTTGGGATTCGAAGGCTTTTTCCCCGGTCAACTTATTCCCGGTCAATAGTTTGTAATCATAATAGTTCGGTGGTCGCATTTCAATATTATCCTCCAACATTGAGTACTCTTGTCACTCGCTTTAACAATTCTTCGATTGTCTGGCTGTCCAAAGATAGCTGACTGGAAGAAAGGGAGGATGGCTTCCAAAAGCTTATCTCAAAGTTCTCAAGGACTGCATCTGCGTTATTCACCTCATATGTGCTAGATGCCACTTAACTTAACCTCCGTGAAGTCCTGGAGCGCAGACTCATTTTTCCCGTTTTGAGAATTGTTTGTGGAGTCGATGTTCCTTCTTGGTTTGACCTAACAAAGAAATTATGACACCATGGCGTACCATAACTCATTCAAATTTAATAGAGCACAGAGAGCTTCGAACCAAGCCAACGCGAGCCACCACAAACTATCTAGGAATACTTTGGATAATACCCGATCATTGTCGGGATTCAGTGTCATCGCCTGATTATAATGGAGCATATGGTTGTAAGGGTCAACGAGCATCGAATTACGGTGAAAGTCGAATGACAAGCTCAAGTAGGTGGGCTCAGAGTCGAAATGTGTTGCCCGGGCGGTGAAGAGATATGTCACCCAGTTCCAAATTAAGGTTGTCGATTTACATGAGCGCATGCGCGACTAAAAAAGTGCGTAATGCCTGCCGCATGGGTGGCATCAATTCTGCGGGCAACATCTATGGGTCTTGATGGCATTCCCGGCCAATTTGTCTTATGCTCGCTCTCATCACCCCGGGCGAGATGCTCGCCATCACGACATCACCTGGCAAAGCAGGGCAAAGGCCTCTCGTGTGGATCTGCCTTGTGCTCTCCTTCTCAGCCGCTCTTTGTCGGTAAGAGACTGAGACTGGGAGCCGCTCGAGGACAAATTTCATCGTCACCTGCATCGATATCGAACATGGTTCTTTTCCCTTTATCATGGGCTATCGGATGGCTAGTACTGTCAGCTGGGCTCTTGCAATGCCTTTCCAAGATCGCGAATTCTTCAATCTAAAGTCGACAGTCACCTCACGCTGCCGCTCGGCCCGCCCTCTTGAAACCCCGCCTGTCTTGCTTATTCCTCTTCCTTTCTCTCCAAGTCCTAACACCAGTGGGGAAACTCATCTTTTAGTGATTGGTTCATCGGATTTCTGCCATCACATTGCTCTCGAACTAATTACGGAAGCGGGACTGAAAAGTCCACTAGTGAAGAGCCATATTAGTTAATCATGAAGTAAGCCCTTTGAAGCTCGTAGTAGACTTTTCTGTTTCGATTCTACAAACGGTACCAATCTGTTGTTACCTTGATCGCCCAAACCTTCTTTGCATAGGCAACAGAATCCCGAACGTGGTAAAAGGGCGATCCGCGACGGTGGGTCGGGGGCCGCCTCTCTCATTGCTAGCAAAAAGAACTGCATACCTTCCTCGTGGGGTGGAACGGGGGTGTCTTCCTTATTTATACACTAACCTCTCCTTGATTTTAGGAAAGAAAATCTTGTAATTTTAGCGATAAAATCTCTCATTCTTTCTCAAGAATTAATTATTCATTATCAAGGATTAATTTTTCCTTATCAAGGATTAATGTTTTCATGAGACGGAATTAGGAAATCTATGGATAAATATATTTTGCGCATTTTATTCTATCCATTTATCCATAATGAATTTGGGTTATGTGCGGAAGGACTACCGGGTCGGGGGACTTAAAACTCTAAACAAGTTGCCCTGCGTCGGCCTCTCGAAGACACCCGTTTCCTCACGTGCACGAGCTGATTCTCCCCGCTAAGTAATGCCTCCAGCTTTCATGGTAGGTGGGCTTAGGGTCGGGTTCACATAATGGGCCAGCACTCGGGGGGCTCCACTGAGAGCTGGCCCAAAGACCCGCTGCATTCATAGTCCCACCCCCAATTTATTCAAATTTATTTCAAAAAAATTTTAAAATTCCCATTTCCTGAACTCCTCTACCTTAATTTTACTAATTCACTTCAAAAATGACTTACTCACTCACTTCACTTTTAACATTTAGAATGAATCACATTTCGCCTAATTTAAAATCTTCAAACTTTAATTCAAAAATATAAAAATTATCAATTTCAAGATTCAAGTGCCATAATTTCAAAATTTAAGTCCCTCAATTTCCAATATCAAATTTTAAAGTTTCCAATTTAAAATTCAAGTCCCCCAATTTCCAATTTAAAATTTCCAAATCTCAAATTTCAAATTTTTAATTCCCCAATTTCAAAATTCAAGTATCATAATTTAAAAATTCAAGTCTCCACATTAGTACTTATAATTATAATTTCATACCCTAAATATTAAATCTAAAATAAAATTCAAGTTCTTAATTTCAAAATTCAATTTCCAAAATCCCAATTCTAAATTCTAAAACTATAAATTCATTTCAAAATTCTCAATCTTCAAACTTCAATTTCAAACTTTTAATTTTAAATCAGTTTTCAAAATTTTCAAGCACATGATTAATTTTAAAATTCCTATAAAATGGAATTTGGTGGAGTTGATTTGTGTAACAGATAAATGGGCTCGTAAAAGACCATAAATTTGAATTTTCCAAAACGATAAACTGTCGCTACACACAAATGTAGACCTAAAATTTTCTAGATCTCGATTTGATGAAACTTAACCTCACCGTTGGATTCGTCTTGCAAAACTAGCCACCTGCACAAATTTATTACTCTGAGAGAATGATTTTCTCACGGCCAGACGACAGTGTCCGTGAAAAACCTGATTTTTAAGAAAAATTTTGGAAGTGGAAAATAATTTAAATAAAGTTTATGTAAAATAATCTGAACTCAAACTGATGAAATAATCGTTTCTGACAAAACGAACCTAATGTGCTGTGGACATGTGGTACGACACAAATCCACTTAAACAATTAATGAGGCTCAGGGACAAGATATCCCATTTTTCTTATTGGTTTTTACGTGAGAGAGAGGGTGAGGAAGAGAAGTCCAAGACTTATTTCGATGATCCACAGAGTTTCGACGATCGGAATTCTTCGAGATAAGAACTAAAGCTCATCGCCTCAACGATGGCTACATGCACATAACAAAAAAAAAAAAAGAGATTTTATCGAAGATCCAAAGGGGGAGATTTGGGAACGTTAGTTTGGTTCTAGTACTATAGTTTTGGGACTTAACCTTTTTGCTACTTCTTCAAGAGGTATGTCTAATTTTGGTTATTTCTTTCAAATCTTAGCAAGGAGTTTAATAGGTGTTGATGTCCTAAGGGGCTGTTTGGCCTATTTTAAACGGTTTTAAATGGGTCGTTTTTGGTCGCTCTCGCTTTTATGGTCAGCTGGTAAATTGGATTTGTCAGGTACAAAACCCAAAATTGTTTAGGGACTGTTTGACTTAAAAGAATAATCTGATTATTAAGGGCCGTCTATTTAATGATTTCAGGGCAAGCTTTCTAAAGACTTGTTCAATGGTTTTTATGGTCAGTTTATGTCATTTGTACCAGGCTATTTTTGTGAGCATTTTATGTCACATTCGACTGAGTTATGCTGTTAATACTTCGATCTAAGACTATGGTTTGATGAATGTTGATATATAAAAATATATATTGACATTGAACCTAATGTTTGTTTTGAGATTATGGCGCAATGTACATAATCGTCTATGATACACGACAAAATGATGGTTTATATTGTCCATATGATACCGGCTTCAGATAATGGTATGATATTGACATGCAATGGTGCATCACATTGCATATGCATAATATCACATTTCAATGTATGTATGGTTGAAATCAAACACCTCATTTTTGCGGGTTGATAAGTAGGCTCAGACTGTGGATAAAGTCCACAGAGTCATAAATTGAAATGGAAAACTTGTGTCGGTAATTAAGTTATGGCTAGATACTTGAAGAAGACCCACTATTGGTTTATATACCCCAACCATGAGTCCAAAAGGGTGGGGTTAAAAGCGTGAAGCTCATGCGCGACCCAAAAATCCGTTGCTCCAAAAAAAAGACACATGGTTTCAATATATAAATGATCATTTTGAGGCGCGACATCCAACTAGTTCAGTTTATACCAAAATGAATTTTGTTTTAAAATGATCATTGGATGTAATCCATCACTCCACGAACTCACCACATTACTGTACTTTTCAGTGGTGAGCTCCACACGGCTCTGTGTAAGTGCACATGCATGAGCCCCATCCCATCCCATCCCCGCTCTCTCTTCAAGATAGTACGTAGGATCTCCAACCTAGGAATTGTACATTCTATCAATCGTTGGTTTGGAATGAATTGTCAAAAGTGAACATCACATGCAAGTGCCAAGAGGTAGTGGAGTAGCCTTTGTAGGAATTACTCTATCGGCGTGGGCTCCACCCTATACGGGAAAAAAAACATTTCAGGTGCGGGACATGTACTGCGATCTGCCTCATCCAGCTGTATATAAGAGTGCCACTATATTTCTATGATTATTTTTGCAAAATCTCAGAGCAAATTAATTTTGTCATGCTAATATGGTAAGAGTTGTACTGAACTCATATGGACTGTTTTTAATATAGTCTTATATGTTTTTATATGAATGGATAAATGGGCCTCTGTGGTCAATTTTTACTCATAAATGGACCCGGCGCATCATTGTGTTATATCAATTCTGGATGGGCCATGATTGTTTTTGCCATGTTGGCTTTGGATAGAGCTCCCGTACAAAGGAGATCCTGTCCGATTTTGTTAAATTATGGATCCTAGTAAATGGACATAAATGGCGGGTATCGAAGCAGACGATATCCACAAAAGCCAAGGGCTGATGCGATCAACCAACTCCTTGATTTCGGGGCGCCGCACCGCATCGAGCATGTGCATGTGATTATCTACAGTGGCTTGACGGCACGGGTCTGCACTACATTGCATCACTGCATCATGTCTATGCCTCTAATATGCACCGATGATTTATATATGTTATGAATTGTATACATGGTAAATGTATATGGAAAAAGGAGTACCACTTAAGGGAGCGAAACATAACCTTGGGGTTCGGAAAAAGAATGAATGCGATGGCTCAGATGTCGAGGTTCATTAGTGGTTGGCACATGCACTACTAGTTAGACAATGAAAGAAATCTCAAAGTTTAAACTTGATTCCGGCTTCTGCCCGACATGCAAAAGCTTGAGAGTTCTTAGAATTGAAACAAGGGATGATGACAGTGCTTGAATATGTGGCTATGTTGATTGAATTAATCCGTTTCACTATGATTACGTGGGCTAATGTGATATGGCAAAAGAGTGAAGTTCGAGATTATTCAAATTGTCTATTTGAGGTAAAATTGTGGGACTTCTCCCGCAAGACTTGAACTTGACTGTCAAGACAACATGGCCACAAGGAGCGGAACACACGAGCATCCGTCGGAGGCGTGTTAAAGATGCGGGAAGATTCGGGGCTCGGAGGTTGAAACCTTGGAAGAGCCATCGCATGCGCAGTTCCCAGGAGCCAGGTGAGCGCTTGGATAAGATATGTCGGGGCTGTGAGTTAGAGATCTTGGGGACTTACTCACCGTGACCTTTAGGCTGCATGGACATGTCGGGAGCTCACGTCATCCTCGATGGATCGTCACGACACACCGAAATACTAACATCGCAGATCATAAGATGTCACTACCTACACACCACTATATTTGTTTTTATGCTCGTGGGGATAAGCACGACGCTTTACCCCGTCGCATCAGACCAGAAGGTACGAGCAGCTTGATGGTTGACTAGCAAATTATTCTGGCTGGGATGAGGCGGAAGACAGGAGTTATTCCACTTCGGGTGGTTTGTGAGTATAAGGACGTTTTTCCAGATGAACTACCAGGATTACCTCCACATAAGGATGTAGACTTCATTATCGAGTTGCACCTTGGTACATCTCCTATTTCTATGACTCCGCATAGAATGACGCCTGCTGAGTCACAAGAACTCAAAGTCCAATTATATGAATTGTTGGACAGGGGTTTTATTAAAGGGAACAGAGTTACACATTGTATTGTGATGCCTCTAAGGACAGACTTGGATGTGTTTTGATGCAGTCAGGGAGGGTAGTGGCTTATGGTTCTCAACAGTTAAAGAACCACGAACGGAGTTACCCCACATATGACATGGATTTGGCGGCCATTGTCTCTTGCAAAGGCATGAATTGGTACCACCATTCATACGGTGAGCTGCCTGAGGTGTTTTAATTACAAGAGTCCTAAGTACATCTTTACGCAGTGATGGAGTAGCTAGAAGATCATGACTTCACTTTGCACATTATCCGTAAGGAAAACGCGGGTGGTCGGATGCGACCACCTAAGTCACGGGGAGTGTTAGCGCGGGCTTCGGAGCTAGATGCTCATGTTGCGACGCCCGCCGTACCACAAGGGTCAGCTCAAGGTACTTGGGAATAGCGGATACGCCTTCCTATTGAGCGCAGTAATTGAGTTCCGCAAGGATATGGCACAGTAGATATTATCCATCGTGTGGATCGGGTACGTTCAATACAAGCGATCAAGGGTCGGCCATTCAACACGGATGGTAGTTCGCACAAAGGGCTGTGGTTCCTTAGTTTACAATCTCGAGAGAGGAGATCGTCAGGAGTTCATTGCTCTCATGGTCGTGCATCCGTGTGGCAATAAAAGGTACCCCGATCTTTGTCAAACACGTCGAATTTTGTTCGGCCAAATGTCTCACTTAGTGCAGGCTGCTGAGCACCAGAGACCACTGGATTACTCCACTGAGCCGAGTGGAAGGAGCATGTCACAATGGATTCAGGATCACTTGCCATGAAACAATTCAGGGCATGACTCACAGGTGATAGCGACCTACTACTTAAGTCGACACCTTCGCAATGTCAAGTGACCTTTATCGAAGAGTTCCGCAAATAAGACACAGAGACTGTCTGTTAATATGGGGCACCAGATCTATAAGAATGATCGATCCCAGTTACGGCCCATTTTCGAAGAGTTTCCAACTAGTCATGTATCAATAAATGATGATGAGCATCGCTTCATACTCCAGCACAAACCTATCAACTGAGATGACCATTCAACTTTAGGAGGGACATGCTACTGCATGAGTCCTTGATCTCACAAGAATGCAAGAGACGACTTTATAATCTGTCACAACAATAGTTATCAGTAAGCATAATGTGATGGCACCCCCATGAAGCACTACATGTATGGGCCTTTCAATCTCTCACTTTTGACGAGGGGCGGAGAGAACCTCACGGTCCCATTTGGTTAGGGATACTAATTTCCAGTAGCTAGCTGTGAATTGATACATATGTCTTTCTATCATTAGAGCCTCGTAAAAGAGCTTGTTATTTTATAGATGACGTGCAACCTCTAGAGTTTGAGGCGAGACTGCCGTCTTCTCATATGCCTAAGAGAGGAGTGTTCAAAGTTCAAGAAGGGGAAAAGCCATTAGCGAGATATATCAAGCCCTTTGAGGTACTCAAGAGGGTAGGTACAATCGCTTACCAGTTGGTGTTACCGCCAAACTTGTCGGGTGTTCATGCTATATTCCATGCCCATGTCTTCAAAATATACCCAGATCCAACCATGCGGTGGATTGGAGCAGTCATTACCACGCAGATGGAACCTTCGAAGAGGGACCGATACATATCATGGATAGCTGATATAAGGTTTTGCGAGGCAAGACCGTGAGGTTGTGTAAAAGGTGTTAAAAAAGCACCTGCCAGGAGTGGAGGAGGCAACATAGTAAGTCAAGACACCATACTTACTCAATTATCCTTCTTATTCGAGGATGAATGTGTATGCCATCATTTTGATATTAAAATGACTATAACATATGCATGTGGATTGTATGTTGTGTGTGTGAATTTCGGACTAAATCTCTTTAAGGGGAAGAATGTAAAACCTACAATTTGAATTTTTCAAAAAAGTAAATCCAAACCCGCTAGAACCCTACCCGATCCATGTCTAAGAACTTGCACTAATAAAAAGGAGTTGATTTTTCTATCTTGGAAAATTCGCCCTAACGGAATTGCCACTTGTGGACCCTACCCGATCCACGGGTCGGAAAGTAGATCATTATTAATATATGTATGAGTTGATTTTTCAAGCTTTGGAAATCGTCCCAATGAAGAGAATCTGTTTTGAGTCGCCACTTACTTTTTATTTTTATTTATTACGAGGAATATCAAATAAGAACCAAAACCCCTTAATCGACTCAGCCAGAAAAAGGTCCACTAACTAGATTTCTCTCGGGTTCGTGGATCACGCTATCTATCGAAGGTACCTCATGCGAGGTAGCACTCTCTAGTCTTAACTCGCCCTCACAAATGAATCGGGTACACGGAGACATGGGTCAAAGATCAATTGATCACTCAGTTAAAACAGATGACTGTAATCACATCAACCTACCAAAGATTCTAATGCTACAAACACCTCAACTAAACAAAATAAAGCAGAGCGCACTTGTGGTCTCTTAGCCAAGGCCGCATGGTGAGGCCACCAACAAGCCTAATGGTACCACAAATATCAGTTCAAACACCATGTACACATATAAATGCAATACAAAGCTCAAGCTCACCGCGGGTCCCTAGCCATGCACCAGATGGTTAGTTATCAAACACAAACACACATCATGCATCTACGATCATAACCAAAGTTCGTGGTTCAAAATGGAAGGAATGGAAAACAGGGATTCAGATGTTTGGTTTCTTCCACACTCTAAATGACAATTCACTAACCACAATCACCAATTCCACAATCAAACTCACCTAACCCCAAGTGTCCAACTTTGAGCAGTCCCCTCAATCAAGAACATCCAGACCACAAAAATGCACACAACCCGCTGAAAAGTGCTAAAATAAAGGTCTCATAAGTCACCCCATAAACACTTGAACTTGGCTTCAACTAACCAATCATGGAGAAAATTCAGCTCACCAACATCTTTAACGTATCAATAAAGAATTCAAAAAACACCATATTATCATCATGTTTCCGATATGATAAACCCACCGAAAAATGCTCAAGATGCCCTAATCGCTATCCCCTCGAAAAACTAACGAATCATTATTCAGTTCCCAACCACCCAGATTTCGTTGAGAACAAATCTCAAAATTTTTCAAAAAATTATTCATATAATATAACCTAAAAAGCAACAAAATATTCACTGGATGAGAGACCATCCAACAAGGCAAAATAACCACGTTATGAAAAATGATAATTCACTGAACTGACTATCCACTTCAACTGCTGAGTTTATTGAGCGCCGCATCAAAAATTCTGAGAAATTTCACATGAGTAAGTAACTCGTTAAATGTATGGAAAATAATTTGACTCAAACTGTTGAGAATCTAATAAATGATGTTGCGTCTTAACTGTTGTTCCGAAAAATGTAACTTAACGAACCGACTCATCCTGTCAATTATTCAATCCCGTTGAGAGAACTTCAAAATTTCAGAATTTTACATAGAGTCAAATAATTAATAGAAACAAACGGAGTACACCTAACAATGGATCGAGAATCCTAAATTAATAAATGATGCCTAGTACCCTAATAGTTGTTCCGAAAAACAGAACTTAATGAATCGTCTGATCCGGTTTCCCAACCAATTCAGCTGGTTGAGAGCAGTTCTAAAATTTTCTCAAAATCTTCCTCTCAAAGTTAGGAATCCAAATAAAATAATGACACACTCAACTAATGACTAGATCCACACAAACGATGTCTAGTGTTTCAAAATGAGTCAAACATCAAAGGCAAAGATATTACAAAAACAAAACTGGAGAAGACAACTTTGTACCTAGGATTCATGGCTATCCCCCACTTTTCCTTCTTCTTCGCCTAAAACCAGTATCCACTCCTTCAAATCCAGAGGTCCTCTAAAATTAGAGAGATCACGCCATCCATCTGTAGAATCTCTCTTTCTTTTTCTTTTCATTCTCCTTTCTTTATTTTCTCTCATTCTTTTTTCTTCTCCCCAATGCTTTGTCTTATTTTTCTTCTTTCCTCCTAACTCACTCCATTTTTGTGCACTCCCGGTCCGAACTCCCAATCAGTCTTGGACTTCCCCCAACTCCATAAACACTCACTATGATCTCTCATGTCCATAATCGCCACATTTGATTTTTCTAACTCCACACCGTTTTAATCTGGCAAAGTGTTTGTAAGAACCCATAACATGGCCTACCCAACCACTCCAAACACATCAGACCTGATATGGCCATGGTCAACCATAGATTTAACCGCACCACTGTAAAACTATGTCAAGCAAGCCGGCTCAATTAACCGGCTTATACAGCCTAAATCGGTCGATCCAATTGAGAAAAAATCTGAAAATTTGAAAAATGTTCCTTAAAGAGTAAGGAATCCAAAAAAAGAAATAGTGCATGATTTCGAGTTCGGATGAGGGAAATATGACCAAAACAAGACGGTAATAATCGACCTGAACTCGTCGACACGAACTTCAACCGAATCAATGAATCGAATGGAGTTGTCAACCGTCATCTGATGTATGCACCAAATTTTTTTTCAGAATTTTCACAGGGAACGATGCATGATTGAAATGATGATAGAGATGATCTGAATAAGCCCAAGTGCTCGAATTTATATATCTATTTAAACTGATTAAGAAAACTCGGCTCACTGCTTCTCATGTATCGATGCTAATAATTAAAAGGGAAGCCACGATGATACTGATGTGGAACTAAGACACGCACTTAATGGACCATACAAGCGGCGCCAGGCCTCAAGATCGACTAAGCCTTAAAAAGGGCCTTTGAACGTGCCACAGGAGACCATAATGGTGAGGTGACACCTCAGATACAATGCAAGCTCAGAACAAAATCGAGGCTACAACATGCCCTTTAGTAGAGTGGAATGAACGAGTGAATCGTGGAGCGGGCGTGCCACGCAAGATGAAAGAACCTAAAGAAGAAACCATGACTAACAATTTTATCCCCTTACCCAAAGATCTAATGGAATCGAGTCGCACGATCAAGGCTGACTAAGAGAAACCTACACAATGCTCGAAGATGAGTGATCCAGCATTATGCCAAAGATGAAACCCGCACTGGCGTACAACTTGAAGTAAAAAAGAAGGATCTAATCAGCACCATGTCAAGAATCCAAACAAAAAAGAGGACTTAATCCGCACAGCGCTATGGAACCAAACTAAAGGAAGGGATTGAATCCAGGCATGATACCGGAGAACCTGAAATAAGAAGGGATCGAATTCGAGCACAATGCCAGAGAACCCGAAACAAAAGGAAGGATAGAACTTTGACACGATGTCTGGAGGAACCCAACAAAGTGGAAGGGATTCAATCTGAGCACTAACAAGTAGAGAACTCAAACAAGATGGATCGTGATCCAAAAATATGCCTTGAGAAACCAAACAAAAGAAGATCACTCCAGCAATGTCGGAGCAGAACCCAAAACAGTATGATGATTCATTCCGCATGATGCCGAGAACCCAAACAAAAGATGACTTATCCGCGCACGCAGAACTCAACAAAGCGGCGGATTCACCGCAGATGCCAAGAACTCAAACAAAGGAAGGAATCAATCCGAGCATCGGCGCCGTAGAACCCAAACAGCGGTATTTAACGTTCCAACAAAGAGTGTCTGGCGTTCCGGCCGGCGCACAATACTATGTCGAACCCACCACCACAAAGCCAAAGTCACAAACCTTAAATATTATGCAAATGATCATCCTCAGGAAAATCCCTCCACTAACTACAACATCCAACACCACCTAACAACCGATAGGGTATGCCCAAGATATACATCTAAAATCAAATGTTCAACATGAAACCTCCCAATGCACTACTAAAACCAATCGCCCGCCAGAGAACAAGACAATGAATGGGAATGCCTCTAGTATGCACATCCTCATAACAACAATAATCGATCCCGCCCGCCTTTAAAATAGTCACAACTGTTGATACGGCTTTATCAAATCATGCCTAAATGCCTTAGTGAAACAGCCGCTTGTGCACAAGTGTAACAACAAAGTCGCATATGGTGATGGGGTATGCCCCTGGGTGTGGAATGTTAAAGCATTTGTTATACACATCAACCGTCCTAATCTCCTCTGATCATCGATCAATCGGATCTATATAAACTGAATACGCAATATGATCTCTGATATTCCCAAGAATGAGATCCGTCATTTATTTAACTCAGAGATTTGAACCCGTCCAGTATAAATGCATCTTTATGAAAATTACTTAGATCTCACTGTTTGGGTGGTCTACCACTGCATCGCTATGGTATTGGCGGTGAAAGACGAATTGATAAAAACAACAAATGCTCCACAGATAATGCCAAACCCCCTCGTGTGCATCTCCAAATGCTGTAATCACATGTAGATGTATGATCAACCAACATATATGAATAATGCTAAGTAACAAGGTGATGTACACTAAAAAGACGTGTCTGGTCTAAGCAAAGGACACAATCGAAGGAAGATAGAAGAAATGAAAAGGGATGTAGGGAAGAAAAGTAGGGAAACGCGCTGTGGGATCATGTAGCAATGTGACACAAACCATCATCCTATGATGCCAACTGAGGTCACCACAAGATGGGAATGCATATGATAATGACCTAAGGACCTAGTACAAAGGAAACCCAACCTCACTCCCAAATGTCCCTGATACGAGAAAAGATCACATAATTATTCAATCTACTTTAAAGAAAAAAAATAAGCCCCTCAACTAAACAATCTCCCAGGACTGTCACACACTGATCTACAAATCACGCTAATCCCAGACACCACCAAAGTAGACAATCGAATGACATAATCCTCAACGTGTCAAACAACCCAACAAAGCAAGATGAATGCCATAACAAAGTACAATCTAATCACTGAACTCAAACCCAAACCCAAACAGTCCTCAAACTAAGACTTTTGATCAAACCTGGTGTGAACTATGCGTGACTAAACTTAACTTATTAGCTGACATATGCCAACAACACAGGAAAACAAAGTGAAAGAAATAATATTGATAAACAAAACCAAAGGAAAAAAGGAAGATGTACCGAGAAGAAAAACAAGTAATGACAAGAAACAAACAAAGAATGACAATGCTCACAGCACTCAACACAAATACAGTTACAGGCAGTTCTAAATCTCTGTGTCGTAGTATGTGGCATGCAAGGTCAATGAGAAAGGCTTATAATAAATCAAGGTGAGGCTCAAAGGGCTAGCACAGGACATATCAATGGCCGGTGTGCAATAAAGGAATACACTATCGGGCGATGGCCACCATCCTCCTAATTACGATCTCACATAAAACTTCTTCAATGATCCACGCTGACCGCTTGAACTCGATTTCCATTCAGGTTTGTTTGCCTGTGCTGCTCCTCTTGTCAAACTTTAAATGGGATGACTGACCTTGACCCAAGTCGGCCAACTCTGCATCAGTATTGCCGATCAATCTTCTGTGACTTTCAAGACTTAGCTCCGCTTTTGAACCTCCTAGGCTTGACTCTTTTCAACGCACGGGGTCATCTCTCCTCCGATAGTCTGAACACGATCCCGCTATCCGCCAATCTCCATCCGTGCTAAGCTAACTGGCAACGAGATTTGGTCCACTGGTCAACACTACATTTTAGTTCCACTTCTCAGCATCCCATCCCAATCTCTAACCGGTAGCATCGATCGGGATTTATCATGCATTTCACAAATTCAAGTGTTCTTTTAGCTAAACAATGATTCATAGTCTTTTTTCATTAATATTATGCTAATCCTTCATATTATATTATTCTATAGAATACAAGTGATGTCAGAATCAAAAATACAAACAAAACATTTAAAAAACAGAGTAGAAGTAGAAAAATGACTTAAAAGGCAAAGATTTCACAAAAGGGGCGCCGGGTTCACCGCTGCATGACCTTCGTCGCGGCGACTGGGCCATACAAGACTTCGCCGTGGACTAAAGCCCGAAATCAAAGGCCTCAAGCCCGTCACAGAGCTACCCGGCGCCAAGCGAGGTCTTCCACACGAGAACTCGAAAAAACCCTAGCTTTCCGGGACATTGATGGGCCTGCATCTCGAGGTATAAAAAGGGAGTAATTTCAAAGAAAAATGGGAGATTGGATCGAGAAGAATGAGGAGATACAGGAGTGAGAGATCAATATAGATCTGATCTCTCCAGATGCATCAATGTAGACATTTTTCGAGTCTTTCCTCTTCCAACTCCACTTCATGACGGAATTCTTCAATTTAGTGAATAAATATGATGAACTAATTCTTTCCTCTAGGGTTTTCCAACCTCAACCAACAGCCGTTTAGTTTGACTTGATTCGGCCTTGGCTTAGTTTGATTAATATGAGTTCATATGTCTACCTCTGGGTTTAATTACATGTTATTGTCTGGCCAACCGTGGCATGCTAAAGCTTGAGTTTGAGATCGAGAGAAGATAACTTAGGACATGGTTAAAGTAAATACTGGG
Source organism: Tetrastigma voinierianum (assembly GCA_016808115.1). Classification (NCBI taxonomy): domain Eukaryota; kingdom Viridiplantae; phylum Streptophyta; class Magnoliopsida; order Vitales; family Vitaceae; genus Tetrastigma; species Tetrastigma voinierianum. Next base: position 494,138 of record JAEQBH010000518.1, read on the forward strand.
GTAGTCAAGAATAGAGATATTCCAAACTACAAGTGTAAGGCAAATTAGGTCTGCAACATTTGTTTCTGAGTCGAGGGGTTGAGGCAGAGATGCACACATCCCACAAGATAGCAAATGATATATCAAGAGAGAATATCTTGTAGGAAAGATCAACCCGCCAACATAACTCATATATAAATACTTGATAAGTCATGGTGAATTGACATCCATTAATAGTGGTAGGAGACGGTAAAACCTAGGTTTCTCATCATCGATATAATTCAATACATTCAATTTTAGGTTTTTATTAATTCAAGTAATTTAGTCGCAATTCTCTTTAGGATTAGATCCAAATATTATCAAAGTCATTAAATTAGTAGTCAACACGCTTCTCTTCGAGGGAACGACACTTGACTAACCACTATACTACGTCAACTCGACGCGTGCACTTGCGCACATGAGTTTGCGTTTCCCAATTAATTTTACACACTCACCATTGGCTTGTCAAGTTTTTGGCACCGTTGCTGGGGAGAAGTTTAGTGTTGATATTGACAACCGTACCATAGATAGTACTTTGGATAAATTTTACTTTCTTTAGTTATTCTCACTTCTTGATCATTTCTTTTTACTTTTTATTCTGGTTGCGTGTTAGCTGCTGGCCATCTATGTTGTGATTTGGTTCGTTCTTATCTGTGATTTCGGAAAGTATTTAGAGTGTATCACGAGGAACAAGATCACGAAGTACTTCCATTTGATCTTGAACCGGAAGCGGACACTACATGTTACGTAGAAAGACCCGTGTAACTTTCGGCCTAAATCATGCGGCATTAAGTAGGGACATATTCATGATGGGGATGAATCACCGGTGGAGCAAGGAATGGGCGGGAACTATAGAAATCCGATACCACCCCTTTGTACAACCTCACCAATCATATGCTACTTGAGGAGTTGCCTTGCCGCTCTGAGTTGTTATTCGGCTATATGTGACCACGTATCTGGCCCGAACAACTTTGAGTTGAAAAGATGACCTTCGCGGATGCTCAGTAATATCAGTTCCATGGGTTATCGAGAACTTTGAATGCACGACGGTAACTTTATTGAGGTATCGTGTCTGATCTAGCATAATAAATTGTAGAAGAAGCTCTCGGACTACGACTATTTCATTTGTCATAGAGATCGGGCTTGCTCTTGGTTGACCAACCAACCTCTAGACTCTATCACCTCATGGAATGACTTGGTACAAAAATTTATGACCAAAATTTTCCCACCCTCAAAGATAGCTCAATTGGTGCAAGAAATTAATACATTTAGGGAATTTGAGGGGGAGAACCTAGCTGAGGCTTGGGAGAGATTTCATGAGCTATTGAGGAGATGTCCACATCATAGATTAACTAAGTGGATCTGGAGTGCATGCGTTCTCTGACGGTTTGAGCGCCTCATCGAAATGATCATTGATGCTTCGAGTTAGTGCTCGATGAAAGAAACCACATATCAAGCTATGAGATCTTGAAGGATACATATACTATCTTGCTCGGTGCTTTAGAGACAGATCAACACCTAAAAAACCCTAGAGCGGGAGCGAGACATAGAATTCGCGCTTTATTAAATCATGTTTGCACGATTAACTAAAAGAGAGCTGCGAGAAGCAACGGGGGCTCGGTAAATGCTAATCATAATGAGTGCATTGGGAAATTTGTGAATCTTGTGGTGCACGGTCTTGTGGGTGCTGGTCCGGGGCGGATGGCCGATAGACGGGCCATTATGTGAATCGACGAGGAATAAACCATAGTAAGAGAGGCGGTATGGGAGCGATGCATGTCGAGCGAGATACGAATCGAGTTAGAATGTAGGTCAGGGATGGAGAGGTAACCAGAGTAATCAGAACAATCAGAATTATGGTTGGAGAAATAGTCAGAACATTGTGCCATCACCCCGAGTGAATGAACCAACCCTTGAGAAAAAAGTAGACTTGGAGCAAGCACTTGCACAAATGCTCACCTCACACACCGCCTTTATGAATGAGACAAAGGCGAATTTGAAAACATACCATGAATTGAACAATCGGGCATCACAATTGAGGAAACCCAGGGTGCGAATGGGTGCAAATGGCGATCACGACGGAGAGGTAGGCGGGAGCATTAGGAGTGGTCGAGGGGTGAACCCGAGGCGAGAGGTTAACGAACAGGTAAAAGTTGTCGCATTAAGGAGTGGAAAAGAACTAGTAGCACCAGGGTAGCCACTAGTGATGGGGAGGGTGAGGCAGGAGAGGGTGATCAGTCCTGGCAGTAATGAGTCTTGGGAATGATTTTATCCCGGAAAATCTAGATGAAGAAACGAGGCAGAGATTCATTCAAACATGGTAGACCTACTATCCCAATCCGTACCCTGCGCCTGAAAAGAGCAAGAATTGGATAAGCAATTCACCAAGCTTCTAGAGGTGTTAAACTCCACATAAACATTAGTTTGGAGTGCATTAGAGAGATGCCAGTATGTGAAATTCATGAAAGGGTCTTGTCTAACAAAGAAGACCGTCGGACTTTGAGACAAGAAACCTCAACGAGGTGTAGTGCCATCTGGCGCCTAGTGAAAGACCCCAATAGTTTTATTATACCATCCTGATTGGAAATTCCGTCTTTTTGAGAAGGCCTTGTGTGATCTCGAGAGCAAGTATTAACCTAAATGCAGCGTATCTATGTTCAGACGATTGGGATTAATTATTCGCCCAACCACGGTCACACTCCGGTTGGCGAGATAGATCCATTTGAAACACCCAAGGGGCGATAGAAAACGTTTGGTCAAAGTGGACAAGTTCATATTTCAGTGATTTCATTTTACGGATATGGAAGAAGATAAAAATACCTATCATGGGTAGGCCATTTCTAGCGACTAAGCGGGGCGATTAATGTGTAGAAGGCTGAGAGGTAGAGAGCCACAGAGACGAGATCACCTTTCATGTATTTCGGCTATGAAGCTCACATGTATTTCTGCTAACAAAGATACTGATCCTCCACCCCAAAGAGATCTTGCAAGGTGAAGTGGTAAACTCCTGGGGTAAATCTCGTGTTGCACAACGAGTTACCCAAAAGATCAAAGACATGGTAGTCAAAATAGTCCAACCACCCTGAGCAGCGATTTTGAGCACCACGAAGGAGCATTAGCATTCGGTTTCCTCACAGGGATACAATATGGAATGCGGGAATGTCACAGCTAGCGACGTTAAACATGGCGCTTCTTGGGGAGCAATTGGCGTTGTGAGATTCTTTTTTCCCCTCATTTCATATTATCTCCATTCCTCTTGACTATTTTACAGAATTTTTTTCGTTTTTGGGCATCGTAACCTTAATAATTTTTAATAACGTGATGAATCTTAAAGATGGAGGGCAAAAAAAAAAAACACGGTGCCATACTTTTACGGTCCAGCGGGTAGTGAAGCTTGCTTGTGGCGTGGAGGAACCAAATTTTTAACCAGCACTGCAGTGCGCCCTTGGCGGCTTGAAGCCCGGTACTCTGGTAGGACGAACTTTACGTCTGCGATGCGAAGTCACCTACGCGGATTGTGAGCTCAGGTCCTTCGTCTGCGAAGGCCTTCTACGCAATGAGGGTCCTTCCTGTGGCGGCTTGTATTCGGGCCTCTATATTACTGCGACGGACACTTTCCCTCAGCGTTTTGGTGTGCCCACTTCCTTCTCTGTTTTCTTGATTGCATTTTTTTCGATTTCGAAGCGGTCGTCAATGCCATGGCACCAAGAAGACTATCGACGGCGACACGGCTCCTGATTCCACATCTTGGGGCGGCACCTCCCCTCGGACGATCGCGTCGTTTCATCTCTTGGGAGAGTCGAAGGGCGACTCTACCGCAGTTATTTCTGCGTCAGTTCCTTCGATCGGGAGCGGGGTTTTACAACCTCGAATGTGTTCTTCAATTTCACCATCCAGACTCGAGGTTGGTGGACCCTATGCTCCCAGGCCCGAATTGGCCTGGTCATCCGCGAGTTCTCAACACGCCATTAAGGGTCCTGCACCAGGTGTTTGTCACGGGGTGGGTCGACTTAGACGGGCCATCGGCCGGTTCTATCAAGCTGCGGGAGGGCAGCGGTGAGAAGTACCGGAGACCTTATTTTTGGCCATCGACTTTAAGGCGTCGGGAGCCGCAGGGCCGGGGCATGTGGCGCACGCGATGACGGCGAGTTCACCATTTCGATGGCCAGCTCGCCCCGCGGCGAAGGTTTGGTATAATTTTTTATGCTGTTAAAGATTTAAGCCTTCCTTTGCTGACTTAGTCGCGGTGGTGAGGACAAGGCGATCCTCACATGCCATGACCAAGGGACTCGGTTCGACATCGGGACCCGGTCATTGAGCGGGGTTGATTGGGGCGACAGGACACCTGCGCGCCACGATCCATCCCTCCACCCGATCAGCGGCTATGCCGTCGGCCGGAGTTCGAGATGTTGGACTCAGTAGGTATAGCGGCTTGCCCATTCAGCGCGGTGAAGTTGGGAATACGGCGACTTCGATGCCAGGGCCGGCGATGAAATGCGGCGGCCACACCCAACCACGGCGACCGGTGGACGACGAGCGGGGTCCCCTTTAGTTTGACCCGGTCTACGGCCGACCCGGATCCGTGCCTCCTTTGCTTTCTTGACGCCCTATTTGGACGAGTCTAAGGAGCATTGGGTTGCCTTGAGCTAAGACATGGATTTATTGAATTTGAATGTTTGCTATCCAGGAACGACGGGACGAGGATCACCCTAGTAGCTACATTTCGACTTCTTTCATTCCACCGCGGCCTGTCGTAGCCACCACCTATTTGATATATATATATATATATATATATATATATATATATATATATATATATATATATATATATATATATATATATATATATATATATATATATATATATATATTGGGAAGTATTTCTTTACCTTTCTACTATCTTTTCTTTTTGCCATTAAGGACACTGTCTATTTCAAGTTTGGGGGTGTAGGTGTATGGGGTGTGACTTAGTTTTATTTTGACTTTTAGTGTGACTTATTTTATTTTGACTGTTATGACTTAGTTTTATTCTGACTTGGGTTATTGTTGCTATTTTCACATGTTAGGTCCAGTTTATTTTATCTTTTCCATTTTTGCATGTTAGGTCTATTTTTTATTTATTTATCTATTTATTTATGTTTGCATGTTTGCTATTTTTGCATGTTAGGTCCAATTGTTTTATTTATTTTAGGCGTGTGCTAGGTTGTTTCCCATGCACCAATATGAAAGTCTCCAAAGTTAGTATTGAGTACCCTTGCCTTAATTTTGAGCATGATGGCAACAAAAGGAAGTTGTAGTAATCGCAAAATGGAGTAGGGACTCCGAGGTTGTTTGACAATTGGGATTGCGTTGTGTAAAGTCGAGACCCCAACCATGTCGACCACCCTTTTTATCACGCCGAACCCACTCTAGGGGCATGAGCATCAATTCACACCCACCGAGCCACTGCTTTGAAGGTTTGAAGTGTGAAGCGATCTTAATCTTCGCATGGCGGATTTTGTCAAATTACCAAACACATGTTCAAAATAAATGCGCAACTTTCTAAATTCATCATTTCTCCAAATTGAAAATTACATGCCGACAAAAATTATTTCTAAATATCCAAATCTCAATTATGAATCTCATATAAAAATTTCATTCGAGAATATAACAATATTTGGGATCTCCCAAAATCAAACTTTGTACTAATATAAAAGCAGATATTATCATCAAGTGACTTTCTCAATTAACTTTTAAAACCCAACATTTCCACATAAACATGAACTTATTAGTTCAACATGATCCAACATAAAGTTCTAATTAAATCCTAATGATACTTGAGTCTGACCTAGCCGTCATTTCCTTGCGGAAACTAAAGTACACGAAAATGTCAACGAGATTGGGGTGAGCTTAAGAGCGCTCAAATAAAATACTAATACCTTTTCATTGATCAAAAAGTTTTCCAATCATATAACAAATAGGAATGTTTTCATCAAACTTTAGATTCAAAAAAAAAAGTTGGAACATTAACGAAATTTACTTGAACATTCTCACATCCCATTTTCAAATCAGTTTCCATATCGTGTGATCCAAACAATTTCATATCAAATTTCGATTCAAACACTTTCATATCAAGTCAAAATCAAATACATTTCAAATATATTTTCTCACAGTCATCAAATATCAAATGGTGCCCAACCATGTGGGACATTCAAATGGGTGGCTAGCCTTAAGTTGTTCCTTTTAAGGTGGACGAACCAAACATTACTAGCACTAGTAACCTCCCAGCAAGAAACCCACAGAAATTGGGGTTCAAATCAATTACATTCACCACCAAGGAATGTGAAATGTCAGCTATTCGTTGACAGGGCCAGAATAGTGTCAGCTGTATTCCTTGGATTGATAAGTAGGAAGGCCAGCCCGAAGTGAAACTCATTTGTTCAGTTAGTACAAAACATCATATCTCCCACATTTTCTTTCGTAAACAAAACAAATCTCAAAGTACAATCATGCCAAAACTAATGTTTGATCCACTTGGATAGTAAATAAATAAAAAAGTAAAATTTTTTATAAACAGGAGTCATATAATTCAGTTAAAACAATTTTCATCCTCAAATGAAGTAAAAACAAACAATTTTCTTTTTAAAGATTTGCATTAATATCCCTTACCTCAAAGGAGTACTCAAAAGCTTTGAAAGAGCTAATCCGAAGAATTTCACCTCAATAAAATATTTATCCTAAAATAATAAGGAAGAAATAATATTTTAATTAGGTAGTTTTTCAAATTTTATAAAACTCATATTCCTTTCGAATCTTATTTTAATAATTTGTTTATTTTTATGCTCTTAATCCGAACTAAATCTTTTACTATAAAGAAATAATATTAATAATATTTTACAAATTATATTATTACACAATACTCATCTAGCCTTGTTACCTAACCATTATCATACTTGACAACAAGTGTTATTAATGGATTTTATTTCCTATAATTGCTAAATAATTATTATAATCTTATTTCTTTTCTAATAAATTCTCAATCCTTAATAAAATATTTACTTGCCAAAATACATATATCTTTAAATACTTATCAAAATACATATATTATAAAATTCGGTCTTTTAAATTTATATTTTTATTATTATTTTCTTTCAAAATTATCCTTAAATACTTTTTCATTTCATACTCAAAGTAATTGGTGCTGACACCACTAATCCTTCTTTTATTTTATTTTTAAGAAACGAGGTATAATCTAAATCAGGCTTCTTCGAGGTTGATTTAAGCTGAAAATTAAGAATGTACATCAAGAAATCTAAAAAAATAAAATAAGGAAGATCTTACCTGAAAATTTGTTCACTGACCACAGATTAAAGCCATACATCCTCTAGAATTCTACCGAGTCAAAAAAATTCAAAGAAGAATAGAAATGATTTTTCTTTCTTATTCCAATTATACCTAGAGGTATCTATTGAGGAAAATTTACATTTTCCCCTATTTCATTAAAATTATTAAATTAATTAACTAATTGAATTATCATTGTATTTTTCTAACTTATCTTTATAAAAATTCTTATAAGTATTATTTTCCTGTATTACCTATAAAAATTCACGGGTGTTACATTCCCTCCTTTATAAAGTTTAGTCGCCACCAAAAAACGGCATGCTGATCAAATAATTGATGATCTTCTCTCATCTCTTCTTCCTAACTCCCGAAGTAGCTCAGTTCTATGATTGCTCCATGGACTTTACGACTTGACAGCAGCATGTTGTAGAACCTTATCCATCACATCCACAATTTGAACGGGCACCTTTCCATAGGTCAAGTTCGAAATCTGAATAGGCTCGACTCCACAACATGAAGCATCAAGAAACATCATTTCTCGAAATTCGAAACATAAACACATTATGAATCTTAGACAGGCATGGGCGAAACTAACATATGCCAAGGTACCTACTCTCTCTAATATTTCAAATAGGCTTACAAATCGAGGGACTAAGTTTTCCTTTTCTCAACGATTTTCAAACTTTAAATATTTCAGACAACTCAATAATCAAAACTTTAAGATAACATAATCACCAATTCAAATAAGATATTGTTTGGGATTATCAACATAACTGTGTACCTTGATTTTTCTTCCAAATTCACCATCCCGGGATTATCCTTTCAGTAGTCGATTACACAGTTCATTGTTAATTATTTTTTCTCGATATGATCCATAACACATAGGGGATCATGAAGCTACCATAAATCTTTACAGAAGATATAATCTCATTGCTAGCTTAAAACTATTCTACGAGAAAATTTAACCAAAGGTAAGAACTCATTCAGATTACTTTTCAAGTCTAAAACAATATATCTCAACAAATATTTCCAATTTACGATTACTTTCCTCAATTAGTCATTAGTCTAAGTATGAAGCTACTATCAAAACTAACTTAGTATTTCGATTTTTTTTTTTTTTTTTACGAAGTCAAAATCTAAAAGTAAATTAAGAATTCTTATTACATACCATAGAATCAAATATTTGCCATTATCAAAATCTCATAATATCGAGGAAGCTAGTATTAGAAATTATTGAACTTTATCCATAAACAAACCATTATAATGAAACATTGTCATCAACTAAGGTTCTTGGTAACGCCCAGCTATCCACAAAATCCATGGTAATAGTTTTCACACTCATTTAGAAATATAAAGTAGTTGCAAAGTACTATTAGGTCTTTGATGTAAACCTCCATATACGATCACACTAAACCCAAAGTCACAAATAATGTAATATCTTACTTCATATATGACCATCAAAATTATGTCTTAAATATTTATACTTTTGCATCCTTTTAGGGTAGATAGTAAGCTTAAAGTAATAAACCTCCTTCAAAAGTTGTCTCTTTATGTCTCCATTTTTTAAGACATTAAGTCTAATCCCAAATTTCATGATCTTATTATCTTATTAAACACAATCAATTGTTCCAAAAGTTCAACTAGTTTCAAATAATTCCTTATAGATCTTAATTCTCCAAACAAATTTAGATTTGCACTATAATGCTCAACATAAGAACTCCTAAAATCAAAGGTATAACATAGACTTGTAAACATCTCAAATCATACATGTGTCGTTTTTGCGACAACCTTAAATGATTTCAAGAATCATTTTTTCTTATTTAAGGCACATAAATCACCGCAGATTCTCATTATTTTATTAGTACTGAATAATAGTAAATGTCATGATCCCTTAAATGGTGTATCAATATCTTCTATTTCTTGCTTAAAAATCATTTTAACAAGACAAAGACTTCAAATTCTCACAAACTATGAGTAGATCATAATAAAAAAAATGTCTTCATATCTTAAGTGCAAAAATCATTTTACCTAACTTCAAATCATAATAAGGTAGTTTTCTCTATCTTAAAATTTCAAATGTCTATAAGTATATATCAATTTTCCATGTTACTTCAAGAACACAACATAAATCCTAATGAAAGGCATCATTATGCAAAACAAATCTTTGTGAACCCAATGAAATAATCAAAACAAGAGTTGCTACCAATTTGCTCTTCAACTCTATGAAGCTATCATCATAGTTGTAAGACTAATCAAACTTAACTTCTTTCTATGTCAGCTTGAAAATATAAGATAATCTTAGAGATCTCTTAATAATTTATTTGTAGTAATCAATAAATCCCAAGAAACATCAAACTTTAATAACAATATTAGATCCCTTCAAATTTCAATTTGTTTTCATCACTCATAACATGGACTTAAAAGACTAAACAACATTTCTAAGCAAATAACTACCTTGCAAGGCTTAGCTTATGAGTAACAATTTATCCACATGTTTCCCTTGAACTAAACTCAAGATAACTAAGAATATGGAAAGACAATATTTTCCCAAAACAATCAACAAATAAAAGGTAGTAAGCACCTTAATCCATCCTCAAAATCAAACAAAAACCTTAATGTTTAAGGAGTATTAAGTCAATTGAATATTCTTCTTACCAATCATCATAAAATAACTTCAAACCACCATATTGTCCATAATGACATGTCCCAAAGAAGTAATAAATTCAAATCATAATTCATATTGATAAAAGTATATTCAATAAACCAACAAACAAAACAAGAAATGAAAGTATGGTTGTGACGCCCCCGAATCCCGAGTCGGGTTGATCAACCCGCGGAAGATTCGTAGATGTCGGGTAACCCGACACCACACCATTGAGTCCCTTTTTCTTTTCGGGACCTAAGATTTAACTGTCAGGCGATCTCCTTTGTGCGGGGAGCTCTGCAAATTCAACACTGTCTGATCACATGTGACTGTCCCGATATTATCACAATGACCGCGCGGGTCCACATACAGTAAAACAGCCCGCATTAGGGCCCATTTATCCCATATAAATACAATCCTATATCACGAAGCCACCAAGGATTTATTACATCACTCTTAATACAAAACATTATATTAAAACTAGCATGTTCTAATACTTAATATACAAAACATGGATCAAGGCCACAATCTGGCCCGCTTCATGATGTTAGCCTCTGAGGCATCGATGCAGTACGCACATGTCACGTACTTGAAAGGGGTCCCACGGCCAGGTAGGCTAGCATGCGGTAGAGATAAGTCCTACAAGGGCTATTCCCCACCTAAATGCACATGAATGAGTCGAGCAACCAAGCACACAAACTGGGACATGCGATCACAGCACGAGAATCCTACTTTGTCATGGAATGAAGCGACTCATCATGCCCCGTGTATCAAGTCCTCATCGACTCCCTCAAACATGCATTTTGCCATGAATGAAAACCATTTCCAAACAAAGGTATTTGTGTTTGCAGTGGACAACCCACTCCGATATAAATAGTGGACACACTCCTATTAATCTATTTTGTGGACAACCCTCGTGTATATCAATTGAGCATACACCAACGATTGACATTATATGGACAACCCTCCGATGTATCAATTAGGCATACTCGGCGATTGATGTTGTGTGGATAACCCTCCGATGTTACTTAGTGGACATACTCAGATAAATAATATTGTTGAGTCAGCCCTCGAAACAATTCTCTCAAGAGCACTTCATGCACTCCTCCTATTTGTTCTGGGTACTTTGATGCATATGAAATGTAATGAACCATTTCCATTTCCTTGGCAAGTGGAACACCATGCAATGTGGATCCATTGGACTTGGAGTCAAAGTAAGTCACAACTCATTCATAAGGATGGTGAATGACAGCGACTATGCATTCCACACCCACACCGTACGATGTCCCGGAATTGCACCGGTCTGATGCAATTGTGCCATTCCACTCTAAGTCATACTTGATGTATAAAGACCTCTACATGGACACCTATACGGGCTCACACTACCGTGTACCATGGACACTCATGTCTAATGCACAAGTCCATGTACATTCGTGTATGCGGAGTCATACTAACATTTATCCGTTCATGTCAACACGTCAAGCAGGCATGCACTGACATCATTAGGCTACTACTTAGACGGGTAATATCATACTCAAATCCTGGAAGCACATCGCGGCGGATGAGTACTTGATAAACTGGCCTACAGCATTCCATGCAATAGCCATGTCCACACGAAAACACATCACGAATGATATGTTAGATCGCACGTATTGACATCGAGCAACATGACACCTCTTAACGAGAAGCGACATTTCAATCAATCCACCTGAGCACATGTTAACATTTCATGAGAGTCAGCACCTAGGCAAGTAATGACACCTGTTCTAGGCTAATTAATGGCATATCATGCACCTAAGATAGCCTACAACCTGCCATGTAATGGCCACTGTGACTCCTCAAATCCACCTGACTGACAATTGCTTTTACTTATTGTAACAATAGAATTTTTCAACAGGATGTGAGCGCAATTTCCATTAAAGCATGGTCAAATTCTAGACTCCAAGGCTTCCATAAGTCTAAGAACACTTTCAAGAAAACTGAGCTCGGGCGAGAAAGTTGCTTAATTACGTCGAGTTGGAACCTTACCTGTGACGACGGTGCAAGCTAGGCGGTATGTGAAACCCACGAAGCTTTGCTTTCGGGGCTCCCCAAAGCTCCCGTACATGCTATTTTTCCCTACCCAAACTCATCAAGAAAATAACTCTTTCACTGATAAACGAGTCAGTAGGACCACAAATCGACCATAAACATGGCCTGAAACTCATCTGAACTCGGCGAAAATCGGCAAGCTAGCAAAAAAAAAAAAGCTGGACATCATAGCCCGAAACAAAAATGCAGTTTTGTGTCCGGGAATTTCTAACCAAACAGCCCCGGGAGGCTCAACCAAGACAACACAACCAAACAGCCGATCAGCCAAGATAAAACAACATTGATGAAATATAAACACAGTCTGAAGGTTCCCTACCTCCTGGAGTGAAGACGAAACTTTTGGAGTCGAAGACCCGAGACCCACGGCCTCCACGAACCCCATTTCCGAATCTTGATGAAAATTCTTGATTCGATGTCACGCATTGCCTTCGAGTACTCCGACTTTAAGTCTTAACTTGATGAGCCAGGCCGCCGTCGTAGTAAATCTTAGAGAAAGGTAGAGCTTCATTTGATTTCTTCTCCAACCGAAATCTTCGGTGAAATTGTGTGTTATTAGGTGCCACACATAGCCTCGTGGTAGATGAACTTTAAATCTTGGCTCGACGGTTCCGACTCCACCAGTCTCAGTAGATGTTAGAGAGAAGAGTAGAGATTTTCCTTTCCCCTTCCTCTCTACTCACGCCAATTTATTGGTTTCCCTCGAAATGAGCTTTCTTCTCTTTTTTTTTTGTCTCTCTTATCTTAAGTTGGACGCGGGGCCCACTTCGCTACACGCTTCCATGCCCCTCCGGGTTCATTTCTGTCCTGAAACAATTTATTTCTTTTCAGTTCAATTTATTTTAACTGAACTTAACTCAAGTGTTCCTCGAGATTTTAAGAAAATCTAGTTCTGAGGATTACTAGATACCTAACTTCAAAATTCATAAAGAATTCACACTACCTAGGAATTCAGCGAAACTTTTCTAAGTTACTCGTTTTCGTGAGACGAACTCAACGGCGTAGTCCGTTTCGTCATCCGATCTCTAGGGAATTTTCTAAGCTTCCCTGAGCCATTTTAGCAATTTATTATTATTATTTTTTTTTATACTTTTAGAAAATTTTAGATTTTTTACATTCTCACATAAAGAATTTCGTCGAAATTCACACATATGCACCTTAGATCATAATGCATATCGATATGCATCTGTACAAAATGACTAGACCCGTGCCTCCATCACACACCTTGACGAGGATAACCAGCAAGCATCGTGTCCTTGCATCCCCAAGTTTCCTACTCCACTACTCAGTGTTGCTACAACACATTCCCTAGCCTCATAGTTTTGCGTCGCAAAACCTGATTTCGGCTATCTCAAACATACACAGGTCCTTCCTCGAAGGTCCCTTTATGCATCAACGATAAGCTCGCCCCAATCCAACACTCGAGTCGGATGAGGGGTGTATCTCCGGAGCATGGAAACATGGAAAACTTCTTGGACACCTGATAACCTTGGTAGCAAAACCAACTGTGCGCGACTGTACCCACCCTCTCGAGTATCTCGAAGGGCCCGATATACCTCGGCGACAACTCTCCTTGCTTGTCGAACCTGACCACTCATCTCTTAGGTATCACCTTCAAGAAGACGTGATCACCCGTCTCGAACTCTTCTACTGCCTCCCTATTCAAGTCCACTATCTCCGAGGTGCTTCTAACCAATTCCAAACCAGTGGTGGATCTCTCTTCCACCTCTGTCCGACAAACAAGGAATCTACATGATCTCCTACACAAGGCATCATATAGTGCCTCCCATATCATTCTAACAAGCTGTTGTTGTAGAGCGAACCCCACAAAACTAATTTCCTTTACCATATCCTTGTAATTCGGGGCCAGTGCTCGCGGCTTATGTCCTCTGCTTTATAATATGGCCCTCTCCGTGGTCATCGTATGTAGATGAAACTTGGTGTTCATGCTCAATAAGCGTTCATGGCTCACGGAAGTTCCTCCGATAGTGAGCTATAGACACAGAATCCACATCCGTCTGACGAGAGACTAACTCTCCGTATCACAGACAATCCCACCATATATATATATATATATATATATATATATATATATATATATATACCTATATATATATATATATATATATATATATATGACCAGCGAGAACTCCTCAGTGCAAAGGTTATACTTTTAACAGGATAAGTGTCTTAGACTTAGTGAGTAGGTCAGCTCTCCAAGTGGCTTAAGTGAGTCACGAGGTCCATTTGACATGTTCCTACTAGCAGCATCACGCCACCTCAGAAACTACACTATCTTTGTGCTCCACATTGACTTCGGCCCGGATCGCCAGCCACCACCTCTGCCTCAATTTGAGGTCCCGTTGTGTAAATAAAAAAAAAAATACACTTCAGACTCTTGAGGTCTGGAAATGCCTTATACTGTTCTCCATATAATTAGTGGTGCCAACTCCTTAGGGCATAGGCTATGGTCGCCAACACCATGTCATGTATGGGGTAATTCCGCTCATGATTCTTCAACTGTTGAGAACCATAAGCTACCACCCTCCCGGACTGCATCAAAACACATCCCAGTCCGTCATTTGAGGCATCATAACACATTGTGTACCCTTGTCCCCTTTCCGGGACTTTCAGAATAGAAGCTGAAGTAAGCCTCCTTTTTAATTTAAGGTGCCTCTCACCCAGACACCAGCCATGCTTGACCTCTCCCCGGGTCAACCTTGTCATATGTGCAGCTACTTTTTTTTTTTCTTTTTTCACTATGCTCACGTCTATACTTGAAGTCGATACTACATGTCTTAAATCTCACCTTAGTTAGCCAAGTCCCCTTTGCTGAATTTGACATTCAACTGATGTTCTCACAAGGTCTGAAGAACAATTGTCAACGATTTTCCTAATCCTCCTCTGTTTCAGAGTAGATCAAAATATCTTTTCACAAAGACTACTACAACCCGATCTATATAGGGTTGGAAAACCTATACGAGATCCACGAATGTCATTGGCCTTATCGTTGCATCGAAGGGCATCAACATGGTCGAAGTGCCCTTCACGTCTCTGCTTATTTGTGTTAGGGGTCAATACGCCTCCTAACTCTCATAAGAGGATAACTGGTGCAGATCTATCTTAGAATACTCCCACGCCCCTCATAGCTGATAAGATGAATCATTAATCCTTGGCGAGGAATACGATTACGTGATCGTGACTTTGTTCCAGCTAGCACGATAGTTTATACACAATCGAAAGGTTTGTCTCTCCCTCTTCACAAATAGAGACGGAGCCTCATGGTGAGTGCCAGGTCGATCTCTTATAAGTCACTGCAATTCCTATATCTTGACTCACGAGTTTCTTATTTCCAGTAGTAATAAATCTATGCGAAGTTATAGAGATACCTGACCTTGTAGGGGTGTGACCTCATAAGTCTACATCCTTCTTTAGAGGTAATCATTAGATCATCAGGAAAAACATCCCTTACTCTCAGCACGGGGGTGGGCGACCCGATCTCGCCTCGTCCTCCCTAAGTGGAAGCACTTGATGACCATCAATCCTTACAGCCAGCATCTAGAGTTGCGCACGGTCGGGGTAAGCATCCTTTATCCCCACTGAAACATCACATAAACCAGATCTGTGCATGGAATTTGACTCTCCTGCAATCACGACTAATGACGACCCGGTGTGTCTGTCAGATCCGTCTCTAGGATATCATCTAATGCACTGACATCTCATTGACCCATGGTCCTGATGAGGAGAATACGTGAGATCTCTACCTCACCATCCCAACACGTCTAACAGCCCCTCGCCTAGTTCCTAGGGAAAACTTACACTTGCAGGCATAATGCCATCTACACATGTGTCAAATAGCAAATTGAGATTCCTTTGCTAGTCTACCCTAGTAGTTAATAATCGACCACTAATAGACATCACATCGCAGACTACTTTCAGGATTTCATTGATTTTAGAACCCCTAGGTTATGTTCTCTAACCCTAGTGTTCATATATTTTCCTATATACATCCTACCATGTATATAATCCACACAACATGTAACACACATCATGTAACACACCAAACACATACATGAAAGCACCTGATACATGCAATGGTCTAATCTCGACACAGCAACTCCCTAGGTAATCCACCTACAGACCACGATACTAAAAGAATTTGTAATCACGGCATGAGACATTGAGCACTAGGTAATCACACCTAAAAATTTATAACACCAAACTACTCCACAAAGTTGTGCTACTTGTACCAAATAACGGAAAGCTCACAGTGTCGCATACCTTAGCTCTATACCTTAACATCATGTCTAGACCCCATACTAACGAGGCCTTAGGTATTTGTATGCCTAGCTCGATCTGTCTTTGTGACGCCCCAGTCACGGTCAGTTGACGGCTCGTCAACCCATGGAAGATTCGTGGATGTCGGGTAACCCGATACCACACCATTGATCCCTTTTTCCCGAGACCCAGGTTACTTGAAAATCGGCGAGAGTCTCCGCTGTATGAGGGCTACCACAAAATGCAACTGTCTGCGTCACATGGAAACACATCGATATTATGCTTATTACACCCAGGGTCCACATACAAGTAAGAAAATGGCCATGTAGGGCCCATTTATCCATATAAATACAATCTATATCCCACGAAGCCACAGAAGTTATTACATCACTCTTAATACAAAGCAATTATATTAAAAACTAACATGTTATTATAATATACAAAACATGGATCAGGCCACAATCAGGCCCAGCTTCATGATGTTTGGCCATTAAAGAACGCGATCACGCTTTGCACATGTCCTATACCTAAAAGGGGGTCCCACGTGGGTGAGCTAGCGCCAGTAGAGATAAGTCCTACGAAATTTATTCCCAGCCTAAATGCACATGAATGGTCAGCTTGACAAACACCTGACCTAGGACATGCAATCCAACCTGGAATCTCTTGTCATGAATGAGTGCGACTCATCATGCCGTGTATCAAGTCCTCAGACTCCTCAGACATGCATTTTCCATGAATGAAAACCGTTTCGAGCAAGAAGGTATTTGTGTGTTTACCCGTGGAAAACCCTCTGATATAAATAGTGGACACACTCCGATAATCTATTTTGTGGACAGCCCTTCGATTTATATCAATTGGGCATACTCCGACGATTGATATTGTGTGGACAACCCTCCGATGTTGTAGTGGACATACTCCGATAAATAATATTGTTGGTGACCCTCGAAACAATTCTCTCGAGAAACCACCTCATGCGCTCCTCCTACGTTCTAGGGTGCCCCAAATGCATATGAAATGTAATGAACCATTTCATTTCATAACAGTGGAACATATGCCAGTGGATCTCCATTGGAGCACTGCATCAAAGTACGAGTCCTGACCCATTCACAAGGATGGTAAATGACAATGTTATGCACTCACACCCACACGATCACGTGTCCCAGTGCACCAGTGCAATGCGGTATACCATTCCACTCCAGTCCATGCCCGATGTATAAGACCTCTGCATGGACACCACATCACAGGTATTGCAGGTGTACCATGGACACTCATGTCTAATGCGCACAAAGTCCCTTTTATTCATTAAACGTTAATATACATGCGGAGTCATACTAACATTTATCACATTCATGTCAACACATCAAACAAGCATTCATCAACATCATTCAGGCTACAAGCAGACGGGTAATGTCATACTCAAATCCCTAGGCTACATCATGGCGCATAATGCCCAATAAACTAGCCTACAACATGCCATGTAATAGCCATGTCCACACGAAAACACATCACAAACCCAATATGTTAGAGCACACATATTGACATCCAAGCATGACACCTCTTAACTTGAGAAATGTCATTTCAGTAATCCACCTGAACCTGTGTTAACATTTCATCAGAGTCACTACCTAGGCAAGTAATGACATACCTCATTTCTAAGGCTAATTCATGGCATATCATGCACCTAAGATAGCCACAACCTGCCATGTAGTAGTATACACACCTGGCTCTCCGTCACAACGGCCAATTAGCACACTTGTTGTAACATTAATTTTTTCAACAAGGATGTGAGCACGGTGTCATTGAAAAGCATATGAATTACCGGATTTTGAGCTCCGAGATCTTTCCATAAAGTCTAAGAACACCCAAAACAGAGCACGGACGAGAAAGTTATGGTCGATGCGAGTTCCCAGGAGGCCTTGCATGAGCTTCTGGTACGGGTTAGGCGAGCTGCGTGAAACCCACAAATTGGTTGCTCCTTTAAAGCTCTCGTACATGCTATTTTTCCCACCCAAACTCATCCCGGCGACAACAAACCCATCCTAATTGGGGCCACAAATCGGCCATAAACATGGCACAAAACTCATCCCAAACTCAGCCCAAAATCATCTTCAAAGCACTCCAAAAAAACTGACATCATAGCTCAAACCGTAAAAAATCAGTTTTTGTGTCCAAGAACACAACCAAACAGCCCCTAGGGCTCAACCAAGACCAAAACAGCCTTTATATGAAATATAAACCAGAGTACGAAGGTTCCCTACCTCTTGGAGTGAAGACGAAACTTTTTGGAGTCCCGAAGACCCGAGACCCACGGCCTTCCCAAACTTCCGCTCGAATCTTCGACGAAAATTCTTGATTTCATGTCCAATGACGTCTTCGAATGAGTACTCCAACTTTTAAGTTTTGCCTGACTTAAACCGATTCACGATCATCAGAATCTTAGAGAGAAGGTAGAGCTTCTCTCATCAGATTTTCTTCTCCAAACCCGAAATCTTCTAAGGAAACTCATGTTATTTCCAGATTCCACGCTGAGCTCCTCGTCAGAAAGTAGATGAACTTTAAATCTTGGCTCGACGGATTCTGACCACCCGATCTCCATAGATCGTAGAGATAAGGTGGAGATTTTCTCCCTTCTCTCTCTACTCACGCCCACTGCCGGTTTTCCCCTCCAAAATGAGCTTTCTTCTTTCTTTTTTGCTTTTTTTTTGTCTCTTTTAGCTTAAGTTGGACGTAAATACTTCATACGTGTCCAAGGACCCATCTCGAGTTCATTTCTATCCTGTAAAAACAATTTATTTCTTTTTCACTCAATTCATTTTAATCGAACTAACTCAAGTAATTTCCTAATCCCCGAGATTTTCTAAGAAAATCTCGTTGTCGGGTTACTAGATACCTAACTCCAAAATTCATAAAGAATTCCCTAATTACCTAGGAATTCATCGAAACTTTCTGAGTTACTCTTTCGTGAGACTACTCAACGGCAGTCCGCTTTCATTATCCGAGCTTAGAATTTTCTAGGCTTCCTTGAGTCATTTCAGCAATTTATTATTATTATTATTTTTTTATACTTTTAGAAAATTTTAGATTTTCCGGGGTTTTACAGTAGTGAGCTTTAACTAGTCACCAAGAAATCAATTATCTAACATACATTTGTAAAGAATGCTATGAATACACAAACGGAAATGAATTATCAACTAACACGTCACTCAACTATCCCCATAGACAAACTTAAACAAGTTCCCATTAAGATCATAAACATATAGTTCTGATACTACTCTGTCAAGCCCCGAAACCCACTCTAGGGGCATGGAGCAGCATCTACACCTGCTTTCTTCAGCCTGAAGGTTTGAAGTGTGAAACGACACTAACCTTCCTTGTAACTGGATTTTGTCAAATTACCAAACACATGTTCAAAGTAAATGCGCAACTTTATAAATTCATCATTTCTCCAAATTCAAAATTACATGCCGACAAAAATTATTTCTAAATATCCAAATCTCAATTATAAATCTCATATAAAGCTATTCAGAATATAATAATATTTGGGATCTCCCAAATCCAACTTTGTACTGATATAAAAACGAATGTTATCATCCAAGTGACTTTCTCAATTAACTTTCAAAACCCAACATTTCACATAAACATGAACTTATTAGTTCAACATGATCCAACATAAAGTTCTAATCAAACTTAATGATAACGAATCCCCAACCTAGTCATCACCACGGAAACTAAAAGTACCTGAAAATATGTCAACGAATGGGAGTGAGCTTAAAGTTCAATAAGAAATACTAATACATTTTCATGGATCAAAAAGTTTTCAATCATATAACAAATAGGAGATGTTTTTCATCAAACTTTAGATTCAAAAAAATAAGTTGAAGATTAAATAAAATTTTCTTCCAAACATTCTCCCATCCATTTCAAATCGCCATATCAAATGTGATCCAAACAATTTCATATCAAATTTCGATTCAAACATCTTTCTATATCTGCCCAAAATCAAATACATTTCAACATATTTTTTTCTGATCATCAAATACCAAATGGTGTCCAGCCATGTAGGACTTTTCAAATGGGTGGCTAGCCGTAAATTGTTCCTTTTAAGGTGGACGAAATAAGCACAACTAATACTAGTAATCCTTTCTTAACCGAACCCCGCTCTGGTTCAAATCAATTACATTCACCACCAAGGAATGTAAATGTCAACTATTATTCCCGTTGACAATGGCTGAATAGTGTCAACTATTATTCCCATTGACAGGGCCAAACTAATCAAAGTCAAATATTTCATTCAAAAGTTCAAATTACAAAACATCATATCTCCACATTTTTTTTTCGTAAACAAAACAAATCTCAAAAGTACAATCATACAAAACTACTTGATCTATGGATAATCAAATAAATAAAAGTAAAATTTTCATAAACCAAGATTATATATAATTCCGGGGCTTAAAACAAGTTTCATCCTCAAATGTAAGAAACAAACAATTTTCTTTAAAGTCTCCATTAATATTCTACCTCAAAGGAGAACTCAAAGCTTTGAAAGAGCTAATTCAAGAATTTCACCAATGAAATATTTCTCCCAAAATAATAAGGAAGAAACTATCATCATTACTTATTTATTCTTAAGACTTTCCTAATTTGATATTCTTAACAATGATATTATTTTTAATTTTTTAATCCATAATAATAAAAGTTAATGGGTTTCTAAATATTTTATACAAATTGTGATTTATAAAGTTTATTCTATCAACATGATTTTTTTTTATTCACCTCAAACTTATTGACAACTGTTCAAATGATAACTATTTGAATTAGATAGTTTTTCAAATTTTATAAAACTCATATTCCTTTCATATCTTATTTTAATAATTTATTTATTTTTACGCTTCTTAATCCGAATCTAAATCTTTACTATAAAGAAATAATATTAATATTATTTATATATTATATTATTACAATACTATCTAGCCTTGTTACTCTAACAATTATCATACTTACACAAGTATTATTAACGGATCTTATTTCCTATAATTACAACAATTATTCTAATCATATTCTTATCTAATAAATTCTCAATCTTTAATAAAATATTTACTTGCCAAAATACATATATCTTTAAATACTTATAAATACATATATTTATACAAAATTCAGCCTTTTCAAATTTATCTTATTTGTTTATTATTATTTTCTTTCAAAAATTATTCTTAAATACTTTTTCATTCTCATACTCAAAGTAATTGAGTATGACACCACCAATCCTTATTTTATTTTATTTTTAAAGAACGAGAGTGTAATATAAATCCGACTTCTTCATGGTTGATCTAAACTGAAAGAAAATTAAAGAATGTACATCAAATAAATCTAGAAAAATAAAATAAGGAAGATCTTACCTAGATAAATTTGTTCTTCAAACTCCTAGACTAAAATCGTACATCCTCTCGAATTCTACCAAATTAAAAAGAAATTCAGTTGAAGAATATAAAATATTTTCTTTCTTATTCCAATTTATACCTAGGTATCTATTAGAAAATTACTCTTTACTCCCTTCTCAGTTCAAATTCAATTGCCTAATTCAACTAATCATCTTCATCACTATTATTTTCCTAACTGCACTCATAAAAATCCCAGAATTATTTTCCCTACACCTATACAACACAATATTATTTTCCCTAACTTATACTTATACAAATTCTTGGGTGTTACACTTTTTTAGATCTCAAGAACTCAATTCCCGAAGTTGGCTATTCTGCACACACACACGTGGTCTTCGGGGTATGCTTTGACTCTGGACTCACCATACAAGAGTCCTACGAACCTGGGGAAGCAACCACTCAAGTGATGGGACCAAGATATTCGCTGAGTCCAGCCAAATAAAATAAATAAATAAATAATAGAATAATAAGAACAATGGGGATCATCCAATCGGAATCCCAGGCATAGTCCAAGGGGCTTTTCAAAGCCTAATGCCTTGAGCCAACTGGCCGGGAGCCATTGACTTCACTGCCCACTACATGGGACAGAGTGTAACACCCCGAAATATACCCTAGTCGTTTTCAACGTGTTTAGGGTATTTTGTAGGCATAAATTGAATTTTTTTTGTAAATTAAATGCAAAACATGGAAATTGAGAAAACCCGAAAATTGTACAAGACATAAGGACAAAATTGTAATTTGTCAAAGGCATAAAAGCCATGACTTGATAAGATTAGAGGCCATGGAAATAACATATTATGAATGCAAATAATAGAATGAGGGAGGACTAAAAGGTAAATAACATAAACTTTAACTATAAAAAGGGGAGGGAGACCAAAAATAACTCATTTTTGGTCTCCAAACAAGAGAGAGCATACAGAAGAAGAAGAAGAAGAAGTGAAGAAGAAGAATAGAAGAGGAAGAAGGAGAGCAAAGTAAAGGTATGGATCTTTGAGCTCGTATGGATTCTCAGATGGAATTTGTAAGGATCCTTGGTTTTATATAGAATATGTAAGGAGTTACAGGATTCGCGACCTTAGTCTAGTGGTTCTTCCCTCGAGTTTCCAGGGTTTTGGTTTCTCGTGATGGAACTTTTGTATATTCAGACGGACTTTGTTAGATTTAGTATGGTTTTGAGTATGGAACTAAGAGTTTATGTATGGTTTGTATGGATGGTTACGGGTTAGTGTGAATTTGTGGACTTTTATATGAAATTCCTCCGAGCTGTGGCTCTGAGGTGTCAGAGAGAAGGCGACATTGTTAAAGAAGATTAATCTTTCCCCTTTATGACGCGGGATTTAATTTGTATGGATATGGAAGTTTGGTTTATTCCTACTTTGGGGTGATTTGGAATTGACTGTAGATGGTTTGGTGTCGTGGTTTCGCATGTTATGTGGCCTCAATCGGGAGTACATTACGGTGGACAAGGGCTGTTCCGGATGGCCGGGTCAAAAATCGGCATAAAATCGAGCTAAGGAGTTTCCTAGCACGCCGGTGCGGAATCCACGCTATTGCGTGGTTGGTGCATTGGTACGCAATTGCGGTTTCACGCAATTGCGTAGCCCTTACTGCCAACCTCCAATCTCTCGACGAGACCATAACTCCTTCAAGCACATCCGCTTTGGGTGTTTCGACTCTATGGAAGCCTCGAGTCTAGAATCCATCCATATATATCTTGATACAATCTTGGGCTTATAATAAGTCCGAAAATGACAAAAGATAGTGGCTGCTGCTGCTATTGTAGGTGCTGCAAGTTGCTGATTTTCTTCACAGCTTGCAATGTGCATAACTCCTTCGTTAGGACTCCGTTTTGGGTGTTCTTGGACTCTATGGAAAGCTCATTGAGTCTAAAATCTAACCATATGCTATTTACTGGCATTCGGTATCCACATCTGGAAATTGGATAGTTGTACCAAGTGTACTAATGTTTGGTTAAAGTCAATTGGAATACATGATAAGAAAAGATACAGATATAACCAAGAAATAGTAATATACGTAGATTTGATATGTAGAGGAGTATAGAAAAAAGAATAAAATGATAAGCTCAGAGAACACGTATAATCGTAGGAATGCCTAAGACAAGGTATGAAATGACACTCAAGACGTTTCGACATTGGTGCTTCGACACTCATGCTGGGGTACACATACTTCGCTACGTGGGCAAGATCACCATCAGTAAGCCGCACTCCTGCTTTGTGCTACGACACTTCAGTACTGTATAGTACCTTCGGGTACTTATTGTGTTGTGTCTGACTCATTTATTATTACTGGTCTAGGTATTCCCATAGTTATATGAGACTAACCTGAATGATGAATAAGAGTAAACAAATGAGTATCGTTTTGATCTGTAATACCTACGGGTAATTCTGAATAAGAATAAGCTCAGAATCCTAATGGGAGATCTGAACAAGCATAAAGTTGTTATAAGTACAAGTATGAGTCCTATGGGAGATCCGAATAAGCTTAATTCTGTTATAAGCATGGGCATCAGAGGTTCATTATATGAATGCATGAAAATCTCGATATCTCGTTATGTTATATGCTTACTATAACGTGTATATGCATATTACCTATGTTTCCCACTAAGCTGCAGTTTAGCACGGGTTTTCAATCCGTGTACATAAGCCAGTAAGAAGGAGACAAAGGATCTTCCGCATTCTCGCCGGGCCAAAGACACTAGTAGGGGTTCATCATCAGAGGTTGCGCGCTCGATCGTAAATGTAAATGTAGACAGATATGTAAACTGGACTCGTGACTATATGTATGTGACACTATAAACACCACTACGGTAGTTTTATTTTGTATTTTTGTGATACGAGCATGCTGATACAGTTATAAGACTTGACACACCAATGTTTGATAAAGGCAAAGAGTCCTGGCCTAGCTGCTCGTGGGAGGACACAGAGGATGGATGATTTACAGAATCTAGAACCTCGAGGTTTGTTTGAGTGTTCGGGGTAAAGTTCTAGGGGAACTGAATGCCCGATGCCCTTAACCAACTGGTGGGGAGACACCAATGGATCCCTACTACAGGAACCCTCACCCCAAAATCTCCTACACTAGTACTCTTCCCGACCGTCTTAGAGCAAATCCTTAGAGAAGCGCTGAAGTAAATAAATTGGGTGCGTTTCATCCTTCCGTGTTGTTATTCCACAAAGAGTTTGATTCAAGTTTGGGGGTACTACAATCAAACTATGCATCAGAGATCACACCTTAACCGCACTTAGACTCCTTGGGAAAGATTATTGAGCATTAAAAATGGGGTTGATCTACTTGGTCATCCGAGACCGACCCAGTGCAAGTTCTTGAAAGTTAAACAAGTAAGGTAATGCCTGGATCTTTTGAACTGGTTAATATGGACCCCTTCTTGCTGTTATCATTTGTGCTTTGCCCATATTGTCATATAGTTTCACGTTATTCTTGTGTGCCCTAGGTGGAGTCTATTCTTACTTGGGGACAAGCAAGAAGCTAAGTTTGGGGGTGTTGATCGGGATGAATCATGCGTGCATTTCAGTTAAATTCTCGGTGTTCTTTATAGCTAAAATGCATGATTCATAGTCTTTTTCATTAATATTACGCTAATCCCTCATATTATATTATTCTATAGAATATGGCAAATAAGCCGAATCAAAAGGGCGCCAAGTACGTAAAAAAGATAGCAAGGTGACCGACGAAAAGGCAAAGATCACAAAAGACAGCGTAAGGTATTCTTCATGCCCTCTCGCGACAATACGTAGAAGGAGATTCCCGAGAGTCGAGCATTCTTTCGGGTATGTTAGACTACCATTGACGGAATCACGAGCTCAAGAGTTCATTTCGATAAATCCCCATTCGCTCATATAATCAAGTCGGAGAAGTGATTTAACAATATAAATAATCGAGAGTTCACCTTAATCTAAAGGTAAGTTCCAATCCCCATGTTAGCTCAGATATAATCAAGGAAAGGATAAACCCAGATCCGAGGTCGAGCCACCACCAAGTGGTAGAAACTTTACGAAAATCTCCGAGAAGGAAAAGCAAAAGTTCACAATGTGAAACGGTGAAGTATCGAGAAAGAAAATACCCAGATCTTGCAAGAGAATTTGGAATACAGGTAGCTGGTTTAATCTTGTCTTCTAGAGAAGCAAGGATATCTACTTGAATATGGAGAAATCCACCTAATACCTAGGGAAATCTTGGACAATAAATCCAGATCCATATATGTAACAGAGCAATGTACTTAATCATTGAATTAATCAAGTCATTGTATTTCATACCGATAGTTTTGCTTTCACGTGAAACCGATTTAATCCATTTTTATATATGCAATTTATTTTTTCTTTCGCTACGCTTGTTTTAAGCTTAGTTTGACATTATTCAATATTATAGGATTTTTAATTTTTTGTTGCTTGGGGATAAAACCTTCACTATGAGTTTGGAGTCCCAATAGTATGGAATTTTAGTAGTCAGTAGCTTGATCCTGCACTCCGCTATCAATCTCTCGTGGGAATGACACCGACTTACATTCAGATTTTACTACTTGTAGTGGCCCTCGCACTTGCATTGTCATAGACTGAACCCTTATTTTTAAATCATGAACATTCAGAGAAAATTATTTTATCAAGCAAAATTATCCAAAGTAACATGGATGCAAGAGAAGTGTAAGGCTCTTGTAATTATGTTAATTTGAGGGGTTTTAGTCTATATAGAAAAAGGCAAACACTAACGCATCAACAAACTGATTCTCTACTCTAGGTAGATGTATATATCTCAACTCATCAAACCTATCAAGCAACAAATCCAAGTAAGCATGGTAGGTCGCCTTCATCTCGAAATCCCAAATACCCCGAGTTCGTTGAATAACCAAGTTGGAATCCCCGTGGATCTCCAACTGTCTAACTCCAAGATCAAGTGTAATCTCTAGGCTTGTGATGCAAGCCTCATACTCAACTATATTATTCGTCAACCGATGATGATTAGAGAATGTCAATCGGACTGATATGGGAATATGATCACCCTGAGGTGATATCAATAGGATATCGATGCCAAACCCCGACTGATTGGAAGCACCATCAAAGTACAATCTCCATCTTGCGATATTGGTCATGGAAACAAACTGCTCATCAGGGAAATCATCATCAATCGATCTTTCATCGGATACAAGCAAAGAAGCCAGATGATCTACAACAACGCTTCCCTTTATTGATTTCTGTGTGACATGCTGAATATCAAACTTTATTAGCAATACTAACCATCTCATGAGCCTACCTGTCAGAACAGGCCTATCAAACAGATAACTCAACGGATCCAATGGCGAGACCAAAAGTATGGAATACTCTGACACATAATGTCTCGCCCCTAGTGGCCCAAACTGACGCCAAATCGCAGGCGCTCAATCATAATGTATCCGCACTACATTCCCAGCATCCTCTTACTCAGATAATAGATGGCTCGCTTCCTTCCCTAACCATCGAAATGGTTAGCATGCATCTTAAGGCCATGTCTAAACTCTGGAAAATATTACAAAGGGTGCCTGCATAGAGGCAATTAAAATCGATGAGCTGGCATACTTAATCTTCTTAAAAGCATCGCTGCAATCATCATTCCAAATCAGAGGCCAATTCTTCCTCAAAAGATGGAAGATAAGCTCACATATGTCTATCAGTTTAGCAATGACATGGCTAATATACTGTAATCTGCCTAGAAAGCCTCTGATCTCTCTCTCAGTCCTCGAGAAAGGCATGTCAAGTATGGTTTTGATCTTTTCAGGATCAACCTCTATACCCCGCTTACTAACAATGTGTCCCAGAAGTTACCCCAAAGGTGCACTTCTTGGGGTTCAACCTCAGCCTGAAACATTTGATCCTGTCAAAGAACCTCTGTAAGGCTGCTAAGTGATCTGCCCTATCTCAGGACTTCACTATCATGCCGTCCACATATACCTCAACATCTATATGCATCAGGTTTACGGGAACAGTAGCAGCAAATTCTTTGATAAGTGGCTCTGCATTCACCAACCCAAACGCATAACCCGGTAGCAAGAAGTACCTTACTCGCAATGAAAGAAGTCTTCCATATCCTCTCGAGCCATCATAACTGGACATACCCGAAATTTCTTCCAACCTCGCAAACTCCATCGAGGTCAGTCTCTCAATTTTTGCTTAATTGGCCTAGCATGTGCAGAATGGGACAAAGATGCCGCACTGCTAGAGAGTTAAGGCTTGGCATGTCCTCATATGACCATGCAAATACATCCAAGTATGACCTGAGCAGGTCAATCAATCTACTTCTCTCATCAGGAGATAGGGAAGAGCTAATCCTAATCTCCCTAGGCTGATCCGGTGTCCCAAAATCTATCAACTCTGTTACCGCACGGGGTGTAACTTTCCTGGTCTCTCTCAGATTTAATCACACTCTAACTAGCCACCCAGTGGGTCATCTGTGTCTCCCACATCATCAACATCATATATATGTGTTGTGGGTGCTAATGGTGAAATCAAAGGAAAATGTTGTGACACAGGAAAATACTTGAAAATACTCATGTCATTGTTACCATTAGAAATGTAGCGACCTCTAAGCCCGGCCGACCCGGACATGATCCTCAACCGAAACCCACGACGCCCGCTTAATTTCTTTTATTTTCATTTTGCTAAGTTTTTTCAAAATTTGTCGCGACCGAGACTCGATCGACCAATGATGCGATCCGAATCCGAGTCTGCTTACTCCGACATTTTCATTTATCTTGTTAAAACGCTTTTATTTAATTTGTTTAGCGGCGAAGCGTTTCGGGGCCAAGTGCTTCATAATCAGTTACAATTTCAATGCACTGATAAAGTTCGAACATTTACTAAAATACATTTACAAAGAAGGCATTCATGCCTTTTCAAAATGTGATATACAAAATCAAGGTTCGTGGTTTAACCCTTTGTTAAAAAATATCAATTGTTCAAAGAGATGATATGCAAAATGACTGAGTATATACTTATACGCCGTACTTCACTCTATGACTCGCGCTGCACGATCTTGTTCCCTTCCTGTCTATCAAACCCGCGCATAGATAAAACTATACGCTAAGCATTTTCATGCTAGTGGTTCTATACGCTCGACTCCAAATATTCAATGTAACTCAGCATGCATTTAACATTAAATCATGCCTATTAATTCAACAAATGCTCATGCTATTTATTTTCACATGCTTTCAATTTCTAAATAATTTACCAAATCACATCATGCAATTTCAATGCAACAATTCATTTAACAATTTAATTTATGAGATTTAAGCATATACATAAAAATCTCATTTACACTCGACAATGTTGGTTATTTCAACTATTCAATTACACTTTGACGGATTCGTTTGATGAATCCTCCGCTTTATTATTATTCGTACACTTACATTTTACACTGCTCCCATCATGACGGATGTCATGGTGCACCTTTATTGATGGTATCACTTAAATGCCATATGCCATCATGACGGATGCCGACAAGGTCCCCACAAGTGGGACATTCTTCAATGCCACGCCATCATGACGATCGATTGGCATCCCACCAAGTGACATTGGACAATTTCGGTGCCTTCGCACGGATGCCGATTGGCATCCCGGGTCAAAGGTTCATTCAGTATATCGATGCAATTCAAGATGTCAGGAATTGTCCGATTCATTTACATTTTGATTTATCAATCACATTCATTCGGTTTTCAATATCACATTTCAATTCCATATTCACTTTTGTATTCTCTTTTCAAGGATATAATTTAATCTTATGTATCATTTCTATACACATTCACGCACTCATTTCATATGCTTGGTAAACTACTCAAGATACTTGACATAAGAATAGAGTCAGAGAACAAACATGCAAAAACTTGAAACAAGAATAGGATTCAGTAGAACAAACCCAAAAATCTTTGCACTTTTATTCCAATCCTTGGAATCTCAATCTCAGTTTGGCTTTTCCTCCTCGTCAGTCCCTATTCCAAAACCATTAAAGAACAATATTATTCGCGTGTACTAGTAGTTTTGGTTAGGATTGATTTTTCGGAGGTAATTATGAGTTCCAATTTAAACAAGCTATATATAGATGGATTCTTGACTCAATGGGCTTTCCATAGAGTGCAAGAACACTCGAATCGAAGTTCGGACGTAGGGAGTTAGGACCTTCCAAGTCGAGGTCATACACAAATAAATCCTCGAATCGACGAGCAGACCTCGAACTGGACGAGCTCGTCTATCACCTTGGTCAACATTCTATACTTTAGAATATTAATGTATTCTGACTCAATGGGCTTTATAGAGCCCAAGAACACCCAAATCGGAGTTCAACGAAGGGAGATATGACCTTCAAGTTGAAGGTCATGCGAGTCAACCCCGACGAGCCGACCCGAACCGACGAGTCGCATCAAGTGACGAGCTCATTCAAACACCTCGGTCTGACATCTAACATCCTCCTCAGGCATATCGTATTCTTGACTCATGGGCTTTCCATAGAGTCCAAGAACACCAAATCGAGTTCAAACGAAGGAGATATGACTTCCGAAGTTTGAGGTCAGCGCGTAGTCAACTTTGACGACGACCGAATCGACGAGCACCGCCGACGACCACCGCTTGACGACCACCATTGACGAAAGCACCATTTGACGACCACCGTTGACGACCACCGTTGGACCGACCACCGCTGGACGACCACTCATTTGACGACCACTGTTGACTTACCTCACCGCCGACGCACACCGATCGAGCACCATTTGACGACCACCGCCGACGTACCACCGCCGATCACCACCGCTTGACGCACCAACGCTGGACGCAGCACTATTTGACGACACCGCTTGACAACCACCGGGCTGACACCACCGCTGGACGACCACTCATTTGACTACCACACGCTTGATTCCACACTGACCCACCACCGTTGACGACCACCGCTTAATACACACCGCTTGGACGACCACATCACCGACGACCTCGGTTTGACGGCACTAATCGAACGCATTTGACTATTCGTGAGTAAAAAGACCATAACTTGGTCTACAAAAGTCCGAATTAAGAAATTCAAAAGCCTAACATCAAGTTAATTGATGTGGCTACAATTTCACAGAAGGACTTACTGCTAAATTCTCTTTATTTCTGATCCAAAAACCCATTCTAAGGTACGGCTAGTTGACCCGAACTGGACAACTGACCCGACCAGATTTAGTTGGGCTGACCTCAGTAAAAGGACTATAACTTAGTCTACAGAGGTCCAAACTGAGAAATTCAAAAGCCTAACATCAAGTTAATTGATGTGGCTACAATTTACTAGAAGGACACACTACCAAATCCCCTTCACTTCGTACCCAAAAATCAGCTCTATGTTCGGGTTAATTAAGACTAACACAATGTGGCAGCTTCCCATGGTTTAAAATGCAACCATACATTCCCCTAAGGCCAGATAACCACCCAACAATCCTTAGGGTAGAAGACGACCAAGTAGGAGAAGACCTACCTCATGGAGTTTGTTGAAAGTCCCCGATTCCGGTCTCTACTTGCAGCTCTTGTCACGAGGAAGGACTTTCCCTCTTGCTTCGCCTGGGACCTATGGCCCGATCGTTGGGAAATCTAGAGAGAAGTGAGAGCTTCTCACTCTAAAATACCTCCATTTTCTCTGTTTTCCATTTCTTATGGATCACTCTAAATCGTATTTCAAAAGGAGGAAACTTCCTCCCACTTTCCTACATGCCACACACTTTCCTTGATTTTTTTTCTTCTTTTCTTTATTTCTTTTTATATTTAGGTCCCTCCATTTCTATTATTTTTCATTTAAGCTCTATTTTCACTTAGACATATGTAAACTTATTTTAAGCACTGACCCTTAGGTCCCCATTTTACAATTTCCATATTTTTCTTTTCTACTTGGGTTTGCTCGGATAATAATCATTTAGTCAATATTCATCTAAAAATTTCTAGAAAATACCCAAGTCGCTCAATTATACCTAATATATAATAATAATATTTCTTTTATTATAAAAATTCTAGGGTATTTTTGGGGCGTTACAAGAAATATCATCAAAGCAGGCGACAAACCCAGACATAGTATCAAAAGAAAGAGGTGGGTCCATAGAGTCGGACGCTCCTCAACGTAAAACAAGATATGAATAATACGCAGCAACAAGTCTATCATCATTATTTATCTCTAGCATACAGAAATCCCAAACAGATATAAACATAGCAAGGGCCGTGGGGTCAGATCTAGAATACAGTGCCGATCATGTCTATCGCATCAACGCAAGCATCATAAAGTGTCACATCCTCAAATCCAGCGTGAACCCAAACATGTCAAAAGCATACCTGTGGCTCGTGGTGGGGTCAGCGATCAAGGATAATGACTTATGCCGATCATGTCCATCTTGTCTATGTAAGTATCAGGAAGAGTCACTCCATCAGTATCATCCCCTAAATCCATAGATAGGTCATAGTCAAGGACCTCATCGGGAAAACACATAGAGAACACACTAACTCGGCCCGGTGATGGAGGTGCAACTATCATGGCACCAGTGCCTCAGCAGTCTCAAAACTAAAATACGTCTGTCTCAAGGCCTGCTTTATGCCTTGGATCCCATATGTCTCTAAAGCATGATCAGTACCCCCTATGCGGGGTGCATGCTTTGATCCTCTAATAAAGTAGTCAGCCAACTGAAAGGTATACGAGCGGAGGGGATAATCGAATGGAACCCCAAATAGGCGAGCCCTAACCCTATCCCGACGCAGCCACGCCATGTGACGTGCATCGTCCTCTGTAGGAGTGTAAACTAACCCATAGGGTATGTCATGATCAATTGTAAAAGTAAACTTGCGCGCCTTGCTGGCGGCGACCCAACCCTAAGCCAGGAATATAGGACATGCCTCTCATCATACTAAGTACCAAAGTGTTGTTGTGCTTATCAAAAGACATAGGCCCCAGGTATTTGTTGTCATCCTCTAAACTGACAACCTGAACCTCATCGAAAGTAAACCCGGTCAAATGTAGGTCATCCTCACTGTGGCTTATATGTAACATAGGCTTAGAAGAAGTAACAACATCTTTGTCAGACTGTATCGTGATAATGCACCCCTCGTGTATGTACTTCAACTTCTAATGAAGGGAAGATGGTATAGCACGCGCCTCATGAATCTACGTGTGGCTAAGAAGCAGGTTAAAGGATGATTGAATCCTCAAAACCTGAAATAGTATGGAGTATTTGACTAGCCCAATCATGACATTTGTATTGAGTGTGCCCATAACTGTCCTTTGAATCCCATCATAAGCTCTGACAATCTATGAAGAAGGCCTAAAATTAGTCGGTGAGAATCCAAGTGCAGTAACTAACGGACAGACGTTCAGGGTAGAGCCGTTGTCCAATAGAACAAACGGCACCCGACGGCTTGAACAAGAAACATTAGTAATACAGACGACACTCGACGGTCTGAACAAGAAACATCAATGCATAAGGGTCGAACATGATCTGACCCCTCAGGCTGTAAATCATCATCAGAAAACGCAATGCATGTAGCTTTGCCTACCGGGTCGTAGTGAATAAGCCTCATGGCAAAGCGCCAAGTGTCAACTCCTCGACATGACTGGCGCTCTGATCAATGCATCTCTATGAGTAATGGATAAGGCCAATAGGCTCCAAATGGATATACGAGCCTGTGTAGTACGCAGCTGGCGTAGAATCTCATCATCCTCTCTCTAAACATCCTCTCTAGTTGATGTGCTAGCTAATGGCCTGTCAACGGGTGAAGGCTAAGCTACCCTCCCACTTCGTGTAACAATCTGAACATCCCTATGAATAGGCCCATACTCCTTCGGGAACAGAATGAAGGGTGTCATGGGCGGAACATGCTGCAAGTATACGGGTGAAATTGAAGTCTGTCTGGGAACCTCATATGGGATAAGTTTGAATGGCCTAGGATTCCTGGCCAGAGGTGTATCCACTAAAAATCTAAGTCTCTGCGGTATAAACTGATTCGGGGCTGGGCTTGGCCTTCCATTCCATCCCATCGTGAATATCTCATCTCTCGAAAACTCAACCGAATGTACACCACTCGTGAATGGAGGTACAGCTCTAGTGTCATGAGTAGGGAGCGGGTCTGTAGTCACTACAGGGCGTCCCAAGTCAACAAAACCTTGGTCAATCAAGTCTTGAATGGCGTGTCTCAGCATCGCACAACTGTCTGTATCATGGCCTGCTCTCTTATGGTAGGCATAGTGAAGATCTGTCCTGAATCCTGGTAGGGTAGGATGTGGTGGTGGCTTAGGTGGTAGTGGAGCAATCAAACCCCTTTCAACCAATCTCTGAAATGCTCGACTTATTAGCATCCTGAGCTGTGTAAACTGCCTAGCCGACCTTGGTGGAGGCGGTGCTCTATACCGTTGATGGTATTGTACAGGTGGCCTCTAAGGTACCTGTGTAGCATATACTGGCTGTGGTGGTGGATGAGATAAGCAGCCCTACTCACGATAGGGAGCAACTGCATGTACCGATTCCGCTGTACCATATGCAAGGAATATCCGCAGACTGCCTGGGCGAGCATGCCAAATGCGGAAAAAAAAAACTCAGGCTCGATGTACTAATAGCACCAATATCTGATGATCTAGGGCCTAACCCTCGGCTTCTTCCCCTTTGAATCTGGAGGGGAAGAGTCTGCCCATAATCCTCTAGCTATGCCTTCCTCAATGCCATAGAGGGCCTGAACTAATGATCTAAAGTCTGTATGTGGAAAGCCCATGAGATGCCTAGCAAATCGGGGTCGAAGACTGTGCATAATCATGCTGATCAAATCACGCTCTAGGGGTCTATCTATAATCTATGCTATCTTCTCCCTCCAGCGGGAGATAAATGAAGTGACTGACTCATCCGGCCTCTGCCTGAGGGCCTCCAACTCCCTCCGGGATACGTCCACTACAGTACTAAAAGAATATTGTCTGATAAACTCATGTCCCAAATCAGCCCATGTCCTACGTCTTGAAGGGTCCAATGAGGCAAACCAACGCTAAGCGGCACCACTTAGTGACAAAGGGAATAGCATAATCATTTATGCCTCATCCACCCATGCCCGCGATAACAAATAGCTTGTATAACTCCGCTGAATAATGGGGCACCCTATACCGGCATTCTAATGTCCGCATGAACTCCAACTAGCAAGGCTACCACTGGAAGGTCATCATATCCATCCTAACCTATAACTCCATCATAAACATGCAGAGACCTGATCCTCTGCTCAATCCTCATCAATACGTGCCCGTGTCATCAAATACCAGTGTGGGCTACTATGTAATGTGTGGTCTCAATCTTACCATGCAAGATAAATGTCAAAATTTCATGGGGCTTCATTGAACAAGTGGTGGTGGTGGTGGAACTGTATAGTCTTATCGTACAATGGGTCTAGATAGTGGTGGTAGAGGTGCAGTAGAGTCATGCGGGGTGCTCCCCGAAATCGACAATGGTTGGGCTTGATGCCCATTAATCCTCTGTCCTAGTCCCAATATGGCATCCCGAAGATATGCCATGGTATCGGTAATCTCACTAACCGGGTCAACAAGAGCGCATCAGTGGTCCATCTCTATGATATGATATTTGCTCTAACTGAATATGTGAATTTGATCCTCTAACAAGTCTACCTTCGATTCGGATCCAAGCTCTCGTGAACCTGTGCTGGTCCCAATCAACAATCCTTCAAAAGGAAAAGGGTATGTCAGTCCCTGTGACTATCAATCCTAAAATCAAACAAGTAATGTATGACTAAAATCCTCCGAGAGAATGAACTGACATGTGATGTCAATAGCTGAACTGATATATGGCTTCATAGGTAGGAACATGATCCTGACATGGTGATAGCTCAAGGGTAATGTAGCTCAAAAGCTGACAATGGGAAAATGTGAATCCTAAAAGCTAGATGATTGTACCCAGACGGGATACGTAACCTAAGATCCTAACCAACAATCAAAATGACACACTGGCCACGCATGTATCCATGAAATCCAGCTCAGGGCTATACAGGTCTTCATTGCTCGGATATTCGTCATCTCCATAGTGTTTCCAAACATCGATATAGCCCCTACGCTAGACCGTACTCCAAACTCATAGCTTGGTTGAAGGCAAACAATTGGGAAGGACTCCCAAGCAACTCAAGCAATCTATGAGGAATAGTCGACCAAGACTAGTGATTCGGAAATAAGGGGATACAAGTGTGCCCCATAAACACAAACAAATCAAGCAGTCATGCAAGAGAAAGGGTAGCCATGCAACAAAAAGTCATGCATAAAGAGCAAGCGTACCACAGAATTTGAACACAATCTAACCATCTATGCTAATTAGAAACATATAGCTAGGTACCAATCAACCATGAGCAAGCATGCTAGAATCCAACAAGTGAACATTCAAGCACAAACAAACCACAAGTGTATGCCAAATACCAACCAGGTAAGTGACCATCGGT
Organism: Tetrastigma voinierianum; assembly: GCA_016808115.1. Taxonomy (NCBI): domain Eukaryota; kingdom Viridiplantae; phylum Streptophyta; class Magnoliopsida; order Vitales; family Vitaceae; genus Tetrastigma; species Tetrastigma voinierianum. The sequence continues at coordinate 530,404 of JAEQBH010000518.1, forward strand.
CATTTGTGTAGCCTAAGAGTCTACTAGTCAATGAACCATGTGCTCCAATATACCCAACTCAAGTTCAAGTCGAATTCTTATGAAACCGTAGACGTAGTTCAATCCCTCGTGAGAGTCACCACCTGCGGACCCTACCCGATCCATGGGCCGACACGACTCGCTATTGATAGAAAAAAGTGAGTTGATTTTCGATCTTTGAAAAATTCGTCCCTAATGGAGTCGCCAATTTGTGGACCCTACCCGATCCACGAGCCAAGACGACTAATTAATAGAAAAAAAGTGTTGATTGCTTTAAAAATCCGTCCTAATAAGAACGGTTTTGTTTAGAGTCGCTTACTACTTTTTATTTTTATTTATTACAGGGAAAATCAAGTAAGAACAAAAAAACTCTCATTGACTCAACTGAAAACGTCCACGAAAACTGGGGATTGAAAGTTCAAAGATTAGGTTACCTATTGGGAAGGTAATCATGCAAGGTAAAGACTCTAGGCCCTAACTCGGGCTCCCTACAAATGAATTGGGTACATGGAGCATATGGGTCAAAGATCAATCGATCACTTCTAAGCAAACAGATGACCCGACCTCACAAACCACCAAGATTCAACATGCATAAACACTTGACCAACAAAACAATGGGTGCGGACCATAGTTCGAGCCAAGCGTGCCAAGAGGTCACCAACAAGCCTAAATGCACCAAATATCAAAGTCCAAACACCATGTACGCATATAAATGCAAATACCAAAGCTCAAGCACGTACCTGTGGTCCCTAGCCATGCACTATAGATATGGTTATTTAATAAACACAAACACACAGCATGCATCCATGATCAAGTAACCAAAGTTCGTGTTCAAAATGGAAGTGAATGGAAATGAGGGATTCGGGATAGTTTGCTTTCTTTCCCCACACTCTTCAAATGACAATTCACTAACCACAATCAAACTCGCCTAACCCCAAGTGTCCTAACTCCAGAGCGGGTCCTCTCTAATTCAAGTTAAGCTCAACTTTAGACCCCAAATATGGCCCACAAATGCATTAGTGCAAACGGGCTTGAAAAAGTGCTAAAATAGGGGGGCTGCCCATAAGCTGCTCTGCATAACCAGTTGAATCGGTTTTCAACCTATCCAATCGGTTGAGACAAATTCTAAAACCTCACCAAAATATTCTTTAATGAATAAGGAATCTAACAAAACAAACGATGCATGATTCTGAGCCCGAATGAGTGAGAACTGACTGAAACAAGCAAAGATGCCCTAATTGCTATCCCTGGAAAAAAAACCTAATGAATTGGCTAATCTAGTTCCCCAACCGGCTGAGCCGGTTGAGAACAAGTCTCAAATTTTTTCAAAACATTCCTCATAGAGTAAGGAACCCAAAAAAAATTTAATGGTGTACGATTCTGACTTCGAATGAGTGAGAATCAATCCAAACAAGGAAAAGTGCCCTAATCAAGAAATTCTGAAGAACTTAATGAACTACCGATCTGCTTCTAACCGGCTCAACCTTGAAAGCGCTTCAAAATTTTTTCATAATCTTCCTCACGAGTCAGGAATCCAAACAATACAAATGCAAGACAATTTCTCGATTCGAATGACTGAGAACTCGATAATAAACGATGCCTAGTGCTCTAAAACGAGGTTGCAAACATCAAAGGCAAAGACAAGCGCAAAAGAAAACGGGAGAAGCATACAAATTTCGTACCTGTAGGATTCACGGCTATCCCCCCCATTTTTCCTTCTTTATTTTTTTCTTCCAAAACTAGGTATCCACTCCTTCAAATCTGTAGGAATTCCTCTTCAAAATGAGAAAGACCACGCCCACCCGGATCTAGAGAATCTTTCTTTCTTTCTCCTCTTTTCTTTTCCTTCCTTTCCTTTTTTCTTCTCCTTCACGTTTTTTGTTCTTATTTTTTATTTCTTTTCCCTCTGAACTCACTCCATTTTGTGCACCTTCGGTCTCAAGAACTCCCCCAATCAGTCTCGGACTTCCCCAACTCAATAAACACTCCTCTATTCCCAAGGTCCATAGCTGGCCACATTTACTTCTTTCCTTAACCACCAAGTATCCAAGTGGACCCAAGGTGGGTTGCAAGAAACCCAAAACTGGACCTAACCCATGCCTAGGACTGATCTAGGGCTTATGGGCCTGAACCAAGTAGGATTTGGGCCCCAAAATCAACAAAAATAGTGCTCCACGCAAGTTGGCCTGATGAACTGGCTGTACAGTTCCCAACTAGTCGATCCGATTGAGAAATAATCTGAAAATTTTACTTAATGTTCCTTGAAGAGTAAGGAATCCAACAAAAGAAATAGTGCATGATTTCGAGTTCAGATGAGGGAGATATGACCAAAACAAGATCGGGTGCTCCGAATTTGAACCTGCTCGAATAATGAACTTCAACCAAAATCCGTCGAACTGGATGAGCCGGTTTCCAACTGGTCGATCCGGTTGATAAAAAAAATTCTCAAATTTTGTCAAAGAATTCTTCAATGAGTAGGGAATCCAACAAAAGAAACGGTGCATGATTTCGAGTTTGGATGAGGGATGATCGAAACAAGCCCAAGTGCTCTGAATTCGACATACTCCAATAAGATCTAATTTAGTTAACCTCGGGGGGCTCCACTTGCTTCCTATGGCATGATGCCAATAACTAAAAAGCTTCATGATGATTAATTCGATAGAACTACATACGCACTCAATGGACCACATACAAGCTTGCCCGAGGCTCGGAGACCGACTAAGCCTATAAGGGCCCTAACGGTGCCATATGAGAATGATGGGTGAGTGTGACACCCATAGGATAAATGCAAGCGTTGAGGGACAAAATTGAGGGTTTACATGCCGCTATAGTACAGGTTGAAGACCTGAAATTTTCTAGATCTCGGATGACGAAAAGGACCTCACCGTTGGATTTGTCTCGCGAAACCTAGTTACCCAGCCAAATTTCATTAAATTTCGAGATAGTCGAATTTTTCACAATTTTCGGGGCGACGGATGTTTGTTGGACAAAAAAAACGGGATTTTAAAAAAAAATCTTGAAAGTGGAAAATAATTTAAATAAAGTTCATGTAAAATAATTTGAACTCAAATCGGGATGAAATAAATCGTTTCGGGACAGAAACGGACTCGGACAGGTCGTGGACACGTGGAGTGACGTGAACCAACCACTTAAACAATTAATGAGAGGCTTGGGGGACAAGATATCTCATTTTTCTTCTTGGTTTTTACATGAGAGAGAGGGAGATGAAGAGAAGTCCAAGAATTCTTTCGACGATCCACGGAGTTCCGTTGATCAAAATTCGTCGAGACAAGAACTAAAGTTCATCGCCTCGATGTGGGCTACACGCATATACCAAAAATAAGAGATTTCATAGAAGATCCAAAGGGGAAGATTTGGGAAAATCAAAGTTTTTTGGACTTAGAATGTGCTATTGGGACTTCTTAACCTTGCTACCTCTCTTCAAGAGGTAGGGGTTCTTCCTACTTTGGTTTATTTCCAACCTTAGGGCTGCTTTAAAGGAGCTTGGTTGTGTTGATGCCCTAAGGGGTTGTTTTACCTGTTTTAAATGGCTTTAATGGTTGTTTTACAGCCCATTTATGGCCGGTTTGGTAAATTGATTTGTGGTTGTGTATAGTATGTCCCAAAAATTGTTTAAATACTGTTTAAATTAAAAAGAACACTGAATCGTTATGGCCTATTCGCCGCTTTGTACGCTTTAAAGGCTTGTCTTTTTCGTTTTACGGCCAATGGGCGGATGGCTCAGGTCACAAAGTGGTCAAGCTAGAGCATTTTATATGTCACATTTGGCCTTGAGAGTTAAAATTGTTATTACTTGATTTTGTAATAACATGATTTGGTTAATTGTTGATGAGTGCCCAAAACACTAATCATATACCCACGTTTGATCACATTTTCAGTTTATTTCATCTAGTAATAAATGCGTTTATCGTTGTATATTTGATACTCTGTTTTTTTTGTTCATTTCAAGTGAAAACGGCGACATTTGGAAGTTGTGTGGAGATTTGAAGAAGGAGATTTGAGGAGATCTCAGCCTTAACGTCGCGACGTGAGAGTCGCGACGTCCCAACGTCGCGACGTTGAGGTCGTATGACGTGCAGCCTACATCAGCCAACGTCGCAACGTTGCGACGTTGCGACATGTCCGGGACTCATCCAGCGAGAATTTTTCAGATATAACAAAAAAAAGGAAAAAGAACGGGGTACAGAGGAACGAGGTACGAGACAGTGAAGACGACATAGGAAGATTCGAGAGATCGTGTAGTCCTTATACTTGTATTTTCTTTCTCGAATTCCTATTGATTAAAACCAAATGATTGTAATGATCAAAATGATGTTCTAACTTTATTTCTAGGGTTTTATTGCATTTTGTTATTCATATGGATTAGTTTTTTAATTCATTTATCTCAAGATATCTATAGATATGATATCGACTTGCTATATTTCTTGTTAATTACTTACATGGTTGCATTCACAACACCAACTTCAAGGTTACGGAATCTAAGATCGATAAAGTTCCCGGGATCCGAGAGAGTGACACTTCCTAATAATCTGCAGAGAGTAGAGATCTCCTGCTCCGAATGTGGTGATTAGGTTTAACTGCTTGCTGCCTTCGCAGCTTCCAGGGTTGAAGCAGAGATGCGATCAACCCTCTTAGCGAGATAGGCAACTATACCTCGAGAGAGGATATCTCGTAGGCACGATCAACCCACCAGCGTACATCCGTTAATATATTGAATAACATATTTTACATAGATGATAATCCATTGAATATGGCAAGGGAAGGCAAAACCCTAGTCTTTGTTAATTGAACTAACAAACTCGCGAGGATCAAAGTGTCATTATATTAAGAAGAATTCACTGTTTGAGATCCAGATAATACTCTAGAGCCGATTCCAGTATTCAACACACTTCTCTTCGTGGGAACGACACTTGACTAGCCACTATATTATGTATAATCGAAGCGTATACTTGCACATACGGGCTTACGTTTTATACTAATTTACACACCTATACTAGCCTGGTCAAGTTTCGCATCGCTGCCGTGGAGAAGTTTCGCGGTTGATATCGACACAGTAAATTAGATATTATTCTGGAAATATATATTTTTTATTTTATTTTGGTGACGCAAGTGCTTGTAATTTGGTCTCTGTGTTTGTGTGTGTGATTGCAGTGAAGGTTACTGTGTGTGGATGCGAAGACGGGGTCAAGTTGAACTACTTTCGTTCGATCCTGAACCAGAAAGAACCTTACACCGATTATGCAGAGAACAAAGAGAAGCACACCAAAGAGATCTAGCAATCATGTAGAACAATGAAGGGTAAGATCAGGACCAAGAGCAAAATGAGCCGCAAGGGGGTTAGAAAGGGAATAATGGTAGGAATTATGCCCCCAGGCCGGTTATACAGCCAGATGATCCGTTTATGTTGCTAGAGGAGTTCACTTTACCGCCTACTTCATTGCTCACTGCATCCAAGACCAATTTATTCAAACAATTTTGAGTCAAAATTAAAGAACATTACAAATGCTTCTCTATAACATTCGGCCCAATGATCTAACAAGTGAGAACTCGAACATGCATTTGACAAACTTCATCAAGTACGTGGACACCGCCAAATACAATGCAGGATGTACAAAGACTAAGATCGAGATTGTTCCCGCCTCATCGCGATAGAGCTAACCACCGGTTGACAAGCCAACCACCGATTCCATTATCTCATGGAATGATTGGTGCAAACCCACCAAGCTTTTTCGCTTCTCAAAGATTGCACAGCTGGTGCAAGAGATTAACACGTTTAGATAATTAGAGGGGGAGAACTTAGCTGAGGCCTGTGAGAGATTCCATGAACTGCTACGAAGGTGCCCACATCATAGGCTGACTCGATGGATGGAAGTCCACACCTTTTACAACGGTCTGAGTGACTCTACTAGAATAATAATAGATGCCTCAACAGGGGTGCAATCGATGAAAAGACTACGCACTGCCGTATGAATCCTGCAGGATACTGGGCACAATAGCAACCTCGCCTAGAGACACGATGATACTGAGGAAGGCAATGGGAGGTGCAGACATGCAGGTCTTGAGCATTTTGGTAAATCATGTCACACAACTCACCAAACAAGCCATAAAGGCGAAGAATGTGTTTGCAAATGTTATTCAAAGCTAACCTCGGGAGATATGTGAATTCATGCGCGAACATCACAAGACTGCATCGCGGCCGGGCGATGACAGAGAATAGGTACAAGAGGTGTCAAGATTTAACTGTGAATCAACAAATGTGGTCAAGAGATAAAATACTTATCGAATCGACTGCAAACGGCCAAGGGATGAAGGAACAATCGAACAATCGAACTATGGACGAGGAACACCAAAACAAATACGCCGCCTTCCCAAGTTAGTAAACCGCCATCAAAGAAAAAAGTAGATTTTGGTACAAGCACTAGCTCAAATGCTTACTTCTCATGTGTAGCCTTATGAATGAAACAAAGGCGACCTTGAGAATCGCCAACCCAACTGGACAACCACAAAGACAAACTTCGAGAAACTCGAAGTGCAAATTGGGCCAAATAGCCACTTTGTCAGTAATCGAGAGGCGCAAAGGTTCTTCACAAGCAATTCAGAGATAAACCCGAGAGTAGAGGGGAAGGAATACTGCAAAGTAATAACTCTAAGAAGTGGAAGGGAAGTAGCTGCGCTAAGACCCTCACCAATGATAATAAAATAAACAAGACAGTTAGACTAGTCGGAAACAGAGGTAGATATAGAGCAGAGAAATGGGGATCAGCCCCAACTAAGCAATTCCAATGGGAAGCGCCCAAAGGTAGAAAAAGGGGATAAGCCAGTGGCAAGAGACCAACCCCCACTTATCCCCTATCCTCATAGACTAAAGAAGGGTAAGTTAGAGAAGCAGTTCGCAAAGTTTCTCAATATCTTCAAGAACAGACATCAATATACCTCTTTACGGATGCACTTGAGAACATCCCAAGTTACGTGAAGTTCATGAAAATGATCTAGGAAAATAAGAAGAAATTGGGTGAGTATGAGACTATCGCTCTAACTGAGAGCACAAGTAATCCTTCAAAAGAAGCTCCTGCACTCCAAACTTAAAGATCTCGCGCTTTGCTATACCATTCTCTATAGGAAACTCGGTAGCGAGTAAAGCCCTTTGCGACTTGGGAGCAAGAATCAATTTGATGCCGCTCTCAATGTTTAAAAGGTTGAAGTTGGGAGAAGCAAAGCCGACGACAATAAGTTTGCACTATCGACAACTACCAACACCTATGGGTGTAATTGAAAACGTCTTAGTGAAAGTGGATAAGTTCCTCTTCACAGACTTTGTCATCTTAGACATGAAGAAGATGATAAGGTCCCATCATACTTAAGTGTAATCTCTTCTTGGCTACGGGAAAAGCTCAAATTAACGTGCAAGAGGGTGAACTTAAATTAAGAGTTCAAGGAGATGAGGTCACGTTCCATGTATTCCAAGCAATGAAACATCCGGATGACGAACCCAATGACGATATCCAGGAATGTCACCCTAAGGAGATCATGCAGAGGGACGTGGTAAACTGCAAGGATAAGCTCAATGCGACACAAAAAGAAACCAAGAGAGTTAAGAGTGAGGAAGACAAGATATTCCATCCGCCTTGAGCAGTGCATTGGAGCACTATGGAGTTTTTTTTTTGCAATTCTAGTCTCTTTTGAAGACCGACATTGAGATTTAGGGAAGTTAAGCTAACGACATTAAACAAAGAGCTCTTTGGGAAGCAACCCAAGCATTTTCAATTTTTTTTTCGATTCATTAGTGTATTTTTGCATATGTTTGTTTATTTTAGATATGAAAATTTTCTCGGAGACGGTAACTTATGCATGTCGTTCTGTTCTTAGGCTCCGAGATCGAAGCAACTACACAGAGGTAGCTCTGGCAATCGACGCCGGGATTGGACAAGAAGCGCAATCTAAAAAGGGGAGTGCTCTTAACCTTAGAAATTCGTTTTTCAAAAAGTTGAGTTTTCTTCAGAACGTCACAATGCTGAGAAATGAAATTTCGCTTCAGAACATCGCAACGTTGGAAACTCGATTAAGTAACTTCTTGAGAACGCCCCATTGGACATCCTAATGGGCCGCGACGCTGAAAATAATACCGAACGCCAGCGCGCTGGGAAGCCTCACATTTTGGAACGTCACAACGTTGGATCCCAACGTCGTGACGTTGGAAATTTAACTCTCGGGAACGTCGCGATGTTGGCCCGAACGTCCGATGTTGCCTTGTTTTAATGAACATGAACGTTCGTATTCTCCCCGTAAGCAACACAAACCCTCACTTGTTTGCTTCGATTTTTGCAGGTGCTCCAACCAACCCCATCCAAGCTCGTCCCAATTGATCTTAGAAATCCCCAAAGCCCTAAGCACGTTCCTAGATCCAAAAACACCCAAGGTCCACCTTCATCTCAGATCCTTTCGACCTGGGTTCGCAAGTTTGTGCCCAGATCCAATGGTATTGAGTTTTTCTGGGTTGTTTTTGTTAGAGAAGGAACCCTATGTGTGGTTGGTGGTTATAGAACCCTTTGCCTTGAGTTGAGAACACCATCTCACTTAGTGCACATTAGGTGTTTGTTCTTTTACCTAAGTGAGTTTTTGGTGACTCTATTAGGTAATTCGGTAGAGTGGCATCACAATAGGTGTTAGGAGGCTAAATTGTAACACCCCAAATTATACCCTAACAGTTTTATAACATGTTTTGGGTATAATAAACGTAAAGGTATATTTATTCGGAATAAAATAAAGATAAAAACAAAGTAGGGAATATGCATAGTTAAATTACAAATAATAAAGAAGACTTCCGAGGCTATCGAAAAATATTATAAATTGATTTAAATATTATAAGAGCTGGAGGACCAAAGTAAAATAAAAAAGGGATAAGATCAATAAGGATAAGACCGAAAGAAATATCTTATTTCGTTCCTGAGAAAATGGAGAGCAAATAATGAAGGAAGAGAGAAGAGAAGAAAGGAAGAAGAAGAAGAAGAAGAAGATCACAAGCAGATGAATTTTGAGTATTGGTATGGAATTTGAGTGAGTATAGTTTCAGATGGAAATCCATGGGAGTACGGGAAGTCTAGTTTGGACTATAAAGTTTAGGGGATAGTTAAGAACCCTCTATCTTGTGTATGGTTTGGCCTGGGAACTCCTAAACTCATTTCTCGTAGGTTGGAGCAAGCAAGAGCGGCTGGCCCTAAATATGTGCTCGTATGGCCCACAGCAAGTCGAACCCGTAAAATTCCCTATCACGATCATATGATCCCAGATCTTAGAACTAAGCTGGGTCAGAAATACAGGAATCTGTATGAGTCCTTCTAGTAAATTGTAGCCACATCAATGAACTTTATGTTAGCTTCAAATTTCGATTCAATCTTCAGACCAAGTTATGGTCCTTTACCGAGGTCGCCCATTTAGATCCGGCCTGGTCGTTTCGCCAATTCGGTCAATCCAAAGGGGACCTAGGAACGGGTTTTGAGTCAGAAATAAAGAGAATTTGGAAGTAAGTTCTTCTGGGAAATTGTATCCACATCAATGAACTTGATGTTAGGCTTTTGAATTTCTCAATTCGGACCCCTGTGGACTAAGTTATGATCTTTTTACTCTGAATAGTCAAATGGGTGAGAGGTTAGCCATGTGGCTGTCAAATGTAGGCCGCACCTCGCCCCGAAGAGCTCAACTCGCGCGTGCAGCTCCACTGGCCATGTAGAGCTTAGCCTGCTCAAGAGCTCACTGGCCCGTAGACTGAGTCTGGGCTACTGCGTACCAAGCCGCCTGTGCCGCCGTCAAGATCGAATGCACAGATGACCTCCAACTTCAAGGTCATAACTTCTTCGCTTGAACTGACGGTGTTCTTGGACTCTATGGAGCCCATTGAGTCAAGAATCCATCCATATGCCTGAAAAAGATATTAGATGTCAGACCGCAGTGTTATACTGAGCTCTGTCACTTAAGTGCAAATGCCACCCAGTCACCACAAGATCGATCGCGCATGACCTCCAACTTCGGAAGGTCATATCTTCTTCGTTTGAACTTTGATTTGGGTGTTCTTGGACTCTATGGAAAGCCCATTGAGTCAAGAATCCATCCATATGCCTGAGGAAGATATTATATGTCAGGATCGCAAAGGTTAGACCGAGCTCGCCACTTCGCGTGCCTCGTCACCTGTGTCACCACACCGATCGCGCATGACCTCCAACTTCTAAGGTCATATCCTTCGCTTGAACTCGATTAGTGTTCTTAGACTTATGGAAAGCCCATTGAGTCAAGAATCCATCCATATTTCTGGAGGAAGATATTAGATGTCGTATCAGGCATTAGACTGAGCTCGCACTTCAGTGCAGCTCGTCGCTCTGTGTCAACCAAGACTGACCGCGCATGACCTCCTAACTTTAAGGTCATATCTCCTTCGTTTGAACTCCGATTTGGGTGTTCTTGGACTATATGGAAAGCCCATTGAGTCAAAAATCCATCCATATGTCTGAAGAAGATATTAGATGTCAGGATCAAGGTGTTAGATCAGCTCACTTCAAGCAGTGTACTGTCACCCAGTCAACTTCGTCAAGATCACCCGCACATGACCTCCAACTTCTAAGGTCATCTCCTTCGCTTGAACCCGATTTGATGTCTCGACTCTATGGAAAGCCCCATTTGAGCCAAGAATCCAATCCGGCATGCCTGAGGAAGATATTGATGTCAGACTGGTAAAGTTAGACTGAGCTCGTCACTTCAGTGCAAATTGCCGGGTCAGTCACGTCAAGACTGGACCGCGCATGACTTCCAACTCGAAAGGTCATAACTTTCCATCCGACCGATTCGAGTGTTCTTGGACTCTATGGAAAGCCCATTGAGTCAAGAATTCATAAATAGATAGCATGATAATATTGGAACTCATATTAGTCCCGGAAAACATGAAAAATAGTAGGCTCTGTAGGTAACTATAGTTATTCATATTATGAATTCATAAATAACTCTATAAGCATGGCTGTGGTAAGCATAGTTATTTATGCATACAATGAGACATGAAAATGCAAAGTTAAGTGAATAAATGGATTGTATATATATATATATCACATATGATTACCGAATGACAATTATTCGAATATGAGATATATACTCGAGCATAAAATACACATTGATCAATCGATTAGAACCTGCAGAGGGATGATTTCGCATGCCTATTAGGAAAGATAAGTCTCAGCAGCGATACAAGTTCTCGACATCAGACCCCGTTTGGGTCGATGACATAGATCCCGCTTGATTCTGGCCCCGGGAAGGTCAGCCACGCCTCCGGCCCTCAGCGGAATGTCACCGGTCTCGAACAAAGGATGATACCTTCTCGTATAATATATCACAAATACCTTCTCGGCCCTCATGGACACCGTTTACACGCTGAATATAGCGCCTCCGGCCCTCATGGACCACTGTTTCATACAGTGAATATAGCGCCTTCGAGCCCTCATGGATTATATTATTCCCAGATCCACTTCTAAGGTTTATACATGAAACATAAAAGAAATGACATGTATACGCAAAGGAAATGCAGAATATAATGACATGTTATAGAAGTATAGCACGTTTATGCGAAGGATAGTATACAATACAAAGACAAGAAGTAAAAGTACAAGATTACATGAAAAGTATACATGATAAGAAATGAAACTGGTTATGAAAAGTATATATATATGAGAAATGATAAGAATCAGAATGTTATAATGTGTTATATGCATTTCAGAGAAGTGTGGTGACTCTTAATAGAAGTCATATTCCCACTAAGCGCAGTTTAGCACGTGTTCAATCCGTGTAGGTACGTAAGAGGAAATCGTAGAACTAAGTAATCCATCGCCAGTCAAAAGCCACACATCAATGTGTGCTCCACTCGAAGACTCCTTAGTCTATTTTGTATATGAAATTTTCAGGAACCAATGTAAATGTCAGAATGTTGAACATTTCCATATATGAGCTTCAGATATATATTTTGTAATCACGCATGTATCACATAAGCACTGCTTAACATTATATGAATATGTATGTAAAGGTTATAAGTTTTAAAAAATAAAATAAAATAAATTACTCCCTCACTCACAACTTGCGTCGAGTCAGCGCTCACATTTAGTGGTATCGGTTTTCCAGTTTAGGCGTTTCTCAGTGCTCCAGTTTAGGTGGCCTCGAATAGAATATATATGATAGAAAAGCTGCGGTGTAGTAAATGTGGCCCGATGTGGATGTCCTCGTGTTTCAGAGCATGGATCGTCCCGAAGAAGCCGAGTGTTAACCTGCGGGAACAAGGGTTATCACTTCCGAACCTTCGGAAGTAATGTACCTAATGAGCCCACGTAAGCCTTACGAGAATATCGCAAGACATGGCTCCTGGTTTTAGATAGATCGACCGCCTCCTAAAGCCCACGTATAGTAAGAAGACAATGTGGAGGTGAGGAATTCCATGGGTCGAGTATGGAAGAGTCGTAGAAAGCCGAATTTTGGTTAGAAAAGGAAAGGGTATTAGAAGAGGTTAGATGCCCTCCCGATCGAGCATCATGTGTGCCTCACTATTGCAAAGGCATACGACCGGTGGAAATTTAGTGCCTGCAAGTCCAAGGATTCCAAATCCCATGACTGGGAGTTCTTGTCTAAGAGTTCAGACAAAGTATGTTATCGATGGCTGTGGATTCCAAGTGGAAATAAATTTCCACCTAAGCAAAGGAGCTGATTTGGCTGAATATGAAAAAGAATTTAGCTATCTTAGTAAATATGCACCTAATCGTCCTCACCGAGGCATTTCGGCAGTAGTAATTGAGGATGGATCGCATGATTCCATCAAGAGGCATTCGCACCTAGCGACTTCTCTCCAAACAAAGGATTTCTATCAAGCCGTCCAAGCTGCAATGAAAGTAGAGAGACTAAAAACGAAAGGTGAAAGAAAAAGATTTCAAAAGAAGAAGTTTTCTAGAGGAGCTTCGCCTCCTTTCAGGAAAGAGCTGAGAGTCTCCAAATTTCAATCGTAATATAGTTCCGCCTTCGGTGGGTAGAAGGCAAGGGTCCAATGTAACACCGAGTATAGGTAGAGGTGCTTCGTTGGATAGGAGAAATTCTCGAATGCCCTCATTGCCATAAAAGGCACTTTATTTATGCGATATCGACAGTGAGGGTGTTTTCTGCGGTGGCTTCTGAGCATTTGAGCACAGCCATTCCCCAGAGTTGGGATAATATAAGCCAACAAGGAAGCGGCAGAGAAGGATCACCACTTGGACTCGTGGATCGTGGTAGGGGTCATAGTGGCCTATCTCGAAGATGTAGACGAGGCATAGTTTCGTGAGACAAGATCGTCCTATGTTTATAAGACTAAAGACGGCATATGCTATAGATATTTGAGACTCGAATGCTCCCGAGGTTATAGCTGGTATATTTTCTTTATATGATATAGAGATGTGCATGCATTGATTGATCCTCGGATCTACTCCATTCATATGTGTGCATGGGAGCGTATTTGACAAAGTACTCACAATGGAGAACAGTATGACATGCATGTAACTAGTCCACAAAGGCACAACGCTAAGGTGAATAACATATATGTAAATCGGTCCCATCATATACAAACAAAAGAGTTTCTCACGATTTGATAACCTTACCATTCCGAGAGCTCGACTTAATTCTAGGAATGACCGTCGTCTAAGCACCGAGCCATCGTGGATCAGGACAAAAGACTCCGTAGTGTCGAGGATGCTCGACCGTGACCGAGGTAATAGTACAAGGCATCGATCAAGTGTAATGTCTAATGTCATCTCACTACGCAAGCTTGTGAGAATTATGGCGGAAAGGATGTGGAGACACTCTTGCTTCGATACTTGACTCCAAGAGAGGTCAAGTTGATGTGAAAAGATCCCAAGAGGCGGGAATTTCCCAGATGTATTCTAAGAGTTACCGTGCATTCCACATGAGAGAGAGGACTTAGCCATAGAAACACAGGCTCGTGAACAAATTCCTATGTCACAAGTAATCAGACAGATGGCCCCAAAGGAGTCAAGATAAAGAGTCAATTGCAAGAACTTTGTGGATAAAGATCATCCACCCAGCTAGGTCCCCCTCGGGGTGCACCTGCTTTATTTGTGAAAAGAAAGATGGCACTCTTACTGATGTGCATCGATTATCTGCATCAATAAGGTGACAAAGTGGAAAACAAGTACCCATCACGAGAATTGCGATCTTTTTTGATCAACTTGAAAGGAGCGGTGTCTTTCAAGATACACCGCGATCGTGGTATTATCGCTTGAGGGTAAAGGAAGGAGATGTGTCGAAGATCAGATGAACCCGGCATACCATATGAAGCCTGGGTCATGCCATTTGCCGACTAATGCACCGGCAAAGATTCATGCGGATTGATGAATAGGGTTTTCCGACCCATGTGGATCAATTTGTCGGGTGGGTTTTTATTGATGACATCCCGTGTATTCTATGACGGCCAGAACATGAACAAGACATGAGAATAGTCTTAGAGACGTTATGAGAAAAGAAGTTATATGCTAAGCTCATGAATGTGATTTAAGCAAAGGAAGTCTCATTCCTGCTTCATATTGTGTCCACGAGGTATAAGAGTTGATCCCGCTTAAGATCGGGGTTAATAGAATTGGAAATCACCTCAAAATGTAACCAAGGTGAGAAGTTTTTGGCCTACCAGTTATTATAAGACTATGAGAGGGCTTTTTTACTATAGCTTCTCCGAAGCCACCAAAATTACTCAGAAAGGAATAAAGTTTGAGTGGATGTATTAAAATGTCGAATAGTTTTGAATGAATTTGAAAGGGATGTCGGTCAGCACCAGACGATCAGCTTACTTCCCCGAAAAGAGTATACTCAGATAGTGATGCTTCGCTTTACCTGGGTTTAGGATGTGTTAATGCAGATGTGGGAAAGTAGTGGCTTATGCGTCCGCATAGCTTGAAGCCATGAACAAAATTATCCCACTCATGACCTAGAGTTAGTCAAGCAGAGTGTTTGCTTTAAAAATATGGCGACACTACTTGAGGCAGGGGAAAGTGTAGAATTTACACCGACCATAAGAGTCTCAAGTACATGCTAACACAGAAGAGTTAAATTTGAGACAGCGGAGGTGGTTAGAGTTATTAAAGGATTATGACTGCATCATAGACTACCACCCCAGAAAGGCTAATATAGTAGCCGATATGCTTTAACAAAGACAATGGTAAAGCAATGTCACTACAAGAGAACACTGAGACTGGGCAGATGATGGAGCTATGTTATCAACTGTATTTGGAACCAAGTTAAAGCAAATGATTACAGATTGCTACAGAAAAATGATACATTAGTAAAAGTTACATGGTTAGAAATGGTGACAAGACTAAGTTTTTAGAGAAAGAAGCTGGAAGTTTGTATTTCCATAATAGATTATGTGAACCAGATGATAAAGAGTTAAAGCAAAAGTTGCTATGAGGCTCATAATAATAGATTTTACTTAAGTGCATCTTGAGGGAATAAAAATGTACTCAGACTTGAGCACGCTTATTGGCAGCGAAAATTGAAAGAGATGACCGGCATGTGTCTGGCGTTCGACGCGGTCGCTGAAGTCAAGCCGAACACGCGCCAATGTGTTTGTTAAACTCTTCCACCTCAATGTGAAGCCGATAACATTACTACGGATTTTGTGTCTGGGTTTTCCCCTACACAACAAAAATAATGACTTTATTCCATGATTATAGATAGGTCACAAAGCTCACCATTTTATACCAGCCAGATTGACTATTCTATGGATCGACTTTAGCTGAGTTATGTAGATGAGATCACATCAGATAAAAGGTTGAGTTCATTGGTCTGATAGAGATCCGCTGATTGATAATTGGCGCGGTCTAGAATCATAATGCCAAATTTTTAGGTAATGTCAATTTTAGTACGGCATTCCATCCGCAAACAGATGGACAATCGCAGATTGATTTCATGCTCATGATATACTGCAGGTCAGGTCATGGAATTTCTGAAGTCGATAGGCCTAATATGAACTATCATAATAGCTTCTACTGCCATCGTACGCAACCATGAAGTTTTTATGAAGGCCTGAAACAGAACTCCTGTATGCTGGATGTGAATTTAATATTAAACCTGATGAGGTCCAAGATATAAAAGATATGCATGAGAAAGGCACAAGTTATTCTAGAGGTTAGTTACAATAGATCTTGATAAAAGCCTGTAAAGAACTTAAAGAGGAGAGATATGAACATAAAGTGGAGACAAGGTCTTCTATGGTATCACTTCATGGAGAGCACCTCTAGGCCTACGCCGAGCAAGCTGGAAATCGGTTATTCATAAATATATGAGATCTTGTAATGATCACTTTGTGTTTATCGACACTGGCACTCCAATCGGAGTCAGCAAATCACATACGATGGTTCTATGGTGGTTTGACGCTTCTATGATACCGTCTGATGAGCTGATATACTACCAAAGGTGTGAAACAAGTACAAGAAGATTTGGTCACAGACGTATATCAGCACCATTCCGCTGAGAGGTGAAAGAACAAGTGAACAAACAAGTACTATTATGAAAGTGCTCGCAACACCACAAGAGAGAAGAAGCTACTTGGGAGCCAGAAGGAACTATAGAGCACAGATCCTCAACTCTTGATTTGTGCAGAATTTCGAGGGATTTTAAATTTTTATGGGGAGGAGTCAGATTATTCTAAATTATACCCTAACAGCTTTATAACATGTTTTGGGTATAATAAAATGTAAAGGTATATTTATTCTAATAAAAATAAAGATAGAAAACAAAAGTAGGAATATGCATAAGCAATTGGCAAATAATAAAAGAAAGATTTGAGTTTTGTAAAAATATTATGTTCTGATTTGCAAATATGGGAGTTATGAATCAAAGTAAAATAAAAAGGGATAAGATCAATATGATAAGACCAGCAAATATCTTATTTTGGTCTTAGAGAAAGGGAGAGCAAATACGGACAAGAGAGAATAGAGAAGAAAGGAAGAAGAAGAAGAAGAAGAAGAAGATCACAAGTATGGAATTTGAGTATAGTTTTGTGCGGAAATCCATGGAGTAATGAAGTCTGGGCCAGATCAAAGTTTAGATACATGGCTGAACCCTATCTTGTGTATGGTTTGGGTTTGGGAACTCCTAACCTCATATTTCAGGGGTTTTGGATAAGAAGAGCTTTAAGGCTCCTAAATATATGTTTGAGAAGGGTCTGAAGGTGTAAGTTGAACCTTAAAATTCCCTACTTGTCGATCATATGCATCCGGACCTTGTGGAACGGGTTTTTGGGTCAGAAATACAGGGAATCAGAAGTAAGTCCTTCTAGTAAATTGTAGCCACGTCAATGAACTGCATGTTAGATTCTCGAATTCTTCGATTTGACCTCGTAGACTGCTATCCTTTTACCGAGGCCATCCATTTAGATCTGGTCGGGCTGGCTTCATAATTCAACAACTACGAGACCTTTAGAACGGGTTTTTGAGTCAGAGATAAAGAGAATTGGAAGTAAGTCCTTCTGGGAAATTGTGTTTACACTAATGAACTGATGTTAGGCTTTTAATTTTCAATTCGGACCCTGTGGACTGGGTTATAGCCTTTTACTCCGAATAATCAAATGCAGAGGTCACCCATGTCGCAGGTCGACTCGTCCCGAAGAGCCCAACTCGTCATGCAAGAGCCTAACTCATTGCGGTAGGCCCACTGGTCATAGAGCCCTTAAAGAGCTCAGCCTCGTCCAGATCGAGCCTTCTGCCACTTCAGCTGTCGCCAGCCGCCTGTCAGATCGACCGCGCATTGACCCTCCAACTTAAGGTCATAACTTCTTCGCTTTGAACTCCGATTCGGTGTTCTGGACTCTATGGAAAGCCCATTGAGTCAAGAATCCACTCCATGATGTCATATGAGGGGAAGACATGATGTCAGGACTAAGGTGCGGTACTGAGCCTGTCACTTCAGTGCAGCTCTGTTTATCTGTGCTGGGCTCACACTGACTGCGCATGACCTCCAACTTCCTAAGTGTCAAGTATCTCCTTCATTTGAACCCGATTTGGTGTTCTTGGACTCTAGAAAGCCATTGAGTCAAGAATCCATCCATATGCCTGAGGAAGATATTAGGATGTCAGACTGAGGTGTTAGGACTGAGCCTGTCACTAGTGCAGCCTGCCAATAGGGCTGTCAGCCTCGTCAAGACTAACCGCGCATGACCTCTCAACTCTTGGGAAGGTCAACTTCTTCTGTCTGACCTCCGATTCAGTGTTCTTGGAACTCCCTATGAGTTTCCATTGAGCAAGAATTTCATCAATAGATAGCACATAAGATTGAACTCATTAGTCCCGTAAAACATGAAAAACAGTAGGCTCAGAGGTAACTATAGTTATTCATATTATAACGGCAACTCATAAGCATACAGGTAAGTATAGTTATTATGCATACAATGAGACATGAAAATGAAAGTTATGAATAAATGATTGTAAGAGAGGAGATATATATCAACATATATCACTCAATATAATAATCATTTAAATAAGAGACATACCAAGCACACAAAATACAATGGTCTCATTAACCCCAGAGGGATAGATGGGGCAACACAGAAAGATGTTCCATAAGATGCAAGTTTGATATCAGACCAAGCCAACAATAAGGTGATCCGTTTTGATCAAAGTGCATGCCCAAAGGGTCACCACGGTACCCGCCTCAAAATGAAATAGAACACTGCCTAACAAAGGATGCATGGCCTTCTGGTATAATATATCATAGCCGCCTTCGGCTCCTACACGGACCAACGCTTGGTGCTGAATATAGCGCTCCGGCCCTCATGGACCATCAAGCTTCATACAGTGAATATAGCGCCTGAAAGCCTCATGATTATATTATCTCAGATTCACTTCTAAGGTTTGGTGTAGACATGAAACATAAAAGAAAATGAATAGTGCATATGTGTAAAGGAAATGGTGAATTATATGACATAAAGTTATGAGAAGCATAAGATCGCTTACGACGATAAAGATATGCTGCAAAGACAAGTAAGCAAAAGTACAAGATTGCGCTATGCGTATATGGAAGATGATAAGCAGAAATGAAACCCGTTATGAAAAGTATATATATATGAGAGAAATGATATGAACTGTGAAATGTTATATAAAGAGTATGCATTTGTATAGAAGTAAGTTGACTTTAATTATAGTTTCATTCCCACTAAGCGTATGTTTGTACTTCGTGTTCAATCCGTAGGTACAGAAGATAGAAATCGTAGAACTGCAACTACATCGCAGAAGCCACACATCAATAGGTACCTTTGGAAGACCTTTAAGATTACATTTTGTATATGAAATTTGTAAACCAATGTAAATGTTGTAAATGTTGAACATTTCCATATATGGAGCTTGTATATATATTTTATGTCCATTTGCTCTGAATGTAATACAGAGTTAATTGTTTAACATTATATAGATATGTAAGTGTAAAGGTTATAAGTTTAAAAAAAAAAAAAATTACCCCTCCTTGACACCACATCTTGAGGTTGGGGTGTCCCACGCTAACTAGAGAGTGATTGAGCCTAGAAGATCATCCAGCCCCACACAACAAGTGCCGGAGTGTCGAGAAAAAAGCGAAGCTAAGCTAAAAGAAGTCGAGGCTGAGTGAAAATGACTCGTGATTACGATCATGAGAAATTTGTCATTGAGAGCGTGGCTGAGAAATTTGGCCTCATCTCAAAGAATAGGACTTTCATAAAGGAGAAGGGGTTTCACCTCCCCAATGATTTCTTTTGCAAAACCATTGCGAACAAGGGATGGAGGGCGCTTTGCGACCTCGAGACCAAAATTGCCCTGAGTGTGGTAGAGAGTTCTCACCTTGATCTCACCTCCAGCGTCTTAAAAGGTTCGGGTGCACGAGGTGTTGGTAGACTTTAGTTGCTAAGTCTATCAACCGGTACTATAACCTAGAGCCCAGGTTAACCTAAGGCTATGATGTGATCTTGAGCATCGACTATCTGAAGTCACAGGATGTTGACGGCGGCGGGTGAGTGGCGGAACGATGAAGACCGCCATGCGCGAGGCCCGAAGCGCTTAGTACGCATTTCTAAGGAGTGTGGCATCCCTTCATCACATTGCATTCTCATCCTGGCGTAATGTGTGTGAAGTGATGATGGCGAACGCTGCACCGACTCTACCATCATCCAGGACATTCCATTTGATGTCGGTAGGTTATAGAGGATGCAATCCTCTATAACAAAGATGTGAAGATGAATCTGGGCACCCGCTTCGCTATCTGCGACATGCGAGCAAGTCGGGGTGCCTTAGGGGATAATAAGGCTTGGATACACGTCGAGGCAATCATGGTTAGAAAGACAAGCGGGTGTACCAAGGCGGATAGGGTGTACGATTCGAGACGTGAGGATGACCTTAGAGCATACCGGTCTAGGTTTTGGGATCTCGGTGGAGTTACTGAGAGGCGGGGCAGTCATCCGCCCGCCACCGCATCCGTCTTAGGAGGAGCGTCGATCCTTCTACTACAGCACGGAGGACCGTGCGGACCTCAGCCCAATTTGATGCGTGCGAGATGAGACAAGAGCACCGGAGTCTGTCGGCGGGACATGGATGCGCTCGGGCGACATGCGCTGATCATGTCGCAATGAGGTAACCATCCTAGTGACAGTGACCCATCCAGAGTAGCTTGCCCAGCTCCTTGCCTTTCACATGCCACCTCCACCACCACCACAGTGGTCTAAGCGATCACCAAGGGAGTTCACTCCGCCCTCACTTGCTATTCTATTGACATTGAGGACACTGTCCGCTTTTGTTTGGGGGGTGTGGGTGATCGGGAATTTTCCTGTTTATTTCAGTGTTTCCTGTTTTAGTTTGTTTGTTTTTGTGTTTATTTCTGTGTTTCTTGTTTATTTCTGGTTTCTTGTTTTAGTTTGTCTCAGTGTTTAGGGTGTTTTAGGTATTTTTGTGTTCAAGGTGTAAGTGTTTATGTTATTATATTCGGATTTTACTTATTCACGTGTTTTAGGTTGTTTTCGCAGCATTTGCATGTTTTAGGTTTGTTTTAGGTATTGTGTGTGAATGGATGTCACGCTCGTGAATGGGAGTTTAATTTAAAAAAAAAATTCAAAAAGATCGAGCAGAGAATGAAAATGGACCCTTATGTTGTTACATAATCTGGAATAGTATGCTAGAAAGGTTGGGGTGACTTAGTTTAGTCACCCCCTGTGGGTTTCAAGAAGCCATTTCCCAAGTAGTCTTTCACACGCACACACATGTGATATCTAGGGTATACCAAGGCTCCAGACCTTGCTCACAAGAATTCACGAGCCTTGAGGATTTCTAAACACCTAAGTGATGGGACACCTTTGAAAAAATGATTGCCATCGAGCCCCAAATAAAAAAAAAAAAAAAAGACATGTGTGAATAGAATAAGTGGGATCGTCCAATCGGAATCCCGGGCACAGTTCGAGGGGCACTAGAGTTCTTTCATGCTTAGGTGGTATGTAAATAAAAAGGACACTCAACTAAAATTTACAAGCACTAGAGTTCTTTCATGCTTAGGTAGTATGTAAATAAAAAGGGGTGCGTTCTTTCTGTGGTTAGATTCTTTCAAATGGGTGAGTGGACTTCAAGTTTGGGGGTACTAGAACCGAGGTATATGTTGGAGATCATGAAACAATTACACATAGACTTATGGGGAAAGGTCATTGAGAGCATTAGGAGAGTTGAGTTGCTTGGTTAGCAGGCCTTGTTTAGTATGTTCCTTAGAAACTACAGGATCCGGGAACTAGACGATAAAGGCTCGGATTTTAGATTTGGTTCATTTTGACTCTCCGTGTTGGCGTCGTGTATATCACACTCATGTCGTAAGTGTTTTGGTGTATCAAATTTTCATGCATAATAGTGTTATGAGTATGTTTCTTGCTTGGGGATAAGCAAGAAGCTAAGTTTGGGGGTGTGATGAGTGCCCAAAACATTCATCATATACCTGCGTTTGATCACGTTTTCGGTTTAACTGATCAAAAATATACCATATGGCATTTTATATCTGTCTCTCCCAGTACTGTTTTGCTACCTTCCCAGGTCAATGATTGTGGTGGGTTTGGGGTGAGATATTCTGGCGGTGTATATTTGTATCGGTTCTCACGTCGCGACATTGAGGTTGTATGACGTCGCGACCTACATCCCGGCCCGCGTAGCGGCGTTCTGGCGATGGCGACATCTCAGAGACTCACCGCAAGAATTTTTAGATATAACAAAGAGCGAAAGAGCGGGGTATAGAGGAGCGAGTGCGAGGCGAGAAGGCGACCTGAAGATTTGAGAGATAATTGTAGTCATTGTACTTGTATTTTCTTTCTCAAACTCCTATTGATTAAAACGAAATGATTGTAATTATCAAAATGATGTTCTAACTTTATTTATAGGGTTTTGCTATACTCTTCTTATATTCATATGGATTAGTTTTTAATTTAGTTTATTCGGTATATCTATAGATATGATATCGACTTGCTCTATTTCTTGTTAATTTCCTCAATGGTGGTGTTTAGCCAACACTAACTTGCTTTTGCCGAGAATCTAAGATCGAGAGATAAAGGTTCCCGGGGATCCGAGTAGAGTGACACTCGGTCAATCGAAGAGTAGAGATCTCCCAGTTCCAAATGTGGCGATTAAGGTTTAATCATTTAAGCGTCTCGGAGTCGAGGGTTGAAGCAAAGATGCGACAAACCCTCCTAGCGAGATAGGCGAATATACCTCAAGAGAGGATATCTCGTAGGCACGATCAACCCGCCAGCGTACATCCGTTAATATACTGAATAACATATTTTACATAGATGATAATCCATTGAATATGGAAAGGGAAGGCAAAACTCTATTCTTCGAACTAACAACTCGTTTAGGATCAATGTGTCATTATATTAGCAGTAATTCACTCGAGCTTGAGATCCAGATAATACTCTAGAGCCGATTCCAGTATTCAACACATTTCTCTTCGTAGAAACGACACTTGACTAGCCACTATATTACGTAAACTCGACGCATATACTTGCGCGTATGGGCCTACGTTTTATACTAATTTACACACCTATACCAAGCCCGTCAATTGTGGTTTGATGAATGTTGATATATGTGTGCTTATATATTGACATTGAACTGAATGTTTGTTTTGGAGATTATATGCATGTAATATAATTGTCCATGATACATGGTAAAAATGTATGGTTTATATTGTCCATATGACTTTATTACATATGTGGCATGACATTGACATGCAATGGTGCATCACATTGCATATGTATGGAAACATCGCATTTCATGGGTGTGAGTGCATGGTTGAAATCAAACACCTTATTTTGCAGTTGATAAGTGGGCTCAATACCGTTGGACGAAGTCCAACAGAGTTGCACGATTGCATGACATGGAAAAACTTGTGTCGGGTAATAGTAAGAAGGGATAGATACTCCCTCGGGTGAAAGACCCGATTACTGGTTTATACACTCCAACGATGAAAGTCCAAAAAGTGTAAGGCGGGCAGAGCCTACGGTGAGACTCCAAAATCTATTGCCCACAAAAAGACATATGGGTTTGTATATGAAATGATCATTTGAGGTGTGACATCCAACAAGTTTTGGTTTATAAACAAATGAATTTTGTTTTTAAAATGATAATTGGATGTGATCCATCAATGACGGAGTTTTTCACACATTGACATTGCATTGTGTGGCGAGAGTCGGTAATGGTTCTGGGTATGGTGCATGAGTGAGTCTTATCTCATTTCATAGCATGACATGTAGGATTCCAACTTAAAATTGCATATTCTACTTGGAATTGTTGATGTGAATGTGAATTGTCAAAGGTGAACATTGCATGTGCACTTAAGTGGGGAGTAACTTCTATAGGAATTACTCTACTAGGCGTGGCTCACCCTATACGGGAAAAACATTTCAGTTGCGGGACATGCGTAGGTGGATAGCTCTCATCCAGGGTCGTAAGGGTGAAGAAAGACGACTTGTGGCTTTATGATTATTTTTGTAAAATTTTTGGAGTAAATTAATTTTGGCATGTGCTAATATGTAAAAGAGTTATAATTGAACTCATATGAATTGTTTTTAATATAGTCTTACATGTTTTTATATGAATGTGGATAAATGGGCCCGATGTGGTCAATTTTTACTCATAAATGGACCCGATGCGGTCATTGTGTTATATTGGGCCCAGATGGGTCATGTGATTGTATTATTGTATAGGTTGGGTTTTGAATAGAGCTCCCAGTACAAAGGAGACTCTATCCAATTTTTGTTAAATTATGAATCTCGATAAATGGGACACAACAGTGTGGGATCAAGTTACACGATATCCACAGACTTTTCGCGGGTTGATTGGTGATCAATGGACCCCTGGTTTTTGGGGCATCACATTGGGTGAGGGCCCAACATTTCATGTATCTTTTGAAAAAATAATTTGACCTCTAATCTATAACCAATTTTCAATTAAATGTGAATATTTTGTTTTTTTTATATTATTGCACTAACATTGTTTTTTAATTGATAGCACTTCTGATCTACTGTCCAGGTACACATTTTTCTCATATGACTCTACTTATTATTTATTTATATGTCTCTTCATTTATATATACTTGGTGTACTGTTATATTGTTATTGTTTGTCTTTAGTATCCATATATCGATTAGCCAAAATACGTATTTTCCTTGTTTGTTTAATAAAGACCTGACTTTAGGTGCTTAGAGGGGTGCTACACTTCCATCGTGCCTTCTCGATAAATAACCTGACCCTCAGACCTAGACTCGATTTTTTTCAGACCTGTGCCTTTTCTTATCAAGAGTCGTATTTAAGGTTTTTCTTTCTTATTTTGTTTTTCCTTTTAAAATAAAACAAAAATAAGTGGCGACTCTAAACCATTTTTAAAATGGTTTTTAAAAAAATAAAAACGAGTCTCGCATTTTAAGTGGGAAACGCATAATAGCCAAAAATACGGGGTCCACAATAACATTTTTATTTTTCAAGATATTTTTATTTTTATTTTTTATTACTTATTATTTTATTAATTTTGAATTGTTTTTCATATGCAATATAGTAAAATAATTTTAATATATTCTTTTTTCGTATTAATTTATTTTTAATAATTTATGATTTTTCTAAAAATAAAAATATTTAATTTTTTATTAAAATTATTTTTTGATAATGATATAATACATTTTTATTATTTTCATTTACATTGAAAATGAAGATTGTTGATTGGAGCTGGATAATAAAATATTAATATTTTAATTAATTAATACAATAATAAAACATCACATGAATGTTAATTAATACGACCGTGGAAATTATGGAGATGATTTACCACCCTATTAGTTTTTGCATTTTATTTTTATCATTTGGTTATAATATTATGTAGTTTTTCTTAATGTTGTTTTATTTTCTAATGTAATATTATGTTTTATAATATGGTTACAGTAGTTTAAAAAACATTTTTAGGTTTTTAATCTATTTTTATATATTTAATATAATTTTATATTTATATTTAAATAAAAATAAAAGTATTCCATATATCATATTCTTAAATTATTCGAATTTAAAAAAATGAATATTTAATAATGAATATGATTTGAAGTTGAAAATATTGCTTGCTTATTGGAGCTTTAAAATGTGGGACTTATAATCTCTAAATATAGAGAAGATGTCAATTTAGAGTTGAAAATAAAGATTCATTGTTTGAGATGCTCTAAGGAAGATGATTTGTATAATTTTATATTTATATTCAAATAAAAATAAAAATATTTCATATATCATATTCTTAAATTATTCTAATTTTAAAAAATGAATGTTTGAATAATGAATATGATTTGAAGTTGAAAATAGAAATTGCTTATTGGAACTTTAAAATGTGGGACTTATAATCTCTAAATATAGAGAAGATGCCAATTTTGAGTTGAAAATAGAGACTCATTGTTGGAGATGCTCTAAGGAAGATGATTTTCTCATGTTTGGTTTTATCGTTAAAAATATAAAATCAAATCAATATACTTAAACTTTACATACTTGTAAATTTCTTGGTGCTTATAGATAAACAAATAAAATGAATTTAATTACGTTGCCTTCAACCTAGCCACCCTTCTCTCATTTTCTCTCATCATTTTCTCTTGTAGCCTTTTTTTATCAAGCAATGAGGGGAGATTTTATGGCTATTCTTGGCTTCAAATCACCCATTTGAATATTTTTCTTTCATTTTATTGCCTAATAAAGAGTTATTCCACAAAGTTTAGGTTTTTTTTTGTTTTTTTTTTGTTGTCGTCATTTTATCGATATTTGGTTTGTTGTTGTTTTATCAACGTGGTTGTAGAACCCTTCTCCTCTTCCACCTTCTCCATACAACCCTCCCTTTTTTTTTTTATTCTTTTTCCTCTCCTCCGACTCCCTCTCTTTTTCTTCTTCTCTTCTCTTACTCCCCTTCCTCTAGTTTTCTTATTCTCTCCATTCTCATCTTTCTTTTTTCTTTTTTTCTCATCAATTTTTACTCTTAAAATAAGCAAATTCAAACAAACATCACAAAGGTAAAAGACTCATACCTTATTTATTTATTTTTTTTCTTCTCATGTTATCAACACTCTTTACACATTTTCTTTAACATAAAATTCACATATATATATTTATGGGATTGAATTTTTCTTTTATGGGCTATTATGATATTCATGCATGTTGATATGAACAATTGTTGTTGGTGAAATTTATGTAATTAGCTTGAATCTTGCATTTTTCTCTTACTTTATTATATTTAGGTTTATTTTGTGTTATTCATGTAATTATATTTTTACGTGTTAATAGCTAGCGAAAAATTTTATAGACTTTAGGTTGTTAAATATTAAATTAAAAGTTTTTAGATATAGTTTAGATTTAATATGTGAAATTAGTCTTGAATAATAGAAAATTAAATTTTATAATATTTGAATTTAACCTAAGTTATGACTTTTGGAATTGTTAATTGACATAATTTTTATTCAATTTAGTATGGTTGAATGTTATAATTTTATTTTGAATTAAGGTTAAATTATTAAATATTCAAATTAGGTCCAACCCATTAGTTTAAGCCTATTAATCTAGGCCCAACATAATCAGGCTCAACCCATTAGTTTAAGTCCATTAGTCTAGGCCCATAAAATTAGACCAAATCCATTAGTTGAAGCTCATTCGTCTAGGCCGAACCCATTAGTTTAAACTCATTAGTCTAGACCTATTATATTAGGCCCAACCCATTAGTTCAAACCCATTAGTCTAGACCCATCAAATTAGGCTGCCATTAGTTGGCCCGGAGTTAGTATAGGCCCGACATAATTAGGTTCATTTCGTTAGTTTAAATTAAGTTAGTATAAGCTCAGCCCATTGGTTTAGCTGGGTAATCTAGGCTCATTAAGTTAGTTTAACATTAATTAAGGCCCAGTAATTAGGCATAACGTATTGGTTAAGTAGTTAGTCTAGGCCGACATATTAGACCCATTTCGTTGCTTTAGGCGGCACATCTTTATCTTCCAATCTATTAATTAATTCTTAGGCATTTCGTTGGGTTAAAACATCCCAGGCCCAACCTTAGGTTGGTTTATCATTGATTTAGATCGTCGTAAGCCTTTGGCCGTATTTTGATGATAAAATTTATTTAGCGAGTCAAATTTTCACCCTTAATTTATTAAATTTCTCATTTTCTAAAATTCATTTTTTTTCAATTAAATCTTAAAATTCAAGTCTTCCAAAAATTCAAATACTAAATTTTCATTTGTCATTTTTTTTTAAATTTAAATATCCAATTTTAAAAAATTCAAATTCATATTTTCTCATCTTCTAAAATTCAATTTTTCAACTCTAAAATTTAATTCCCTTAATTTTCAATTTCTTTTTTTTCCTAGTTTTCATTTATTTTCCAATTTAAAAAATTTTCAATTTCAAAAATTTAAGTGTCATAATCGAAAAATATTAAGTCTCCTAATTTCCAATTTCAAATTGTAAAGTTTCAAATTTCAAATTTACAATTTCTCAATCCCAAAATTCAAAGTTTCATAGTTTAAAAATTCAAATATCTGAATTTCTAATTTCAAATTTCTAAATTCCAAATCTCAAATTTATAAAATTCAAGTTCTTAATTTAAAAATTCAATTTCCAAAATCCCAATTCAAAATTGTCAAACTTCAAATTCATTTAAAAAATTCTCGATTTCCAAAATTTCAAACTTTCAATTTTCAAAACTTACATTTCAAATCAGTTTTCAAAAATTTCGAACACATAATTAATTCTATAGTTTCTATAAAATGAAATCTTGTGGAGTTAATTTGTGTAACATATAAATGGGCTCGGGTGGGGCCCGACATCTCATGTATCATTTTAACAAATAATTCGACTTATAATATATAACTGTTTTTTTTAATGTGAATATTCTATATTGTTGCGTCAAACTAACATGATTTTTTATTGATAGTGCTCTCGATTCGCCGCCAAGGTACACATTTATTCTCTTTAATTTTGTTATTTATTTGTCATCAACATGATTTATTGGTATCCGTAATCAATTGATTGATTGTCACAGTTCCCTAAACTTGTTTAATAGAGACTGTTTTTATACGGGCTTAGAGGGGTGCTACGGCTCACTATCGTACCTTCCCGATAGGTAACATGACCTTTGAATTCGGACTTCGTTTTTCGTGGACACGTCTTTTCCTAAATAAGGAGTCACACTAGGATTTTATTTCTTATTTTGTTTTCCCTTTAAAAAAATAACTAAAATAAGTGGCGACTCCAAAAACCATTTATTTTAAAATGGTTATTCAAAGAAAAAAAAAAGAAAAAGGAAAGCGAGTCTCACCATCGAGTGGGGACGCACGTGAAAAACGCGGGTCCACAAAATGGCAACTCCGTTGGGGACAAATGTGTGACAGCTTCAACTCTAGTTTAGGGAAATGTGACATTTAATTGATTAGATTATGGATACCACCCTTTGTGCTTCTTTTATACTTTATTGTTGACAACGCGGTATCTTGATTATTATATCTCTTGATTAGAATGTGTGTAGATTTTGATGATATACTTTTTCTTCGCATGACTGCTTGTTGTATGACTACCCTTTTCTTGCTTGATTGCATGTTGCTTGTCTATGTGGGACACACATTTATCTCCTTATCTCCGACTCCTTAGTCTCGGTCGACTTTGTCTCTTTTGTTGTTGTGCTTGATGTTTGATTGGAGACTTGTTGCTCCTTGTTTGCTCTTCGACCAAGCCAATGATTAGGAGTAAGTTCTAGAGATGGGTTATATCTATTTTTAGGAGCATTCCAAAGGTGGTCCACATATTGATGTTGAGGAGTCCAATCTTTGAAGTCTTGTATAGTAGTTCAGAGCTAGATTGCAAGATATTTGTATGACCAGTGTGTTCTTCTTTGTGTTAGATTTATTAGGTTTTTTTCAGATGCACCCACATTCAGCATGCTGCTTGGATTTAATCGAGTCTTTGAGTGAATTCAGGCCTTTACCATAGGCTCCCCCCTGGGATGTTGATAGGGCGAAAGAGTGATGTGTAAATTGTATAAATAGGGTAAAGCGCCTATGTGCGCAAGTGCATATCGTATTAAATCATCTGAGTGTACCTAAGTGCGAATATCGATCCACGAGGAGAGTGTGTTGAATCTTGGATTGGCTCTACTATATTATACGGACTTAGACTTTTAGTAATTTCTAATTAATGTAGAGAACTAAAACTAAATCTAAATACTTGTAAAAATTACTTTTATGAAAACTAGGGTTTTGCCTCCCCCTAACACATTTGATGGATTTTTACCTAGAGGAATTATTCATTCAGTTTATTAATGAATTCTTGCTGACGAGGTGATCATGGCTACGAGATATCCTCTCTCGAGGTATATCCACCTATCTCACCGATGGAGTTAGGCGCATCTCTACTGAGCCACTGGACTGCAGAAACGCTTAAATGCTCAAACCCTAATCACCACACTCGGAAGCAGGATATCTCTATTCATCAATTGATCAAGTGTTGCTCTACTCATATCCCTAGGAGTCCTTATCTCTCGATCTCGGATACCCATCAAGATGATGTCGATGTTGGCCAGACATTACCGTGAAAATAAACCACAGACATAGAGCAAGTCGATATAACTCATGAATAAACTGAACAAAATAGAATTAAACCCTAATCCATGCAACTGTAGCAGGGTTCAACAAAACCCTAGAAATAAATCTAGAACATAATGAAAGTTATTACAAACATTGTTCTATAAATCATTGATAGTTTGAGAAGAGAAATACAAAGACACAAGTTTTCATGATCTCTCGAGTCACTCCTGCTTCGTTTTCCGCTCCTCGTCAGTACGTCTCTCGATTCCTCCAAAATAGGATCTCGGAGTGCTTTTATATTCTGGCTAACGGGAATTACTTGGGAATGTCGCGATGTTGGCTTTGCTCTTTGGCTGACTTTTGTTGACAAACGTCGCGACATTAGTCTTTGGGTCTTCACTTCTTCTTCTTCCTGACTCCTGAAACTAGAAAACCACCATATTCACCTGTAATGCACAAAAGACCAAAAAATAAGATATAGGGCAATAATGTACTTATTAATATATAAAATATAACTAAAACGAAGTAAATAAGCGGGTATGACATGAGTGTTTTAGACACTCATCACACCCCCAAACTTTGCTTCTTTCTTGTCCCCAAGCGAGGAACAAACTCTAAACCAGACACACAACAAAATAACATACTAAAACTCAACGACACGAGTGTGATGCACATGTTGCTAAAAGGAAGGATCAAAATGAACCGAACTCACAAATCTTGCCCTTTGTCTCTAAATTTAGAGGATCCTAAAGGTTGTTCGACTTTGAAAGAGTGGTGAATACGATTCGGTTTGACAAGTGATTCAACCTCCTAGGTTTTTCAATGGCCTTTCGAAAGTCTATGTGCATTTGATACTGTCTCACAACATATAACTCGGTTCCGGTACCCCCAAACTTGAATTCAACTTGTCTATTTAGGAGAGTCTAACTACGGAAGGATAAGAACGCATCCTTTTTATTCATACTAACCTACTTAGTCATGAAAGAAATACTAGTGCCCGTAAGTTTTAGTTGATTGTTCCTGTAGCGGGGATTCGTTGGTGACTCCCCACTAGTTGGTTAAGGGCACTAGACATTCAGCTCCTCTCGAACATCACCAGGAGCACTCAGCAACTAAACCTAGGGCCACTGAGCTGCTCAGGAAACTTCCACCCTACGTCCCATGTAATAGACGGTGAGTAGATAGCTCAGTCGGTTAACGGGGCATTAGGCTTTGAAAAACCCCTCGGACTATGCCTGGGACTCTGACTAGAAGATCCCACTTATTCTATTCAAACTTTCTTCTTCTTTTTTTTCTTTTTTTTAAAGCTCAGGCTCAATGGCAATCCTCTTTTTCTAAGGTGTCCCATCACTTAGGTGTTTAGAAACCCCTAAGGTTCGTTGAATGTTAGTAAGCTGGATCCGGAGCCTAGGCATACCCTGGAGATCACATGTGTATGGGTGTGGTAGACTAATCAGGAATTGGTTTCTTAAACACCAAGAAGGTGACTGACTATGTCACTACTACCTATCCAAACATGTAATTCCCGATCATCTAACAGCCCAAGGATCATTTCTTATGACTTGCACTATGTTTTTCAAAAAGATTTGAAGAGGTCAAAAGGATCCTTGATTAGCAATCATGGCATCACTCACACATACTGCCTAATATAACCCTAAAACATGAAACAAAACCGAGACATCGTAACACACGTAAACCGAAACAAAAACTATAAAAATATGAACATAAACATAAACAAAATAGGCAAACATATCCTGGACAATTAAAGCACATGATGCCACATGATGTCAAACCGATCACCCACACCCCCCAAATAAAAATGGACAATGTCCTCAGTGTCAAGAAAATAGAAGAAGGGTGTCGAAACTCCCCCGTTGATCCAGGATCATTGTGGTGGCAGTGGTGGCATATGGAAAGCAAGAAGATGTGCTAGTTGCTGCTGGATGGCCTCCTAATTGTGCAGGAGAACCTCCTGGTTGCGTAGAACCATAGCCATATCTTGCTTTCGAAGCACATCATGTCTGGTGATGGGACTAACCTTAATAATAAGGTCTCATCCCCAGGCATCAAATACAATCGTAAGCTCGTGGACTTGGTCCTCTAACGCTAGAGTGGGACTAAGAGGAGGCTCCTCTTAGGAAAGGGGTGGTGGTGAAGGGGGAACGGTAGAGGATTGTCCGACCTCCCTCGGGGCATCGTCCCGTATCCCAAACCGAGTTTGGTTTGCCTTGAGCTCTTCCTCGTCTAAGGGTTCAATGCCCGAGTCATAAACCTCTTCGGGACATGGCACACTCGGCTTGTCCTTCTTGACAGATATAGCCTTTATGGGGTGTATCCACGCCTCATTATCCTCTAGGGTTACCCTGGCCTTTTTGAATAGTCCGAAAATGAGGAATGGGTGCCCTAGATTCATCTTAGCATCTCTGTTATAGAGGATCGCGTCCTCTATAACCTAACCTACGTCAAAAAGAATGTCCTGAAGGATGCGAAGTTGAGCAAGGTTCTCTTGACGTCACCGCAATGAACATTGGTGGTCTAGGTATAAGGTGAGGAGTATTAATGAAATAGTTGTATATACCTTTGGATATGAGTGGTGTTTGCCTTGAGAGTATAGCGTGCCCCTGTTCTGTTAGTTTCCGCTCCAGTACCATTGTCGATTACTAAGGATCTCGGGGTAGTTAGGGACATACAGTCTATAAAAGCCTCGAGTCACGAACCAGGTGTGGTACTCATTGATGGACTTATAAATTGACCCCGAACCCCATGCACTTTCTTGCTTTTTAGCCATGTGGGAGGCTAGATTAACGTAGAACTCTCGGGACTATGGTGGCGGTCGGGTCCCGGGGTTGACACACGGTGCCTCCACCCCTTGTTCGCAATGGTTTGGAGGAAAAAACCCTCATGGTGGTGGAAGCCTTTCTCCTCAATGAATGAGTGGTTAGTCGAGATGAGCTGGTGTCTCTGGCATTAATTCATGTTAACAAATTTGGACGTCAGAGATCCTCTTGAGGCTCTCCTCTGCCTGACTACACCGGGGCTGGCTTTGTCTTTTTCCAGAGACATACTAGGACTTAGGTGGCCTAGATAGGAATTGGTGGCCTGGGTTTTCAGGCGATCCTAAATGAGCACCTAGACTCCTGATGGTAACCAATTCAATCCATGGTCTCTATAAATAATTATGAAAATTCCCTTGGATATGAATTTGTCAGAACACTTGGTGGTAGTAGGCTGCCCCGGTCTTTGGCTTGAAATGGTTGGGTCCTGTTTCCTCAAATTACTCCTTATATTAGAACTTAAATGGATCCAAACAAATTCAAAAGATATTTGATGATCTGTGAATCACAGGAGTGAAAATAGTGTTTCAAGTAGAGTTTGAAGGCAGTGGATGAACCCTAGATATTGTAGATCTAAGGTGGTTCTTAGGTTTCTGGAGGAATCGAAAAGTACTAGAAAGAGATTAGAGGAGGTTTTGAGGATCAGATAAAAGGGCAGGGGAGAGTTAGGGTTTACACTGCAGTAGGTTTGAAAATGAGGAATCAATATGTTGGTATGATCATAAGCGCGGGCAATGCAGCGTTTGGAACCCAAAGTGGCGGCGGTTCGCTAAGACATAATCAATCAATGCCGTGACGTTGAGTTTCAGCGTCTGGCGTTGCAAGAGTGTGATTTTTCGGCATCGCGATGTTACGAGCGTATCCGCGAATGTCCCGGGGAAGCTCGAAGTGTGGTGCATGACATCGTTGAGACCCAGCGTCACTGACGTGCAGAAGGCTGCGTTTTGGTGTTTAGCGTCCGCGGCGTTTGGGGTCCAACGTCGCCGACGTTACAAGAATCGATTTCAATTTTTTTACAAAATTTTCTAAATGAAGCTCTAAGATGAAGCTCCAGCCCCATACCGTGCTCTGGAATGAGTTTCTCGGGCCCAGCTCTCTACTTAAGCTTCCTGTCTCAGATCCGAAACAAACAAACAAACAATTTTGATTAGGCTTTATGTGCTCCAAGAAAAATGTGCTTTTTAAGAGAAAGAAACCAAAAAACATGCAAAAACCAAAAACACTCAAAACTACACTACGGAAATAAAAACATCAAAAGGCTTGGGTTGCCTCTCAAGTAGCGCTTTGTTTAATGTCGATTAGAAACTCAGCCTAAATCTCAATGTTATAGACTCTGGTGCTGAACTCCCTCTGTGCCTTATTTTCGGTGTGCTTGGATTTATGGCCTGCTTGATTGCATGAAACTCGCCGCCAAAGTACGGCTTCAATCGTTGTGCGTTAACTTTAAAGCTTCCTTTCTCTGGGTGCATAATTTCCGCTCCTCCAAATATAAAAATCTGAGTCACAGTAAATAGGCCCGACCACCTTAACTTTAATTTCCCTGGGAAGAGTTTGAGTCGGGAGTTAAATAGGAGGACCCATTGGCTGAAACAAACTCTTTCCTTGATATAGCATCATGTAGACTTTAAATCTTTTTCTTTTATATATCTTACGTTCTCATACTCCTGTTTATGAGACTCCTCTAATTCAACTAGGTGCGTATGCGTTTCTCGCCGACCAATCTTCACTATCCATATTCATTGCCTAGTTGCCGGTATGCTCTATGTTCGATTCCACTTGTGGTGTTACACTTTCCCGAACACTAGCCTAAATGGTGACATTCCCTGATGGTGTCTTGAATGTTGTTCTATTCTAGAGCACATCATCCACATCTTTTCGCGATCTTTCTTGAGCTATTGTGGGTTTTCTCTAAGATAGATTTGTTGTTTCTCTGTTTGACATATGGCCGTTGGTTTGTGGGTGGTATCTTGATCTTGATCCGTCACCGAACACCACTTATTTTCTCAACCGCGTTGTAAACCGAGTTTATTCGAAAATGTGTTCCTCCATCACGTGATCAATGCCATTGGAGTTACGAGCAGGATGAATATATGGCTAACGGAGAAAGCTTGCTACCACTTTGGCATCATTAGTTTGGGTAGGTATGACCTCCTGATTTAAAGCGTAATCTCATTTGAAAGATATAAGGTGCTGAAAAGATAGAGAGGGACCCTCTAAAATCCATCCCGGATATCAAGCAGCCTACCTCTATGTGGGGTTTGCAAAGGCGGCTCATCTCGTTTTGATATTCTCCCCATTCTTTGGCATTTGTCACAAGTAGACAAAAATTGGTTTGCATCTTTGAATAAGGTGGGCCAATAGAATCCCAATTGAAGTACCTTCGCATCTGTTCCTATTTCCCCCAAAGTGCCCCCCCCCCCCCCTAAAAGCTAGAGTGTGACAATGATTTAGGATATTTTCCATTTCCTCCTCTGAGACACATCTTCTTATCACTGATAAACCTGGAAATACTTATCTGAGGATGGAGCTCACTCCCGATAGTAGTGCTTCAGCTATCTGAAAAATCTCTTTTTAGCGATAGCCCCAAATTCTAGTGATGGGGGCACTCTTGCCGCAGTAGTTCACAAAATCTGAAGCGAGGTATTGGCTCTTTGTCTTCAATTGCGAGAGTTGTTCCATTAGGAAATCATCGTTGATGCGAGATTTCTTTACTCGGACCTTCCCGATCATGAAAGATGGTCGACTACTAGATTTTCAATTCCTTTTTCTTATCTTTAATTTCTGGGGTGAAACTCACAGGTAGTAACTTTTCACCTTATCAGTCTCGGTTTTAGTTCTTCTTAGTCATCATATACTTTATGGCTGAATGGTGGTAGCTGCACTATTACCGTGTTACTGTCAGTCTGATCGAACTTGTAAATCTCAAACACAATAGCGAGTTCTTTTTCGGTTGTTGCACATAGTTAAATTCACATCATTCAGCGTCAGGCTCGCATAATAGATACCTTGAAATATTTCTTTCCCTTTTTGCCCTAATCTTGCCCACTATTTGCATAGTCGCTCGCATCTGCGTGGTTCAAAAGAGAAGATTCAGTCGGTGCTACTACAATGATGCGTGATACTAATTTCTCTTTTTTGTGAGAAGCAAAGGCAGCTTTCGAACAAGCGATTATCCAAACTCAAGGGTGCTCCTTGAACAAGGATTCGACGGGAGCTTAAGCATTTATTTTGGAGAATTCTTTATAAATCTCACATAGAATCTACGTGACCTAGAAATGTATTCCTTTCACTTGAAGATGGAAGTGGCTTCTCACATTGTTTCAATCTTGAGGCACTCATCACGCCCTCGATTCCTCTTTTAGAGATCTGGTGCACGATTAGCCACGTGCGCGTGTAGCTAAGCGACTCAGAGACCGACAAAATTTGTAAATCTGTAACCTGCTGGCACGTGGCCTAGCTCACCTGGTATAGTAACTCAGGGTCGGAACTCGGGGATGGGTTTCTTCACATGAAATGATTCCTGATTGATTTAAAATGGTGATTTCACTTTGGATTTGGGGTTTTTGTAAAAACAATGTGATTGGTGGTTTGAAAACCGCAAACAAAATGAAATAGAATTACAAAGAACTCCTTGAAGTCTCAGGCCACTCGACTTGAGGTTCTAGGGCGAATGAGAGGTCCTCGAGTCCTTTTACTCACGTTGGGGAGGATGACCTATAGTCATTGCCTGACCAGGATCTTTGTTGCTTCTCATTGAACCTAAAGTTTTTCTCTTGAATCTGACATTTGTGGTCATTCATGTTTTCAAAAGCGATAAAGCGATTCTTGACCTAACTGCGAGAGAAAATAAATGGCAACAAGCGAGCCTTAGTGGATCTATTGAAGTAGCATCCATTGAGCCAAAGCTTGCGCGTCTTGGCTTGATAGAAGTGCGTTAAAAGGATTTAACCTAAGGCGAGATACGAGAGACATAAATGACAATAGCGCATGCGTTGAAAGCGGAGAGGACCGCAGTTTACCGCCAGAAAACTGCGGCGAGTGGCCTTCCTCTTCAGGATGAGGGGTTTTTATCTCGCATCCCTTGAGTTGTCATCCTCGAGTGTTTGGCGGTGAAGAAGCAGAAAGGGAGAGAAAATGAGAAAATCACCAAGGCCCGGGAAATTTGAAAGCTTAAAGCCAAAATTATTGCATAAAGTGATGATTGTTCTACAGAGCCTTGACTGAGGCTTAAATATAGCTCAGAACAAGGGAAATTACAAAAATGTATAGACTACCCCAGACCACATGGGGCGGTTGAAGTCTGAAGGGGGACAGATGGATTGGGCTGAGCCACGACGATTCTGAAATTTGCAACACACTGAAATTCTGCGATGTCCCAATTTTCTTCAGTTCCTAGCTCCAATTTCCTTCTGACTTCTAACATGAGCTCCGAGTTCGGCTTGGATTCTTCGTGCTTGGATCGACTCAACAATTTTGGCATAAATAGCTTGCAAAAACTAGAAAATTAGCCACAAAATGCGATCAGTAGTATAGTCGAGACCTTAATGTGCCAATTGGGTTAGTTACCCTGATTAGTACTTCCGCCATCCTTGGCCACAGTTACGAATTACGGTCGATAGTGTTGCTATGCGACCTTGTTGTGATTCTAGTTAAACCTTGACACATGTGTGCATGTTCTCACACATATCCATTTGGCCCAATAGCATTATGCGATCTGATCCTTTATCCCCACGCAGTTCATATCTCCCAAGGGTTAGCCTAAATAGCATTCTGGCACCTTCTTTGCCTTTATGCTTGTTGGTGAGTTATGCGACAGGCTCCTGAGTGCGGAGACACTCGTGTACATTGCCTCCTTTCTGTTCTCATTATCATTCTTTCCCTGGGCCATTGGTTACTATTAGTAGCCATATCCTCTAGGATTCCATACGCTTGATCTATAGTCTTCTTCATCAGTGCGCCACCTAGTAAGGCATCTATTACTATTCTAGTAGAGTCATAGACCGTTGTAAAAGGTGTGGACTTGCATCCATCTAGTCAGCCTTTGATATGGACACCTCCGTAACAATTCATGGAATCTCTCCTAAGCCTCAACTAAGTTCTCCCCCTCCAATTGTCTAAATGTGATAATCTCTTGCACCAATTGTGCAATCTTTGAGGGCAGAAAAAACTTGGTCAGTAATTTTACAAATCGTTATGAGATAATGGAATCCTAGTGGTTGCGGCTTGTCGGCCGTGTTTAACTCTATCACCCGGTGAGGCCGGAAGCAATCTTGAATCACGAGTGCTTCCTCTGTCACCCCATTATACTTGATCGTGTCGCATACTTCAATGAAGTTTGTCAGATGCGTGTTCGGATTTTCACTTGGCAAACCGTGGAACTTAATGTTCTGAAGCATTTGCAGTGTTACTGTTTTCAACTCAAAATTGTTCTCTTGAATAGGTGGTCTTCGGATAAGCAGACTGAACAACCGTAGGCGATAAAGTGAACTCCTTTGCTGCGAGATCATCATTTGTATAAATGGCCTAGAGGCGCATAATTCTAAATTGTCCCAGTGCATTACCTTGCGACTCATTTTCTCTTGGCTGATCTTGCTCTTTAATGTTACGCATGGTTGCTAGATCTCTTTGATAATGCTTTCTTTGGAGTCTCTGCGTAATCGGGGTGTAAGGTTCTTTAAGTTCGGGATCGAGCGGAAGTAGTTCAACTTGACCCGAATCTTCATACACTCTTCAATAACCATCATTGTAATCCTGCTTGACCTTGAAGACCAAATTACAAGTGCTTGTATAAACAAAATAAAATGAAAATTAAAAAAATTCAGGAGTAATATCCTAGTGCATTATTATCATGCTCCAAACAGAAACTTCTCTGACGGTAAGGCGTAAACTGATAAAGGCGAAAGCATGATGTGTAAATTAGCCTCGCGAGAATTAAAAAAGCATTCTATATGCGCAAGTGCGCGTCGTATAAGTATCTGATGTACCTAGGAAATGCGGATATCTATCATGCGAGGAGAAGTGTGTTGAATACTGGAATTGGCTCTACGATATTATCTGGACTTAGACTTTTAATGAAATTCTAATTAATGTAGAGAACTAAAGCTAAATCTAAATAACTTGTAAAATTACTTTTATGAAAACTAGGGTTTGCCTCCCCCTGCCACATTTGATAGATTTTTACCTAGGAATTTATTCATTAGTTTATTAATGAATTCCATTGTGGGATGATCGCTGACCTACGAGATATCTCTCTGAGGAGTATATCGCTATCTACTTTGATGGGAGTTGGTAGCATCTGCCGTGTTTGGACTTGGCAGCAAATGCTCGAAGACCTAATCGCACACTCAAAGCGGGGATATCTACGTGCGTCGATTAACGAGTGTGAGCTCTGCTCCGTATCCACAGGAGTCCTTATCTCTCGATCTTACCCAGTAAGATCATGTCAATGTTGACAATACATTATCATGAAAATAAACCACAGACATAGAGCAAGTCGATATAACTCATGAATAAACTAAACAAAATAAAATTAAACCACAATCAAACAGCGTAGCGAGGTTCAGCAAAACCTGAAATAAATCTAGAACATAATGAAAGTTATTTACAAATATTGTTCTATAAATCATTGATAGTTCGAGAGAGAAATGCAAGAACACGTTTCACGATCTCTGGGTTATCACAACCCGTTCCTCCTTGTCGGAATGCGTTGCTTTCGATGCCAGGTGGATCTCCTGACTGCTTTATAGTATGTTGCGAAGGAATCGGCGTGAGCGTCACGGCGTTCCGACCCGTCTTTGGCTTTGACTTTTGTTGACCAAATGTCCACGACATTTACCAGCGTTAGGCGTCGCGGCGTTGGTGTTGAGTCTTCACTTCTTCACATCTCCACAAAACCAAGAAAACCACCATATTCACTGTATTACTGGGCCAAAAATCATATATAGGGCAATAATGCGCCCATGTCTATATATTGAACTAAGCGAGCCAAAGGCGGGTATGACGCCCAGGTGTTTGCGGACACTCACTAAGATGTCGAAATGCATGTAGAGTTGATGGCCAGAATTACATGGAGCGCCCCATCTCTTCGACGTGTGGGAGGTTGTGTGTACCCTTTGGAGGATACAATCGCTCACCACTTTAGGGACCCCTTTAAAAGACCTACCCACCCTTGTCTTTTTAGAGACACCATTGACCTTCTAGGTTGATTAGGACTCCCATCCTACACATGGGTGCATCTGGGAGCCTTCAAGACTGGTTTAGTCATGATATGGATCCAGATTCCTGTATTTTGGTTTCCTCTCGAGGGTATATAGAGATTGATCAGAGTATTGAGTTTCAGTGGGTCAGTTTTGTGCATAGTGATGGATTGCCTGTTTGATTTCGTGCGGTAGCATTATTTTTTTTGTTCGGCAATGTCTCATGGACAAAGGCGAATCAGGGTTTCTTGGGTAGGTTGCAATATATTAGCAAGTTTATTGTTAGACTGATAGATACTTATGAGCCTATCTTCCAACTTCTAAGGAAGAAACAGCCTAAGGTTTAGGATGATCAGTGCCAGCAAGCGTTTGAGCGAATTAGAGAGTATTTTCTTTCCCCTCCTGTTTTCGTACCTCCCATGCCTAGACGACCTCTCTTGTTATATTTTTAAGTTTCAGATATTGCTTTAGGGTGCATGCTAGCCCATCTTGATGATTCCAGTAGGGAGTGAGCTATCTATTATCTGAGTAAGAGGATATTGGAGTATGAGACGAGGTACATTATGATTGAGCGCTTCTTCTTAGCTTTGGTTTGACCCTTGGGGTGGGGCAGTACATGACAGTGTCGGTGCGACTTGTTTCTCGTTCAGATTCTTTGAAATTATCTGTTGACATACCAATTTTGGCCGAGGCACATATTTGTGAGATGGCTTGTACTTTTAACGTGATTTGATATTCGGTATGTCACTCAAAGTCTATAAAGAGTGTTTTAGCGGATCATAGCCTCACTTGGGTCTGCAAACGATGGTGATTAATGATGATTTTCAGGATGAGGAGATCACAAGGGTGACTAGTTTGTGCGGATTGGCGCATGTGCTGATGGGTCTGACTAACCATTATGGATATGGGATAGGTATTCTGTGATTTCTCCGCGTAAGTGATCACTTATCCAGAATCCGGTTGTTTGGCCTTACTGATCGTTATCCTGCCACGAATAACATTGTTGAGTATGAGGCATGTATCCTTAGGTTAGAGACTACACTTAAGCTCAGGATTAGAAGGATGGAGATATTCGATGATTCTAATCTAGTGATTAGATAGATCCATGGTGATTGGCAGACTAGAGATGTGAAGCAAGACATATCAGCACCATTTAGAGTTACTAGTTGGGAGATTTGACGATTTGAGCTACACTCACCTACCTAGAGCGCAAAATTAGTTCACCGATGCTCTGCCTACTTTGGCTTCCATGATTGACATTTCTGAAGGTGTGGTAGTTCGCCCCTTGCTAGTTGAGACTATAAGTGTTCACCTTGCATTGTTGTAATTCAAAGTCAGGGTTTGATGATGGTCTATCATTGGTATCATGATGTTGGTAGTTTCTTAGATGCTTTGTCACCACGGTAGTGACGGCCGAGACAAAGAGAGCTTTTCGGCAGTTGGCCACTAAACTTTGTGATACATGGAGAGACACTATATAGGCGTCTGGTGATGGTGCCGTATTGTTGTGCTTAGATCGAGGGTCGATGGCTGACGATGAGAGAGACCATCTTGGAGTTTGTGGAGCCCCCACATGGGAGGATATGTTGGCTCAGTAGTTATGAGGGCGTATGTTTAGTTGACCAGAGAATGAGTTGTTGTCAATTTGTTCGAGGATGTACAAAGTGTCGGATGCATGGGATCTCGTACATTCAGCTATCGGAGTTGCATGCATTGACCTCACCTTGGCCATTTCGATGCGGGGCATAGATATTATTGGGAAGATTTCATAGAAGTCTTCTAGTGGTCATGAGTTCATTCTAGTCATTGATTATTTCACGAGTGGGTAGAGGCCCTTCTTATGCAAAATAAATGCAGCCAAGGTGGTCACCTTTATCAGATCGCACATTATCTGCAGATAGGGTTCCTCATGAGTTGATATCGGACAGAGGTGTGCATTTCATGTAACACCCCGAAATATACCCTAGTCGTTTTCGACATGTTTAGGGTATTTTGCAGGTATGATTTGAAATTTTCGTAATTTAAATGCAAAACGTGAAATATGAGAAACCCGGAAATAAGCAGGGGTAAATTTGTAATTTGTCAAATTGAGACACAAAAGTCATAAGATAAAAAGATGTGAGGCTATTATAGAAATTACATAACTTGTGGAGCAAATATAAAAGAGTTGAAGGACCAGAATTGCAATAAAGAATGAAACTTAAGTCAAATTAATGAAATTTTGAAGTGGCCAAGCAAGGCCTTATAGATTAGACCAAATAAGACCAATTTTGGTCTCTCATTTGAGCATTTTGGGAAAAGCATGAAGAAAGAGAGGAGAAGTGAAGAAGAAGAAAAGGAGAAGAAGATGAAGAAGAAGAGGAAAGGTATGGAATCTATGTATGGAAACTAGTTTTGTATGGAAACTAGTTTTGTATGGAACTAGGATTTTGTAAGGAATACTATGATTTGTATGGATTCATATGGGATTGGTATGGATTTCTAGGCTTAGTTAGAAATTCTTCCCAACCCTAGATTTTATGAAAGTTGGGTTGGTAAAAACCTAGTTTGCATAAGACGAGTAAGGTTTTTATATGGATTATTGGTATAAGGTATATGGATACATGTATGGTGTTAGGAAGTTAACCTAACATATAAGGATTTGAGTTAGGGTTTGGAAAAACCCTAGTTACTCTCTATCTTTGGTTTAGGTAGAGTTAGAACACACTTGGGAGATGTGTGTCTGAAGAATATATGACTATCCTTTGATTTTGGTTA
Organism: Tetrastigma voinierianum; assembly: GCA_016808115.1. NCBI lineage: Eukaryota > Viridiplantae > Streptophyta > Magnoliopsida > Vitales > Vitaceae > Tetrastigma > Tetrastigma voinierianum. Next base: position 573,356 of record JAEQBH010000518.1, read on the forward strand.
GATTTTGGAAAAGAAAAAGGCTAAAAACAACAAATCTGGGCAAGCTATCGGGGAGCTGTCGCCGAAGCCAGGGACCCCTCGCTAGCGGCGAAGGTCACGCCACGGCGTGGTGTCCGCGCTCGGCGTGGTAGAAGAAGATTTTTCCCATCCTCGAGTTCGCCGCAGCGAAGCCATTGTTCACAGCGTGGAAAAATTGATGTGTTTTGTTACTGTTTAGGTTATTAGTCATTCACGGGGGCTTGTCACATTGGACTAAGAAGACCGATAAAGCGTAACAAAGGGTTCGCTATATCTTTGTAAAAGAGTAAAGTAAAGGAAAAATTATACCGTACCTTGCCGCCCTGGCGAGTTCAATGATGGAAAACTAAATGCCTCTATGATAATATCCTAAGTTCCTAAACACATATAATTATAGGAATACCTAAGACCATATATTGAATGTGTAGCGCTCTGTTACATGGGCGAGGCAGGTGATCGGTGCCGGCGCCTCTGGCTCAACCAGCACTCCACTGCCACTCGACGCCGGTATGAGCGGCACGTATGATCGATTAACGGCACTCCTGCTAGTGCTACGGCGCCCATTTACATGGCGGAACCGTTCGATTAGTCTTGGCACTCCTGCTAGTCTTCACGACGCCACGATATGTGGAAGGCACATCTACGATTAATGCTCAGAGCACTCTGCTTTATGCTCTGGCACCTCAATGCATCTTTATCGCATGCGCCCAGTCTTTTATTGTGTGTATCTTACTCATTTCTTGTGCGGTCTGAAATGTCCAGCGGTTATATGATAAGGGTTATAGCGAGCCGAGAGGAAGCCATGCGCATCGTTGCATTTGAATGTACATAAAATTTGCCTACCGTAAGTATAAGTTACTAATGGCACCTCTGAAGTATACGTACAAGTATAGGCCGTAACTCTAAGAGATCTGAATAAGTATAAGTCTACTATGAGTACAAGTAGGTGTATAAGTTTGTTATATGAATTCATGATGAATCCTAATATCTGTTACTGTTATATGTTTACTAAAAAAGAGTATGAATGCATGTGTATAAATATAAGTTATATGTTCCCACTAAGTAAAAGCTTAGCCACTAGTTTTAATACGTGTAAGGTGCAGAGAAAGAAAGTCACGATTTTTCGCACTCTGTTTGGAACTGACACACTTATAAGGGGATCGCACATGTGGGTTAAAGCCCTGCAGATATGTAAATGTAAATGCGGTTTTGTATATATAAATGGGACTCGGGACGCCATGTATTGAGCGTAAACACCACAACGGTGGTAGTTTTATTTTGTATATGTTATTGTGATTCGATTATAAGACTTGGGCGCGTGTCGCGAAAGAAGCGATAAAGAGTCGATCCGGTCTCGCGCTCTCATCTCGCCGCCTTAGTGGGATGGGAGAAGGGGCGTGACATTTCAGGGGTGAGGTTGACACTTTATTACAGAGATATGACATCCAGCATCATAGATCGTCTGCATATAGGCACATAGGCAAATGGGCGTGGGGCGTGAACGAGAATATTAAGAGGATTACGTGCGAGATAGTTGAGACTTCTCAAGGCTGATGCGAGAAGCTGCCTCACTTGTATGGGCGTATCGCACACTCACTGCCGCCACTTCCACCTTGCTCTCTAGTTTATGGCATAGAGGTAGTTTTCCAGTTGAGATAGAGATGGGATCCTTGAGTAACCTGGGAGCATCGTATTTCGGAGGCGCGTGTCTGCTCCGGGATCCCTGTCAGGACGAATGCGGATAAGACCGAATCTGACGCGAGACGCTATATCACGGGACTCTCATTGTGGGTTCTTTCTCGAAATTTGGAACTTGTACTTGTGGTTATCTGAGCAATTTACGTAATAACCAAAAATCGACTTACATATCTGAAAATTACACCAGAAGTGAGTTCACCAAAAATCTATACATATATTGGGTCTCATTTGCCTGCAAACCCTTATCGTATACATGTCTAATACAAAACGCCGAGATTGCGAAAGCGTCACGATGAGCACCTATCTCGGAGGCGACTTTTACTCTATTTGAAGTGGGATGTCATCCTCTGTCCTTGTCTTCACCTTACTGTACGGATTGAACATTCGTGCTAAGCTTTACGCTTAGTGGGAACATAAGCATGGGCAACCACTAATGGTGACCGTCACAAGCTTATACATATGCATTTCATATAACTATACATATTCATATAACTTTTATTACTTATCTTCTCTACATTCCTATTGCATGTCAATCTTTTCCATTACATGTTTTATGTCTTTGGCATATCCTCTATCTATACTTTTACTGTATTCCTGTTTCTATACTTTGCATATTCCATAATCATTCTATAACTTATTGCTTTTCATGTTCTATTACATCTTCTTTCATATACTTTTGTACTTTATAAACTTTCTATACTTTTCATGTGTTCATCTTTCATGCCTTATCATATCTCATATACTTTTCATATCATCTTGTACTTTACCTTTTATTTTCATCTTGTAATTTTCATATACTATACTTTCCTATGATTTTCATATCTTTGTACTCATATGCTTTTCGCATATGTTTTATCTATCGCCATACATTTAGTGTCATTGGCATACTTATTATCTTGTATACTTGTCATCACATAGCAATGCTATGCTTCTCATATTATGTCTTATAGTCTTTACATTTTATTTACATATGCTTGTCATTTTCCTTTATGTTTCATGCCTGCATAAACCTTAGAAGTGGATAAAGGAAACTATAAAAACTATGGCGTTATATACTATACAACTTGATGGTTTATAAGGGCATTTATTATCATTATGCAGACAATGACCATCTATAAGGGCGAAAGTATTTGTGGTGACCCTTTGAGGCCATCGTGATCAAACGGGTCTATCGTCGACAAACGGGGCCTCGATATCTGTATCTGTATCTGTATCTGTATCCCTATAGGCATGCCTATCTATCCCTCAACTAGGTTTTAAGCGGGAGCCCAATCCATGTGTGTATTTTATGTTAGATCACGTATCTATATTCCCGAATCATTTTTGTCATTCGGTAATCATATGTGAGATATATACAATCATTTATTCATAACTGCATTTTTCATAACTCTCATATCTCACTTTACACATTACATATCATATAACATATCGCTATACTTGCTCCTGTCATATACCCCATCTTGTCATATACCCATGCTTATAGATGTTCTATACATATAATTTACGAACTTCACAATCTTACTGCTTTCTTATCATATCATGGTTCATTGGAGTCATTTACATTTTGTACATATCTCATAAGCATGAATAATTCATTGTTATCATGATTGTTTATACAATATATACTATCATTACTTTAATTTGTATTAGATTCTCATATCTGTAGCTTCATATTAGGGTTCTCATATTTCTCTATATATATTCCTATATTTTTATCGTGCATGCATTTACTCATTCTTATATTCATATATGCCTATCATTCGTGTACATGTACTCATTCCTGGCAACATCTTATATCTTGTTAACTTATATCTTCATGTACTTTATTAGACCCCATCATATCTCTTATGACATATACACATACATTTCACTTATCACGTTTTACTTGTGCTATCGTTTGTCTATCTCCAGTAGGAGTACGAGAACATAGACTTCTTCTTTAATACCCTTAGGTGCCCTTCATGTCAACCTATTTACCTTTTTTATCATTTCTTATTCGGATACACACGTATAAACATTCACTTGCTTGGGTAGTAGATAAGAATAGATGAGACTTGGTACAATATGTACCCGAGTCTGATGCGGATGCGGAACATAGGCGTGCACGCCCACGTAATAAGTGTCGAGCACTGGCGGGGTACCCAAGCGCTAGTCATATCGTGCACCTTTGAGTAATAGAAGCGTCATAACACTAGCAGGAGTGCCAAAGCACTAATCATACATGTCTTGTGTTTCAATGTGGTCTTAGCGGTCGTACAATTATCGTGTTCTGCAGGCTTATCATTTGTTCCTTTCTTTTCTTATCCATACCATTTCAATTGACTTTCCCAATGCAATTGGTACGCCGTACCATGATCATATTTTCAAATGTGGATACCAAATGCCATTAAATAGCATATGGTTAGATTCTAGACTCAATGATTTTTCCATAGAGTCCAAGAACACCCGAAACAGAGTTCGGACGAAGGAGTTATGACCTTCCGAAGTTTGAGGTCACATGTAGTCACACCTAGCCGAGATGACCTGACCTGGCCGAGCTCGGTCTGACACTTACTATCCTCCTTAGGCATATAAATCGATTATTAACTCAATGGGCTTTCCATAGAGTTCAAGAACACCCGAATCGGAGTTCGAACAAAGGAGTTATGACCTTCCGAAGTTGGAGGTCATACGTAGTCAGCTTGAGCAGAGCTGACTGGGCGGCCGGCCCGGCCTAACCTCGCGATGAGGTTGGTCTAACACCTCAAATCCTGACGCAGCCTCCTCCTGGGCATATGAATGGATTTTGACTCAATGGGCTTTCCATGAGTCGAGAGCACCTGAATCGGGTTCGGACAAAGGAGTTATGACCTTAGAGTTGGAAGTCATCGTGAAGATCAGCGGATGGGGTGACTTGAGTAGCGGCTGACGACCTCGGTGAGCTCGATCTAACACCTTGGTCTGACACCTAATATCCTCCTCAAGCATATGACTGGATTCTTGACACCTAATTTCCATACACACACACACATAGTTTCCATACAAATATTCATAGTTCCATACAAAACCATACTCAATTTCATACCTGTGATCTTCTTTTTCCTTTCCTTCTTTCTTCTTTTCTTTTCTCTTCTTCTTCTTCTTCTTCCTTTCTCTTCTCTTTTCTTTTATCCGTTTTTGCTCTTTCTTTTTCCAAGACCAAAATGAGATATTTATTTTGGTCTTATCCTTATTTGATCTTATCCCCTTTTTATTTCACTTTTTTCTCTCTTTGGGCATCCCTTGACATATCGATCAAATGAAACTTCCTCCTCTTTCCTTCAAGCCACTTGTCTCTTCCACAATTGTCTTCCTTATTTCATTTATAATATTTCTTTCTTTTATTACTCTTTGGTCCTTGACTCTCTAATACTCTTAATTTAACGTATGCATATTCTTACTTTGGCATATGAACTTATTAACTTATGACCCTTGGGTCCTAAATTGGTAAATTATTAGTTTACCCTTAACTATTGTATTAATTTTGGGTTCTTATTTATTTTATTTTTATCTTTATTTTATTCCGAATAAATATACTTTTACTTTTATTATACCCTAAACATGTTATAAACCCGTTAGGGTATAATTTGGGGTGTTACACGGCATGGGTTTAGTCACGGTTTGATCAGCTTAGCCTGTGGATGAGGAGGAGATTGGCTGGTACTGACCATATTAGACTTCTGGAAGATGGCCGTAGCTTTCAAAAGCGGTCGGCCTAATTTTCACTATAGTGAGGCGATTTGGTTTTTTGAGTCCTCGAGGGATTAGTCATAGACCACTGAGGAAGTTTAGACCCTGGCCCGGAGCGGACCTTGTATTAAGAGTTGAATCAGGAGGGAGCTACATGGTTGATGGACTTAGATGGAAGCAGATTCTCGAGCCAACCAACGTGGATCAACCGAAAAGTTTTACATCTTGGAGTGTCTTGGTCGAGACGGGTACACTACACCATACACCATCACTTGTTACTCACATTTTTACTACACAGTCTATTGAGTCATCATATATATTAATGATTTCGATAGTCCTCATTATCTTTCTTTCATACCGGATAAAACTGCGTAGATGTCTAGCTTAGAGATCTTGAGTTATAGACATATCGACATATTCTTTACATCGCCTACCACATCTCACTTCATCAGATCCGCCCATCATAGTTTCTATGTTTCACTACTCTCTTTCATTTTACTTCATTCTATCTCATTCTTCCTACTTGATTGGGATGATTCATTCATTTTAATCGCACTAGGGCTCGTCAGGTCATCCTTCACTCATTCCATCGACATTTATTCAAAGACTCCAAGTAGTTTGAGAGGCTTATGTCATTTAAGTAGAGTTGTTTATCACTTCATTGAGATATGTATGTTTATTGTCATATTATTTGTTCTCATTGTTTATTCAATGAGAGGCAAAAATAAAGGAAAAAGAAAAAAAGAAAAATATATATATATATATATATATATATAAATGCAAGACGTATGTATTCAGACGTGATTCTGGCACGTATGGATTTATGAGGATCATCGCTTTGAGTGTATGTATTACTTATGGGAGTTCTATGTGAGCTTCCCCGAGATCCCAAGATTACATGCTACTTTGAGATTTATTAAGGGTATAAGAGACATCGATCCAATTTAGGCTCGTAGTCGCTGTCATATTCATCATCCACTCATTAACAACATGTCTTCCCCATGCAAAGGATTTTGGGTAGATTCATCATATCATCACGCTTTTTTCCATACCATATTTATCTTCTGACTTCATACTTCATTTTCACATTATCACCCTATCCATCGATGTTCCCGTGTACATGGCCTATGAGACTTTTAGTCATGTGGCATTCCCCACACACGAAAGATGGGTTGACTACTGATGTTTGAGTCTAGTTTCTTCTCATTTCTTTTACCTTATCACCCTAAGCTACATTACGATCCGTACAGAAGACCACCCAAGACCATGGGATTTAATGTTTTTTACAGAACCTACTTAATGTATTTGAGACTGGTCGATATACGACATTAATATGTGGCTTTTTCTAAGAGATGCTTTACTAGTTGATCCACTTACTGGGTTATGGATGACCGAGGTTGCCTTTTGTTATCGGGAATGCAGGATTTAGACGATTCGACATGCCATACTGGGCATACCATCCGTGATCATCTGGATTTGGTTTTGTTTGTGCAGACAAATTTCACGAGATGTCGAGCCATATTTGATATTTAGGTCATCACATCTCTATTGATGGCACACGCGATACTTCGGGCATATCTCATCCACCGTGATCATCGTGAATTTGTTTGTTTGCACATAATCGCTATCGGAGAGGATGAGTCTTGTTATGACATTTTGATTTCATCATGTCGGATAGACGCCACACCAGTAAGATATCCTTACGATGAGCGTCAAACGACCATATTATACCCGCCACGGTTCATTTCACGCTTTGAGGCTAATTTCATAGTTTGCGGGCGACCGAATTGCGATCGTGGACGCAGTATCGATAAAAAGGCAAATGATTGAAGCAATTTCGAGCATAAGGAGGCATTCAGATGAAGAGGTCCGAACGCCGGCGATGCCCCAACGCCACGACGCTCACGCAGGACGCCCCAACGCCGCGACGCCAGTCAACCATCGCGTGTCGCCGCAACGCCGCTGACGCTTCAATCGTCGCTGATTGTCATATGAACGCTTCGCGATTAAAACAAATGGAGGAGCGGATTTGGGGCATCGTGAACCGACGGTCAGTATAACGAATCAGAGCAACAATGATGATCGATCCGAAGAAGATTCGATTTGTATTGTTTCTTCATACAATAGAACCGATGTTTTATATATTACATTAGTATTTTATTATCAAGATAAATCAATTTCACTCTAGGGTGGCCGGCGCGGAACCCGCTACATTTTCATGGATTAAAGATCAAGAATTTATATTATTCATTTGTTTATAAATTGTTTGAATCGCTATATCTATAATTCATTTACATGGTGATGCGTCTCGCCAACATAGCAATCATACTCTGAGATCCGGTAGACCGAGAGATGAGGGTATCTAGGATTCGAAAGAGAGCAACCTTCGCTGATTCGCTAATAGAGATATTCGATCCCGGAGGTGGCATTTGAGGGTGAACATTTAAGCGCTTTCGACACCGAGTCAAGTAGATACACTCAACCTATTCGAAATAAAGGATATACCTCGAGAGAGGATATCTCGGCAAGATCTCGCCATCAACAAATTATAAATACATTGGAATAATAGCATCTTAATAAATAATCCATCGAAAGTGACAGGGGGAACATAACCCTAGTCTCATCACACAAAGTGAATTCATTAAGATCGATAGTTTAGTTGAAATTCACACATTTGATTTCTTTCACAATACGTTTATTCAGATAATATCTAAAAGCACATCTGGTATTCAATTCCCGTCTCGACTCCATATCCGCACTCGGCACACCATATTACGGGGCACAGGTGACTAAGACATAAAGATATTTTACACGACGATCGCTACCATTATTTTTATAATACGGATATATTTAGATTGATATGAGAGAATACAACTAGATATTACTCAAATTTTTGATTTATTTGTTTTACAAGTGCTGGTAATTTGCACATATTCGTGGTGATTGCGCGGAGTTTCGCGGAGTATATGGACGACGAGATCCAGGCCAACAACACTTGTCGATCCCGAGCCGGAAGAACTTTATACGTGAAAGACGCTGAGAATGCAGAACCAAAACAAGATCAGAATTAGCAAACATGGTGACAACAAGAGCGTGATTCAAGATTGAGTTAAACGAGTCTCCAGAGAGGTCAATGGAGACTATGAATGAATCAAGACCTGAGCTGACGATACACCAGATGATCCATTCATGTCGCGCAAGAGTTTATGCGGTAACACCGAATATACTAGATCGCTGACATTTAGGGTATTTTGTAAGATGACTAATACTATGAGTTAATAAACATGGAACGAGAGATCCTAAATTTACAAGAATTAAGGACAAAATTGTAATCATTCAAAGAGGGGCTAAGTCATGACTATCAAGATTGAGCCAAAATGGTAAAGGAAACTTTAAATACAAATACAAGAGCTGGAGTACAAAGCAAATAAATGAACCGACCAAAATGGTTTCAAGGTCAAACAAGGTCTAGCAACATGGGATTTAAAGACCAACTGGTCTCATTTGTGGGAAGAACTAGAGAAGAAGGGAAAAGAGGAAGAAGAGAAGAGGAAGAAGAGGATCTGCCAAGATCAAGCCAAGGTATGGAACTAACCTTGATTATGCATTCTATGAGATTTGGTATGGATCTATGGAATTTTAAAGGTCTTCAGATAGTTAATAGCTTGTCTCCAAAGCTAAGGTTTTGATAGACCAGATCTAACCTGGAATTCATGAAACAGGGGTTGGTAAAACTCATATGGCAATAAGATGGTTATATAGAATTCCCTTTAGATTGGATTCATGGTTAAATGACAAGCATCAGCCAGGCTTGTGAATAAACCCTAACAAACTCGAGTTTGAATCATGTATGGCAGACCATAATAGAGTCAGGTCGGGAAATTCATGGAAGATTTGAGGAAATGATAGAATTGGAAAGATGAGTATAATTGAGGTTACAAGATGAATTTGAATGATTTTGAAGTATATGAAGTATAGATTTGGTCGGGATGGAAAGTATGAAAATGGGAGAAAATATCTCGGGCACCCGAGACTTGTACCGCACATCTTTGAACTTGGTACCGGCACACTTTGTGTTCTGGTCATTTGGCCAATGCACAGACACACAGGTGCACGCACACCCCGGCTCGCTTCCGTTCCGACCATTTGTATTTCACATAACTTTCACTATCCGATCGAAAGATCCAAGCTCACCAAAATAGACTCAAGACAGAACCAACCCAAGAATAGGCGATTCAATTGGTTTATATCCAATCGATCGGCAATATGGGAAAGCCGACCTCAGATCCGTTCGACACAAAGGTACCGGTTATTTCGACGATTCGAGTCCGTGTCCGACCGCAGGATTCGAAGGAGCAGAACCAACAATCTTATCTTTAAAGGAGCACAAATATCCGCGGTCAAACATCGAGACAAGGCACCGAAAATAAATATCAAACTGTCCCCCAAGAAATCCAGAATGATCAGTTGGCATGAAATGCCATAACTTGAGTTTGGATGATCCGATTGGATTGATTCCAATTCCTAAGAAAAATAGATTCATTGAGGACAAGAATACATGAATGATGTGTGGATAGGCATCATATCGTACAAGTATCTGAAATGCCATATGGAATTGGCATGAACTCAATATGATATGAAACCCGAAACGAACCGGAACACGAACATGAATAAGGAAACAATATATGATCACGTAACGTGATTAAGAAAATGTTAGAGTTCCGAAATACATCTGATATTATGAATACCAGGACCGGGTGAATGTCGAGCCGGACGCCCCGCTGGTGCTTCTCGGCACTCCCGCTGCGCTCGCACTCCCGCTGCGTTCAAGACTCGCCGGTGCGACGACCGGCCGCAGGAGTTAAGACGCGGATTGGCGTTCAAGATTTCACGGTGGCGACAAGATTCATGGTGGAGCAGATCGTTCGATCGGCGGTTCGGCGATCATTGCGGCACAAGATCTATTATACATAGATCGGTCTGACGGTGGTTCAAGATCACTATATTATCAAGACTCGTCAGATTGCACCTTCTCAGACTATATTATACAATATCCACTACTTTATAATCATTCAGTACGCACAAACATATGATAAAACACCAACAATGAATATGTTATCCGAACGACTTCAGATCGATTGTCTCGGCACCGACGGCACCAGATCCGACAAGTTCAGAGCACCCACCGCACCTCGCATCAAGAACATAAGAGTTGTTCCAGAGCACCCGGGCGGCACTCAGACGCAGCAAGAACAGAACATAAGACAGTTCAAGAGGCATCGACGGCACTTCCGAGCAGCGGTAACTCAATATGATTATGATTTAAACCGATAATCTGTTTGTTATTGGATATGTTCTGAATCTGTATGAATTCGGTATATGTATCTGTTGTGATCCGTATCTGCTATGGACTAATGTCCATATCTGAAATGTATCTACATAAGTCTGATCTGACCTTGCATGTGATATGATTCACGTCTGTTCGGAGCTTATATCGTACCTACGGTACGCCCGTCTGATAATAAGATCCGTAAGATAAGTATACGCTCTGTAGGACATGTATAAAGATGAAATACATGTCCAGAGTTACGTAACACCGATATGAATCCGTAAGATAGTATACGCTTTGTAAGACATGTAAGATCACAAAAATACATGTCACGAGGATTACTGTAAGACCGAGTATAGGATTCAGTAAGACAAGTATAAGTTACCATGTACGTATCGGATCAAATACAAGTATGTGCTCAGAAATACCAATTATAAGTTCCATAAGACAATAATAAGTTCCGTAAGACCAGTATAAGTTCCGTAAGACAAGTATATACTCTGTAAGATATGTATAAGATCTGAAATACATGTATAAGATCTGAAATACATGTATAAGTTCTGTAATACATGTATAAAATCCGAAATACATGTATATGCTCCGTAATACCAGGATAAGATCCGAAATACCAGAATAAACTGCAGCTAGTACCGTAGAAGATTAAGTAGACAAGGATAGACTCACGTAAATACAAGTCTGAGATACAAAGTATCTACTGTATAAATATAAAGCGAGGTTCTCCTGTATCGATTAATTTACGTGGAAGTACCTACGGGTATCTCACGTATAAGCTCAGGATAAGGATAAACTCATGAGTATCTCACGAGTACTCCCGTATAGTATAGTATACTTTAACCTAGAGGCTTGTTGGGATGTGATACCAACACAAGTTGAAATATCGAGTAGACAATTGATCAGTAGTACTTACGGTACTCAGTATAAGATTAAGTTCATACCAAATCCAATATACGTTCGTAATCTCGTGATACAACCGGGTACCTTGAACAAGTGTAAACTCATTAGAATAAGTATAAGTTTTGTAAACTCCTCACGGGAGATGTGAGATAGATATAAATACCCATACTGGAGTTAAGTACCTCTGTATAAGCATAGGTTCTGTAACTCTATGGGAGATCGAAATAAGTATAAGTCTGAGACAAGTATCAGTATCAGTTCCGATATGTATGTCATTTGGGAGATCTGAATAAGTATAAGATCTGAATAAGAATAAGTCTGCTATAAGTATAAGATCTGATTGCTTTAAGTATAAGACCCGGATAAGAATAAGTGCTATGAGTATAAGATCCAAATAAGGATAAGTCTGCGCCGTAAAGTGTAATTCTACAGAGTAAGTATAAGATCGGAATGTGATAAGTATAAAGTACGAATAAGCATAAGTCTGTATAAGCCTAAACAATTGTATAAGTTCATTATGTGAATCACACAGATATTCGATGCACATTCATTTATGCATGTTTATGTTTAAGTATAGAAATGTTTCATTAAGCGTAAAGCTTAGTACGGAGTTTTAATCGGGTGTAGGTACGGAGAAGACATCGGCAAACATCCTGCATAATTTGGGCCAACACACTTGTAAGGGTTCACTACATGTAGGTTCCGTGCTCTGATTTGTAATTGTAAAAGTACAATTTTGTATTTGTAAATGGGACTCAGTAAATGGATGTAGATTTTGATTCTGTTATAAGATGTGGGCCATACCCACAGGTACCAGATCGGCTTTTAAAAAAAAAAAATCAGGTAAAGGGTCTCAGTATATGTTCTCGCGTCCCGGAACTCGGTTCGGATCCGCCTTGTCCCGAGTCGGACAGAATCGAAAGTGTGACATTGCGTTACACCACCTGCATTTGTTCGAGCCAGTATAAGAGGCCACCGATTCAAGCAAACAACTTCGAGTTGAAGTCCGTTACCTTACAGATGCTCCAAAACATCTTGTTCCACGGGTTGCCTCATGAGAACCCAAATATGCATCTGACCAACTTCCTTGAAGTCTGCGATACGATCAAGTACAATGGAGTTACTGAGGAGGCACTCAGGTTGAGGCTTTTTGCGCTCGCTAGAGAGTGATAGAGCGAGCATTGGCTATGAGTGTGCAGATTCCATTACCTCATGGAATAGGTTAGTGCAAAATTCTTGACAAGTTCTTCCACCCTCGAAAATTGCTGCTTATTGCAAGAGATAAATACTTTTGAAGCGACTAAAGGGGGGAAGGGAGCACAGCGGAGGCATGGGGCAGTTTCCTGAGTACTAAGAAAGTGCCGCGTCGCAGGACTAACCAGGATGGATGCAGGTCATACTTTCTTATAATGGTCTAAGGAGCATAAGCTTCGACGATGATTAATGCCTCGGTGGAGGATCCACGATGAAAACCACGAGACCAAGCTTATGAAATCTTAGAGAATCTGTGACAATGTCTCATCGATGCTTTAGAGAGAAGTTACAGGTAAGCGAGTGGTGGCACGGATAATGGGTCTCATAATACGGCGGTTAATCATGTGGCCACGGTATTCATGATTAAATAAGACGGCAAAGGCTGCGAATGCCATACGGACCAGCCCATGGGAGTTGTGGTCTGTGGAGGGAGCGACACAATAGCACGAGTGTCGGTCGAGGAAACCCAGCCAGTGAAGCGAGGCCCGATGCGATATCGAGGTTCAATCAGATAATCAAGTGGCAAGGGCGTTATGGGAAACAAATTATCAAAAATCAAAGTCAAGGCGAGGGTAGGCGCGATATTGAGTCGAGCGGTCGAAACGATCAAGGGTATGGATGGAGGAATAGTGAAACGTATGCCATCGAAATAGAGCTAGTAGAATCACCTCACGAGAAAAAGATTGGATTCCAGAACAAGCTCTTGCCTGAGATATTAACCTTCACGCTCTGCTTTCATAGATAAAGACTAAAGCGAATATGCGGCGGCGAGCAACTTGATTGAACAATGGCAGCCTGGCCCGAAATTTGGAGTACAAATGGGTCAAATGGCAAACCTATTGACCGAAAGGCAACCGGGTTCCTTACCAAGCAACTCATAAGTAAACCCGAGAAGAGATGGGAATGAACATGTCAAGCGATTATCAGCGAGTAGTAAGAAATTTGGAGGCGAGGGGCGATCCGATTATAGGAAGTAGTGAAAGTCCATCCCGACCAGTCGGAATGATCTTTGCAAATAAGACGACTTAATGAGAAGCGGTCGGCGGAGAACTCTGCTAGCAGACCCGGCCTATGATTTCCTTACCCTAGCGTCTAAGAAACATAAGTTGGACAAGCGGTTCACTAGAATTCATGGGCGTGTTCAAAAGTTACACATCAATATCCGGTTCTTTGTGCCTAGAGCAAATGCCCGGTTATGTGAAATTTATGAAAGACATTCTTTCGAAGAAGATTGTTTGATTTGAAGATTAACTTAAGCGAAGAATGTGAGTGCATACTTGAGAGAAAGGCTGCCCTGCTCAAAGACCCGACCGATTTCACTATCCCGTGCACTATTGGAAATGCTATCTTTGAGAGGGCCCTATGTGATTTGGGTGCCAGCATTAATCTCATGCCCTTATCCATTTTCAAACGTTTGGGGTTAGGTGAGGCCCGCCCGACTACAGTCACACTTCAGCTCGCCGATAGATCTTTGAAGCATCCAAGAGGGGTAATAGAAGATGTCTTAGTAAAAGTCGACAAGTTTATTTTCCCCGCGGATTTCATTGTATTAGATATGGAAGAAGATAAAGAAATGCACCCATAATGCCGTTGGTATTTCTTATTTGACGGCGATGATTGATGTCGGAGAGGCGAAATTGAGAGTGCGGGAAGATGAAGTCAAGTTCCAGCGTGTTTGAACGATTGAGACATCGTGAAGTGATACTGCTTCATGGCGAAATAGTAGAGGCTATAGTGTCTAGCCAATTGGTCCTCATGAGCCTTTGGAGGGATAACTAGTGGAGAATGATGAGCCTAAGCGAAGGCGAGAAGAATATGTTAAATGGATGGACTCTTTCGAGACACGATAAAGAAGGGAAATACTTGATCTCTGGGGAGGTTAAAACTCTCCGTTCCATCGGTTGAACCACCTAAGATGGAACAAAAACCTTTCTTAGGAGCCGCGAGTAGCCATGCCTTGGAGTAGCATCTACCTGCATTGATCATCTGTGTTTGTCGTTGGCGAACTTGGGGAAGAGAAGTTGGCTTGAGGGTCATGAGATCCTGAGCATGCCTCGGATGGTCTCTAGCCAGTTTAAAGGGATTCGCCTTCCTATGTGCATGCATCGTATTCCCTACTAGAGAGGAGTGGACATAAACCTTTAGTGGAAGCGTAGAGGAGGTTGAATCAGGCAATGAAGGGTGATCGAAGAGTTTAAAATGGCTGAATCTTTGGGGTGATTTATCCATTGGGCGTTGCATGAACAAGTCGGAGTTCAATGGCTGAAAGAAGGGAGGAACAAGCATCATCAGGCTGAAAATAACATCTTACTTTACCTTCTCATTGATTCTTAGGGTGGAGGATTTGTATTGATTATCGGAGGCCCGAACAAAGCCACTCGAAAGATCAAACTTTTCCATTCTGGTTTCTAGATCGGATCTTTGGATGGATTAAGCGGTCATGAATACTATTGCTTTTGGATGGATATTCCGGCTACAATCAAATTGCTATAGCCAGCCAGAGGGATCGGGGAGAAGGCGACATTCACTTGTCGTATGGGACATTCGCATTAGGCGGATGCCCTTTGGGTATGTAATCGCTGGCACTTTCAGCGATGTATGATGGCCATTTTCTCAGACGCCAAATTTGAGAAGACAATCGAGATCTTCATGGACGATTTTTCAGTATTGGGCGATTCTTTTGACAACTGTTTGGAAAACTTGAGATACGTGGCTGCAAGGTGCGAGAGACCCGATCTTGGTAACCGATTGGGAAAAGTGCCATTTTATGAGTCTGAGGAGTGTGTGCTCGGGCGCCAGTTTCGGCGCAGGGATGGGGTCGGCCAGGCCGAAGGTTGGCGCAATTAAAGAAAGGATCCTCCACCTCGTAGTCAAAGGGTTAGAAGCTTTTTAGGGCACGTTGGATTTTACAGGCGCTTCATAAAGTTTCTCGGATTACCAAAACGTTTTGTCTAACCTTACGGTCGAAGGATCCGTTGAGTGCGAATTGATGTTGCGTGCATTTTCAATGTTGAAGGATAAGTTGATCTCAGCTCCTATCGTCGTGGCTCCAGATTGGTCTTTTCCTTTTGAACTTATGTGTGTGCGACGATTTGCGATTGAAGGCTGATCTTGGAAGCGAAAGCGAGAGAAAATTTTCCAGTAATCTACTATGCGACGAGAACTTTGAATGATGCTCGGTTGAACTCGCCCTCTGAGAGAAAGAACTTTTGGCTATTGTCTTTTCTTTTGACAAATTCAGGCCTTATCGATTGACGCAAGGTAAGTAGTCACAGCGATCGTGCCGCATTAATACTTGATGACTAAGAAAGGCAGCGAACCTCGATTAATCCGATGCGGGTTCTTTTCTTGCGAAATTTGATGTTGAGATTAAAGACAAGAAGGCGAAAACCTATTGGCGGATCATCTTTCAGCGATTAGAAGGGGCGAGGAGATAATGCTCGATGAATAACAATTTCCGGATGAAACTCCCAGCTATTAAGAAGACAAGGGGCGGAGTTCCATGGTTATGGATTATGTGATTATTGGTAGCGAAGTAATTACTCAGTCTTAACTATCAACGAGAAAAAGAGGTTTCAGCATGAAACACTACTATTGGGAGAGCCAATTCGCTGGAACTTCTTATTTGTCCGGGTGATTAGGAGATGTGTGCAGAAGATGAGGAAATGCACGATGATACGAGACCCTTTGTCACGCTCTAGGTGGTGGACATTTGGTGGCAGGAAGGCGGCGGGTGCTTGTCGGGAGTTTTCTTGTTTGTATTGAAAGATGCTCATCAATTGCTTTCCACCAGACAAATGTCAACGAATGGGAAACATTTCTAGAAAGGACGAGCCACCCATGCATCCCATTTCGAGTGCAGAATTGTTTGACTTATAGGGGATAGGATTTCATGGACCATTTCATCAGATAACAACTTGTACATCTTGTCGGCAAGAGACTATGTCTCAAGTGGGTTGAAGCACCACCCGCACCAACGATGCCAAGGTCGCGGGCTCAATTTCTTCAGCCTACATATTCTCACGATTTGAACCCTCGAGTAATCGATCACGTATAATGGTACTCATTTCTACAATAAGGTGATTGAAAGGTTTTGCAAAGTATGGGTGCGCCATCGCACATCTTCTTTTGCATATCACCCGCACCAAACAAGTGCTGAGGTGTCAAATCGAAATTAAGTCTATTCTGAGAAGACAAGCACGCTCCGTGAAGGATCGGGTCTAAAAAGATCAAAGATGCACCCGCATACCGCACAAACATAAAACTCCTTCGGTATGTCTCCTGCTCAGACTCGTATGGCAAAGCATGCCATCTTCCACAATTGAGCGATCGGCCTGGTCGGCAACTCTGGCTAGCTGAATATGGACGCTGGGCGCCACCGGGTGAGAAGCAAATGC
This sequence comes from Tetrastigma voinierianum, assembly GCA_016808115.1. NCBI lineage: Eukaryota > Viridiplantae > Streptophyta > Magnoliopsida > Vitales > Vitaceae > Tetrastigma > Tetrastigma voinierianum. The sequence continues at coordinate 590,675 of JAEQBH010000518.1, forward strand.
TACAAACCAAGAACCAGATGAATCTCAGAACTGCTTATGAAAATGCCCGTATTTACAAGGAAAAGACAAAAGCCTGGCATGATAAACACATCACCAGGAAGGAGTTCACGACAGGACAACAAGTTCTCTTGTTTAATTCCCGCCTAAAACTCTTTCCGGGGAAATTGAAGTCTAGATGGTCCGGTCCTCACGCGACTGCTTTTTCACATGGTGGGGCAGGTTACACATCCCGAGAAAGCGCATTCACAGCCACCACCTAATGGTTGAAGCCGATGGAGGCGAGTTTCTTGTAGACAAGGTATCATCTTGGACCACATCAAACGGCGGTAGTAAGCTTATCATAAGAGCTCGGTTCCCTTGTTACCATTGAGATTCGTACGCCGAGCTAACGACATTAAACATAGCGCTTCTTGGGAGGCAACCCAAGTTTTTTCTTGAACTTTTACCTTCTCTGAGTGACATTTTTCTTGTTTGTCTTCAGTGATGTTGGTTTGCTGGTTTTGTCCGTAATCGGTATCTCTATTTGGTTGTGTACTTTTTGCGGACTCGCGAACTACAGTAATGAGTGACTGGGCTTATGCGCAGCACATAAGTCCGTAGAGTCATGGTTTACAAGAGGGGAGGGTCACTTAGACATAGGCTAGCCATCAGGTAAATTTTTTGAAGTTTTTCTTCGAACGTCAGCGACATTGGTATACAACGCCGACGCCAAAATTGGCCCTTCCCCGAACGCGTCAGCGATTGAGGATTCAACGTACGCGACGCGATTTTGAGTACCCGAACGTCGCGACGTTGATTTCCAACGTCACGACGTTGAATTTTCCACTCTCTGGAACGTCGCGACGTGAGATATCAACGTCGCGACGTTGATTTTTAGCAGTCTCTGGAACGTCGCGACGTGAGATCCAACGTCGCGACGTTAGTTTTGCACCTCTCTGGAACGTCGCGACGTTGGTATACAACGTCGCGACATTGGCTATTACTATTCTCTTCCTGAACGCCACGACGCCGCTTCCCAACGCCGCTGACGTCAGGAAAACCTATTTTCGTGAACGTCGCCGACGTCGCTCGAACGCCGCCACGTCAGCTCGCTTTAAGAATTCACACAACCCATTTTGCTCTTTCACCCCGGTGATCCACCCTAACCGAACCCTAGCCTCACTACCCACCAAGACACCCCACCCCTTGCCGGAGCGCCATACCACACCTACGGAGGCCCAGATTTCGCCTCGACACCCCGCGCACACCACCCACTCATCACCGTCCCTTCCACCGCCTGAACACATTCCCTCACACCAGTCTAGCCTCCATGTTTAGGCTCCAAGAGTTCGCTCAGGGTTCGTGTTAGTCTAGAGTTCGCCTTAGGTTCGCTAGGTCTAGGAGTCACATTTAGAGCACATTTCGGGCCTGGGGAGTTCGCATTAGGGTCACAATGGGTGCACTCTGTGTTCGTCATTGTCTCTAATCTAACCGGGGGTGCCACATTGGTGCTATTTCCTCACATTACCCTACCAGCGCCCTAGTTCGTCCCTATAATCGAAAAAAGCGCGAACCGCCACTGCTTGGCCTGGCCCACGAGGACCCGACCCCAAATTACGATGTCACGCGCTCGAATGAGGGTGTCGCCGACCGTTCGCACCATATGCAAGAACCGGGCCATTTATCAATGGCGGCTGGCTTTCACCCACTCGATGACTTTTTTTCGAAGAAGTGACAATAGCGGCTAAGGGATGGCGAAGCTTGTGCCAACCACCTCATTCACCGCGATGCGAGGTGGTGCAAGAGTTCTACGTCAATCTCGCCTCCCACGCTCCTTAAGAAAGTGCGCTGAGGGGGGAGTATTGGCTCGACTTCAAAGGCGGAGTCGATCAATAGCGCTATTATAGTCTAGGATCATGTCCCTCCGAGCCGCCTCGACGGCTTTACGAAAGAATCCGAATACACCCCGAGGTCATTCGGGTCTTGACTAATGGTCGGGTGAGTGGAAAATTAACAACGAGGGCCATGCAGTCCATTTCAAGGCCAAACATTTGGCCTTTATCCCTAAGGTATGGCATCACTTCATCACGTCACGTCTCGTCCCACACGAACGTGTGTGAAGTGACAACAAGCGCAGTTCCCGCTTCTCAACTATGCCATCATACAGATATACCTTGATGTCAAGGTGTTATGAGATGCTATCCTCCAGGAACTCCGGACGCCAAAATGAATTTAGGGCACCCTTTCCTCATCTTCGACTTATGCAAACGAGCCGGGGTGCCCCTCGACGACAATGAGACGTGGCTATTGACCCCATTAAAGCCATATCCGGCTAAGAGGGACAAACCGGTGTCCAAGACCCGAGGGCTCACGACCGGCCATGCGCCGACAAGGACGAGCTTCATGACTATCAGGCTCGTTTTGGACTCCTGGGCGATCCCCAGGAGGACATTGACCAGTCCTCGTCTCTTCCACCTCCGCCACCACCACAGCAGCCCCCGACGGCGCCCCTCCAAATTCTCACCGACCCCGAGGACCCTAAGTACCTCACCTCATCAGCTTTGATGCATTCTCGTGACGACCCGTGATAACCGCGGTCCTCATCACACAGATATGGAGGCACTTCAGGCCGAGAGCGCGTGATCGTGGTCGGGCCAATCAGCCACCATTTTCAAAGAGCAGCAAATTCCATGTGCCCGTGATTGCACACCTTCTTGCTTTCCACTACCACACCACCACCACCAGTTGATCACTGTGGGAGTTCTCTTCACCCTTTATCGTTGCTTATCGCGCTGAGGACACTAGCTATTTTGTTCGTGGGTGGGGGTGTGATCGTTGGTTAGATATGTTTAGTTTTGTTTTGATTTTCGTATTATGTTTGGGTTTTGTTTTACTCGTATTTGTGTAGTATTTTTTTGTTTCGTTTCAAGCATGTTAGTTTCAGAGCTCAAGTAGTTGCGCTTACTTTTTTTTACTTTAATTTGATGAGTCGTGTTGCTTTTGTTTATGGTGTGTCGTGTCATTCTTATACATAGTAGTTTCATGTGTTGATAGTTGTGTATGTGTGCCATGTTGAGAGTCAAGGATCACTTTTGGACCGAATTCACTATTGACATGGAAGAACGGATGCACATGATGTTTGATGCTCGGTAATTAGGTTGAATAGGTGGGAAGGCTTAGTGAACCACTTCCGGCAATAAGAAACCACTAATGACCCTATCACATTCACACACTAATGACCTTCAGGGTATGCATAAGTGCCAAAACCAACTACTTAAGTTCAACAACCCTTGGGATGCTAACCACCTAAGTGATGAGACACCTGGCACAAAAAAGAGATTGCATCGAGCCCCAACAAAATAAATGAAAAAAAAAGGAAGAAAAATAGATAAGAGTATTTAGACACAGAATAAGTGGGAACTTCCAATCAGAATCCCGGGCACAATCCGAGGGGCCTTTCAAAGCATAATGCCCTGAGCCAACTGGCCGGGAGTCATTGACTTCACTGCCCGCTACATGGGATGTAAGATGAAGTCTCCCCACGCCTAGGGGCCCTAGGCTAGCGGCGTTCGGTGAAGTTCGAGGGAACCGAATGCCCTATGTTCTTAACCAACCTGGGGAGTCACCACCGATCCTCAAAGTACATGAACACTTACGAACTTACGGGCACTAGTTTTGTTCGTTAAGGAGTAGCTATGGTTAGGCATGAAAACGGTGCATGTATCCTTTCGTAGAGTTAGCCTTTCTCCCAACCAGGCAAGTCGAACTCAAGCTCGGGGGTGTCTAACCTAGGTATACACTGTAGGTCATTCATTCGACGCATGTGGTCCTTGGGAAAGGCTATTGAATACCATGGAATTCGAGGCACTAGTCACTTTTACCTATTTCAACTCTATAGTTCTTCTCTCGAAAGCCGAACACCTGTGCATCCCGTGAATTTCAAACAAACGCCACAGCAGTGAGTCTGGCCCAATTTGATCCTCTACTTTTCAGCATGTGCATCGCTACCCTCGTGTTAGACTTTAGTACATAGAGTGGGAGTTAGGTTTAGAGTCAGTTCTTGCTTGGGGACAAGCAAGAAACTAAGTTTGGGGGTGTGATGAGTGCCTAAAACACTCATATTATACCCGCGTCGGTTTTTCATTTTCACGTTTTTTTTTATAGTTAATTTCATAGTTTTTGTGGCTAGACTCAATTGTGACACGTGTGGACGCAGTGCATCAGAGCAAAAAGGCAATATCGAAGCAATTTTGGAGCATAAGGAGTGCATTGCATGAAGAGGTCCGAACGCCGCGACGTCCCAACGCCACGACGCCCCCATCGCCAGGATCGCGCCCCAACGCCGCGACGCTGGGTCAACCACCGCAAGTCATCGCCGCAACGTCGCGACGCCTCAACGCCGCGACGTCAAGGCGAAGCTCCCGCTTCTCAACATTAAAAGCAAATGGAGGCGCGGATTTGGGGTATCGGGAAACGTACGGTTTAGGGCACGGAAATCAGAGCAACAGCGACATCGATCTGGAAGAAGAGCCCGTGATTTGTATTGTTTCTTCATTTTTTTTGACAATAGAACTGATGTTTTATATATTACACATTAGTATTTTATTAGTCAGTATGTTCTAAATTTCTACCTATGGTGCTGTTGAACCCTATCATATTTTCATGGATTAAAGATCAGTAATTTATATTATTCATTTGTTTATAAATTGTTTGAAACTGCCTTATATCTATAATTCATTTACATGGTGATGTCTGGCCAACATTAGCATAATCATACTGGAGATCCGAGATTCGAGAGATGAGGGTATTCAGGGATCTGAGTAGAGCAATCTTCAGTTGATTCGGTTAATAGAGATATTCCGATCCTGGAGGGTGGTACTTTTGAGTGGTAGAGTTTAAGCGCTTCGGAATACCGAGTTGGGGTAGAGATACACTCTATTCACGAAATAGGCGGATATACCTCGAGAGAGGATATCTCGTAAGTAAGATCTCCTCGCCATCAACAAATTATAAATACATTGAATAATAGCATCTTTAATAAATAATCCATCGAAAGTGACAGGGGGAAACATAACCCTAGTCTTCAATACACAGTAATTCATTAAGATCGATAGTTTAGTTGAAATTCACACATTTGATTTCTTTCTCACAATACGTTTATTCAGATAATATCTAAAAAGCACATCTTTGTATTCAATTCTCCTGTCCCCGTGGATCGATATCCGTACCTTTGGTACACTATATTACTTGGGGCGACGCGTGCACTTGCGCACATAGGCGTATATTTTACACACCACGCTTCGCCTCGTCACTCTATCTTTCGGGATCATTCGAGGTGGCCGATTTCAATCCACATTTATCGAGGATATGAGCCATTGTTATGAAATTTTTGGACTTCATTATGTTTCTATTGGATGTCATACTACGACATACCCTTCTAACTTCGCCTTTACTATCTTCAAGTCAAACGTTCAGACTTCGTCTTCTGCATATTAGGCGTTCAGACTTCGCCTTTTGCCTTTCGGATCTCAGGCATTCAGACTCCGCCTTTGCTATCTTCATTTCAAATTTCAGGCATTCAGACTTTGCCTTTATATGGATCAGATGTTCAAACTTCATCTGCATCACATTTACTAGCATCGTAGATCAGACATTCAAACTTCATCTTCTGCAAATTAGGCGTTCAGACTTCGCCTTCATATGGATCAAATGTTCGAACTTCATCTGCATCACATTTGCTAGCATCACAGATCAAACGTTCAGACTTCGTCTTCTGCAGATCAGGCATTCAGACTTTGCCTTCATATGGATCAGATGTTCAGACTTCATCTGTATCACATTTTCTAGCACCGCAGTTCAAACATTCAGACTTCATCTTTTGCATATCAAGCGTTCAAACTTCGCCTTCATATGGATTAGATGTTCGAACTTCATCTATATCACATCGGTTGAAGACCAGCCTAAATGTTCGGGACGTCTTCGCAGATCGTGCCTCGTGATTCGCCTCTCATATGGATCGATGTTCAGACTTAACTGCGATCAATGCAGTTAGCACCGTTAGCTTGAGACGTTCAGACTTCGTCTTCTATGAATCAAGCGTTTAGACTTCGCCTTCATATGGATTAGATGTTCAGATTTCATCTACATCACATTTGTTAAAGACAACAGATTGTATGTTCGTGCCGTTTTCCGTGATATCGTGCTCGCATTTACCCTTTATATGCATCAAATGTCTCGCACTTCATCCGCAGACTTCACATTCACTAGCACAACAGATTAGGACGTTCGTACTTCGCCTTCTCTCGCATATCGTGCCCAGACTTCGCCTTCATACTTCGGATCGATGCTCGTGACCCCATCTCAGATCTACATTTGCTAGCACCGCAATTAGACGCCAGACTTCATTCTCGTGATATCAAAGCGTTCGTGACTTCACTTACCTTCAAGATTCACAAAGTCGTTTAGGCTTCGCCTTTGTGTTTCCTCATTTCATGCCAGACATTCTGATGCCTTCACCATAGTTCAGACTCTCAGATTTCATCTTTATCAAAGATATCGCTACCAATATTCATGGTTGTTGTCATCACACACTTTGATCACATGGTTTATTTCGGTTGTCGTACTCTCCGCTCGCTTAGCCTCACGAAGCCTACGATGAAAGGCTGATCGCATATTAAATAAGCAAGATGACCATTTATCACCCATGTGGTCAGACTGATTGTTTGTTTTAGGTTTGATATAGGTCTCACCTTTGGGAGGACCTTTCTCTAGAGAGAACTGATCTATGTCATACTTTGTCGACTTTGCGTTGTTTTTTGGTCTCTCGTTGTTTGCTTTCGAAGGTTTTTTAACTCATTTTACCGCCAGCCAGAATTAGTGTTCTTTAAGCGACACTGTGTCTCCTTATTCTTCGATAGTTCATCTCGCTTTCACTCACTTTTCACATTTTCACTTAATTCCACTATTCACATTCGCTACATTCATGAATTCTATCGAAGACGGACATATTTGTAAACCCAAAAATTTGCTCACACATTATTTTTATTATTATTATTAAATTTTACTTTTTGATTTTGTTTTTATTATTATTTTTTATTTTTTTATTATTTTCTTTTATTTTCTTTTCTTTTTCAAATCCCCTCATTTCCCTACTCTCTATTTCTCTCTTCTCTCATCCCCTATGACCATACCCTACCCAACTATCCCCCCTCTCCTTCTCCTCTCCTTCCTCTCATGTTCTCTTCTGATCTCCTTCTCCTCTCCTCCTTCTCTCATAATTCTCTCCTTCCTCTCCTGATTCTCTCCTGCAACCCCCCCCCCTTCTCCTCTTTCTTTCTCTTCCTGCTTCTCATACAGCCCTCTTTTTTTTTTTCTTTTTTTTTTCCTCTCCTCCAGCTCCCTCTCTTCTTCTTCTTCTCTTCTCCTACTCTTCTTCCTCTAGTTTTCTTATTCTCCCCATTCTCATCTTTCTTCTTTTTTTTTTCCTCATCAATTTTTATTCTTAAAAGAAGCAAATTCAAACAAACATCATAAAAGTAAAAGACTCATACCTTCTTTTTTTATTTTTTATTTTTTCTCATGTTGTCAACACTCTTTACACATTTTCTTTTATATATATATATATATATATATATATATATATATATATATATATATATATATATATATATATTTGTGGGATTGGAATTTTTCTTTTATAGGCTATTATGATATTCATGTATGTTGATATGAATAATTGTTGCTAAAAGAAATTTGGTGTAATTACCTTGAATCTTGCATTTTTCTCTTACTTTATTGTATTTAAGTTTATTTTGTGTTATTTATGTGTAATTATATTTTTGTGTATTAATAGCTAACTTGAAAAATTTTACATAGACTTTAGGTTGTCAAATATTAAATTATAAGTTTTTTTAGATATAGTATAGATTTTAATATGTAAAATTAGTCTTGAATAATAGAAAATTAAATTTTATAATATTTGAATGTAACCTAAGTTATCACTTTTGGAATTGTTAATTGACATAATTTTTATTTAATTTAGTGCATTTGAATGTTATAATTTTATTTTGAATTAAAGTGCTAAATTATTAAATATTCAATTAAGATACAACTCATTGCTTAGTTCATTGGGCTTCAAATTTCAACCTATTGGGCTTTAAGCCCATTGCTTCTGCCTCCCCATCACCAGCCCAACCTATTGGGCCAAGCTTCATTAGCTTCTGGTGCCCAACCCATTGCTTAGTTCCCCCATAAATCTAGGCCCAACCCATTAGTTAAAGCCCATTAGTCTAGGCCCAACATAATTAGACTTAACCCATTAGTTGAAGTCCATTAGTTTAGGGCCAACATAATTAGGTTCAACCCATTAGATTAAGTTCATTAGTCTAAGCCCATCAAATTAGGCCCGACTCATTAGTCCAGGCTCAACCCTTTAGTTTTAGCCCATTAGTCTAGACTCATCAAATTAGGCTCAACCCATTAGTTAAAGCCCATTAGTTTAGACCCAACATAATTAGACTCAACTCATTAGTTCAAGCCCATTAATCTAGGAACAACATACTTAGGTCTCAACCAATTAGTTTAAGCCCAATTTATTTAGGTCTAATATATTAGACCTAACCCATTAGCCTAGGTCTAACATACTTAGGTCCGATCTATTATAACTCATTTACTTAAACCCAACCCATTAGGTTTAACCCATCTAGGCCCAACCCCTTAGGTTAGTTTACCGACCCTTTAGGTCATTCAACCAAGCCTTTGGCCATGTATTCTGATCATCTCTTTAGCTCGTCAAATTTCCACCTTTAATTTATTAAATTTCTCATTTTCTAAAATTCATTTTGTTTCAATTTAATCTTAAAATTCAAGTCTTCCAAAAATTCAAGTACTAAATTTTCATTTATCAATTTTTTTTTTAAAATTTAAATATCATATTTTCAAAAATTCAAATTCACATTTTCTTTTCTTCTAAAATTCAATTTTTCAACTCTAAAATTCAATTCCCTTAATTTTCAATTTCATTTTCTTCCTAGTTTTCATTTTTTTTCAATTCACAAAATTCTCAATTTCAAAAATTTAAGTGTCATAATCAAAAAATACGAAGTCTCCTAATTTCCAATTTCAAATTTTAAAGTTTCCAATTTCAAATTTACAATTTCTCAATCCCAAAATTCAAAGTTTCATAGTTGAAAAATTCAAATATCTCAATTTTTAATTTCAAAATTCTAAATTTCAAATCTCAAATTTATAAAATTCAAGTTCTTAATTTAAAAATTCAATTTCCAAAATCCTCACCTAAAATTCCTCAAACTTCAAATCTATTTCAAAATTCTCACTTCCGGTTCTCAAACTTTCAATTTTCAAAACTTACATTTCAAATCAGTTTTCAAAAATTTCAAACACGTAATTTATTATATAGTTCCTATAAAATTGAATCTTGTGAAGTTAATTTGTGTAACATATAAATAAGCTCAGATTGGGGCACGACATCTCATGTATCATTTTAACAAATAATTCGACTTTTAATCTATAACCGTTTTTTTTAAAATTTTGTTATTTATTTGTCATCTACATGATTTATTGGTATCCGTAATCAATTAATTGATTGTCACAGTTCCCTAAACTTGTTTAGTAGAGACTGTTTTTATACAGGCTTAGAGGGGTGATACTGGCCACCACCGTATCTTCTCGATAAGTAACATGACCCTCTCGACTGACTCGTTTTTCATGAACACGTCTTTTTCTAAATAAGGAGTCACACTAGAGATTTATTTCTTATTTTGTTTTTCCTTTAAAAAAAATAACTAAAATAAGTTATGACTCCAAAAACCATTTTTTTTTAAATGGTTTTTCAAAGAAAAAAAAAAGGAAAGCGAGACTCACCATCGACTGGGGACGCACGTGAAAAACGCCGGACAACAGTGGTGTTGTTCGTCGTCTTGTTGAGGCTTTTTATCTGTATGGGGGCAATTTAGACATGTAAGATAGATTTGATCAACACATATCAAATTACGACACACAAGTAAAGCAATCGGAGTTGCGCATATTCTTAGTCATTATTTTATCAAATTTATGCGCTTTATGCCGATTATTATGCCATTAACCTAAATATCGTTTCATCTGTATGATTTTTAAATTTTTATTTAGATTCAATCATTGATCTATTGCAAGTTTGAATCAATAATATTATTTTTCCTTTCAAAAATAAAAAATAAATAAATAAAAAGAGTTTTATTTGGTAAGGAGAGGTGATTTTTGGCCATTTTTGATTTAAAATCACCTCCTTACACTTCTTTCTATCATTTTTTAAAAATACTTTTTTCTATCATTTTATTTCTCAATAAAATGTTTAAGCTACACATATTTATAGACCTAGGTTTTCATTTGTATTTTCGCGATTTCGTCATCGCCTTTCGTTACTACGCTATTGCTATTTTAAGATGACATTTCGCTTTTCGGGCCGTCTTCACGAATGCCATTCAGGGGCGCGATCGACTAAACGGACAAAGATATCCGATCGATATAATAAATCAAATCCAACATTATAAGATATACAATTGAAATAATTATTCTAATACAATACAGTAATCTTAAAATACATGCGCCAACTATAAAATGTGTTACGTGCTCTCGTTCAATTCCATTACGCTTATTAACCTAAATATTGTTTCATCTTCTATAATTTATAGTGAATTTGATTTTGAATTTCTATCAATATATTGCTAGTTTGAATTTATAAAATTATTTTTTCCTTAAAAAATTAGCACTTAAAATCAATTTATTAAGTTTAAATCTATTTTTTATTTTCCTTCAATTTTTTTCCTTCCACTTTCTCTCTCTATTTTCTTCCCTTAATACTTTACAAATTCTAAACAAATCGTAAAAGAAAACAAAAGGGAGGAAAAGATCGGTGCACTTCAAAGTTCAAATAGTGTCTTTCTAGATAGTTTCATCTATTTTTTTTAACCTGTAATACTTTGTTCTTACAATGATCTAATGGTTCTCCCATATACCTATTTCACTTTTTTACCACTTTAGCTGGGTGTAATGATTCCATGTATTTGGATATTATCTTATCACTCATATTCCTCATTGGAAACAAAATGGAATTATAAATTCCATGTTTTGTTTTTTTTATAATTAAACAATTTAGTTATAATGTAATAAATTATTTTCATTTGGACATGAACCCGAGACCCCTCTTTTTTATGCCCTAACTATTTAAATATTAAATATTTTATCATATGAGTTAAACATGATCAATGAGATTATAAATTTTCTCAAATTAAAATAAATTAAAATTCTAAATTTCCTTATTCAATTAAACATTTTCAAAGCTTACCACCTCATAAGTCATAATAATTGTTTCCTTTATTTCTTATCATATTTCAACATCTTGCTTTGGCTTATTATCAACTTTTTTTTTTTTTTCTCATTATCTTTGATTAGTTTGGCATTTAGTATAAGGCAAGATTCGGATGGATTTTCTCGTGTACCTGTCCTACCCTTTGCTGCCCCACTACCAACCTTTTTTATGACAGCACCTGCCCTACAACCTAATCGGGTCTTTAATAGATTTGTGATTGTTTTCACTTTTCCTACTCAGAATCGGTTTCATCCATCCCACCACAAATATTGACATATAATAATAGTAAAAAACTATTTTTAATAAAATATGTTATAAAAATTATCATTTTTTTTTATTTTTTATAAAATATATTCATTTTTATATAATTAAAATTTTAAAAACAATTTTTTTAAAAAAATTAAAATTAAATTAAAAGCTAACTCGACCCATTTAATTTTTTTAAGGGTGATTTGATTTAAAGACTTTTTAAAAAAACAACCTTCATCAATTTTTTTACCTTATTTTAAGAATAATACCTTATTGTTTTATTGTAAAAATAATCATTTCTTTTATAAGACTCATAAATAAATGGAATTATAAATGATATTTTTGTCTAAATGATTTATTCTTCAAGAAGAATATGGCAAAGTTAGATATATTTAATTTGGATTATTTGAGGGTTTTTAATAAGGCATAAATGAAGAGGGTTTGATTGGATTGAGAGTCAATTAAAAATTTAAAACCAAACTCAAACATGAAGTACATGAATCCAAATACAACCCAACTCAACCAAACTTTCAACCCTATGACATCAAGTTGAACTATAATTATGAAATTCTGGTTGATTTTATGTTATTGGGTTAGGTCTTATGGACCAAATTGAGTTAAAAAATTTATTAAATTACAAAATTATTTAAGAGCTATGTATGAATCACATGAGGATTTATTTAATGAAATATAAATAAGGAAAAAATATTTCAAATGCATTATCTTCAAAAAAAAGCATCATCCATGGTTTTGAATAGTAGTGATAGTCGGTGGCATAAGTTTGATATTTTTAAATATATTTATTTTTATTCTAATTTAAATAATTATCTTTTTTTTTTCTTTTTTTTAGGCTTCAAAGCAAAAAAACTTTCGAACCTTTCAAAAACCCAAATTATCACTGCTTTTTTATCAAAACAAACTCAAAATCATAGAACACACAAAAACAATGAAAAAGAGAGAGGCTATCATTCTCTAGTATATAAATGAAAAAACAATTTGAGTAGACAATGCAATTGAAGTAATCGATGATGACGGAATTGAACATTGTACCCGGAAATCCGAAACCCAAAACCTAAAAATAAAAAAAATAACATGGAAGAAATCATTATGAAAGAATTGAATGAGTGTAGTTGAAGTACTTAGTCTAGTCTAATTTAGTATATAGAATAACACTTTTATAAACCAAGGATCGAAATATTAATTTCGATGGATATATCGGTATTTGAATTTTACGGATATATCGGATATATCAGAGATATATCGGTGGATATTTTTACATGAATATTGATATATCAGGAATTAATAAAAATACTTTAAAATTCATAAAAATATTTTCTAAAAATATAAAAATGACATTAATAATCAAATATATACATTGAAATTATATTACAATAAGCTTTAATCGAAAATGAAAATCGATGTGGCTACATTATAAAATTTGATAGAGGAATCACACGCTGATAAAAGCAATCTTCATCTGAGATGAGTGTTTGATAATATTGATTATAGAATAGAGCATATCGTGTATAAATGTCTTGACTTGTATCATGCTTTTCCATGGATAGGAAGTCGGGGTTTATCCATCACTCGTTTAAAATATTAACTAATATGAAAGAATTAATTTATTAATATATTATTACTAATTAAACTAATTTAAAATATAGAAAACTTTATATAATACTATAAATTTATAATATGTATACACAATATTAACTAATATATAACTTGATTTCAAATATTAACCAACATGAAATGTTAATTTATTAATATATTATTACTAAATTGACTAATTTAAAATATGAAAGTATCATATAAACTATCACAAAGATAAAAAAAAATTGGAGTGAAATAAAGATTAGATATGGATAGATAGAATTTGTGATCAAATGAAATAATTTTAGAGGTATTTATAGATTATTTTTTTTGGGTCAAAATAGTCGTTGGGTGGTAAAAAAATCTTTTTTATTTAATTATAGCCGTTGGATTTAATATTTGTGTAGATCTGACTATTATATCTTATTTAAACTATTGGAATCAATCCATAACCGTTAGATCAAGTCAGAATTTTAAATCTGACCGTTTGTATCTCCGATATATCCCAATATATCCTGATGTTCCCCGACATATCTTCAATATATCTTCTATATTTTATTGAAAAATTAAATTAACGTGCTCATGTATCACATACCCAATATTTCCACGATATATCGGTTCAAAACCGATATATCGGTGATATATCGTCGATATTACCGATTTTTTCTCGATTTTTTTATCAATCGATTATTGATGATCGATATCGTTTTGATCCTTACTGATATCCAATATATCGAATATTTTAAACCTTACTTTATATATTTTAAAAGCAAGTTTTTTATTTAAGGATATAAAGAATACTTTTAAAAAATTGGGATTGTTATAATAATTTTCCCAAAGTTGTATCATGATTGAAAAGGCATCTTTGCATAGTGCTTTATGGTACAGTCTACCGTCTTGGCCTAGTAGGAAAGTTCTAATTATTGTTTGGCATGAAACGCATGGAGATGCCTACTAGATATATCACAACATTTCCGTCCCTACTAGATAACATGGAGAGATGCCTTTTCATAGGATATAGAATTTGAAAATTTACTTTAATAGTTTTAATTTTATTTGAATTCTGCTTCTGTTTTTGGAAATTTGTAAATGGGGTTATTAATACGTTAGGAAACAGAAAACCAATTTCAAAAAATTAAGTAAAAAATAGGTAAAAGTTTTTGAAAATTCATGTAAATAATATGAAAAATTCTGAAAATGATAAAAAAATATAAATTTTTTTTGAAAAATTATGTAAAAATAGGTAAATTTTTTGAAAAAAGTATGTGAAAAATAGGAAAAAATCTGACATATTATTAAAAAAATGGAAAAAAAATATTAATGACTGGAATAATTATAATGATTTTCTTGATTTAAAATTTGATGTAGATCCTTTTTTTTTTTTTAACTTATAATTTTTGTGATGATGGGAAGAACTCATTATGTTTGTTATTTTGTTTTTGAAATGTTTGTAATGATGGGAAGCACTAGTAATGTTTGATTTTTTATGTTTGATGTCTCTTACTAATTTATTGTATTTTATTATTAGATAAAAACTATTGACAATATTTAGTGAGATATATAATATTTATTTATATTAGGTAGGATGCACATCACTTAAAAAAGCCCACGTCTCAAATGCATCTTACGTCTCAAGGCCCTAAGAGATTTTTGCGTCTTGGACCTTAAATAACTATGAGTTTATAGTACATTACGATCTAATTTATAAAAAGCATCTCAAAGATTTAAATGAAGAAAAAAAACCTAGAATATTTTAGTTTTTATAATATCTTTGATGCATATGAAACAAAAGTGAAGAAGATAGTATGATTCATTAACTATTTTTTTTATAGTAAAGACTACATGTGAAATTTAAATGTTTTCGGTATAAAATGAATATTTACTTTATTTTTAAATTTTGATCATGGTTTCATGATTTATATAATATTAATTTTTAGTTCTTTCGTTTTTAGTATTTATAATTTTTTAAAAATTATGACAAGTGCTTATTTATACAAACACTCCAATTTTTATAAGTGCTTATAATGATTTTTTTAGTAATTTTAGCTATTATAAGTGTTTGTATAGTAATATATCCAAACATCTTAAAATAATGCATTAACACTTTTTAAAATATGCATTCAAACACAAATAGCTTATTGAATAAAATAATTATGACATAAGCTTTCATCTAATAAGCCTTTATAAAATAAGTGCTTAATTAAACTGTTTACACAACATGACCTTAAAAGATTAATTCCTTATATTTATTTAATTATAAGTTTCATACTTTCTTGATAATTGTTAAACCTTTAAACCTTTTTAATAATTCTTTAATCCATTTCTTGATAGACGGAAGTATGAGTTTTCTGGGTTTTTTTTTTTTTTTTTTTTTACTTTGAAAAAAGTCATTTTAATTTTAAGAATGGTTAGTTTTATCTTCTAACTTTTTGTGTAAACTTTTTTATTTTTTAAGATATCTTAGGGAGTAAGAAAATCTTGTTGTACTTCTTGTTTTTGTTGAGTAGGGACGTGAAGCAAATATATCTTCTTTCCTAATATCGTATAGAAAAATATAACAATGGAAAGTAATTTTTTTTTCACATTTATTTACTTTGTTTTACAATATTATAGTGCTCTGTTATTAAAAAGACTCAAGGCATTGATCCTCTCATTCACCATTTCTTCCTGTTTTTACCACTTGAGCCAACTCTCATGAAAAACTATGAAAAGTAAATTAAGAGAAATTTATTATTATATATCATGATGATTAAGTCATATAATTTTTTTATGGCCTATATTTAACAAACGGATATTGCTACTGTCAAAACAATTAGATAAATATATAATCTAAATTAATCACCGAAATTAAAAATAATTTAATTGAATTTTAGAAATCTAATCCACTCAAGTTGAATACCTATACCGACGTTATGTAGCCTATATCTAAAAAAAAAAAAGGCAAGAATGATACCATTGCGACATGGGGTAGTAACCCAAATTACTAAAGCAACAAAATAATCAATATTTTTGAAACAATATTCTAAGCCTATAAATAAACAATTAAAAATACGCAATTAGTTACAAATATACCAACATGCAATACAATCGAAATAATTATGATTAAGAAGTTAAATTTAGCTAAGTCCTCATAAACGAACTTGATATGCATACATTATAATTTTTTTTTCTTAATTTAGTTCGAATTCTTAATAACTTGAATGAGAATAAAAAGAAAGGTGATTTGTCATAGTGCAAGTAAGTTAAAAGGCAATTGGAATAAAAAGAAATAAATGTATAAAATGATAATAAATTGATAGAGATTTATCGGGAAACTTGTGTTTCCCCTATTAATTTAGGTATAATAGTAAAGATGACATAAACAATATAAAATACATTATTTAAAATGATTTTACAAAAAATAATTATGTTTCAGAAATATATAATGATATCTAGTTACTATTTAATAAATTGTACATATTATCTTAATAGTCAGAGTATTGCCATATATAATGAATAGAATTAGTTAGTACTTATAATTTATTAAAATAACAACAAAATGTTATTATATCTGTAATATAATTATTTGTATTACCGTAATGAATAGAATTAGTTAGTACTTACAATTTATTAAAATAACAATTAAATATTATCATATCTGTGATATAATTATTTTATATGAAATTCAAACATGTATTTTACATTTTTTTTTATATCATGTGTACTATTATTTTGGAATGGGAAACACGAGTTTCCCATTTTTTTGGCTTGGTATTTTGTCATTTGCGAACTCCAATAAAACCAATCATGTTATTTGCGATCTTGTAGGTTTTTTCTTTATTTTTTATGATGTCAAACTTTTAACCACCCGCCAAATCCAATGGCTTCAGCCTGCAACACTCTCCTACTCCTCTCGTTCTTCGTCTTCTCTCTTTCAATCTTCTCTACAGCCTCAATCCACAACCACCATCATCACCATCACCCACTTGACCCACTGAGTCTACATGAACTCGACCGAGTCCGAACCATAATCACTGCATCACACCACAACATTTCCTTCCATTACGTGGGTTTAGACGAACCAGACAAATCGACAGTCCTCTCATGGCTTTCCCGCCACACAGCCGCCAAACCACCACCTCGCCGGGCCCTCGTTATCGCCCGACTCAACCGCCAAACCCATGAATTCATCGTTGACTTGACCACCCGCACCATCGACTCCGATAAAGTCTACGGCGGTTCCGGCTACCCTATGCTCACTTATGAAGAACAGACGGCTGCCAATGCATTGGCGCTATCTTACGCGCCGTTTCGGGCGTCTGTTAGCAAAAGGGGGCTTAAAGTGGAGGAGACCGTGGGGTTTAGCTATGCGGTGGGCTGGTACGGTGAGGAGGGGCGCAGCAGAAGGATTGTGAGGGTTATGTTCTGTTGCTTAGATGGAACGGTCAATGTTTTCATGAGGCCTATAGAGGGCATAACGGTGACCGTTGATTTAGATGAAATGAAGGTCATTGAATATCGCGATAGATTGATGGTTACCGTACCGAAAGCAGATGGGACCGATTACAGAGAATCAGCCCAGAAGCCGCCGTTTGGTTCACTTCTGAAGGGAATCACAGTCGTCCAACCAGACGGGCCCAGTTTTACCGTCCACGGCCACCAAATCAGGTGAAATGCTTCTATTAACAATAATGGGAAAAGTATGTATAAGTAAACTGATAGGCGATAAAGAATTGAAAATAGGTGTTTTAATGAATGTTTTAAAAAAATAATTACATTTTTTCATTTAAATACTATCAATATATTATAGATACTGTTATATCTAATATAATATATTATAGATATTATCCTGACTGTTATAAAGTGTTTATAATATATTATAACATTTATAATATGTTTTGGTAATATTTAATTAAAAGATAATTATTATTTTAAAATATATATTAAACACTTATTTCTTATCCTTGATTATTGTCTTTCCATTATTTTTGTATCAATGGATCAATACATATTTTTCCCATCAATAATTTCAGAATCTGACCAAAAATTATTGGTTCCGTGATCACGGATATATGATTTTGTTCAAAAAAAAAAAAATCAACAAGAAAATAGAAGAAAGGAAAGTAAGAAGAAAAGTATAGATTTACATGAAAAAGTTGAAAACTTAATATAGAGAAAAAACTATCAGGTGGAGAAATCCAATCCAATCCAATCCACTGTTTTAATCATGGGTATACAAGATTGAAGTGTAATAGTCATTACAAAAAAAGAACAGCAAAAGCCTAACTCATAATATCTTTAAAAAAAAATCATATATCCTTAAAATTCCACAAATCATAAAAAAAAAGTTATTTATTTATAAATATCCAAAAAGTAAATACTAAATAGACCCATAATTCAATAGTGGGGCACGGAATCAAGCTTAGTGAAATCCATAATATTACACCACCAAACTTTTGAGGTCTAAGAATATTATAGAATTTGGGTCGGGTCACCGAACTTTAACAATGATTTACATATTATTAAAATTTGAAATAATAAAAAATTGAAATATGGTCCATCATAAATAAAGTGAATAATGTTGTTGTTGTTGTTGTTATGAAATATGAATCAGATGGGCGAATTGGGATTTCCATCTAGGGTTTGACATGAGAGCGGGTGGTATCATATCGGTAGCGTCCATATACGATGTGGAACAACAAGAGCAGCGACGAGTTCTGTACAGAGGGTACATATCGGAGTTATTCGTCCCATACATGGACGTAACTGAAGAATGGTACTTTAGAACTTTTTTTGATGCAGGTGAGTATGGGCTCGGGCTATGTGCAATGCCACTTCAACCCCTCACTGACTGCCCCCAAAATGCAGTCTTCATGGATGGTTACATGTCTGGTCACAACGGGACGCCTGTTAAAAAGACTAATGTTTTTTGTATCTTCGAACGCTATGCTGGGGATATCATGTGGCGTCATACAGAGGCTGGAATTCCTGGAAAATTGGTCTCTTTTTTTCTCAGCTCTAATATCATTTGTATGTCTTTATATATCATTTAGAGATGACCTGCTTGACATTCTAGAAATGGGATTTTGCAGATCACCGAGGTTAGGCCGGATGTCAGTCTGGTCGTGAGGATGGTATCGACTGTTGGAAACTATGACTATATCATCGATTGGGAATTTCTACAAAGTGGCTCTATCAAACTCACGGTAAATTCTGATAACAACGGAAAAAACTATAGTTTTAATTCAAAGAATTCAAAAATGGACAAGACCTAGTTTGACAATATGCTTTTGGATTTTTTTTTCCATTTGAATTTTGAATCAATCAATGAAAAAGATCTTTTGACTTTCCAAGCATTTGAGATTTGAATTCAAACAAAATCGCTAGTCCTGTCAAATGATTAGCATTATAAACAAGTTAAAGCTACTTTCGTAGAATATTTTAGTCCTGACTTATAAAATATTTGAATTCATTTCAGAGTTAATCAAATACAGTTCAAATTTAAGTAGTTTATTGAGTTGAGTTCGAGTATCATAATATTTGATTTTGAGTATAATTATATATTAATTTTTTAATTAATTAAAACTTTATCTAATCGAATTCGAGTAACTCAAATATTTTTCAATTCGAGTTTCAAATATTTGAACAAAAGCTTGATAAAGTTCAAGTTTCTGAGTATATTAATGGAGTTGGACTTGAACTGGGTTTTATATAGATTGTACTCGATTACAACGCATGAACAATCATGATGGAACTAGTTACTTTTATTACCTTGCCAGGTTGGGTTGAGTGGGATGCTTGAAGTGAAAGGAACGGAATATATTCACGTGGACCAAATAAATGAAGAAGTCTATGGTACACTTTTGGCTGAGAATACACTAGGCGGACGCCATGATCATTTTCTAACATACCATCTTGATCTTGATGTGGATGGTGATGTCAACTCCTTTGTTAAGACCCATTTGCAAAAGAAGGTGGTAAGTAACAACATATCACCTAGGCGGAGTTATTGGACGGTTATAAGTGAGACAGCTGAAAAAGAGTCGAATGCTAAGATTCAATTTGGTTTGAAGCCGCTTGAACTTTTAGTTGTAAATCCTAACAAGAAAACAAAAGTTGGGAATTATGTTGGTTACCGTTTGATCCCGGGATCCACTATAGACCCGCTTTTATCCGATGATGATTTCCCACAAAGGCGCGGAGCATTCACTAAATATAATGTTTGGATCACTCCTTACAATAAGTCTGAAAAATGGGTTGGAGGACTCTACACCTCTCAAAGTCGAGGGGATGACACTTTAGCTCAGTGGACTCTCAGGTACGTACTCTGTGATTAACCTAATTCAAACTAATAATCAATATTTTAAGACTCGAATTCATGTTTGAATCAAAAAAATTATTGATTCATAGTTCATACATCGAATTGCAATCAAACATGATCAAAATTAGACCGAAAAGGTCATTGATTTATAGTCCAATCGGTCGAATTGACTAATTTGATCTTATTTTGAGAACGCTGCTCGTAATTTTATTTTCAGATGAAACATTTGATTTATTTGTTGTGGAAATTAAATGCAGGGATAGGGAAATAGAGGGCAAGGATATAGTTATGTGGTACACAGTTGGTTTCCATCACGTGCCTTATCAAGAAGATTTTCCATTGATGCCTAGGATGAGTACGGGGTTCGAGTTGAGGCCGTCCAATTTCTTTGAGAGCAATCCAGTTCTCAAAGTGAAGCCTCCTACGCAAGTCAATTGGTCTAGTTGTCCCACATCGAACACCGACTAACTTTGATAGATTATGCTTGGAGTACACTAGGCATCATCCTATTATTTATGATTTTAATAATTTTTCCCAAGGATCATCTGGGACCCCGTTTGAAGTACAGCAATTATATTTGCTTATCTTGATAATTTGATTAAAATAAAATTACTCATAATGATTTCTAATGGTCATTGATTTGAAGCTTCTTAGGACCACAAAAAATTTACTCGATTGTTAATTCAATGTCGCTTGAATATACAAGGATGATTATTAATAATAAAAATAAATAAATAAAAACTACTCACAATAATAATTTGAGGGAGTTGGTAATTGATTTACTACAATAACTAATTTTAATAGTTAGTTAGGGCTAAATAGCTTATAATAGAAAAAAAAGTTATGATTTTTGTAACAAGCGGTTATTAAAATATCAAAATTATTTTCTATTCTTTTATATATATATATATATATATATATGTGTGTGTGTGTGTGTGTGTGTAAATGACAATTCATTATCATAAAAAATTCAAGAAAAGAATATTTTAATTATTTTAAATGGTTAATGACTCTCATTACTTATTAAATGATTTAAAAAAAATCTTTGATATATATTTTTAAAATTTTGAATTTGAGGAATATTAAAGATTATGAGATATTTTATGCTTTATTATGGTAATTAAAATTTGTTAATTTTATTATTAATTAAAATCCTACTGTATTTTTACTTATTTTATACGGATGAATCAAATAAAATACATAATCTTGTAATGAATTTGATATTCATGTAAATATCATTTCTAAATATTTATTCATGTAATAAATATATTCGTTTTTTTTATTAAGGGTAGGGGCCTCAAAAAAGCAACTCAGTTTACTCCATGCTGGGCCATTGGATGCCCCTAACGTCTTGTTGAAGAAGAAACTTCATGCCTAGTGTAATAAAATATTCTTTACTATCTCATCTACAATCATGTGCATAAACTAAATAAATCACTTGAAATTCCTTAAAAAAAATCAATCATTAAAAATAAAACTTTAGAACATAAGGTAACTTTTATTTTTTATTTTTAAATGTCTTACATTTATTATTTATATATCATTCTATAATGTCTACATATGTAAATTAACTTTCAATTAATAACTTTTATCTTTAAAAAAAAAAAAAGTCTTACGTGCATTGTTTTTATATCATTCTATCATGTCTACATATATAAATTAACTTTCGATTAGTTACTTCATCAAATAGTAATTTATAATAAATTAGCAGCTATCAACTACCTAAACCAGTTACCAATTATCAACTATTAGCTGAATCAAACAAGTCCTATATCCATTTGAATATATACCAATGATTTTTTTCCCTTTCTATATGTTTGGATTTCAAGCCCATCTAGGCCCAAAAAAGCTTTAAAACATTCATAGATTTATTGGAAATATTGATTTTTTTTTTACATCTATCACTTAGTATATTATGTTGTAGTAATATGCTTTTACAATGATTTGAACCTAAATCTCTGTAGCCCTTTCCTTAGAGTTGTAAATTTGGGTGATTGAGCTTGGCCACATCAGACCAAGGGTAAAATCGGGTCTAATTTACATCGAGCTGCCATTTATTAGCCCAACCTAGCCCTAATTCCTAGTTGGTTGAACTCAAATTGTCAAATATAAACACAAATTTAGAGTTGTCAATTCAGGCTTGACCTACACCGAGCCATAGGCAAAACTAGGCAGGGTCGGACATGGCCTAATTTACATCGAGATGCCATTTTTTTAGCCCAGCCCAATCCTCAGCAGGTCAAGCTCAAATTACTAGCTCTACCATTCTCATTCTTTTACCACTTGAACTGCCTCAAAGGCTAGGAAAGATCGATTTATAACTTCATAGCTTAAAATCTTTATATTTATAAGGTTAAGAGTCCGTTTGGTTCATATTTTTTAAAACAATTTTTTAAAATACAGAGAACACCATTTTGGTGTTCTCTAAAAACTAGTTTTATTTTCTAAATTTAATATTCTATGCGTTCTTTGTATTTTTCAAAACAAGAAAAAAGAACCAAATATGTTCTCTTCATTTTCCTTCTTCACCTTATTTTTTATAACATAAAATAGTTTTCAAAAACATAAACCAAACATAACCTAAAGTTTTCTTTTTATCATCAAAATTGGTGGGTAACACTCCCTAGGTTGTGCTAAAGCATACGAGCAAAAGGATGTGTAGGTTTTCACTTTTCCCAGGTCCAATCCAAATGTTAATCCAGCCCTACTCATGCAAGCCCCATAGTGTAGTACGCAAGTGTCTTCAATTTCACGTAAAATAAAACAAGAGGGGAGGAAAGATCGGTTCACTTCAAATCGTGTTTTTCTGGATGGTTCCATGTATTCAGATATTAATATTATCACTCCTATTCCTCAAATTGAAAGAAATTGGAATTCTAAATTTCCTACCATGTTTAAACTAATACAATGTTTTCAAAAACAACCAAATCATAATGATTTTTATCTTTATTTCCCGTCATCATTTAACTTATTGCACTGGCTAACTATCAACATATTTATCTTGTCGGAATCTTTAATTAATTTGATATTTACCCTTGTAAACCAAGAATATAAGGCTCACATTTTTTCGCTTTTAACATTAAAGCACTCATTTCGCATTCAAATACCGTTTGTTTTTTTATTTTCACTCACTTATCACCTAAATTTTCAAAAAATAGCCAAACGCGCTGGAAAATCTGGGCTTTTTCCATTCGTAAAAGCTCACCCCACCCACGATTTTCATCTTTCCGCAAAATAACTTACTTTACCTATTTCCATCTTTCTATTTTCTCTACAAGATGCGAAAAGAGAAATATAATTTCTTTTTAAAAATTGCATTTTATAATATTATTCACAAATAAAAGTTAAGTAAAATTATTTTGAAAGTTACATGTTTTCTTGATAGTTTAAGATAAATAAAACAAGTTTAGAATAAAAAATAATATATATATATATATATATATATCCCTCCAATTTTCAGGAAACCAAAAATAACTTTAGTGTAGAGTAGGTTTTTTTTGCTCATCCCACATCTTCTCAAATCATTATTAAAGATAAATGGATTAAGGATGGATTTTATATAAATTTTCAAAATCCAAGTATTTATAATTTTATCTATTTATATTATTTTACTTTTTTCATCGTGTTGTATAATAAATTATAATAATAATAAATTATTATTATTAGTTATTAACTTTCAATAAAATAAATTATAAAAAATAATTATTAGGATCAAAATGGAAACTAACAACTTAATCCTTAATAGAGATAAAATATTAAAAACACCGACTTAATACTTCACGTTATTAAGACTATTCAAGATTAAGCCTAAAAGTTTATATTCTACAAAGATTCACCAAAAAAAAACAAACGCCACCTAAGTCTCCACTTGTTCATTTTTTATTACAAGGTAATTTGTCTATGACTATATTCACCATTCTTTTGAATTTTTTTATTATCAAGATTTTTTTTAAGTAAAAGCCGTGCTTCAATATTTTTTACCACTTTATAAATATAATTGATTATTAATGTTTATAGAATTTAAAATATTTAAACCATTAAATGGTTATCAGGTTAACATCAATCTTTAGATTAAAGATCAGATTTTTTTTTTCAATCATATTGTCATCATTCAAATTTTTATCAATTAATACAATTGAAAGATTATTGGATATTGATTCTAATTCTTTCGTGCTCTAAATTTCAAATTCTCTTCTAAAGGAATTTGGAGACAAGATTTTACTCTTATATTTATTTCAATATAACTTTCACACTTGATGATGGTTACCATGGACACAAAAAAAAATCATCATTCATTCCAATTTTTCTGAGAAAATCGGATTTTGCAGGCCGAAAAAATTTTGGATGAAAATCTAAGTAAAAATCGGAGAAAAATAGCCGATTTTTCCGATAATAACCGATTTTTTCCTGGAAAAAAAATTTCTGATTTTTTCCCTGACTCCAAAATTATGAAAAAATTGCTTCAAAGGAGTTTCAAACCCACCCAAAATGCCCGAGTTTCAAGACCTCCAACCACTGTGCTCATTTATCAGACTTATTATATGTAACGCAAACTATTTATATTCTCTTATTATTTGTTTGTTCATAATCCCTTTATAATATTTTATTTTATTTCTTTATTTTACATTATAACTTATAATATTTTTAAATCAAATATTAATTTGAATCAGAAAAGAAATAAAATAACATCATTTAAAATTTAAAATTATGTCATATATAATATTTGAATCTCTCATTATCTACATAATATTTATACAATAACAAAAACAAATAAATAATATATCTTTACCATAATAATATCCTATCAATATATTAAATATAACATATTTAATTTAATAATTACTAATACATTTGATTTTAATCTACCTTAATTAAGATAAGAATCATTTCATAATCTATAGTAATTAAAATATGAAAATTTTAATAATCGATATTTCAAAATATCCATCGATATTTTACTGATATTTTCGATATTTCCGTAAAATTCAATTCTACCGATATCCGTATTTACCGATATTCGATCCTACACTCAAGCCTTTTAAAGATCATTTAATACCTTATTTTAATTGAGGAAGGTATAAGTTTTTTTCGTTTTACTTTTTTTATACCTTTCAGAAAGTCATTTTAATTTTAAGATTGGCTAGTGTGATGTTTGGTTTTTTATACTCTCACGTCACGAATCAATATTATAATAGCGCTATGTGATACGTGGGCAATAAATGTAAATCTTATTGGGGCCACCAATCACAAATAAAAAGAATTCAAGGAAAAATAAAATGGACACAAAAAAATTGTTACCACAATTAGATGCACCACACCTATTTTGTAGAGCCACATTGAGACATTGAACAATTCACCAATAATCAAGTGATTATAAATACAAATTTGGATTTACACTGAGATACTCCAATTAGGTAATATTTGTCGTTATGAAAAATCTTCTAAGTGGTCTAGTTCAACAAGCACTCATACTTTTCCTTGAAAGTTATATAGTCTTTATACAAAAAATATCATTTTCAAAACACGAATTAAGACTGTCATCAAAGACTTTTCTCTTAGATTTTTTTCTATGCAAACTACAAAATATATTTTGTTAGATGTGAATTTACATAACATTTGAACATGTTTTATACGTTCATTATGAGCTTTTGATGTAAAATTCACACTTAGATTGTAACACCTAGGAATTTGTATACTATAAGCAGTGAAAAATAATAAATGATGTGACTAGATAAGATAAGCTACGGAAAATAATAATTACAAGAATTTTTATAAAGATATGTTATGAAAAATAATAATGGTATCAATTAGTAATTAATTAATTACTTTAATGAAAGGATGTTATGAAAATAATAATTTAGAATTCAACAGTACTAATTAATTAATTTAATGAAAAAGGGTAAAGGTAATTTAATAGATACCCTAGTATAAATTACAAGATAAGAAAATCATTTCTATTCATCTTTGAATTTCTCTATGAACCGTAGAATTCTGTATTTGACGACGCTTTCTGACATGTGGCTCAAGAATAAATTCTCTGGTGTAGCATCTTCTCCTTATTTTATTTTTTCTAGATTTCTTTTGATGTTGATTCTTTAATTTTCTTTCAGTTTAGATGAACCCTGAAGAAGTCGATTTAGATTTCACTGCTCCTAAAAAAATTAAAAAAATAAAATAGCTGACGTACACATATATATCAATTACTTGAGTGATGAGGAATGAAAAGTATTTGCTGATAATTTTGGAAAGAAAATAATGATAAAAACAACAGGGATAAATTTGAAAAGGTCACTCAGATAAATATTGTATTTGATAAGTATTTAAAGATATATGTATTTGGCAAGTAAATATTTTATTATGATTGAGATTTTATTAGATAAGGAATATGATTAGAATAATTATTTAGCAATTATAGGAAATAAGATCCATTAATAATACTTGCTTACCGGCATGATAAATTGTTGTGTAAAGGTTAGATGTGGGACACACAGGTAATATAATTTGTAAAATATTATTAATATTATTTCTTTCTAGTAAAGGTAGTTCGGATTAAGAGTATAAAAATAATAAATTATTAAAATAAGATCATAAAGGAATATGAGTTTATAAAATTTGGCAAAACTATCTAATTCAAATAGTTATCATTTGAGCAGGTTAGTCGATATGTTTGAGGTAACCAAAATAATATAATTGTTAAGAATATCAAATTATAGAAAGTTTTCAAGAATAAATAAGTAATGATGATAGTTTATTCCTTATTATTTTAGGAGAAATATTTCATTGAGGTGAAATTCTTCGGTTAAGCTGCTTTGAAGACTTTTAGTGCTCGCTTTGAGGTAAAGGATTCTAATACGACACCGAAAGGTATCATTTTATATAATATGCGTGTAAGGGATATTCTGCTGCGATTTTGAAAAAAGAAAAAAGAAAATTGTTGTTTTACTTCATTTGAGGATGAAAATTGTTTTAAGCGGATTATATATAATCTTGGTTTATGAAAAGTTTTACTTGTTTTATTTATTTGATTATCCATGGATCAAGAAAGTAGTTTTGTATGGTGTACTTTTGAGATTTGTTTTGTTTCACGAAGAAAATGTGGAGATATGATGTTTTGTAATTTGAAATTTTGAATGAAATATTTGACTCACAGTTGGATTCGGCTCTATCAGCGGGAATAATAGTTGACACTAGGCCCATGTCAATGGGATATAATAGTTGACCTTTACTTTTAGCAGTGAGAATGTAATTGATTTGAGCGGCTATACTGGGGTTCGGTTGGGAGTTACTAGTACTAGTAGTGTTTGGTTCGATCCCACCTTAAAAGGAACAATTTGCGGCTAGCCACCCATTTGAAAGTCAATGGTAGGCACCATTTGATATTTGATAGCAGGAGAAAAATATATTTGAAATATGTTGATTTGGATTTGATATGAAGCGTTTGAATCGAAATTTGATATGAAATTGTTTGGATGGCATTTAATATGGCGATTTGAAATGGATGTGAGAATGTTTTGAAGTATATTTGTTAATGTTCGACTTATTTTTGAATCAAAAGTTTTGATGAAAAACATCTCCTATTTGTTATATGATTGAAAACTTTTTGATCCATGAAAATGTATTAATATTTCTTATTGAGCTTTAAGCTTACTCCCATTCGTTGACATATTTTCAGGTACTTTTAGTTTCCACGAGGAGTGATGGCTAGGTTAGGGATACGTCATCATTAGGATTTGATTAGAACTTTATGTTGGATCATGTTGAACTAATAAGTTCTTGTTAATTTATGTGAAATGTTGGGTTTTGAAAGTTAATTGAGAAGTCGCTTGGATGGAAAACATTCTTTTTTTTATATTAGTACAAAGTTGGATTCGGGAGATCTCAGATATAATTATATTCTGAACAGCTTTATATGACATTTATAATTGAGATTTGGATATTTAGAAGTAGTTTTTTTGTCAGCATGAAATTTTGAATTTGGATAATTGATGAATTTAAAAAGTTGCGCATTTACTCTGAACAGGTGTTTGGTAATTGGACAAAAATCCAATTACAAGGAAGGTTAGTGTCGTTTCACACTTCAAACCTTGGTGAAAGGTTTGAAGTGTGGTCGACGATCGTACCCCTATGGTGGAGTTTCGAGCGTGAAATAGATCATGCAAATTTATCATAATTTCTTTCCTTACACATTTTGTAGAAATCATGATGAAGAACAAGTTTTTTAGAGATAGAAACAAGCAAGGAACAAGGCGAAGTACAACTGAACAGTGTATGCCACGATATTGAGTCACATGCCATGGCATGGAAACAAGCACCTTGGAGCACAAGTACTGGCATGCCGTGACATCCAAGAGAACCCAAGGATGATCACACATTGATATGTCGTAGCATTGAATTTACATGCCACGACATTAAAGAAGAGAAGAACGAAACATTCAACACTGTTATGCCGTGGCATTGGATTCACATGCCGCGACATCCAGCGAAATTCTGGTCTTTCAAGCCTAATTAAGAAGCAATGTCATAGTATTGGATTTACATCCCGCAACATCGTGGCTCATATTTGACAAATTTTCCATTCTCGGCCCATCTTTTTGGGCCCATTTCCCAAATTACTATATAAGCTCTTATTTCTTCATTTTTAGGGTTCAAATTTCAAGGGATAGCACATTCTCCTAGGGTTTCTCTCATTTTTGTTTAGAATCGACTAAGGGTTTGTTTTTTGTTGGATTTTACCTTTGTTATTAAGAGTTGAGAGGTTTTTTTTTTAGATTATTCTAGAAGAATTGAAGCTTGGAAGTAGGGGGAAAGCAAGGATTGAAGACCATCATCTCTTTAGATTTTATTCTTCTCCTTTCCTCATGTTTTCAATTTCTCCTATTTTGTATTAGTTCTTAATGATGTTCTAATTTAGTAACCTAGGATTTTGACTATAATTTGGATATGAACCTTATATTAATGTGTTGATTTTTATCTCTTTGGTCTATTGGTTGTTAATTTCTCATTGATTCATGTTTGTGCTAATACATATTAATTCTTGATCACCTTCAATATGTTTGTGACCTATTACAATATCTGAGAAGTGCGTAAGAGGTTAGACCTAGGTGAATTAACTTAATTTGTTGGATAATAGAGATATTAATAGGAATTATGAGGCATAATTGAGTCTCTCTTCCATTAATGCATCACTAAGGCCTAGGGTTGAGATGAGAAGCAATATACTTGGCATTAGTTGATAGATCATTAGCTTTCGAGAGAGGCTAATGATTAATTTTGTGAGACTTGCCTTGAGCATGTGTTCTAATTGACTTGATGAGAGAAAGTTCATCTTAATATTTGGGGATTATTCATTTATATCAAAATTCCTTAGACCTTTACTTAGCAGCTTTTTCTTTTTAGAGAATCCTAATCTTGTTTTTCTCTGATAGTCATTTTTGTTCTTGGAATTCTTAGAGTTCTTCTTTTACCTAGCTTGGATATAAGAGAGGTCATCCCAATTTCAGTTGTTAGTACCCAACTCCCTGTGATTTGATATTTGGACTCTTTAAGTCCACTATATTACTTGTATGCCCGTACACTTGCGGATAGAATTTCATAGCGTTATCATCACATAAAAAGGCCAACAAGGTTTTGGCGCCGTTGTCGGGGAGCTGGCGATTTGTGTTAATATTGATACCAAGTGTTTCTCTTGTACTTCAAGCAAATTTTGTTTTTCCTTATTTTTTTGAGCTTTTGTTAGGACTTTTGACATTTGTTTCCTTTCTTTTTGTTGAATCTCATGCACCATTTGATTCATGCAAAAGTTTGGTGACAAGGATCTAGTACCCTTGGACCCAGAATTAGAAAGAATAGTGAGACGAATTTGAATGGGTAAAAAAAAAACGAATTGAATTTGAGCATAAATCAATGGAGAATGTTGAAGGTTTTAGAGAAGGAGAAGAGGTAGACATCTAATCTACAAGCAGGGAAAGTATTCCTTGATCAGCCCCTCCTATGGAGGATTTAGAGAAAGCTTTGAGAGACTATGCTCTTCCTTTAGCCGGCATCCCTCCAATTATTAGGCGGCCAGTTATACAAGCAAACAACTTTGAACTTAAGCCTATCACTTTGCAATTGATTCAAAATATTCAATTCATGGGATTGCCAAATGAAGACCACAACAGGCACATTTCTAATTTCCTAGAAGTGTGACACAGTGAAGTATAACGAGGTGAGTGATGATGCCATCCACTCGAGACTTTTTCCATTCTCATTAATAGACAAAGCGAAGCATTGGCTAAATTCGGAACCTCCCGAATCCATTACATCTTGGGATAGCTTGGTGCACATGTTCCTTTAAAAAAATCTCCCTCTGGAAAAAGCAGCAAAGATGAGGATCGAGAT
Source organism: Tetrastigma voinierianum (assembly GCA_016808115.1). Lineage (NCBI taxonomy): Eukaryota > Viridiplantae > Streptophyta > Magnoliopsida > Vitales > Vitaceae > Tetrastigma > Tetrastigma voinierianum. The sequence goes on from JAEQBH010000518.1 coordinate 621,541, forward strand.
ACACAACTTTGCTCAATATGAGAGGGAGGCCTTCTATAAGGCATAGGATCGTTATAAAGACTTCCTTAGAAAATACCCCCACCATAGATTGGCAAAATGGATGCAAGTGCATTATTTCTACAATGGGTTAACCAGGACTACTAGAACACTCTTAGACGCCTTAGCTAGAGGTGCATTGATGAGCATGAGTGCAAATGAGGTGTACCAACAATTGGAAGATATGCCTTTGAATAATTGCCAATGGCCGAGTGAAAGAGCAACACCTAAGAAACCGAGTGGAGTTCATGAATTGGATGTATTCAACAATCTCGCGGTCCAAGTTTCATTGCTTACAAAGCAACTTCAGTCCATTCAATTACAAAATGCCCAAGCTGTGGCAAGTGTAATCCAAGGGCCCCTCCCTACATACGATTTTTGCAATGGACCTCATTCTAACACCGAGTGTCAATTGGGAAACCCTTGTGAAAAAATGAGTGTGGAACAAGCCCAATAGTTGAGCAAATTCCCTCAACCCTAATTAAATCCATATGCAAACAATTTCAATCCGAGGTGGATGAATCATCCTAACATCTCTTGGAGAAACAATTCAAACGTGATGCACCCAGTGGAGCAAGTTGAACCTTCACCACCTCATGAGAAGAAAGCAAGCTTGGAAGACACTATGAGGAAGTTAGCTAAGTACCAATTGGAATTGAGAAAATCTCAAGCTCAATTTGTCAATGAGACGAGAACCTCCCTCACTAAACAAGCCACTCAACTTACGAATTTAGAGGTTCAAATGGGTCAGATGACTTCCGTGTTCAATGAAAGACAACAAGGCAATTTTCCCAGCACTTCGAAAGTGAACCTTAGAAGAGATGGCAAGGAGAATTGCAAAGCCATCACACTTAGAAGCGGAAAAACTGTAGAGAAACCTGTCTAAAACAATGCTAAAAATGATGAAGACGGTGCTGAGAGAGAAGAAAGCAATGCTGGAAACTTAAGAAACAATACTAAAATTGCTGAAAAGAGTGCTAGAACTACTAGAAAAGCTGAGAAGTTACTGAAAAATTCAGCAAGTAAGGAGCAAAGAAAAATTGAGTTGAAAGCTCCTTCAAGAGAACATACTCAGATTGTCCCATATCCTCAAAGATTGAAGAAGAACAAGTTAGAAAACCAATTCGGAAAGTTTATGGAAATTTTCAAGAAGCTCCACATCAATATTCCATTTGCAATAAATACCTTCTTATATCAAGTTCATGAACGACATCATCGCAAGCAAGAGGAATCTTAACGATTATGAAACCGTTGCTCTTTCCTAGGATGCAACACTATCCTCCAAAGAAAATTGCCTCCAAAGTTAGAGGATCCAGGGAGTTTTACTATACCTTGTTCTATTGGCAATTCAATGCTTTAAAAGCCTTATGTGATCTTAGTGCTAGTATTAACTTGATGCCATTATCTATTTTTAGGAAACTTGGTTTGGGAAAGGCGGATCCTACAATTATTACTCTTCAATTGGCGGATAGATCCCTTACTCATCCTCGGGGCATTATTGAGGATGTGCTAGTAAAGGTTGACAAGTTCATTTTCCCGGTTGATTTCATAGTTCTTAACATGGAAGAGGGTAAGGAAGTGCCTATTATACTTGGAAAATCCCTTATTAACTACCGGTCGGGCCCTTATTGATGTGCAGAAGGGAGAACTTAGATTGAGGGTACAAGATGAAGAGGTTACTTTCAACGTGTTCAATGCCATAAAGCATCCCATGGAGTGTGAAATTTGTTTTAGAGTGGACATTGTGGAGGCTATAGTGTCTAGCCAAAAGGATCACATTGATTCTTTGGAGACTAGCCTTATCTATGGAGATTCTCCTGACATTGTCGATGATGAAGTAAGGGAACATGTGTTGCGGATGGACTTTTTTAGGAAAAACAAATGAAAGTACTTTGAGAGCTTAGGATCTAGTCCTTCACGCCTCATCCCTTCTATTGAGAAGCCCTTGGTTCTTGACGAGAAACTGCTTCCCTCTCACCTTAAGTAGGCTAACCTTGGTGAGTCTTCTACCTTACCTGTCATTATCTCGTCTTATCTCTCTCAAGTGGAAGAGGAAAAGTTGTCGAGAGTGCTTAGAGAGCACACGGAGGCAATTAGATGGTCTTTGGCCGATATAAAGGGGATTAGGCCATCAATATGCATGCATTGAATAATTTTAGAGGATGACAGTAAACCCACAATTGAAGCCCAAAGAAGGCTTAACCTAACTATGAAGGAAGTGGTACACAAAGACGTCTTAAATTGGCTTGATGTGAGAGTGATTTATCTCATTTCCAACAGTCCATGGGTAAGCCAGGTCCAAGTAGTGCCAAAGAAATGTGGGATGATAGTGATTAAAAATGAAAATAATGAGTTAATCCTAACAACAACAGTAAGTGGCTGGAGAATCTGCATTGTAACGCCCCAAAAATATCCTAGAATTTTTATAATAATTTTATTATATATTCAGGGTATGAATTGAGTCAAACTTAGGTTTTTCCAGGAAATTTGATAAATTGATAAATTGTAAAATGTAAATTAAAAGTGTGAGCATATGATTGAATATTATATGCTAAAATGAGAAATTGATTGAACCCAGAAATAAACCCAAGTGAAAAAGGGCAAATGTGGAAATTTGTACAGTGAGGACCTAATGGTCAATTGTTATAAAAAATAAATGTCTAAGTGAATTTTATGATAAATGAATGGCCAAAGTGGAATAATAGGAGACTTAAATGAAAAAAAAGGGTTAAAGGCCAAACAAGGCCTTATGGAAATGAAGAATTGAAGACCCGGAGAAAATGAGAAATGAAATTTAAGTGTGTAAGGCCAAACATGGCCTTACACTTAAAATGGGTTTAAAGGCTAAAGGTGGACAAAAGGGAGATCACTTTTTGAGCAAACCCGTTTTTGAGAGAAGGAGAGGAGAAAAGGGGGAGAAAAGCTAGGGTTTGCAAGAAGGAGTGGTTTTGCTTGGGTTTGCTTCCCATTTCTTGCTCCAAAGAGATCAAGCAACCTACAAGGGGAGATTTTAATTGATAAGGTAAGAAAAATCAAACCCTAACTTCCTCTTTTATGATCTTGATTTTGGGGAAACCACTTTGGAGTTGTTTTGGGTGGATTCCATGGTGGATTTTTGATATGGGATGAATTGGAGAAGGTTTATTGAAGAAAAATGGGTAAAAATGCCAAAACCCGACATTTTCTAGGCAAAATCGCGTCTTGAATGCCAGGTACGAAAAGTGAATGCCGGTACCACATGATGCGATGGGCAAGTGGTATGATTACCACTCAAGCGAATACCCAGTACCCTTGATCTGCGTGGGTAAGTGGTATCAATACCCTCAAACTGGTGCAAATTTACCCAGCGGTAAGGGTGAGAGTGCGGTATAATCAGTGGTACCGATACCCGCTTCCAACAACTATTCATTTGACATATTTTTGGTTGAGTCATTCATTGCCGGTGTTTAGGGACCCTAAGAGAGAAAATGATTAATGGGGGTTCAAATAAGGATAGAACTAAGTGAAAAGCGCGTCGCATGCCTCGCCGCCTTGGCGGCTTACGCCGCCTCGGCGGATTCATCGTTAGGTGGACTTAGTGTCTTAACCCCGAAACCATTAACAAGATAAATCGTCATTCACAAAAATATGATAATTGTTTATCCACTAAAATTAGGCGTGATTGTTATTGACTAGGAATGATGATGCGCCTAACCTAGAATTTCGCGAGATCGAAGAGAAGGAAACTAGATCCGGCAAGCAGGTTTGTTCTCACGACTACATTCTTATTTCAAAAGTGTTTTGGTAGATTACCAAATAAATTAAAATATTTATATGAATTGAGCATACTTTTGAAACTGAAGTAATACAGCGAATATTAAATAGTAATATGATATTTGAAACGTTTGAAAATCGAATGAATATGAATATTCATCCGAGTGTAAAATGAATTGGTGATACTTGACATCTTGAATTGGTCGATATGCGATTGAGCGAGCATGGCCGGGATGCATGTTCGGCATCCGTCATTATGGAGTATGGCATTGAAGAAATGTCCCACTTGGCGGGATGCACCAATCGGCATCCGTCATGATGGTGTATGACATTTAAGTGATACCACATGTCGGGGGTGCGCAGCGGCGTCAATGCGATGGGAGACGAATTGTTAGATGTGTAAGCACATTCAGAATGATGATAAGGGCAAATTCCATCAAACGGAATCCGTCATAAATGTGAATTGAATAGTAAAAGTGAAATAACCTGTAACGCCAAAAAACAAAAAAAAAAAAAAAAAATTGCCCTAAAAGTTTTTATAATATTTTATTATATGTTTAGGGGATAAATTGAGCCAAACTTGGGTTTTCCGGGAAAATGTTAAATGAAATTTGATTTTATGATTGATTGTTATATGTTTGAATCCGGGAATTTACCTAAGTGTCAAGGGGGCAAAAGTGGAAACTTATAAAATCAGGACCTAAAGGTCATTTTTGAATATGTTTATGTGTCTAAGAGTGAATATGGGAAATTTGAAGTGCAAATAGAAGGATGTATGGGGTATATAGCATTTTTAAGGATAACCCAAGTCGGAGAAATGGTTTGTAGGCTTGACCAAGGCCTTATGATTTGATTTAGGCAAAATTTGGTCTAAGAGCTCAATAGAGCAAAAACGTTTTGGGAGAGAAGAGAGGAGCAAGAGAAAGCTAGGGTTTTGTAGAAGAAATCAAAGATTTGTGCAAGAACTGCAAAGGTTGTTCAAGGAGAAGGCTAGGGCAAGGGTTTCAAGTGATTCAAGGTATGTGGTAAACTCAAATTTATTTGAATGATCTTTGAGTTAGGAAGAAAACCTAGCTTTGTACAAATGTGATTTTTTTTGTTGGTTTGAGTTCAGTTTGTGGTTGATTTTTGTTTGTGATCCTCAAATGGAGGAGTTTTGTATAGAGGAAATGATGAAGTTTTAAAGGAGATGCTATCAAAATTTTTCCAAACCCATGTTTTTGTTTTGGCCATAACTTGATCATTTCTCATCCAAATTGAGTGATTCAAATTGATGGTTACACTAGACGTCTAGGAGAATAAATCTCCCTGAAATAGGTATACTCATATTTAGACTCCATTGGACCCAAAAATTCGTTGAAGTGATGCTCTGTTTCGGATAAAATTGCTGGTCCAGTTCTAAAACAATTATGTGTTTTGGAATAGTTTTGGTATTTAGGCCATAAGTTGAGTTTCACTCATCCAAATTGAGTTATTCAAAATTCTGGGTAAACTATACTTCTAGGACAATAATTTACTTGAAGGAAGTGTATGCAAATTGTAAACCCAAAGTGCCCAGAAATTTGTCAAAGTTGAGCTATGTGTAAGAATAATATGATATGCTTTGCAAATTGGAGTAGTATGGATGTAAAATGAAATAACTTGAGTTCTATTGATCCAAATTGGATGATTCCAATTGTAAAAGAAACCTTAAAACCATAGCTTCAAATGAGTAGAAGGGACCATTACCAATTTATGGAGTTAAGACCCCTGAAATTGAAAAACGATGGATTAGCAGAGTGAAATTTGGACATACTGACCAGTTTGGCATAAAGATGCCATAACTTATGTTTGGGTGATCCAAATGAGATGATTCAAATTCCTACTAAAAATAGACTCATAGAGCTATAATATTCTTGAAGGATGTATGAGCAAAATATGGCTCACTTGTCCCCAGAAAATTTGGCAAGTGAAGGTATATTGGGTAGACATTAATCCTAACCAAAAATCCTAGAATGCACAAATGATTTTTCTTTGGATATTCTTTGATTGTGAAATATGTGTGATGGATTAGGGGTTAACGAGGAGGAAAGCCCGAGTTGAGTCGGGTCAGGGACGAAATTGAAGGGCGACAATCTTTTGGTTTGTTCTAGAATCCTCTTTTTCCTATTTCAAGTATTAGTTTGTTCTCCAATATCTCTAACCTCATTTCAAGCATTGTTTGTGAAATACTTATTTATGAAAGCTACATATTGATTTGAACTGATTGGTTGTGAAAGTTTGTCAAATATTTGCATGTATGCAGTATTTGAACTATAAATGAAAACGATATGTTTGTTCTATGTACTCCTATTCTTGTTTCAAGATTTGAAATGTTTGTTCTAAATGTATTAGAAAAGCATATCGGTTTGTTTTGATTGATTTGAGACAGTTGATTTGCATATGAAAATTTCATGATTAGTGAAAATGAATGGTTTGTACAAACATACATACTATACCATATTTTTCTATGAGTGATTTGAAAGCCCTTAATAGAATGATTAACCGTTAATTTGCATAAAGGATATATTGGTATACCAATAGGGGTCAAATTAGCAATACTACAAACGAATGTATTGATGTGTCACTCTGATCTGTAGCCCAGCGGGACAGTATCGGTAGTGTTCACTAATTGATTTTAATAACCCGATCGGCAGCCGCGGGACGTCTTGTGTTATAAAGCAAATGTTTTTATCACAGGCCTCGGTAGCGAGTTATTGTCGGTAATTCCGATATCTATATCTGAAAACATAGGTTAAATTCGTTAAAGGCGAAGTAAAATGACTTTGAGATTTTGACATATTAGGTGAAATGCATGATTGCAAATTGAAATGATAAGAAAGTTATGAAATGTATGATTTGTGGTTGAATAATTTATTGCATAAGAAAGTGCATATTTGGAATGATCAATGGCTTAGTAAATGGATGTATATGACATAAATATATGTATTGTATTTGCATGGATCATTAAAAAAGATTCAAAAGCATTGTTTAGAAAAAAATTTGCATGATTTGACTTAAACTAAAATGGAAGAGAGAACTGTATAGAACCACTAAGCATGAAAATGCTTAGCGTATTGTTTTACCAATGTAGTGCAGAGTGATATATAGTGATCGAAAGCGGATTCAAGATCGAGGAGCGTCGAGTCATAAATAAGGAATTGCGGAGTATGCTCCGACTTGTACATTCATGTCATGTTTCTTTTTGAACTTTGATATTTTGTAAAAACATTTTAAACTCACAGGAATATCTGTTTTGTAAATCATTTTTTGAAAAGGCATAGAATGCCTTCATTGTAAATGCATTTTGTTAAATGTAAATGTTTATGGGCTTGTTCTACATTAAAAATCGCTTCCGGCAAAGATTTGAGAGAATGAAATGTATTTGATAAACGGATTTGCTAATGGCTTGCCGGCTCGGGGGTCACTACATAACCAACATTGACGCAGAGTAAGTGGGATTTTATGTATATAAATCTCATAAATCAATTATAAATAATTGCTGCATTGAAAATATGTTGTAATATAATAAATGATTTGTAGTAAATAGAAAGTACAAGTAAATGAATAGCATAGAGTATATTTTGATATAATAGGCATGGTTTGTTAAATGCATGCCAAGTTAAATTGAATATCGAATAATCCAGATAACCACTACATGAAAATGCTTAAGCATGTAGTTTTTATCTATGCGCGAGGTAGACAGAAGGAAGACAAGATCGTGAAGTAGCAGAAATCATAGAGCAAGTTATGCGTATAAGTATATACCTCGCATACATATCATTTCTTTTTGAACATGGATGTTTTGTGAACAAAATAGTTGAACTGAATAAATGTTTTGTTTTGTATATCATTGAAAAGGCATAGAATTCATTGTAATTCACTAAATGTAATTGTTTATATTCTTCCATAGAAAATGTTCCACGCACGAAAAACAACCTAAAATGATATAACATAAATAAATGTTTGATAAATGAAAACGCCTGGAGTAAACCTGCTTCGCTTCTCGATCCGCTTCTTCTGGTCGAGCCGGGATTCTCGTCACACACCTTTGAAAAAGAAAAACGAATAAATGTGAATAAAAATAATAAAACAAGCGACCTTGGGTCGATCCACCAACCGGTTCACACACCGAGGGTTGCTACTTGCATTTGACTAGGAGGAAGTCAACAAAGCCATCATTAGAAATATCACTTTCTTTGCCATTCATCATCAAATGCTGGATAGGTCAAGTGGTCACGAGTTCTATTGTTTCTAGAATATTATTTGTTATAACTAGATTGCTATTGCTCTTAAAGGCAAGAGAAGCATAACATTTACATGCCCTGGCTTAGACTTTCGATTCAAGGATGCCATTCGTTGTGTAATGCCTGGGTACATTCTTCAACGATGATGATGACATTCTATTACGGTAGAGAAGCTAATTGAAATTTTATGAATGACTTTTAGTGGTAGGGAGCCTCATTTGATGATTGCCTTGATAAATTTAGAGAGTTGTAATCTGAAGAGATGTACAAGGATACTAACTCAGCAACCTAATTTGAGAAATGCCACTTCACAGAAGGAAGACATTGTTTGTGACATAGAGAGTATCTGAACGGATCGAGGTGGACAAGGCGAAAATTGAGACAATTGAGAAATTGCCACCCCTACTTCAGTGAATGGAATTAGGAGTTTCCTAAGTCAAGTGGGTTTTTATAGGAGGTTCATTGAAGACTTCTCAACAATAGCAAAACCCCTTTCAAACATATTGATGCATGGAGTCCCATTTTTCTTTAATGAGAAATGCATGACCGCTTTTACCATACTCAAAGATAAGCTCACCTCCACGCCCATCGTTATAGTTCCGGATTGGGAACTTCCATTTGAGCTAATGTGTGATGCAAGTGATTATGTGGTTGAAGTTGTCTTAGGGCAACGAAAGAACAGGGTGTTTCATGCCATATATTACGCTAGCAAAAATCTAAATGAAGCACAAATGAATTATGCCACCACTAAAAAAGAGTTGCTAGTGATAGTCTTTGCTTTTGACAAGTTCTAGCCTTACTTGATTGGTAATGAAGGTCTAGTCTCATGATCTTGATCATCAAGATTTGAATGACAAAAGAAGGACCTGTAGCCTCACCTTATAAGATGGGTCCTTCTTTTGCAAGAATTTGATGTGGAGATAAAAGACAAACAAGGGATCAGAAAATTTGGTGGCCGACCACCTTTCAAGACTAGCATTGGAGGATAATGAAGCTTCATTGCTCATCAATTGATAGTTTTCCTGACGAAAGTAACCTACAGAGTTTCCCATGTTGATCGATTCATGGTTACATAAAACATTGTGAATTATCGGTCGCTTTAATCATCCCCTTCAACTTAACTTCACAACAAAGAAAAAAGGTTCTTGCTGAATTATAAAATATTTCTTAGAGGATCACATTCTCTACAGACATTGTGTTGATCAATGATTGTAAGATGTAATTTAAAATGAAATGAGATCTCATCACATTCCCTCCCATCATCACGTTTTGGTGTGGTATACTGGTGACACAAAGGACAACCTAAGAAGGTGTTGTAATCAGATTTTATCACACTTTATTCGATGCTCATCACCTCTTAAAACTTGTGATAGATGCCAAATCAAGAAATATTTCAAGCAAAAATGAAATTCCCTTGAATTCAATCTTAAAAGTAGAGTCGTTTGATGTTTGGGGTATTGATTTCATGGGCACATTTCATTCCTCTCACGGAAACAAATACATACTATTGGTAGACTTCATGCACTATTCTTAAATGGGTGGAACCATCCTTCATGGTTACTTTCAGATGGTGTTGAAATTCTCCGCAAAGTACTTTCTTCGAGAGTTTAACTCCCAGGCAATCACATGAGTGATAAAGGGAAGCAATTTTGTAACAAATTATTCAAATCACTTTTGTCTAAGTATGGAGTAAGACACCTCATAGCTCTTGCCTATCATCCACAATGTAATGGCCAAACTAAAATTTCCAATTGGAAAATTAAAAGGATCTTAGAGAAAACTGTGAATGGATCTTGGAAGGATTGGTTTATTGTAAAGACATGATGCATTACATACTAGATGTACTTTCAAACCTTGATAGGGACCTCTCCTAATAGGTTAGTCTTTGCTATGCCATCTTCATGAAACTTGGAGCATAGAGTTTATTTGGGCAACAAGGAAGTTGAATATGGACTTCCAAGTGGGCCTTGATGTAAGAGGTTGTTACAACGCAATGAACTTCTGATATGAATTTCCGTGTTTAGCCCAAGGAGAATGACATAAGAAAGGCATGGCATGATAAGCACATAATGAGAAAAGAGTTTCAATACAAGTAACAAGTACTTCTCTTCATTATTTGCTTAAGAGCCTGGAAACTTTAAATAAATATTATCCATCTTCATTTACTCCCACATTCCTCTATGGAATGTGGAGTTGTCACATTCAAGAATAGAAATTCTGAAGGTCAATGACAAAGATTGAAGCTGTATTTTGCGGAGAAGGCTAGGACAAGCAAATAAATCACCATTTTGAAAACACGATAAATCTATTGGAAGTTTGATCTGAAGAGCCATCATTGCGTGAGCAGTGTGCAACATCGAATATCAAGGTGTCGAAGCTACAATGCTAGAACTAAGCAAGCTGAGACAACTAAGTTCAAAAAGATCCTTTTTCCTTTTCTTTTTTTATTTTCTTTCAAATAATTTAGTTTTTTTTTTTAATCTTTTTTAGAGTTGGGGATCCCAGTTGTGTTTGATGTGTTGGTTTTTTGTAGTGCGTTCTAATTACAGGTTCAAAATAATTGAAGTGCAAGAAATTGGAATGAATTGAGAAAAAGGTGTGTGTTTATGGAAGAATTGAGTTTTGGATTGATTTATGGAGCTTAAAGGAAATTGAGTAATCTCGAAAATCTTTGAACACTTTAATTAAGGATGCCTAATGAAGGATCCATAAGAGTAATAAATCAGGTTGTCGAGAATGTGATCCCACAGACACATGAGGTTGAAGGTAAGGCTAGATAAGAATAAGAATTATTGTATGTGGTGTATCAACCCAATTTATGTTCAAGAAACTCATCGTATACACAATACTCTCTGATGTCACAACATCAATCCAACTTCCACTCTCAAGAGAGATCTACTGTGGATGTCGCGATACATCGCCTTCACCTACTCATTTAGCTTTCATTGATATGTCTTATTTGACTTTACATGCCGCGACATCACAATAAAATTATGAAAAATATGCTATTGGTATGCCGCAACATCTAATCTGATTTTTCCATTTTAAAGGCACTTCTACCTCATTTTGATTTAGAAAAGAAACAAAAGTGCCTCTCTTTTTATTCTCCTCCCCACACTAAGCCTTATCAAGTAAAAGCCTGTCAAAGCTCTTCCCTCTACCCTTTTTGCACACAACCCCTCTCTACCAAATCTCACGCAAGCCTTCCACCCTCCCCTACCACCATTTCTTTACAAACCTCACTATGAAGACTTTTTTTTTCCAACTCAAAGAAGAGGCTTTGATCTTCGGCTATTGAACACAGATTGGACAGTTGGGGGTTGGGTGAGTGTTATTGTGTATTAAGGAGAGCCTCGAAGGCGTGACAACACCAGTTTAGTAGAAGAATTTTTGGTGCACACTAAGTGTTCAAAGAAATTTATGAATGAAGAAAATGGCTCCAAAGAATAGGAAAACCACCCTGAAGCAAAAAGTCACCCATCTTAGGGCCGAGGACCCTTTCAACTTTGTCAACCGAGAGGTAGAAAGAATGTTTCATGATTCTTTGGTCACAAGAGCATTTGTAATTGAACAAGGATTTCACAAACCAAATGCATATTTTAGCCTCATCATCTAATAAATGAAAATGGTTCAGACTTTAGAACACTCCACCACGTGGTGGACCTTGTACGGAGATCACGCCATAATCTTCCCTTTTTTAGATGATTACTAAGGTCTTTGTGAGAGTTTTAAAGGTCCCATTTGATGGTGCCACAATCAATAGTGCATTCGAGCTTCAAGATGACGATGGTGAAGCTTATAGAAACTATTGGGACTCCCCAAACTATAATGAAATGTTGAATGTGTGCATAACTCAACCCTCAAAAGAGAAAAACTAACTCAAAATGAAGTCTCTAAATTTCCTTAGAACCTATTTCCTCACTTCAGCTTCTAAGGTACGACATTATTTCTCTATACATTCTCAAGACTGAAGCCGAGTAGGCATGCTTCTTCTATGAGCAGAGATAGGGTTATATTGAACTTTGAAATTGCTAAGGGAATGAAGTTTGATATGGGGCATGTAATAGAAAGTTCCATTATTAAGGCAGCAAATGGAAAATGTACTAGAGGTCTGACTCACCCCTCCACCATCATTATGCTATACAAAAGCTGGGGTGCAGTTCTTAGAATTTGAAGAGAGATACCCAAAAGATGAGCAAAAAGAAGAATTTGAAGGTGAAGAAGAGGACGAGCACAACCCATTGATTCGAGGGTCATCGAGCTCCTAAACATACTTGTGGAGGAAAGACTAGAAGATGTTGTCAGACAAAGAGCTACTATGGAGTTTTTATATGAGCAGCAAAAGATCACGATGATTCAACAAGAGCGGCACATGCAGTATGTTGCTAAGTAGATCCAGCATCAGAATAAGCTCAAATCTTCTTCAGCGTTGTCGCCTACAACACCTTCACCTCTTATTTTCCTACCCTAGCCAAAAGAACTATAGTCATTGGAATCTATACCACTGTATTTAAGATGTGAGGATGATTAGAAATCGGAGTTTTATGTTTCCCACTCCTTCTTTCTAATGAAGACAAATGTCATGTCTACTAGTGGGGTTTGTGCACATGAGCAAGTTTTGCTCAAAGATTCATTAATTATTTTCTAACTTAAACTACTCAATCGGCTCGCAGGATTAGTTGCTTTCAACTCTTGAACCACTTGGATTGGTTTTTGCATGCTTTGTGGTAGGCTAGTTGTTGATGAATGAATTATGAACCTTTCATGTTTACATATTTTCGAGCTTGAATGTTGAGAAATATCATGTTGTTATCTTGCCGCTAAGATGCTCAATTTTGATCTAAGAGTGTGAATAACTTGTGCATATTGTGAAAAATCGTAAACAATTTTGTTTTCTTGTTTTAAGTTAAGCTGAATGTTAATGGTTATGTTGATGATGAAAAATGTTAGGACCCTCTGGACATGGAGAATGTTAGAGACAATAAGACGAGCATAGTTCGACCTATGTTGACACTCCCAGTAAGACCTCTTGACATACATGAGTGCTAGACCTGACTAAAGATATATGATACCCTATGTCATTATTACTAAAGACTTATTATCTAATCCCCAGCAATAATGCCATGAAACTTGTTTGTTATATTTCTTTGCAATTATATTGATTAACAACGGTTTCCTTAAGAGTAGATAGATTTCTTTCTGGTTTTGATCCATGATTCTGCAAGTGTACAGATCGAACAAGTAATAAAGTGGATTTAAGTCCAGATATCGATCCCACAGAGATCTCAAGAATTCTCAATCAACTACCCTGACTACTCAAGCTCTATACTATTTGGACTATGGTTTGCAATTGATATATCCCTAGCAACCTTGAAAATAATGAAAGAATAAAGATATGTAAACTAGAACAAAATAAAATAATGCTTAAACTAAAATAAAAAATTAAAGAAATAGACTGATCAGTTAGTTTTTAAAGGGAGCATTGAAAATACAACTGTTGTGAAACATCAATTCCTCGCTGGACAACTCTCAGAACTTTGCTTCATGAACTTTTAGATTTAGAACTGGCCCACAGAAAAAGGTAATGCCATGTGGATCTCTCCTCTTAATGACAGAAATAGATTTCATTATCTAATCTTCTCTGTTTCTTTCGAATGCAGAGGATTAGATAACTACTTTTAATCTGAGTTGCCTTGTTCTGTATTTTTCTTCACCATACCTGTAGAATATGGATCAGTAGTAAGACATGCTACATAGGTTTACACTATATACCTGGTTTTCTCATCCTTCAAAATTGAACAGCTTCATTCTTCCTTGATGATCCTTGCTAACATCGGATTGAATATCACGTCAATCGAGGCTAACTCTCCGCTTCATTTTAATTGATAAGTCATTCAACTCATTCTCGTGGTTTCCGTGAGAAGAAGATTTACTCATTAGAATTCATTAAAGCCTATTAGATCCCATGATTAGGTTCAAGATAATTCTCTCGATATTGTCAATACATTCTGTGAATGCCTTCTGTGTCACACCGCAGGGCCTCCTCGGAATCGTGTGAGCATGAAACAATCCCACATGGTTAGGACACTAATATTTGGATCGATACAACAATAAACAAAACTGCGCATTCAGATCAGTTCGCAGATCGATAAATTTCTTTTTAAAAGATAAATTTAACAACAAAAATTCAACGGAAGCTGGGTTTCTAAATTACTCATTACACTAACGGAATTCTGATCAAAAGAACTATCAGATCAGAACTCAGTTCTGGCTCTGCAATTCGTTTTGACTTCAAACGAACCGTGCAAGAATTTGAAGAAAATAATCATTCGCATCTTCAACTTCAACAACTAACATCCAGATCTCAACTCAAATGAAATAGCAATTCACTCTGAATCTAATCTAAAAATAACAAAAAACAAAAGAAAAAGAAAAGAAATTAAAATACACTGATCTTCTAAGCTACCCGTATTTCTTCGAGCCGCCAAGAGTCGCTTAATGCAAGAGTGCAAATGTAAGGTATTTGATAGAGTTCGAAGTTGGGCCTCTAACTGATGCAATCTATTTGTGGATTTCTAAAATAATCGCCCATTGGTTTGTTCATGTCGTACTTTTCGTGGTCGCGACTCGACTTGATGTCGCCATTCCTTCTTATCACGCCGCGAATTTCACGCTCGCTTATGAGTCGCTCGATGTCGCGATTTCTCTTTGTAACGTCGCGACAATCGCTTTGCTTATGAGCTGTTCCGGCGCGTCGATTTCTCTTCCAGCACGCTTTACTTCATCTTTCGCAGACAGATTTTCGAGGTCGCGACTTCAATCATACGCTTCAGAGACTCGCTTTTCTCGCTCGCCCCAGGAAGTGTGCTTTATCCCCGTCGCGACTTGCCTTTAATACCCCTCGATCCGATGCGTTTCGCATCATTAAAACGACGCGCCGCTAATCTTCTTCCTTGTAACCGCTGTTCACCACCAGACGCCGCGATTTCAATTTTCCGTGTTGTGAGTTTTTTGGTCGCGCCATCATACCGCGATCAATGTTGGTGCTATGAGCTCTTTGATGTCGCGGAAGCTTTTCATTTGCCGCGGATCGCCTTCAGCATTCTCGATGATGTCATGCTAAACGTATGTCGAATTTCCATTACAGAGCTTCGATGTCGCTACTACCGGGCTGACGGCGTACTCATCTTTCCATAGAATCAACATGCTTCATCATCGGCGACGCCGAACATAATACTCAGTAATCGGATGTCACCACCATGACGCCGCTACATCTTCCCGATCTTGCTCATGTCTCTATCTCGCGCCTAATCGTCACCCCATGTTCACTACTTCCTTTGAAAATCTTTCGGTCGCGGTTCCTCATCGCGTCACTACCTCCATGTCTACATCGCTGCTTTCACTCGTCACGACTGGCGGTGCGTGTCGCGACATCATGTCCGCTTCTTCACATAGTTCCCCGGCCTTCCGCCCGATGGAGTTTCTATCAGCGAATCTCGTGTTATTCTCTTCATTATCACAAGGTCGCGACATCGTCCTTTCTTTTCAAAATTAGCTATGAATTTCCTTTTTATTTGAGAAGGTTGTTCTTAGTTTGTAGATACTGTCGCGACTCATGGTGGTGTCGACATCATTTATAATATCCCCTTGGTGTCGACATCGCATGTCGCGACATCGCAATGATGTCGACATGAACTTCTTCATTTGATCTGGGCTCTTTAATCTCACTCGTCATTCTTCTTGTCTCACTTCTTCTTCGTGTCACGACGGGCCGTTGCTCACTTTCGCTTCTTCTTCAAAGTTTTTCAAATTTATTGATGTCGTGACTTTGAAATTGCCGGAATCGCTCTTCCGTCGCAGCTGACTTAAATTCCGGGGCAGTATTGACTTCCACCTCACGCAGCTAATTTTTATGATTTTTGCTAAAATTTACTCTTTCACGTAGTATTTTCCCAAATTGGAATTTGAGTCAATTATCGCTTCGCATAATTCATCATTATTCACCTATAAACTCAAAAAAATGTATTAAAAATCTCATGAGTTTTAGACTCGTATCAATTCCCTAAAACTTAAAATTCCTTGTCCTCAAGCAAAGAAGAAATTGTTTGTCTCTCAAACAAATAAGCTTTAGAAAATTTTTAAGGACATTTTTCCTGATTTATTCCACATTCTTTTCATCTTTACACTCTTCCCTCGATCCGGAATTTAGGAGATATCACTATTATTTCAAATTTCGCTTTGATGCAAGAACAAGGCATGGTAGCATTTCATTATATACAAAATTTTTGATAAACTAATAACAATGTATTTAAATGTTTTTATTTAACAAGTCTTGTCTGTGTGTGCAGTCATCAACTTCTCTTCAACTTCATGTTGAATGGTTAATCTTATTTTCTTAACTGCTTATCAAAACCATATGCTTGTTTTCATTGATCTCCACCAATGTAGGTGAATTCAACCTTCAAAATCAATGAGGTTTTTCAAAGTTTTCTTGTAATGTTGGGCTTAGGTAATTGCAGATAATTGAAAAATTTGAATGCAAATTTGTTCTGTCATCTTCATTTTCATACCATGCTCCAACTTTCTTCCTTTTCTTTAGACTCTTTCATTCTTAATATTTTCAATCTTAGCCCGATTCTTTGCCTCATGGAATTTCAACTCATATGTACTGATCCAGCAGATTCCTTTGTTCTTTAACTCCTTTGCTTTTTTTCTTAAGATTTGAATAGTAATGTTTGTCTCTTTAGGCTTACTTTAGAGAACTTGGGCTAGCAACTCCCATACCGCCTGCATTAGGTGCTAGTTAAAACACTCTACGAGCTTAATTTTCAAGAGAAATAGGGCCACAAGACAAAACTTATTCATTTTTCACTAGCTTCTTTACTTCAACCCTTCTGTCAAAATCAGGAATATTATTCCCCCAACTTGTTTCTTTCCTTTACCAAACTTTCTTTCGAACTAGAACCGGATAATTTGGGTTCTTATCGTTGTGTTTATTGGGTGAAGGGAATTTCATTTTCAATTGTCGTTTGTCAAGAAATAAGGCTTATTTGGTTCAAATCAAAAACTAGAGAATATGCTTGCAGCGATTTGAGGTAGGCTAAAGGCTCAAGCCAGCTAAGGATGGCCTCTATCACTCTGCTATTATGTTTTCTACCTAGATTTACCAATCAATAATCAAACAAGTTCTAGGATTGTGACTCAACTTAATCTCTAGAAGATGTTCCCACCCCACACAAAAGTTTCATAGTTTTACTGACTAATGTGTAATATTCTTCAAGACTTGTACTTACATCTCAGATATGGTTTGATTTTAAACGCATTGGTCTCCCCATAAGCACAACCAATTCTTCACTTAAAATTCAACTAATCTAAAATGACGCAAATACTCCTAATTCCAGCTTTCTTTATTCATGCCCTTCATTTTGCAAATTATTTGTGTTCAAGTTTATCTCCTAGCTCAACCATTTCAACTAAGTTCCAAATAAGTAAATAAAATAACAATAAAATCTAACTCAAGCAAGCAAACATTTCCTTTTCACAAATTTTCTTGTTTTATTCATAATGTAGATGCAACAAATGAGAACAACAATCAAGAAGAGGTGCTAAAAGAGTAAATCAATAGGAAGGTCTATTTTTTTCTTTGAGGGAGGAGCAAAGATGTTGGGGGATCCACATCATGTGGTAGCCAAATTAGATTGAAATTGGTGTTTCATTTCAGTTCTCTTCTTCTTGATATCTCCTTTCTTCGATCTCGCTTCTTCAAGGATCAACTACTGGTGAGATCGAATCTTTATTCAGATTCATCTTTAGTCTCAGCTCAAAGGTGTGTTCATAGTCTTTACTTGGTTTCATGACTTAAAATTTGAAAGATTGTTGTTAATCAAATCCAAATTTTCAAGCCGCTTTTCTAAAGGCATCTTTATCATCAAGCTCTTGACTCCGTCTCATCCTTTTTCGAAATCCTTGAACATTGACATGTATAGGAACTTGAATCCTTTGATCTGCTCCTAGTCTTGGCCTTTGATCTGAATCCTTTCCCTTTATGAGTTTTAAGAGTTGAGAATCACGCATCATACTACTGTTGTAGTAGAATGATTCATGGCTTAGCTTTAATTTCTTTCAAGAGATCTTGATCTTCCTCCATTTCTTTTTAAATTTTCCACGCTCCAGGACTTTTTCATCTCGTCCTTTCTCTCGCTCATCTCTTCCTCATTGTTACACCAAAGATCTTCTTCTTTTCATCCTAGCTTCATGTACTTCTTCCTCTTCTGTTCATCTTCTTCCCAACAGCTTATCCTCTTCTCTCTTCAATTTTTCTTCATAAACCACTTCTCGAACTTTTACTGGAAGTTCCATTTCTTCTTTCTTCCCACATGCTCTCTCGAATTTTAATCGACATTTTATTATTTGATTATCGCTCTAGGTTTCTTAGAGCTTACCTGTGTTCGAAATTATCACTGCTCTTATCGGGGAGAGCTGGGCCGCTGAGAAATCTATTGGGCTTCTTTCTTTCATTTCGTATCCCTCTCCTGAAACATAAAGTATTCCCTTCTTGATATGCTTATATATTTTCTTCTTTTCTTATCATGCAATTAAAGGTGTTCTTCCAGATGGATTTTCATTTTCATCCTCGAATCATTGGTTATATACTATGACCCTTTTTCTCGTTGATTCTTCGTCCCTTGCTTACCCACACATGTGGAGCGTGAAATTCTTAGGGCATTCTTTCTTTCCATCGCTCCTTCACACCAGCTCCTCAACATATAACCTTGTGGATAGTGTCACTGGACGAGATCAACTTTGATACCTCCATGGTACCCATTATAGAATTTCAATAAATCGCTTCAAAGAGATCAATCTTGTACCCTTAGTACATGAGAGAAGAATGTTTTGCCTCTCACCAGGCAGACGTGCTTGTAGGGACCATAAATGTAGGATAAGAAATAGAACCACACCTTGCCCCTCCACAAATCCCGGCTGTGGTCTTTGCTCTCCTTTTCCTTTCTTCCACTACTCCCTACTGGTCATGCTGCACTTTCGCAGTTTCCTACACGGCTAGGGCTTTCTGTTCATCACCTTGAATTCTTGATCCATTTTTCCCCTTCCATCCCATACATCCTTCAATAATAGTCTGGTCCATTAAGGCACCCAGACTCCTCCCCGACATAAACGTAGTTCTCTTCTCCCAACCGGGACTGGAGGAAATTCTTGACAACCTCGCAGATAACTGCATTCCTTTGATGTTTGGTGCACTCTCCCCACCCTCTTTGCTCTATCAACTTCTGAAAGGTGATGAGTTGGTCAGTTTCCTTCTCCTACAAACCTTTCTTCCAAAGATAGTGCTTTTCCGTACTTTATAAAGCTTTCCGAGAGACCTAACCCCGCCTCCTCTCTTCTCGCTGCTTCTTCCTCTCCTCTTCCCTTCCTGGCTAAGCCAGAATCGGCTGAACTTCCGTTGTTCTCGACGCCTTGTTCTCCCTTTCGTGTTCCAGATGAATTCCCTCTGGCCCAGATACCCCTCCACTCGCCTCAGATTTGGGATTTAGGTCAAGATTCGCCATTAGAGAAATCATGTTTTTAGGAAGAAGTCTCGGATTTAGGCTCCCTGGTAAGAATTTGAATCAAAGAATATGCTACAGATGAATGATATCGTGTTTGCTTCCAAGGAAGAAGATGGTAGTGGAGGTGAGTTTCAACATCGCTTGCAATTCAATTATTATCGTGGGCTCTTATTACTTCATTTAGACTACAGGTTTCACTGCCACTTTTAATTCATACACATCAGGTCGTCATTAAATTTAGGCAACAAAGTCGCCTCACCGGCATACTTGTTTCGATGTCATGATTCTATTCTCTTGTCGCGACATAAGTAAACTCGTGGAGGATGTTAATATCACAAGCTGCGACATCGTATTTGATATTAGAGTTGTCGCGACCCTCACCACTCCTTTGAAGGATGGTTCCCTGGTCACACTCGGGTTCCCAACAGAATTCCAATTTATGTCGCGATTCGATTTATGTCACACATAAATTCTTGGTCGCCACCGTGCACTTGTCTCTCCTTTTAGTATTGACTCAAGGCACTTTCAACTCTATCGCTACCCTCCTCAATTTCACTTCATAACATAAAATCCTGGTCGCTAATTTAGTCTACACTTCGCCCTAAATTCGACATGATAAGACATCTTTCATTCCTTATTACCTGCACATTCTATACATCCATTTAACGGCCCCAATGTTAATTCAAAAAATGCATTCTATTCAATTTTCACATTAATTTTATAGAGAAAATTCCCTTTTTCGAAAGGTCTGCATGTGGAAGTGTCGGAGTTGTCCCCTGGAGTTTGTTCCTTCTCGCTTTGAGCCTTTGATTTTTTCTTATCCGCATATTGTAAATAATTCCAAAAGGATTAAATTAATTGAAGAACAAGTTTCTAACAAATCATGACTAGAATTAAAAAAAATTCAAAATCACGTAATAATAGAAAAATTCAAGTCTATAAAGAAACTAAAAATCTATATGGGTTTTCGCCTCCTACGAAGCACTCCATTTCGAGTCTTTAACTGGACTAGCTGTTTTAAGTTTTCTCTCTTTCAATTCACCAGCTGGAGTTCTTCTTCTCCCCAGCTCTTCCCCACGAGATAGTGTTCGCCTTGCCCATTAACTTTTGAATTCTTCCCAAAGATCGCCTTCCGAGTGTTATCAGTCCGAAGATAGTACTTGACACCACCAGACATGGTCCACCCTCTTGATTTCAACTTCCTCGAAATAATCTTAACTGAGCAAAAACAAATAAAGACCTCTGATCTCCCCCGCTTCTGAACTCTTTCCTCAGAATCCTTGATCATGCTATTTTCTTTGTCTTGTCCTTGTATATTCTAACATTGTCAGGCTTCATTTCTCAGCTCCAGCGTCTATCCAGTCGAGAAGCCCTCTCACTTTGAAATCAATGTCACATATCTACATGGTTTCTTTGTGTGACCTGTAGCTTCAAGAGGGAGGTGACATGGTTCTCCAAAGACAAGTCTCAGATAGACATTCCAATTGGAGTTTTAAAAAGCATCCCAGGTCTATAATGCATCACTGCTTCAAAGATCAATCTTTCCCTCGCTAGAACTCACAAATTCTTAATTTTCTTATTTCTCTCCGTTGAAATTTCAAATTATTTCTATCTGTTGAGGATGATAATAAGCTCATAATGTGTTTGATACCATATCCATTCATGAGTTTGTCAACACCAGTATTTGCAAAATGGCTTCTCCATCACCACTATAGTTCCTAAAGTGCTCCAAATCAGTTAAGAATACGCCTTTGTAAACCCCACAACTGTAGACTGGCATCATTCTTAGTAGGGACAAGCTCTCTGCTTTCTACCCATTTTGATACATAATCTACATACAGCTAGGAGTATGTATATATATTTCCAAATGAAACTGAAAAGGCCCTATAAAATCTATTCCCATACATCAAACAATTGCACCACTGTGATACTCAGGGCACCCCCATGCCACGCCGATATTTGTATCTTCTTCGTACTGATCACACAACTTTACCTTATCCAAACAACTTAAAAATTATAAAATAGCAAAACCTTCAGTGTTCCTCCATAAGGTGATGCATGATGATCTCAGAAAATTTTTGTTGTTTTGTGCTCTGCATACATTTCCTAACAATCTTATCTACCTCCTTTTAAACAAATATGGATCATCTCGATGTAGTACCGCATCGCCCTTAACCTTTTTTCTCCGCTGGTATCCTGGGACTCGTACATAATTCCAAGCTAAGAAATTCACAAGATATCAGTGGTGATCGAGGACAATCAAATTAATCACATCTCGGAAAATTTTCCTCGCTATTTCTCATTTTCGATAATGGGTTCTTTAGCTTTTGACAAGTGATCAGCTATCACATCACTACTCCTTCTGTCTTTAATTTTTAAATCAAATTCTCGTAAATAATAATACTCCACTGATCGCCTCATTGTTTCTTGCTGTACATATATATTAAATATTTAATTGTCGCATGATCGCGGTGTATAACAACAATGGGACCCCAAAATATATGGCCTGAATTTTTCACATGCAAATACTATTGCCAGCATCTCCTTTTTCAGTAGTGCAGAGCAATGTCTTCAGGCTTCATTAAAGGTTTTACAGTTAGGATGCAGCCTGAACACTCTTTTCATCTTTCTGCCCCACATACCATTGCAAAATCACTGCATCACACATGATCCTCCCAAATGCTCCTCTGCTCCAACCAGCTACATGATGGAGCTCTGACCAGGTCCGGATTTGATTTCGCAATGTTTTGCGTGGATTCATCAAAATAAACTTGTATTATCTTTCTCCAAAGAATCAAGATATGGTCTAGCAATTTGAGAAATCTCGATAAATCTCTATAAAACCAAGATGTCCTAAGAAACTTCTCGATTCCTCGACTGTGAAGGGTGGCATTAGGTCTCTCTTTATAATTGAAACCTTTGTTTGTCTACTTCAAGTCTCTCGGTCATGGTAAAACCATGTGCCCAAGACAATCCCTTTTTGTAACCATAAATGGTACTTTTTCCCACCCAGAGCTACAGATTTTGTCTGCACCTTTGAAGTACTATCCCTGTGCTATGCAGCATCACTCAAATCGATCCATACACTGTAAAATCATCCATGAAGATCTCCATAACTTCTTCTGCTAGATCAGAAAATATAGACATCATGCATCTTTGGAAGGTACCAGGAGCATTACACAGTCCAAATGGCATTCTTCTAAAAGCAAAAGTACCAAATGGGCATGTAAAAGTGGTTTTCTTCTGATCTTCAGGTGCAATAGCTATTTGGTTATATCCAGAATATCCATCAAGAAAAACAAATGAGGGTGTCCCGCCATAACCTATGTTCAGCATTTCCATCTTCGATGAAAGGTAGGGAAAATGATCCCTCTCTCGGTTACAAAGATTCAATTTTCAGAGTTGATACAAACCCCTCCATCCACAATACAGCTCTTAGGAATAAATTCATTCTTTTCATTTCTAATTACAATGAATCCACCTTTCTTGGGAACCACATGTACTGGGCTTACCCAAGAATTGTTTGATATAGCATATATAAAACTTGCATTTAACCATTCTTCGTAACTTCTTTCTCCACAACTTCTTCATGACTCGGTTCAAATTCTCCTTCGATGCTCACAATGTATCCTTTTTGCATTATCTTCCAAAGAATATTTTGTGCATACAAATAGAGAGGGGGCCGATACTTTCAGATCTTCAATCGACTCAAGCAATTGCTTCCTTGTATTTCTTTTCTCTCAAAATTAGCAACTGCTTCTTCACCTTCAGCGTCAATGCAGCTGATATGATAACCCGGTTTTCTTTCCGGTCTAAAAACTCATATTTCAAATGACTGGCAACTCCTTCAATGTTAACCCTTCACTAGCTTCGGCCCATGAGTTTGCTGTCCTGGTCGCTTCACTTCATCTTAACTGCTTTCATTTATACTGAGACTGCTTCATTATTAAAAATTTGAAGGCAGAACTTCACAACCTTCAAAACTCTCAAGGTACGAAAATTCATCTCAATTCCTTGACATTGATAGAGTTTTGAATGATACAACGAATCTCACTTCATCGTTGAGAAGGCTATTGCTTCACAATGACATAACCGGCCTCTCCTCTCTACATTAGGATGTTCCAGATTCCTATTAGCCATTAAACACACCGTCCTAACCCCGAGTACGTCTACCTTTCGTGACAATCATATAACTCCCTCGTTAAGAAAGGTCTTCCAAAGAATGAGGAACTCGAGATCTTCCTCCATCTCGGCATGATAACAAAATCTACTGGGAAAATGAATTTCCCAACCTTGACGAGCACATCTTCCATAATGCCCTCCTCAAGTTGTGCCATTGGATTTATCACCCATTCGTAGTAATCATTGCCAGTTAGTCTCCCCCAACCAAGTCTCCTCTCGCACTCACCATATAGAGCATCAAATTTGTAGGATACTTGCCTGCAGTCACATAAAGTTTTCGAACTCATTTTCCCTATATATAGAATGCGGAATAGTGAAACTGCGTAATTCTTTCATCTTTGCTGAGTCATGGATAATGGCACGCAGATGAAGCATTCAAGTTAACTATACCCTCCCTCAAATACCTTTCTTTCTCGTCAACAATTCCTTCAAAATTTTGCACAAAGAGTGTATCTGACCGATCACCTTCGCAGAATGGGATATTTATTTCTATTTTCTTGAAAGATCCCAAGAATTTAGAAAACTGCTTTCTTTCTTTACTCAAGTCTCGCGAATGGCACTCACAGGAGCATAAGCTGTGCTCCTCTTTTCTGTCATTTCTTCCCTTTCATCCGTCTCAATCAGCCGGCTCTTCTCTCTCTTCCTTTCTCTCTCTCTGCTTCAATCTCTTCGCTTCTATCCGTCCCTTCGCTACTTCGCTTCCTCAAATCCTTCCCACTTCCTGCAACTGAATCTGCCATGCGCCTTTATTGTTCTTCCGGTGTCACTAGTGGAATGTTCCCCTTGTTCCTGACATGGGCATATTCAGTGGCCAATCTCATTCTGTACTTGTGTCTCTAGATTTTTCATGGAAGCAATTACATTCTTCCGACATCTCCGGTATCGATTTGAAAGCTTCCAAGCTCGATAAGTAGTTTCGATCATGGAATTGTAATAGCCTCTTATCCCCCATGAACTCAAAATGGTTGGGTTCTCCTACGACCACTGGTATTCATTTACGCCCTCACCTCCCCTTGCTGGCTGTGCTTCAGGAACCTTGGTGGTGCGATGTCTTGTGAGGATGTTGTCCCTGCCTTGGGCGGCTATAATGCCCACTCCACCATATGAGAAATTTTCATAGTTCCTCGGTCTTTGGATTGTAGTGTATGGGGCGGGGTCAGGATTTGGCGGGAAATGATAACTCTTTGCTTTCGTTCATGTACTTAGCCTCCTCAGCACCGCAAGAATCTTATTCTGTTGGCACATCGACACTTCTTCTCATCGATTCTCTTTCTATTGCTTTATTTCTACATGACGGTGTGCATCTTCTTCTCTTGTTTGTCCATCCTATGCATTATAGCATCCAACTTAGCCTCCATGGCTGTCATCTTGCTCAGCTCTATGACCCCTTTTCCTCTGCTACTACCTCTTGAAAACTGAGATGGAGCTTTCATATTGCATTTTGCAGGTCTCTATCGGATCTCTTGCCTCTTCGGCACTTTTTAAGCTTGAATGGCTCCACGGCATAGGCATCGATATTACCCTTGGATGTATCATTCGGAGCGTGATACACTATATCCATACGGGTCTTCAAGTCTATTCATGCATTTGGGCACCTTTTCAAGCAATCTTTGAATCTTTCCCAAGCGACATCACAGGCTCTCATCTTCCCACTTGTTGGAATACAACTAATTTATCTCTCTTCTCGTCTCTCTGAAGTGAGAGATGGGGGGAAAGAATGCCTAAGTAAGCTACTACCAACTCTTCCCAAGTATCAAACGAGGAACCATATGGTAATGATTCGTAAGTAATGACTCTTTATGTCTCTCACCAAGAAAATGGGAAGAGATGTAGTTTATCACCTCTAGTCTCAGCGGATTTACCGGCTTCAACGCTGATAGCCATCACGAAATATTTCCGGGTGCTCATTTATGGGTCCCGGTGGGATAGTAGTAGCGTCTTCTGTGAACCATTGTAATTCGGGAGCTTTAGTTCAAGAATTGTGTTTGCATCCCTTTGCCAGGCTGTCGATTGCGAGGCCTCTTCTTGAATAATAGGCCTCCGAAATCTCTCCATTGTGTCGAGTAATGAGTCTTACATATTCTTCTGTTCCTCTGTTTGGTCATGTCTCTCTTACGCCGCCAGGCTGCGTTTACGCTCTTTTTGTCTTTCTTAGTTCTGGCGTTGATCTCTTGGTCGAGTGTCTGCTTCAGAATGAGTCGAGATCCTATTTCCCTATACCATTAGGGTTCTCCTGAAATAAAAGCACACTCATATTAATAGGATTAGTCAAACCCTAACAAATATTTTCAACATGGCTTGTTAAAATATTAACTGACATTAATGTAGTCCCCTTGGCAAAAGCAATTTTTGTTCTTTCTTCCAAAAATGTCCAAATTAGTATTTCCTTCTTTAAAGTCGGAATATTGATCTTGTAATTCTTTGATCTGACCAGCGGCGCCAAAAACTTGTTGACTGGACAAAAAGACATATACAAATTTATGTCACTATTACCAAAGGACTATTATCTAATCCCCAGCAATAATGCCATGAAACTTGTTTGTTATATTTCTTTGCAATTATACTGATTAACAACTGTTTCCTTAAGAGTATATAGATTTCTTTCTGGTTTTGATCCTTGAATTACGCAGGGTATACGGATCCAGACAAGTAATAAGTGGATTTAAGTCAGATAATAAGTCACGAGAGATCTCGGAATTCTCAATCAACTACGCTACTCAAGCTCTATACTATTTGGACTATGATTTGCAAGGTGATATATCCCACAGCAACCTTGAAAATAATGAAAGAATAAAAAGATATGTAAACTAGAACAAATAAATAATGCTTAATAAAATAAAAATTGAGAAATAGACCCGATCGATTAGTTTTTTAAAGGAGCATTGAAAATACAAATGTTGTGAAACATCGAGATTCAGGAACAACTGCGCCTTTTAGCAAGAACTTGATTTAGAATCCGTCCAGGAAAAGGTAATGCCATGTGGATCTCATGTATTGTTTCATCATCTAATCTTCTCACATTTCTTTTGAATGCGAGTTGAGATAACTACTTTTATCCCCAGGTGCACTTAATTGCGATTATTTTTCTTTTTCAATACTTCATACTTGGAGACATGAATTTGTAAACATAGCTCCTAAGACATAGGCTAGCATGGGTTTACACTATCTTCAGTTTCTCATCCTCAAAATTGGAACAATTCATTCTTTCCTTGATTAGATCCTTGCTAACACGGGATTGAACTTACTTTGTTAGATCGAAGTAGAACTCTGCTCATTTTTTAATTTGATAAGTCATTCAACTCATTCTAGTTCCAAGTGAGAAGAAGATTTATCGAATTAAATTCCTAAAGCCATGATCCCCAATATTAGGTTCACATACCCCTTAGAATATTGTTCGAGTACTCTCGAGATGCCTTCTGTGTCTTTCGGGAGAGGCCTCACAGAGAGTGTTGTTTTACAAAACAATCCTATTACGGTATAGGACACTAATATTTGGATCTGTCTAACAATAAACAAAACCGGCAAAGACCGGGGCGGAAGTTCGGTGGGCTAGGTAAATTTCTGCGAGAGAAAGATAGAGATTCTATGCCAGGTAAATTCAGGAAGCTGGGTTTCTAAATTACTTCATTACACCTGTGATGCAGCTCCTTGATCAAAGAACTACGTAGATCAGAAGCTGGAAGTTCGAATTCCAAAATTTGTTTGGACTTGAATGAACCGAGATGATAATTTGAAGAAAATAATCGTGCGCATTGAAGCTTCAACTTCAACAACTAACATCGGATCAAACTACAGGCTGAAATAGCAATCTACTCCTAATCTAATCTAAAATAACAACAAAACAAAGAAAAGGAAAAAGAAAATTAAAATACAAGAGCCTTCGGCTGCCAGGACTTCTCTTTACGAGACGCGAAATTTGCTTTTCTATGATGGCGACTGCGTGATTTATAGGGTTTGGAAGTTGGGCCCCTAACCGAATGCACCCCTATTTGTGGATTTCAAAATAAGCGGCCCATTTGTTTGTTCATGTCGTGACCTATTTTAAGTATGTGACCTTGACGATGTCGCGACCTCTCTTTTGCGTCGCGACTTCGGCATTCGGCTATGAGGTACATTCACGTCTCCATGACTTCTCTTTACTTGTCGCGATAGCTGTTTCTTATGAGGTACATTGATGTCGCGACTTCTCTTCCACGTCGCGACTTCATCGCGCTACTGCACATCGTGATCTCTTGCGAAGTGACTTCAATCACTACGTCAGCGACGCCGTTTTACGTTCGTCTGTAGCGAATCTTTTATACGATGCGACGCCTTTACCCCTTGGATCGATGTGGCGACCGCTAAATGTGTCAGCGACCTTCTTTCTCCCTTATGTGTTAGCCGACCAGATAGCGTCGTGACTTCAACTGTGTTGCCAGAGCTCTTGCGAGGTGGCGACTTCAATCATCACGTCGCGAACTACCGTGTTGTCTTATGAGCTCTTTTGATGTCGTGGAAGCTCTATTTAATAGTGACTTTGTCTTGGCATCTCTTGGGTATTATGTCGTGACAGCTAAATGATGTCGCGACCTCCATTCTTGCGGTGATGTGCGCGACTGCGAAGGGCGTCGCGACCATCTTCCTTATAGCGATGTGCGACTCTTTGAAGGACGTCGCGACCATAATATGCGATGATGTCGACCAGCGGGGCGTGTGACATCTTACGGTCGGTGTTTGATGTCTCTATACGTTTCTAGCGTCGCGACCTGCATGTTCGGTCTCTTTGAAAATCTTTTAGCCATAACTTCTATTCGGTGTCACTACCTCCATGTCTCTTGCTAGCTTTCCCGCCTGTCGCGACACCGCAAGCGGTGTGGCGACATCATATGCGCTTCTTCATTAGTTCTGGTGCGATGCGATTTTGGGTTTTACATTTGCAACCTTGGTGTTAACATTCTTCATTCTTTGTCAAGGTCGCGACATCAAGTCCTCTTTCAAAATTAGTTCTCGACTTCTTTTACTTGAGAAGAAATTCTTGTGGCTTTGTAGACAGCTCCTTGTCGCGACCTCATGGTGGTGTAACGACATCATTTATATCCTTTTGGTGTCACGACATCGCAATGATGTCGCGACATGAACTTCTTCATTTGACTACTTCTTTTAATCTCGACCAAGTCATTCTTTGTCTCAACTTCCTTCTTGAGTCCACGAGCTTCCGGCTTGTTCACTCTAGTTTCTTCTTCAAAGCCAAATTTGTTGATGTGTTGACTTGAAATTCTTTGGCTTGCTTTCTTCTGTCGCGACTTAAATTCCGGTTTGACTTCAGTGCTGTGGTGATTTCTTATGATTTTGCTAAAATTTGATTTTACTCTTTGTATTTTCTGCCAGGTGGAATTTGAGTCAATTCCGGTTTACGCAGAGACAATTCATCATTATTCTAATTATAAACTCAGAAAAATGTATTAAAAATCTCATGAGTTTTTGGACTCATCAATGAGCACAAGATCACTTAATCCCCTTGAGAATAAATTTTGCTCGGGTTAGAGAAGGTTTATGAAAATACATCTAATTTGATCTCCATAGGTTCTAGAACTTGTTCAAGTAGGATTCGAGGAGAAATCCTAGACACAGCAACAGTTAAGAAATGATTTAGGCCATCCTTGGATTGGTTGAGCCTTTCAAGCTACCTTATTGACTATGCAATTGTCCATAGCACCCTATTTTAGCTATATAGACATTTTCTTTCCTGAAAGCCAAGTATGCAACATATAGTCTTCCTTCCCATAATCAATCTTTAGTACAAAACCCTTGCTTACCCATAATATACCATGTTGAATATGATAGGTCTTGTTGACTTATGGTGTGAGTTTGGACAGATGAAATTTGAAAAGTTGGAGGATTGGTTGAAGTATGTGTATAAATGTTGAAACTCAAAAAGCATACACAAAGAAGAATGAGATAAACATAAAAAGTAAAAAAAATAAAATAAGAAAAGAAGCAAAAATAAAAAATAAATAAATTAAGGGCGGGGGTTTTATTTGATCTTGTAGCCTTCCTACCTTTAGTGATTAAGTTGGAAGTGTTGTCTTAACACCTAGTACCCTAAGACCAATTGATCTGGGAGCTGCTGACCTAAAGCTCGTTAAGGGTAGGTAGAAAGCTTAATGAAGTCAAACATTGCACTACTCCACACCTTGTGTAAAAATAAAGAGCTTTTGGATTTCTTGAAAGGATGATGAAACGTTGTTGTTTAGTAGCTTGCTATGATAGAACAAAAGCAACCAAACAAGTTTGGGGGTTGCTTGAAATTGGTTCAGTGGTGAAGATGAAATGTATGTAAGGATGATCCATAAGCATTAAAGCATAGCATGTATGTCTGTGTAAGTACAAGCCTAAATGACCTTTTCATCTACCTTTACCTAAGTCATACATTACAAGCCTATAAAATACCTATTTTATCTTGAGAGTTATGTCTTTCCTACATTAGTTGAGATTGTTATGACCAACAAGCTTATGGAACGTAATTACTTAATGTAAGGAGATCATCATCGAACTTGTTCAATTCTCATAAACTCATCTAACTTGCAATTGTTTGGATTGGGGAAGACCACACACATACATAGAGTTAAAGGCCTTCATCTAAATTTGCTTGACTCGAGGTTAATTCCTTATTCTTTTGAAGGAATTGTCTCGAAGTATTCTCCATGTTCTTAGGGGGGATGACCCTTGAGACGAATAGCATGCATAACTTCATGAAGCTCATCTATTTTGCTTAGATAACAAGATTTTGGGAAATGACTTTGTTTTTGTGCTCGAGGACGAACAAAATGTTAAGTTTGGGGGTGTTTGTTAGATGTAGAATTGTATGATTGATCATGTTTTACCATGTTCATTGAGCTTTTTGATGCAAAATTCACCTAGATAATCTGGGAATTTACATCTATAATTCTGTCCTTACACATTTCTGAGAAATCCGTGTTGTTCAAGCATTTTGAACAAAAAGAAACAAACAAGGAAAAAGGAAAAGTACAACTTAACAGTGCATGCCGCGACATGGTGTCACACCCCTACCCCGTGCAGGTAAGGCGGCGCGACAATCTTGGGACTCTTTAACACTTTGTTTTTAGGATATTGGTGGGCCATTTCAAAAATATCTCTGCCTCTACATATATATATCCATAAGAAAATAAATCTTCTTGTACTACCACCGTATTGGTATTTTAAGCATCCATGCGCGTGCGATAAGCGATCCCGGTGAGCGGGTGTGAATCAGCGGTTTCGGGCGCGAGACTATCGGACTCTTTTGCTATCAGACATTAATATCCAGTTCAGCCTCTTCTCGTATATCATGTTTCAAAGTCCAAAATTAAACACCACCGTGGTAAGATTGTTTCTTATCCACGCCCCAGAATCTCCGGCTGACCCCCGGAATGGCGGATCCCGAGGCGTGGGCGTGCTATCTATACTATATATTGGGACTCTCATTGTTTGTTCTCTCGGAGAACATGCATACCTATTGATTTTTAAACAATTTGATAATAACAAAAATCATTTATGCATATAAAGAACTCTGCCGGGTGGTGTCCATCGCATCCTGTACTACACATATCTGAGTCAAACCACTTATACAATTACTTATATATGTACATGACTGTAGTGTTCCAAGCAATTTATTGTTTCAAAAAGAAACAAAAAGACTTATACATTATACCAAAAATATTCAATGGACCCTATTGGTGTGTTGATGGCCTCGAAGGCTGTGATGTGGATCGACTCGTACTGCTTTCCTCTTCTCACGTACTACCACGAGTTCAGAACACGTGCTAAGCTTTTCTGGCTTAGTGGGAACATAAGCATGGACAACCACCAATGGCGATTGTCACAAACACACCAGCCATTATATATATATATGTATCTAAACATTTTTCCATAATGAATTCCTTATCATCACGTCTTTCTCTGTGCATATCAATGCTTTTCTATTATGTTCTATATCTTCAGCATCTCCTTTATTTATACTTTTTTATGTATTCCTATTTGAGTACTTTATGTTCTATACTTATCTGTGTTCATCTTTCACACTTGTTATATGTCTTTTCAATGTTCCTATTCCTTTTGTCATTCATAGCATGTCTCTAGTTTATGTCTTTTTCATCTTTAGTTCTATGATTTATTGCATTCTTCACTTCGCCTTGTACTATTAGCACATACTTTCCTATTATAAATTATTTCATCTTATCTTTGTTCATATCCTGTATCTGTACTAATCCTACATTTTCTTGTGTTTTATACCTATTTTCATATGGTCATAATGTACTTCTATACATATCATTTCCTTTTGGTTTCATATGCGCAAGCCACCTTGAAGCGGATTCGGGAAACTATGTGTACTGAAAATTACTATCTTATGCAATGATGAATCTGTCTATTATTACCCAAAGGTACTATCCTTTGTGCAAAGACAGTGATTTCTGTCTATCTGCCCAAAGTACTATCCCAGCTGTGCGAGAGCCAGTGATTTTCGGTCCTATTAATGGTGACCCTTGCGGGGCCACTTTGATTCAAAACGGGGATCTATATCATCGACCCAAATGGGGCCTCAATATACGTCTATGAATATCTTTGCGGCATCTTGCCATCCTTCCCTATAGGCATGCCTATCTATCCCTCTACCGAGGTCTAAGCGGACAATCGGCTTTATTACATTTTAAATGCACCTCTCACTTAAGCATGAATAGCTATTGTTATCATAATTGCTTATGCATACTATATATCATTTCTTTACTACGTATTAATTCTCATATCTGCGGTTTCTCTTACGGTTTCCATTCCTATGCTTTGTCATCTTTTGCTTATCTCTCGTTCTTTATCATTTATGTCTTTTTATCATATGTTTCGCGTGTTCCATAACATTCTTCCTTTTTGTATGTCCTATATAACCTCATATCAATTACGTATTCCTATCACATTTGTTCTTAGCATGTTCTATCTATTCATTTTTAAATATATCTATCATATTATCCTATGTTCATATTAATGAACATCTGAAATACACCTCATTCATATATTCTCTTATTCCTTTATGAATCTAGTTTACTTAGGGTGGAATCGATCCAATCGGATCATCAAACTAAGATTATGGCATTTTTAATGCCAACTAATGATAAACCCTAGATTTTTTTCGATGACAGTTTGTATTACTCAATTTTCCGGGAGTCTTAACTTAATATTTTGACGCTATGTCCTTATGCTCATTTAAAGTTAAGGTGAAAAGAGGTTTCTATTCAATTGGAATCACCCAATTCGAACACTTAGGAACTCAAGTTCGTCGAAACAGCGGACTTCTCTATGTTCAACACTTGAGGCAGGTTTGGTTTGCACATGGTCCCACTTCGAGTGTATTTTTGGGACACTTAGGATCAGAATTTGGCGATACCTTCTCTTTAAGTTTTGTTCTCCTTGAAGTCTATTTTAATTGGCCACTTGAATCACCCAATTCGGATAAGAAATGAGGAAGTTATGGCCAAAATACAAAAACTGGTCAGAACAGGAAAACCAGAACAAGTTCTACCGGTAGAACTTAACTTCTACCGGTAGAACTTGGCCAAAAATGACCAGAATCGAAGTTCTACCGGTAGAACTTAACTACCCGGAAGAAGACATCGAAGTACTTGGGAATGGGTGTTTTCTCACCTTTTTCCATATTTTTTGATCCCATTCCAACTCTATACTTCATCTACACTTCAAGACCGCTAAAATTAAATGCCCTTGATCACTTTTTTCTACCTCAAATCCTCTTTCAATTACATATATTTCTTCACAAATCTTCCATGAATTTCCCCCCAACTTTAACTTTAATATAGGTGCAACCCATATTCAAGTCAAGCAAAAAAGATTTGTTAGGGTTTAATCAAACCACTAACAATTTTCTTGACATTTAACCATGAATCCAATCTAAAGGGAATTCTATGATTTATCTTGTACCATATGGGGTTTTATCAACTATTTTTCAAGAATCAAGGTTTGGATGAATTCTTTCCATTCTAGCTTGGGAGATACGCTAACACAACAAGCTTTCAAATTCCATCACAAAACCATATAGTTCCATACCTCTTTTTGATCTTAGCTTCTCTTCTTCTCCTCTTCTTCTTCACAACTGCCCTAGCACCTCTTTACTCTTCTTTTCTCCTTTTGCTCTCCCTCTCTCTCTACATTTTTCTTCCCAAATGAGACCAATTTTGGTCTTTAAAATCCCCATGTTTGCTAAGGCCTTGTTTGGCCGGTAAAAATCATTTTGCTTTAGTTTCTATAGTGCATTTTTGGTCCCCATTTCTCTCCTATTTCTGTTTTATCTTTTCTCTATTTCCATATTGGCATATAACATGGATTTATGTCATTCCCAGCATATAACTTATTAAATTTCTATTTGGCATCCATCTTTGGCTTTATTACCTTTGGGTCCTCAGTAGTAAATTACCACTTTTTACCTTAGCTCGAATTAATTCGGTTCTCTCGTTTTATTTCAATCATTTCCATTTAAGCATAATATCACCAAACAGGTCCGGCTTCTTGGGGTATATTTGAGGATATTACATTTTACGGTGTCATATATATATATACAGTAATGAGTCTCATTTACATATTCAAAACTAACCACATTTACATTTTACTACTGGGCGCCAAAAACCTCATTGATGAGCTACTTGTGTGTTGGCTGAAGACGGAATGCGGAATCTCCTGACATCTTTTTCTTCTGTACCTACACGGATTAAAAACCCGTGCTAAGCTTTGTAGTGGAAACATAGGTGTATGCATATACGGTTATAACCGCGTATAACAGCCTTGGTCTTGAGGAGTGTACATTCATATCATGGACTTACTCTGATGCTAGCCAACATATGATTTATGTTTGTTCGGATTTCCCACAGGAGTTACAGAGCTTATTTGTATTCTGAAATACCCATAGGTATTACAGATCAAAACGATACACATTTGTTTCCTCTTAATCATTATCCAGGTTATTATCAGCAGAATTCACGAACCCGATTGCTAATAAATGAGTAAGACATGACACAATAAGTATCTGAAGATACTATACAATACTGAGTCTTGTAGCACAAAACAAGAGTCTTGGAAGCACTAATGTCGAAACCGGGAGTTAGTAGCACTAATCGGGAGTACCGGAAATTGCTAATCGGGAGTGTCGTAGCCCAATCAAAGCGAGTGTCGTAGCCCCATTCGAGCGTCTTAGTGTCATTTCATACCTGGTCTTAGGCATTCCTACGATTATACGTGTTCTCTGAGCTTATCATTTTATTCTTTTCTTCTATACTCCTTTACATATCAAATCTACTTATATTGCTATTTCTTGGTTATATCTGTATCTCTTTTCTTATCATGCTTCAATTGACTTTAACCAAGCTATTAGTACGCGGTACAACAATCAAATTTTCAGATGTGGATACGACGCGCCATTATATAGCATATGGTTAGATTCTAGACTCAATGATCTTTCCATAGAGTCAGAACACAAACGGAGTTCCTAACGAAGAAGTTATGCACATTGCAAGCGGGAAGAAAATCAGCAACTGCGGCAGAAGAAGCTGCGTTAGCGTGACAACCAACGCCTTTGTAATTTTGGACTTATTATAAACTCAAGATTGTATCAAGCTATATATGGATAGATTATAGACTCAAATATCTTTCCATAGAGTCGAAACACCAGCGAGTTCCTAGCGAAAATATTATGCACATTGCAAGCGGAAGAAAAGTAGCAACTTACAGCAAGCGCGTGCGGTAGCAGCCACTTCCTTTTGTCATTTTCGGACTTATTATAAACTCAATATTGTATCAAGCTATATATGGATGGATTATAGACTCAAATATCTTTCCATAAAGTCAGAACACCAAGCGAGTTGGATGAAAAGTTATGCTCATCAAAGTTTGGTGACATAGTACGGGGCTACGCTATAGCGTGGGAATCCCGCAACTATAGCGTGCCGAATGCACCAGCCATGCTACAGCGTGGCTTCCACGCCCAGCGTGCGGTCACACCGACCATGCCACGGCGTGGCTTCCATGCCCGTGCCAAAAGACCTCTGGGCGACTCAGGTACCCTTGATTTCCACGAAACCATCTCGGAACAACCCTTGTCCACCGACGACAATATCCTCCCAATTTAGGCCACATAACATGCCACAAACACGGCACTAACACCATCCTACAATCAATCCCAAATCACCCCAAAAGTAGGAATAAACCAAACTTCCATATCCATACATATTCTACAATCCATCCTCAAAGGGGAAGATTCCATATTCCTAACAAGTAATTGCACTCTCTAACACCTCAAATCTTAGCTCAATGAGGATTTCATATAAAAGTCACAAATTCCACACCTAACCCCGCAACCCTCCATACAAACCAGTTACAAAAACTCTTAGGTTTCCATACTCAAAAACCATACTAAAATCTAACAAAGTCCATAAATCACTCTGAAATCAAAAGCCACAAATCCAAGAGGAAGAACCTAGACAAGGTGCAAATATATAACTCCATACATATTCACATAAAACCAAGGATCACTTACAAATTCTATACAGAATCCATACCAAACTCTAAAGATCCATACAAAAGTCATGTATCCATACCTTTTCTTGGCCTCTTCTTCTTTTTCTTCTTAACATTCTTTTCTCCTCTTATTTCTCTCCCGGCCAAGTATGAGCTCTCTTTGGAGACCAAAAAATGGGACTGTTTTGGTGATCTCCCCTCCTTTTGTAATTAAAGTTTCCTTTATTTACCCTTTTGGTCCTCCATCTTCTACTAATTTCTATTCCAAGTTATGTTATTTCCACTTTGACCTCTATTTTTTTTCAATTCATGTCTTTGATGCCCCTTTTTGACAAATTGCACTTTTGTCCTTAAATCTTGCACAATTTTCGGGTTTTTTTTAATTTTCTATATTTTAGCATTTAATTCTGAGAAAAATTTGTTTATGCCTACAAAATACCCTAAACATGTTGAAAACAACTAGGGTGTGTTTCGGGGTGTTACAATTCTCCCCCCCTTAAAATAAATTTCGTCCTCGAAATTACCTGAACTGAAGAGTTGAGGGTACTGTACCCTCATTGTTGATTCTGGTTCCCATGTCGCTTCTTCCATACCGTGATGTTGCCAAAGCACTTTTACCAGAGGGACTTGCTTGTTTCGTAATTGTCTTATTTCACGATCTAGAATTAGCTTTCGTCTTTCTTCGACAGTGAAATCTTCTTGTACTTGTATATCTTGAATTGGGAAAGTGCGATGGGTCGGAAGCGATATCTACGACATAGACACATGGAATACATCATGTAATTTGACTAACTCGGAGAGTGCCAAAGCGATAAGCCTCTTGGTCCAACTCTTTCTAAAATCTCGTAAGAGACGATGAATCTTAGACTCGGTTCCACTTTTCTTCAACGGAGTATCTTTCCACGGAGATACTTTTAAAAACACTTTGTCTCCGACTTCATACTCTATATCCTTTCTCTTCAAATTAGCATAAGACCTTTGTCTATCACTGGCAGCTCTTAACCTCTGTTGAATAATCTGAACTTTTTCTTCCGCGTCTTTTACTAATTCAGGACCAATAATCTTATGCTCGTTCATCTCTGTCCAACACATAGGAGTTCTACATCTTCTTCCATACAAAGCTTCATACGAGAGCCCGCCTGTCTTTTGGATTGATACGCGTTGTTATAGGAAAATTCCATGAGTGGAATATACCTATCGACTTCCCGAAAATCTATTACAGCCATAACATATCTTCAATACAATCACTCTTTGAACATCCGTCTGTTTTGTGGATGGAAGCGGTGCTAAATTCAATCTCGTAACAAAAGGTATTTGTAACTCTTTCGAGAACCTTGGCGTGGCGGGGATCGCGGTCTGACACTATCTCGATCTGGGGAATGCCATGTGTCGACAATTTCATTCACATAAAGGTCAGTTAAGCGATCCATGGGTAGTCAAGTCGGATCGGTAGGAAGTGAGTAGACTTGGTCAATCTGTCCTACGAATTACTAGCGCATCATGTTTCCTTTGGGTGAGGGAGCGGATCTGAAATCCATAGTAATGTTATCCCCGCTGCATTGGGGGGAAGGGGATTTAATAAACTCCGGATGGTACTTGAATTATTCGGCCTTTGTTTGCTTGACACGTAGACACTTAGCCACATACTCAGAAATGTCCTTTTTCATCCCTTGCCACCAGTAAGACTGTTTCATATCCTGGTACATTTTATTACTTCCAGGATGCATGGTGAAAACGGTATTATGGCCTTCATATAATATCTTCTTTTTCAAATCCATATTATTCGGTACACATAATCTGCTCTTGTACAACAAACCTCCATCTCCATCCATGGCAAAATCAGTCTTGTCTCCAATACTGACTAACTGAACTATCTCTTGTAACCTCGCATCATGTTTCTGAGCATCCACTGTCATTTGCTTCAAATGCGGTATCACCTTTCGATTAGACTGACAAGGCTCCATCAGGTGTAAGTCTCCAATCATAATCTTTCAAAATCAAAGCAGAAATCATTTTCCTACTCAAGGCATCCGCCACTACATTTGCTTTCCCGGGGTGGTAATCAATTATACAATCATAGTCTTTCAACAATTCTAACCACCGATGTTGCCTCAAGTTCAAATCTTTTTGAGTTAGCAAATATTTCAAACTCTTATGATCAGTGAAAATTCTACATTTTTTTCCATATAAATAGTGTTGCCATATTTTCCAAAAACAAACACTACAAGCTTGCTAACTCAATCATGTGTGGGATAGTTTTGTCATGCGGCTTCAATTGTGCAGGCGACCACCACTTTCCCATCCTGAATCAATACACATCCCAACCCCCTATCCTCGAGCATCTTGCTTGTACCTTGTGTATTCCCTACCCAAAGTAGGCTAAATCAACACTGGTGCTTCTACCAGTATTTCTTTTAATCTTTGAAAGCTGGATTGGCACTTATCATCCCACTCAAACTTCACTCCCTTCTGGAGTAATCTTATAAGTAAGGATGCTATAACTGAAAATTCTTGTACAAATCTCCGATAATAACCTGCTAAGCCTAAGAAACTTCTCACCTCGGTTACATTTCGAGGAGGTTTCCAATTCTAGCTACTTCAATTTTCCTTTGGGTCACCTAATACCTTATCACGAGATACAATATGGCCTAAGAATGGCCTTCCTTAAGCCAAAATTCACATTTACTTAGCTTTGCAAACAAGCGATTCTCTCCTGAGTTTTTAATACTATCCCTCGAATAGTGTTCATGTTCTGTGCATCTTTAGGAGAATACACCGGATGTCATCCAATAAATACCACCACAAATTGATCCCGAATGAGCGACCCTGTTCATCAAATCCATAAATGCGGTCGGGCATTAGTCAACTCAAATGGCATTACTAAAAACTCATAGTGGAGCGGGTTCTGAAAGCTGTTTTCGGGACATCGACCTCTTTTACCCGAGTTGATATCCGTCGCAAGTCTATCTTCGAAAGACACTTGCCCCTCTCAATTGATCAAATACGTCTTCTATTCTTGGCAGCGGTACTTATTCTTAACTGTTACTTTGTTTATTTCTGGGTAGTCAATGCACATCCAGAAAAGTGCCATCTTTCTTCTTAACAAATAAAGCGAAACTGAGGTGAAACAGGTCGGATAAAACCTTATCAGTAGCTCTGTAGTTGAGTCTTTAACTCTTTCAGTTCAGTTGGAGCCATACGGTACGGTGTCCTCGATATAGGAGTCATTCCCTGTACAACTTCAATACAGAGGTCCACTTCTCTTTCAGGTGGTACTCCCGGTAACTCTTCTGGAAACACATCAGGGAACTCCCTAATCACAGGAACATTTTCTAAATTTACTTGCTCTCTTTTGGAGTCAAGAATCAAAGCCAAAAAGGCTTCATAACCTTTTCCGAGCGTCGGGCTTTCGCCGTGACATAACTTTGATCTTGGTGGATCGGATACCTGTATTATTGCCGATGAATTCGAGACATTTAAAGCGAGAACTCTTTTCTTATCACAGTCAACTATGGCCCGATGTTTGGATAACCAATCCATTCCTAAGATCAAATCAAACTCATGAAAAGGCAAAGCAATTAAATCAACCGAGAATTCCCTATCATGGACCATTAAGGGACAACTCTTATACACATGGTTGACTCTAACACCTTGAAGGACTTGTAACAAGCGGTCATGAAAATTGCGCAGCTCTTTGAAGGTAATTTATCATTCATTTGTTCCATGCATATATATGGCCTGGATCAATTAAAGCATACAAGTCAATATCAAAGAGA
Source organism: Tetrastigma voinierianum (assembly GCA_016808115.1). Lineage (NCBI taxonomy): Eukaryota > Viridiplantae > Streptophyta > Magnoliopsida > Vitales > Vitaceae > Tetrastigma > Tetrastigma voinierianum. Next base: position 661,666 of record JAEQBH010000518.1, read on the forward strand.
GTGAAAGTACCAGCAATAACCCCTGGTATGTCCGGATCTTCACGAGCTCTCATAGCATAAGCTCGTGCTGGGGCCGTAGTAGCGGGACGATTCACCGTCTCTGAAGCATTACCTCTTTCTTGTGATCCACTTCATCCTCTAACCCTACTCTGAGTCTGTGGAGGTACATTTGACCCTCCTCTTCCACTTCCTCAGGATTTTTTAGAACTCCATCCCTCGCTTGACAATCAAGTCACATGATCTCGTGCCTCACATCGGAAACAACCCCGCCATTTGTCTCGCAAATACTACTCATATGATATTTGTGGTACGCGGGTATAAGTATGTTTTTTCCTCTGTCCAGTTGGAGGTGCCTCGACCGAACTTTCAGGTCATGGTAGGTCCTTCGTCTCCTACCCTCAGAAATGAACCTTGTAATCGAATCAACTCTAGACTCTCTAGGTCTTTTCCGAAGAGGAACCCCCCTCTTGAGAACTTTTTCTTCTTTCTTTCGACTCCTTCATTCTCGACTTCAATTTTGATAGCCGTCAGACCACCGATAAAAATCGACAACTCAGGAATGGCAACTACTGGGTGGAGGGGTACCTTGGACAGACTCATGTAAGCCCTCCTCAAACTGTCCACATCTGAATTTTTCCGTAAGAACCAATTCCGGTGCATATTTACTAAGGCGGCTGAATTCTTTCTCATACTCAGCCACTGTCAATATCCCTTGTCTTAGAGTCATGAATTTCCTTCCATTTTCGACCAGAGTCATCAAACACATACTGCATTAAACCTCGTGACTAAGTAGTCCCATGTAACCGGATCCGAAGTAGTGGATTTCAAACCGGGCTTTCCACCAATCATAAGTCGCACCTTGCAAAGAATAAACCGTGACATGTGACCTGGGTCTGGCAGGACATTCACTTCATCTAGAGCCCTTTCAAGATTTTCAAGCCAAAACTCGACTTTATCGGACTCTTCCATACTTCACTCATGGAATTTTCACCATGCTTTTTTGTATTGAATCACTTCTGAAAGCCTCAGGGCCGAGTCACCCAAGACCCTTGCCATCCCCGAGAGAGATTTACCAATGCTTCAGTTGAAGCATTTTCATTTATCGTTGAGTCTGACGGACTAGAAGCAGATTGATCCAAAGGATTGACGCTTTCAGCTGTTTCGTCTACAGCTTCCTGAGGTGGATCCATTCTAGATAATACACAAAACAAAGATATCCGCATTAGGCCAACACATTACTATATAGGTACATCCTTAATCTAAAACTCGTCCAGAAACGCCTAAACCTTGGCTCTGATACCAACTTGTCACTGACTCTCGCCCGATCTGATCATGGATCCGAACCGGTTTCGGGGAGCGAGACTATATACTGGGACTCTTTACCTGCTTTATCAGACATTAATATATCCAATTCTTATAACTATATCAACATATCATATTCAAAAGTCCAAAATAAAACTACAACCGTAGTGGTGTTTACAGTGTCATATATATATACAGTACTGAGTCTCATTTACATATTCAAAACTATAAGCATTTACATTTACTCGCCAGCGCTGAATCCTACATTGATGAACCCTATCAGGCTGGGTCCTAAAGCAGAACGCGGAATATCATTGCCTTTTCTTCGCACTACACCCGACAAAAACCCGCATCAAGCTTTACGCTTAGTGGAAACATAGGTAATATGCATATACACAGCTTATAATAAGCGTATAACAATAGTCAGAGTATCAGGAATTGCATGCATTCATATCATGGACTTAGCTGGGCATTTATGCTTATAACAGATGATGCTTGTTCGATTTCCTGCTGTGAGTTACAGAGTTTATTTGTATTCAAATACCTAAGAGGCTTACAGATCAAAATGATACACATTTGTTTCCTCTTAATCATTATCCAGGTTATTATCATATAACTATGGGAATTCCTAGACCAATACTAATAAATGAGTAAGACACATCACAATAAGATTCAAGATACTATACACACGGCGTCAGAGTTATCAAAACAGAGTGTCACACCAATCGTAATGTGAGTTCCAGAGCACTAATCAGAGTACCGGCAATTCTAATCGAGTGTCAGATGACTTTAACTGTATCAAGAGTGTCGTAGCACTATTCAGAACGTTCCGTGTCATTTCATACCTGGTCTTAGGCATTCCTACGATTATATGTGTTCTTTGAGCTTATCATTTTATTCTTTTCTTCTATACTCCTTTACATATCAAATCTACGTATATTGCTATTTCTTGTCATATTCCATTCTTCTTATCATATTCCAATCAATTTTAACCAAGCTATTAGTACACTTGGTACATCAATCAAATTTTCAGATGTGGATACCTAACGCCATTATATAAAGTATATGGTTAGACTAGACTCAATGAGTCGATAGAGTCCAAGAACACCCAAACGGAGTTCGGACGAAGAAGTTATGCACATTGCAAGCCGGGAAGAAAATCAGCAACTTATAAAGAATCAAGAGCCACTGACTTTTTGTAATTTTGGACTTATTATAAACTCACAAGATTGTATCAGCCATATATGGATAGATTATAGACTCAAATATCTTTCCATGTAGCTCCAAGAACACCCAAAACTAGCTTCTAACGAGTTAAGAGGCACACTGCAGTTTCTGAAGAAAATCAGCAACTTGCAGCAACTGTAGTAGCAGCAGCAGCCACTGTCTTTTGTCATTTTCGAACTTATTATAAACTCAATATTGTTTCAAGCTATATATGGATGTATTCTAGACTCAAAGATCTTTCCATAGAGTCCAAGAACACCCAAAACGGAGTTCGGACGAAGAAGTTATGCGCATCCGGGTCGAGGGCTGATGACAGTGTGGGGCTACGCCATAGCGTGGAATCCCACGGCTGGCCACCGAGTGATGCACCCACCATGTTACAGCCAGGGCTTCCACGCCCCTCCGGGCGTGCCGAGGATGCACTCAAACATGCCACAAATAAGTGGGTTTCCATGCCCCGGCGTGCCAGAGACCTCCTGGGTAGCTCCGGTACACGCCAGTTTTCCACCCGAAACCATCTCGGAACAACCCTTGTCCACCGACGACAATATCCTCCCAATTTAGGCCACATAACATGCCACAAACACGGCACTAACACCATCCTACAATCAATCCCAAATCACCCCAAAAGTAGGAATAAACCAAACTTCCATATCCATACATATTCTACAATTCATCCTCAAAGGGGATGATTCCATACTCCTAACAAGTAATTACACTCTCTAACACCTCAAATCTTAGCTCAATGAGGGATTTCATATAAAAGTCCACAAATTCACACTAACCCATAACCCTCCATACAAACCATACAAAAACTCTTAGTTTCCATACTCAAAACCACACTAAAATCTAACAAAGTCCATACAAAATCCATACAAAAATCAAAAGCCACAAATCAAAGAGGGAAGAACCCTAGACCAAGGTGCAAATCCTATAACTCCATACATATTCTATATAAAACCAAGGATCCTTACAAATTCTATACAAGAATCCATACCAAACTCTAAAGATCCATACAAAAGTCATGTATCCATACCTTTTCTTGGCCTCTTCTTCTTTTTTTTCTTCTTCTTATTCTTTTCTCCTCTTCCTTTCTCTCCCAACCGTATGAGTTTCTTTTAGAGACCAAAATGGGATATTTTTGTCTCCCTCCTTTATAATTAAAGCTTCCTTTTATTTATCTCTTTGGTCCTCCAATTTTCTACCACTCTCTTATTCCAAGTTATGTTATTTCCACTTTGACCTCTATTTTTTTTCAATTCATGTCTTTGATGCCCCTTTTTGACAAATTGCACTTTTGTCCTTAAATCTTGCACAATTTTCGGGTTTTTTTAATTATCTATATTTTCGCATTTAATTTACGAAAAATTTAATTTATGCTTACAAAATACCCTAAACATGTTGAAAACAACTAGGGTATATTTCGGGGTGTTACATATTCCTGAGTCCCTTTTTATTTGTACTTATACAAATTACACTATTAAAAAACAAAAAAAAAACTTTACATTTACATTACAAAACCAAAAAAATAAAAATAAAACCCAAATCGTGGGCCCTATTGTCGTGTTGGTTCTCGGCGGATGAATGCCTTGATGTCTTTTTCAAGACTCTACACGAATGAAACACCCATGCTGTTTATAGCTTAAAGGGAAACAATATCACAACTATGACCACTTTGAGTGGTCCACATTTGGCTGTGGATGCATGGTAACATAATTCTTATATGTCGAAGCATTTATAACATAATTTACACCGAGTCTTCATATAACATAATTCTTATAACGTGATTTTCATTCTTGTGGAGTTCGTAACAAAGATCCTCGGTATTGCATGGTACCGTAGGTACAATACAGAATAGAGCATAACTGATTACTTATCTTTTTTTATCGTTCATTATTTATATTCTTATCATATAAATGTTTGCATATGTCATATTATTCGGATCGACAACATATAAGTATTTTCCTACATAGATCTATAACAATGAATGAGATGAACATAGCACAATAGGTACACGGTTGGTATAAAGCAATATCAACAAAGACGCACCGCTTCAATGCACGTAAGCGTCAGAGCATTAGCAGAGTACCGGTTAATCGACGAGACGGATCACTTCACATACGTAAGTGTCGTAGCACTAGCAAGAGTGCCGAAGCACTGATCAGAGATGCCTATTTATTTACTATTCGGTCTTAAGCAGACATACAATTATATGTGTTTTCGAGCTTGTTATTTATTCTTAATCACATTAGCAAATGAGGGCAAGAAACAATGTTTGCCCAACGACAGGATCGAGGTACAGAAATTTTTCATATCACTTTTATACATGTACTGACCCCTTTCATTCGGAATTAATAGAAGAACAAAACGGATTGCAGACCTATACTGCACCCATAACAAGGGAGTACCCAGATTTAACTTTCGGGCACAAGAGACTTAACATCTTCCGGACCTTGAATCACTTTCGAGTACCACTCAACTCCCCGCACTGCACTAATACCCGACTGTGCAACTCAGCATCTATGACCAACCTTCAGTACCAGACTAACATCCCACAAAGAAGACCGGATGAGCACCGCACTAACTTTCGCATCTAAGGCTCACCTATGATTTCAAGAGAGTTTGGCCATTCGCCATTTTCACGTAGATCTTCCAACCAAAACAAAACCATCTCAAAACCAACCACAAAACCGAACTAGAACTAACATAAATCACTTTTATACAGAGATTTCAAACCCCAAACATACGCAAAGAGAGAGCTAGGAGGGTTTCCTAACCAACAAATCCATACAAAAGTTCCAAACCAAAGTTCTAAACATGAATAAGAAATTTTCAAACAAGAATTCCAAACTTCCAAACCTGGATTTCTTCTTCTTCTCTTCTTCTTTTTTTTCCTTCTTCTTCTCTTCTCTCTTTCTCCTTCTCCCCCGTAAAGCCCTAACCTTCAAAGCCAAAAAAATGAGATATTCTAAGACCATGTTTGGTCTTATCCATTTTTTCTCAAAGTTCCTTTTTTTTTTTTCATTTGGTCCTTCCTTTTTAAACTATATGCAAATCAACTTAATAATCTTCTTGTATTATGACCTTTGGGTCCTTAATGTCAAATTACCAATTTACCCTTAGAACTCAAATTTCCAAAAATGCCAATTTTACTTTTCTCATACTACAAAATTGTAATAAAACTACTAAGGTCTAATCCGGGGTGTTACACATGGAAACAAGCACCTTGGAGCACAAGTACTGACATGTCGCGACATCCAAGAGAACCCAACATTAAAGCAAAGAATAACGTAGCATTCAAAACTGGTATGCCGTGGTATTGGATTCACATGCTGCGACATCCAGTGAAATTCTAGACCTTCAAGCCTAATTCAACTGCAATGTCGCGGCATTGCAGCCTAGATTCGACAATTTTTCCATTCTTAGCCCATCTTTTTGGGCACATTTCCAAAATTACTATATAAGCTCTTATTTCTTTGTTTTTAGGGTTCGAACTTCAAGGGAGAGCACACTCTCCTAGGATTTCTCTCCTTTTTGTTTAGAATCAACTTAGGGTTTGCTTTTTGTTGAATTATACCGTTATTAAGAGATGAGAGGTTTTTTGAGATTATTTTGGAATAATTGAATCTTGGAAAGAGGGGGAAAGCAAGGATTGAAGACCATCATCTCTTTAGGGTTTCTTCTTCTCCTTTCCTCATGTTTTTAATTTCTCCTACTTTGTATTAGTTCTTAATGATTTTTTAATTCAATAACCAAGGATTTTGACAATAATTAGGATATGAACCTTATATTAATGTGTTGATTTTTATCTCTTTGGTCTATTGGTTGTTAATTGCTCATTTATTTATGTTTGTGCTGATTCATATTGATTCTTGATCACCTTCAATATGTTTGTGACCTGTTATAAGATCTGAGAAGTGAGTAAGATGTTAGATCTAAGTGAATCAACTTAATTTGTTGGGTAATAGTGATATTAATAGGAATTATGAGGCATAATTGAGTCTCTATTCCATTAATGCATCACTAAGGCTTAGGGTTGAGTTGAGAAGCAATATACATGGTATTAGTTGATAGATCATTAGCTTTCGAGAGAGGCTCATGATTAATTTTGTGAGACTTGCCTTGAGCGTGTGTTCCAATTGACTTGATGAGAGAAAGTTCATCTTAATATTTGGGGATTATTCATTTACATTAAAATCCTAAGGCCTTTTACTTAGCAGCTTTTTCCTTTTAGAGAATTCTAATCTTGTTTTCCTTTGATAGTCATTTTTGTTCTTAGAATTCTTAGAGTTCTTTTACCTAACTTGGATATAAGAGAGGTCATCCCAATTTCAATAGTTAGCACCCAACTCTTTATGGTTCTATATCCAAACTCCTTAAATCCATTATATTACTTGTACGCCCGTATACTTACAAATATAATTGCATATCATTATCATCATATAAAAAGGCCAACATATTTCTCCATCGAGTAAAAGGTCATCAAAGGCCTACCTCGTCTATATAGCCTCTAGAGACTTATATCTATCATTCAAAATCAGCCAACAAAAGTCATCATTCCCAAACACATAATTCAATCAACAAAACGTACAGGTCAAATGAAGTTAAAAAAAATCCTCATAAATATCTTCAAAAACACTCATCACTCATAAGATTTCTTACAAAAGATCTATCTCAAAAATCTTTTTTAGAATATTCACCCATCAAAATAGTTTCTTCAAAAATCTCTTCTAGAATATTCATCAGTCATAAAATTTCTTCTGATGCCTTTAAAATATTCACGAACTTTTTTTTTTTTTTACCTATAAAGCCACAAAAATTCAATTAAATTATACTTGTTTTTATTGAGTGGCCATTATTGTACAAAGAAAGATTACCATGATCGAGTGATATAATTTCTTACTTGATTTAACAAATGAAAGTTATAACTACCAAAACAATTAGACAAATATAAATTCTATATTAATCACCCAAATTAAAATTAATTTAATTAATTTTTTAGAATCAAATCAATCCTGACTTTTAAGGACTTCCCAGATTCAATAGCAACAATGATGTAATGTAGACTGCGACATTGGGTAGTGACCCAAATTATTAAACAACAAAATAATCAATAATTTTTAAATAATATTATGTGTAAAACTCGAAAAAATTCTATTTTTTGAAAAAATAAATATAATTTCGGGTCAAACTAAATTTTCTAGATCTCGACACGATGAAATGACTTCACCGCTAATCGCCTCCGAAATTTAGCTATCACGCTGAATTGTCAATTCCAAGATAATAGGAATTTCACGCTCGGCACCGATGTCGTGTCAGACATACCATGAAATTATGCGATATGACAAAAGTCACCTATTATATGTACCTTACGTGATACATGCTGTATGATTAATGAAAAGGATAGAGAAGGAATGACTTTGGGATGTCATGTTTCAAAAAGCTTTTAAAAGTCAAAACTAAAGGACAAAATGAGAATTAAGTGAAAAGATTAAAAATAAAGACAAAAAAAAGACCATCTTCTTCTCCATTCGGCTGCTGGAAACGGACAGTGAGGGTGAGAAACTGGTTTTAGAGAGAGAAATAGCAACTTCTCTCTAGATTTCGACTGACCGTCGGCCCCTATCACAGATGGTAATGATCTACACAGGTGATTTACCATCGACACTCACTGGTGAAGGTTGATACCTACAGGTAGAGGCTCTCTATTGGATCTTATAAAACGTCACGATTAGAGGATTTGTTGTTCGAATGACCTTGTTTTCGATCTAAAAATATTTGAATCGAGTGAAGAAAATCCACATTATGGCCGTTAACAATGTCGGGCCTAAGGTTTTACTGTTCACGTGATTTATGTGTGAATTTTGTATTGCTTGGGTGATTCAAAATGAATTGTTTGAATTGTCAATTAGCCCATGTGAGCTAATTTTGATGTTATTTCTATGAATTGAATAAAATGATTTATGTGAGTTAATTTTGTTAATATATGCATGTAAACTATATTAACATGAATTGTTTGGAAATGACATACGCATTCCATATATGCACCTACACTCCTAAAATTCAGAGGCGAGTGCATGACATGAAAGAAATGAAAGAAAATGAAAACGGTCATGGAAAAGAATTCAAGGAAGATTTTCAAAGAATCAGACGTGAAAGTTATCCAACGCTCATCTCGGTGGCTTTACCATGATCAAGTTTCGAGAATTACCCAAGAATTCATTCTGGAGGGTTGTCCAATAAATTTTAACGAAACTTGGTAGTATGTTTTCGAGAACAAAAATATTTTGTTTTGAAAACTTTATATTTTTCTCACATTTGACTTAAAGACGCAAGTGAAATGCGACGACTCGAGACATTTGTGAGACAAGTATGGTGACATTCAAGTAGGATCATATATTCGTTCAGTGTATTCGTATGCCATTACGCGCACTTAAATGAAGAACTCCATGTAATGGTATTATCACTACTAGACATTACTCACTCATGCCGAGATCATTATTTCAAAAGACAAGTGAGTGTTCGTATGACGACGCTCATTAGAGGCCGCTTGGAGTATTGTTTGACATGTGGCTTTGATATTCATTTTATATAACATGTATTAAATTTAAATCTTAATATGTTTGTATTAAAGTGACGATCAACTCGAATTCATTGTGAATATACATGTGATTTTGACGGAAGATTGACAGATGAGCTTCAAAGTTTCTGGCCATTTTTACTCACGTACGTGCATCACGCATGTAGACAAACAATTTTTCATATACGATGGATTACAACGAACTCCCAAGATTTGGGGCTTCACATTCCTTTTCTACAAATAAACAATGAAATTATGCAAACATATAGAAAGATACCAACACGCATATAAAAACGAAAATCCAAATTAAGATGTCAACATCAAATTAATGATTTAGTTGAAAGTTATTTAATCTATGAAATTGCTTCTAAGAATGAATATACATATATATATATATATATATATATATATATATATATATATATATATATATATATATATATATATATATATATATATATATATAAGAAAAATTAATAAACAACATAAAACTAAAATTTTATATACATCTTCGAAATAATTTAATTTTTATTCGAACATACTATTAGAATTTTAAATTTAAATTCTTTTATAAAATTATTGAAAATAGTAAATCCAGCTTCACCGCAATACAATCAGATAATTATGCGTCACTGAAATACAATTAGATAATTATGATTAACAAGTTAATTTAGCTAACCCTTGTAAGTGATTTTTTTTTTTGACATGCATATGTAGTATCTTATTTTTATAAGAACTCGAAATTAGGATCTACTTTGAACTCATTACTCATCCCACCGCAAGTGGTAAATGAACTTTTTTTTTTTTTTAACAATAAGCAAAGCATTTCATTCAACTAAATAAAAAAACAATAGATCATATAAGATTAAGGGTGGAACAGCCTTCCACAACCCTTCCTTATATAGTTGTACATACAAAATCCTATTATATCCAACTCTAGATGAGGAAGATGCTTACAATACCATTAGTCATCATGCTAGTAGTCCTAAATAGAAAACTAAATAGAAACAAACAAGGAGTTCAACGCTTATACGAGTCGGATCCATACTAGGACAACAACCACACTGCATTGAATAACAATGAAAGCTTCTATGAGCAAGGCATCCGTACGACCACCACTAGATCACCAATGTCGAAACACCACCACCACACGCTATAACAAAACGATGACATTAAAAACATGAAAAAATAAAATAAAAGCCAAATTTGTATAGAAGAACGACTTTATTGAGAAAGAAATCCATATCTAAGGGAAGAACCCATATTATTGAGGAAAAAATAAGAAGAAGATGCAGATGGATGATTTCAAGCTAAATATGACCTAAAAATCACAATTTCTTAAAATCAGAAGAGGAACTACAAGTGATAAATGAACTTTTTTTAAAAAAAGAAACTTAATATTACATATTTGTGGACCCAGTATTTTTTGTTATTATGTGTTTTTCATGAAAAAAGTGAGACTCGTTTTTATTTTGAAAAACCATTTTAAAAAACAATTTGGAGTTACTATTTATTTTAGTTTTATTTTAAAAGGAAAAACAAAATAAGTAAGAAAACCCTGAATGTGACTTCGAATAAGAAAATATGGGTATGAGAAAACTAAGTCTAAGTTCAAAGGTTAGGTTACTTATCAAGAAGGTACAATAACAATCCATAACACATCTCTAAGCCCCTAAAGATTAGGTAGCAATCAATAACACTCCTCTAAACCCTTAAAGATTAGGTCTTTAATAATCAGGTTAGGCAAAAAGGAACAAAAATAAATAAATGGAAAGGAGAAATGTGATCTGAGCGTATCAATAAATGTGATCTACAAAATAAATATCCATGTATATTGACAAGCATGTATACAAAAATATCTCATATTCATATCTCAGTCGTATGGTAGAACCGAGTAAGTAAAATTGTCATGGTCAATGATCAAATGTATGATTGGGAATGTTGGGCTCCACCAAAAGGCCATTTATTTGCTCATGAATTAATCCCATGAAACTTCACTTTTATGGAGCCATGAAACTACTCAAGGTTATTTTTAAAACAAGAAAATCAATTTATTAAATAAATAAATCAAAAGTTAAAAAAAACAAATAAAGGAACCTTGAAGAAAGAAAAATGAGCACTAAGAAGTTTTGGAAAGTTAGTTATGATTAATTACAAGAAAAGGAAGTCAAAGTATTCTAAAAAGAGAATTTGTAGAGAAAAATAATAATAAATTTATTATTTATTTGAAGTTACGGAAGGTAAATTCAATTTGAATAACAAATAAATGAAGTTTGAAGTATTATTAAAAGGGGCAAAATCTTATTATAAAAGACTTTTAGTAAATCGGTTGGAATGTAATATTTTAAACTTGAGGTTAAAGAAACAAGTCCTTAATTTGTAATTTACGTGTAACTTTTTCAAAGAGAGGTGAAGTAACCAACTTAAAAAAAAAAAAAAAAACCTAATGGCCAAAATAAAACTAATGCAGTACAATTAGGTAATTATGAAAGAATTATTAAGTAATAATGACAAGTAATGATGAGAGAAAATTGAGTAAATAATTATGAAAGAAAGTTATAAATCATGAATAATGTGCATGGTGAATTTGTGTGTGCATTGGAGTGGTGCAAATGTCAGTGTGTAATGGGAGAAAATTGAAGGATTTGTGTGTGCAGTGAGAGGATACATTTCTAAAAATTGATAGAAAATTAAGAGGATTTGGGGATTTGCATATATAGTGTGAGTTTAAGTGCCCATGTCACGCCCAAAACCCACTGTAGGTGCATGATGACATGTTTCATAGAAATGATAAATTCATATTAATAAAAGTATATTCCTTAGACCAATAAATAATATGAAGACAAAAAAGTGTAATGAACTTTAATTAGTTACCAAAAAATTAATTGTCACACATAGATTTATAAAGAATGCTGAGAATACAAATTAAACCAAGAATACTAACACATCACTCAACTATCCTCATAGACAAACTTAAATAAGTTCTCATCAAAATCATAAATCTATAGCTCTAATACCACTATATCATGCCTCGAGATCCACCCTAGGGATATAACTGTCAATTCACACCTCTAGCCTGAAGACTTGAAGCGTTAAACGACACAAACCTTCCTTGTAACTAGATTTTGTCCAATTATCAAACACTTGTTCAGAGCAAATGGGCAACTTTATAAATTTATCAATTCTCCAAATTCAGAATTTCTTACAGACAAAAAATTGTTTCTAAATCTCCAAATCTCAATTATGACTCTCAAATAATGTTGTTTAAAATATAACATTATTTAGAATATCTCAAATCTAACTTTGAACTAATATAAAAACGAATGTTATTATCTAAATGACTTTCTCAATTAACTTTTAAAACCCAACATTCCACATGAACATGAACTTATTAGTTCAACATGATCCAACATAAATTCTAATCAAATCCTAATGATGACATATCCCCAATCTAGCCATCAATCTTCATGGAAACTTAAAGTACCTGAAAACATGTCAATAAATATGAGTGAGCTTAAAGCTCAATAAGAAATATTAATATAGTTTCATGGATAAAAAAGTTTCCAATCATATGACAAATATGAAATATTTTTCTTTCTACAGAACCTTCGTATTCAAATATGGTAGAAACATTCAAAAAAATTTCATCGAAACATTCTCAAATCCATTTCAAATCGATTTCATATTAAATATGATCAAAACAATTTCATATTAAATTTGAATATAACATTTTCATATCAATTACAAAATCAAATACATTTTTCCTCTTATCAACAAATATCAAATCGTGTCAAACCATGTGTGACTTTGCAAATGATGCCCAGCCATGTAGGACTTTTAAATGGGTGGCTAACAGCAAATTGTTCATTTTAAGGTGGATAAAACCAAACACTATTAGTACTAGTAACCTCTAACCCAAACCCCTAGAGGATTGAGTTCAAATCAATTACATTCGTCACCAAGGAATGTAAAGGTCAAATATTATTCTCATTGATAGAGCCAAACTAACCAAAGTCAAAATTTTCATTCAAAAATTTAAATCATAAAACATCATATCTCCATATTTTTTTTCATAAACAAAACAAATCTCAAAATACTTTCATGCAAAATCCTTATTTGATCATTGGACAATCAAATGAATAAAACAAATCAAACTTTTCCTCACTCAAATTACATAAAAGGCAAATAAATATATTTTTTTTTTAAAAACTATATAGATTATCTTTATGCAAAAACATATAAATACTTTCTTTTGAAAAGTTGTATTAATATCCCTTACATCATAATCCGAAGAATTTCACCTTAAGGAAATATTTCTCCTAAAATAATAAGGAATAAACTATCATCATTACTTATTTATTCCTAAAACTTTTCTAATTTGATATTTTTAGCATAGATATTATTTTTAACTTTTTAATCCATAATAATAAAAGTTAATGGGTTTCTAAATATTTTATAAAATTTGTGATTTATAAAGAGTATTCTATCAACATGATTTTATTGTTCACCTCAAACATATTGACAAATTTTCAAATTATAACTATTTAAATTAGGTAGTTTTTTTTATTTTATAAAACTCATATTTCTTTTAGATCTTGAATATCTAATATTATTATTTTTTTAATTCAAGCATATATCATGAATAGAATTTTCCAGGTTTCTTACACTTAGGTTTTCAAGAATTACTTTATAAAGGTTTTAGGTCTAATAATTTTTTATATATTTAATAAAATTATTCATAACAAGAACTTTTTGGCTTTTTATTACATTTCCCTTTTGTTTTTTTTCTTTTCACTTATAACAATCAAAATCATGTAAACATTTCTTTTTGACTTTTCAGTCTACTTTCCATACCCCTATGGTTTATCTCTAAAATTCTCACTTATATCATTTTTTTTTTCTTAATGTGGTCTCCTACTTTTTTTTTTTTGTACAATGGTTCCCTAATGGTCCCTTACTTTTTTTTTTTTTGGGTTAAATTGTCTTCTACTTTTTTTTTTTAATTCACAAACTCAAAGCTTATGGTTCCTATTTTTTTTTCTTTTCATTCACAAACTCATAACTTATAGTGGTTTCCTACTTTTTTCTTTTAATTCTCCTACTCAAAGCAATTTTATACGACACCACTAACATTATTTTATTTTATTTTTAAAGAAAGAGAGTGTAATCTAAATCTAATTTCTTCACGGTTGATATAAACTTAAAAAAATTAAAAGAATCTACATAAAAGAATTCTAAAAAAATAATAAAGGAAAGAATTAGTTCTTTAACCTTCGATCTAACATCCTAGATTTTTTTGGTTTCTATGAATAAGAATTTTTTGGTTCCTATGAATTAGAAAGCACTGCTTAGGGAAAAACAAAAATAATTTTTTTTATTGAGAGAAATGGAGAATCCAAATAATAATAAAATATTTATATTATTTTTCTTTTTTATTTATACCTAGGATTTTATAAGAGAATTACCCTTATACAATTTTTAAAATTTTTAAAAGAATTATATTTTTTTTTTCTACCCCTTTATAAATTATAAGGTGCTACAACCCCAAATTTGAGAAATGAGTGCCATGTGTGCAGCGAGAGATTCAAGAAAAAGAAAAAAAAATGGTGATAATCATGCTAAGAAAGAAAAAAAATGCAAGAAAAGCGAAGAAGTTGTAAAATGCCATCATAAATAAAATGCTTCCAAGCCTCCATCAACACCAATACCCAAAACATCCACTCCTAGTTCCATCACCATACCACCACTTAATACCATACCAAAATTAATTAAAAAGAAAACTAATGAAATAGGGGATCAGTGAGACATCACTAGCTGCGTAGCCTGCATTAGATGAACTATCCAGTAGCATTGATTCATGAGAGAAGAAAAACCATTAAAGAAATGGAGACATCGGAAAACCCATAAAAAAAGGAAAAAAAAAAAACATAATGTAAAACCCAAAAAGGAAACAGAGGCAGAGCAAAACCCGTATAAACAGAGATCGAAAGCTCAAGAAGCAATACAAATCAAGACATAAATATATGTTCAAGTTATGCGGATAGTGATATCTCATAAATCTTGCTGAATGTGCTCAATCAACAAAGTAAGGTATTTTAAACCATCAATGGGAATGAGTAAAGAAATCATTACTTGAATGAGACTCTCTAGCTTTGAATATCCACAACTCTGATTTTTCTTTGTTACGGTGTTACCTCCTTTCTTCACTTCAACACCGTGCTTCCTTTCAAAGTTTCTATCAGCTTCCCTTTCATCTCCCTCTACTTTGTTTTTCCCCTCTTCAAGCAAAGTTTCTCCTTTTCTCTCTCTTGTAACGCTCCTAAAAAAAGGGCTGATTCTGTTAGATCTGTTACAAGGATTACAGAGAGAAAGTAAAGACTGCGAGAAAGACCATTACAAGAACAAAACCCGAAACCAATTAATACGAAAATGCCGAGTCTCGTGAGCGCTCACAATCTCCTTAAAAACAGATTCATCAGTCTCTCGCCGAGGTCACTCGACGCCCTGCTTCCCAAGATACAACGGCGACGCAAGACCTTAACACTCCAGGACACCGCCTCCGGCCGAACTCAAACTCGTCCGGCGCTATCACCCAAACACCACTCTTGATAAACTCAAAACAAAAAACACTCTCTTTTTCTCAATAAGGAAGTCTTACCAGAGTAGGCTAAAGGTGAGACCCTTAACATTCAGAAAACCACCGCTGGGCAAGCCATCGCTGACTCCCGCCTCTTCGACTCATGAGTAAATGACAATGAATGTCATTTATTCCAACAATTCTCCCTTTGATCTCCTCAAGGAGTAAATGACAATGAATGTCATTTATTCCAACAATTCCCCACATGAATGACATTCATGACCAAAGATCCTAAAAGACTAGGTGATAGATTCATCGAAGAAACCCGCATAGGAGAGAGATAGGTGTTATCCTTTTCAACCTTCCCCTCAGAAAATAATATGCTTTACTCTACTAACTAAACAGTAGACATGATGTCCTTGAACCATTCTGTCATTGGTGTAGACGATGACATATTCCACACAGGAATCTTCCTAACATATTTCAGTTCTCACTTATATGTCCATTTTGGCCATGGACATGCACCTGTTCCCGTAAGAGCCTTACTGCACTGTGGCCCTATTCAATTCCTCCAAGCTGCCCCACTTCACTCTTACATAGGTGATCTCTCAAATTAAGAGTAGCTCATGTTACTCTTTGCCAATGCTTAGAGATCATTAAAAGCATAGCTTAACCTTCTTATGAGCATCAATGTCCATCATAGGAATGGACACGTATAATATCCCCACAAAGGATTGTATCAAAGTCTTTACAATTTGGTTAACCTTGAACCTAGATCTTAGATCTCCAAACGCTAGGGTCGTATCCATTGCATTGACTTATTCTTTTATGGGCTTTAGTCACATTCCTCTATGACTTTTCAACCAACTCTCTGTTTAACCCTTTGGTTAGCGGATCCGTAATGTTATCCTTAGATTTTACATAATCTATAGAGATAACCCCAGTTGAGAGTTGTTGTTTAATGGTATTGTGTCTACGACGGATATGTCTAGACTTACCATTATACATACTGTTTTGTGCTCTACCAATAGCAGATTGACTGTCACAATGTATGCATATTGGAGGCACTGGCTTTGGCCACCTTGGAATGTCCTCTAGGAAGTGGCATAGTCATTCTGCCTCTTCCCCACATTTGTCTAGTGCTATGTTCCAGATTCCATTGTGATCCGCACAATCGGGTCTGCTTTGAGGATTTCCATGATACCGCTACACCTCCCAGTGTAAAGACATAACCACTATGGGATTTTGAGTCTAACATTAGATATCCAATTAGCATCATCGCAACCTTCAAGTACAAACAGATATCTTGTGTAGTGTTCTATAGTCACGAGTGAATCAGAAGTATTTTAATACTCTCATTATTCCTTGCCAATGCATAGTCTGTGATCAAGCCAGGTACCTACTCGCCTTATTAACTCGTATAGGCTATGTCTCTGGTCTTGTACAACCTATTGCACATTAGACCCCTATCACCCTAGAGTATTCTACTGCAACACTTTCCTTTATTCTGAAAAGTGTAGAGTTACATCTACCTGTTCTCAAGATACCGTATTTATCCTTATCAAACTTCTCAAGAATATTGTCAACATAAAGGTGACTCCATTTGAAGATTTGTGTCCATCCGATGTTCTTTGATTTTTATTCCCAAAATAACATCAACAAGTCCCATGTCTTTCATGTCAAATCTTGAATTCAACATGTTTTTGGTAGATGTAATCATCTTATCATCACTACCGACAATCAGCATGTCATCTACGTACAAACATACAATGACATAGCCATGTTCATCATCTTTAACATAGACACACTTGTCACATTCATTGATTTTGAATCCATGTGACAACATAACGTTGTCAAATTTCATGCCATTGTTTCGTGCTTGTTTTAATCCATACAAGGATTTCACCAATCTACAAACTTTCATTTCTTGTCCCGGAGCAGAAAACCCCTCAGGTTGCTCCATGCAGATTTCTTCATTCAAATCTCCATTTAAGAAGGCTGTCTTGACATCCATTTGATGTACCTCAAGATCTTTTAGTGCAGCAATTGCAAGCACCATCCTTATGGAGTTTATTCTCGTCACAGGAGAATACATGTCAAAATAATCCAGACCCTCAGTTTGCCTATAGGCCTATAGCCTTTGATCACAAGTCTTGCCTTGTATTTGTCTATTGATCCGTCTACTTTCCGTTTCCTCTTAAAAATCCACTTGGAACTTAGAGGTTTACAACCCGATGGAAGATCTACTAATTCCTAAGTATGGTTATGCAGTATGGAATCAATTTCACTTTTAATTGCCTCTTTCCACATGAGACTCTCAGAGTTCACCGCCTTATAGGCTCGAGGTTCCCCACGAGCATGTATGTCAAAATCCGACCAAAATGATTTTTCCGGTCCTTGCCCTTTACCGCGCCGTCTTTACCTCTCCACGCATCTTCATCCCTACTATTTTCATGAATAGTCTCCAACACCTCGCTTTTGGATGAACTAGGCTTTCCTTGGATCTCGTATGGAAACACATCCTCAAAGAATGATGCATTCCGATTCCATTATCGTGTTCTCGTGAATATCCGGATATTAGACTCATAAACAAGAAATCGATAAACAAGACTGCTATGTGCATAACCAATGAAGATGCAATCAATAGTTTTAGGTCCTATTCTCACCTTGGGTGGGAGGAACCCGCTTACTTTTAGCCAAAAACATCCCCACACTCGCAAGTATTTATAGGATGACTTCATTCCTTTCCATAACTCATATGGAGTCTTTTCTGCTTTCTTTTTAGGTACCTTATTTAGAAGGTAATTAGCGCATAAAAATGGCTTCTCCCCCATGTTTTGTGGCACCGTAACTTATCAAAGATTGCATTCATCATTTCTTTTAGAGTGCGATTTTTTCCGCAAATCTACTCCATTAGATTTGTGATGCATTAAGGTGCCGTGGTTTCATGTATAATCCCATGTTGAGCACAAAGGTCAACAAATGGCGATTCATACTTCCACTCGATCACTTCTCAAAGACTTTAATTTTCCTATTGAGTTGATTCTCAACTCTGCCAGAGAGTAGAACAAATTTCTATCGCTCACCCTTACTTTTAAGTAAGTACACATGAACAAAGATTTGGTGCTAATATCCACAAAGGTAATAAAATATTTATTACCAATTCTTGCTCAGATGAGCTTCAAATCACATATATATCACTATGGATTGTCAATAGGTTCAAGCAGTGTCTTTCAATACTTTGAAAAAGATGACTGCTTAGTTTTGGCTTCAACACAAGTTTCACACTTGTGTCCCGCACGTAGTCGAATGTTTCCAAGCATCCACAAAGACCGATGACTTGATATCGCGCCATCTCTTTGAGCTTCGTGAGCTTCTTCCGTCAAGAATCTCACAAGATTCACAAGGGTAAAAATGTAACAAAGATCTTTGCTGCCACCTTTGAAATTAAGTCCACTGAATTTCTCTGGTTTTTCTCCAGGTGAGACAGAGATAGGCACCGTAGTAGGCATCACTGGTGCTTGTGTCACAGTAGGGGTTGCCACTTGAGCAGATGCAATGGGAACCATGGTGTTCCCCAACTCAATGTCCATTTCTCTCTCGCAAAATTATAGAAAATTGATCAATTTCTATTCCCAAACCAATTCGTTGGTATCAATACGCAGAACAAAAGTATTCCCAGAGTGACCGTGGTGGGGTAAAACCCCGAGCCAAACAACTAGCCTCCTTAGACATAACTTCTCTTTATGTAGTTTCCAAATTCCTAAGACCACAAAGGAATTAGCACAAACTCACAAAGTGAGAATAATGTTTGCTTAAAAGACTTTTTCTCCTTATCATATATTCCTCGCAAGAAATATCACAACAAAGCATGTGGTTTATTGGGATAAGCCTTGGCTCTTGAACTCAAGGTCTTGAGTTTCATTCACTCCTTTGTATTTTTATTTATTTTACAAAGGACTTTCCAACAAACCAAGTTGTTTGTTTGGTGTTTCCTCACAACGCGGTTCTCCTCCTTGTATCCAAAAAAGGAAAACCCTCATGGCCAAATATTGCTTTTCCTTTTTTTATTTTTTTCCTTAATTTTTTTTTCGTAACCGAAAGGAACACCTGGGGACTAAAGTCAGTTTTTTTTTTTTTTTTTCTCCCTTCCAAAACCAGAATGCAAACCAACGTTTTTGGTATATATATATATATATATTTTCAAGAACAATCTGTTTTAAGTTCGTTAGATCTGTTACAAGGATTACAGAGAGAAAGTAAAGACTGGCGAGAGCACTATTACGTTAACAAAACCTTAAACCACTAATACAAAATGCCGAATCTCGTGGAGCGCCACGATCTAAAAACAGATTCGTTGCCTCCCCAGCTCGAGAAGTCACTGACGCCGTTTCAGGATACAACGACGGACAAGGCGACCTTAACACCTAGATGACCAAGCCCGGCGAACTGAAACTCTGTCCGAGGCTATCACCCAAGCACCACATTCTTTGATAAACTCAAAACAAAAAAAAAACTCTCTTTTCTGAATAAGGAAGTCTCACCTTTATAGGCTAAAGGTGAGACCCTTAACATTTAGGAAACCAATGTTTGGCAAGCCATCGTTGGACTCCCTGCCCTTTGGACTCCTTAAGGAGTAAATGACAATGAATGTCATTTATTCCAACATATTCTCCTCCAAAAAAACGATCCTCTAGTCTCAAAAATTTATTTTTCTTTTATACCATCTTCTTATAAGAGACATCCTAATCCTAAAATCAAGATCTTCAAGTGTTTTCATGTGTCATCCCGTGAATAAA
Source organism: Tetrastigma voinierianum (assembly GCA_016808115.1). Taxonomy (NCBI): domain Eukaryota; kingdom Viridiplantae; phylum Streptophyta; class Magnoliopsida; order Vitales; family Vitaceae; genus Tetrastigma; species Tetrastigma voinierianum. The sequence continues at coordinate 682,151 of JAEQBH010000518.1, forward strand.
TAAAAAATTCTCAACAATTATCATACAAATAAAATAAAATAATAAGAAGAAGCACTAATTTAGGGTTTACAATATTATAACATTTTTGTCTTAATTTACTCTAAGTTTACGAATGGATGATATACCCGATGAGAATAAAGAGAAGAGTGATTTGTATATTTTTTTATTATTTATTTAGATTTTTTATTTATTGTTGTAATAATGTCTAGAGCGTGAAACCTTATTATGAAGGAATGCACAATTGAAATAAAAAAGAAAAAAGTAATAAAAAGAAAATAAAATAATAGTGATATTTTGTTGTAATGATTTTAGAACGTGGTTTAAGGAATGCACAATTAAAATAAAATAAAGTATTGACAAGAAAAAAAATACAGTTTAAAAAACCAAAAATAAGAAAATAAAATAATAACTATAATTTTATCTTATTTATTGTTGTAATGATGTTAAAGATTCCAGACTTGGTTTACGGGATAAAAGTATGAAAAATAAATGGCGTAATTGATATAAATAATTTATAGTTTAATCGATCTTTTTTTATTAGTCTTATCTACGATTTAGTTAGAAATAATCTCATGTTTGAAAAGTCTCATAGCCGAATGATCCGTGACTGGTAGAGCCGGTTTAACCGAGTAAAAATGTCATATGTCACAATGTAATTAGACTTCAAAATTTTTACTTAAAAAGAAAAAAATCAGTTTGATCCCACTACTTTTTCCTTCCCCTTTCGTCACATGTCATTATTTAATTGGTCACCAAAATTTTTAATTTTTTTAAAAAAATTCAGTTTTAAAAAACTGATCTTCTTTATCGTGGTCTTCTTTAGGTCGTTATCTTGGTTTTTTTAACAACCATTTATGTTTTCTTTTCTAGATTCATTTGTTTTTTATTTTTTTATTTTTACTCTGGTTCGTTGTAAATGGTATTTTTCGGACAACTATTTTTAGATCTTATTATGTTTCTCGTAAATAAAATATTAAAATTCTATGACAATCCAAACAAAACTCCAAAAACTTCATATTTTCATAAATTATAGATTTTCTATCAATCCAAATAAAATTGCATATTTTCAAAACATCACAATCAAAACTCCACCACAACTCACAAAAACTCGTAATTTCAAAACAAACAATCAAAGAAATTATAAAAAAAAATTAATAATCCAAACAAAACTCCAGATTTTCATAAACTTCAAATTTTCTAGCAAACCAAATAAAATTACAGATTTTCAAAACATCACAATCGAAACCCACCAAAACTCGTAATTTCAAATCAAACAACCAAAAAAATATCAAAATTTTTTAATAGTCCAAACAAAACTCAAGATTTTCATAAACAGTGACACACCCCCACCCCTACTAGCAAGCGGTGTGCCGATCACCCCATAGAACCCCCAACCGTTACTTCCATCGACTAGATAATCCTACTTGAAGCGAAACCGTATTATGCTTGAAAACCAGTATAATTTTTCCTTTTTCAACATGATTTTCATAAATTTAAAGCAACCTCTTTCTTCATATATGACATATCCCAAAACACAGCCTTATCTGAGTTTACACTTTAAAATATGACAACCAACACAATCTTTCAAGAGCCTCGGGCTCATCACATTTCTGCAAAACAAAACTATGTACATACATATGCTCAACTGTACAAATTCAAAGTATTTCCTTACACAAGTTATTTAATACAACACTTATACTAGAAGTCAGGAGAATCCTAATATATCCCAGCGTCCGGCGTGCCTGTACTTGGAAAATAGTTTTTAAAACAGGAAAATAATGAGCTAAACGAGTTCAATGAGTGTATGCTTTATAAAATGCTTGCTTTTTCTAAAAATATCTCAAAACTGTAAAACTATCCTTTACAAAACATTTTCCAGAATCCTTTCTTGCTTGCTGTAAAAGTTTCTAAAACTTTTCATCATATGCTTGCTTGCTTTGCTCTAAAAGTTTCATAAAAACTTTTCATAATTTGCTTGTTTGTTTTGCTTTCAAAGTTTCTAAAACTTTTCAAAAACTACTTGCTTTCTTTGTAAAGTTTCGCTTTCATAAAATGCCCAGCACTTACCGATGGTTGATTTTAAAGCGTATGAAAAATGCTTATAAATCAAGATCAACCATGGAGTCTTTCTTACTTGATGTACCCTCCTATTAAACCGGCTTTTGAGCTTCAACATGCGTGGAAGGACACAGTTCACATCACCTGAGTGGAAGGGCCTTATTTTGCTCACCTTTCGGTAAATATGATGAAATACCTTGATCGTCACCATATAATAGCTAGCGAAGACCTAATTTATAAAAATATAATTTTTTTTTTGCTTGCTTGCTTGAAATATGGTTTAATACTTTAAAACCATTGCTTGCTTGAAATATGGTTTAATACTTTAAAACCATAACATACCAGTGTAAAACGATTTATAAACAATACACTAGTATTTAAAAAATAGAGTTTAGAATACTCACTTTCCTTTTACAATAATTGAGCACGACTCCACAATTTCTCAGCTCCTTTATTTACCTACACAATTAGATGTGTTAGACCACGTCAGTACGACAATCAATTTGCACACTTTGTGCTATAATTAATTTTCGAGAAAATATGTAGATTTAGTAATGTTCACAGGCATATGATATATTCTAGACTCGAGGAACTTTCCATAGGTCGCTTAAGCTTATTTTGAAAGAGTACATCATTTTGTCCAGAATAAATCTGAAATTTCAGCTTTGAGCGTCCCAAAACGGTCTAAATTAAACCCAGGATGTCAGAAATGAGTCCCAAAAATTCCCTAAAAATTTATAAATAATTAAAATTTTGGGATTAGAAATTCACGACATCTCATGGCTAAGAAAATTTCAAGTCATTACACCTTAACTAGGCTAGAAATAATACAAATGTGAAAAATTCCTACCTCTTAGAGTTTGACAAAAACAGTTTTGAAATGTCACACGTAGCTCTTGTCATGGAATAACTTTGCGCCATCAGGTAAAATCTACAGTCGATTTCTGTAGATCTTGAAGCTTGAAAAAAAATAAAAATAAATAAGATCTCTCTATCTCTATAATTTCCAGTTAGTCTCTCGCACAGACACCTTTGAGCTTAGAGCATCTCATTAGCTCTCCATTCTTTTTTTAGCCACTTTGTAGTCAAACGCCAAAAATTCTCTCAACACTCTCTATTTCACTCTCTGTACCTAGTTAACTCAAATGAAGCTCACCCAAATGCTGGAGACCATTTGAGCTCTCTAAATTCTCTCTCTACCTTTCTCTCTATCTCTCTCTCTATATGTTTTACCTTTTAAATTGTATTTGGAAGTTAGTGAAAATTGGGTGTTGATGATGCATTTTCATTTGGAGGCTGAGCTAGAGCGTGTGGAGGGCTTCGTTGGACAGTCAAGGCTACTGTAAATTTGGGCAATGAGATCTTTGGATCGCCCGGGTGAAATAGGATCATTTGCGAGGGCGGGTTCAAGCAGGTTTGGAGGGCATCTCTCTCTGCCAAAAGCAAGAATGAAGGGGGTTGGCGGGGGCTTCGCCGTGAGCCGCTCGATGCCTAAGTCGGTTTCTTTGGGGAAAGAGAGGCCCCTTGGGTGCTTATTCAGTATTATGTTTTTGCGTACGCTCACCCACGATGGGTAACCTTGTATTTATGAGCGTTTAACCGATTGGATGGTGATTAAGTTTGTTCCATGGATGGGGTATTTCTTGTTATTGTGATGCTCGGGTTTGGTGATGGATATAGAAATAGCAGTTTATTTGGTTATCTTCGCGCTATTGGGGACTCAGGTGATGTTGACCATTATTGTCTTTCTTTCCCTTATTGGTGAGATTTATTTGGACTTGCGAATAGTATATTATTAGGGTATTCTATTTTACGTATCTGTGGGAGGCTTCCCATGGGTAAGTCTTAAGGCCCGAGTGGGTTGGGCCCATAATGCATTTGTGAAAGCTTGAATGTTGGCTTGCAGAAAGAGCTGTCTCAAATGGGCATGTCTCTCCCGCAGGGTTGTGGACGAAACGCCAATCGTTATTAGTGACCTCTCTTGGGCACAGCGGTGGGCTGGTATATTTTTTGAACCTATCAGGTGTGAAGTGTGGTTCAAGTTCAGATTTTAAAAAGTTGCTAGCTAAAATAGTGAATTTAATATTTGAAATATATTTTGATAGCTAATTTGTTGATGTGGTTGGAGAAGCTCTTATATTTGCCTCATTCGGATAGTTCTACCAAAAAATTTATTTATTTTTCAGTTCAATTATTTTCCGTGAACTTTAACCAACTATTTTGACTTAAAGTTTGTAAAAATCTCATCCTGAGAAGTCATTGGCGATTTATGCAGTCGTAAAATATTCAAACTGTCATAGGAAATTAGGTAAAACTTTAAGATTCACTAGATTCCTTGAGGCAATTTATGACACAATCCATTTTATGTCAGAATCCGAAGAATTTTCTATACTTCACTGAACCATTATGTAATTTATTATTATTATTATCCTTTTGAAATTCCATAATTGTACTCACCCCTCCGCCTCCTTAATTGCACAAGTGTCACATTCTTTGAAAACTTTACAATTTGTCTATAAAAACAACTTTCCAATACTACATGACCTCAAATAATTAAGGAAACCTTGTTGCATATATAGACCTTACGGTTACACTCTTAGTACACCTCTTGGGATGGGCGTTCCTGGAAATGTAATCTTTTAGAACATTTCGTCCACCAGGAAATGAACAAGCTAAAGTCAAGAAGAAAAGCCACCCCTCAATCCGAGAAAAATAAGTGGAATCTTGACAGCGCGTTGAGCCTCTGGCTCCCGGGTAGCTCATCTCTCTCTCATGATTCCTCCAGGACTTTAACTAAAGGAATCATCACCCCACTCCTCAACCATGTTCCTTGCGATCACAATCTACACGGGTGTTTCCTCATGATCGGGTTCTCCTTTGTTGCATTAGCCACTCTCTTAGCACATGTGAAGGATGCAGGATGTATTTCTTAACATCGACACATGGAAGATGTATGGATCTGGATAACTGGGGGTAACTTCAGCACATGCTGCGGCTTTGCTCACAACCTCATAAGGTCATATAAATCTCGGACTGAGCTTGCCTCGCTTTCCAAATCTCAAAACACCTTTCTAAGGGGAAATCTTCAAAAATACCTAGTCACCTATCTCGAACTGCAAGTCTCTACGACGGTTGTCCGCATAACTTTTATGTCTATCTCTTACTGTCTTCAAATTATCACGAACAACTTTCACTTTCTGAAGTGATGCTAGTCGGGGCTATAAATCTCTCTCACCAACCCTCTTCCAGCATAAGTCTACATTTCCTCCCACATCTGATGCATCAATGGGCCATCTTTATCTTTTGCTGAAATCGTGCGTTGTTGTAGCTGACTCCATTAGTGTAAATGAGTATCCCAACACCACTTAAGATTCCATCACACAAGCTCAACATCCTCTAACATCAGAATGGTACTCTTCTTGCCATCAATCTGGATAAATGTTATGCTTTCAGGCCAGTACCTAAAGCTACATAAAGTGACTGGCTACGGATGTGAAGCTAGGGTCGATCTGAAACTATGGCGGAACCCCATGAAGTCACTATCTCATCCACATACAAATGGGCTGACTTTTTCCAAAGAATCCTCAACATTAGCGGTAGAAATGGCAGAGACCGTGTCGATCAACTATCACCCATATAGCATCATCGCTAGTCAGTAGAAGACCTATCCACAAAATTCATAGTGATCTTCTCTATTCCCTCACAGAATAGGAGTAGTTATGTCTTTCCCCACGGGCCTCGATGCTACGCCTTCACCTATTGATAGGTTAGGCACACGGAGACAAAACTTGCGATCTAACTTGCGTCCCGTTGCACAGTAATGTTCTTTCAAAGTCTTTATTGTCTGGTACTATCTGGATGCATAGCATACGCAAATGAATATGCTTCTTCCATAATGTCTTTCTTTAGTTCGCCATACTCTGGCACACACATTCTCTGCCCTTTCACTATCACGTCGTCATCTATGATTTGAAACTCTGCTTTCTTTCCTTTTTCTATCTCTTCCTTAAGCTTAGTCATCTGTGGATCATGCAACTGCCCTGCTTGAATCTGATCCACTATAAGAGGTCTAACATGAAATGTGGCTAACATTGCTCCTGAATCCTCAGCCTCCAATATCACCCCTAAAGTTCTAAGATCCACCAACAGTGGAAAATAACTAATCCTTATGAGACGAAAGAACTCTGCGTAGCCTACTTTCAGGGTATACGCTCATTAGCTTTTTCTTGGATGGTACTCAATGATACGGTAGTAGTCCTTAATCAACTCAAGCCATCTTCTTTTGCCTTAGGTTTAACTCTTTGCGGGTGAAAATATATTGAAGACTCTTATGATGTAAAGATCTGCGAGGGCTTCCTTATAGTAATGTCTCCATATCTTCAGGGCAAACACTACTGCTGCAAGCTTTAAGTCGTGTGTAGGGTAATTCTCCTCATGCTTCTTTAGTTGTCTAGAGGCATATGCAATCACCCTATCATTCTACATCAAAACACAACCAAGGCCACATCGAGAGCATCCTTGTAAACCCTGAGCCCATATCTGCAGTAAGCCAAACTAAAGTGGCGAAGTCAATCTGTATCCCTTGAAACTCTTGGCAAAGCATCACCAAATCATGCCGGCATAACATGTCAGACCGTTAAGTGAGAAGTGCTATCTGAAGAACACTAACAAACTTCCTATAATACCAGCTAAGCGAGAAGCTTCGACCTCGACACATTCTTTGGCGGTTTCCAGCTTACCCGCGGCTTACATTTTACGGGGATCCGCCTCACCCCTCGGGTTGAGATCACATGACCTAGGAATGCCACCACCGTCAGCCAAAACTAGCGGTTGCTCAACTTGGCATAAATTAACTCATAGGGTCTGCTGACATAATCCTTGGAAATTAACTCACGAATCGCTCCCTCTAGGCTTTACCCTGAATACACTTCAGGATATCATCGATAAAGACTATAGTGAACATATCCAAATCTTGTTTGAATACTAGGTTCATCAAATCCATAAACGTGCGGGGCATTAATTCAAAACCAAATGGCATTACCGAAACTCATAATGCAGTAGCGTGTCTGAATACGATCTTAGGTACGCTCCTCTGCACCCTCAGCGATGATACCCGACCTCGAATCTATCTTGGAGGTACACTCGAGACCCACGGAGGCGTCGAATAACTTCATCGATCTAGGGAGTGGATGCGATTGTGAATGGTAACTACAATTCAGCTTGCACATAATCTATACACAACCATGAACTCACATCTTTCTTTTTCCGCGAAAGAGAGGCCGGAGCTCCCCATGGGGATATGCTCAACCGAATGAATCCTTTCAGCGACTCTTCGATTGAGCCTTAAAGCTCCCTCATTTCACCGGAGTCATCCTATAAGGAGGAATGGAAATGGGCTCGATCCACAGATAAAATCCAGTGGTGAACTCCATATACGGGGGTAAATCTTACAATATTATTTAGGAATACATCTCGGAACTCTCTAACAATTGGAATCTCATCCACTAAGTCCTACATTCCCTATCTCCACCACCATGTACGAGATAACCTGACAACCCCTTCACAGCAGGCATCCTGCGTGTTTGCCGTAGTGAAGACATTACTAGAAGATAACTCTCTACGTATTCCCCTGAACTTAACCTCCAATTTCCCTAGCCTATGCAACTTTACTTCCTTTTTATAACAGTCTATAGTGGCTCTATGGCGAGATAGCCAATCCATGCTGAGAACCACATCAAAATCCCTCATATCTAGGGCCACAACATCCGCTGGGAACTCTTATCCCCTAGTCAGAACTCTCTTATCTCGAAACTACTGCAATGCGAGACTAACGGATATCTGGCACAGGAAAACTCTCATCTGACCCTCTGTCATTGGGTCTCTATCTAGACGATCTAAGAAGGCACAGTTTGAAATGAATGCATGGCTCCTAGATCGCTAATATATCATATCATTTTCAAGGGATAGAAATAATACCATTAACCACATGCGGGCATCTACATCCTGTGAGTCCTGACATAAACTACAGCTTTGAAATGCACGGGTCCTGCAATGTATCCTGGGGCACCTGCCTCACACTAGCCCTCTACTTGGCTACTGCTGAGACCCTCTGGCAGGAAACCTCTCCTGAGACCTCTAAGTGCTCATCTACGGTCTTGGGAAATTGTTAGCTAGGCTGGCTACTAATGCCAAATCAGCGAGACAATCCTAATGAAATGGCCTTCACGGCCATAGTGAGAAGCTTCTACAGTACCTGTCTCTTACACTCCCCAAAATGTTGCCTCTGACGCATATCACATACGGGAGGAATACTCTGGGTGCCACTACTGGCAACCGAGGGCCTCATTGATCTCTGACTAGAGGCAGCTCCCCGACCTACACCTCGACCTCTGTAACCTCTACCCTTGCTTCTCTTTTCTTTGGGCGACGAGCTGCATTGAGGTGCACAGTGCACTCCTCTTACTTTCACGCACTACTGCGATACATAGTCGTAGTACTTTTCTCAACCCCACCAGGCGGCCTCAATGAAATCCACCACATCGGTATGAGGAACCACCAGACCAGAATGAACTGCGATCCGTTCTTTGTAATCCTACCAAAAATTGCTTGCACTTCATGACCTCATCACCACAGATATATGAACGTCGGTAGCTCTCAGGAACCTCTTCTCTGCTGATCGACATGTTCTTAACTCTAATATGAAGAACTCCTCAATTTTCGAATCCTTGTGACTCTAAGGAAAGAATATGTCAGTAAACTCTTGCTGAAACTGGTCCCATGATATACCATTAGGATGCCTCCTATCCACAACATCCCACCAAACCTTAGCCCTGTCTTCCATCAGAAAACTTGAAAATAGGACCCTCGATCATGTGCGACCCGCCTTCCGTAAATCTTGTTTACTCTGTCCAACCGACTAGGAGCTGCTTTGGATCGCCCTGCCTACATATGAAGCGGCGCCCAGCCTGCAGCTCTCTCTGCCAGACCTCCCTAAGCTCTTCAGGAACTGCCTCTGCAGGTGGTGGGTGAGGAATTGGCGAGAAAACTGCTGACTTGATGCAATAAACAATCACGGAACTTGAGCTCCCTCGGTGACGGAGGGTCCTATCTCTTTTGTCGTTGGAGGCTGAGTCATGGAGGCGGTAGAAGAACCAATTGCGTGCTCAGCTCTAAATCTTCTTGGGACACTCGAAAGCCTACGAAATGGCTCTCTAGGACGACCTAGAACGTCCTGCACTTTGATATAGTGCTTTATTCGTAAAAATCGATTGTTTAATCCTTTGAAACACTTAATATGTATGTACTTTGAATTTGAAAATGTGTGGTTGCCAATAGTGTAAAATAGTGTATAAGAAAACTATGGGGCTTAATAACACAGGTTTCCTAAGACCCTGCTCTAATACCAACTTGTGTTGGTATCATATCCCCTCAAGCCTTAGGTTATCGTATACCTATGCTCTGATACCAACTTGTCACACCACCCCTACTGCGGCGGTGTCTTGAAGCTACCCCACAGAGACCCTAGCCGTTACTTCTAACGACTAAGAGAATCTGTGAAGCGAGAAATCGTATTAGCTGTTAGCTTCATTATAAATTTTTTTTCTTTTCTAAACTGTGATTTTATAAAATTTTGACAACATAACATTTGCATCGGGACATATCCCAAAACTGTATATCCTGATTTACACTTTTCAAAATATAATAGCACAATCTTTCAAGAGCCTCGAGACTCATCACATTTTTCACAAAACAAGGCAGCTATGTACATACGCTCAGTTGTGCAAGATTCAAAGTATTTCATACACCGAGTTATTTAATACAACACTTATACTAGAAGTCGGGAGAATTCTAATATGTCCCGGCGTCCATTTTATTACTGGAAAATAGTTTTAAAACAGGAAAATAATAATAGGCTAAGCGAGCTCGATTCAGTGTAACATAAATGCTTGCTTTACAAATATCTCAAAGCTGACAAAACTATCCATTCTGAAAACATTTTCCGGAATCCTTGCAGCATTTCTTTGTAAAAGTTTCTAAAACTTTTCATTATATGCTTGCTTGCTTTGTTTTAAAAGTTTCATAAAAACTTTTAATAATATCTTTGCCTTTCTTTCAAAAGTTCAAACTTTTGAAACTACTGCCCCAGTTTTGCTGTAAAGTTTCTAAGCCTTTACAAATGTTTGCTTACTTACCAATGGTTGATTTTAAAACTATATGAAAGCTAACATAAATCAAGATCAACCAGCGGAAATGCTTTCTTACTTGTTGTACCCCGGTAAACACGGGAGCACAGGCTTCAACTTCATGCTGGTGGAAGGACACAGGTCCACATCACCTAGATTGGAAGGGCCTTGGCCCACATCACCTTTCGGTAAATATGATGGAAAGACCTTGCCTTGGTCTCGTCACCATATAATTGCTACTTGAAGGCACGGTTACTTAATATAATTTTTTGCTTGCTTACTTGAAATATAGTTTACTACTTTAAAAACCATTGCTTGTTTGAAATATGGTTTGTACTTTGAGCTCCATAACATACCAGTATAAACGATTTATAAACACTACTAGTATTTAAAAAATAGAGTTTAGAACACTCACTTTCCTTTAATAATTGAGCACGACTCACAATTTCTCTATATAGCTATTACTACAGTGATGTATTAGACCACATACGTCAGCACAACCAAGCAATTTGCACACTTGGTGCTGGCCCCAAATGCCATTCACAGACATATGGTCAGATTCTAGACTTAAGGAACTTTCCATAGAGTCTAAAAACACCCGAAAATATTTCTAAAAATTATGTCCGACTTGTTCGAATACAATCATGAAATTTCAACCTGAATTGTCCCAAAATAGTCCCGAAATTAAGCCGGATGTAAATGAGTTCAGATTCTCTGGCTTCAGTCGAATTTGGGACTAAAATTTACGGCATCTCACGGCTTCTAAGAAAATTTCAAGTCATTACATAACCTTTAGGCTAGAAATAACACAAGTAGAAAAATTTCCTACCTCTTAGAGTTTGACGAAAAATCAAGATTTTGTTTTCCACGCGTAACCATTGTCGTGTAGACAAACTTTGCCTTTTTCTCTAATAAAAATCTATGATCCGATTTCCGTAGATCTTAGAGAGAAGCGAAAAAAAAAATAAAAAAAATCCCTCTCTCTCTCTCGTTTTCGTTCGTCCCACGCACATAACACCTTTTGACTTTTATCTTTTTTTTTTTTTAAATTATTATTATTATTATTATTATTATTATTATTATTTGGATACATAGCTTATATTATCTTATTCGAATCCATTTCTACTCCAAAAAAATTTATTTCTTTTCAATTCAATTATTTTAAATTAACTTTAACTCAAGTCATTTTCTAACTTTCGAGATTTTCATAAAAATCTCATCCCTGAAGTTACTGGCGATTTATCACCCATAAATTTGTAAAATATTCCATTTGTCTCGAAGGTCGACGAGAAACTTTTAAGGTAACTAGATTTCGAGGCAATTTAACGCGCAGTCGTTTCGTCTCAGTCTAGAGAATTTTCTAGGCTTCCCTAAACCATTCTGATAATTTATTATTATTATTATCTTTTTGAAATTCCATAATTTGTACTTTCATCCCTTCACTTTCCTTAATTGCATAAGTGTCACAATTCTTTGAAAACTTTACAATTTCATCCTTAAAAACAATTTTCAAAAATACTACTATACCACTCAAATAATTAAGAAAACCCTTGATACATATATATGACTCTCCAGTTACACATACAATATACCCTCTTGGGACGGAGCGTTACAAACAACATATTTTCTAGCAATCCAAATAAAACTGTAGATTTTCAAAACATTACAATCAAAATGTCACCAAAACTCGTTATTTCAAAACAAATAACCAAAGAAAATATCACAATCAAAAGCGGAAAAAATGAAAACATAAAACTATCACGAACATAAAGCAAAAAAATTCACAAAAAAAGAACATAAAAGTGAAGATGAAACAAGGCAAGCAAAAAAAAAGAAAATTCTTCAAAGAGAGAATTTTGGATTTCAGAAACTTCAAAAAATAAGACCGAAAATTCAAAATAGAAAAATTTTGGCAGTGGAGGAGAGGAAGGAGAACGAAAATGGAGGAGAGAGGGGTTTGAGATAAAATTGATTTTAAAAAGAAAAAGAAAAATATGAGCCAATTAAATAATGACACATGACGAGAGGAATCATCAAAATAATTTTTTTAAAAATAAAAATTATGAGATTAATTAGATAATGACTGATCACATAGAATTATTTTAACTTTTTTAATTGATCATGAATCCTTTGAGACCAATACAATACTTGTAACACCCGGAATTATTACAATAGCTAAATATTATTTTTCCAAAAATAAAACGATAGAACCGGGTTTAATACTAGAGCCAAGGGTAAATTGGTAAATTTACTTGAGAGACCCGCTGGGTCATTAATGAGAAAGTCTAGTGGTCAATATATAAGATTGGGAATGTGATATGCAAATAGAAGGTTAATGGCTTAAAAGTGCTATTGTTGAAACTTCAAGTCGAAAAAAGTTGGTATAAGGCAAAACTAGTCACAGCAAAAGGGTTGGATTCTCATTTTTGCTCAAATAGAGGATGGGAAGAAAAAACGTGAAGAAAGAGAGGGAGAAAGGAGAAGAAGAAGAAGAAGAAGAAGGAGAAAGGAAAGAGAAGGGAAGAGATTGAGCCAAAAAAAAGGTAAGGGTTTTGGTTTAGGATTCTTATAGACCAGTTCTTTTTCTAGGGTTTGGTTGGGGAACTTCTCTAACCCTAGATTTGAAAAAGGATATAGAATTGGTAAAACCCTAATCCTTAGTTATTTGATAATAAGGATTTGAGGGGATTTTGTATAGAGGGTATGATTCATGAACCTAACTTTTGAAAGTTAGGGTTTCATCACAACGCTTAGATTAGTTAGTGATGGGTTGGCAAAACCCTAGATTCTTGTTTAAGATGTGTTTTGGAAGATGTGTTGGGTTGAATAGAGTGGCTTTGATGTGTGTTTAGTGTTGGAGTGATTGAGTTGGAAGCTTATGGAAAAAAATGGGGAAAATCTTAAGTGGAACTTTCAAGGGGCGTTTTCTGTTTTGACCAGTGTTAGTATTTACAGCCCATAATATGCTCATTTTTACCCATCAATTTGGGTGATTCAGTTGGAGAAGAAGCCCAAGACCTAGCCCAGCTTCGAATGTCTAGAAGCAACCAAGAACTAAATCCTACCATAAGACCCTTGAATTTGAGTTGAAAGTCGAATCACAGTTACGTCCCTGTTTGGAAGCAGTTCTGTTTTGAAGGTCTGTAGTTGAGTTGAGTCAGTCCAAAACGGATGACTAAGTCAACTTCTCAAACAAACCACAGGAGGAGTAACACCATGAAAAATATATTGTTTGATAGCTGACCACATAATTTGTATCAGAAACAAAGGATGAAGAAGAGGCACATATTTTGTCCCTAGGAAACTAAATCTGGGGAAGTCGAGTGCCAAAGCCACTTAACTCTTGATTTTGAGGTCCAGAATGACCTGATTTAGAGGCTGTGGAAAGCTAAGAGATAGGGGAACTTTTGGTCAGAAGACCACAATGAACAAAAAGCATGTATGGCTGATCAAAATTTGTAGTTGAGGAAAAAAAAAAAAAGGGGTCTTGAGATAGGTTAAAAAAAAAAAAAGGGTACAAGTGTTGAGTGTGTTGTTTGTGTAACCCTAATAAGGGGTGTTAAATGTTGATCCTAGTAAGTGTAAGAGAGAGTGCACTTGGGGGATCAAGGTTTATGTTGGAAGGTATAAGAATATATGTGAGTCGAGTGGTGATAAAGTAATAAACCACTTAAGTAATTTTTATTGACACCGGATTGTGAGAGGTAAGGAATGCTTTATGAGCTTTGTTATTTGCGAGATCACTTTGGAGTAGCCTCGGGGTTTGACTTCCTTGGGAGACTTGCGGATTTTTAAATCCAAGGAAGGTAGGGGATCTTATAACCTTCTCTGCTTGTCTTGTGGTTTGATGTTGTGAAATTTTGTACCATTCGTGCTTGTTGTGTGATTTTCTAGTGATATATAAATGTATATTTTTATATATATGGAAATCTTTGAATTAAACTGGTACATGATGTTTTAAATATCAGTAATGGTTGAATCTTTGTGAAATTGAACACTTTTATGACATGGGTATGAAAGAGGCCCGTGATGTGAGTCAGGGATGATGTAGTGGTCACGGGGCGATGGTAGTCCTGGGTTGTAGTCCTAGAAAGGTCACAGATATACGGGATGTGGGCATATCCTGCAGGTGGTAAGTCGAAGCAATTTAATACCGTTGTTAAGGATGATCGAGAATTTAGTCGCGAATTAGGCTTGAAAAATCGTGGTTGAGATGGTGGTAGTATTGCGTTCGTATGTTTATTATTTAGACACTACATTGTTTGTTGTAAAATCTCGCGTTTGAGATATTTGAATTATGCATCTCTACATTAGAAATGTTTTTATGAGCATGGCATTGCTTCAGGTTATTTCTTGGGTTGTCAAAGACTCACCCCCATTATTTCTCGCGCCCAGATCTGTACGAGACCAGTGCGTGTTTTGTGGAGATTGGACACTGTGAGGTTTTGAGGGATGGGAAGTTTATTATTCACCAACCAGCTTGTTGGTAGTTGAGCACATCTGTCTTATTATTATTAGTGTTATGTGGATATTAACCTTGTTTATATTTTGGGCCGGTTGGTATCTTTTGTGGATCAAATTTGTATATTTGGCTTGTGGCCACTAGTTTGAAAGCTTTGTGTAAATGTTGTTTTTTGATCCCAGAGTGTAACAAGTGTATAGTTTGGAGTGCGTTGAGATTGGCTCCGTGGGTATGTGTGTATGTTTGGAGACTTGGGTAATTAGTTTTGTTGCATTTGGGGTGATTCTTTGAAGTGGGTTTAGGCTGGTGTGAAAAAAAAAAAATCGGGTGGTAAAGAATAGTAACATAAATCAACAGTTGGATTAAGGTGTGTGATGTAAACCCTAGGCAGATATTATTTACTAATTAAAGAATAAGGACAAAACTATAGATTATTCATCTCACTTACCCAAAAAGAAAATAAGATAATAGTGATTTTTTTGCTCGCGATTTTCACCCATCTGATGTACTTGGGGAAGAAAAGCTAAAGATGCAGTCTTGCAGACTTTTGATATCCACTTTCCACTGCCCTCCCCGACTGACTCGAGGCTTTTTGACATATGCTGCTCTGCTGGTTTTATTTGGGTGTTTCCTCTCTTTCAATCTTCTCCCCCAGCTCAATCCACATGCACCATCATCACCATCACCCACTTGACCCACTGAGTCTACATGAACTCGACCGAGTCCGAACCATAATCACTTTCCATCCACTACACAACATTTACCGGCTGTTGCGCATTAGGTTTAGACGAGACCAGAAAAATCGACAGTCCTCTCATGGCTTTCCCATACACAGCCTTAAGCCACCCACCTCGCCGGGCCCTCGTTATCGCCCGACTCAACCTCCAAACCCATGAATTCATCGTTGACTTGTCCACCCGCTCCATCGTCTCCGATGAAATCTACGGCGGCTCCGGATACCCTATCCTCACTTTTGAAGAACAGACGGCTGCCAAATTCGTTGTGCTATCTTTACCGCTTTCATTCAGGCGTCTATTAGCAAAGAGCTTAAGTAAGAGAGATCGTAGGAGTGGGGAATTTTTTACGAGTGAAATTAATTTACGGTGAAGGGGCGCAGCAGAAGGATTGTGAAGGTTATGTTCTGTTACTTGGATGGCTCAGTCAATCTGTATATGAGGCCGATAGAAGGGATCACGGTGACCGTTGATTTAGACGAGATGAAGGTCATCGCGTATCTCGATAGATTGACGGTTACCGTACCAAAAGCAAATGGAACTGATTACAGAGAATCGGAGCAGAAGCCGCCGTTTGGTCCACGCCTGAAAGGTATTACAGTCGTCCAACCAGACGGGCCCAGTTTTCGTCCGCTAGCCACCGTCAGGTGAAATGGCACACATAGCTAATGATGATTTCCGTTTGAAGGTCACGTGATCAAGGATATATAATTTATATATTATTAAATTTTAAAATAATAGCAAATTAAAATATGTATAGATAATTTAAAATTTTAAACATTGAAAATATAAAAATGAATAATATTGATATGAAATATGAAACAGTTGGGGGAATTGGGAATTCCATCTAGGGTTTGACATGCGAGCGGGTCCGATCATATCATTAGCATCTATATACGACGTGGAGCAACAAAAGCAGCGACGAGTTCTGTACAGAGGGTACATATCGGAGTTATTCGTCCCATACATGGACCTAAGTGAAGAATGGTACTACAGAACATTTTTTGATGCAGGTGAGTATGGGTTCGGGCTATGTTCAATGCCACTTCAGCCCCTCACCGACTGCCCCCATAATGCAGTCTTCATGGATGGTTACGTGACTGGCCAGAATGGGTCTCCGGTGAATATGACTAATGTTTTTTGTATCTTCGAACGCTATGCTGGGAATATCATGTGGCGTCATACAGAGGCTGGAATTCCTGGAAAATTGGTCTCTTTTTTCTCTTTTAACTCTATGTGTATTTTGTGTATTTATATCATTTAGAGATGATTTGACTGACCTTCTTGAAATGGATTTTTCAGATTACCGAGGCTAGGCCGGAGGTCAGTCTGGTGGTGAGAATGGTATCGGCTGTCGGAAACTATGACTATATCATTGACTGGGAATTCCTGCAGAGTGGCTCCATGAAACTCTCGGTAAATAATCTGACCAACGGACAAAATTGTTTTAATTCAAATTATTCACAAACTTAAGAATATATAAATAGAGGAACTAATCAGACATTGAAAATCCGACCTCTCAATTTCCTACCTAAAATAAGGAAAAATATGCATGAATGGACGACCGGACGAGAGATTCACAATATGGTTTTGGATTTTTTTGGATTTGAATCAGTCAAATGAAAAGCATCTTTTGACTTTCCAAGCATTTGAGATTTGAATTGAGACAAAATCCCTTGTCCGGCGGAACAACAATATGCCGGCCTTTCTGTTACTTTTAAAATTGCTTTCAGACAGGAACTGGAACATGTTAATGTGACCGCTGCATCTTAGCTGTTATTTGGAGTGATGTCCCAAAACAATTATTTTTTTTAAATTATCAAACCAATACATATTTCAAAATAATGTCTGCTCTTTTTTCATGTCATTAAAACTTTAATCATCAAACTAGTGTCTTCTTATTATGTCATCAATTAGGCTTAAAGTTGAAACTTAAAACCATAGTTGAAAATTACAATTTTAATTGTTTTAAAAAATTTAAAATCAGTCATCAATTACGATTTTGGTAACATAGTAAAAAGGCATTGATTTGGATATGATTTTGAAACTACATTGAGGAATTTTTTGTTTTAAAAAGATTATTTTGGGACTAAGTTCAACTATTTGCCTTGTCAGGTTGGGTTGAGTGGGTTGCTTGAAGTAAGAGGAACAGGATATACTCACGTGGACCAAATACATGAAGAAGTCTACGGTACACTGTTGGCTGAGAATACTCTAGGTGCACACCATGATCATTTCATCACATACCATCTTGATCTTGACGTGGACGGTGATTGCCAGACTCCCACATTAGACATTGCAAAGGTAATCAGTGTTTTTCTTCCGATCACCTATGAGACGTGTTTATTGGACTGACTGTCATTAATTGACAACTTTAAAACAGAGTCCTGATGCTAAAGTTCGATTGGGTTCAAGCCAGATTGAGCTTTTTAGTTGTGAATCCGATCAAGAGAACAAAAGTTGGGAATTACGTTGGTTACCGTTTGATCCCAGGATCCACTGTAGGCCCTCTTTTATCCGATGATGATTACTCGCAAAGGCGCGGAGCATTCACGAAATATAATGTATGGATCACACCTTATAATAAGTCTGAAAAATGGGTCGGAGGACTGTATACTGATCAAAGTCGAGGGGATGACACTGGCTCTTTGGACCTCAGGTACTGATAATCAACCCCAATTCAAACATAATTTATTTTGGGTGAAACAATATTTTGATTATTGCACTTTGTGGAAGTTTGTTTGTGGAAGTGGCAAGGATAGGAAATACTCGCTCAAGATATAGTTATAATTTTTGTGGAGAAGCCATCATTGCGCTTTACCAAGAGATTTTCCATTGATGCCAACCATAAGTGGGGGGTTCGAGCTTAGGCCGTATAATTTCTTTGAGAGCAATCCAGTTCTCAAGTGGAAGCCCTCCTACCGGGTCTGAATTGATTACGAGATTTTCTGTTGGCGACCGACTTACCTTTGATGGGTGTGAGTACACTGCGATAAATCTGTTATTATGAGTTTTAATAATTTTTCCCTACGATCATCTGGGACCATGTTTGAAATTGTGTCAAGCATAGCAATTACATCTGCTTACTCATAACGATTTCTAATGGACATTGATCCGAGTTCATGATGCCACCAGGCCACGGTGTTGAGATTTTAAAGCAAATTGGAAGAGATTACCAATGACACACACCACCCTTCCAGTAAAGGTGTGCCGTACCTCACGAGAATGGAGTCATTCACTACTTGGCCCAGAAATCTTTACTTGTGTGAAGCAGCGTATTAACCTAACTAGCCTCTTATAAAATTTTTTCTTTTATTTTCTATGTAAGATTTGGAAAATCTTGCTTGTTGAGAAAAAACTTAGACATAATAATTTGCACATAGTGGAAATTCGAATCTTGTAAATACATCCAATTTATCCTATATCCAAACATGACAACAGTATGCAATCATTCATCGTACTAAACTATGTACATGCATATATTACATATCTGAAATTCAAAAGTATATTCTTGCACAAAATATTACTAATACAGCACCTCTGGCAATCAGAGACCAATCTAACCCATTACTCAATGTCTGCTTAAATCACCTATCTGAAAAATAGTTTTAAAATACAAAATATTGAAGCTAAGAGCTCAATAGGTATCTTTTATAAAGGATTTCTTTTAGAGCTTGTCTAAAATATAAAACTACTCTTTCTGATTATTTTAAAAGCTTTAACAACCTTGCTTTAAGGAGTTTCAAACTTTTAACAACTCTTTAACTTTTATCTTTTGATTACTTTATGCTTGCCTTCTTTTAAAAGAGTTTAATAAAAAGCTGCTGACTAACAACTTTGCTTTGAAGTTTATAAAACTTCTCAAAATTTTCTCTTTCTTGCTTTATCTTGTTTAAAGTTCTTAAAACCTTTCACAAACCTTTGCTTTAAAAGTTTCTCAAACTTTTCATAAGAAATGGACCGAAGGCTGACCGTAGCTTTTGAAAACTCAAGGCCATGGAGACTGAGCTCAAGTAGATCATTTAAAAATCAGCAGGGGCTTTGACTTCAGCCGGTTTGGCACAGCTCTCAGGAAGCACACGAGTAGGAGCCGATGGTTGATTTTCAAAGAAACTTGACATATCATCAACATAAAACATCAATGATGGAGCTTTATTTTCTTTGTTGTGCCACAGTGACAGGAGCACATTGCTGACATTGGGTGGAAGGACACATTAATCGCATCACCTTCAGAGTGAATATGGTGGATGACCTCAGTGTCATTCATCACCATATTTTGGTTGGAGCTCATGACCTTGTGCTTTGCCAACCTCACATCGTCACGGCAGTCTCCTTTAGATGCATGATGTATGTCCTAAGTTTGAAACCGAGCAAAAACTAAATATAAATATATGAGATCCTAACACCAGAGTACGCATCTGTGTGAGGAGATGCCTCTGACCGGTTGCTTGAACTAGGGAAGGCCTTGTTTTCTCAAACTTTCTTTGCTTGCCTTGCTTAACTAGCTCTTCTCTAAAATAGTTTTACTTTAGAAACCGTTTTTAGCAACTTGAAAAATAGTTTAATTATTGAAAATCATTTGTTGCTTTACTTTACTTGAATAGTTTAATTATTCAAACCATTTACTTGCTAACAGCAATTATGGTTTTACAATTTTAAAACCAATGCTTTCTTTTCAAAAAATGGTTTTAGCTAATGAATTTTAACTATTCTAATTCATTTGCTTGTACTTGAGAAAATGGTTTGCATTCAAAACCAAACGAAATACAGTGTAAACAATTTATAATAATAATAATAATACACTAGTATTTGAAGAGAATAGAGTTTGAGACATACTTTATAACAGTATAACTTGAAGCACCGTTCCACACCTCCCTCCTTCCTTTTTAACCTACACACTCAATGGCATGACGACAAATTAATCGCATAACCGCGTGCTTCTAGACTTAGTACACTCTTTATACTCTTTTAAAGCTAAGGTGCTAAGGGTTTCTATTACAGCTAGAATACTTGGTCGAACCCAAAACTCAAGTTAAATGCGAAACAACGGACTACTCTATCAATAAAGCTGATGCA
This sequence comes from Tetrastigma voinierianum, assembly GCA_016808115.1. Taxonomy (NCBI): domain Eukaryota; kingdom Viridiplantae; phylum Streptophyta; class Magnoliopsida; order Vitales; family Vitaceae; genus Tetrastigma; species Tetrastigma voinierianum. Next base: position 702,664 of record JAEQBH010000518.1, read on the forward strand.
GGAATTTTTCTTGCACATGGCCCCAGGTAGATTTTTAGGCCATGGGGATCAAATTTGACGATGCCTACTTCTTAAGTTTGTTCTCCTTGAAGTCAGTTTTGGCACTTGTGCTTGAATCTAACTCTCGAAATCGGATAGAGGAAATAGACGAAGTGCATGGCAAAAATAAAGCTAGTCGAAATAGGAAAACCAAGGCAGGGTGTCTTAATTTGCATTATTCATGTATCTTGAAATACACCACATGGTGAGATGTGGTGCACCTACTGATAAATGTCTGAAATACACCTTAAAATTTGGATTTTGTTCATTTCAGCATGATCTTAGATTAAACATTGACATAAATTTATTGTCTATCGAAACAGTACCAGGATTGATAAAAACAATTAACATACAGAGTGGTCTTTATGGAGCCTTGACATAAGGCTTGCTTAGAGGTGAAATCGAGGAACTCAACTAGGACCACGATTCTTTTAAATAACATGTTTTACGATGATTAACGCGTGTTTATTTTACATGGTGGGGCTTTTTACTCTGCCTTTACGACAGAAATCAAAAAGTTTATTAAGCTCTAAAAACTAAGCCAAGGAGAAACTAGTCTCACGTCCAAAACAGCAGGATTCTGTCAAAACCCAAAATAAGAATTCAGCACCTTGATCTTAACTTCTCTATATTTCTTGCTTCCTTCCTTCCCTCTTATGTTTGCTCTTGCTCTCTCTCTCCTCTCCACTCCCTCAAGCAGAAATGAAGCCCAACAAATGAGAAATAGAATGAGAAATGGGAATTTTTTGGCTTTTGCTTTCCCTCTTTAAAATATCACTTCCAATTAATTCTTGATTTAAGCGCACGTTCTTGGTACGCGTCACCAGAAACTTAAGGGTCTCCACTTATGTGCGTCCCTATATTGTGAATTTTTCAACTTAAGCTAATAACTAGCTAAGCTAATGATTATACACTTGGTTTTATCTAGCAAATTGTCAGGTTACCAGTGTCACATTTCCTACTTTAGTCTCAAGATACTAAAATCAAATCATGAATCTTCTTATCTGGCACTTCTGTTATAAATGCCAGCTATCTGTCTGGGATGATTGTTCCTGGCCAAATAACAATAAAAACTTCTCACTATAATTGTTTGATTAAAATAAAACTACTAAATTGTGATCTCTCTCTTCTTTGACCAATGACATTAAAGTCTTTAACAGATTAAAATATGGGGAACCCAAACGGATATACTCATCGATACTTGGATTGCTGGAGATATATTGGAGATATTCGATAAATTATTTTCACATGAATATTGATATATAGAAGAATTAACAAGAAAATGTGTTTTGAAAATTGTTAAAATCACTTTTGTAGTAATAAAGAAATGACGTTAATAATAAAATATATCTGTTGATATTACATTCTGATAATTCTTTGAAAAGCCCAAAATAAAGATCGATATGGTTTAATTCTGTCCCATTGGTGAGAGGATTTCGTTTAGTGGGAGATAATCACACCAGAATCGAATGGTGTTCAGATAATATTACCATCAGTAAGTAAATCACTTGAAGATTTATTGCCTTGAGACTGTTTAGGAAGCAGTTTATAGATCCATCATGATGAAAATAATCATTGCCATTAAGATATAATTAATTTCTCTGTTAATATGCTTATCCTTGCACTAATTCTTTGTTGTACCCAGAACAAACTCTTTAAGGAAACAAATTGTAGTTCTTGGCTGATGCAAGAAAGGATTGAAAATGGGAGCTTCAGAATTAGTGAACGTGTGTTTGTCCTCATGAAAAGCCAATAAATTACAGTAAGTGGACTTCAAAATGTGGCTGCAATTGTGATGAGACCATATGTAGCTACATCATGAAGCACATGATTCAACTTATATTTTTAAGCAATGTCCTAATATATATATCATCAAACAGTTAAAACTGTCCGGAAAGAACAAGAATTGGATCAATTCTTTGTGGGGGATAAACCGATAAAGCTACAGCACATAAAGAACCCATGGCTAGGATTCCCCTCCTCGCTCTAGTTCTTTCCCTACAGTGCTGGGTCATAGCCAGTCTTTCTCACCCCCTAGACCCTCTCAATCCGGCCGAAATCAACCACATAAGGCATATTGTTCTGGACTCTCACCTCGCCACTCTCCCTAACCTAACTTTTCATTTTGTCGACATCGATGAGCCAGAAAAAAAAGACGTCCTCAAATGGCTATCTTCAAACAAACACAACGAACCCTTTCCCCGGCGAGCCAAGGTGGTGGTTCGGGCCGGGGAAGAGACCCGAGAGCTCGTTGTGGACTTGACCGGCCCCGGTTCAATCACATCAGACCGTGTTTACAGAGGCCATGGTTACCCTCCATTCACATTTCAAGAGCTTTACCAAGCCAGTCAACTGGCTAAGAAGGACCCAAGATTCAAAAACTCTCTACTCAGAAGGGGCTTGAATTTATCAGAAGTCTCCTGTATACCGTTAACAGTTGGTTGGTTTGGGGAAGATGTTACTTACAGAGCTCTTAAGATAGCAAGCTATTACAGAGGGGGAACAGTTAACATTTACGCAAGGCCTATTGGTGGTATAAGCATACTAATAGATGTTGAAACGATGAAAATCATAGAGTATATTGATAGATTTAAAGTTCCTCTGCCGCCGGCTAAGGGCTCCGATTATCAATCGACCAATCAGAATCGTTCTTCTTTTCCATGTAACCAAACAGACCGCGGATTCACAATTGAAGGTCACAAGGTTAGCTGGGGTAATTGGAATTTCCATGTGGGGTTCAATGCTCGGGCGGGTGTGATTATATCCACTGCTTCCGTATATGACGCAGTCCATAAGAAGTTCCGACGGGTGCTATACAGGGGGCATGTGTCGGAGACTTTTGTCCCTTACATGGATCCTACAAATGAATGGTATTTCAGGACTTTTATGGACATGGGTGAATATGGGTTCGGTCGATCCGCCGACAGCCTTGAACCGCTGGCCGACTGTCCGGGAAATGCAGTGTTTATGGATGGGTACATGGCCGGAGCTGACGGCCGGCCGCAAAGGGTTGACAGAGCAATTTGTATATTCGAACGGTATACCGGGGATGTTGCTTGGAGACATATGGAAGTAGGCGTTCCTGGACGAACGGTAAGGCGGTTTTGGATGTTTCTTTTCGGTTTTCGGAATATGGCATAAGAATTTTTTAATTTTTTTTGCAGATAAGAAGAGTGGAACCGGAAGTTAACTTGGTGGTCAGGATGGTGGCTACTGTTGGGAATTATGATTATGTTCTTGACTGGGAATTCCAGCAAAGTGGGTCAATCAAAGTCGGGGTAAGAATTTAAGTTCACGATTTCTTTTTTTGAATACTGTGTTTTTTTTCTAAAGATAAGAAAAATTGAGATAACAAATTAAATAATTTTTTAAAAAAAGAAACCCTATTTTACTTTTACCTTTGTGTTTAATTGTTTAATTTCTTGAAGTAAAAAATGGATTACCTGTCTGTGGTCAGGTTGGTCTCACTGGTGTTCTAGCAATGAAGGCCAGCTCATACACAAATACGGATCAGACAAAGCAGGATTTGTTCGGTACTTTTCTAGCAAATAACATCGTAGCGGTCAATCATGACCATTTTCTCACTTACTACCTAGACCTTGATGTTGACGGAACGGATAACTCTTTCATCAAAGCTAAGTTAGGAACAAAAAGGACAACAAGCATTGGTATCAAATCTCCAAGGAAGAGTTACTGGACGGTAGTTAAGGAAATGGCCAAGACGGAAGCAGATGGTAGGATTCGTCTGGGGTCGAAGCCATCGGAGTTGTTGGTTGTGAATACTAACAAAATGACAAAAACAGGGAATTATGTGGGATACCGGTTGATTACCGGACAACCGGTTTACTCTCTCTTGTCAGACGACGATTATCCCCAAATTCGTGCGGCTTACACCAAGTATCAAGTATGGGTGACTGCTTATAACAAGTCAGAGAGGTGGGCTGCTGGGTTTTATGCTGATAAGAGTCGAGGAGATGATGGATTAGCTGTTTGGAGCAGCAGGTAAATTGGAAATTTGATAAATTCTTTTTTTTTTTTAACGAATCAATTTACATATATTTCAATTAATCCCACGAAATCCTTAAATTAACGATCTAAAATCTTCAGTGACATAGTGAGTGGGAATCTTTTAAGTCAACTCTTTGTAACATTTGTTGTCGTGTGCAGGAATAGAAGCATCGCAAACAAAGATGTGGTAGTATGGTACACAGTAGGGTTCCATCACATTCCTTACCAGGAAGATTACCCGGCGATGCCCACGCTTCACGATGGATTCCAGCTCCGGCCGGCTAACTTTTTTGAACGCAACCCATTGCTACAATGATTTTCTTTGATACAGATGTAATAGTAGGGGTTATTATGGGTCTGCTCTGTTTTCTAGTATTTTTAACTGACCATGATTCGAAGCGTGGTCATATTTGGGGGTCCTAACCTACCTAATTCTGCGTAAACAAACAAAGTGCGATTCTTTTATTAAGAAAATAACAAAGTGCGATTCAATTGATTTACTCCCTCGTCTAAATGATAATCCTACTTGCATTTTATTATGTGTTAATTTAAAAATTGTTGTAAATATGGAATTCTTAAAATTTGAGTGTTAGTAGCCTTTAAAGCTTGATTCATATAATAAAGGATTGAGAAGAGTTACACGAGGTTTTAGACTTGAATCTTTATAAGAATATAATATTAAGCCATGATATATAAAATGAATAGACATAAAAAAAATATATTAAGTGTTTATTCAAAATTCTTTTAAGTAGATTATATGATAAGTTATGATTAATAAAATAAAATAAAATTTTAAGATGTCAAATAATACTGCTCAAAAAGAAAGAAAGAAAAAGATGTCAAATAATAGAATATTTTGGAAACAAATATAATGTTTTATTGGAGAAATGTTGGAAATACATAATTTTTTTTTTCAAAGTTTTCCATAGACCTCTTTCAGATAACTACTCTTTCCTTGGCAATTTTAAATCTGAAGTGAGTTTTTAAATCTTGCAAGTGAAATTCAACATATCCTTTTTTTTCTTGTTTTGAGAAATAATTAAGTTAAAAAAGTTTACCATAAAATTATATATTTTCTTCTCCTCTTTTTTCCTTTTCTTTTTAAATTTGAATAAAACTATAATACACTGTTTCTCATTTTAATCTAGTACGTGCAATGACATGGATACCTAGTTTATTCGATAAAATTAATGAATATCCAAAAAAAAAAAAAAAAAATCCAATTTTCAGTCGGATTGGAACAGGGATAAGGACAGGTACATTTTTATATTCATGTGATATCTTGTTCAAAGTCAACACTTGCCAACTACCATCTTCCTCTCCCGAAGCAATGCCTTAGTCACAACACTTAATTTTAAATTGGATTGACTACACTACGGCATAAAGCCTAACCCCCCAAATAAGGATTTGATCATAATTATTACCTAACGTACGTTATGTGTTTTTCGACAACAAATATGGTCGGGCATTGGTGCTATATTAATTTATTAATCATGAATTAAATATAATTATATTATAATTTTAATTATATAATTGTATATGTTAATTATAAGAAGATTTAATATTAACTAGTTATGAGTTCATTGTTCTATTTTCTTTATTACATTGGTAAGTCTAATGTATTGAAGCTCAATTATTTTCTTGTAATATATATAAAAGTAAATAGAACTTTAAAATTTGACAAGAGTTTGATAAAACATATTTTGAGGAGAATAAAATATTAATCTTCAATCTTAGCATTTTTTTGATTTCGTTCTTGATAGATTTATGAGACTAATGACACCTAACAATTTTGAATTTATACCAGATATGTTATTTAACTGGTACGAGTTGATATGATTCATTGTTTCAATAAAGTAATTATTTTATAATATATTTATTGGGTCATTTAATTTTTGATTAATTGTTTTTGGATTTCTTGATTTTACAAAATAATTTTAACAATTGATATCAAAGTCACTTTAATAATATTAAAAGTAGTTAAATTTATTTTTGTGTTTTTTAGATTTTGTTCATATTTCCCCCCCTCTATTTAGTTTATGAACAGAAACTGATTCCGATCATATTGAGCATAATTCCAAATTTACAAGCTCTTTCAATTTTGGATTGATGTGAACTTGGATAATGAGATTATGATTGAAACAGGAAGCTACAAATTATTAAGGATTTAGGGTTACCCTTGTCGGTGGATCACGTTTTTTTTTAATAGAATAATAAAATTTTAAAACATCATTTTCATTAACACGTGTACCCATAATTCATAACGATGTTTGAATTTTGAATTAAAAAAAAAAAAAAAACTAAAAAAGGCACAAGTGGCATCATTGACTGCAATATATTAAAAAAGAAATATATATGTGTGTGGCTCCATTGACTGCAATATATTAAAGATTGCAATCAATTAATATATATATTAAAGATTTATATTAAAGATTGTGTTGTCATTTGGATTTTTAGAGTCTTCGGATCATCGGAGCATTAATATGACAATAAGGATCTGCAAAACAAATAAAGCATCGGCGGTGGTGTGCCGACCGACTCTCCGATGCTTAAGTTAGACAGAGAAATAGAAAACGTAAATATCCGTTTTCAGTAGTGTATATCCAAACCCCCTTACCTGTTGTGATTCATTCCTTATTTATGTATGAGGATGATGATCCACTATTTCTAGAAAGTGGGTGATTGGTTTCCGAAATGGAAGGGTGGGTGCTTCATTTACGCGTCAACTATTATTAGATAGCAAAGTCATCCGAATCTTCCACCTCAAGAATCGTTTGATCATCCTTAGGGCAGTTATGTACGTGATTCGTGGGAGGATGTGTTTTCGAGCTGCGTTGAGTTAGTCTGGAAATTATTGGCTGACCATCCTCTTAGAGACAACAGTCGACTAGGAGAGGATGTGCCTGGGCAATAAATCCTGTAGGCCTTCGCTGTGATCGGATAGTCCATGGGCCGTGATTTAGGCCGTGATTCGGATCCGTGTTGTGAGGATACTTGGATATGGCCTATAGGCAAGGGTACTTGGGCCTGAAGCTTGGGCTTAGCCTATGGGCTTTAATATGTTTGAGCCTTTTAAATGGAGGTGTTGGGCCAAAAGCCATGGTACCCGTAATGCCCCCCTTTTTCCGGTTGGGGAGATCAGTCTTCCCTAATTGGAAAAATACCGTAGTCTTGACCTACTTGTCATTAGGAATGGGGGACCGTTAATGTTTGTGTTTTCCAATGTGCATGTTTTCGGGGGGTTTTCTATTTTTGGTAACGCATTTAATACTGCTTTTGGGGTTTCCCACAGGTTTGTAACCCCTATAAAAGGCTGTAGGGTAATGGATTCTTTTGTGCTACTAGCTGGTTTTGAGTGTTCGGTGGATGTGTATGGCTAGACGCTGGCGGGATGTTGCTAGTGACGGGCTTTTTTGATCGCTCCTGGGTTGAATGTGATGTTGATAAGGGTTGGCTAGGAGGCGCTACAAAGGAACAGCGTTGGAGCGTCTTAATTGCACAGAAGGATATTTTCCAACCCCTTATATGTCCCTTGGTGGTTCGAAAACTTCGGATGCGGAATCTCTAAAGCTAAGAGCATCCTGCCAAATCAATGGTTGCTCTATATCCATGTTCGGTGATAAGCTTGATGTATGCCCCTTCGCTTTGGCATCGTTGAAAGGCGTTGTAATCATATTGTCAGAGGCGGTTGGGGCTTTTTCTTTTTTCATATTTTCTTTCTAAGCCTCTTTTTCAACTTTTTCCTCTTTCTTAGGTTTAGTTTTCGTTTTCTTTGGGACATGTGTAAAACTCGAGGAAAATCTAATTTTTACGAATAAGGAGTAAAATGGTAATTTCGATCAATTCTGAATCTCGGATAGTGGCAGTTCTTTGTTGGAATGGATCTCGCGAAATCTAGCCATGTCGAATTTAGGTCGAATTTCAAGGCGGTCGAGATTTCACGTTTTTGAGGCGCAGGGTGTCGGGTGTAGTACAGCAGAACTTTGTGAAAGGCATGTGATGTGACTAAAATTAAAGCATCTTGCAATGTACCATGTGACACTTGTTGCATGAATTAGTAGGATGAAATGAATGGCTTAGATTAACCCGTGTGTAATCGAAACGAGGACAATGAGAATATTAAATATTTGAAATGACCTCATCTGAAAATAGCTTTCTTATCAAGTGAAGAAACAATCGGCGGTGAGGCGGGAGGCTGGGTTTCGGTTTTTAGAGGGGAGACTTATCTCAAGATTTCCGGCGTTCGGACTTTGTGGGTTTCTTCGGGCGAAGTAGGATTGTTCTCTGCGTGAGGCTGCAGCGTGGGCGGCGTTATGAGTTCCGACAACTCCAAGAGGTAGGGGTATTCTCCTACTTGTGTTATTCTTTGGCTAAGAGCCATGTGAATGGTTAGAGATATCCTGATGCTTGATCTAACCGTAATTTCGGTCTCAAAACATTCGAAACGAGTGGAGAAAAACTCTAAGTGTGTGGTAGTGAATAAGTTTGGCAGGGGTTTCAACATTCACGTGATTTTGGTGTGATTTTTGTGTTGTTGAGTGATTCAAAATGAATTGCTTGTATTTGCTAATTAGCTCATATGAGCTGTAATTTGTTGTTAATGATGTAAATTTAATAACATGGTGTGTGAATTAATTATGTTAATATATACATGTTTTAATATCGTAGCGTGAGTTGTCGGGATTGTATGTGCGTGCCATATCTGCAGGGGCCTGGAATATTAGGAGTGAATGCATGACATGAAAGAAAACAAAAATGGTAAATGTTTGTGAAAGAAATTTCGACATAAGATTTTCCGGAGAATTGTGTTGGGAGATTATTAACCAGTCGCGTCGGAGGAGCCGTGAATTGTTTGGAAGGTTATCAACGGTCGCCTCGGAGGGTAGTCGATATGTTCTGAATCTCGATGTAGTGATTTCAAGAATAAAAGCTTTTGTTTTGAAGCGAAATTTTACTCGCATTTGGTTTAGGCGTGTGTGAGGGGAGTCGAGTGACATTGGAGACATTGGGATTAGGCATGTAGACATTCAAGTAGGATCATGTATTTACTTGAGTGTGATTGATTGCCATGACATGTGCACTTAGGTGGGGAATGCCATGTAGGAAATTATCGCTGTGGACATTGCTCACCTTGTCGAGGATCCTTCTTCGGGTATAGGGAGTGTACCAAGGGATGAAACTATCCCACTGAAGCATGTTTGAAGCGGGTTTAAGCTTTGGTATTCATTTTGTAGAACATGTATTAAATACTTAATTTTAATATATGTTTGTATTAAGAGTGATGTATCAACTCTTGAACTATGGTATATAGTTGGTGTATTCTTGATGAGTAGTGATGTATGGGCTCAAGTGGCCATTTTTACTCATTTTAATTATATATGGACCCGGTGTGGTCGTTGTTAATTGTTGGGACATGTTTTGTACCTTGGGTAGAGCTCCTGGCCTAAGGAGACTTCTTAGGTGCAGTGAGTGGTGTCAGTCACGACATGCCGAAGTATTAAGCGGAGACTGACGGGTTGTCAACGGACCCTCGGGTTTACAGAGGCGTGAGGCTTGGTATCAGAGCTTAGATTTATAAATACCTAGAGCTTAATGTCGGATACTAAAGTATAACTTAGTATCAATAAGTAAGGTATACGATTGCCTAGGACTTGATGGGCACGGGTTAGATCACGCATTCCTTGTGCACTCTGATGATTGTTGTGTGATGTGCGATTGTGTGATTTGTGTGCTTGGTGAATAGCACATAGGAAAAAAAATGTATATTGAAGAAAATTTTTTTTCTGAGGTTTTACAATGTGTAAAATTGAAAAAAATAAAATAAAATAAATTTTCATGAATTTATTTTGTTCCTCTTAGAATATATATATATATATATATATATATATATATATATATATATATATATATATATATATATATATATTTTTTTATAGTGCCTAGTAGGTGGAACAAATAAAAGTGAAAAAAAAAAAGGTGTAGTGGAGAATTTGGAATGGGCTCTTGCCCATTTCTCTTTGTGTTGAGTCATGATGGTGAGCGTATCATGACCTGAAATCGCAGCGGCATGGAGCCAGGCAGTCAGAGGCCACAATACGGTCGGGCATGCGCCACGATACGGCCGAGGAGGCTGTGACACGACGCGTAGCAGCGCACACGGGCGCGCGGGTGAGCGGCGACCTGGCCTTGGCCGGGCGCGTACGACACGGCGATGCGTCGCTGGCGACCACGGCCGGAAGGAAGGCCCGCGATCGCGGTCGAGGAGGAAACTGCTACGGCGCTGGTGTGCCACGATCTGACCCGGCCCGGTCGCGGCTGGGCCATGGAATATGTGCACACTATGCATGACCCGGTCTTGACTTGAAACCTTATTACGAGTCAGCATTTGAGACCTTGTTCGCGAACCTTGTTCATGAGCCACATTCCACGAGGTTTTCAAAAAAAATAAAATAAAATAAAATAAATTTTTTTGTTGAATATGATTTAATAAAATGAAATTATTGTCTTGCATTACCTATGAATGCATGGACATAGTGTATAAAATTTTCGGTATGTGAATAGTGTCCTCGAGAAATTTGTGTTTCACACCTTAGAGATGCTGCATCAGTTGTGATAGAGTTGGGCTTAGAGGTTGAGGCCTTAGAGGAGCCCTTGTATATGAGTTCTCCCCTAGGGATTAGGGTGAGGATAGGGATGATATGTCGTGGTTGCGAGTTAGAGATCTCCGGAATTCTACTCACAGTGGACCTGAGGATCATGGACATGTCAGAGTTTGACGTCATCTTGGGGATGGATTGGCTGACAGCTTACAGAGTCGTTATCGATTGTGAAATTCTTAGGAGGTTCTTCTACATACGAGGACGGTACTCGTGTTGTATTTCAGGGGGACAAGCATGGTATTTTGCCACTGAAGCGATTGTATGGTCAGACTGTCGGGACCAGGGGTTAGGCGGGTTAGTATAAGCTTTTGAAGGATGAGGTAGAGGCCCGGGACTTAGATTTACCTCGAGGAGTAGTCTGGCAGTATAGGGGATGTTTTTAGGATGAGGCTCACCCAGGGATTGCCGAAGTAGGGTTGTAGACTTCGGTGTTGAGTTACACCACTGGTATCGCCCATCTCTATGACTCACACATAGGATGGCGCATGGTTGGTCTGGGAGCTGAGTCAGGCCGACACCAATTTGTTGGGGACTCCCAGAGCTCACACACGACAAGGCGAATGGCGTGAACTTGGTTAGAGGACCTTGGTATGAGACCTCGGGCTCCCTTGACCTCCCATTTGCTTTGAACCAATCAATGTTCTTCCCAGGTGTGTTCAAGTTGTGGGATTTGTATGTCGGTGCATTTCTACACGTCTATCCTTTACATTCACGTATCTTATTAATAAATATTTTTTTGTGTAGGGGAAATCCGGAGGGGTCGACTAGTAAACTGGGTGAAGAAAGCCAGTTTTAAGAAAATTCAGAAGTTGCTAGAGATTTATGAGTGGGAACGACATCACGAAATCCTCTTAACTGCAAGGAATCTTCATGAGCTGAGTCGCAGCCCATCTCCCTACATTATTCCAGTTATTCCACGCCCTCTTTCCACAGAAATAGTGGAGGGAGAGCATTACGTTATTGCTGATCTCCTGAATTTAGCCCCGGGGAGCTCGTCTCCATCCAAGACTTCCGAGATTGAGACGGTTGGTCGAGAACTAGTGATCAGTACTCGGCTCGAGCAACCTTTTTTGGCTAGGGAGGTTACGGCTGTATCACCCCAGCATCTGGGAGGAGAATGGGGGTAGCCGTTTCGAGCGTCTCCCTTTTGCGGAAAAGGATTCTCGTCACGCTGAGCATTTAAGAGGAAACGATGGGTCATTGAACGACCAAAGGCGCTGGGCGGGTGAAGATTTTGTGGCTTAGGTTCCCCCGATCTAGTCGCCTCTGCTGGGAGGGAGAGGGCCTTTAGGAAGAGATGGTGATCCTGGATTCATGGCTTGACACATGGAGCTTCAAACGAGGTGCCAATTTTAAGCGGGTGATTGATGCTACCCCCGAGGTGGTTGGTGGGGCTAATCAACAACCAACCGGTGAGGGTTCAGAAGTGCAGGTGATAGTCGTTTCGAACTCGCCTGAGATAGGCTTTCATGGCTAATCGACATCGGAGACTACGCTCTCGGGGGATTTAGGAGAGGTCTCTCTAACTCATGTGGAAGTCCAGTGGGATGGCTCCTGGAGGCTTGGTCTTCACTTGACGACAAGCTACCACATCTACAGAAATTTATTGTGATAGATAGTTGCTTCGATAAATTTGCTATTGAATTCTTACATTCCTCCATAGGGCGGGCTCCCCTATGGAGGAAACATCAATCTGGGCGAGAAGGTGTCAAAGAGATTATCGATCAACTTTAGAAGCCGTTTAACGAGTGAATCCTCAGCGCCCATATGCACCAGTACTATTCGGCACTACGCCCGGATGCTTGTATTTGTCTTGAATTTGAGGGGGAAAGGGTGAAAGATATGCCGTCTCGATCCTATGCTTTAGCAGGGCAGACAGCGGTGGTGCAAGGCAAGCATATGTCTGTAAGCTATGACTTTGTCAGGTCGACGAGCTGGTATATCAGCTTTGCTATGCAACATTCTAGTAATCACTTAGAGTTGTTGCCTTATTCTAATGTGTTCTTTTGTAGGCTATTATGGCTATATGGAACATGACTTACCAACATCGAGAGTTCCAGTCTCGACTGAGCGATGTGGAGAGGTTGCGGCTCTATACTCAATCGGTCGTTCCGATGAGCTGAATCTTCTTTAGGCGAAGTGGAGCCGAGCTCAGAACTGCGGGAGAATAAGGTATTTGAGAATCACGTTGAGAGGTGAAACAGTGGGCGGAGGAGATGTGCTGCCACAGGCCTCGATGGCTGTGCCGGATTCTGATGCGGTGGTGAGTGCCAGGGCGAAGGTGGAGTTCGAGTTGGCTAGGGTCCAAAATGCCCTAGCGGTTGCATGGGAGGCTAAGTGGAAGGTGGAAGACGAGGCTAACCATCTAGCTGTCGAGTGAGTCTCTCTGCTTCTAGAGCTCGGGACTAGTAAAGATGAAGTGTCCGCTCTCTAGGCACGGGTCCTTGAAGAGAAAAAGGCCCTAGAGGAGGCTTATGAGGAGGGCTTTGACGTGATTTTCAACTGGTTATGGGTACATTTGTGCTACCGCCTGTTTGTGGAAGTGGCCGGGTGATTCAGACGGGATGCCGGACACGTCAAGCCACTATCCTCGAGGAGTTCTTTATCAGCCCTCGTGCCCCTCAGGTGCTATTCACACTTAAGGCTGCGATCGGCGATGTTGTACAGTGAAGCGATGATTACGCGCCCGGAGAGGCTCTGCGGTCCCTTAGGGCCGGATATTGCGAGACGGCGAGCATCTCACATTCCCGGAGGTTGGGCTAGGTAATGAGCCTGATTTTTTTGTTTAGAGTAACCGGGGAGAGTGAGGAAGCAAATGTCTTTGGCGGGGGCTAAGGGTTGTATTTTGCCATTGCTCGTTGAGCCTTATTTCTTCTCCAATGTTATGCTCCCTTGGTTTTTGTTATTTCGTAACCGAGTTCCATAATAAATCATGTGTTGTTTGTGAATTTGATGTTGTTACTTTCTCTTTGTAGTCTTCAATTCAATTCATTTAATTCGGAATTGACAAGTATACCTTAGTAGGACATTGATCAGTTGGATGTTATCAGTGCTCAAAGTTCATTCTGTCCCCACTGCGATCTCTTTACCCAGGCATCATAATGAACCAGTTGGGCATCAACCATACTAGGCCGATAGGACATCAACCTTACCTCGGCTTTCTAGTGAATAGCGGGCATCAACCATGCTGACGATGGACATCCACAGCATACTCGGACTTTGTAATGGGCCAGTTTGGATCAGTATCTGCTGTGGGCGGTGGGGACATCCAGCCTTACTTGGGCTTTCAAGAGTGAACCCGAGTTAGGCGTCAGTCTCTTTGGGCCGGTGGGACATCAACCGTACACAGGGCTGTCAATGGGTGTGGGCATCAACCATGCGGCCGGTAAGACATCCAGCCTTACTCGGGCTTTGTAATGAACTAGCTGGTGCGTGACCATAAATAAATTTCAGTGGACGTTTGTAAAGCCAGAAAATTACAATTTTACGAGAAAATTAAAATGGTGATTCTGTCAAAATTTGAAAATTTTTAGATCTCGGATAATGGCTCACAAACTTGCAGTTGGAATCGTCTACCATGAGAAATGTAAAATCGAATTTCGAGAGCAGTCGAATTCTTGCGTTTTTAAGCGATGAGCATAATGTGGGACACTTGGCACATTTGAGTGGCTCCACATTACAATGTTAGTCTGGAGTGATCAACATGATCTCAGTGTAAACCCAGTAGACATGTGACATCTATATTGGGTGAAATCAGTAGATGAGGATAAGGGATAAATCAGTCAACTAATGAGAGGTTGACAAGTGGCAAGTGAGAGGACAAAAAGGGAATTAAATGAAAAGAAAAAGACACTTCTTCTCCATTTTGAAAACAGATGCGATGCGTGGAGGGGAGAAATAGAATTTAGAGATAAGCGTGGATTAATCAGTTCAATGAAGGCAAAGCTAAATTACTCAGTGAGGGCTACGCATGGGCACTAGTTTTGGGGAGTTTCGAAAAACTCTGGAAGGTAGGGGTTTTCTCCTACTCAGTTTATTTTCGGTTTAAGAGCCTTGTTAATAGTTTGGTTGATATGAGGCCGTGAGTAGCCGTATGGTCAGTCCCAAAACTTGGGACTGAAATGCTGGAAATTTAGGACTATTTTGGGCGATCCAGGGCTTGATTCGGGCTATTATTGAATCATGTGTTGTTTGTGGCGCTAATTAAAGTGTCCAGTTGGAGTGTTTTGGGGCCGAAATGGCCATGAGTTTTTGGTCCTTTGGAGTGGGACCAAATGCAAATTTTGGTACATGAACAGCCCAGTCTTGTTTAAGATTTGTTAAAAGCAGATCCAGGTTTGTGATTGGACGAAAATGTCCATGTGTTATTTGCATAATATTTCTTAAAATGATGGCAGGTGTGTGGGTGGACATCTAATGCATATAATTAATGTGTTAACATGATGTTTTGAGATCTATATAAGTATAATTGTATGTGAGCCATTGGAAATTGAATTGTTTATTAGCCCATGTGAGCTAATTGTGATGTTATTACTATGAATAAATAACATGTGGTTAGTATAAATTTTGTTAATATATGCAAGTGGATATATTGGCATGTATGTTTGTATGAAAATGACATAATGCATTTCATATGCAAGGGGCAACCTAGAATAGTAAAGTGTGAGTGCATGACATGAAGAAAATAAAAGGAAAAATGGTTGTGAAATGAATTTCCAAGGAGATTTTTGAAGAATTGCCTTGGAGAGTTGTCCGATGGTTGTCTCGGAGCGAGCCCTTGATTGTTTGATTGCAACAATTTACCTCGGAGGGTTGTCCAATAGATTTTATCGAAACTCGGTAGTGTGTTTTTGAGAAAAAAAACCTTTTGTTTTGAAAACGGTGTTTTCTCACACTTGGCTTAGGCATGCGTGAGGGAGTCAGTGAGGGCTCGAGACATGGGGTGGAGTGGATCCATTCTGTTCATATCATGTGATATTCCAGGTAAGGACTTGCATGTTTACTTGGATCTGTTTGGTTGCCATTACATTAATGTAGTGGAGTGGGGTAACTTATGGATATCTCCTCACAGGCGCTATCTTGTCGAGAAAATTATTCGGTGCGGAGTGTTCGGGAAGGCGGCGCTCATTAGAGCAGCACGAAAGAAAGCCAACATGTGGCTTTGATAGATATATTTTGTAAAACATGTATTAGAATCTTAATTTTAATATATATTTGTATTAAGAGTGATGTAACAACTCTTGAGACTATTATAATATAGTTGGATGTATTTTGGTGAGTATGATGTGTAGGCTAATGTGGCCATTTTACTCATGTATGGGTCTCATGATATGAGACATAGGTATTCCGTAGGTTGACGGTGGTCGGCCCAGGACACCGGGATTTGGGGCGTCGCGGGCAGTATCAGGCATGGGTATCTACGAATACCCTAGGACCCAGAGACTTGGGCTTAGGCCATGGTCATTAAGGTGTAAGAGCATCACAGCTTGGTATAACTCGATGTTAGGGTTTAGGTATGTGATTACCTAGGCAGTCAAGGACAGGATTAGAACACTATATGCATTGTGTTTTATGTGTGCTTGGGAGTGTAACATGATGTGTGTTGTGTGTATTGTGTGAATGTATGCTTGGTGAATAGCATATAGGAGAATGTTGAACATTAGGGTCGAGAAAACATAACCCCTAAGCTTGAGGTTTAAGGTTTGTTTGAGGAATTTTGGACAAAGTGGTCTAGAAATAAACGGAAAAAAAAAAAAAATTCTGGACAGTTGCTCCAGTTTTTGAACGTGAACATAGGTGTTTTGTGAAATTCTGAAAAATTATTCCTGTTTTTAGACAAGAAAAAGGGTTGTTATTAAACCCTTAAAATTTTTAAATTGTATAAATTGCAGTTGTCTAGGCTACTCAGGGAGGCTACTGGAGGAATAAAAAAAAATGTTGAGGAAATTTTTTTCTGAGGTTTTACAGTATGTAAAACAGGAAAAAAAATTAAATTTATGAGGTTCTACTGGAAAATGAAAAAAAAAAAAATAATTTTTGTGGTCTTCCAATAGGTGGAACAAAAAAAAAATGAATGAGAAAAAAAAAAAAAAGTGTTGGGAGAAATTTGGAATGGGTCTTGCCCATTTTTTTGTCTTCAGGTCAAGATACGGGTTGTATCGTAACAGGGGCCTGGGAGCGGGTGAGGTGGGCTCCAGGGGCGCGACGAAGGCCGGAGGCAGGCGTATTTGGGGCGCATAAGCGAACAACTGGGTGACCTTGACTATCTTGGTGACGACGACGTCTGTGGCGGCGCTCGTCTGGCACCAGCGTGTGTCGCGATTACAAAACTTTGTATCGTGGCGGGGGGGCAAAGACACCGGCGCAGCGTATGTGTAAGGGTTTTTGTGTGTGGTGATTTATGGCATGTCGACAATGGAGAGACTGCGACACAGTGTGACAATGACGTGCTCGTGGCAACCTGACAGAAGGGAGACCCACGATCGACACCTAGTACACCACGACCACGGTGATGTGCGGCGTGCAGCGGCGGCGCGGTTTAGGCGCGGTGTCTGCGGCTATTTGGGTGCGGTACTCGTGGCACAGGCGTAGTGCCCGCATGGCGAGCCACGGGTGTGCGCGTATGCTCTCCACAGTTTTGACTCGATACGCATTTCTGATCCAGCGCATTTGAATCCTTGTTCATGGACATTGTTCACGGGGTTTTCAAAATAAAATAAAATAAAATAAAATTTTTGTTACGTATGATTTAATACATGGAAATTATTGTCTTGCATTGCCTATGAATGCATTGACATAGAGTATGAAATTTTTTTCGATATGTGAATAGTGTCTCAGGGCTGTGTTTACACCTTAGAGACACTTCATTAAAACTTAACTTGTCAATTGACGTGTGTAGATGGCAAGTCGAGGACGCGGACGTAGAGGTCATCCATGAGGTGCCAGGATGTGCATCACCACTGACCAAGAGGCCTCATTGAGGCCGCAGGATAAACGCCACTATCGACACGCGCAGTGCAATGAGCTGTGGCAGGTCAAACGACCTCCAACGGCTAGGGCACATCATCCTCCAACGGCCATGAGGGAGGAGTATGACATACAAGGCATCCAAGATACAAAGGTCAGATTCAGAAGGAAAGGAAGATCCATCTTCCAAACTGGGAAAGTGGCGTAAGACTGCTTCACATGAGTTTTGGGGTGATTGTGGCCAAGGTTATCGTGACTGCCGAATGAGACATTTAGTAAGGCAGGGAGGATGATGTGTTATTTCTGCTGACAGCTTGGACACTTTCGACGAGATTGCCCACGGAGGTAAGAATCCCATGGTTTTGGGACACCTCAGTCCCAATCATCATGGATTGTTAGTATCGCTGATCAGCAAAGATGATTAGAGCATGTTTCCACTCCACAAAGAATGGACATGGAGTGAGAGGGATTGCCTCAAAGGCAAGATCCCAAGGTTCGGGGAATGTACTCTCGGGCCTAATCGCCTATGGGACAGAGCACAATTTGTTTCTCCACACCCCAAGATGGGTCGAGGAACCAAAGATTAGTCCCAGTGGTTCAAGACCAACACCTAGTACTTCACCGACGGTTACATGTTAAAATGTGAGCTAAAGTCAGGTCATACTGTGGCCTCGGTGCCAGAGTTCGAACTGGGCCAGCAAGATGACGGTTTCCATCGGCCATCAACCTCAAAAGGTGAGACAAGATCATTCTAGGAGGCGAGGTCTCATGGTACTATAGCCTGCATGCAGATTACCGACATGCATGGTACGCTTTATACCCGCATTTGTTTTCCCCGATGCATCCCGCTTATTAATGCATCTCAGATGATAGGATCGGGGCTTGGGAGGTCGAGGCCTCGAGAAGCCATGCGTGATGTTCTTCCCTAGAATGTGGTGAGAGTCAGTCGATGCTGCCGTGATCAGGAGTCGATCCTGATTCTCGCTTCACGGTGGACCTTCAAGGCATATATCTGATTACGCCCTTCTAAATACGGATTGTGCTGACGCCCATCGAGTCAAGCTGATCGTGGACCTTACAAAGGCCGCCGCTCGCATACCCCGCAGAATCACCGTAGGCTATGTATGCACGTATCGATGCTATGCGTGTGAAATTTCGGGACGAAATTCTTTTAAGGGGGGGATAATGTAAAATCCGAGAAAATTCTAATTTTATGAAAAAAGGTAAAATGGTGATTTCGGTCAAAATCTGAAAATTTTCTAGATCTTGGATGACGAAACAGACTTCACCGTTGGAATCGTCTTGTAAAATCTAGCTACCACGTCGACTTCGTCAATTCCGGCATGCTCTAATTTACACGCTGAAAAGAACGCGGTGACGCCCCAACTCTAAGATAGGGGGTGTCAAGTGAGGGTCACTTTTTTTTAACTTATAACCTTTACATCGGTATATTCATATAATGTTAAACATTTAACTTGTATTATATTATGTAGCAAAATGACATAAAAATATATATATACAAGCTCCATATATGGAAGTGTTTAACATTTACAATATTTACATCAAGCTTACAAATTTCATATACAAATAGACCTAAGGTCTTCCAAAGGCACCTACTGATGTGGCCTGTCCGATGTGGATCATCCTGGCCCTCCCGCTTCCTTCTATACCACACCTGATCAACACCCGTGCTGTTTTTACGCTAGTGGAATTATCACACATGGATGACCTCTATTAAGTGGTCACCCCATTTCTATACAAATGCATATAAACACGTATAACATTTACGATTCTTATAATTTCTGCTTATAAATATACTTTTCATAAATCAGCCATTTCTTATCATCTTCCATATACTTTTCATGTCATCTTGTACTTTACTTCTTGTTCATGTAACTGTATACTATCATCACATAAAAGTGTTATGTTTCTCATATCATGTCATGTATCATTTTACATTTCATTCACAGATATACCCTGCCATTTTCTTTTATATTTCATGTCCGCATAAACCTGTATGGATACAGAAACCACGCGGCCCCCGACACACTGCGGCTCATCATTTAAAATGTCGGTCCATGAGGCCCGAAGGCGCTCGAATATATTATACCCGAAGGTATCATCACCGGTGCACAGACACGATCATCCATGGAGTCCTGAGGCGCTCGTACTACATTATACCCGACAGTATCATCACCGTATCGAGATGCTGACTATCCATGAGGGCCCGGAGGCGCTATGGTGACCCTCTTTCTCGGCCAACGCGGATCCAAACGGATCTATGTCATCACCAAATGGTGGCCTCGGTTATCTTAACTTCAGGCACCGCAGACTGGTTTTCCTAATAGCATGCCCATCTATCCCTCTACCAGTTCTGCCAATCAATATGTATTTTAGACATGCTTCAAAGATATACCTCATATTCCCGAATAATTATCAAGCCATTCTGAATCATACGTGGATATATACATACAATCATTTATTCATATTTTTGCATTTTTCTATGTCTCATCATGCATAACACCATGCTTACCCCAGATGCTTATGAGTTATCGAGAATTCATAAAATGAATAACTATGGTTACCCCATGTGGCCTACTGCTTTTCATGTTTTCCGGGACTAATATGAGTTCCAATCTTATCATGCTGTCTATCGATGAATTCGACTCAATGGCTTCCATAGAGTCCTGAACACTGCCTGAGTTCGGGGACGAGGAATTATGACCTTCCCAAGCCTGAGGTCGCGTAGGGCCAACCCACGAGCTTACCCGAATCGACGAAATAACCTATGACGAGCTCAAATTTCACCCTGGGCCTCGACATCTAATATCTTCCCTGCATATGAATGTATTCTTAACTCAATGGGCTTTCCATAGAGTCCAAGAACACCCAATCTGAGTTCAAACGGCGAGATATGACTCCAAGTCGAGGTCATGCGTAGTCAAACCCGCATTTATCAATTCGAATCGACGAAATAACTAAAGTGACGAGTCACTTAACACCTCACCGACATCTACTTGTCTCCTCGTGCATATGAATGTATTTCTCGACAAATTAACCAAGTGACGAGCCTGGGCCTAACACTTAGCCTCGACATCTAATATCCTCTCGAATACGAATCGTGGTTTCGACTAAATGGGCTTTCCATGAGTCCAAGAACACTCAAATCTGAGTTCAAACGAAGGAGGATATGACCTTCCGAAGTCGAGGTCATGCGTATCAACCTGCACGAGCCGACCTCGAATCGACGAAATGAACTCGAAGTGACGAGCTCAGTCTAACACCTCGGGCCTCGACATCTATTATCCTCCTTAGGGGGCATATGAATGTATTCTTGACTCAATGGGCTTTCCATGAGTCCAAGAACACCCAACCTGAGTTCTGGACGAGGAGTTATGACCTTCCAAAGCTGGAGGTCATACATAGTCAAATCCCCGACGGTTTATCCGACCTGACGAGCCGAGCCCCACAGACCAACCGACCTCTACAGGACGAGGTCCGCTCGACCCCACAGGATGAGGTCTCTCCGACCTCCGCGGCGACGAGGTCCGCAACCCCACCGCATGAGGCCCATCGACCTCCTCGCCGGATCTAATTCTATGGTCACCTCTCACCCATCTTCGACCGCTCAGAGTAAAAGACCATAACTTGTCTACGTGAGGTCCAATTGAGAAATTCAGTGCCTAACATCAAGTCTATTGATGTGGCTAAATTTACCAGAAGGACTTGCTTGCCAAATTCCCTTTATTTGGCGAATTCAAAACCCATTCTAAGGTCCGACTTCAGATATGATCAAAATACTGAATTTACTTGGTTCAACTTGCAAATTAGACCCTTCCACACACATCATCAGGAGCCTCGGAGTTTTTCTCAACTCAACCCTACTCGAAATGAGTTTAGGAGTTCCCAAACCCAAACCGTGCACAAGATAGAGGGTTCTAAACCATGTATCTAAACTTTCTAGACCAAAACTAGACTTCCTTACTCCCATAGTTTCCATACAACCCAAGACGTATCCATACCCATACTCAAATTCCATACCTGTGATCTTCTTCTTCTTCTTCTTCTTCTTCTTCTTCTTCTTCTTTCTTTTTCTTCCTTTCTTCTCTCTTCTCTCTTAACCGTGTTTGCTCTCCCTTTCTCCAAGACCAAAAATGAGATATTTATTTTGGTCTTATCCCTTTTTATTTCACTTTCCGGTCGAAGGAGAAACTTCCTCCCTCTTTCCTTTAAACCACTTGTCTCTTTACAATTATCATCCTTATTTCACGTTTCTAATATCTTTTCTTTTATTACTCTTTTTGGTCCTCCCGACTCTCTATTACTCTTGTTTCAACTTATACATATTTCTTTGGCATATAAACTTATTAACTTATTATGACCCTTAGGTCTGTGGTAGCAACTTAATTTACCCTTAACTATTAGCCATTAATTCACGTTCTTGCTTTATTTTATTTTTATCTTTATTTTATTTTGGGATAAATATACTATTACTTTATTATACCTAAACATGTTAGCTATAGGGTATATTTGAGGTGTTACCTGACAGGCATAATGCGAGACACTTGACACATTTTGAGTGGCTCATAGTGTGCCACATGTCAGGTGTAGAATTAATCAACATGAGCTCAAGTGTGGAGCCCACGTGGACATGTGACATCTCCTAATTGGATGGAAATCCAAAGTAGGTGGATAAGAGGATAAGAAATCGAGTCGACCCGATGGGAGGTTGTGATGGCGGAGTGAGAGGACAAAGAATTAAATGAAAGAAAAGACATATTCTTCTCCTTTTTGCACAATTATGTAGTGGAGGAGAAATAGAAATTTAGAGAGAAAGTCGACTTCTGGATTTTAGGCGATCGGACCAGTCGTTTTCAGTGGGCGAAGCCAAGTTCTTCACCATGCGAGAAATTGCGCGTGAAGCGCCGGTTTGGGGAATTTTGACAAACTCCGGAAGGTAGGGGTTTTCTCCTACTCTGTTTATTTTCGGTTTAAGAGCCTTGTTAATGGTTTGGTTGATATGAGGCCATGAGTGGCCGTATGGTCGATCTAAAACTTGGGGCCCGAAATCTTTGTTTAAGAATTTATTTTGGGCGTCCTTGGAGACAATTCGGACCCATTATTGGTCCATATGTGTTGTTTGTGTGTTAAATTGTGGTTGGAGTGTTTTGGGGCCGAAATGGCCGTGAGTTTTTGGTCCTCCGGAGTAGGACGAATCTTGGAAGCCACAGGTTGTCCATGGACAACCCACGTCTCTTGCAGTTGTTAAAAGCAGGTCTAGTTTCTTGATTGGATAAAATGTCCATGTGTTGTTGCATAATATTTCTTAAAATGAATGGCAGGTGTGTGCGAAATGGTGTTAATGCATATAATTTAATGTGTTAACCATGATGTTTGAATTATATAAAATATAATTGTGTGTGACCCATTGGAAATTGAATTGTTTATTAGCCCATGTGAGCTAATTGTGATGTTATTGCTATGAATAAATAACATTTGGTTAGTATGTGAATTTTGTTAATATATGCATGATGGATATATTGGCATGTGTTGTATGAAAATGGCATAATGCATTTCATATGCACCCGAAAGCGACTAGAGCCGATAGGTGTGAGTCTGGCGGCGTGAAAGAAAATAAAAAGGAAAAATGGTTGTGAAATGAATTTCCAAGAAAGATTTTGAAGAATTGCCAACGGAGAGTTATCCAGCAGTTCATCTCGGAGAGTAAACCATAGGCCCATTTCGGATAATTAACCGTGATTTACCTTGGAGGGTTGTCCAGTAGATTTCTGAAACTGTTAGTGTGTTTTCGAGAACAAAAGCCTTTGTTTTGAAAAGCAGTGTTTTCTCACACACTTGGCTTAGGCATGAAGGGGGTCGATGAGGGGCTCGAGACATGGGAGTGGGTGGGTCTCATTCTCATCCATATCATGTAGACATTCGATTATTAGGGACTTGCCATGTTTTGCCCAGATATGTGTTTGGTTGCCGATACATGCGCTTAGGTGGGGAAGTAACCATGGGGATAATATCGCATACGGGCATTGCTCATGCTGTCGAGGAAAATTATTTGGTGCGGGGAGTGTTCGAGGAGACCTGCGCGCTCATTCAGAGGCCCTCTTTTGAGAAGAAAGCTGACATGTGGCTTTGATAAATATATTTTGTAAAACATGTATTAGAATTCTTAATTTTAATATATGTTTGTATTAAGAGTGATGTAACAACTCTTAAGACTATTATAATATAGTTGGATGTATTTTTGTGAGTATGATGTGTTGGCCAATGTGGCCATTTTACTCATGTATGGGTTTCATGATATGAGACCGCAGGTATTACGAGGTTGATGGTGAATTGACAGGACACCCAGGTTGGGGTGTCACAAGCATCAGCTACTGCAGAACTGTAATGAACGACTAGGCATCAACCATACTGGGCCAATAGGACATCAACCTTACCCGGGCTTTGTAATGAACCAGCTGGGCATCAACCATACTGGGCTGATAGGACATCAACCTTACCTGGGCTTTGTAATGAAAAATTGAGACGAGGTGATGGTTAGAGATCGAATCATTCTTTATTGATAGTACCTTTTGAGGTGCATAACATTCCACATTCTAGGTACAGGTGTCCCGTCTAGCTTATCTAAGGCGTACGATCCGGATTTTCCGGCTAGCGTTACAATATACGGTCCCTCCCAATTTGGCTGGAACTTTTCGGTTGACGGATCGGTTGTGTTTTCGAAAACTTTTATGAGGACCAAGTCCCCTGGCTGGAACATTCGGGGTTTCACGCGTCTGTTGTATAGGTTTGCTAGCCTGCGGTGGTACAAGGCTTTTTGTATAGCCGCTGCTTTGCGCAGTTCGTCTGCCATGTCTAGGTCTTTAATCACAGATTCAATATTTGAATGCTCGGGTATATCAGTTCGGAGCGTGGGCATACCAATTTCTGTTAGGACTATAGCTTCCATCCCGCCAAGTAGCGCGAAGGGATATACGGTTGTGCGTGGGTTGTCGTTAAGCCAGGCCTAAGGAATTACCCTTGGGAGTTCATCCGCCCACTTGCCTTTAGCTGAATCTAATCGTTTCTTTAAGGTGGTCAACAGGGTTTTATTATAAGCCTTTTCTTGGCCGTTGCTCTGCGGGTACTATGGGGTGAAGTTCCTGTATGCCCAGCTATCAAATTGAGGCCCGTTGTTTGATACAATTGATTGGGGTATACCGAACCAACAGACAATATTCTTCTAGATTAATTGAGTGACATCCTTATCTTTAATTGATGCGAAAGCCTCAGCCTCTATCCACTTGTTGAAATAATCAGTGGTTACCAGCAATAATTTTTTTGAGCCAAGGCGGTAGGGAGCGGCCCGACTATGTCAATTCCCCATTTAGCGAAAGGCCAAGGGCTCGTGATACAAATTAAATCCTTAGCTGGTGATCTCAAGACAGGGGCTTGCCGCTGGCATCGGTCACACTTTTGTACGTAATCGGTGGCGTCAGATCTCATGGTTGGCGATAATACCCCTAAGTATGGGCTCATGTGCGGTCGTTACATCGCCCTGGATGATTCTATATCCAACTTCATGTAATTCGACCGATACATATTGTCCACGTTGCGTAGTTCATTTAGGTATGGCCCGATGCAGGGATCGTTTAAGCAGGTTGCCCATTAACGAAGAGAACACGAGGCGGAGCTAGTTTGGATCTTGTGAGCTTTGTTCCTTTCGTTTGGGAGTTCTCCCGTGTTGATATATTGTACTATGGGGTCCATCCAGGAAGAGGAGACCTCGTCCACTTAACTTACCTGGGTAGTGATAATTGAAGAATCAGAGTAGATAATAAATGGGTAGGAACTTTGTTTACATCCATCGGAAAGGCTAGCTACATCGGCGGCGTCAGCTTTCTCATTGCCGGTCTTTGGGGATGTGTTCGAGCTTCAATTTGGCTTTGCGGCGTTGCTTAACGGATACATACTTTGTCATTCGAGGTCTCCTGACTCATATTCTTTGTTTGCCCTTACACCACCAAGCGAGAATCATTTGGTCGGGAACTTGTCGGTGATACTATGGCCCACTTGATTGATCGACTAAGATGGCTCTCTACGATTCGTTGTTGGAACCTTTGAAGCTAAAGCGAATCACACACTCCAATCTGTTCCCCCAGTAGGAGAGATTTGAGTTATAGCCAGATGCTAGATTCGGTTTACCGAGATGCTTGTCTACATTAAGGGTCCATCAGTTCAAGCTATTCAGGCTCATCCCGGATTGGGGGATCTCTACTAGAAAGTCTGTTAGAACTTGTCCTTTTTTAGCCAATCTTGGCTTATACTGAATACCGAATTCGCTCAATTCAATTGCCTACCTAGCCATCCTTACGAATGAGTGGGGCTTATGAATGGTGCTGAAGAGGAGGTCGGTTAACCTGATAATGGGGTGTGCTTGGAAGTATGGAGTGGAGGATTCTTAGTTGCTACCCGGAGAATTTATCTGCTTCCTTTCGAGGTGGACTGTATTAGGTTTATTGTCATTTAAGGACTTATTGTGAAAAATATTGGCCTCTGCTTTCAGTCCTCATCTTCCTTGAATAAAGCGGCCTCTTGAGACATCGAGAGCGCAGTATCACGAGAAGAGTATTTCATCGGCTTTGAGGAAATTTAGCAAAGTTGGAGATTTTGCAAGATCTTGCTTGATCGCTATAGGCTTTATCACATTCCTCATTCCATCTAACGGTTGGCCTTAAGGAGTGGCAAAACTGGCTTTAGACGGTCTGTAAGCGAGATGAATCACCCTGGGCGACCCGGCGCGGTCGACTGTGTACCCCTTTTCTAGAGGTGGGAGCCGGGTACTCCAAAATAGCTTTAAGCTGAGTAGGGTTGGCCTCTATCCTCCTCTAGGTTACCATGAAACCCAAGAACCAGCCCGCACTGACTTCGAGCCGCACTTTGAGGGATTAAACTTCATACTGTATGCCCTTAGGAGTTTAAAAGCCTCTTGTAGGTGTTTAGCATGGTCCGAGCGTTCCTTGGATTTTACCAACATATCATCAATGTAAACCTCCATGGTTTAAGTGTAGCACGAACATCTTGGTCACTAACCTGCAATACATTGCAGACATTTTTAAGCCGATAGCTTGACATTACATTGTAGCGAATAGCCATCGTGTTGAATCTTTGTTTTTCCGTCTGGCAGATGCATGGGTATTTGATGATATCCCAAGAAGGCATCCAGGAATGACAACATTCTATGCCCGGCTGACGCGTCCATAATATGATCTATCCGAGGTAGAGGGAAGATGTCTTTCGGGCATGCCTCATTGAGATCTGTGTAGTCCACACACACTCTCCATTCTTGCCTTTTGGGATTTGCTACCACGTGGCTAGCCGTTCGAGTATTTAATCTCCTTGATGAATCTTGTTTTTAAAAGATTATCCACTTCTACCCAAATAACCTGATGATGATTTGGGTGGAAACACCTCACTACATCTAACCGGCTAATTTGAAGGGATGACGTCGGTTGTGAGGCGTGTCTGGGGTTAATGCCAGCCACGTAATACGAGTGAGTCAGTGAATACATCCATGATACGGACGAACCTGCTTTATTATTTGTTCCTTCTCTACTTGGATAGGAGGAAACTAACATATATGGATTTATCCGGCCCGCAACCTGGAATACGACTCAAGGGGTCTCGACCCAATTGCTCTTGTCCTTCGCCCTAGCAGGCGGTGATGCATCGGTGCTATTTTAAGGTTTGGGTCTCGGGGCGGGATTATAGAGACTTTTCGTTTTCTCACGCTCTTTATGCGACCGATTAGGTGAGTACTCTTAGAGTTTTGCTAGTTAGTTCTTTCGGGAGGTCGATGCACAGGATTGAGTCAAGTAGCTAATCATTTGATGGTAGGTCGAGGGCACTACATTTCATTGCATGCGATGAGCTCGACCCGATAATGGCATTGTACGTGCCCAGGTGTAACAATAGAAAATGGGCACGGTGAATTACGAGGCCACCTTGATAAGAACAATATGGCCCATCGTTACTATGGTTGCCTCGTTAAAAACCGGACGGGGATTCCTGCCAGCAGAACTTAGCTGTTAAAAAGATGTTCAATACGCTTGCGGTGGCGTAACAAGTTGGCCGCGTTGCCAGGGTCAACTAGTACTCTGTGCACATCAAAATCGTTAATACATAAAGTAAGTACAAGTGCATCGTGGTGCAAAGTAATGACCTTGGATGGGTTAACAGGGGGAAAGGATATAGGGCCGTTGATTTGTTAGATTGCTCTGCTGTTGTTTGGGAAGTGGATGGTGTTCACCCGTGCTCGGGCTGTGGCCGCTCGCAACACCCTCATCTTTTGGAGCTTGGATTGATACTGGTCGACAATTGGGCCGCTCAAAATGTAGTTTATGGTGGGTCGGGGTTCATGCTGGAGCTCTGCGTTAGTCGTTATTCTTTCAACCGCGGGGCCGCCTCAGTTCTGTGGACCGTCTCCCGAACATATCTCTTGAGATGGCCAGCCTTGATTAACCTTTCCACAAAAAATTTTGGAAGCTGACATCGGTTGGTCTCTTACCCGATGGTCCTCACGTAGTAATCACATCTCAAAAGGTAGTTTGCGTTATCACCGGGATCGATTGAATTAGTGTGGGCCATTTGAAATTAGGTGTTCCGGATGAGAGAGGGAAGAGTGCGTAAATGAGATGTTCAGAGGGGTAAACTGCGGGGGTTCCCTCTTTCTCTTTGATTGGTCCCAAGAGCGTTTCTGGTTCTTACCTTGACTTTCCTTTTGTTCGGACTGTCCCTTAGCGGTCAGCTTGCTACTTTGGGCTGTGATCATCACGATTTGAAAGGTTACCCGGATATTGTTCTCCAGCGTTGAATATTTATCTGCTTGTCTGTACAATTCTTCCATTGTCGTAGGCGGATCCAGAGATAATAAGTGGAAGAATGGGGTCATTCAGAAATTTTGGAGGACCGCATCCATCTTGTGCGAATCAATGCATTGACGGCCCCTCGAATATTCACTAAATTGAAATCGTGGATAGACTCCTCCCGGTGCAGAGATGGTTTTCAAGAATTGATGTTTCCCTTACTGTCGGTAGGCATAATCTTGGAAAACAAATACGACCCACTGACTCATGAGGCAAGGTTGATAGATTTTCGATAAATTACATTGGAACCCAGTAGGGGCGGGCCTTCAAGCTGGCCGGGAACACTTGCATATTAAGCGATCGTCTCCCGCATTAAGTATCATTGCCTGATTGAAATGCAGCATGTGGTGATACGGATCAGAGGAGCCATCATACATGGTAAAAGATGGTATGACAGAGCCACGGGGCGGTTCATAGCTCAAGATGTGCTGGCCTAGCGGGGAGGATAGCATGTCTTCAGGTCCTCGGATAGTGGTTGATGTAAGCATGTGCGGGGTGGGTCACGGCCGAGGTAGGATACATGAGCGGAGTGGTGGTGCTGCGCCATGACCCTTACGTGGGGCACATTTTGGAGCACACTCCAGTACATGCGTCGCTCTCTACTGATTTCTCTTCGTTCTAGGCGATGCATGCTACTGAGGAACTGTTGGAACGACGAGGGGTCCTCTTTCTTTATTCAGCCTTCACGTTGTTCTTTGGGGGTGAAAGATCAGGTAGCGAAGAGCTATAAGAGGATAACTCATCGTCCGCTGCTACATCACTGTCCCTTGGCAGGATGGGCTCCTTGCCTCTATTCTGTTTAAGTGGGGGTGCATGATGGTTTCTCCCTCGTGCATTTTCAGCTAGATCCTCTTCTAAATGAGCCCGTAGGCGATCGTTCTCTTATTGAAGATGGTCAGCATGGTTCGACAATTCAGCCATTTGTTTGGCCTGCTCTTCTTTCTTCGTTTCCATATCCTGATGCCAACGAAGGAACTGGTCTTCAAGGGACTGATTTGCTAGGTTGCTAGCCATAGCAATAGGATCCGACGAACCAAATGAGTGAGTGGGAACTACCGAATCTTCGGGGTTTGGGGGATTGCTTGATAGCCGACGTAGCCAAGCCCTCATACGTCGCCGATAAGCTTTTTTGCTTGGTCGTTCCCATAGAAGGCACCAATTGTTGCCTCTCGGATTCTCAGAGTCTTCGGATCGTCGGGGCATTAACCTGGTAGCAATGACCTGCAAAACAAACAAGGCCTGGAGTGGTGGTGTCTTGGCCAAGCTCTCAGATGCCCAGAAGTTAGACGGAGAAACCAAGAGGCGTAAATATCCATTTTTTAGTAGTGTATATCCGATCCCCCTTACCTGTTATGATTCCTTCCTTATTTATGGAGGAGGATAATGGTCCAGTTTTTCTGGAAAGTGGGTGATTGGTTTCCTAAATGGAAGGGCGGGCGCTTCATTTGCGCATCGACCATTGGATAAATTTAAGTCATCGAGATCTTCGCCTCGAGAATCGATCGAGTCATCTAGGCGGTTAATAATAAGTGATTCACGCGAGGATGTGTTTTTCAAGTGGAGTGAGTCATGGAAGTGGCTGGCCATCTTCTTAGAGATGGCAACTTGACTAAGGAAGAAAGAATGTGCCAGGTAAATCCAGTCTACAAACCTTATTTGTGATCGGATAGTCCACGAGTAGGGTTCGGGTAGTGGTTCGAATCATGTTATGAGGATACTTGGACCTGGCTGTAGGCAAGGCTACTTGGGCCTGAAGCTTGGGTCTGGCTTGTGGGCTTTAATCTGCTTGGGCCTTTTGAATGGGGGTGCTGGGCCAAAAGCCATGGTACCCACAGATTGCACCATCATTGATTGCACACGTTTTCCCCATATATGTATTGATTACAATACCAAAGGCATAAGTGGAGTCATTGATTTCCATATATATTAAAGTTTTTTTTTCCCTACTTATCAAGATTGTTTCCATATTATCGATCAATGAAATATATATATTTGATTGATAGTATTAACAATGGGTTTCGGATTTCTCATAGAAATCCTAATTTTATGATTTGTCCATTTAATTCACATGTATGGAAAGTTGGGTTTTCTGTCAAATCAAGTTATCTTTTTTTTAAAAAAAAAATTGTTTCGTTAATTGTTGGGATGCTGATAGAAAGAATATGAAATTAGAAACAACTACAATCATATCCCATAAAGCATTAAAATTTGTTTTTTAACATAATTGAATTTGAACCCAAATTTGCAATAATTTAATTTTTTTTTCACATATTGCTTTTTCAATTTATGTTTATGCTATTTGAGATTATTTATAGCATCATGTTGTGAATAAAATTATTTTTATGCATTTGGGTAATTTTGAGAAATATTGAATGCTTAAGAACTTTTCTCTCATGAGTCTAAGCATGTCGGATATTTTTGAAATTGATGTTGTAACTGTAATTTCTCTTGTCTTGCACATTAATTTTGCTAAGATCTATACGTATAGTGAAGTTGTCCTATCGATGACTTTATTATTTGGTAGGATGATTAGTTTGGTGAAGCAATTTCATTAAGTGTTATGAACCATATAATTTTACTACCCTATTGGTGGGAAATTGACGCACTTGGTTGTGACGGTTGATGAATTACTCTTACCTGTGTATGAGTCTTTTTGTATTTTATAGACTCTAGCATTTAGTGACCACTTTTGTGGGAAATTTGGTAAGCCGAAGAATTGAGCAATTTGCATGTCTTTGTTTTACATGTATTTTTTGACATTGCTATCTTGTTTATTCTTTAGCTTTGAGCTTTCAACATTTTTTTGTTATTACGAAACTTAATGGGACTAATTACAAGAATGGGAAAATTGAGTTATCTGATAATCATTAGATGAATGTTTGTTTTGAATCCAATATCATTGATGTGTCATCTGATACTTGGTAGTTAGATAGTGGTACTACCATTCACGCTTGCAATTCTATGCACGCGTTGATAAACATAAGAAGTCCAACTAATGTAGAGCATTATGTGTACATGGGAGACGGTACAAAAGTCTAAGTTGATTTTTTGGGAGTTGTTAGATTACAACCCAATACAAGAATGTTTTTAGAATTGCAGGATGTGGTGTACATACCCTCTATTAGAAGAAATTTAATATATGTACCTATTTTGGATATACTTGGATATAATTTTCTTGTGGACCTGGAAAAGTTAATTTATATCGAGACTCTTTATTGATTGGCAATGAAACACTTTATGAGAATATTTACTGATTAGAGTTGTATAGTTTGCTTTCTTTTTCTCATAATGTTAATATTGTTAGTAGGCCCAAGCGTTTGAGATTGAAAGAAAAGTCTTATATTCTTTTACATAAGCAGTGAGTCATATTTTTAGAAAATTGGGAGATTAATTAAGGATAAGATTCTTCTGGATCTTGATTTCTCAGTTTTTGACACCTGTGCCTAGTAAGTTTGTTCCTAAGACTCCATATGAGCTATCGTCAACAGAAGAAGCTTAGTCCCTTCCATGTTTGGGGCTACAAGGTGAAAGTAAGACCGTACAACCCGCAATCCAAGAAACTTGATCCAAAGACCATCAATGAGTACTTTATGGGTTATTGTGTGGGATCAAGTGGTTCCAGGTTTTATTGCCCGTCGCACACCACTAGAGTGATTGAGTCAAATCAAGCTATCTATTTTGAGGATGATATTAGTACTGACGAGGTGAAGAAATTGTGTTCGAGGAACACCTAAGTTTTATTACTATACCTATTAGCTCAGATCTTTAGCCTTGTTGTTCTGACATGTAATAGCCACTCTTGATAATGAACCCGATTGAGGAGTAAACACAGAGAATTTCCACAGAAATCCATTTATAGTCTAAAGCAAACTTCCAGACAATGGTAACTCAGGTTTGATGAAGTTGTCACCGCCAATGGTTTTAAAGAGAACATTGTCGATTGATGCATATATATGAAAGTCAATGGGAGCAAATACATATTATTGGTTTTATATGTTGATGATATTTTGTTCCCAACTAATGATACTGACCTGTTGGTTGAGACTATGCAGTTATTGTTTAACCATTTTGATATGAAGGATCTTGGGGAAGCATCTTATGTCTTGGGCATATAGATACTTTGCATAGACCTAATGGAATTTTGAGATTGTCTCAACAGACGTATATTGAACGCATTATGAAAATGTTAAATATGCAATTATGTTCTTCTAGTAAAACACCAATTGTAAAGGGTGACAGATTTTCCAAAGGTTAATGTCTTTAGAATGTTATTGAGAGAGATTAGATGAAAGTAGTCCCTTATTCTTCAGTTGTGGGTAGCCTGATGTACGCTCCAATATGCACACGCCCTGATATTGCTTTTGTTGTTAGCTTGTTGGGTAGGTACTTGAGTGATTCTGGTCAAAGTCATTGGAAAGCGGCTAAAAAAGTTTTGAGGTATCTTTAGGGTACCAAGGATCTCATGTTAATGGTCTGACATATGCGATACTCTTAGAGGTGGTTAGTTTTAGTGATTCAGATTATGCAAGTTCGTGGATGATAAAGGATTCCATGGTTATAACTTTATGATGGTTGAAAGAAGGCATTTCATGGAAAGAGTGTGAGACACTAACTTCTTCTACTCTAGGGCGAGTATGTGTTGTGAGGCTACTTGTTATGCAATATAGTTGTGAAACTTCATTTCAGTTGTGGAGGTTGTTCACTCCATTTGTAGACCGCTAAAATTGTTTTGTGATAATTCCGCAGTTGTCTCTTTTTCTAGGAACACTTAGAGAACTTCTCGCTCCAAGCACATTAATGTGAAGTTTTTTTTTGTTAAAGAGAAAGTTGCAGAGTCCCTCATTTTAGTTGAGCACATGCTTATGACTAGCACGTTGGCAGACCCACTAACCAAAGACTTACCTATTTGTGCGTTTCAAAAACACATTACCCGCATGAGATTGTTAGGAGCTGATGACTCCTAAACTCATATATTTTTATCCATTTTTCTGGCATAATTTTAAAAGTTTATATTTAATTTTAATGCTGAATTTTGATATATTCACCAACTTCTTGTTTTGCAGGTTTTAAATGAAAATGAGATAATTCCAGCAAGAAAAACAAAAAATTGGCCAGAGCAGAATTCTTTGTCGCGACATAGTTTAAGAATGTCACAATAGAATCCCAATAGAACCAGCAGGAGTTATGTCACAATAAGAATCAAACTAAACTCAAGCTACAATTGAAGACTATCGTGACATAATTTTAGATAGACTGATTGATTTCTGTCGCGACAATGGATTTTTATGTTGCAACAAAGCTAGAGAAGTTCATAAAGAAGAATGTCGCGACATTCCTAACTCATGTCACGACACTGATCAAGCACATGGCAATGAAACTCATGTCGTGACATCTAACAACTCTGTCGCGACATAAAGAATTGAAGATAGTAGAAAAGCTCTGTCGCGACAAAAGACTACTATGTCGCAACACAAAAGTCACAATCATCTTTGAAGAGCGAAAGACTCCTACGAAATAACGGATAAATTTTATGTCGCTTGTGAAATAGCAAAGCTCTTGAGACGAGGTTAAAGCGAAGTGCAATGGGAATTTTCCATGTTGTAGTAGACATTTGACTTATGTGAGACCCAGAGAGCGGGTTATATGCCGCGATAGAAGAAAACTATGTCACGACACAGCTTATTCGAGTTGTGATGAAGAATAAGAAAACTTTGTCGCGGCCAGGAGATTTTTAAATTTAAACGAACACAACATGACGTTGAAGTGAACTTTGTTGCTTGTGACGGCTGCTGTCGTGACAAAGTTGAAGAAAGACCGCAAGCGTGTGGCGGGACAATGAAGTACTAAGTAAGAGATTTTGTCGCGGCGGAGAAGTTTTTAATATCCGCCCATGAGAAAATGGAAGAGACATGAGACCAACGAAGAGCCGGATATGTGCGACAAGAAGACTTTTAATGTTTGCCGCAAAACGGTTCAGCCGGTGACCAAGATCAAAGGCGATTAGGTGGCTGCAAGAAAAGTCACATCCGACATGATTCAACATTGTGAGAAAACTATGTCGCGGCTTGATGTTTGCCAATCATGAAAAAGGTTGAAAAGAACCACAAAAAGAATGTCACAACACTTTTTACTATGTCGCGACAATGAATGAAGAATTCAAGGCAAAATTCAGTCACAACAACTGAAAGCTAGGTCGCGACATAAAAGAAAGCAGAAGACTCAAAAACTCTGTTGTGACACAAAGAATTCTGTATCGCGTCTGGCGACTAACGGAAGAGCTGATCTAAATGAAAATTTGTGAGCTGCGACACACTATTCAAGTTTTCAAGTTCTGAATTATCGAGAATTGTTGACATTGCCAACTTATGTCAGCCAGAATTGAAAAAGCATAAAGTATGTCATAGCGAAACTACATGCCCGAAGCAGATGTTGGGCGATAGAGATGAAAACTATGTCGTGACAAAGTTACTAATTAGGCCAGAATTTTTGAGGATCCATAATTAGTGCCTAGAAGTGTGGCCCATCATTTGAAAATCAATAAATAGACACATCTAGGGCACTGTGCGTAGTTTCCACCAGACTAGGAACTTCTAGGTAGCTAGAGACTCTTGTATATTATTTTCTTTTATTTTTATTTTCTTTTGTTTAGTTTTTAGAGTAGCATTTTAGCCAGTTCTTTTTGGAATTGAACAGTAATCTGGTGTGAAGTTTCGAACTGGATTCTCTATAAAATTCTGTTTTTCATTACTGTCTGATTAAATGAATTTGGAAATTTTACGAGTTCATTTATTTCTGGTCGTTTGCAATTTTAGTGAATTTACGATCAGGTTAATCATTGTTATTTATTGATCCGACTTTGGCTTGAGCTCATCTAGGAATGGACCTATGTTGATTATTATTTTCTACTCAACTTGAAAGAAGGTCATAGTTTGAATTTTTGGATTTATTTAATTGGTATTGTTCTTGAAGCTAACTGTTTGGAATTTTAGTAGCTTATACCTAAAAAAAGATTGTATCTTACTCTGATTTCCAGGAGGCCCTCTGAGTGACACAGAGATGGAGATTCCTGAGAGTATGAAGCAGTTACTTGGGGGTATGTTAGACTAATATTATGGAACAACTGAACTCTGAAAAATCACTTAGATAGATCACTGACTTACTCATAGTGTAAAGATAGTTGGATGATGTATCAATTTAATTGATAAGAGGTTTCTCTTCAATCTGATAAGAGGATCTTGATCCCGTGTTAGCATAGATCTAATCAAGGAAATATAGATCTTATCAAATTAGAAGGATGAGTTACCAATTATATTGGAGAAGACTTGCAATATCCTATCTATAGGGGCAATAAGTCTTCAATCCTAAGAATGGGTATGAAGTACTGAAAAGGAAAAACACCTAAATCTTAGAAAGAGGTTTATATTCTACAAGTAACTGATTAGACTCATGTATCCGAAAGGAATATGGATATCTAATTAGTGAAATGTATGGTTTATGGAGAAATCCAAACTATACTACTTTGCATCTTTGACAAGTTCAGATTTCAAACGAGTTGGTGAACTATGTTGGAAAATGATGCGAAATTCATGTGTTTTCTTGATCCATTTCCCGGTTGTTACTTTACTCGGTGATTGACTTTCCAATCCATTATTTGAATTCTTTTCATGTAGTTTAGAGTTTTATCTGGTTGCAGTGCTTAAGTTTAGAAACAAACCATTTTTAACTTTGGAGTTCAAATAGTAAGGATCTTAAGTAGATGGGGTACTTGATCTTTAGATTTATCATCAATCCTCATGGGAATGATATTTGGACTTAAATCTATTTTATTACTTGCATGACCTGTGCACTTGCAGTGATTTAGACCAAAATCAATTTTAATGAGTCCGCTTTTCAAAGGAGCTAAACACATATTTTTATCAAAATTTAGTCAATCAAGTTTATGGCATTCCAGATGGGGACTGAAAAGCCTTTGGATGAAATTGTTAATTATTTCATCAGATTTGGTCTATGTTTAAAAATCAGTCAAACAAGTTTTATGGCGTCATTGCCTAGGATTGAGAAAAAGATGAATTTAAATATCAATATTCCAACCAAAGAGAGAATTGTTAATTTGGACATTTTTCTTTATTTTATCATAAATTTCAGAAAATCATAAAAAATAGTTTTTAATAGCGGTAGCTAAGTAAGCTACTGAAAATTTTTATGAGCTTAATTAGACATAGTTGTTTTCCACAGATTTATTGTGATCTCATTGTGTTTATATTTCAGGAAGATCTACATGCATAGAAAACCAGAAGCAGAGTTGCTGCAACTTTGGATACGAAGCCCCAGAGAACGCGAAATATGAAAAAGTTAATGGTCTTTGAATCATTAACTATAGGAAATCAAAGAGAAAGAATACGACACATTAGAAGAAGCGAGGCGAGAGACCTCGGGGCAAATGAGCTATGGAGGGGACTTTTGGAGGCCAGGTGATTCAAGATGAATGCACCTACTGGCACGTGGATAGCTTGCTATT
Source organism: Tetrastigma voinierianum (assembly GCA_016808115.1). Classification (NCBI taxonomy): domain Eukaryota; kingdom Viridiplantae; phylum Streptophyta; class Magnoliopsida; order Vitales; family Vitaceae; genus Tetrastigma; species Tetrastigma voinierianum. The sequence goes on from JAEQBH010000518.1 coordinate 739,776, forward strand.
GAAGCCCCAGTAATTTTGAAGCTGAAGCGACTTTGATCACAGTGAATTAACGACAACACCAATTTCTTGGGCATCCCACAAGTGAAGATCCCATTGAGCATATGGGAAGATTTATGAGGATGGCTAATACAATCAAGTTGAATGGGATCAAACCAGAAGTGATCAAGCTATAACTATTTCCATTTTCACTGAGAGATGTGGCAGCAACTTGGTTTGAGTCACTGCAAGTTGGATCAATGAACAATTGGGAAGAGTTGGTGGAAACCACATGAAGCGATTCTTCCCTCTTGCCCTCACTTCTGAAAGGAGAGGGGAAATTATAGTTTTTAAGCAGGGAGAGGATGAAAGTCTCTACAATGCATGGGAAAGATACAAACGATTACTCAAAAGATGCCCCATGCATGGAATAGATCTGACCACTCAAATGGATAATTTTTATCATGCTATGAATTATACCTCCAAGGGTATAATTGATGTAGCCTACTATGGAGCTTTTAAGAGAAAAAGTGCTGAGGAGGCCGGCGGAGTTGATAAGATCTTGCCAAATGCAAGCTATACAAACTTCCATTAAACTTCGGGTATTAGTAGGCGAAAGGGAGTGGTATGCTAGAGCTAAACAAGATGACTTCCATAGAGGCAAAATTAGATGCATTGATGAGCAAAATGGGGAATCAAAAGAGAAGAATGCACTCGACAAATGAAGTGGGAACAATTGATGAAAATATGAGAGAGAGGAATAGTCTTTGAGAAGAGGACTGGCCATGTGGGGTCCTATCAAGTTGAGGAGGCACAGTATCTTAATGCCATTAGAAGTTACAATTTTAAGCCCAACCTCAACTTGCTAACTCATTACAAACCAATACTCATGAACCATGAGAATTTCTCATATGGGGGAGGAGCACAACAAGGTCATAAACCTCGGTAGAATTTTAAACAACACTATGCTTTGCCTGGGTTTCAACAACAACAACAAGGAAGTCATAGGGTAGAAAATTAGGGACAAGAGTCTTGCTTCCTTTAAGAGCAGATCGGCTTTCATGGGAGAAAAATAAAAGAAACATTAAACATCCACGAGGCATACATTTTTTTCGATTCGCGACATTTCTAAAAGCAAACACGTTTGTGTTTCAAGCTAATACTAATGCCTCTTTGAGAATGCGGAAACCTGAGTAGTGCGACTAAGCTCTAGTTGTGCGGAATCAGTCCAAGGATGCATTTCAAGTGACATAAGGAAAAATCAAGAAGTTGTATGAGTGGATTTCACAATGAAGTGGAAGAGATAGAAGGCGAAAAGAAGAAGAAAGAAAATTGAGAAGAAAGAAGAAATTGGAGCTTGAAAGCGATCTGGTTTTTGAAGTAGTTGAAGAAGAGAGAAGTGCAAAAATGCTTAGCTAAAAGCGTGAATTTGAAGGGAGTTCTAAAGAAGAAGAAAGAAGTTTCAAAAACTACAATTACCTCAGTCCCACATTCCCTCAGAAAGAACAAGCTAAGTTAGAAGAGTAATTCTCCAGATTCTTGAACATGTTCAAGAAAATGAGTTAATATCCCATTTTCAGAGGTATTGACTCAAATGCCTCATTATGCTAAATTCATGAAGGATATTTTGAGCAGAAAAAGAAAATTTGTTGAAAAAGGAGTAGTGAGTCTAATAGCAACCTGCAGTTCAATTATTCAGAGGTCCTTACCAGAGAAGATGCAGGATCCAGGCAGCTTCACTATTCCCTACACAATAGGGAATTCTGAGATGGGAAAAGCACTATGTGATTTTGGAGCCAACATCAACTTGATGCCTTTATCTGTAGTTAAGAGATTAAGTTTGAGGGAGCTCACTCCCACAACCATGACCCTGTAGATGGTAGATAGAACCTTAGCTCAACTTGAGGGTATTCTTGAGGATGTGCTTATTAAAGTGGGAAAGTTCATATTTCTAATGGACTTTGTGGTTATTGATATTGAAGAAGACAAAAAAGTCCCTCTGTTGTTAGGAAGACCCTTCCTTGCTACAAGAGCAGCTTCAATAGATGTGAAGAAAGGAGAGCTTACACTAAGGGTTGGAGATGAGGCAATGCACTTCAATCTCAATCACAGTTTGAAATAACCAGAATTTGACAATGTCGATTGTATGATTGTAGAAACGAAAGTACCCATCAGTTCTGAATTGATAAATGATTATAAGATTCAGAATTCAATGAATGAAAATGAGATGAATTTCCAATATCTTGATGTTCTTGATGTTGAATTTCTGAACTCCAATTTTGAATCAAAAGAAGTAGTACTTAGTATTGATGAAACTTGATGCAGAAAATGTAGTAATGAACGAGAGCGAGAAGAAAGCGAAACAAACCGAAAAGGTTAACCTTGAAGGAATTACCCAATCAATTAAAGTATGCTTTCTTAGAACCAAAAAGAGTAAAAAAAAATTTTTATTTCAACTGCATTGACTGAATTTGAAGAACAGAAACTGCTTGAAACTCTAAAAATATAAGGAAGCAATTGCCTGGTTTATAGAAGATTTAAAAGGAATCAATCCTTCCATCTCGCATACTGAATCTTTTAAGAGGATAATCTACAAGGGCACCCTATTGAACATCAAAAGAAGATTACATCAGAGTAATGAAGAAGTTGTCGAAAATCTTGAAGTGGTGGATCGAGCGGGCTGTATACGATCTTAGGCAGTACTTTGGTGAGGCCAATTCTGTGGTTCCCAAGAAAGGGGTGGATTCTAACTAATGATCGAAATGAGAAGAATGAATTAATTCCTACAAGAATTGTGACAAGATGGATGGTGTGTATAGACTATAGAAAACTAAACAATGCTACCAAAAATGATCATTATCCTCTACCTTTCATTGACCAAATGCTGGACAGGTTAGTAGGACACCCCCATTACTGTTTTCTTGATGGATATTCTAGTTATAACCATATTACTATAGCCTTGAGGATCAAGAGAAAACTACATTTACATGTCCTTATGGCACTTTTGCTTTCAGAAGGATGCCATTTGGATTATGTAATGCTCCTACCACCTTCCAAAGATGCATGATGTCTATGTTTTCAAACTTGGTGGAAGAGGCTATGAAAATCTTTATGGATGACTTCTCAGTATATGGATCCAATTTTGAGAATTGTTTGAAAAATTTAGAAACAGTACTTCAGAGGTGTCAAGACAAAATTTTTTTGGCTTGGCCTTAAGTGGGAAAAATGTCATTTCATGGTAACAAAGGGTATTGTCTTGGGACATAAAATTTATGCGGGTTGGATTAAGTAAGACCAGAGTTTTATTATAAACTCTCTGCCACCCTCCCTGACAGTCAAAGGGATAAAGAGTTTCCTAGGGCATGTTAGTTTTTAGAGAAAATTCATAAAGGAGCTTCTCAATCTCTAAATCATTAGCCATGTGCTTGAAAAGATGCAAAGTTTGATTCTGATGAATTATGCAAATTTGTATTTGATGAAATTAAATCCAAATTAGTTACAACACCCATCATGTTAACACTTGATTGGAACAAGGAATTTGAAATTATGTGTGATGCCAGCGATTATGCACTGGAAGCTGTATTGGGACAAAGAACAGAGAAGATGTAAGACCCGAGAAAATTCCAATTTATAGAAAAATGGCAAAATCGTAATTTCGGTCAAAACCCAAAATTTTTCTAGATCTCGGATGACGAAACAGATTTCACCGTTGGAATCGTCTCATGAAATCTATCTACCACGTCAAATTTCGTCGAATTCCGAGACAATCGGAATTTGCACATTTTTCGAGGCATCGAGTATCGGGTGTCGGAAAATGACATGTGAGGTGACAAAAGTCACCAATAACATGTACTCATGTGACACATGTTGCATGAGTAGAGAGAGGACAAAAATGGACAGCCGAGATAGTGCCAAATGTCAAAAATCCAAGTTGAAGGCATTAGGTGAATAATTAAATGATAATAAGACGAAATAGTGTATAGTGTCATCCTCTTCAAATTGAAAAGGGGAGAAAATGTGAGGGAGAGGAAAACGGATGTAGTAGCTTAGGATTTTCATATTCTAGAGAGAGAGAGCACCCTTCTCTATAGGACTTACAGCTAATCCAGCAGTGCGAAATTCTTCAGAAGAAGAGAGGAAAACATTCTCGTGACAAGGACCTACGCGTGGGCTCCAGGTTTTTAAGGAGTTTCAACAAACTCATTGGTAGGGTTTTTATCCTACTTGTTTTACTCTTGATTTAAGAGCTTTTGTTGTTGATGTTTAGGATTAAGTTAAGGCCTTGAACGACGCTTTGTTTGTCGGTCCCAATCTTGGAGCAGAGTGTTGGAATTTATGAGACCCATTGGGCAGTCCTGCAGTTTTGAGAGCTGCTTTGGGTGTTGTGTTATGGTATGGCTCAGTGTATTGTATTCTGTTTGAGGCCGGTAATGGCTATGAAATTCGGGTTCACAAAGTGGAATCGATGTTGATGATTGGCCGTGAACAGTAACCCGAGGGTTTCACTGTTCATGTGAATAGTGTTCATGAAATCAATTTTGTGAGAAAATGTGTATGATTGAGTAATTCAAATCGAATTGCTCGTGTTTGTAATTAGCCCATGTGAGCTAATTTTTGGATTGTGAATTTGCATAACATGTTTGTGTGGATTAATTATGTTAGTATATATCATGTTTTATATATTAGCATGTGTTGTATAATTTTAGTTGAAATGGCATAATGCATTTCATATTGACTTGCAGACCTAGAAATAGGTACTAGCATGACATGAATTTTTCTGAAAAACTCAGCATGATTGCAAAGGAATTTCACAGATCATTGAGAATGGGGTCAGAGACAAACAACATCACTTCGGATGAGGACCATGACTGTTCGGGAAGTTCTCCAACAAATTCATCTCGGAGGGTAGTCTCATAATTTACCGATACTTCGGTAGTGTATTTTCGAAAATAACAAGATTTGTTTTGAAAATGATGTTTTTTCACATGACTTCAGTGTGTGTAAGGGAGCTCAAGTAGGAGACTCGAGATGGGTTATTTCATGTAGACATTCAAGTAGGATCATGCAATTTACTTGAATATGTGTTTACTTTGGAGCATTGCATATGCACTTAGGTGGAGAGTAACCCATTTAGGGTTATTCCACTACTGAGCATTAGCTCACCTTGTCGAGGGAATTATATTATTTCAAGTACAGGGAGCGCACGAGGAGACGACTCATCCTAGAGGTCGCTTTAAAAGAAAGTCGGGTTGTGGCTTTGGTGTTTTAGTATATATGTATTAGAATGTTGTAAACTTTTAATATATGTTGTATAAGAGTAAAATTTTAACTCTTGTAACTATGGTATATAGTTGGTATGTTTACGAAAGTATTATCAGATGGGTCAAGAGGCCGTTTTTACTCATGTATTTGCCTCGGTGATGTTGATTGGGACAGGTTAGTACTCCTGCAGAGCCCCGCATAGCGGCACTCTTCGCCCATTCGTGGAGTCGCGGTCGGTTACCCTAAGATTCCGCGAGTATTCCACGGGTCGACGTGGTTGTCACGGACACCTGATCAGCCGCCACAAGATATTCAAGGCCATATACTATGCTATCAAAACCTTCAATGAAGCTCAATAAAACTACTCTACAACCGGCAGATGTCAAGCCATGGTGTTTGCTTGTGAAAAATTCAAGCCTACATATCGTCCCATGTTATAACACACTTAATCGCGCCGCAATTAGATATCCGATGGCAAAGAAAGATGCTGCCAAGCCAACATCGTATCGTGGTATTATTAATTTAAGAGTTTGATCTGGAAATTAATGACAAGGGTAGTGACACCGTGATAATGGGATCACTTGTCTAGATTGGAAAGAACATTGAAGAAGAAAAAGGAAGTGAATTTAGCGTAAAACTTTCCGCATGAGCGCTTGTTTGTGTTACAAATTCAAACATCTCGTATGCTGGATATCGTGAATTACCTAGCCTCAGGGAATATGCCATATGACTTCAATTAATAAATTAAAAGGAAGTTGAGGACTAATAGCAGGTTCTATATTTGGGATGATCCAATACTTTTCAGAAGAGGAGCATATATGATTATTAGAAGATGTGAACCAGAAACAGACAAGGTGAAATCATTAATAAATGTCATTCATCACCATATGGAGGACATTTTGCAGGAGACAAAACAGCCCATAAAATTCCCTAATTAGGTTTTTATTAGTCTACTTTATTCAAGGACTATTTTGAATGGGTAAAACATTATGATAAATGTCAGAGAATGGGCAACATAAGCAGAAGAAATGAAACGCCTCTACAAGGAATCTTGATGGTGCAAATTTTTTGTGTTTGGAGAATAGACTTTATGGGTCATTTTCCATCATCATTTGGAGATCTATACATTCTCCTAACTGTGGATTATGTATCCAAAAGGGTGGAAACGATAGATTGTTCTAAAAATGATGCTAATACAGTTGTTGAGTTTATACAAAGAAATATTTTGAGTAGATTTGGAGCACCTAAAACAATCATTAGTAATGAGGGAAGCCATTTTGAAAATAAAGTTTTTGCAAAACTCATGAGCAGATATGGAATAAGACATGTAATGGGATTGACTTACTAATTTCAATCAAATGGGGCGTTTAAAATTTCCAATAGAGATCGTTATACCCTGAGAAAATCGTGAATACAAGCAGAAAAGACCGGGCTCCATAAAGCCAGATGATGCATCGCGGGCTTAGTAAATCACATAAAACTCTCATCGAATGTCCCCATACAGAATTGTATTTGGAAAACCTTGTCATCTCCCCCTAGAACTGGAATACAAGGCTATGTGGGCCATCAACCAAAGAAGAAATATTACTCCAATTGAATGAATTAGATAAGTTGAGGAATGAAGCTTATGATAATGTCAGAATCTACAAAGATAAAACAAAGAAGTAACATGATCAAAAGATTTTGAGGAAGGAATTCAAAGCAGGGGATCAAGTCCTATTATATAATTCCAGGCTCAAGCTATTTCCAGGAAAACTGAAGTCAAGATGGAGTGGTTCTTACACAGTAGTAACAAGTACACCCTTTGGAGCAGTGACACAAAAAACTAATTATGGATGTGAATTTAACGTGAATGGTCAGAGATTGAAGCATTACCTTGGAGGGAACATAAATGAAGAGTGAATCAGATTTGGAAGAGAAGGAAGAAAATTTTGCTAAAAAGAAAACATTATGCAGCAAATTTCTAGCTAAAGACATTAAACTGAACAGCTTCTTGGGAGGCAACCCAAACAATTTTTAATTTTCATGGCTAGTTTGTTTTGGTTAAGTTTTGTGTGTTTGAAGTTAGTTTTACTTTTGTTTGAAGTTTTATTTGTTGTTTTTGCTGATTTTTCATGGACAGTGAAGCTGAATTAGAAAATGGATTTTATTAGAAAACACACTCTCTCAAACCGATGATGCAGAAATTGCTACAATGGGGGAGTATTTCGATTTCCCTAACTTGCTTTTTAATGATAATGCATAGTTGAAGTTTGGGGGAATGTAATTTTGTTTAAAGCAAAAAATGAATAGTAGCTTTGTTGTTTTCATTATTTGAATACTCTGAATATCATCTTGTTGAATCATTTAGAGTAAAGAAATGAAATGTGATTGTTCATACTTATATTAAGGTTCTTTGATGATTAGATGTGTTTTCAAAAGTATGTTCTGATTGGTATGAATGAATGCACAATGCTTTAAATGTTGCTTGATTGAAAAATATGAATTGTGCAACTCTAAGAAAATTTTTTTTTTCATTGTTGCGACAGTATTATTAAAACTCAGGTGCAACATTGTTTCTTAATGTCATGACAAAGACTGGATTAGTCTTTTAGAAGTCATAGGAAATTTTGTCGTGACACAATTTTTCTATGTCGCATCATAATTTAATTGGAGGAGCACAAATTGTGTCGCGACAATGTTTTTCTATGTCGCAACAATTGTTCTCTATGTCGCGACCAAGTTGGCTTCAAACTGATATTACAAAGAGAGTTTTTTTCGCGAGAATTTCTCTCTTTGTCGAGACATAAGTACACTTGAACATCACATTTTATGTCGCAGCAATTTCTGTTTTGTCGCAATAATGGACTAACCTAATTTTAATTGATTTCAAAAAATATGTCACGACACTACTTTTCTATGTCGCAACATAAAATTTAAAAGGGAATAAACCCTAGGATAGTTTTTGTCACAACATTTAATGATGGTGCAACCAATAGTGAGCCTATAAATAGAACATGTTTGAAACCTGAAAGGTCACTTGCCTCATCAACCAATCAATCCACTCAGCCTTCTTCACCGAATCTCTTCCCCTCCTTTTGAAAACCTTAGATCCCTTAAAACCCTTTTTTGACAATGTCTGAGCCTCCGAACCTGGTTCCGAACCTAAACGAAATCATGGAAGAGTATACTGAGAGGGAGGAAGAAGTAGTCTAAGTGACTCAAGCAGAAATAGAAGAAGAGGAAAGAGCTAAAGCTAGAGCAGAGCCTGAGCAACCAGTGGAAGAAACAAGAAAGAGGAAAAGGGGAACTGAAGAAACTGGAGCAGAGCATAATGAAGAAAAATCAAGCGATTGGGTTTCAGAGTTGGCTTATATCACTTAGAGAGACAAACTGCATCACAGAGATCTCATAGGCAAAAGGGTCTTCAGTAAGTGGATCTCCCCCTTCCAAGAAATTATTGAGAAGAGAGGATGGCTTCTATTTTGTGAGCACAAGGCCCCTGGTTTTGTAGATGTAGTAAAAGAATTCTACACTAATATGGTGGGTATGAAGGACAAGATAGTTTATATCAAAGGTAAATAGATCTCTTTCAACAAGGAGCAGATAGACCAAATCTATAATCTGAATGAAAGAAAGAATGGTTCAAAATTCAAGAAACTGGTCAAGGAACCAGACTTCCAAAAGATTGTAGACTTGTTGACTGATGGCAAGGGGAAGTGGAATGCAACGAAGAAAAACCCACACAAGTTCATTACAAGGGGGTCGTTGACTGAACAAGCCAAGGTTTGGTTTTATTTCATTTGTTTAGTTATTTTTCGACCAAGAATTTGAGCACAATTAGGGAGAAGGAGGCAGTACTGTTGTATGCCATCCTGAAGGGTTACAAGTTTAGTGTGGGGAAAATCATAGAAAATTCAATTTTGCGTTATTATAGAGGTGGATATAGGGGACTGGTACCTCCCCAACACTGATCACTAGGTTGTGTATCCTGGGTGATGTGGAAGGAGACTGAGATGAAGAAGAAAACTGCCCTAGAACCTCACCCCTAACACTAACAGAAATTATTACCATAACAGAGGCGGAGAGAGAGAAGTAGGAATTGAGAGAGAAAACAGAGATGATGTAGAAATACATCAAATACAGATTGAAAGTGAAGCTCTAGAGCAACAACAGAGGCAGAGAAATGTGAGCCCACTCGACCCGTGGCGTGAGAAAGTCCATATCGTGGAGCAAGTCGAAGCTCATAGCATCAAGGTAACACTGTTGAATTAATAGATATGCTGAAAACAATGAAGCAAGAAATGCAAGAGAGGGACAAACAGCTGCAGATCCAACTCCAATTGAGAGATGAATATATGGTTGCAGAGCTCAGGAGAAAGGATTAAAATCTGGAATAAGCCCTAAAGTGGAGAGATAAAGAGTGGAAGAGCAAATGGGAAACAAGATAAAGAGAACTGAGTTAAGAACTCAAGGCAAGAGAAGATGCCTTCATCTCAAATCAGCTCAGGAGGAATAGTGAGCTAATAAAAATCATGAAGGAGAGAGAAGATGCCATGGAGAAGAACTACGCAAAGGCGTATGCTTTCGGGTATCTCAGACAAGGAACATCAGAAAGAAATAAGACTTCTGATAGAGAAAAGGGATAAGGAAATGGAGGGCACCTTAAACTATAGGGAAAAATGTTGGACTGAAAGCTTAGATATGATTAACAACAACTTGATAAAAATGTACTCGCTGTAGTGAGTTTAAGGAACCCCGAACTCTATCGCGTAGACAAATGATCTCATCACAAATGACTTTCCATAAAGGGTATGCATTCAAATGTATGAAGAAGTCAGATCTAACCAACCACAAGTCCTGATTCCTGAGTTCTCTCCTTCTGCAATTGGTTACAAGTTTGAACCAGTGAATCTGCATTCCTCCCATAGGCATGATAGAGAATAAAATAGCTTGCCCAGTAGTTCTTCCCCTTTTCTCTCTTTGTAACTAGACGCCTTAAACTTAAATACTGCAATAAAAAAAAATTCTTAGCAAAAATTGTTGTTCACTCTCATTTTGCATTGCTTGTGTTTTTATTGTCTATTCTTTTTCCTTTGTGTTCAATAATTAGAAATTGATGAGATTTAGTAAATAGCTTTGCTGAATAATGAAGAACCCAGTTTTCTTGGTTTAAATTGTTGAATAACTGTGAATTGTTTGGTAGACTTGGAATGATTGTGGAATTGAAACGTTGTTGTGTTAAGCTTCTCTGAATTAAATGGTCTAATGTAAATAAGATTTGCACTTGTAAAATAGCATAGCAACATATTTAGGTACCAAACAAGAATTTATTAGATGAATTAGAGTAGGATGCAATAAACTAAAAAAGAAAGTTGTGAATATATTGATGAATGTGTTGAACTTCAAGAATAAGGAAGATTGCAACCAATTGGTGGAACAAATAAGACCAGTAATTAGATTTTGTAAACAACTTAGTTATTATGAACCATGATAAACACTGCACATGGTTATAAGTATCTCTGAAACAGATTGTGCTAAAGATTAGGGACATCTTCCGGGATCAATCATGGTTAAATCTCCAAATGTCCTAGAACTTGTTAGATTATTAGTCAAGGCGAAATCCTAAGCAATACCACTAACAGGAAGTGATATAGGTCATTCTTGGAAGATTGAACCTTTCAAAGCCTACCTTATTAATATGCATAAGCATACACCTTAGTTCCTTATTTAAGCTAATAACCTACCTCATTATTAACCAGCAATTGAAAAACCTAGATCCTCCCTTGAACATAATCGTATAGTAAAGAACCCTTATTTGCCTAGATTACATGATAAATACATCAATGAGGGAAGAGGACAAGTTTGGGGGAATATTATTTCAAAGTACAAAGAAGGATAAGAAGGGGTGAGACGGAAAAATCAATTGTGATGAGAAAAGAGGAAAAGAATGAGGAAAAGAAGTTGTGAAAAGAAAGTGTCAAGGTGGAATAAGTTTGGCCTTGTAGCATTCCTCCTTGGAACAATTAAGTCCTTAGGGGTGTTCAACATCTAGTACCCTAATGCCAATTGGTATGGGAGTTACTGACCCAAAGTTCGATAAGGGTGGTAGAGAGCTTAAAAGGGAAAAACATTGCACCATTCCAAAACCTTGATAGAAGATGAAAAGTAAAAGCTTCTAAGATAAGGAAGAGAGTTTACATGTCACACTCTCGATTCTCTACTCGAATTCGATCATGCGATCCGAACCCGGTTTCCTGACGCGAGAACATATAACGGACTCTTACCGCACTAGACATCAGACATCCAAGTCTTATAATATATCAACATCATATAAAAGTCCAAAATAAAACTACCACCGTAGTGGTGTTTACAATGCCATATACAAGATCGAGTCCCATTACATATTCAAAACTATACATTTGCTAATTATCGACAGAGTGCTGAACCTACAAAGGATGAACCCCTACTCGTGTTGGCCCCGAAGAATGCGGAAGTTCCCTGACGCCTTCTCCGTACCTACACGGATTAAAACCCGTGCTAAGCTTTACGCCTTAGTGGGAAACATATATAATATGTACGTATTACGCTTATAATAAGCATATAATAATAACGGATATCGAAATTACATGTATTCATCTCATGGATTTATACAATTACTTATGCTTATTCTTATATAAAAGTACCCGTACGTACTACACAAATTATTGTAATTTGGCACCTATAGGTACCATCAAATTTATAATCAGACATGTGACTTTATATTTATTCAGTCTCCCCCGTAGGAGTTACAGCTTACTCATATTCGTAAATACCTCGTAGGTATTACGCGACGTAACGATACACCTTCATTTCCTCTTATTCGTTATTCAGCATATCATATAATTATGGGAATACTCTTAGACCAAGCAATAAAAGTGTAAGACATCAATAATAAGTATCCGAAGATACTATACAAAGACGTAAGTGCCGTGAGCACAACGTAGATTGCCGACATCGAATGTATGTCGTAGCACTAATCAGGGCAGGAGTGTCGTAGCACTTAACCGGACAGGAGTGTCGTAGCACTTAACAGGAGTACCGAAGTACTGATCAGCAATGTGGAGCGTCAGAGCACTAATCAGGAGTACCGGGCATTAATCAAAAACAGAGTGCCGTAGCACTAATCGGGAGTACCAAGTACTAATCGGACCAGAGTGCCGTGAGGCACTAATCGAGTACCGGCACTACACCGGGAGGCTCGGAGCACTAAAAGGAGTACCGAAGTACTAATCAGAACAGGAGTTCCTTGTCATTTAATAACTGGTCTTAGGCATTTTTACAATTATATGAGTTCGTGACCATTATTTTATAATAAAAAGGCCTTAGCCCCATTACGTGTTCGCTTACGTATCGTATTTCATATACCGGTAAAGTATGATGCGTATGTAATCACACCTTATTCTATGCATTCTTATTCTTCTATGAATCTACCCTTTACCCGTGAATTGAATCAATCCACCTGATCATCCAAACTAAAGTTATGCCATTTTCATGCCAACTACTCATTTTACCGATTTTACCCGAGGGATAGTTTGAAATACTCACTTTTCCGGGATCTTAACTTCATATTTGGCACTATCTCTTTGTACTCATTTAAATCTAAGGTGCTAAGGGTTCTATTCCAACTGGAATCACCCAATTCGGAGCACCGAAACTCAAGTTACGTCCGAAACAACCCGGACTACTCTATGTTCAAGACTGATGCAGGAATTGGCTTGCATATGGCCCCACTTTGAGTGAATTTTTGGGCCACCTAGAATCAGAATTTGATGATTCCTATTTCTTAATGTTTGATTTTTCTTGAAGTCTATTTTAATTGGCTACTTGAATCACTCAAATCGGATAAGAAATGAGCAAGTTATGGCCAAAATACGAAAACTGGTCGAAACAGGAAAACCATAACAGGTGTACTTCAGACACCCCTAACGTGTACCCCAAGACACATCACAAAAATGATCGGGATCTCCAAAGTGTACCGATACAGGCTCAAGGTGTATCGGTACACTTCAATTCGGGGAAATGCCTGCACGTGTATTTTCTCCCCTTTTTTCATACACTTTCATCCAGATCAAAACCTATCATGAATTCCTCCTTAAAACAACTATATTACGGGTTATAACCCATACATAAACCAATTATAAAGGTTACTTCTGGTTTTTTGTAAACCCTAACACAATTACATGAATCCCCTCCTCAAAATGAGGATTTCATACCAATCTTGTGCCATTTAGAATTTTAGCAACCCTACTTTCAATAGGCAAAACTTTGGTTAGGATGTAATCCCTAACAACCATAGGCTTGTAAGGCTCCTAGCCATACAAGTGCATGGACCTTCACATAAAACTTGAGAATTCCATACAAATTCATACCAAAGTCAAGCATCCATACCTGGGCTTGATCTCCTTCTCTTCCTCTTTCTTTCTCCTTCCTCTTCTTCTCCTCCCTCTTCCTCTCCTTCCAGTAAGCTACCTTGTTTGGAGACCAAAAATGCATTTTTGGTCTCCCCACATCTCTTTATACTTAAGGTTTTTGTTATTTAGCATTCTAGCCATTCACTTTTAACTAATTGTATTCCAATTTCATAAATTTGTATTTTGGCCTCTAATTTCATAATCCATGTCTTTGATGTCCCTCTTTGGACAAATTACTTGCCAGCTTTTATAACTGTCAAATTTCCTGTTTTATAAATCTCTATATTTCCGCAGTTATTTTACGAAAATTTCAATTTATGCCGACATAATATCCTAACATGTTGAAAACAACTAGGGTATATTTCGGGGTGTTACATTACAGAGTGAATGTGGTCAAGAAAAACACCACAAGAGAGAGTAGGCAAAAAGATGCACCAAAACAAATGGGGAAGTTAGAGAGTTGACATGAATGGAAAAAGTCAAGAATGCATATGAAGGCAGGTATGTCAAAGTGTAAATGAAATATGGGTGAAATTGAGCCTAAATTGTCTTATTACTTACCCAATTACCTCAGCCTCACATTATAAGCCTAAAAGACCTAATTGATTTTGAAGGTGGTATATGCCTACATTAGTGGAGATTAATATGACAAAAAAGCATATAAGACTTTAAAGAATAAAGGAGAAGCATGCTATCTGAGTAATATCCCAGAAGATTAACTAATCTGCTAAGGAAGAAGGGAGAAGACCATCACACACTCACAAACCAGGGTTGAATAATTGAATTGTTTACACAATATAAATTACTTGGCTTTTTAGTGAATTTAATTGAAAATCTTCCTGATTCTAGATTGGAAACATATTTAGAAATAATTTTACAACTAATTTATGTTCCTGCCAATTTATGGATTCTACCAGAAAAATGTCCTTAAAAAAAAATTGAGAGCTAGATTGTTTGAGGACAAACAAAATTTTCTTTTCTTTGCTTAAAGACAAGCAAAACTTTAAGTTTGGGGGAATTTGATGAGTCCTAAACTCATTTATTTTTATCCATTTTTCTGGAATAATTTTAGAAGTTTATAATTCATTTTAATGCTGAATTATGGAATATTCACCAACTTCTTATTTTGCAGGTTTTAAATGAAAATGAGATAATTCCAGCAAGAAAAGCAGAAAATTGCCGGAGCATAATTCTCTGTCGCAACACAGTTTCAGAATGTTGCGACAGAATCCCAATAGAACCAGTAGGAGTTATATCACAATAAGGATCAAGTTGAACTCAAGCTAGAAATAAAGACTGTCGCGACATAATTTTAGATAGACTAATTGATTTCTGTCGCGACAATGGATTTTTATGTCACAACAAAGCTGGAAAAGTTCATAAAGAAAAATGTCGCGACATTCCTAACTCATGTCGTGACACTGATCAAGCACATGGCAATGAAACTCATGTTGCGACATCTCACAACTTTGTCGTGACAAAAAGAATTGAAGATAGCATAAAATCTCTATCGCAACAAAAGACAACAATGTTGCGACACAAAAGCCACAATCAACTTTGAAGGGCAAGAAGACTCTATCGCAACAGAGAAATTTTATGTCGCGATAGAAAATAGCAAAACAATGAGATAGATCAAAACAAAGTGCTTGCCATAGAATTTTCCATGTTACGACAAACATTTCAGCTTATGACAAACCAAGGCAGATTATATGTTGAGACAAAAGAAAACTATGTCACGACAAAAGAAAATTATGTCACGACACAACATTCAGCGTCAGCAATGAAGGATAAGAAGACTTTGTCAGGACAAAGTATTTTAAGTCGCGACAAACACAACATAAGGTTGAAGTGAACTCTATTGCGACAAAGATGACTACTATAGCGACAGAAGTTGAGAAGAAAGACACAAATTGTGTTGCGAAATGTTTTTCTATGTCGTGACAATAAAAAAGTGCTGAGTAAGAGATTTATGTCACAACAAAGAAGTTTTATGTCACGGCAGGAAATGGAAGAGACAAGAGACCAACCAAGACAGATATGTCGTGACAAAGACTTTAATGTTGCCACAAACAGTTCGGCCAGTGATCAGGATCAAAGACGATTAGGTTGCGATAAAGAAAAAGTCTGTCACGATAATAGACCCAGGCAACTGTGAGAAACTCTATCACGACAATGTTTTACTTAGTCACGACAAAGGTTGAAAAGAACCACAAGAAGATAACCGTAAACACTCTTTACTACGTCGTGACAATGATGAAGAACTCAGGCAAAATTCTATCACAACAAATTTGGAAGCTAGGTCGCGTCGTAAAGAAAGAAAGACTGACTTCTATCCGCGACACAAAAATTCTGTATCGCGATACAAAGCGGTCTCGATAGAAGGCTTCGGTCGCGACACACTATTCAAGTATTCAAGCTGCAAGGTATCCAAGAATTGTCGTGACATTGCCAACTTATGTCACGACATAATTCAAGAAGAAAGCCTAAAAATATGTCGCGGCAGAAACTGCATACCATGACAAGATGCTGAGTGACAGAGATGAAAACTATGTCACGACCAAGTTACTAATTGGGGTAGAATTTTTGGGGTCCTAATTAGTGCACAGAAATCTTATTTGCATCATTTGAAAATCTATAAATAGACGCATCTAGGGCCTTTGTGCGCGGTTCACGCGGATAGGAACCACGGGTAAGTGGAGACTCTTGTATATTATTTTCTATTATTTTTCTTTACTTTTGTTTAGTTTTTGGAGTAGCATTTGAGCTAGTTCTTTTTGGGATTGAATAGTAATTTGGTTTGAAGTTTCGAGCTGGATTCTCTGTAAAATTTTGTTTTTCATTATTGTCTAATTAAATGAGTTTGGAAATTTTTTGGAGTTAATTTATTTTAATTCGTTTGCAATTTCAGTGAATTTACCTGATCAATTAATCCTTTATTATTGTGATCGACTTTGAAAAAAGCGAGGCTCCATCACGGGGAATGGATCTATGGCCAGTTATTATTTTCTACTCAACTTGAAAGAAGGTGATAGTTTGAATTTTTGGATTAATTTAATTGGTATTGTTTTTTAAGCTAGCTGTTCAAAATATTAGTACCTTATACCCAAAAAAGGGACTGTATCTTGCTCTGATTTCCAGAGAACCCTCTGAGTGACACAGAGATGGAGATTCATGAGAGTATGGAGCAGTTACTTAGGGGTATGTTAGACTAATATTATGAAACAACTGAACTCTGAAAAATCAGTTAGATAGATCATTAACTTACTCATAGTGTGAGGATAGTTGGATGATGTATCCATTTAATTAATCAGAGGTTTCTCCTCAATCTGATGAGAGTATCTTGATCCCGTGTTAGCATAGATCTAATTAAGGAAATAGGGAATCTTATCAAATTAGAAGGATGAGTTACCAATTAGATTGGAGAAGGTTTGTAATATCCTGTCTATAGGGGCAAGAAGTCTTAAGTCCTAAGAAATGGGTATGAAGTACTAAAAAGGAAAGACATCCAAATCTTATAAAAAAGTTTATATTCTACAAGTAACTGATTAGACCCATGTATCCGAAAGGTAATGGAACATTTAAACAAGATAGGATCACATGTCAACATTTAAGCATGCATTTAATAGAAAAAAAAAACGAAATGGTTACCTGGATTGATGCCATGAGAAGCCATCCTTTCAATCTTGCCAGTGTTCTCAGCGCCCTCCGGGTGCGTGACGGTCCGAGAATGAGGGATCAATGAGCTCTTCCCTTTCTCCCAAGATTCGGTCCAAACCGAAATGTGGAGTACTCCCAAAAGGAAGAAAAATGGGATATGTCAATCTCTCCCCCTCACACATCTCTTTATATATATATATATATATATATATATATATATATATATATATATATATATATACTATATATATATATATATATATATATATCACACTTTAGTTGGACAAAAAGCCGGCTTAATGGGCGGTCAAGTAAATTAGGGTGAGCCCATAAAAATCAAACAATATTATGTTTCTGCCCATTATGGTTCGCGTCACGAAATGAATTAACAACGATTTATAATATTATCAAGTTGATTATGTAAGTCCACACATAAAAAATTCCAACAATTCTCCCTTGGACTACATAATCCAAACATCACAACATACATATAATCATAAATCAATGTCTCATAGAATCTCATCAAAACAAATAATCAAAAGCAATCATACATGCTTCATTGCTTGATTTATAGAGAAAAGTACAATAATAGCAATCCTTCCAACAATAGCATAGTATTACGATGCCAAAAATGGCTCCCACTAACTTAATACAACCTAGGCTTCAACAACCCCATTTGAGATACATGTTCACGAAAGCGCCAAGCATGCGGTAAGCCTTTTGTTAATGGATCCGCCAACATACCTTTTGTGGACATGTATTCAATACTTGATAGAGACTACGCCACTTTCTCGCGTAACAAATAGAACTTTACATCAATATGTTTGGAGAGCGAAATACTCCTAGTGTTCTTGGAGAAAGCAATAGCTGCGGAATTATCACAAAATAATTTCAACGGTCTAGAAATGGAGTCAACAACTCCCAAAGCCGAAACAAAATTCGCATCCACATAGCATGACAACAAGCCTCATAACATGCCACATACTACCTCCATAGTTGAGGATCTTGTAAGTGTTTGCTTGACACTCTTCGAATCTGACTCCTCCTGCCATCATAAAAATATAACTGTAGTGGATTTCTTATCATCTGTCACGTGAAACCAAAGTGACATCCACAAAACCCAACTACATCAAGTAAGATTTGTAGTGCTTGATATGTCAACATTAAGTCATGGTTCCTTACTAAGGACCTTTCTTAGTCAGCTTCAATGTCGACTCCCAGATTGCTCAGCACCTTCCCAACAGCCCACAAACAAAAGCAATATCGTGGCGTGTAATATTACTGAAAGCATACATAAGGTCAGCCACCCACGTATGAATAAGGAACGGTCCTCATTTCTCTCTCTCTCATCATCATTTCGTGGGACATCGGTACTCAAAACTTATCACCCTTCACAATCGCGCCTCTAGATTTACGCTTTCTTTACATCGAACCTCTTCAATATCCTTCAATATAGGCTCTTTGGAGATAATTTAGTTCTCCATTAGCCCTTATCACGAAGAATCTTTATGCCCAAAACATAAGAAGCCCCACCAAGATCCTTCATGTCAAATGGGTTGACAACATTGCATTGGTCTCAATCAACAAAGTTTCAGATCATTTGATGCGAAAGTAAGATATCATCAACATATAAACAAGAAATACGTGAACTACTCCCATCGACCTCAATATATGCATCTATCAACTGTATTCTCTTTAAAGCCATTGGGTGATAATGTTAATAAACTTTAGATACCACCAGTCCGAAGCCTCGTTTTAAGACCATAAATGGACTTATTGAGCTTGCAAACTAAATCTTCCTTTCCAACTTCTACAAAACCAGTAGGTTGCTCCATATACACTCTCCTCATCCAAATCACCATTCAAGAACGCTCGTCTCACATCCATCCGATGTAGCCCAAATCAAAATGAGCTACTATGGCCATAATCACTCTAAAGAGTCTGTCGCACACAGTAGAAGGTTTTGAAATCAATTCCTTCTTCACTATAACCTTTAACCACAAGTCTAGCTTTATATCTTTCTACTTTCCCGTTAGAATCACGTTTGGTCTTAAAGACCCACTTACACCCAACTGGTTTACAACCATGTGGCAGTTCAACCAAGTCCCAAACACCATTCATATGCATAGAATTTATTTCATCATCCACGGCTTCTTTCCAAGAAGTGAATCGAGGACAATGAATTAGCCGATGGCAAACGGATCAAAAGCATCATAACCATCATACTCATGCTCCGCAAATAAACCATATAATCATCTGAAATAGTCGCCTTACTAACTCTCTCACAGGATCTTCTCAAAGGAATTCTACTTAACAAGAAGTGTCATCTCAAGTGAAGGCTGATTCCATTTGATCACCATGTTCTCCTTGATTAAGGGTTGCCGCTGACAACAGAACATCCACATATGGAACAGCAGATGTGAAAAGGAATCACAAATACGCTCTTTCTCTAAGAGGTATCTCACTATAAGACAAAATTTGATGAGCATCAATTTCATCCTCAAAATATACAAATTACCGACTCAACGATCCTGCGGTATGCGATGAGCACAAAATCTAGAGCCCTTGATCCAATGCAACAGCTAAATAAAGAAACCACTAATGGTTCTAGGATCAAGTTTGACTGGTATTATAGGTCTCGACCTCACTTTTACATCCCCAAACATGGAAACGGTGAAGACTCGGGTTTCTTCACTCATAGCTCATAAGGTGTCTTGTGTAATGACTCATCAAGAATGACTTCAAAATATATGCCATAGCCTCTAAAGCTTCACCCCATAGAAAACTGCAAAGAGGAATTGTCAGCACTGCACCTCACCATATCTAACAATGTGCGATTCCTCCCCTTTCTCGCAACCCATTCCGCTGAGGAGTGCCGTATCAGATATCTCGTATTAATGCCACATTCCAAATTGTAAACTTAGCAAATGGTCTGTGATTTCATTCCGCCTCATCATATCTTCAAGGACACTGCCACCTCTAATGTAATTTTTACACTTTAATGGGCTTTCCTAACTGCAACTCCACCTTAGCCTTAAAGGCTCTAAACACATTTAGGAGTCGATTATGATTGCCCATCATAACCAAATCTAGAGAAATCATCAAATGCAGTGATGGAAACATTTATAACCCCCAAGGCAACAGGTCAAAGGACCGCATATATCCCGTGTAGGGATCAAGTCTAAAGTACTTCACACCTCACAATCTTCTCCTTTCTCCGGTCTTCACACATCTTCCCTTACTACAAACCACACAAGTTTCAAAATCTCGAGAAATCAAGATTAGAAAGCACACCATCTTTTACCAATCTCTCTTAATCTTGCCTGGGGAATACCTAGGCGTTTATGCCACAAATACGAAGAACTCAAATTCATTCTAGCACGCTTGCAACCAACAACAAATTAATCAAGATGAATCACATAACAACCATGATGCAACCGAGACAATAAAGATTTCCAAACAAACACCATTACCCATTAATTTCCGAGTTGCAAAAATATCGACTTTTCCATCTCCAAAGGAATAACCAAGTCTATCCAAAGAAGATACGTAATTCAGATTCTCCGAAGTGAGGTATAAAAGCCACATCGGTAACAACAAAAACCTTTATGTGATCAATTTGTTTTTATCATGCCAAAAATTCCACTTTGGCCATTCGCCACCCATATACACACATTCTTCATGCTTTGACAACCTTCGCTTTTATCATTTTAAGAAAGAATTAGTGACATGAATAGTAGCCCAAAGATCTAACCACCAAGAATCGAAGTATGAACATCAACAATATTTGTCTCAATCATGTTTGCATTCAACTTAATCATAACAAAAAATTTCACCTTTCTTTTTCTTTTCTAGCCAATTTTTAACTCAAGCAATCACATTTATGGCCAATCTTATGTGGCAAAGTCACACTTCCCCTTGAATTTCTCACTTTCAAGAAGACAATAGCACGTGCATTGGGAGGTTCCTTGATTCAATTCCTGAATCGCTTAAAGCCTCCAAAATCTCTGTAGAGTGTTTTTTTCTTCACATTACGACTGACTCACATAAGAGCAAGTGGAGTGAGTCTCATTTTCTTCGAGACTTCATGTCGCACTCATTATCATCAAACCTTCCGTAGTCCATCTCTTTTCCTTCAAGGTATTGTACGCCAACTTCACGCATCAAAGGAAACAGAAGAGACTCAAGTATCAACCATTTTAAATTTTTCACCAACTCCACTTTCATCTCATTTGCCTCACTAAGTAGTGCCTTACTGATGATATGCGATCTCTAACTCCACCGACTCCATCATATAATGTAGCTGTAAGAAGTTTTAAATGAGCTGCCATTTCGCCTTATCAACCTTGGTATAATCGCCTTCACATATTCTACAGTCTGCCCTTTCCGTCTCGCACGCATTCTTTGGATAGATTTATCCATGCTTGCATCTCATCACAAATGCCCCGTTGAGTGCTCCCATCTTTCATAAATGATCTTCATCTCGTAGAGCTTCTCATTAGTGGGTTTTCTTGGTTCATCAACCCTCAAAGCCAAGTCCAGACGGTGAGTCATATGCATCGTTAAAGGACTCAAACCATTCTTAAAAATGATTTCCAAAGAAGAGGTCTTTCCATGGGCGCATAAATCGGCAGAAATGCCGTGATCGGGCCAGAAATGAAAATAGCAAAATTCAACAATATGCATGTTGTTACAATATCATGCATTTGCTACTTTCCATAATTTCTTAATTTAGCAATAGCTTGGAATTAAAAAAAAAAAAATTCCACGGCGATAAGGACAACTAATTAAATATTACAACCAAGATGTACTAATTTTATTACCGAAAGGGCAAAGAAAATTAGTACGGTTCATAATATACAATTAATTTCCTTCATCAATCTAAGCATCCTACCAAGCATTATTATCATCGATAGATACCAAATACCCGCATGGATCTTAGTAATCACAATAACAAAGCAAACTAAATGTGGGAGTAAAAATGACATATATAGGGTCACGATAGGCAAACTACATATATGTTCATTATTGTCATGATAAGGTTAAATATTTAATTTGCACAATTTGGACACACTTGAATTGCGATAGGCAATCACACAAGTGTTCATTATTGTCATAAAAAATTTAAATAATTAACGAAATTGACCTTGGACAACATTATTGGTAAAAAAAAAATTATGTCATAAAAAACAATGACAAAAAAAAAAAATTGATTTTTTTTTAATTACATCATGATGACGCCATCATGTCACTGTTCATTTTCTCCTCCATATGAACACGATCAGTTTCGAATTTTTTTTTTTAATTATTATTTTGAACTGTTAAATACTTAAATTTCTTCACAAACCCAAGAATGCACAAAAAAAAAAAAAAGGGAAAAACGCATAATAGCAAGAACCAAACAAGCCCTAATTTTCGAAATACCAAGATGAGCTCCAAAAACCACAAAAAAAGGATGGGTTTTGCTCCAAACAACATTCTCTACCTGTATCCAACCTCAATCGGGCTTGAAAACCAAGAATAAACACCAAACGGCAGAAAAAAGTGCTTCCGTGAACTAAAAAACGAGAGAACCAAATAACCCAAAATTGCGTACTTAAATGTCTTCCTTATGCGAGCTCGATACCACCAATTAACATTTAAACAAAGATAGTGATCACATGTCAACATTTAAGATGCATTTACGAAAAACGTAAATGTAGCTACTGGATTGACGCCATGAGAAGCCATCCTTTTTCAATTCACACGGTTTCCAAGTCGCTTCTCCGAGCGTGACGGCCCGAGAATGAGGGATCAATATTTCTCCCTTTCTCCCAAGATTCTGTCCAAACCGAAATGTGGAGTACTCCCAAAAGGAAGAAAAATGGGATATGTGAATCTCTCCCTCTCACACATCTCTTTATATATATATATATATATATATATATATATATATATATATATATATATCACACTTACTGACCACTCGACTTAATTCGCTACTAAGTAAATTAGTAATGGGAAATTTCATAAAAATCAAACAATATGTTTCAAATTTCCATTATGGTTCAATGCAAAAATGAATTAACACTAATTTATAATATTATCAAGTTGATTATGTAAGTCCACACATAAAAATTCCAACAAAAGGAATATGGATCTCTAATTAGTGCAATAGTATGATTTATGGAAAAATCCAAACCATACTACCTTGCATTTTTGATAAGTTTAGATTTCAAACTAATGGTTGAACTATGTTGGAAAATGATGCAGAAATTCATAATTGAGCACTGATCTATTTCCCAGTATTACTTTACCCAGTGAACTTTCCAATCCATTTATTTGAATTCTTTTCATGTAGTTATAGAGTTTTATCTAGTTTTACTGTTGCTTAAGTTTAGAAACAAACCATTTTTAACTTTGGAGTTTAAATAGTAAGGATCTTAAGTAAATGGGGTACTGATCTTTTAGATTTTTCATCAACTTGGGAGCGATATATCTAGATCTAAATCCATTTTATTCCTCGCATTTAATCTTATGGCACTCCTGCAAATGATTTAGACCAAAATCAATTTTAACGAGTCTCTTTTTCTAAAAGGGCTAAACACATTTTTATTAAAATTTAGTCAATCAGGTTTACGGCATTCTAAATGGGGACTAAAAAGTCTTTAGATGAAATTGTTAATTATTTCATCAGATTTGGTCTATGTTTAAGAATTAGTCAAACAGGAGCCTTGACTCTTTGTATTAATGAGAGTTTTGCCTTTCCATGTATTTTGTAAGGGAAGCTCATGTTTTTCATTATTACATGCACATTTTGACATTTGTCATTATCTTATGATTTTATATCATTTTGACCAGATGAATGTCATAATGATGTTTTTCTTTCTATCGAATCAATTCCTCTTGTCATTGTAATACTTCTAGACAGAAGATTTATTATGTACAATTTACGATCCTTCGCGTATTAATTGTACACGACGTTATGACTATGTAGCGATTTCTTGTGGAATCAAGCTGTTTATGATTTTTTATTAAGAATACTGACATGCATAATTTATATATCCTCTCAAGATAATCAGATA
Source organism: Tetrastigma voinierianum (assembly GCA_016808115.1). Taxonomy (NCBI): domain Eukaryota; kingdom Viridiplantae; phylum Streptophyta; class Magnoliopsida; order Vitales; family Vitaceae; genus Tetrastigma; species Tetrastigma voinierianum. Next base: position 764,167 of record JAEQBH010000518.1, read on the forward strand.
CGATTAGTTACATATGTAAATTTATTGAGAAAGAATTTGAGTTATGATTATGTCGTCCAAGTGGGAGAATGTTAGATTAATTTATTAATCATGAGTTATGCATAATCATATTACAATTTTAATTGAGTAATTGTGCATGTTAATTATGAGTCATTTATGAGATGATTTAATGTTAATTAACTAGGAGTCCATGGTTCTATCTTCTCTCTTGTTTTGGTAAGCGCATTTGACCAAAACCTTATTGTTCCTTTATGCTCTATATATATAAGTTAATAGAGCCCTAGAATTTGACAAGGGTTTGGTAAAACACACTTTGGGGAGAAGGAAATATCCATTTTCGATCTTAGTCTTTCTTTAATTTCGTCCCTTGTAGATTTGGAAGATTAATGATAGTCAATAATTCTGGATCAATGTCAGGTATGTTATCTACCCAGTACAAATTGATACGATTAATTGTTTCAATAAAATTATTATTTTGTAATATATTTATTGGATCATTTGATTATTGATAAATTCTTTTTAGATTAATAAATGCTTTTGATTTTACGGAATAATTTTAGCAATTGGTTAAAAGAAAGACACGCATAACATCTAACTATTTATTTGTCTACGCTTTTATTACTTGCTAATAATTAATTTGATTATTGAAAAAAGTTTGCTAAACCAACCACTCTTTGGTAACCATTTTTCTTTGGTATTAAAGAGAGAGATTGGATTACAAAATGAACTCATAACTTGTTCAAGAAGATCTAATGATTTCGTTCGTAGGAATCAATAGTCATTGTGGAAACTCAAACAAATGGTATACAAATATGAAAAGACCTTGCACCTTTGGTACAACTTTAAGAGTAAATAAATATAGTGAAAAAAAATGGATAGACATGAAAGAAAAATGTGGAGAATAGGGAAATTGGCCAAAAGAAAAAGAAAAAAGCATTAACTAAAAAAAAAAAAAAAAAAACAAGGTTCAAAGGGAATTGGATGATGTCATTCAGTAATTTATTTCACAACTATCCATAAAAAGTCACATGCAAGAGATGAGCAACACAAGAAGGAACGTGATAAGATAATAGCTAAAGGATTTGCTGTCTCTAAATTCAACATGTTTAGTAGGATTGAAGACCCTCTCAAGCATCTAACAAGTACCTAAAATTATGATATTTGGGTAAGATAACAGCTATTTATATGGAAAAGCCTTTTCAAACCTTCATCCTACCTAATTGAATGACAAATCCTCGTCCTTCAATAAAATAATTTTTCCTCTATTATAAGCATCTCCCTTGGGCCAGATTGCCCATCCCAAAAGTAAGGCCCATGACCCAACTTGTTAACTAGTCAGAGAGAGCCAAGCCTAACACAGTTTTTGATTCATGACCCAATCCACGGGCTGGCCAGCCAGGTACAACAGGTGAACTAGGCTCAGGCTCAGTTGAATGTATTTGATAAATATTAATTTGAGGATATACTTGTTTGGCAATATTTACTAAGACTTGAGAATTCATTTAGATAATATTGTGATTAAGTTACATATTGGGAAATAATATGATATAGGATTTATTGGCAATAATTATTTTAGTAGAGTAGTTGATTTAATAAAGAATATGAAATAAGTAAATATTTGAATATTAAAAAAAAATGCAACTTTTATAAAAATTTTGAAACTCATCAATTAAATTATTAATAGTTATAATTTTTAAAATATTATTAGAATTGATAATTTGAACAATATGAGATTATTAGGATTTTCAAACCTATTATTTTAGATAAATAATTAATGATGATAGTTCTTCTTTATTATACTAGGAGTGAAATAGTTCCTATGGATTCTTCATATTAGCTCTTGAAAGTTCTTGAAATTCTCCTCTTGAGGTAAGAGAATATGTATTTTTATATCTATAATTCGAAAATGTTTGCTATGTTATTTGCTTAAAATATGGATCAAATATGTTTTGCAAGAAAAGTACATTGGACTTTATATTTTGTTGTGATATAAATTGTAGAGATATTATGTTTTGTGAATGAAATTATTGAAACTGAGTTTTTTACTCTGTTACTTCAACCTTGTCAACGGAAATAATAATTGACCTTTATATTCCTTGGTGGGGGAATATAATCGATTTGGACCATAACCTCTAGAGGTTTTGGTTTGAGATTACTAATACTAGTAGTGTTTGGTTTCGTTCACCTTAAAATGAACAATTTGAGGTTAGTCACAAATTTGAAAGTCCCACATGACTGGACATCATTCGATATTTATGATTAGAGTAAAAGTTCTTGATTTAAATGTTTTGAATGAATTTGATATGAAAATGTCTAGATTCTAAATGGAAGAACTTTGTTTGAATATTTGAATGTATTGACAATTATTATTATTTTTTGGAAATAATTGATGATAATGTCTCATATTTTGCAAGTGAACTAAAAATGCTTGATCCATGAACTGCATTAATCTACCTTATTGGGCTTCAAACTCATCCCCTTTTGTTGACTATTTTTCAAGTACTCCTAGTTTTGGTGATGAGTGATGGCTACTATTGTGTGTTCTTATGAAACATGTTTTTGCAAGTGGACGAGTTAACAAGTAGTAAAGTGGACTCAATTGAGTCTGAATATCAAACCACAAGGATTGATTTACTCAATTGACCAAGTACTAATGCTACTAATTTGCTTAGAGTTCAATTGATTTTGTTTGGAAAACTAAAAACAAGCAACAATGAAATGGAATCCAAATGGGCTTCAAAAACAAGAATGTTTCAAGGTTTTCGAACAAAGGTATGGGTTCTAGGCTGATTTGCTTCTTCCTATGCTTTCGATTCACTTTAAAAGCTCAATTGGATATATACTTAGTCAATTTGTTGGCCTCAATGCTTGGGTTGCCTCCCAAAAAACGTTACATTTATTGTCTACCTTGAAAAAGCTGGACTTGGATAACATAATGAAAACTTTCGTCAATGCTCAATCATCCAAGGGAAAAGATTCCATCAACTTGCCTTTCTCATTGAGGTAATGCTTGAGTTATTGTCCATTGACTTTGAATTCTTTGCCATGATCTGATCTCACACTAATAGCACCATGTGGAGTCACTGAAATCATTGTGAATAGTCTTAACCATCGGGACTTAAGCTTTTCCGAGAAAAGTTGCATTCTAGAAATGAAGAGAAGCACTCGATCTCCTTCTTTGAATTATTTTCGAACAAGATGGTTGTTGTGCCTCTTATTTGTCGTATCTTTATTAATCTAGACATTTTCATATGACTCATTCCTGATTTCTTCAAGTTCATTGAGTTGGAGAAGCCTCTTTTCCCCCACAACTTGGAGGTCAAAATTCAACTTCTTGATTGCCCATAGTGCATGGTGCTCAAGCTCAACTGGTAGGTGACATGCTTTTCCAAAGACCAAACGATATGGAGACATTCCAATTTGAGATTTATATGCACTCTGATAAGCCCAAAACGAATTGTCCAATCTCATTGATAAATCCTTTCTATTAGTGTTCACCGTTTTCTCAAGAACACTTTTCAACTCATGATTAGACATTTTCGTTTGGCCATTTGATTGTGGATTGTATGCCAAAGCCTTTCCATACTTGACTCCATACTTAGTCATGAGAGTAGCAAACACTCTATTGTAAAAATTGGTGTCTTCGTCACTGATCATCGCTCTAGGTGCACCAAAATGTGCACAAATTTTACCACAATCTTTATATAATTTTTAAGTGTTGTTATGACTTCCACCCACTTATAGACATAATCAACTGCAGTGAATATACAGATTCCCAAAGGATGGGGAAATAAGCCGTGAATAACATTAATTCAAAAGAATAAATAAATACAACTCAAGCTACCGTAAATAACCATGGTGCACTCTCACGACTCAAGGTATGCAAGTTAGTTTTTGGGCTACAAGGGTAATTTTGGCAAGGGCTTTTGACTTTTCGTGATTTCTTCTCACGTCGGATGAGGCTCCCGGTCATTTTCACCAGCTCCACCGTATCCGATGATTCTCTCCACAGTTGTATTGATTTCCAAGTAATTCCCTCCAGCATTAGGTATCGCCGCTCAGTTGACAGATGGGTGGATGGAACTCATGGAAGATTACTCGAAATTGCATCCTTGACAGATCGGTTTATATTAGAGGTAGGTGCAGCTTCAATTTCAAATCACCTTGAAATGGCGCAGTATATTTTTGACCTTCGCACTGGATAGGTCCTGATTGATCCACTCTTGTTCTTTTCATCCATCCCACTTTTTCTTTCGCTTCGTCCCTCAAAATTATTCAAATATGATGACGGCCCAACAAACAAGAACTAGTCATATCTCGTCTCCTCTAAATATTGTACCTTGAAAAGGCCAAACTGCCGCACAAGCAAACCGCATGCTAAAACAGCGACGGTGAAACATGTAAACTCGCATACCCACACGCTTAATAAACGAGAAAAATCGAAACACGAACACGAACCGCTTAATAAATCCTGGCACACCCACACTCCACTCGCTTAACACGCCCACTTTGGTTCCGGTCACGTACAACAAGTGAACACTGATGCCCACTCATTCACCCATTTACCTCGCTTACCACACGTTTGACCCATTTGCACTACTGCAAACCACCCGTTTAACCATTTAATTGCTTATTTAAAAATGTTAATCTCATAAAATCAACAAACTAACACAAAAATGTAATATCTGTGGTACACTATTCATACCACACCACTATATAATAAGCACAAATTACAATCTAAATATTCAAATCCAAAGTATCCAATTCACCAACAACCATATTAAAATCATAAATACAACCAAATAACAATCATATTACAAATTACAATCTCAACAACTATAAATTCCATGATTCACAAAATTCCGTGAAAGATATCAAATCTCCACCCTACGACAATGAGCAGTTCAACAACCAAATTCCCATGCCCTACACAAATTAAAAAATGAAGTATTATATACTTCATTAATTAAATACCATAACTAAATCAGTACCAAAAAACTTGACATTACCTCTCTTAGTCATGATCAATGATAGATATAGAATTAGAACATTGAGCGGATATAACTTTATTAGACTTCATATTTTGATTGAAACATCACTACCTAATTCCCTTCTCAATCACGCCAGAATTATATACAACTAAGCACAAATAAAAGTACAAAACATAAATGAATCAACGATCATATGAATTAGAATAATGAGAAAATAATACTAGTAACCGAATCAAACTTATCGTTTTTCCCATGAATCCAATTCTAGTACAAATCAAAGCTTGACATTTTCTCGGCAAAAGTGAACTTCGAGCATTATTCAAAACTCTACTAATTGCAGACAACGCATTCAGATGCAACTGTAGAAATAGGAATTGTCATCACATCACAAGCCAACCGAGACAATATAGGATGTTGAAACTGCTCTCCTTTCCAAAAAGTTAGAATATTCAACTCCTTTTTTCTATCAAACCTTTTTTTTTTCATTAAAAATACAATCGTAACTCGTCACTCGAGAAACAAGAGCACTTCTTCTTCTCACGTTTCAAATCCGCACTTTATACAAAGTCATTATTAATATACAATAAACTACTCGATCACATTCAATTCAAACAAAATAAATTATATTTTACCCAAAAGGCTTAATCATCAAGAGTATGAGTCCGCTAACTTGTTTCTCACTACTACAATTTGGAACAACATGACAAGTCGATTGCAGTACAATTCAAAGAGCTCAAATAAAGTATCCTAACACACTTGAATTCATGCTGTGAATCACCACCATAAAAGTTTTGAATAAGCCTAATCTACAAACTGAATTTTGTACCGAGGATCTAAGATGATAGCAATTGAAAGAATCACACTATACTTTGACCAATACTTGTCAAATCAGTATGCATATGACTTCCCATTATTCTCATAAAACTATCATCACCGTCAATGCCTCCTTCAAAGTATGCTGAATTAGGAACACTCTGAGGGAAGTACAAATTAGTCAGTGGGATATGATGTACCGCAGAATACAAGTAACTTTATAAACACCTCAACAAATTAGAAATATTTTCTACTTTTGGCCCATTCTTCTCGGGAAGGACAATGTCTATACTCAGAATCACTCAACTATAAATGAATAAATGCACGACGATAAAAATGCACTGCCACATAACATAAGCTCGAAGTTCCACCTAGTTGGAACATCCCCTCGCAAACCTTTTTACTCTCTAATGAAACTTGAGCAACACAATCCATGAACTTTTTTTTCCTTCCCGATGAGCCTTTAACATATTTGATGCTTTCTCGAATTTTTATCACTGATTCATCAATTTCTTTCACCCATCTCGACTATCAAATTAAGAATATGTGCAACAATCGAACATGAAAGAACTCACCATCCTCAAGAGAGCATTTTAAGGTTGTTGACTTCAACAACTCAACAAAACAATCATTACTAGAAGCATTATCCAAAGTCAAAGAAAATAATTCCTTCACTCCCCAATCGCCAAAATCGTATAAATTTTCTCGCATAATGCAATACTTAGCAGGAGGCATGAGACAAAAGTTCAAAATTTTTCGCAACTTCCAATTTAGGATCAACATAATGGGCTGTGAGAGAAACATATCCATCAATGATATAGAAGTTCACAACCGATGTCAAACAAATTCTTCCGTGAAGGGAACCTAAATACAATTTTAAGTTTATCCTTCTCTATCTTCACATTTTTAACACATCCGATTTTCATAAAGAGGATTCTAGAAGGCACTCTGATATTGTCATAAGCATATTTGAACATTGCTCTAATACCCTCATATACTGACAAATCGAAATGGTAAATCATGCTTAAGTATTGCCTCAACCGCTAACTCACGAAACTTTTCAGATCAAATTTCAGGATCGCATTAGCATAGATCTCGACTAATTCTAAGCAATTGTCCAATATCCCCATGGTTTTTTTTCACACATTTTTCCATGTGAGTATGCATGTTACCAGTTCCATGACTAGACTCACATATATATTTGATACCACAAATATTACATGCAGCACGCTTCTTGCCGTCTGAATATTTTTCATTTAATTCTGTAAAGTAGTTCCATACTATTGAAGTCTTTGTCGCTACTTATTGTATTTACCTTTTCTCTCGTAGCTGCACTGGCCGATGTCTATGTTGTCGAGCCGCGTTTCACATTAGATTCATGCCCAACCGATCTTCTTCATCGAAATTATAATATTGTGATCAAGAATCCATCCGTTTAAGACAAAAATAGAATTAAATAGAATCCATTTGCTCAATACACATACATTTGTCCGTAAATATGATGTTCATATATCCTAAATTATAGTGTCAACTACTTTTCAGACTAGCGATACTATTAAATTTGCGCTACATTGCAATGGATTTATTATGGTCACATTAAGAACTTCCCATGTCAAAATCAAATTTCTACATCCACGATTTTCTTCTTAAAGACAATTATGAAAATACATATATATACCTATTCATAACAAAAATCAAATGTCTTCTTTTAAGAACCTAGACTATCTATTGTCAAGACATATTCTCCCACCAAAATCGGGGTATAAAAGGTACTCAGATATATGTGTCTCCCAAATAGAGACTCATACCACTCGCCCCGAGGTTTTGTTAGATCCTCGACATCATCCTCGATATAAAGTGGAGCCTTGAAAAAGTTCCAGAATGATGGGGTTTCTAAAGTGCGCAGTTGCTAATGTGCGACTAACTTGTTCGATGTTCAAAACCGATTTAACGCGACCATACGAAGATCTATCGGATCTGATCAAAACTAAGCTGACGGCGAAAGTTGAATGACTTACCACGCCGTCGCCGTCTCGAGAGGTCAGCTCGAGGCCCGGCCCGTGTGCTCGCCGTGGCGCCCGGGTCGCTCGGGCCAGAGGCGATGAGCTGGGCGCCGGTGGAGCCGGTCGCTGAGGCCGCTGCGGGAGCCGGTCCACCGGGAGCGGAACTACAAATAAGTGAGACAGAGGAGCCAGAGGAGGGCTCTGGGTGGTGGGGTGGCCGGTGGAGGGGTGGCCGGTGGAGGAGTGGCTGGTGGAGGTGTGGCCGGAGGAGGAGTCACGGCGGAGGTGTCGCAGGAGGAGTGGCCTGGGAGGCGTGGCAGGGGGAGGAGGGTCAGGGTGGCTGTTTTATACAGAGTGCGAGTCGAAAGGAGGGGGCTGAGAGTCTCAGACTCCTTTCAAGAACAAAGAGACAAAGAGTGGAGGCGCAAAGATTAGGTTAAGAAAAATTTGCCTTATATATTTTTCTACGCGCACAGATAAAACAAAAATGATTATTTTTTTTTAAAAATATTAATTTATTAATTTTATTTAAACTGCAAACTGTTAGCATGTCTCACCCGAGCACGACCTGCTTATTAAACGTGGTTAAATGTAATAATCATTATCACTCAAACCCGTTTGTGTCTCTATCCAAACCCGTTTAATCACTAAGAATCGTGCCTAAGTAATCATGCCTGCTAATCGTTGCTGTCAATTTCGACAGCCTAATTGTACTTTATTCCATTTTATTTGTGAATCAATAAAAGCATTATTTTTTAAAACAGTTTGTAAAAGTAAAAAACTATTTTTTAATCAAATGACTAAACAAACTCTAAGTTTTTAAAAATTTAGAAAATACTTTATTTTAAGGTGTTTATATTTAACTTTTTATCCCAAAAAAATATTTAACTTTTATTTTTTGAGTTATTTAAAGGATTTCTATAAATTAAAATTCGAAGTTTTTATTTAGTACAAATGATTTTTTTTTTTTTACAGTAGAGTACAAATAGTTATTAACAGGGAATCATGTAGTAATTGAATAAAAAGATGTTAGAGGAAGATAAGGATGTATTTAACTTTTAAATTAATTTACTTTTATAATTATTTGTGTTTTTCTGATCAATCTTTATTATTTTAGTAAATTGATATTATTTGTGTTTTTCTGTCAACCGTGGCAACTTCCAATTGGGCTTCCCAACGTAACAATTAGTGACTTCGTGGTAATGGGAATTGGACATATTCATAAATTCAATAATGGGCACCCCATGTGAAACCTATGGGCTCATCTGGGATCGTTTCAACTGCCACGTTTGAATAAACAAGAGTCATCTTCTACCCATCTTAATCTGCAATTAACTTCAAACCAGTCATGGCTTAATGCCAATTGAAACACAGTCACATAGATGACTAATTATCTATTACTTTCTTTTTTTTCCCGAGGAAATAGAATGTCCGTCAAAAAGTTTCTTCATTTGAAACGATGTTTTGGTCAAATATTTGAAAAATGTAAATACTGTTAACAAATTGGTAGACCTTGGGAACCACGTGCCTCCTTTTTTTCAATGGATACAGCTTTGATGCAATCACACAATCACATACAACTTCTCTCAGTCTTTTCTGTTAAAGACTGTTCGTTGAACTCCTGTGACTATTTGTAACCATGGCATTTTTTGTTCTCTCTCGGGCCTATTCTCAAGCAGATAATCTGCATCTGCTTTTTCTTCTCAAACATCTTTCAATTTCTTCTTTTTCTCTGCTGTTTTCTTAGAGATAGGCAATGATTGCTACCGGAGTTCTGGTTTGCTCTGTGGTGTTTGCTATCTTCCTTTTTGTTTCTTCAGCTCAGACTACTTTCAATCAAAGCCTGGGTTCAGGCATCACTGCCGGTACCAATTCTTCATGGAAATCACCATCCGGTGGTTTTGCTTTTGGCTTCTACCCCCTTCCCAGCGGTCACTTCCTTGTCGGAATTTGGTTCGACGAAATCCAGGAGAAAACACTAATCTGGTCCGCCAATCGTGATGATGCAGCTCAAATTGGATCGACCGTCAACCTCACACTCGATGGCCAGCTTGTGATGACCCACTCAAATGGAACAGAATTTTTAATATATAATGGCACGCTGGCAAGGTCGGCTTCCATGGAAGATGACGGAAATTTTGTGTTGAGAGACACTTCATCCATAATCATCTGGCAGAGCTTTGATTTTCCTACTGACACGATCATACCGGGCCAAGTTCTGGTTATGGGCCAGAAGCTCATCTCCAATGCCAATGGAACTGTTGATTACTCGACCGGAAGGTTCATGTTGGAGGTTCAGATGGATGGAAACTTGGTTTTGTCGGCATTTCGGTTTGCTGATCCCGGTTACTGGTACACCTCGACCGCCGGCGATCAGAATATAAGCCTAGATTTCGACAACAGTACCGCTTTTATGTATGCGAAAAATACAACTTCTATCCCATACCAAATGACAACGCAAGTTCCGACTCCAATCACAGATTACTACCACCGAGCAGTAATCAACGATTATGGGAATTTCCGGCAGATGGTTTACCGGAAAGGAAGTGTTGGCCCGTGGAGGGTCGTGTGGGAGGCCATCCAGGAGCCTTGCACTGTGACTAGTATTTGTGGGGTGTTTGGGTTTTGCACTTCGCCTGATAACGAGATTGTCAATTGTACCTGTTTGTCCGGTTATTCACCATGGGATCCAAACGCGCCCGCAAAAGGGTGCTACCCCAATGAGGTGGTGGATTTTTGTGCCCCCAATTCTTTAGCTTCAGATTTTACACTTGAAGAAATGGACAATACAGATTTCCCAAATGGAGAAAATGCAGATTTGGCGAAAATCCAAGAATCAGATTTGGATAGCTGCAGAAAGGCAGTGATGGAGGACTGTTACTGCATGGCTGGGGTTTTAGTGGAATCAGATTGTTACAAGAAGAGAATGCCTTTGTTTAACGGAAGAAGAAGCAACTCTTCTACTAATAACAGAGTTGCACTTCTTAAGGTTCCCAAGGGGAACAGCAGTTTGGGACCTAAAAGGCGCACCCCATCCCGGAGTGTCCTTATTGCAGGGCTTTTATCATGTTCCATACTTGCTGTACTCTTTGCGGCTTCTGGCATCTATCATCATCCTCTTGTTCAGCCCTACCTAAGAAAACGCCCTCCCCCAACTCCAAAAGTGCCGGTGGAGATAAATCTGAAAGCCTTTTCGTTCCAAGAATTGCGGGATGGCACAAACGGGTTCAAGAACAAGCTAGGTAGCGGAGCTTTTGGTACTGTTTATGGAGGGGTTCTTACCATAGAGGATGATGAAGAGGTTGAAATTGCTGTGAAGCAGCTAGATAAAGTGATCGATCAGCAAGGTGAGAAGGAGTTTTTGAATGAAGTTCGAGTAATTGGTCTGACCTATCACAAGAATCTGGTTCGGCTGTTTGGTTTCTGCAATCAAAACAATCATAGACTTCTAGTTTATGAGCTAATGAAGAATGGGGCCTTATCTAGTTTCCTATTTGACGAGGGGAAGAAACCCAGCTGGGATCAAAGGGTTCAAATCGTGCTGGGAATCGCAAAAGGTCTGTTATATTTGCATGAAGAATGCGAGACACAGATTATTCACTGCGACATAAAGCCACAGAATGTTCTTCTTGACAGTAAACATACCCCCAAGATATCAGATTTTGGCATGGCAAAGCTTCTGAAGAAAGACCATACGCGGACGAGCACTAATGTGAGAGGAACAATGGGATATATGGCACCGGAATGGCTCAAGAACGCACCAGTAACCACAAAAGTTGATGTCTATAGCTTTGGGGTTATGTTGCTTGAGATTATATTTTGCAGAAGGCACTTAGAGTTGTACCAGATTGAGGATGAAGAGATTGGAGGGGATGACATGATTTTAATTGATTGGGTTCTATGTTGTGTTAGGGCAGGAACATTAGAAGCTGTTGTTGGTGATGATACTGAACTTATATGTGATTATAAGAGGTTCGAGAGGATGGCCCTGGTTGGTTTATGGTGCGTATGTCCTAATCCAACTCTTCGGCCCTCTATGAAGATGGTGATGCAAATGTTAGAAGGGAGTATTGAAGTTGGTATTCCTCCCCTGATCGAAACACAAATGTTTTAATAACATAATTTGTATTATTATGGGTTAATCCTTTTGTTATAACTACTATTTTCTCTTCTTTCTTTGTCAATTTCTAATCTCTATTCGAGTGTTTCTGTTGATGTTCCATTTTCTAGAAGTTGTTACGCTGGTGGACAAATGAAACACGTTCACGTTGATTGATTTGGGTGGGTACATGCAGCTTTTCGCTTTCTATTGCTTTCCATACGAAATGAGGACGGTCGAATCCGTCCTGGTTTTAAAAAAAATATCAATGTTTTGAAAACCTGGATCGACCGCTTCTGCTCGATCGGCCTGACGTTGATCGGCCATAAAATCGATCCTGCTTCAATATAAAACCTGACGCGAATGCACCGAATGGTAAACTGCTCAACCTGGGCTGATTTCAACGAACCGAGCGGTTCGCTCCCACAAAATTTTTTTTTTTTTAAAAGTTAAATGATGTCAAGCTGATGTTTTTACATCAAACGACGCTGCTACACTGTAAGCGCTCAGAAGGTTAATGCTTGTAACTAAAGAAAAATTTAATTAACTACTACATGCCTGTGGATTCGAACATGGGAAGTAGCGGGTACCGCGCTTGCTCGCATTCTCCATTGTGGGCTTCACCCGCATCCTCTAGCCACCGTGTGACCTTGGCTGCACTCCATCCCACAAAAGTTAATTGCCCAATTATCTACATGTGCCCACAACCTAAAACCTCGCGGCCCACCCAACTCCAATCATCTCCATTTACTAGCTAGGCTCAAAGATACTCCCTCAGCCGAGCGAGAGATATAACGCTTGGGTACAATTCTTTCCTGCCTGGCTACCCTCTTTAAAGAGGCAGCCGGTTGGCCTCTATTAGCTCAAACAAATAACCACCCATGAGTCACACACGTAACCTTCCTGGTGGCAGTCAAACGTAGAAGATGAGGACAATTTGGCTATTTCATGTATCACACTATATAGCGAAGAATGTGTCATGATATCGAACAAAGCGCCACTCTTTTCGAAGCTTTCGAAGGGAATCGCCTACTTCCCATGTAAAGCGGACAACAACCCTCCTCCATAAAAGAGGAGGGGGTGACATCGTAAAAGGTAAGAGATTCTTGATTGAAAAGACGGATTGATTTCCTCTCTCCCGCATTTCCCGTGAATTCGACTTTGCACGAGAGGTGATCGCTTAACCACCGCCGTTTTCTTGCTTTTTTTTCAGGTACATGTCGGGTTAGTCACGCTTCTGACGATCCAGCTGACGTAGAATTCGAGTACACTCATACCCCGTGGGAACGACAGCAAAAGCTCACCTGGGCCGATTCGCGAGGGCTCAAGTTGCATCCGCTTCAAGTGACGCCATCCCCCGCTTTTTCGTAGTTCCCAATCAACCACCGCATACTGATCCCATCATCAGCGAATTTCAAGAATGTGACGCCCCATTTTCCTCGGGGTCCGCTGACCAATTCAACCTCGCGGAAAAATCTATACATCTCAGATCACGCAGACGACACCCGAAGAAAAATAGCCTCGGGGCCCACGAACCAATACTAAAATAAATATCTTAACTATATTCTCATAGCTTTCTATGCTCGTTTCACAAAGTTCTCTATACATATTTACAAAAATATTCATTTAAAGCCACATCTCATTTTCTTCTCTCAATAGATACTCATCGAATGTCGTTTCCTGATAGTCTCTCAGACTAAAGGGGGTCCTACGACTTAAGGAAATAAAGCCCAGCAGGAAAACTCCTACAAGGGTTACTCCCCACCTAAAATGCATACGCAATTCCAAGATATATAATAAACAATCAATCACATTCCATACAATTCATTTTCTATATGAAATGCTCCATATCACGATGAGACGCGACCCCCACGCCTCACCACTCCGAGTCCCAACCGACTTCTCACACCCACGCCAACGCGAAATGCAACTACCACACACCCGACTAAACCATTGAAAACCTCAATTTATTTGTCAAAACTCGATTTTGGATTCTTTTCCTTTATTTCATGGCCACCTGATTCGTTCACACCGTAGGACGCCGCACTTTTTCAACATTTTCACGAACTTACATCATTCGATTCACGTCTAACCGCGAATAACATGCGGACTTTCACCTTGGGGGGATCTACCCCAACTTGCTCCGCCCAAAACATGTAATTTATCATTTGATCATTTACACACTCGTGACCTCTACCTGACTTCGTCCCATTTTTCCCGAGTTCACTACCTACTCACCAACACCGATGAATAAACTCACTCTTGACCTACACCCGACCCGACGCTGATGACTGCATGTGAAATGCATGATGCCAATGCATTACTCCCATGTTACATGCATGAATGAGCACTACATGAAACATTTACACACCATGGATAATTATAATTCATACATATAATTTATCTCCATGCAAAACATAATTGAAGGCATCAATACATGATCAATATCCCATTTTCACACTTAACATGTTATTCAAGCAAGCAATAACACACAATTAGGGTCACAAACTCGACCACTCAACGCAGACCTCACGTCTCCTTAGCAAACATTTAACCATTTTATTCCAACTCTTATCATCACATCAAACAACCATTTATAATTTTAAAACTTTCAGTTTCTAATTAAAACCCTAACTTACACAGTCCGTGCAACCGGTTATGAATCCATACCCATTAATTCCAAAGCTCGGGACCATATATGGCCTCATGGCCTCCCATAAGCAACCCCCCTACCACTATAAGCCTTTAGCAAAGTAAACCAAGTAGGAAAATATCCTACCTGAAGTCAAGAAACTCCCAAAAACCAGAGTCCACGCTGCCGTCTCTCTGCAGAACGCTCTTCGTCAAGGAACTGACGCCTGATTCGCTTATAAATCTGTATATAAAGAAGACGTTCTCTCTCTGGGGTAAAAATTGGAAGAACAAAGCCTTCGTATCCCATTTTCCTCTCCACGTTTTCCTTCCTTGCTTTACTTTTGCTTTTCTTTTCTTTTCTCTTTTCTCTTTCATTTTCCTTTCATTTTCCTCTATTTCTCTCCATTTTCTTTCTCCTTTACCCTTTTTCTCCCCTTTTTGGAGAAATCTTTCATCCCAATAAGGAGGAAATCAATTCTCCCTCCTTCCTCAAACCAAGAGGCCTTTTCCCATAATTTTCTTATTTCACGCCCTTTACGACATCACGCACCACACTGCATCATACGCCTACGAATCCTTTCTCCCACGCTGCTTAATCAGGAGCCACTACTTTTCGATGCCAAGTGTCACACTTCCATGGTGCCAAGTGGCATCCCTTAACTTGCCACAAGGTCATCCGACACCCCATGCCCTCAAAACGGGACTCAATTGACCCCCAATCCAACGAAATTCGACACGGTAGCTAAATTTTTGTGAGACGATTTAACTGAGAAGTCCGTTTCATCATCCGAGATTCAGAAAAATTCATTTTCAACTAAATTTCTATTTTACCCTTTATCCAAAAATCTTGATTTTGCAGATCACAAGCAACCCAAATGAATCACCCTCAAAGACTAGTTCCTTCGTTGGCGTCAGGATATGGAGGCAAAGCAGGAGGAACAAGAAAAACAGATTGCCGAACTGCAAAGCCATGCTAATCATCCGCAGAGGGAACGACCGCCATACAGGTCGACTCACTCAGGGAGTATGAACTGCCGAGAATGTAAAGCATCGGTAAAATTCAAATTTTCTCAAAAAGCAAAATCATAATTTCGGTTTAAACCAATTTTTCTAGATCTCTAGATGACCTAAATGGATTTCACCGCTGAATCGCCCCGTGGAAATCTGTACTAACACGTCGACATTCCTCATCAACTCGAGACGTTTCCACTGCAAGGCTTCTTCAGGCATCGCGCCTAAAGCCGTAAAACTGGTTCGAGAAACATATGACAAAGTCACCCACTGCTACGTGAGACCCACTATACACAGAAGATTAGAGAGATGATGAAAATGGATGGTCGAGATAGTGCCAAGTCTCAAAAATCCAAGGCTTGAGGACATGGATGACATTAATAGAATTGTTAATAAGGAAAAAGACAAAACTTCAAATAGTGGTCTTCTTCTTCAAAAAGAACGGAGAAAACGTGCAGGGGAAGAACAAAAGTGCAGGAGCTAGGTTTTTTATTTTTTTAGAGAGAGAGAGAGAGCACCTTCTCTCTAGATTTCCCACACCTGACCGGGTCTGATTTCTTCAGAGCAAGAAGGAAAGCCTGGGTTTCACAAGGAGTGCAACAAACATCATTTTTTGAGGAGTTTCACAAATCTCCGAGGTGTGGGTTTTATCCTACTTGTTTTACTCCTCATAAGTGTTTTGTAAATGCTTGAGTTGATTGAGGCCACGAGGTTGCTTGACTTCCGGCCCCAAAACTCGAACCGAAGTGTTGAAATTCTTTGGGAACCCGCTTGAACAGCCCGCGATGTATGGACTGCTTTCGGGTACTCTCGGGGTCATGATTTATGCAATAAATCAGGTTGTGTGTGGAGGCCTAAATGGCCATGGAATCAGGTTCCACAAAGTGGGCTCGATGTTCGGGTGAGATCACCTAACCCATCGTTTTCGTTTTGACCGCGCACCGCCCCTGTTTGTGTGAATCGACTAAAAACGCCCATAGCGTCGCGGTGCTTGAATCATGAAATGGAATGATCATTGAAGCCAGGTGGGAAATGGGATAAAGTTAATACATGATTCAATGTATTAACACAATGACATAATTATATAAAATATAATCGCGCTTTTTGCGCTTTATCGAGATGATATTTAATCGCCGTCGTAGCTAATTTTAGCTGTTGATCAAAGTTGAATTACATGTGGTGTGATTGTAAATTGAGAATATATGATATATATATATATGTATATATATATCAGAATAAATCGTATCAAAATCTACATAATGTATTTCATATGCACCTGTGGTAACCTAGAAATAAAATGCATGCACGATACTAAAACAAAAGAAAAGGGAACATGGTCGCAAAAATAAATTTCACAGATGATTCTGAACGGGGTTTGGATCTACCCAATGATCATTTGATGAGGAATCATGATCAAGTTTTAGTTCTCCAACACATTCGCCTCTGAGGGAAATTCCATATTTTTATCGAAATTCCTAGTTGTATTTTCGAGAATTAAGTTTTGTTTTTGAAATGGCGCTTTCATACATGGCTTGGGGTGCAGGAGCTCAAGAGACTCGAGACATGGGAATGATTACGTGCATTATCCGGCGAAGATCAACGATGATCAGAGCCACAGCCATGGCATCGATCATCAGACGCACTCGTTTTAGAACTCATTTCTAGTGGTGATTCCACTACTGCGATAGCCTACCCTCGTCGAGGGAACATTATTTCAGCACAGAGCGTTTCAGAAGATGGCCCATCTTAAAATACTAAGGAAGCCTGGTCATGGCTTTGATGTTTTCGGGATAATATGTATTGGGATCAGAAATTTTAATATGTATTCAGATAAGAGAAATTGTTACAACTCGAATCATCGGAATGATAGGCTAGCATATGCTCGATGAGACGTACGGGCCTAAGCATTACATTTACTCTGTACGGGTTTCAAGGGAGCATGAGACGTATAGATTTTCCGCGCTGTCGACGTGGTCGTCAACAGACACCTCGGATTCGGGGAAGGCCATTGCATCGCAATGTGAGGTGAAGAATGCACCTACACCCTATTAAACAAAACAAAGGCAAGGAGCCTCGTCCTAAGAAGATACGACGCTGCAATGGATGACTGAGGCTGGAGCCTCCCACAGCCTCCCCATTTCATACAAAGGCTACCCCCAAAGAATAATGTGGAGGTCAGCGGGAGAAAGAGGACCTCGCGACGTTCAACGGCCCACGAAAGGAGATGCCTTTCTGAAGGCAGATACTTGAAGGCAGAATGGCAGACTAAACAAAGCCTCGAACACATATCACAGGCTGAGGCGCGGCACCACCACTCAATATTCAAATTCTTCTGAACAAAGACCTGGTCCCGCTTTATGCTCTGTCACTACCCGTGGATCTCCGAGGACATGCTCTGCTTGCCCCCATTGGGGTAAATATATCCTCGAGCAGGAGCCACCCACATGACGATACCACCACATTCATTATGTATGGAGGCTCTTCACTGTGACGACCAGCATAATGTACCAAACCAGGCGATGATTCGCCGCAGGAATGATCGTTTTCATAGCGTATTCCCCGCCACCGAGCGACCTCGCACCGCCCGGTTCCATAAACTCGAGATGATCCATAAACTGCTTTGGCGAAGCCATGGGCTACCTTCGTCCGCATTTATGCCTTGGCTCTAAAGGAAAACATCGCCTCACTGCAAACCATCCTGCCGAGGATGAGTCTATCTGTGACTTCACTAGAGATTCGGACAGTTGCTCCAACAAATCGACGCATACATGGCTGGGCCCTTTTAACTTTCGACGAAAGCTGGGACCAACTACCTTTCCAATCGCATCACTCGACTCGCCATAACAACGCCGGAAGAATCGCTAGACGCGCATGTACTCTACGGCTTGAAGACAATATCTGGCGGCTCTAAAAGATGCGATCGGCCGTAACACTAAGCTAACCAAGAAGGGGCAGCTGGAGCAAAAGGGGAACCCGACTAAGGACTAGAAATGTTCCCGGGAACAATAAAAAAGGAAGAGGGAACCTCCCCAATTTACTCCACTGAACATCCCTATACCACTCCGATCTAATCACCCCGACTTCAGCTGCCTCCACCACCCGACGGATCCCGATAACGATCAATCTCCGAGGTGCGATACTACTGCGGACCACTGCATGAAAACCAACAGATGTCATACTCTGAAGTTCCTAGTGGAAAAACTAATCCGAGCTGGTCACCTTAGAGGATATATCCGGGATTCGCTTCCTCTGATAGAAGTCGCACCGATAGCTGAAAGAATAGAGGCCCGTTCGGACCTCCCGTATGATGCCCCTAACCCCGGGGGTCCCGTTGACCACCGTCAACCTGCGGAAAACCTGTGTGTCTCATATCATGAGACACATACATGAGTAAAGTGACTCAATAGGGCCCATCATACATACTCATCCATACAATTACAAAACCATACATTTCTATAGATTTAAGAGTTATTACATCACTCTTAATACAAAACATATATTCAAACTGGGTCACTTAATATATACACAAACACTTAATCAAGGCCACAAGCCAAGCGCTTCATAATCCCACCTCTAAGGAGCGCCGTCTTCCTAAATACCCCATACCCGAGTGGGGATCCCACGACGGTGAGCAATGCCCAGTCGAATTCTCCTACCAAGGCCACTCCCACCTAAAAATGCAATATGCAATGGTACAACACAAACATCCACGCCCATACAATTTTCAATCATATGAATGATCTATATCATGCAAGAAATACTTCCATGCCCATATCTCAGTCACCACCACTTCACAAGCTTATGCCATGTGGCAACTGCCACCGGGTAATCGCCAATGACACTCATATACCGAGCCTCAGTTTGGCCACCAACACTTAATGCACTTGCCAATGGGTAACCAATCCCAAGTCAATCCCGACTTATCATCAACCTCAGTCTATGATAAATATGACCATGTGTTTTATTTTCAAGTAAAATAACTTTTTCTCGATTTAACTGCAAGTCTCTCTTATACACCCACTGTAATCTTTTCGTAAGTTATACCATGCCTCACACCCATGCAAAACCTTTTCGGATAGTACCGCGGGTCTCTCACACCCATGCAGGATCTTTCCGGATAATACCACGAGTCTCCTACACCCGAGTTCCAGGCTTTTCACCTGAGGGGATTAACGACCCCCTTCTTGCTTTGCCCAACACACATTAATTACTTCTCATTTTATGATTTGAACTATGAGTCTTTATTGGACGTAGTCCCAAAGACATACTCAACCCACATTCACCAAGAGTGGTGAATAACCATACCGTGCACCCACACCCGACTCGACGCAATGTCACCGTGCACATGAATACAATGATGCCAATTCATATATCAACACATCAATTAGCATGCATTAACATATCATTTCCCATACACATTTCAAGCTATTCAATTCAAGCAATATCATGCTATCTAATTTAAGCAATAACATACAAACAAAACACATGGAAGAATTTCAGTCCAACCATCAATCCGGACTTTTTAACGATCCTTGAGAACATCGTGGGGCATCCTGTGGACAACACCCTATCAATCATCGTTCCACTTCTTTGGAACCAATCCATAGCCATTTAAACTCCCACAACATAAAGCGGTATCATGCCTCTTTAAATAGGAATATCAAGTAAGAGGGCCTCTAGTTTGTCGAAACTCCACACTTTCGCTTCGCACATAGTTCCTTGCCGAGTGGGGATCCAACTGTCTCTTGCCTCGCCGGAGTTTGACAATCCGATCATCGGAAAATTTAGAGAGAAGTGAGAGCTTCTCACTCTAAAAATCCTCTCTCTCTTTCTCCTTCCTTTTCTCTCCTTCTCTTCTCCCCAAACTAGTTGGGAGAAGGTGGTGGTCAAATGGGAGAGTACCCCCCTCTTTCCACATGTCAGCCTACTATTGGCTCATTTAGATTACCTTATCATTTTATCCATCTACTTTGGTTTCTGCATCCAATGTAGTTTTGCTGTCCACATAGGCCCCACTTGAAGCTCATTTTTTATTCATCTGCACATGACACGGAACCTGCTGGCCCAGCTCATGGGTGCCAAGTGTCACTTCCACTCCGGTGCTTCGTAAAACGTGAAATTTTGACTATCTTGGAATTCAATGAAATTCGACGTGATAGCTAGATTTGGTGAGACGATTCTAACGGTGAAGTCCGTTTTGTCATCCGAGATCTAGAAAAATTTCGGATTTTGACCAAAATCACCATTTTTCCCTTTTTCTGAAAATTAGGATTTTCTTGGGGGTTTCATCACGTCGAGCCTGACCCGCATCAATTACATATTGGGAGGCGGCCGGCGATCAATATCGATCAGTCGGAGGAAAAGCGGCGACCGCAGTTCGAGCCATAGTAGAAACACCATCGATTTTTGAATAACAACAAAGTATCTGATAGATTGATGGCCCCATATCCTTTCACTCCCATTAACTTGGAGTCAGAGTTGTCACCTTTCCACGATGCACTTGTCCTTACTTTATGCATTAATCATTTTGATGTACCACGGGAGTGCTCGTTGGCCCGTGCGCCTGTCGACTTATTGCTCGCCATTTAGACGGATGCAAGTGTCAAACGATAAACTTAGTTAAATTTGGCGAATCTTACTCCGGAGTTTAATGGGGTAACCCGCGCTGCCGTGGGTGATATAACTCTCCCTGTTAGGGCGGGCCCAGTTACTCAACAAGTTATATTTTCAGTGGTCAAAGACTTAGGGCCATACAATGCTATCGTTGGTCGGACCTGGCTGCACACTATGAAAGCAGTGTCCTCAACCTATCATCAAACGATTAGTTACCTGACCAATTTTAGATAGATTGACCTCGACGGCCAGGTTAGTAGCTCCGTCTGTGTTGTCAAATGAGGCGAGAGAAAGGCGAAAGCTCAGCAATCACGGCCCACTTGAATCCTGATCCCGAATAGCAATCACGGTTATTTTGCACAGGCGAGATAGGAAGACAGGGAACAATTAGTTATGGATCCCCTTGAGCCAATATTCCTGGGCGGGCCAGAAAACTCACTTATGTTAGCTCTCTCACATCTGAAGAAGAAAAGGAGCAGTTACGACAGGTATTGCTTGATAATATTGTCGTATTTTCCTGGACCCACTCGGACATGATTAGCGTGACCCAGCGCATGCTTCCGTAAACTAAATGTCGCCGGTCACGGATCGACCGAGTAGTAAAACATTTCTACTCGAATAGCCATCGAGATCATTAATTTGAAGTGGAATGACCTTACGGCCTCGAGTTCATATCGGGAAGTTAGATACCCCGAATGGTGGCTAATGTGGTGGTGGTACGAATTAGTAAATGGAGTATCGTGGTATCTTGATCCTCGATGGCGCTTGCCCCAAGGCGACTGTGTTGCCGGCATCTATTGGTGTGGCCTTGCGTCCATCAGGGCATGGGATGTTGTCATTTCTAGACGCCTTCTCGGGTTACCATCATATCCCTATGTACCCGCCCGACGCGGAGAAAACGACCTTTATCACCCCACACGAACTCTTATGTTATAATGTAATGTCGTTTAGGCTAAAGAATGTTGGAGCTACGTATCAGAGGCTAGTGACCAAAATGTTCAACCATTTGTTAGAGTAAAACCGTAAGGAGAACATATATTGATGACATGTTGGTAAAATCCAGTAGGCAGGATCCGTTACGCACTTGCAAGAAGCTTTAAGTCTCCTCGGGGCTGGCATGAAACTGGCACTGAAGTGTGCCTTCGGGGTCAGTGCCGGCCGGTTTTTAGGCTTCATGGTAACACAAAGAGGAATAGAAGCAAACCCTGCACAGCTTAAGGCTATCCTAGACTCACCGGCTCCCAGTTCAAGAAAAGGGGTACAACAGCTAACCGACCGGTGAGCCGCCCTAGGGCGGTTCATTTCCCAGTTCACTGACCATCTAAAACCATTCTTTGCCACCCTTAGGGGGGTTAACCTGGCTGGATGGAATGAAGAATGTGATCAAGCCTTGGTAGCAATCAAACACTATTTGGCGAAACCCCTTATACTCGCTAGCCCCGAAGCCGGGGAGACACTCTTCATGTATTTAGTAGTTTCATATGTCGCAGTAAGTGCCACCTTGTTCAAAGATTGTGAGGATAGAAGCCAAAGACCAGTGTTCTTCGTTGTAAAGATCCTTAAGTAGACGAAATCGGATACACCCACCTTGAATAGGTCGCTGGCTCAGTATGGAATCCAACCGCTATGCTGGCTTGCCGATTTAATGGTAGTCATGACCAGGCCTTCCCTTGAAACATACACAAGCGACATTCGGAATGACCCGGTGGGCAATCGAACTAAGTGAATATGGTATCTCGTATAAGCCAAGGTTAGCTAAGAAGGGGCAGGTTCTGGCCGACTTCCTAGCGAAAATCCCCCAACCAGAAACAAGCTCTGCCAGTTCAAATTGGTGGATTCTAAGTGTAGATGGGGCATCTCGGCAATCAAGGGCTGGCCTTGGCCTATAATTACAGTCCCCAGTTGAGGACAAGATTGAGCAAGCTATCCGGTTAGGATTTAGCGCCTCTAACAATGAATCAGAATATGAAGCCTTCCTGGCTGGTATTGAGTTAGCAACTGCATTATCAGTCGACAAGCTTTTAATTTAGAGTGATTCCTAGTTAGTGGTGGGGCAGGTGAATGCAGAATGAGATCAAGATCCCGAATGGCGAGAGTATGTGTGGCTGCGGATTATGACGCTGGTTGGTTTCAACATGGAAGCTCGAACATGTTTCCAGGGACTCTAATGAAAAAGCTAACGCCCTAGACGCTGTAGTCCCATCTCTTCCTATAACAGAGACAATATTCCTGCCTATATATTACTAGTCGGATTCCTCGATAGCCATTATCCGAGTAAACCAGGAGGGTGAAACCTCCCCTTCCAGGATGGACCCCATTGTAGACCCTCAATTTTGCCCCTCAACACTTGCATTTATCCTATGGGTGTCACACTCACCCATCGTTCTCATATAACACCATTAGGGCCCTTTTAGGTTTAGTCTGTCTCTGAGCCTCGGGTGGGCTTGTATGTGGTCCGTTGAGTGCGTATGTAGTTCACTTTAGAGTGTCATCATGGATTATTTTTTTAGTTATTGGCATCGTGCTATAGGAAGCAAGTGGGGCCCCCTCGAGGTTTTAGCTCAATCAAAGTTTATTAGAGTATGTCAAATTCGGAGCACTTGAGCTTGTTTCGATCATATCTCCCTTATCCGAACTTTGGTGTTCATTGTTTGTTTTGTTGAATTCATATTTGCCAAGGAGGTTTTGTTAAAATTTCATAATTTTTGTCAACCGTTTGACTAATCGGTTTGACTGGTTCATCAGGGTAATACGTATATGACCTTTGTTTTTTTGGGTGATTTTGGTGAGCACTCCTCCTTGTTTCGATCATATCTCCCTCATCAGGACTTGGAATGGTGCACCGTTTTTTGTTAGTCTCCTTATTCTTTAGAAACATTATATCAAAAGTTTCATAATTTTCCTCAACCGGATGGGTAGTTGTGGTAGTTCAAGCTAGTTAGTGGGTAGCTTGTGTGGGTATTTGTTTTTTGTGATTTTGGAGCCCAAATCATTATATGGAGTCGGGCCATAAGCTCAAGCTCGACCATAGGCAGTATTATTAGGTCCATTTGGGCCTTGGATTAAATTACATGCAGCCCTTTGTGAATCCGTGTGGATACTTGGTGGTGAAGCAAGCCCGAAATCTTAAGATTCGGCTTGCATGGGAAGCTCAGGAGAGGAGTTAATGGGAAGGCATTAGAGGCCCGGTGGGGCCCTTTCCAAAGCTTACGAGAGGTGGAAAACACCAGGCGGAGGTTCAGATCTTTGAGGTGAGAATCAGTATAAAGGGAGAAAGATCAAAGTGGAAGGGGGATCTTGGAAGGGACATTTTTAGGGCTCAAACGCACGTTTGCTTATCTCTGACTTGGATGCCCAGCTTGGTTTCTTTTCTGCGCTTTGTGGAAGAGAGGTAAGATATATACCTGGCTCCACTATATTCTTTAATAGACATTCTGATCAAATTTGAGTTTCTCCTCAACCATTTTAGTAGTTTTCACGCTTTCGTACGTGAAAGTCGGTTCTTGATTTACGCTGGGCAGTTTGGGTAGTTTGGTTTATTTTGGTTGGTTCTCCCACTCATCCGGTGAGAATCAATCACCGTTATTGATAGATTCCTGACTCTTTTAGGAAGTTTCTGACAAATTTTGAGAGCCTCTCAATGGTATGGACTGGTTGGGAAACCAGATTAGTCGGTTCATTAGGTTAGGTTTGCAGGAATGGCAGTTTGGGGAGTTTGGTTTGTTTTGGTTGGTTCTCACTCATCCGAGCTGAGAATCAATCACCGCTTATCTTGTTAGATTCCTGACTCTTTTAGGGAGTTTGTGACAAATTTTGAGAGCCTCTCTCAATGGTATGGACTGGTTGGGAAACCAGATTAGTCGGTTCATTAGGTTAGGTTTGCAGGAATGGCAGTTTGGGGAGTTTGGTTTGTTTTGGTTGGTTCTCACTCATCCGAGCTGAGAATCAATCATCGTTTATCTTGTTAGATTCCTGACTCTTTTAGGAAGTTTGTGACAAATTTTGAGAGCCTCTCTCAATGGTATGGACTGGTTGGGAAACCAGATCAGTCGGTTCATTTAGGTTAGGTTTGCAGGAACGGCAGTTCGGGTAGTTTGCTTTGTTTTGGTTGGTTCTCACTCATCCGAGCTGAGAATTGATCACCGTTTATTTTGTTAGATTCCTGACTCTTTTAGGAAGTTTCTGAAAAATTTTGAGATCCTCTCTCAATGGTATGGACTGGTTGGGAAACCAGATTAGTCGGTTCATTAGGTTAGGTTTGCAGGAATGGCAGTTTAGGGTTTGGTTGTTTTGGTTGGTTCTCACTCATCCGAGCTGAGAATCAATCACCGCTTATCTTGTTAGATTCCTGACTCTTTTAGGGAGTTTTTGACAAATTTTGAGAGCCTCTCTCAATGTTATGGACTGGTTGGGAAACCAGATTAGTCGGTTCATTAGGTTAGGTTTGCAGGAATGGCAGTTTGGGGAGTTTGGGTTGTTTTGGTTGGTTCTCACTCATCCGAGCTGAGAATCAATCATCGTTTATCTTGTTAGATTCCTGACTCTTTTAGGAAGTTTGTGACAAATTTTGAGAGCCTCTCTCAATGGTATGGACTGGTTGGGAAACCAGATCGGTCATTCATTGAGTTAGGTTTGCGGGAGCGCGGTTCAGGGTAGTTTGCTTTGTTTTGGTTGGTTTCTCCTCATCCTAGCTGAGAATCGATCACCGTTGTTTTTAGATTCCTGACTATTTTTAGGAGGGTTCTTAAAAATTTTGAGAGCCTCATAGTAGGATGGGCGGTTGGGAAACGGATGGAGTTGGTTTATACTTGTGGTTTGTTTTTGTTTTTGAATCCTTGAGGGAAGGTTATGAAAAATTTTTAGAGCCTCTCTCAGCCGCTGAGCGGTTGGGAAGCCAGTTAGTAGGTTCAATTCGATTCATTTGAAAGCAGTATTTCGGGTCTTTAGCGTTTGTGTCGAGTTCTCAGTCATTCGAGTTGGTTTTATACTTGGTTTTGTTTTATTTGGATTTATTACTCCTTGAGGAAGGGTCGACAAATTTTGAAACCTCTCAGCCGAAATGCAGGCCCGGTTGAGAACCAAGATGCTGATTCATTGAATTCAATTTCTTTGGAATGGTAGTTTGGAGTAGTTTAGCCGTTTGTATTTGGTTCTTGGTCATTGGTCGGAATTGTACTCAGTTTATCTTTTGGTCGACTTTCTAAGGAAGGTTACGAAGGATTTTGAAATCTTTCTCAACCATGCGAATTTGGTTGTGAAGCGAACCGGCCGGTTCATTGGGTTAGGTTTTCCGGAACAGCAGTTTAGGTACTCTGCTTTGTTTGTATTGGTTTTTGGTCATTCGGAGTTGGAATTGCACTTTCCGTCTGGCTATTAGATTCGATTAACGCGAAGGATGTTTTGACAAAGTTTCAGAATTTTTTCTCAATCGTTTGGATTCGCTGAAAACCGATTCAGCCCAGGTTTATTAAGACAGCTCATGGGGCGACCCGTATTTTAGCATGTTTCAATCCAGAGATCTATCATCGGCGTGCTCTTAGTTACCCAGAGCACATGCAAGAAGTGCCTTTAGGGTCTGAGTTCGACTTTAGTTTAAAACAAAGTGAGGTAGTGGGCAATGTGGGATTAGTATGTATGGTTTAGTTTGTGGGATTTTAAAGGGGAATGTCTTTAAGTAAAGCAAACCACTTACCTCGCTTAGACTGCTTCCTTTCTTTTGGTATAGGATCAATATTTGGTTTTAAATGCATGATGTATGATGTATTATTTGCCTATCTATTCACATTATACATGGCTAGGGACCTCGAATTTACATGCTTAGTCGTTGGTATTTGTATTCATATGCATTACATGGTGTTTGGATTCGACATTTGTGATGCATTTGAGCTTTTTTCTGACCTCTTATGTGGCGGCTTGGCTGGACCACGGGTATGTGCTTTAATGTTGGGTAATGAATTTCACATGGATGCTTTGTGTTTGGGTGTGAAGCATGCTTTGCTGTTGTTGCTAACCTTTGATGTGGCGTGGCCGGGGGGACCACAGTGCAGCCATTTGCCCTTTGGTTGAGTGTTTTAAAGCATGCTAGATACAAATTAGGTTGGTCCTGATCTAAGTTGTATGTTTAGCCCTAAGAGTGTCGATCTGTGACCCATATGCTCCCTACATGCCCGATTCACTAGTAGAGACCGAGTTCAGGGCCTAGAGGGTGCTACCTCATATGAGGTACCTTCTAGATAGATAATCGACCAGAACCCCGAAAATCTAGTTTCGCGAGACCGCTTTTCCATACTAGAGTCATTGGGGTTTTTTGTTCTTACTTGGTTTCCCTTTATAAAATAACAAAAAGTAAGTGGCGACTCGAAGAAAAAGCGTCCTCCTCGAGGACGGTTTTCTAAAATTCGAAAATCAATCCCACATTTTTTTCCTTCCATTTAAGCGAGTCGCCTTAGAGCGTGGATCGGTAATGGTCCACAAATTGGCGACTCTGCTGGGGATCGAACCCAAAATCTCCGGTTTCATAGGATCAAAAACCCAGACAGGTTGTGTATATTGGAGCACATGGTTCATTGTGAGATAGACTCTTAGGCTACCTGAATGGCCCAGTGATCACTTACTAGGTTGGTATTTGGCATACACTTATGGTTTGTTTGTGCTTATGCATTTCACATGTTGGATTAAACATGCTTGCCCATAATTTGATTTGGTACCTAGCTATATGTTTTAAGTTGGCATAAATGGTTAGTTGTATTCTGTATACTATGTGATAAACTTGCTCTTTGCGCATGGCCCGATTGCTACATGACTACCCTCACTCTTGCATGATTGTTTGATTTGTGTGTGTTTGTGGGGCACGTGTGTATCCCCTTACTTCTGAATCACTAGTCTTGGTCGATTATTCCTCATTGATTTCTTATGTTGTTTGGGAGTCATTCCCAACTGTTTGCCTTCGGCCAAGCTAGGGGTTTGGAATAGGGTCTAGCATAAGGGCTATATCGATGTACGGGAGCACTATGGAATGTGGATGTCAGAGCAATGAAGACACCATATGGCCTGTATTTAGATTTCATGGATACTTGCGTGGCCGGTTGTAATCCATGATTGTTGATTGATTATTGATTAGGATCTCAGGTTGTGTATCCTTGTGGGTACAGTCATATAGCCTTTTAGGACTTGCCTCTTCTCTTTGTTAGCTTCTGAGCCATCTTACCCCTAAGGTATTACCATGTCAGAATCTTGCTCCTTCATGTGGAGCCATTTATCAAATTAGATCAACATCGCGTAGCCATTTCGTTTCCTTAGAGAGGATTTCATTATGGGATTGCATCTTTGGATTGATTTCGGATTGATATAGTCCGCGGCGACACCTCTTTTACTTCTTCCCGGGATTATTGATTAGGCGACACAGGTTCCAGAGCTTAGTTAGGATTCGGAGGTAGACTGTTAGAGATTGATCCACGGTCCAGTTCGACAGACATCGAATCCTTAGAGATATGGACTCCCGATCTGTGTGTCCCGACCGGCTAATTTGAGATTCACAGATACCATGGCATCTCTCCGGGATGCTATATTGGGAGATATTTGGGACGGAAAGTTGATGGGCATCGGGCCCGACCCCATTTACCAATTCGGGAGCACCCCGCATGACTCTCCCCGCCTCGCACTACACTATCATCGGACCCGTGGTAGGGACTTCTGGAGTTCCCTCCACCGCCCAGCCGTATCAGTTGTATGCAGACGGAGACTATACGATTCCACCTCCACCGCCACCAACGGATTGTCGGCCATGGTTGGAGCTTGTTCTACATGGTCGGTGGGACCATGCCACACATTGTTAGTGACCCCGGCCGCGATTAGCCAGTGACACTCGGGCCGTATCGATGGATTGACGGAGGATCAGGTCTCACGCATGTTCGATGGAGTTATAGGTTGGGGCCGGATATGATGACCTTCCGGTGCAGCCTTGCCCGAGTTGAGTTCCGCATCGCGGGACCGTTCAGGAGGTACCTTGCCGGGATAGAGGTGCCCCGTATTCACTTGCGGGTTATACCGCCTTATTTGTTATGCGCGGGCATAGATTGGATAAGTCACAGATGATTATGCTTTTTCTCGTCATTTGAGTGGTGCCGCTCGGCGTTGGTTCGTCGAGTTTGTGGGCGGTATTCTTTTAATACTTGTAGTGGGCGTATCTAGGAGGAGTTGAGGCCCTGGGGCGGCCCAGATGGAGTCGGTTACTTCATTTATCTCCCAGATGGAGGAGAAGATAACCTGAATTATAGATAGACCCTCGGGGAGCGCGATCGGATCGGCATGATTATGCGCGATCTTCAACCTAGCTTTGCTAGGCATCTCATGGGCTTCCACGAGAACCCGGACTTTGGATCATTGGTTTCCAGGCCCTGTAGCGTGGGGAGGGCATATCTAGAGGATTAGCAGGCGAGACTCTTCCCCTTTAGACTCAAAGGGGAAGAAGCCAGGGTCGGGACCCAGACCATTAGATGTTGGTGCCATTGGCATGACAAGACACAGGTCCCCGTCCCGCCCTCCGTTTCGAGGAGGGACGGTTTTCGAACCTCCTTGCGGATGATAGGGCGGGGTCGGTCACGGACCCGGCTTCTCCGCTTCGGTTGGGCCTACTTTCCTACATCGGCCACCCACGGCCCGGTATATGCTACGGGCACCTCGGGAGGCCACTTATGCAGTGCCATCGGCGTATAGAGCACCACCTCCAGGAGCCGGCTGGGCAATTTACACAACTGGGATGCCAACGATCGAGCATTTCAAAGATTGGTTGAAGGGGTTTGATTATTCCACTGCAGGACCGCCCTCTGACTACCCGCTGGATTCGGAGCCGGATCTTATTTGTGCTTATCATGAGGCGGGTCATGATACGAACCGATTGTCTTTATAGCGGAAGCACGCTATTCGAGACTTGATTGATCAAGGTTTGGTTGGAAGATTTAGGACGTCACGCCATGACTACGGACCCATTTACCCTCGCTGACACTAGAATTTGTACCTCCGCGGGTGTGTTGATTAAATCATGGAGATGAAAGAATCATTATGATGGGATGGGATGGAGAAATCCCTCATTGTGAGTTTATGTGACTGAGTTTAGTCATATACACCAGTGTGATCCTCAGTCCATTTAAGATTGACTCGGATGATGTTCCGACGGTGTGTCTCAGCCGTGCTTGCGGCATGTTCCTCAGCCACCTTTCATTGTTTCGGGTATGGGCGATACATAGAGATGTTCAGATTGTTACAAGGAGTGGAAGAGTAGCTCAGCCTCCACCTGTTGATTGACCTTTTGCTGGCATTGATGCTAGAGATGAGATTCAGAGGGAAGATGATGAAATTTTACGCCAGCTGCGCACCTTTTTCGGGCCGTATTTCCATTTTGGAGCTTATTGGCCTCATCCGACACACATAGAATGCGTTGATCGGGGCTCTTAGTCGGATTAGGTTGACAACTACTACCGCCCCAGGAATGATCCACTTTCTAGCAGTGGATAGGGCTACATGCATAACATTTTTCGGTAATGATTTACCACACGAGGGATTAAGCGTGTTCGTCCCTTATTCGTGATGTTGCTTGTTCGGTCGAGAAGAGATTGCCATCCCGATCTTAATACGGACAATGACTCTCCTTTGTTGTCCAGCCCCAGTTCTGCCATTGCTAGGATTTCACCATCCTATTTTGGGCCCATCCACGCGGTCGTAGCTTATGATGGGACTCGGAGGGCGATTTTTGGGTACACTCGGCACACATGTCATGATTGGTCCGGTCCTTATACTCCATACTCTTTCGGGTTTTGAGGGGATCAATCCTTTGGCTCCTACTTCTTGGTCGCCCTTGGATTCATGAGGCGGGTGTTATACCATCTTCCCTTCATCAGAAGGTGCGCATTATCACGATACATTCGGTAGAATGTTGTATTTCCTCGAACGATTTTTCTGAGGATCAGCCACGATGAGGATGACCTATATTTGACCGGGTTTACATTCGATGAAGTTCAGGTTGTGCTAGAGGATGGCCGCGGGACATGGTACCCATGTCATTCGACGGTCTGATGGCACTTTGGTGCTTAGCATGATGAGAGGCATGTCTTATATGCGGTTTTGGGATTGGGTTGCGCGTGGCGTAGTGCCGAGTTTACTATTACAGTTGATCATGACATATCTTATGGGTTGGGTTACATCCCAACGGCGGATGATGCGTGACACATGGCACGACTGCGTAGAGAGAGAGTGAGAGCTCGCATGTCTGGCGTTCCATTCGATTATCCCCTTCGCCCATACACTTTTCAGTTGGTTGACTATTTTGCAGAGGATCGAATCGCACATACGGAGAATTTGACCATGTTCAAAAATGGCTGAGATTCGGGGCATTCGGCATGCCACTAGGACAGATTTGTTTGGTCGGATGCAGAGCCTCAGGTGTTCAGCGGTTGCACCCGTCACTTAGGATAAAGCCGGTGTTTTTCCATGTGCTTTCCTGAGGAGATCACGACTGTAGATCTACGTGGTTTGGGGATGGCCCGATGGAGTGACTCTTCCTGATACCTACATGGGCCAGAGATGGACGCCGATCAAGCCCACTAAACCGTTTCTATGATCCTGACCGTAGGTACATTCGCTCTTGACATGTTTGGAGTTTCTATGATTGATTCGATCTTTGTGACACTTTATGGCGCTTGCAGGCGCGATGGACATGATCGGCAGTCGCGCCACGGATGTTCCCACCGGGGCCGGTCGCCTTTGATGTGTTTGAATTTCTAATGGCGAGTTTGATGATGATGGGCTTGTTGCTACGATGTGCTCGCGATCTTATTTACGTTGAGGACGTCCGACTCTGTGGACCCGCCTCTTTCTTTTGACATGTCGGGTTTGTCACGCACATTGACATTGATGGTAATAATGACGCCCAGTATTTTCGGTATTAAGCTTGTGTCACGGCATTTTCCTTTGATTTACCCGCTGACTCCATGACCATAAATGATGTTAATGATATGGGAACCACGGATGACGCTAAGTGGTCAGTCGAATCTAATTATGATACGAGAGGGCGGAAAGTTACACTGTTTACGATAGCCTGAGTGGATAGTTTTGTTACTAATTGACCCAGGAGAGATTAGGATTGGCTCTTCCTTATCTCCCGGGTAGAGTCAAGATTGATTGACATGCTCGGGGTCCATGCTTGGATGTATTTGCATGGTCGTATGAGGACGTGCGGGCCTTGACCCAGTATAGTTGGCATCTTGCTTTTGCCACATCTTTAGGCCGGTTAAAGCGAGAAATTGAGGAGGCTACACCCTCGATAAAGTGCACGTTAAGGAAGGGGGTGAAGCAACCGTGTTGGCTTAACTGTCACGATCAGTTGAGTATCTGAGGTGGTGTTTGGCTAATGTTGTCCCTTTGTTCCAAAAGGATGGCAAAGTTAGAGTTTGTGTTGACTTTTCGAGATTTGAATAAAGGTATCTAAAGATGATTTCCCTCCACATTGATATGTTGGTTAATGATGCTACTTGAGGGCACCACATGTTGTCTAACTTCATGGATGGGTTTTCTGGGTATAATCAGATTTTGATGGCTTCAGAGGATGTGGAGAAGACTTCCTTCATCACCGAATGGGGTACTTATTGCTACCGGGTTATGCCATTTGGGTTGAAAAATGCAGGGGCCACCTGTCGGAGGCACTACTACTGCGTGGATGACATGATAGTGAAATCCCAGAAGCCCCGAGGCGGATCCTTGTGACCTTACGAGATTCTTTTGAGAGGATCGGATGATTGATTGAGATTGAATCCCAGAAATTACACCTTTGGGGGTAACTTAAAGGAAGTGCTAAGGTCACATTGTTAGTGTGCGCGGTATAGAGGTTGATCCAGAAAAGACCAAGGCCATACTTGACATGCCCGACTCAGGGTGAGAAAGATCATAGGCTTTTTAGGCGGGGCTTTACAATACATGATCGTTTCATTGCTAGACCGCGGACATATGCGAGCCTATCTTTCGTCTTCTGAGGAAGAACCAGCCTACGGTTTGGAATGATGATTGCCAGTGTGCTTTTGAGAAGATTAAGGAGTGTTTACTTTCTCCCCCAGTTTTAGTGCCTACCACACCGGGGCGGCCCCTACTTCTATATTTGTCAGTTTCGGATATAGCTTTGGGATGCATGTTAGCTCAGCTCGATGATTCAGGAAAGGAGCGAGCCATTTATTATCTAAGTAAGAGGATCTTTGGAATGCGAGTCACGAATACCTTATGATTGAGCGCCTCTGTTTAGCGTTGGTTTGGGCCACCAGAAGACTTAGGCACTATGTGAGTATTCCATACTTTTGGTCTCCACGATTGGATCCAGTTGGGTATTTGTTTGATAGGCTGTTGTTCCTAGCAGGTAGACTCCTTAGATGATTTGGTTACATTTGTGAGGAGTTTGATGGCCGATTATGTGACACAAAAAATCGATAAAGGGAAGCATTATTTGCGAATCATTGGCTTCTTTCCGAGTATCCGATATTCGTCGATTGGCGATGATTTCCGCATTAAAAGCGAATTTGTTTCAATGACGGCATTATAGGATGGCAATTGTGCCGATGGTGCCGCCAATCGGTCGGGGTTTGGTATTGGTATCTTATTGATATCACCACAGGGTGATCACATTCCCGGATCAGTTAAATTGAAACTATTTTTGATCA
Organism: Tetrastigma voinierianum; assembly: GCA_016808115.1. NCBI lineage: Eukaryota > Viridiplantae > Streptophyta > Magnoliopsida > Vitales > Vitaceae > Tetrastigma > Tetrastigma voinierianum. Next base: position 798,029 of record JAEQBH010000518.1, read on the forward strand.
TCATCGGTTGTGAATAATATAGTTAGTACTGAGGCTTGCATTCTGAATAGAAGCTACTTGGCTGGATCTTGGCATTAGGCAGTTGGAGATCCATGGGATTCAATTTAAATTTTCTCTGACGGACCAGGTATCTGGAGGACTCGAGATGAGAAGCTGAAGCCCTACCATGCTTACTTAGACCTAAGTTTGCGGTTGATGAGTTAAGATATATCACGTACACTTTAGGGCGAGAATCGATTCTTGATGCATTAGCCACCTTAGCTTACGTAGTTTATGAGATTCTGCTTAGGGAGTGACTATCACGACCATTGATGATTGAGACAGGTTCGCACCCGCTTCTTTGTTGTTTGATTGGAATTGAGAATCGGGATGAGCTACCATGGTATCATGATATTTATCGGTTTACGTCATGTGGCGTTTACCTGAAGCGACCACACCCAGGGATGGGAGGCATTGAGACGATTGGCCACGGTTGTTATTTGTGGGGATGCTGGCTATAGGTGCGGAGTGGCTGTTATTATTATGTACGGACCACGTATCTGCTTGAATCGAGTAGAAGGTTCATGCAGGAGTCTGTGGCCCACACATAGGAGGCCACATGCTAGCGTGGATCATGAGGGTAGTTTTACTTTTGGTTGACTATGGAGCCAGTTGTTGCCGGGTTAGTACGGAGATGTCTCGAGTGTCAAATGCACGGAGACTTGATACCGCGTGCCACCTTCGAGTTGCATGCACTTACATCCCTTGGCTAGTTTTTCGGTATGGGAGTATTGATATTATTGGGAAGATCTCACCCGAGTCTTCTAGTGGACATGAGTACATCTGAGTGGCTATTGATTATTTCACTAAGTGGGTGGAAGCTACTTCTTATCTTTGGATTAATGACGGCGAGTAGCCAAATTCATCGAATCGCACATTATCCCCATCGATATGGATCCCTCGTGAGTTTATCTCGGATAGGAGCGCATTTCGAATGAAGTGGACACAACGGTCGGGGAAATATGGTATTAGGCATCATCGATCATCTGCATATAGGCCACAGACTAATGGGGCAGTTGAGGCCGCCAATAAGAATATCAAGAGGATATTGAGAAAGATGGTTGAGACTTCCAGGGATTGGTCAGAGAAGCTCCCTTTTGCGTTATGGGCTTATCGTACATCTTTTCGTACTTCTACTGGGGCTACACCTTATTCTTTGGTATATGGCATGGAGGCAGTGCTGCCTGTTGAAATTGAGATAGGATCCTTAAGAGTAGCATTAGTGTAAGGGCCCGCCAGCCCGCTCAGGCAGGGTGGTCCAGCCCCCCTGAGCTATCCCCACAGCTCGGGGTTTCTTTTACCTTACTCAGTGGGCTCGAACCTGAGACCATGAGCTTAGATACCCATTCGAGAGTAGTTTCCACTACCAGCGAGCATCGGTTGGTAGTGAGAACACCGAGTGGTATGCTTCGTGGTCCCCGAGGTCGGCTCGAGGCACACTGTGGCTAGAGGGGCTCTTTATGGTGGACACCCCGACCCTGGGTCGGGTGAGGGCCAGGCGTGAACTGTGATGATAGGCGCCTTTTTGTGGGGCCTTACCCCTGGCCCGCTCCAGAGCGAGGTGGTCCAGCCTCTGAGTTATCCCCACAGCTCCCGCGGGGTTTCTTTCGCCTGGTGGGCTCGAGACGCACAGGACCATGAGCTTAGATGCCATTCGAGGTAGTTCCGGTACCAGTGAGCTCTTAGCCCGGTTGGTGTCCGGGAACGCCGAGTCTGCTCATCGGGGTTGAGCCCGCGGCCCTGTGGCAGAGAATGGCTGGCTCAGGTGGGATCACCTTCGTCGGAGTGACTACGATAAACATCGGATATGCGGGGCGGGTGGGTTCGGTCCGGGTGCTGATGGGCCTGAGCCTTTTGGATGAGAGGAGATTGAGGGGCGGATCATGTTCGGGCTGTCGGAGAAAATGGCCGTGCATTTGGAAAAGGTCGAACTGGAAGTTTGAAAAGCGACCTAGTCTTGAGGTCTCAGAGGATTGATCAGCGACCACAGGGTAAGTTTAGACCCAGTGGGCGGGCCTTATGTCATCAGTCGACTCGAGAGAACCTTTGGTTGGCCAGGACTTGGGCGGAATCGGTTCCATGAGAGCCGATCGATGTGGATGGTGAAGAGGTTTGCGCTTGAGATCATGGTTAGAGGATGGGTGGCCATCACTTTGAGTAACCATATTCCCTATTACACACCCATACATTGATATATCCTATTACTAGCCCTTTGAGCCTCACGCGGTTTATTATGGCCTATTTTTCATTCGACCTTGCCTTTTCGACTGGGTTGGGGGCGGCTACCTGTCATGCTATTTATTGACATTTGGATATGTAGGCATTATGAGCATTGTGACATTCTTTGTTTGTCTTTCTCGCATGTTGCTTGTTTCTTTTCCTTCTCCATTTTGCATCTTCATACCATATATCTTTGGAGTCTAGTTTCTATCATCTCTATTTGTTTCACTTTTATCTCCTTTTGTATGATGATGACATGCTCTCATCCAGAGCTTCTGATCGGGTTTGTCACCCACAACCATTCGCCTATAGGTTTTGATCCCAGGGTTCTTAGGTTGGGGACCATTTGGGCTTAGAGGTTTGAGGTTCTTTCGGTTGGATTGTGTTAGTATGGCATTCGACCTACTTTGAAGGTTTGACGCAAAAAAAAAAAAAAAAAAACAAAAAACAAAACAAAACAAAACAAAACAAAACAAAACAAAAAAAAAAAAAAAAAAATTGTGTTTTGTTTGATATTAGATTGCTCATTTAGGTTTGAGAGAGATTTATTATTCCTCACGAGGGTTAATTAGAAAGCATTGCTCGATCTTTCTCCATGGATTGGGCACCCTGTTGGGTATGAGTTTGGTTTCTTCACACTGGGTTTCTGGATCATTACACCGCATCACCCTCCCATCTTATAGTGACTTGCTTTGACTTGGCGTTCTTGGGACGGAGTTGTTCGTCGTTGTCACACATTACTTACATTGTATCGACTTGTTTCTTCCTTTTTCTTTATCCATTCATCGATTTCTTATCACTTCCAGTCTTCTTCTACTCTTATTGATCATCGTCTCACTTCTTAAGCGTGTCCTTTAGTGCCTTCACTTTGTCATTCGGATGTTGGTTGAGTCACCTTGCTCACACCAGGAATCCTTTGATATTTGACATTGCGCGTACAAGGGTTTGGCGATATTTAATGGTGTTGACTGTTTATCATGTCATTCACCTTTTCTTTGGCCTACATTACGGTCCAGAAATTCGTAAGACCGCCTGAGACCGTGAGATCTCGTGTTTGCTTGAGAAGCATTTTATATTCAGACAGGGTTCTATCGATTAGTACGGGATCTTCGGCGGAGTCTGTTCTTAGGAATGTCGAGGGTCACATATTGCTTCAGTACAGTTTGCTTGCCTCGGGTCCATGATCGGATATACATGATATAAGTCGGGACTATGGATAGCCCATTAGCTTAATGCTTTGACACATTCACACTGGGGCATATCTCCATCTTTTCGTGTTGGCTTCGGCTCTTACCCATGTACACTGGCAGCCCATTTCTCCTAGAGATGTTTTGGCATCAAAGTTTGAGTGTGCTCCACATACAGCTGGGTTTCTTCATACGTAGGTGCCCCAAAGAGCCCGGCCCCAAGTGGGTGTTTCATATTCGTCAATGAGGTGCTGCTTGAGGCGCGCACCCATATATTGTCTTGTTCGGCTTGTTGGGCGATTGGTTCTTGAAATTTATTTCGAGTTTTTCATCAAGGCACTTGCATATCAGATGTGCACCTTTGGGGCATACCCATATTAGTTTATGGAATGAAATGGATGATTTTTCACGGGCGCAGGTAATTGTGATGTTTTCAGCTCTCTGACTTTGATCGCATGTGCAGTTATGAAATTTTGACATGGCGTTGATACCCGAGACTGAGGCATAACCCCTTTCTTCCACCCTTGGTCACATTTGTGAGATTGTCCTACAGAGGTGTACCTCCTTCTTTCCATCTTGTTAGTGGTGTTTGTGTTTTTCTCGCTTGTCATTTTATTTGCACTTTCTGACGTCACACTGGGGCATACCCTTTTTGTCATCAAGGTAAGTATCTCAACGGTTACATCCTAAGTTTCCCCATTATGCTCTAGGTTTCGTTTTAGGTCATCCCCATTCAGTTTAGTTAAATGCGAGCCTTAGTTTTGGCATCCCTCATTTAGGTACTCGCCGGATCCACCTTTAGATCTCCCGGTTTTACCTTCTCATTTTCATCGAGATTTCTACCTTTAAAATTTTCGCCGGGATCCTACCTTTTTCCGGTACTCACCAGTTTACCTTCTCCGATACTTGGATCATACCTTTTCGGGTACTCACGGTTTGCCTTCTCAGATGCCTCGGATCACACTTCGGGGCCTTTTCGCTGGATCCCACCTTTACGGTACTCGCTGGATCCCACATTTAATTACTGTGGATCCCGCATTTGCAGCACTAAGCGGATCCTACATTGGTTCTCGCCCGGATCCACATTTCCGGTACTCGCTCGGATCCTGCCTTTTACGGTACTCGCCGGATTTTACGCTTCTCGATACTTGCTCGGATCACCTTTCCAGGCTCACCGGATGTTACGCTTCCAGTGCTCGCCCGGATCCACATTTACGGTGTCGCCCCGGATCCCACATTTTAAATTTTCGCGGATCCACATTTCCGGTGCTCGCTGGATCCTACCTTTTCAGGTACTACGCGGATGTTACCTTCCGTGCTCGTCGGATCCCACGACTGCGGTACTCGTCGGATCCACATTCCCGGTGATGCTCGCGGATCCACATTTCTAGTACTCGCCCGGATCCCCATTTCGGTACTCGCTCGGATCCTACCTTTCCGGTACTCACCGAATTTTACGCTTAGGTACTATCCGGATCCTACCTTTCGGCATCGCCCCGGTTTCATTATCTTTTAAGTATTGTGCGGGATCCTCATCTTCCACGAGGGCATTGTGCCTAGTTTTATTTAAGTCCTTCAATGGGTGACTGTTAAGTTAGTTTTACGTACTAAGAAAGGAATAGGTATTTGAGTCGTCTTGGTTCTTAACAGAATTCATTTCACTCTTTGCATCTAAACATATCGCACCCACGATTCACTTGTTCATTCACTCTATTGAAGAGGGGCATATTTGTAGACCCTCAATTTTGCCCCTCAACACTTGCATTTATCCTATGATTATCACCTCTGCCCATCGTTCTCATATAACACCATTAGGGCCCTTTTAGGTTTAGTGCGTCTGCAGGCCTCGGGTGGGCTTGTGTGGTCAGTTGAGTGCGTATGTAGTTCACTTTAAGAGTGTCATCATGGATTATTTTTAGTTATTGGCATCGTGCTAGGAAGCAGAGTGGGGCCCCCTCGAGGTTTTAGCTCGATCAAAGTTTGATAGGTATGTCAAATTCGGAGCGGCAGGCTTGTTTTGATCATATCTCCCTTATCAAACTCAAATTGTTCATTTGTTTGTTTTGTTGAATTCCTTATTTGCCAAGGAGGTTTTTGTTAAAATTTCATAATTTTTGTCAACCGTTTGACTAATCGGTTTGTGACCCCGGTTCATCGAGCGTCATTATCTGACCACTTTGTTTTTGGGTGATTTTGGTGAGCACTCCTCCTTGTTTCGATCATATCTCCCTCATCGGACTTGGAATGGTGCATAGTTTTTTTGTTGGTCCTCCTTATTCTTCAGGAAACGGTAATATCCAAAAGTTTCACTAAATTTTTCCTCAACCGGATGGGCGTTCAATGTTTGATTAAATGGGTTAATGAACTAAACATGTAGAATGACTGTTTTTTGTGATTTGGACCCGATGTATGCTGGTGGGCACAACAAACTGGACAGTAAATGTTAATAAAGGTCCAATTTTAGGCCTTGGATTAAGTTACATACAGCCCACCATGAATCCATGTGGATACTTGGTGGTGAAGCAAGGCTGAAATCTTAATAGATTCGGCTTGCATGGGAATGCGGGAAGGTTAATGGGAATTTGTTTCCGAGAATGATTGGGGCCCTTTCCCAAAGCTTGAGGTGGAAAAACACCAGGTAGGTTCAGATGCTGAGGTGAGAATCCCGGTATAAAAGGGAGAAAGATCAAAGTGGAAGGGATCTTGGAAGGACACAGGGCTCAAGCGCACGTTCTTGATTCGGCTTGGATGCTTAGCTTGGTTTCTTTTCTGCGCTTTGTGGAAGAGGTAAGATATATACCCTGGCTCCACTATGTTCTTTAATAGACATTCTGATCAAATTTGAGGTTTCTCTGGCCATTTGAGCCGGTTTTTCACGCTCGTACGTGAGAAAGCCGATTCAGCCAATTTCTCTTCGGAGGCAGTTTGGGTAGTTTGGTTTTATTTTGGTTGGTTCTCACTCATCTAAAGGCTGAGAATCAATCACCGTTTATTTTTAGATTCCTGACTCCTTTAGGAAGTTTCTGACAAATTTTGAGAGCCTCTCTCAATGGTATGGACTGGTTGGGAAACCAGATTAGTCGGTTCATTTGGTTAGGTTTGCAGGAATGGCAGTTTGGGGAGTTTGGATTGTTTTGGTTGGTTCTCACTCATCCGAGCTGAGAATAAATCTACCCGCTCATCTTGTTAGATTCTGACTCTTTTAGGGGTTGTGACAAATTTTGAGAGCCTCTCTCAATGGTATGGACTGGTTGGGAAACCAGATTAGTCAGTTCATTAGAGTTAGGTTTGCAGGAATGGCAGTTTGGGATTTGGTTTGTTTTGGTTGGTTCTCACTCATCCGAGCTGAGAATCAATCATAGTTTATCTTGTTAGATTCCTGAAACTCTTTTAGGAAGTTTGACAAATTTTGAAGCCTCTCTCAATGGTATGGACTGGTTGGGAAACCAGATCAATTAAGTTCATTTAAGGTTAGGTTTGCAGGAACGGCAGTTCGGGTAGTTTGCTTTGTTTTGGTTGGTTCTCACTCATCCGAGCTGAGAATCAATCACCGTTTATTTTTTTAGATTCCTGACTCTTTTAGGACTTTTTTGAAAAATTTTGAGAGCCTCTCTCAATGGTATGGACTGGTTGGGAAACCAGATTAGTCGGTTCATTAGGTTAGGTTTGCAGGAATGGCAGTTTGGGGAGTTTGGTTTGTTTTGGTTGGTTCTCACTCATCCGAGCTGAGAATCAATCACCGCTTATCTTGTTAGATTCCTGACTCTTTTAGGGAGTTTTTGAAAATTTTTGAGAGCCTCTCTCAATGGTATGGACTGGTTGGGAAACCCAGGTGGTCGATTCATTAATTTGGTTTGCAGGAATGGCAGTTTAGGAGTTTGGTTTTGTTTTGGTTGGTTTCTCACTCATCCGAGCTGAGAATCAATCATCGTTTATCTTGTTAGATTCCTGACTCTTTTAGGAAATTTTTTGACAAATTTTGAGAATTTCTCTCAATGGTATGGACTGGTTGGGAACCAGATCCAGTCGATTCATTTAGGTTAGGTTTGCGGGGAGCCGGCAGTTCGGGTAGTTTGCTTTGTTTTGGTTGGTTCTCACTCATCCTAGCTGAGAATCGATCACCGTTTGTTTTTTTAGATTCCTGACTATTTTAGGAGGGTTCTGAAAAATTTTGAGAGCCTCTCACAACCGGCTGAACTGGTTGGGAAACCAGATTAGTTTGTTCACTGAATTCAGTTAGCAAGCATTAGTTGGTCTTTAGCAGCGTTTGTGTCGGTTCTCGGTCATTCGAGGTTGGTTTTTCTACTTGGTTTTGTTTTTTTGTTTTATGAATCCTTGAGGAAGGTTATGAAAAATTTTAGAGCCTCTCTCTCCAACCGGCTGAACTGGTTGCAGGAAACCAAGATTAGCCGATTCGGCTGAATTCGGTTCGCTGAAACAGTATTTCGGGTCTTTGGGCGCCGTTTGTGTCAGTTCTCAGTCATTCGGAGTTGGTTTTCTACATGATTTGTTTTGTTGGATTTATTACTCCTTGAGGAAGGTCTGACAAATTTTTAGAGCTCTCAACCCGTCTGAACCAGTTTGAGAACTAGATTAGCCAGTTCATTGAAGATTCAGTTTGCTGGAATAGTAGTTTTGGTAATTTGCTCGTTTGTGTTGGTTCTTGGTCATTCGGTCGGGTGTACTCCGTTTATCTTTTGAATTCCTGACTTTCTAAGGAAGGTTCTGAAAGTTTTGGAATCTTTTTCTCAACCATCTGGACTGGTTGGAAACCGGGCTCAACGATTCATTGGGTTCGGTTTTCAGACGCGGTTTAAGGTACTTTGCTTTGTTTGTATTGGTTTTGGTCATTCGAGGGTTGGGTGCACTCAGTCTATTTTCAAATAGATTCCCGAGGTACGCGAAGGATGTTTTGACAAAGTTTCAGAATTTTTCTCAATCGTTTAAGTTTGTTGAAAACCGATTCAACCGGTTGTCTGAGGAGCGACTCATGGGCAGCCCCATATTTTAGCATGTTTCAATCCAGAATCTATCATGGCGTGCTCTTAGTTGCAGGAAACACAGTAGGCTGCCTTTGGGGTCGAGTTCGAAACTGGTTGAACAAAGTGAGGTAGTGGGCAATGGGATTGGTATGTATGGTTTAGTTTATTGGGATTTTAAAGGGAATGTCTTAAAGTAAGCAAACCACTTACCTCACCTTCGGCTGCTTCCTTTCTTTTGGTATAGGATCCGATATTTGGTTTAAATGCATGATGTATGATGTATTATTTGCCCTATCTGAAACCTGCTATACATGGCTAGGGACCTCGAATTTTATGCTTGGTCGTTGGTATTTGTATTCATATGCGTACATAGTGTTGGATTCGACATTTGTGGTGAATTTGAGCTTTTCTTGACCTCTTATGTAGCGCTTGAAGTGTAGGGACCTGATTCTATGTGCTTTAATGTTGGGTAATGAATTTCACATGGATGCTTTGTGTTTGGGTGTCAAGCATGCTTGCTATGTTTGTTTGCTAACCTTGATGTAGCGCGTGGCGGGGACCCGCAGTGCGCGCCATTTGCCGCACGGTTGAGGTGTTTTTAAGCATCTTTAGATCTGATTAAGGTTGGTATGATCTAAGTTGTATGTTTAACTGAAGTATGCGATCTGTGGCCCATATGCTCCTCATACCCAATTCACTAGTAGAGACGACCGAGTTAGAGACCTAGAGAGAGTGCTACCTCATATGAAGTACCTTCGATAGATGTCCGACCCCAGAACCGAAATCTGGTTTGTAGACAGCTTTCCATCTTTGGAGTCATTGGGGTTTTTGTTCCTTACTTGGTTTTCCCTTTATAAAATAACAACAAAAGTAAAGTGGCTGACTCCAAGAAAAACATCCTCCTCGAGGGCCCGGATTTTCTAAAATTAGAAATCAATCCACATTTTTTCCTTCCATTTAAAGCCGAGTCTTGTAGGCCGTGGATACGTGTTCACCCATTGCCTAGTATATCAACACGGGAGAACTCCCTAACAAGAAGGACAATGCTCACAGGGTCTAAGTTCAATCTGCCAAGTTTTCCTTAATTGATAGGCAATTGTTTAAGTGATCCTTGAGCAGGCGTGCACAGAAATCTTAACTCACAAGACAAGGTCGGTATGTGTTAATTTGGTGCTGAGGGGATATGTGGCAATCATCGGTAGCGAGAATCCTAGCGCCTGAGGCCCATACTTAAGGGTATTATTAGCCCGACTATGATCTGATGTGACCGATTCACGTATGCAAATGTAATGTTATCGTGACTATGCTCTGATCTTGAATCGCCGCTCAAGATCTAAGGTCTATCTCAAGCTCGTGGCCCTTTGTTCAATGGGGCATTGACATAGTAAGGCCAATCCCTACCTCTCCGGCTCATAAAAAGTTGTTGCTAGTAGCCACGGATTACTTTAGCAAATGGATAGAGGCCGAGGCTTTCGCATCAACCAAAGAAAAAGAGGTCACTCAGTTCATCTGGAAAAACATCGTTTTCCGGTTCGGTATTCCCCAAACAATCATATCAAACAATGGACCCAATTTGATAGCCGGGTCTATAGAAACTTATGTCAGGAATTGAAAATAAAGAACTTATACTCCACCCCCCAGTATCCGCAAAGTAACGGCTAAGCAAAGGCCTCTAACAAAACCTTATTGACGGCCTTAAATAAGCGATTAGACGGTAAGAAAATAGTAGATAGACTTCAGGGTCCTTTAGGCTCCGCAGGCGACGTAGAAAGACAGCCGTTATATCCCCTTTAAGCACCTGTAGGTTGAAGCTATAATCCCTACGGAAATCGGTATGCCTAAGCTCCGGACGGATATGCCCGAACAGTTGAATACGGAATTTATAGTAAAGGAACTAGACACAAAAGATGAAGCTAACGCATGAAAGCAGTGGCGTACGGGCAGCATCCTACCCAGCCAGTAAATTTGGAAAAATTGCTCTATGCGCGTAAAACCCCAAGTATTTCAACCAGAAAACCTGGTCTTAAGGAAAGTCTTCGAAAAATACGCCAGATCCGATGCGGGGAAAGTTTCGAGCCCAATGGGAAGAACCTATATTATAACCGCGAGTGGTAAATCGAGTTCCTTATGCTTTAAGACGAAGCTAGGCAAACACACATTGCCACAGAATGTGAAATGCTATTCACCTCAGGTCTTATCAATAAAAGATGATTTATTTTCTAAAGCGAACCTTCATCTCAAAATCTAATTTAAAGATGCAGGTGGCGCTATTGCCACTATACGGCCCGACATGGATTAATTCCAGACAATGCGGGTGGTATTTATTGCCACTATCGGCCCAGCCACGGCTAATGCCATTAAGCGAAAAAGTCAGGGTGGCCTGTTACTTTATCCGTTGACATAGCTAATGCCCGATTGGCTAGAAAAAAAAGTCGGTCGTATTGCCTATCTAGCCTAGTATGGCTAATGCCCAGTGTTAGATACATAAAAGTGCGACATTTATATAGGGTTTTAAGCCCCCCCAACTCATGTTTTGCTCTCATTTTGTGTAGAATAGGTGCTTTTGACCGTTCTAGCATTTTTATGCGTGTGCATGTTTTTCGAGTTTTGTTCACATTTTCGTAGCGGTTTGGTTCTAGAGAGCAAATGTAGATCATCGTTGTCGATTATAACCGCTGTCGAGAGGCCCCGGGTAGTGCTGATGAAGAGGAAGCGATTGCGGAGCGTGAATGCCGTACCAAATATATTGAAATAGGGTACCCATTCCTAAATATAGTGGTGCCCAGTACCCGAGAATTTGTGGAGTACCGGTGCACTTTTGATCTTGGTACCACACTTCTTGATGTAGGTACCAACATCACGATCTGCGGGACTTGAGCAGAATTTCAATCTTGGTGCAAGGGCATGCTCGTCTTTCGACCACCACTTCGAGATCACTAATGAGGATTGTATTTAAGCCCACTAGAGGGTAGAGTTAGGGGGGGATCGGATTCTAGGGTTTGGTCTTGAACTTTTGGGGTGTTTTCTCATAATTTTCTAGGGTTCATAGAGTAGAGTACTTAGTTTTCTTATGATTTTGAGTTTTTAATCACTTGTAATCTTTCGAGTTGGGTTTCCTATAACTTGGTATTCTTTAAGAGATTTTGTGTTTTTGATATCCCAACCTTGCAATTAAAGTGTTATTTCTCAAGTCACATTTACGATTAGTGTTCTAGTAATCATGAATCGACTCTCAATTTTAATGGAGTTCTAAACCTCTATGATAGGGTTCTAACGGTGGAACCTTACCATTGAGTACTTGATCTCAATCCCACTCTTTTTGTGCTTCAATGAGATTGTACGATACTAAACACTTGCGAAAACTCTTATAAAACCTTAGTTTGGCATCTTCTTGACAACGTGTGAATAAGAGACTCTCGGTACATGTTGTGCCCGTCGCAAATGCAGGACTAAAGAGTCAGCGAATCGTTTGAACAAGTGTTTGTTATCGCTCAATTGTTCTTTGTCTTATAAAATCTTTTAATGTTATATTTTCCGTAGAAGACCATTCATCAATGGCTCCTAGATGAGATTGTAAGTAAGAGGTGGGTGTTACCTAGTCGGTGGTGAGCGGAAACCTAAGGTTCCTATCATTCGCCCTTCTTGCAGATTTTACTTTAATTGCACATTCATTGGATAGCAATCCACAGGATCCTGAAACCACTCCTGTGAAAATGACACATGAATCCCACAATAATTATAATCTTGACAACATTAGTTCCTATGCTTAGGAATAATTTCAGCTACGAAATAGGCCAGAGGCATTTTTTGGGCGCCATTCTTGGGGAGTGGCGAGCACTCTGGATCCGAGAGAGGGCTAGTGGTAATTTGCAATTGCATTGCAAAATCCATTACATTCTCTACTTTTCTTTTAATTCTTTCATAGATAATATAAGTGGATACACATGCGGATTTGAGGTAAGATTGGTGCATGTCGTTTGGGCTCACGTGGCGAGCAACGCCCGACTTAAGAATTTATACCTCGAGGACATTTTGAGTCCACGGTAAGATGGTTGTTCAGAGAACCCCGAGACCTTAGATGGAACACCTCGGGAATCGACAAAAGCTCCTCTTCGTCAAATGCCCAAGGGTTACCTGGTGACCCACAAAGACCCCATGAACCTCCACGACAAGGAGATGGTGATGCACCGTCGGCAATCCTGGAAACAGGAGGGGGAAATGTTAATTTTCACCACAATCAATATCGAGCTCTCCCTGCCCCTTTACCTAATGTGGAAAGAACCCTTCGAGAGATTTTGCAACCTCAAAGAACCACAACAAACTCATGTATTCGCCTACCTAAAGAGGCTAACCAATTCCTTATGAAGTCGGAGATGATTCGTCTTCTCCACGTAGTATCGAGGGTGGGTCACGAGCCTCTTTCGTTCATGAGGGATTTTGAGGATGTTGCAGTAACTCTGTCTACAGGATCGCCTCTCCATATAATTTGTATGGTTTTATTCCCATTCTCTCTGAAGAAGAAAGCCAAAATATGGTTTCACTCTCTTGCCCTCAATTCAATTTTTACTTGGGAAGACATGCGAAATGAATTTCTGAATAAATTCTTCCCTCCAGCATGTACTAATGCACTCATGCGAGCAATCCAAAACTTTTACAGCCGGATTGAACCTTTTGTTGTTGTATGGGAAAGATATAAGGACCTCCTCCACGCTCTCCTCATCATGGTTTTGGATGTTGGACAAATTTGTGCATATTTTTCACCAAAGTTGTCCTTGAATAATAAGCAATACATCGGAAATGATGTGTGAGAATTCTATGAGAAAAGTGCTAGGGAGCCGTGCAATTTTGATACAATGGCAGAAAATGCCTCGAACTTGGGAGACTAACACTTCCTAGATCTTGCAAAAAAGTGCATAGTACACCCATAGGGGAGAATACATTTATAAGAATGATGACTGAGCGAAAATGGCCAGCCCAACTAAGAAGTTAGAGGCCATAGAATTGAAAAAGGTGAATGACATAACTGTTGTACCCCAGGTACCTTCGGTGCCTATGGGATCTAGAGTGGAGGAGCCATGCATCATTTGCGATGACCCCACTCACTCAACTAATAGGCGCCTAATCTTCCTCAAGTCGAGGGAACAATCCAAATAGAAGCTGGCTTGATGTTCTTAGTACCAAAGGAAGCCCTTGATTCTCCATACTCTGAAACTTATAATCGAGTGGGGTAAGCACCGAATTTTAGTTGGAGGAATGAGAGGCCCACTATTTTCCAACCTTCAAGGCCAAAACTTCCAAAACCAAGGCTTTTCAAATCAAGCCCCTCAGTTCAAATCAAGGTCCTGAGTTTCTGAACTTCCCAACGAGGTTTGCACCCTATTTCTCGAGAATCTAAACCCACAGCCTTACCAACCACCACATAAGAGAAGTTTGGAGGACATTGTGACACAGTTTGTCCAGGCTCAACAATCCACCAACTGCGAGATTTGACAGCCTTGAATGATGTGAGATCCCAAATCCTCTTGACCTCTTCTATGGGAAATTTTCAACAAGAAAAGGAAACTCCCTTCTCGAGCTATCAGAAACCCACCCAAGGTTAGAATGAGTGTTGGAGTCTTAGGTCAAGCGTGTCACCTTTGAACATTGCAAGATTTGTCACCCGCACTCTTGAGAAGTGGAAAAATAATTGACAAAACCATTCAACCCAAGGAAACAATAAAAGATGTGCAGAATGAACCACTAAGGGATGATGAGGTGTACGAAAGCCTCGTGTTCACAGGGGCGAGATATTGTTGATATTGAGACGAGAAAAAAACAAGGCCTCCCATGTCCCTCTTGCTCCATCACAGATTGAATACACAAAGAGCAACAATTATATCGAGATTTAGTACCTTCGGGGTCATGCTTTGCTCACATTTTGTATAGAATAGGTACCTTTGATTGTTTTCGTGTTTGGACATACGAGGTTTTTCGGGTTTCATGCATAATTGTTACAGGGTTCGTGTCAAGCGAGATATGGATCATTAAGGATGATGTATGTGTGTGTAGTGAAGTCTTGGGAAGTGCAAAGTGTTGGGGATCAAGTGCGGGGCGGTGAATGCTAGATGCACCAGTGCCGATGCAGATACCCCAAATGAGGGAAATCCACTTGATGACGAGAGTGGTAGAGTGCCGCTCCTAGCAGTACCAATTACCCGGCAGAAAAGCACAGTAGCAGTTAGATGCCGGGTACCACGCTCTTAGAGTGCGGTACCAATATGTAATATTTGCGGGAATTGAAGCGGGATTACGGTCCTAATGCAAGGAGTACGTTCGTCTTTGAGCCATCAACTCGAGATCCTGATGAAAAGGGTATAAAAGCGAAGGAAAGGTGGAGAAAAGGGCTTTTGATTTCTAGGGGTTTTGTTTTCATCAAGAGAGTTTTCTCATAGTTTTTGCTAGGTTTTATAGAGTAGGGTTGAAGACTTCACTTTTCTGCAAATTCTGAATTTCAAGTTCATGTAATCTTTCAGTTAGATCGCACAACTCAACTTTCTCTTTCAGTATTGTGTGTTTTTTATTCTTTGATTTTGCAATTGAAGCGTGATTTTCTCAAGTTTCCTTTATGAATAGTTTCTCATCAAATATGATTTGCTTTATAATTTCAATGAAGTTCTAAACTCTTATGATGGGGTTCTGACGGTGGAAACTCACCTTGATCAAGGTAATGACCCTTAATTCATCTTTTATACCTCAACGGGATTGTATGATTTAAGCACTTATAGAAAAATCTTATAAAACCTTAGTTGGGCATCTTCTTGACAACGTGTGAACGAGAGATTCTCGGTACACGTTGTGCTTGATTACAAATGCAAGCTAAGAGTCTGAGTAAATTGTTTGAACAAGTGTTTAACATCACTCGTCGATTTTCATTCCTAAAAAGGCATTTAAATGTAAATCTTCCATCGAAGACCATTCATCGATAGTTTCTAGATGAGATCGTGAAGAAGAGAGTGGGAACTGCTTGATCGATAGTGAGTGGAAACCTAAGAACCCCTATCCAATAAATCTTCTTGTTTTAAAATAGTCAATTTAATCAATTACTCAATCAACCAACCACAACCCCATAATTTACTTTTAAACATACAATTTTGGAGAACAACCCTTAAGGATCACCTAGAATACCACTCCCTATGGAGATGACCTGTGGACTTCCGCAATATTACAATGCTTGACAATCTTAGTTCCTACGCTTGGGAATAATTTCGGCATACAAAATAGACGAAGAATTTTTGGCGCCGTTGTCGAGGAGTGGCGAGCAATCTAGTTGATTTGAAGAAAGCTAGAGGTAAATTGCAATTGCATTGCAAATCCGGTACGTTTTCTACTTTTCTTTTTAATTTGTTTTTGTGAGGAATCTAAGTAGGTGTCTGCTTGGAAGGAGTAGGATTAGTGCATGTCGGTTTGGGCTATAGCGAGCAACGCCGATTTGTAAGAATTGTACCTCGAAAATTACGAAAGAATCCATATTAAAGTCAATTGTTTCAAGAGATCCACCACCGAATGGACCATCCAGGAGTCGACAACCTCTTTTTTAATCCAAAGCGCTCAAGGGATACACCGGTAACCCTTGAGGACTCCATGAACCTCCACAACATGGACGGTGTTTTCCACTCGGCAACACCGGTAATAGGAGGAAATGTTAACTTTCATTTGTCTTAATCAATCATCAGCTCCCCTGCTCCCTTTACTATGTGGAAAGAACTCTCCGAGAGATTTTGCAACCTCAAAGAACCACAACAAACTCATGTATTCGCCTACCTGAAGAGGCTAATTGATTCGTTTCAAATTCAGGTAGGTGTTCGGAATCAAAAAAATTTATAACCTAGGATTCCTACTGCGTGCAGCAAAGCTCACGCTGCGATATAGTGGCTCTAGGTTCGAACAGGGGATGGGTTTTCTTCATGAAAGAGGGATTCTGATTGCATTGAAAATGGTGTTTTCTCCTTGGATTTGAAGGGTGTGTAGAAAAGCAGTGTGTGAATGGTTGCAAGCTAAAATAACTGAAGTAAAAATTAAAAGAGAAATCCTTGAAGTCTCGGGCCACTGAGTTTGGTGTTCTTGGTTAACCAACATGTCTTCGGGTCTATATCCTTGCATTTGGGAGCATGACATATAGTCACTTCCCGAATCGAATCTTCTTTTAGATTTAAAACCTAAACCCTAATAGCTTACCTTGTTGAGAGATAGCATTTTATTAGGCAAAAATGTCCCTAGCAGTGAAAACACATCTCAAAAACCCTACCCCACGATAACTAATAGGAGACAACTAAGCTGAGCACTCAATGGATCTAATAGAAAGTATCCAGTGAACCCGAAAGCTTGCCAAATACACATTAAAGGGAGCATGCTTAAGAGATTTTAACCCCAGTGAAATGCAGGGGCACAAATGCCCTAAAATGCAAACATGAAAAACATGAGACATGCAGGTAAACCTAAAAACAACACCCAGTGGCTTCCCCTTCAAGGATCAGGGGAGATTAGCCAAGCATCCCTTGATTTGTCATCATCAAGGGGTGTTTGGCAGCGAAAATGAAAGAAGTGAAGGGAAGAAGAAAATCACCAACGAGCGGGAAGAGCTTGGGTAAAGCAACTAGTGTTGAATGCTTTGATGTCTTTCTTACAAGTATGGTTGAGTTTATATAGACTCAGTAAAGAGGAAATTACAAAATTGTGCAAAAGAATCAAAATTACATAAGGGCAAACTTGTATTAAACCACCGGATCAAAAAGCAGTCATAAGAGGTGAGTCACAGGTGAGAGGTGTGGCAACATGCGAAAATTTCGCAGGGTGCGAAATTTGCAAGTTGCCAAATTTTGCAACCCCCAAAATTTCGCTTGATTGCTCCTTCAATCTTCAATAAATTTGCTCCGAAATTCCTTTGAGTTAATCATGAGTCTTCGAATTCAACTCCAAACTCGATGTGTTCAGAATCAAATTGAGGAATTGTGAGACATTACTTTGCAAAACTACTCAAATAGCTACAAAATGTAATCGATAGAAAAAGCGGACCTAATATTACAACAATTGGGTTATTGAAGTTGATTAATTAGTACGAAAAGTATAAAACTACATGATAAACAGGCTTCGATATTGCACTATTTGGGTACTAATCACTAATCAATTCCTCATGAGATCGATGATGTCTTCACGCATGAGGGACCGATTAGGGAACTACTCATTCATGAGGAGCTTTGAGGATGCTCACCAATGCATTCCTACGGGATCACCCTCTCCACATAATACGCCTTAGTTCACATTCCCTTTTGCTCTAAAGGGAAAAGGCCAAAATCTGGTTTCATTAAACACCCAATTCAATCTTTACATGGAGGACATCATGGAATGAATTCCTTAACAAATTCTTCCCTCCATACGTGCAATGCTCTGTCAGGCAATCCAAAATTTTACGAAAAACCGGAATTGAACCTTTTCTTTGTAGTATAGGGAAAGATCTGAGGACCTCCTCTATACTATCCCTCGTCATGGTTTGGATGTGGGACAAATGCAGTGCGTATTTTCATCCAAGGAGCTATCCTTGAATAATAAACAATATCAAGATGATGTAGTGTGGAGAGTTTATGAGAAGAATGCGAGGAGGCAATTCGATTCTTTGACACCCTAGCGAGAAAATGCTCGAACATAGGAGACTAATACCTCGTAGATCTTTGCTAAGGTGCACGAAATACACCTCTGGGGAGGACTCCATCATTTAAGAGAAAATGATGTTTGCAAACAATAGCTAATTTAATGAGGAAGTTAGAAGCTATAGAGTTGAAAAAGGTAAATGAGGTAACTAGTGTGCCTCAAGTACCCTCTGTACCTACGGGACCTAGAGTGGAGGAGCCATGCATCATTTGCGATGACCCCACCCACTCATTTAATGCCTTGAGCCTTCCTCAAGTTAGGGAGTAATCCAAATAGAGCAAGCTAATGCCCTTAACTACCAAAGGAAACCTTTCGATTCTCCATGCTCAAGCGTATAATCTAAGGTGGGGGTAAGCTCGAATTTTAGTTGGAGAAATGAAGGAGACGAACAACTTGCCAAACAACGAGGCCTCGATTTTCAAAGCCCGAGGTTTCCAAATCCGGCCCCTCTCAAGGTCCTCAAGGATTTCCCCCGCGGAACCCTAATCAAGGTTTCCATTCACAAATCATGTAATCCAAAACCCACAAATTCCTTATCAACCTCCACATAAGAGAAGTTTGAGGATATTGCATACACTCGTCTGCACTAAACAATCCACAAACATCGACTCGAATCATTTTGAATGATGTGAGATCCCAAATCACTAAGCTAACCTCCTATATGGGAAATTTTCAACAAGAAAAAGGAAACTCCTTCTCAAACCAATTCCACAAAAATCCCAAGGTCAAAATAGCTGTTGGAATACAGGTCCAAGTGAGGCATTCGAACATTTCAAGGCCGCCACCACTCTTCAAGGGTAAGGTAATTGACAAAACTATTCAACCCAAGGAACCAATACAAGAGTTACAAAGTGAACTAGTTGGAGATGACGAGGTGTCGGATGTTTCTCATGTTCCCAGGGACAGACATTATTGATGGTGAGCCAGAACAAGACAAGGCTTCCCATATCCCTCCAGCTCCATACCCTCATAGGTTGAGAGCCCCAAAGAAAGTGAACAACCACTCTGAAATTTATGAGTTGTTCAAACAGGTGAAATTGAACATTCCTTTACTAGATGCCATTAAGCAGATTCCGTCATATGCCAAGTTTATAAAAGATTTGTGCACTGTAAAAAGAAAAGGTGTCAACAAGGAGGCATTTATGACTGAGCAATCCACCTCATTGATTCGAAACAATTTACCCCCAAAATACAAAGACCCAGGAAGCCCTACTATTTCCATAGTGGTGGAATTCAAAGCCAGACATGCTCTAGTGGGATTTAAAGTGGCGTTAAACTTGTCGCCTTACCCGCATATGCTCCACCTAGGGCGGAGAATTAGAGCCAACCAATATCACCCTCCAATTAGCTGACCGTAGTGTGAAGATTCCTAGAGGGATAGTGAAAGACGTATTGGTGCAAGTGGACAAGTTCTATTTCCCTATGGACTTTGTCAGGTTTTGACACTCAACCCGGTGAACCAAGGAACTCAATCTCTAAACATTCTGCATCATTCGCTACCGCTAATGCCACTATACCCTGAGAGGAGGCCTAATGACACTCATCATTTGGTAACATAATTGTTAATTTGAATATCTTAATGCCTGGCGGGAATTCGAGACGAGGAAGATGTTTTGTGGAGGTAAACATGGTTGATTCTCGTGGTGTGAAATACTTAGATAATGTTTCATATAATGACCTCTATTGCCTTGTCTAGGGGTAAACCCAAGTCGGGTCGAGGAAAGGACCACTTCGAGTCGGAGTCTTATACTCCATAATCAACACAATGAGGTATTGAAGGAATGGGTGGCACCGAAATTCAACCATCACACACCAAGGACAGATTACTCTTCTCGAAGAGAGACTCACTCTAAGCTGAAGTCGAAACCTTTACCATCACACCTCAAATATGCATTCTTAGGTGTAGAAGAAACTTTTCCGGTAATCATATCTTCATCCTTAGAGTTAGACCAAGAAAATAAACTTTTGGAGATATTAAGAACCCACAGAACTGCCCTAGGATGGACAATTGCAGATATTAAGGGAATTAGCCCCTTGATCTGAGACTCATTGCACTACTCTGTTAGGATGTTAAATCCTCTGCATGAACCACAAAGACGATCGAACCTAATAATGGAAAAGAAGTGGTCAAGAAAGAAGTTCTAAAACTCTGGACTTAGGTGCTATTTATCACCCTATCAAGCAGTATAGCAAGTGGTCAGCCCCCAACTCGTAGTCCCTATGGTAGCAAATGAAAATAATGAGCTAATTTCTCACTGTCACCTCCGTTGGAGGGTGTGCATAGATTATAGGAAGCATCGCGGTACTAGAAAGATCACTTCCTTTACCGCTTGTCATCAAATGTCGGGAGAGAGTCGGCAGTGGCATGAATTTTATCGTTTTCTCGATGGGTATTCGTATAATCAAATTGAGATAGCTTTTAGAAGATCAAGAGAAAACCACATTCACTGTCTCGCATCTTTTCCTTTAGGAAAATGCCCTTTGATTATGTAATGCACCAGGAACCTTCCAACGGTGCATGATGGGGATTTTTAGTGATATGATAGAAATCATTTCTGGAAATTCTTCGCGGATGATTTCGCTGTGACTCATATGAGGGATGCTTAGAGAACCTATATAAGGGTTTCTTCGAGAGATGTCAAGAGTACAACCTCGTGTTAAATTGGGAAAAGTGTCACTTCATGGCATCGCGGGCTTCGTCTTAGGTCAGCATAGTATCGAAAAACGGAATCGAGGTGGATAAAGCCAAAGTCGAGTCGATCTCCAACTTACTTACTCCTAAGTGTTAGAGACATAAGGTCATTCTCAAATACGTCGGATTCTATAGAGATTCATATAAGATTTAAGCATATAGCTCGCCCCTTATGCAATTTGCTTGCCAAGGATGTCCTTTAACATGGTCACAGTTTGTGAGGTCAGCTCGATAAACTCAAAACTATGTTAGTGTCTCCCTTCCTATCATGCGATTCCTAATTGGAACCTTCCATTTGAGATCATGTGCGACGCTAGTAATTATGCTATAGGGGTCGTTTAGGACAAAGGAAGATAAAAAGGCTTTTGTGCCTACTATGCCAAGAAGACTCTAGATTCCGCTCAAGCAAATTACAGCAACCACTAAAAGATTTTTTAGTCGCTATCTTTGCCTTAGAAAGTTCAGTCATACATCAGTAGTGGTCTCCCAGAATCCATTTTCACATATCATAGCCAAGTACATGTTTCCCCAAATGTGATACTAAGCCCTGCTGACTAGGTGATCCTACTATGCCAAGAATTTAACCTGACTATTAAATATAAAAAGGAGCTCCAGAATGTGGTGAAGTAACCACTTATCTTGATTTAGTCTCCGTAATCCATTTCTGCCCGCTTACCCATAGGCTACGCTTTCCCGACGAGCTTCAAGCCTTATTCACCGTCTACGGTATGTGGACATTGTAAATTATCCGGTGATCGGTCAAAATTCCCACTCTCAGCTGGACTCTTCAACAAAAGAGGAAAATTTTTGTGACATTAAAAATATTATTTTGATGACCCATACTTGTTTAAATACCGTCCCGCACTAATTGATGAGAAGGTGTGTACCCAATGAAGATCAAATCGGGGTACCCACCTTGATGCCATCCGTGCTTCAGGAGGGCATTTCTCCAAGCAAGGAAAACAAACAGATAAAATTTTGCAAGTCGGTTTTTACTCAGCCCACGCTAAAGACTGCTTTAAATTTGCAAAAACTTGTGCTCTAAGTGTCACCACTGGGGAGGGGTCGTTAGCTGAACATGATGCCTTTTACCTCGATTTTAATCATCGAGACCTCGACCGGTTAGTATAGACTCTTGGCTGTGGCCTTTTCCTCCTTCATGGTACCTTTACATTTTACTGCTCTGGCTGACTATGCGTCGAAGTGGGTGGAGGCCATTCCAGAACGAGAACTAATACCCCACAAGGTTGTTTTGAAATTTATAAAAGAACACATTTTTCTCGCTCGAGTGCCTGCAATCATTAGTGACGGGTGGGCTCCATTTTTGTAATCGATCTTTGAGAATTTGTTGGTCGCAAGTATGGAGTCACCCACAAAGTTTCAACGGCATATCACCCACAAACCAATGGTCAAGCCGAATTAGCTAATAGGGAGATCAAACACATTTTGGAAAAAACGGTTGCCCCAAATCGCAAAGATTGGTCGCTTCGACTTCACTGGATGTTCTTTCGAGCCATCAGATCGCTTTCAAAACTATTCTTGGTATGTCTTCCTATAGGCTTGTTTATGAAAAGGCTTGTCATCTGCCGGTAGAAATGGAGCACAGGGCATAATGGGCTATTAAAACTCTTAACTTTAACTTGGATCAGTGTAAACAAATGATCGCTGCGTATGAACGAGCTTCGATGAATCGAGGCGTGAGTCATAAGAGAGCTCCTGATTACAAAGAGAGGCCTGCTGTTCAATGATAAAGACTCAATGGCGCCGGAAAACTTTGAACCTAACCAAAAGGTACCGGCCGTACGCTTCTCGGCCGCATGTTCCTGTGGAAACCCACTGGATTGGCCCGTTCGTTGTCATGTAGCTACCATAAGGGTGTGCTGAGATTGAAAAACTTAAAATGGAAATCCTTTAAAGTCACTACAACGCCTAAAGCCATTTCGAGCACTTTGACCTTCAGATAGTAGCTGAGGACCCGGTAGACCGCTTCTACCGTATACCTCGAGTAAATTCTATCCAACCTGTTGTATATAGTTTTTTCAGATTCGTTCTTTTATTTCATTTGCTTTTAAAAAAAAATTAAATACAATAACATAAATTTGAAATGAGCTTAACCCACCGCTCCGTTATTTCGTCACTTCCACTTCGTTGGGTACCCCAGTATCGTAATAAAATGTCTGTAGTAGGATGGGTATACAATCGTCGGACCCAATCATGCGCATGTTACATGCCCGGTATAGCAAAAATTTTTTCGATTTGGCGTCTTTGGGTATATAGCACACCGAATGTATGTAGCCGCATGACTTCTATACACACTCCACGCCATCTCAATGCATTTACACATTAACAAGCATGCACAAAATTTCTATGTTCTCATATTATCGCTGGACCTTATCACCCCACTCTGTTTCACTCCCTACACAAACCACGACTTTCCGCTTCAAACTCTGCCTTTGCCTCGCTTAAAGCCCACTATGCACATTATTTTGGCATTCCATGTTAACTACATGCATCATATTCTCCGAGAAATACCACGAGATAACTCTGAAAGTGGATTTAAGGCCATTATTTCGTGTTACATTTGTGAAATCATTTTGATGCATCTCTTACACCCATCTTGAGCCTGGAAAGGCTAATTCGATTCGAACCCTTAGGAAACCATGATCAAGAAATACAAGTGGATCCTATGGTAAGCTAAGGTGTCAAAAGAGGGAAGTGCAATTGTTAAATCTGTGAACACGCCACTCAAGGTGACATGAGCGTGAGAGAAACGACATGCAAAGGAAACTGGATGGAAGGTATCTCGAAAAGGATATATTTATATATTGGCACTACTGTTCCCAATTTACAAAAATATATATATATATATATATAAAAAAAATCGGGACAATGATACCAGATCAAGACTTACCGCACTTCACATTCACTTGTGCAAAGGGCAATGGTAATCAAGACTGTACGCACTTACCGGTACCTGATCAATGGAGGATTTAGGTAAATTGTGGTTTTTAACCCCTTTTTGCACCTCTTTTCATCTCTTATCACCACTTATTCGACAAACCCCACCCCCACTTCTCCTCTCCCTCACACGAGCAAACCCGAGATCATGTATTTATGCCAGTGTTTTCATCGTTCTGATTCGGATTCTTCCCAACGCCACTGTATTTTTGGTAAGAGGCCCTCCATTCTTGAAGCATATTTCTTTTTCGCAGATTTCAACAGTGTCACATAGATTTGGTCGGGTGGTCTCGATTGGTGGCTTTCGTCAGGTGGATTAGGCTTCAAATTAAGCAGGCGAGGAGGAAGTTTTGTCCGACCGCACCTACAGCCCGAGCATTTCCGAGATAAAGCATATCGGGATATTGTTTTATGTGTTTGGGTCGTATTTGTCAGATTTATTCTCATTATATCTATGGTAAGATCTAAGAACACCGAAAGGGTAGCGCCTAGCTCCTCTACGAGCTGGCCGCAAAAAGGAAATCCGACACCGCAGACGCAGCTGAAGGTGCGAAAGCGAAGAGAATCGTCTTCTGAGAGTGAGGAGGCATCGGAGAGCGATGATGAGGAGATCGGCCATGTTTCTTCCTGAGGCTTCTGATTCAATGTGAAAATGGGCCCAATCGACATGCTGTGGATTTCATTGCGAGCTGGTGCGAAGGTGGACACATTTTATTCTCCCATCCCATCGTGGCTATTTAGGAGCAGCACTTGCGCTTGTTTGTGCCTGGCACAGGTATCTACCGACCTTAGTTCGGGAATCTTACACAATTGAGAGAAAATCGTAACAGATAGATACCTGCTGTAGACCACCCGTGACGGGTAAATGAAGCAAAGATCACCCCGATCTCGATAGCTCACCATTGCAAGATGTCCGTCGCCCTGCCGCCCATGACCGACCTTACCCCGTTAGGGCCATTACTGATTTCGATGCCCAGTTGTTTGTTGATGCCATGTGCACCCATCCTGTTGCCATGAGAGGTTTTATACACAAGGAATTTGTTCCAGGGAAGCTTAAGCCTGAATTTGCGTTGATGAACAAAATTATTCATGATATGATCGGGCCGAAGGGTAACGAGAAATTGCCGAGCAAGGAAGAAACTCAGTTTTTATATGAGGTGATCACCGAGAAGCTTATTGACTATGCCTTGGTTATATGGTGCGTTATGAGGGACTTTATGCAAGCCCCAACTGAAAATAGGCATATCCCATTCCCATCTCTAGTGACAAATCTTGTGGAAGATGCGGGGATGAGGGGAGTGGTTAGGGAAAAGAGAATTCTTCCGAAGCTGGGGCCCATTACAAGCCAAACAGAGGCCAACAACCGAGCTGCATCTACGACCCCGGGCCTTCACATCCCTGTGTGGCTGGTCCCGGCCTTTTCGTCTTCACCAAGGGTCGGCGAGCACAACCCCTCCGAAAAGAATGGAGCGTCGGATTGCTGCGGTTTAAATGCATATTGGGGAAGGTA
This sequence comes from Tetrastigma voinierianum, assembly GCA_016808115.1. Lineage (NCBI taxonomy): Eukaryota > Viridiplantae > Streptophyta > Magnoliopsida > Vitales > Vitaceae > Tetrastigma > Tetrastigma voinierianum. The sequence goes on from JAEQBH010000518.1 coordinate 823,301, forward strand.
ATCAGCTCTTAACCATGCCTGTGCTCGAGTCATATTTAATGAGGAGAGAGTCCGTAATGGAGATGCCCTCCCGACTGGACAGTGGATTAGAGAGTTCTGATTAACAAAGGCCGATGAGGACGCATTTTCTTCGATTACTTACTGTGAGGACATCAAGTAGTAGCATAGTAGGCTAGATTAGGGTAGTGTTGGCAACTGGGTAGAGACCTCAGCCACGTCATGCCAACACCCATTTTGTTCATATTGCCCTATTTGTGTAGCCCATGGTCGTTACCTTAAAGACCTTTTTGATTTCAGTTGTGTTAGTTGTTCCTCTTGACTTTTATGCATAGTAGTTGCGTGGTAATGTTAAACTGTTGCCTCTATAATATCGTTCATTTCAGCTTTGCGCTTGCATGACAAATTTCTTTCTCAATTCCAGCTGGTCCTTATATGAATAGTTCTGCCTCATGATAGTTTGTCAAGTTATGTTCATCAAGCCGAGACTCGTGGTTTTAATTTGAAAGGCTAGACGGGGTGCATACTATGTCAAAGCTAGAAGTACTATGTTTAATTCTTGCCCTTTGAGAAACTTTTGCAAAGCTTAACGCACCTAGCGATTTTGTTAAATCAATCTTAGGTGTCACTAGCTTAAATCTCAAGTAGGGACTAGCAAGATGCAGTTTGGGGGTGTGTTGAATAAAGAGCAACAATTATCGAATTTAGTACCTTCGTGTCATACTTGCTCACATTTTGTATAAGGGCAAGAATAGGTACCTTTGATTGCTTTCGTGTATCTCGACTTGCAAGGTGTTTTTCGGGTTTCATGCATAATTGTTATAAGGGTTCGTCCGTAGCGGAATATGGATCATCGAGGATGATGGAAACCGCGTGGTAAAAGTCTGGGAAGTGCAAAGATGTCAGATCAAGGGGTGAGGTAGCGGGTACTTACTGCCAAACTGGTGTACCTGCATTCCCCAAAGCAGAATCAATAAAGGTTACGGTAATCGGTACCACTCTGCTAGGTACCGGTACCCCAAAATGTAAAGCACTGCAGAAATCGGTACTGGTATTCACTAACGGCACGGTGACTAATATGTAATATTTATGGAATTGAGCAGATTACTACTTAATGCAAGGGTACGTTCGTCCTTCGACCATCAACTCGAGATCACAATGGAAAAGGGTATAAAAGCCAAAGGAAAGGTGGAGAAAGGAGCTTTTGATTTCTAGGGTTTTGTTTTCATCAAAGGAGAGGTTTTTCTCATAGTTTTTGCTAGGTTTTATAGAGTAGGGTTGAAGACTCACTTCTTTCTCGTGAGATTCCGGATTTCACCTCATGTAATCTTCGCTTATATCGCACAACTCGCCTTTCTTTCAAAAGATTGTGTTTTTTATTCTTTAATTTTGCAATTAGCGTGATTTTCTCAAGTTTCTTTTATGAATAGTTTCTTTAATAAATATGATTTTGCTTTATAATTTCAATGAAGTTCTAAACTCTTAAGATGGAGTTCACTTGAAACTCCACTCCTTTGACCAAGGTAATGACCTCAATTCTCTTTATACCTCCTCAAATGTAGATTGTATGATTTAAGCACTATAGAAAAATCTTATAAAACCTTAGTTAAGATCTTCTTGACAACGGTGAACGAGAGAGAGATTCTCTACATCGCTTGTGCTTGATTACAAATGCAAGCTAAGAGTCTGAGTAAATTGTCAATAAGGTTTAACATCACTGATCGTTCTACTAAAAGAGCCTTTAATGTAAAATCTTCCATCGAAGACCATTCATCAATGGTTCCAGATGAGATCGTGAAGAAGAGGTAAACTATTTCATCAATAGTGAGTGGAAACTGGCGAACCCTATCAATCGTCTTCTTGTTTTAAAATAGCCAATTTAATCAAGCATCAATCAACCAACCACAACCCCATAATTTAATACTTTTTAAACATACAATTTTTTTGAGAACAACCTCATGACTTATACCACCGTGGAGATGACCTATGGACTTCCACAGTATTACAATGCTTGACAATCTTAGTTCCTACGCTTGGGAATAATTTCGGCATACGAAATAGACGAAGCACATACCATCATAGGTTGAGAGCCCCCAAGAAAGTGAACAATCACTCAAAAATCTGAGTTGTTCAAATAGGTTAAGGTGAACATTCCTTTATTGGATGCCATTAAGCAAATCCCGTCATATGCCAAGTTTTTTGAAAGACTGCGGCATTGTAAAAGAAAATTAGGTGTCAAATAAGGATGCATTCAAGGATCGAATAACCACCTCCTGGACGTAGAAACAATTTCCGCCCCAAAATACAAAGATCTAGGAAGCCCATCATTTCCATAGTGGTGGGGAATTCAAATTGGGACATGCTCTAAGGACTTGGTAGCGAAAGTGTTAACTTGTTACCATACTTAGTATATGTCGAAGCTAAGGTTAGAAGAGTGCTGAACCACTAATATCACCCTCCATCTATTGACCATAGGTGTGAAAATTCTTGTGAGGGATAGTGAAGGATGTATTAGCAAGCAGACAAGTTCTACTTCTTCCTCAGGACTTTGTCACTTTACACTCAACCTGTAGAATCAAGGGATTAAGTTCCAAGTGATTCTGGTAGGCCATTCTCGGCCACGCTACCATCATACAATCGTAGGGGGACTAACACCTTATCTTTTGGTAACATGACTATTAATTTGAATATCTTCAATGTTATCAAGGAAATAGGGGATGATAAGGACGTCTGTGAGGTAAATATGATCGAATTTGTTGTGCAGAACTATGTAGATCATGTTTCATATGATGATCCTCTCAAGTCTTGTCTAGTAAGCCCAAGCTGTGTCGAGGAGGTAACCACATCCGAATTGGAGTTTCCGCACTCCATAATTGAGCACAGCGAGGTATTGGAAGCAAATGGGTGGGCACCTAAATTTGAGAAATTTCCACCAATCGAGGACAAGGTGTTACCTTTGGAAGAGAAACCACCAACTGAGTTGAAACCTACCATCACATGTCAAATATGCATCTTAGGGTAGAAGAAACTTTCCAAGGATCATATCCTCCTTGTGAGTCTTATCAAGAGAATAAACTTTTGGAAATATTGAGAACCCACAAAACCGCCATAGAATGGACAATTGTAGATATTAAGGGAATCAGCCCCTTGATTTTCACACACAAGATTCACTTGGAAGAGGATGTCAAACCCTCTAGACAACCACAACGACGACTGAACCTAGTCATGAAAGAAGTGGTCAAGAAAGAGGTCTTCAAACTGCTAATGTAAAAGATTTGACCCCATTGCGTATAGCAAGTGGGTCACCAACCCAAGTAGTTCCTAAGAAACTGGGTCACGTGGGTAGCAAATGAACACAATGAGCTAATTCCCACTCGCGTCACCACAAGTTGGAGGGTGTGCATAGACTATAGGAAACTCAATGCGAGCACTAGGAAAGATCATTTCCCTCTACCTTTTGTGGATGAAATGTTATAGAGAGTTGCAGGGCATAAATTTTATTGTTTTCTAGATGGGTACTCAGGATACAATCAAATTGAGATAGCCTTAGAAGATTAAGAGAAAACCATGTTCACCTGCCCTTTTGGCACATTTGCCTTTAGGAAAATGCCCTTCGGATTATGTAATGCACCAGGAACCTTCCAACGGTGCATGATGGGGATTTTTAGTGATATGATAGAACACATTTTGGAGATTTTCATGACGCTCTGTTGAGATTCTATGAGGGATGTCCGAGAATTTTAAGGAGAGGGTAATTGAAGAGGTATCAAGAGAAAAATTTAGTGCTTAATTGGGAGAAGTGTCACTTCATGGTGACACAGGGATTGTGTTAGGACACATAGACTCGAGAGAAGGAATAGAGGTAGATAAAGAAAAAATTGAGTTGATCTCAAACTTACCCACTCCTAAGTGTGTCAAGGATATACGGTCGTTCTTAGGTCATGCAGGATTTTATAGGAGATTCATAAGAGATTTTTGTTGTTTATAGCCCGTACTTTGTGCACTCACTTACAAGGACGCTACTCAATGGTCACAGTTTGTGAGGGAGCCTTTTGATAAATTGAAGACTAGTTAGTGTCCCTCCTATCATGAGAGATCTCCTAATCGGGAGCTCCCTTTGAGATCATGACGCTAGTGATTATGCCATAGGAGTCAGATTGGGCAAAGGAAGGTAAAAGCTTTTGATCTACTATGCCAAGACTTAGATTTCATTTTCAATCCAATTACACAACTACTAAAAGAGCTCGCCAGGTATTTGCCCTAGAAAGTTCAGTCGCAAGTTGTAGGGTCTCCGCTGTAACCATTTTCTGATCACAGCCAAGTACTTCTGCTTTCAAGCGTGATACTGCTCGCTTGACTAGTGGATCCTACTCTAAGAATTTAACTTGACCATTAAGGATAAGAAGGAGTTGAGAATGTGGTAGTTTAATTAATTGCCCCTGCTAGTTCCTAGACAATCAAGGCCTACCCATAGGCGACACTTTCCCTGATAAGCAACTCTTTGCTCTTGTCAACTGCCCATGGTATACGGACATAGTAAACTATCTATATTTAATATTCCTACCCCAATGGACCTTCTCAAAGAAAAGAGGAAGTTTTCAAAGGACATAAAAAAATGCTACTTTGATGACCCATACTTGTTTAAATACTGTCCTGACCAATTGATGAGAAGATGTGTATCCAATGACGATCAAATTGGGGTACTCTCCTTCTGCCACTCTGAAGCTTATGGAGGGCATTTCTCCACAAGAAAAAACGGTGGACAAAATCTTGCAAGTCGGTTTTATTAAACCCACTGCTTAAAGATTGCTTGATTTTGCAAAACTTGTGCTGCAGCACAATTGGGGGTCAAAAAAAAAAAACATGATTCCTCTTACTCCTATTTTAATTATTGAGATCTTTGATTGCTGGGGTTTAGACTTCATAGCCTTTTCCCTCGTAGGTACCTTGCATTTTATCGCGCTGATTATGTTTCGCTGCAGGGCCATTCCAACGAGAACCAATGACCAAGGTTGTTTTGAAATTCAGTAATATATTTTTTTGCTTTGGAATCCCGTGCACCATTAGTGATGCAGGGCCTCCACTGTGGACCGACCTTTGAAAAGTCGTTAAAAAATATGGAGTCACCTACAAGTTTCCACTACACACCCACAAACTAATGGTCAGCCAAATTAGCCAATAGGCATCAAACACATTTGGAAAAACTAAGCATCTCTAAATCGCAAGGATCAATGCCTGAACAACCGACGCCTCTTAGGCCTACCGCATCGCTTTTAAGATTATTCGTATACCTTATAGGCTAGTTTATGGCAAGGCATGTCATCTCTCGCAAATGAGCAGAGCATATTAAAATATTAAAACTTTAATTTTGATGGCTAAGGCAAGTAAACAGAGACCGCTGCATAAGGAACGAGCTTACAATTCGAGGCGTGAATCAAAGGAGAGCTCGTGGACGGCAAAGAGAGGCCTGCTTATTCCATGACAAGAACCCCGTAAGGAAGGACTCAACCTCACCAAAGGTATTGTTGTACTGGCCTGCCAGAGACTCTTTCCGTGTAAACTCCGTCTAGGTGTGTGGATCGAACCTTTCATCGCCAAGGTAGTTTACCCATATGGTTCTGTGAGATTAAGAACTGCAAAGGGGAAAAATCTTTGTGCACGGCCAAGACTTAAAGCCATTTCTCAAGAACTTCGACTGCCAAGAGAGTAGTGAGGAACTGGTAGAGCCGCTCTACCAAGATGTTCCTTCAGTGTAATCTCTATCCTACCTTTTTGTATATAGTTTTTCTTTTCCTTTTATTACATTTCTTTACGCATTATTCATTTAGTCTATCATTTTTTTTTTAATAAAGGAGAGTCCAACCCTTCAGACTCGTATTTTTTGCCCTCTTATAGTCTCGTGGTGTGTATTGTTTGCATTGAGGGCACCGCCTATGGTAGGGTGGGCATACAATTAGTCGAAGCCATTTAAGGCATGCTATTTGGTTTAATTCAGTGTTCTGTAAGTTATGCATGCAAAAATTTCAATTTTCGCCTTTTGGGTATGGTACTTGACTCGTGATGTATGCAAATTGCGTGACCTATGTATGCACTCCATATAGTTTCACCGCACATACACAATAAATGTGCATGGCCAAAACTTTTTTCATATTTGGGACCATATTGACCTAAATTCTTTCTATTCTCCAGAGTCGTCTGACCGGTATCACTCTCATTCATAAACTACACAAGTCATTGAATTCCTACCCCAAGCTCATTTTGCTTGCTATTGCTTCAATTGTGCATTGTTTCAAAGATTCCCTTGTCAACTACATGCATCTTTATATTCTTTGAGGAACATCCATACGTAGTTGAAAGATGATTTTTATTAAAACTTCTAAATCATACTGAGTCAACCCTTTGCACCCTTCTTGAGCCTTGAATTACCAATTCTTTTCGAACCCTAGGAATCTTGATCACAAGGAGTACAGATGACTCCAAGGTAAGTGTGAAGGTGCCGAGAGAGGGTAGTACACAATTCAGCAAACACAAGTCAGTTTGGAGGGGGTGTGAAGCAGTGAAAGAAGTGAGCATACAATGAAATCCAAAAGGTAGAGAATTCTGGAAATTTTTGTAAAGTGGTACCGGTACCACTAAAATTGGTACTGTACCAAAGTCAAAACAGTGGCAGAACAAAGTGGTACCCCAGACCACACTTATTGGTACCCTGCACTAACCTTTAAAACGACAAGACTTTTGGCACCGTACCGCACTTACTGGTACTAGTACTGTCATGAGTGAATGGGCCATTTGAAGGGTTTTTCTCCCAAAATTTTGAACCCTTTCATATCTCCCCTCCCCAACTCATATATAAGAGAAACCCTAACCTAACTTCTCCAAAGCAAACCCTAGTCAAACGCTCACCCTAGTGTCTCCATCGCTTCACCCTGGCATCCAGCTCTTCGCATGCAGAGATCAGTTACTAGACCGCAGGGTAAGTGCCCCCATCTCCCGAGAAATCTCACAAATGAATTTTCTACCGTGGTTGTCATGGATTGTGTTGGGTACTTTATCAGGGCTCATGCCTGGGTCACTAGGGCATCCGCCGCAAAACCCAGATGGGAGAGAAAGGTTCGATTGATCCGGAAAGGGTAAGTCCCATACTATTGAGAAGTTGCTGGGAAACTTGTGTATGTATGGGCTATTCGCTATATTCTATTTGGCCATATATCTATGGCAAGATCTAAAAACACTCAGGCAGCAAAGTCACTAGTTCTCTTCTTATGGAGCTAGAGCCATAAAAAACAAAGGTATATACTCTCATAGACAGAAAAGTGAAAAGGAAAGCTGGAAAGGTCCTATTAGAGAGTGGAGGAAGAAAGTGAGAGCTTAAGATGAAGAAATTGAGGCTATGTTTGTTGAATCACCCGAACTGCAGCGAAAAGTGGGTCCAAATAATTGAAGGCTGGTTTCCACTGTGAGCGAGGAATGAGAATTGAAATGTTTCTATTCACTCACCCCATTCGTGTGGTTATTCAGGATCAAAATCCACAATTTGTTGGTGGGGAGGTAAAAGGCTATTTATCGACCGCTGTCGTGAATCTTTACCCAACTTGAGAGAACTCTGAAATGTAGACAATTTGTCGTGAGACTACAATTTTGGGGAAGCAAGCACTGTCACCCGACTGGATCGCTAAATTCTGCTTGAATTATGCTCGCCCCCGCATAAGGACCCGACCTACCCACCAGTGGCTATTATAGAGTTTGATGCTAGTCTGTTTGAAAATACCATGTGCACTAACCCAGTACCCATGGGGGCTTTGTCGCAAGGAGTTCATCTTGGGGAAATTAAAGCCTGAGTATGCATTGATGAATAAGGTCATTCACAATATGATTGGGACGAAGGGAGTGAGAAGTTTCACAAGGGAAGGAAACTGCGCTTCAGATGAGGTAAATGATTGGAAAACTTATTGACTATGCTTTGGTAATATGGTGTGCCAAGTGTGGACCTTCTGAGGTCCCCAACCGAAAATCAGCACATCCGACATCCCCTTCCTCACCCACAAACCTAGTGGAAGGCTGGGATAAGGTTCGTAGAGAAAATAGTTCTTCCTAGGTCAGCTCCATCACAAACAAGACAAGCCAAAAGCCGAGCTATCTATAAGGCCTCACTGTGACACATCCTCCGGTTATTTCCTGGTCACTGCCGCGCCTGGTCCACGAGTAACATCCCCTTTTAAAGAGGATGGAGCGAGAATCAAAGGATAATCAACAAGGTCTCCCTGGGGAAGGTATAACTAGATCACAGGCTTTCCAAGCTTGAGAGTCACATCCTACAAGGAGAGCCCAATAAGAGGATGATCCCTCCTCCCGATTTTGGAAGGGGATTCACGAGCCGATGACCGTGGAGATGAAGATGCATTCTCCTCACTGAAGAGGAGAGGACTTCAATATATGAGCATTTAGTTAGAATAGCGGTGTCATAATCAAGTGTAGACCTCACCCAGCTATACCAACACCCATTTTGTTTCTGTAAACCCTATTTGTGTAGCCCATGGTCATTACAAGCCTGAAAGACCTTTTTTATTTTAGTTACGTAGGATGTTCCTTACTTCTAGCGATGTTAGTTTTCACAGGTAAATGTGTGCAAGAGTAATGAAGTTCATTTCGCATTCAGGATTTCATCATAAATTTCTTTATTTCGATCCACAGGTCCTCGAGAATTCATGTTTTGTAACAACAGTTTGTTATTTTGTCCATTACTTTGGGACTGTGGTAGTCATTTAAGTTCAGGTGGTTGCATACTCTGTCAGGTTATAGCACTATGTTCATTTTGTTTCCCTTTTGGGAAACTTGCAATGCCTAACTGCACCTAGTGTATTTTACATTTAACTCATAGTCGATAAAGGCTCTAAATTTTCTTAGACTAGCAAGATGTAGGTTAGGGGTGTTGGATACATAAAAGTGCGACATTTATATAGGGTTTTAAGCCCCTCCACCCCCCCCAGCCTCATGCAAGTTTTGCTCTCATTTTGTGTAGATTTTATGCATGTAAGTTTTTCAACCTATGCACATTTTCATAGCTATTTGGTTCCAGAGAAATAAATGTAGATCATCGCTTGTCGACATAAATACCACTCAGAGGCCCCGGATAGTGCTACAGTTGAAGGAGTAGTTACGAGGGCGTGGTACCTTACTAACACATAGTTGTACCGGTACCCTACATGGAGGACCAAAGGCACTTTAAGACCTGCACTACACTTACTCAGACTGCACCAACATGCATCTCTCAAGGAGACCTGAGGACAACTTTGGTGCAAGGGGTAAGCTCTGCCTTCACCACCACATCGAGATCACTTAAATGAGGATTGTATTTAGTTCAATCGGAGGCGAAAGAAATCGGATTCTGTGGTTTGGGTCTTGAACTTTGTGGTGTTTTTCATAATTTTCTAAGGTCCATAGTAGAGTACTTAGTTTTCTTCTCATTATGAGTTTTAATCACTTGTAATCTTTTAGTCGGGGTTTCTATAACTTGGTATTCTTTAAGAGATTCTGTGTTTTTTTATATCCCAACCTTGCAATTGAAGTGTTATTTCAAGTCACATTTACGACAAGGTTCTAGTAATCATGAATCGACTCGCTTTAATGGAGTCTCTAAACCCCAGGTTCTAACAGGAACCTCACCCTTTCATAAATGCAACCCTCAATCCCCAGCTTCAATGGATTGTACAATGCTAAACACTTAAGTAAAACTCTTATAAAACCTTAGTTCGCATCTTCTTAACAACGCAGAACGAGACTCCTAAGACACGTTGTGCTTGATCGCAAATGCAGACTAAGAGTCCAAGCAAATCGTCTGAACAAGTGTTTGTTATCACTCAATCGTTCTTTGCCTTATAAAATCTTTTAATGTTATATCTTCCGTCGAAAACCATTCATCAATGGCCCTTGGGATGATCAGAAGTAAGAGGTGGGTGTTACCTAGTCAATGGTGAGCGGAAACCTAAGAATCCTATCATTTGGCCCTTCTTGCTTCAAAATAGTTAAGCACCTGCTATCAACCAATCAACGTAACCCCTATTTCCACTTTAATCGCATTCATCGGATGCAACAATCCTTAAGGATCACTCAAGGAAACCATTCTATGGAATGCACTCATGGACTCACTGTGGGTATAATGCTTGACGACATTGTTCCTACGCTGAATACACAATTTCAACACACGAAATAGACGGCTAATCACGTGGCCGTAATAAAAGTACGGATGGCATTATTGCCCTATCCGGCCCCAAGATGGCTAACACGCCCAATACTGTATAAACCATGTGAGCTTACGTTTATCCTACGCTAATGCCCACGAATAAATAAAAGTCCAGTGGCACTATTAATCCCGTCCTACCAAATGGTCGATGTCACCACGTGATAAAAAGTCCGAAAGAAAGGTGCCCTCCCGCCGACCACTTTGATGCCCGAATGGTAAGTCAAGGCACCTAAGGAAGTACGCTTCAAACCTGACTACACACTACCCGTGCACGCATCAAGACCACATCCGATTAAACAAAAAAATAAGTTACGGTTCAAAAGGAGTGTTCTAAGAAAATTGCAAATTTCAAGTAACAAGCCCGCCATATCATATAAAATGTCAATACAAAATGGGGCAAAGGTGCCGCTAGGCAAAGAAACCATGGGGATGCCACCACCTCACTGCATGCATCGGATCCCTCCCTCTCCCCGGCTACCCGGACGAAGAATCAGGGTTATCACCTATTTTTGCTCCGACGGTTGAGGAGTGATCGACCCTTTCGCTAACACCCGTCTTCGTAGCAACGCCGGCCCCGGTAGGAACAACGGTCGGGGGGCATCGAGGGTTAACGAAAAACTCTGGAGTTAATGACTCTAACATACCCGGCATCCCGTCTGGGATCTTCGGCTTACTTCCACAAATGTTGTGCGCAAAGACAGCAGCCTCGCATCAGAATTAAAGATGGCTTCAAAGCCAAAGATCATATTCCGCTCCAAGGCCTTCTTCTTTAGCAACCTTCGGCGTTAAAGCAAACAACTAATTCGTTAGCCCCAAGTCTAAGGAGTAATGAAACCCGCCTATTTGTTTGCGGCAACTTCCTCCGCCGTCCAGAGCCTTGCCGGCCAAAGCCTACCGAGCCATCTAACTCCGTACTCCATCTGTTTCGCGCCTTCCGAAGTGGCTACAAATTAACCCTGCCTAGTCTGGGATTCCATCTCAAGCGCTTACCCGCCGCATCGATCTCCAGCCGGGCCATTGCCAATTCATGTCGAGCGGCATCTCTTTCCGCTTCAACACGAAGGTTTCAAGAAATTTTCTAGCTTCCAACTTCACCGCTTGATTTTGACTCGCTCCGCTTAAGGCGGGAAGAGATTAGGCCTTACCAAGAACATCGGGTCATACGCGAGCCTCGCTCCTTCAACCGAGTCCGACCCACGCTGGCGCCACGTTCCGGATAGAAGCAACCGCTTGCGAAGAAACATATTAGTCATATGACAATGATTAGAAAATAATACTAGAACGAGAAAAAGTGCTTCCGAGCTTACCAGTTCCGTCGATTGATCAAAGTTACTATTACGAACCTGCATCCCATCTTCGATCATCTGTTGAAGATCTTCTTTACTGGTACTACAAGGAACCGAGATATACTCTTACCCCGCCCCGCAAGACGACAGTTACCGCGCATCCGCGCAGACGCGGGTACAGATCGCGGCAGGTGTGGTTAGCCGATGATAACCCCATTTAAGTGGGCCTCCACCGATCAACAATCTCCTGGGCACCTTCCGCCCTGAACTCGTTACTCCTCCATGGGGATCCTCGCTGCACGGAGGAAAGAGGCATTTAATTCACCAACATACGACGGAAGTAATGGCTCGCGACCAGCTCGTGTGTGTACTGCTCTATCTAATTGACCGGCAATCATTTCGAGAGGATGCACCACTAAGGGCGTGAGGGAACCGGAGACACAATGTCCTCGCACTTCCAACTCTATCTGCAAGGTTAACTCCTGCCCCTTCGGAATGGTATTAGCCAACTACCAAGTGATAAGATCCCTTCGCCCGAGCGAAAAATTATGAACCAAGTCGGACATATCGTCCTCTTCCTCCTCTTCTTCCCGACCGGGCGGTGGACATCGCAGGCACCCATTGTGAAGTCTCCGCCTCAAGCCTCCGGCAGTTTTCTAGCGCCCCTTCTTTACTTTGCGCCAAGACAAGAGTCCTTTATTGCCAATGGAGGACGCTCCGAATGGCCACCCCCTCAACCTGCTCGGCCGCTTGGGGGTAGGACCAGACTCCTCGCTAGTAGATGAAGGTTGTGCGGATTGAGTGCTAATCACCACCCCAACCCGCTACCTCACTTCGCCCCGTCTGGCTAATTCTGATTAAGCCTGTAAGGTCCAAGTAGACAGAGTGTCACCTTCCACAACCTCTGAGGGTAGAGGACGTGGAATGATTGGGACGCTGTAAGGAGATGGGTGACAACTTAAGTCATGAAAATTCTTCACAGTTAAGAAGACTTCATGATGTCGTTGTTGCTTGGAAATCTCCAACAGCCTACGGATTTTCGTAAAGCTGGTTCTTTCCACCCAATGCACCAGTTTGCCCCTCTGATCTTTCCTTGCAATAATGACACCTTTGACCATAAATAGACGTACAAAATATGAACCAATAGGCAGGCCTTGCTACTTATACACACCTGGAAAGTGCATCGCATTGTTAACATCAAACGGAAGGTCGAGGGAACCTCAATCTCATCCCAAGGTCCTCGACTAGGATCACCCTTTTGCCTCAATTTCATGAATCAAGAAGCCCTATCACGAATTGCAACCCGGGGCTCTGGGCCGACATAGACATCCGGCCACCTTGCGCCACCCTTAAATTATAAGCAAAACAAAGTTCTACCAAAGAAAGATCCAGCTAGTACAGAAGGTTCAGTACGCAACATCTAGTCAAGATTCGGATGACGTTTGGGTGAACAAGGGGTGGTGGCGCTTTAGTAAAGTGTAAGAGTTGCTTTACCAGAGTTGGCACAAGGAAGTGAAGCCCGACCACCAATTGCTTCTGGGTGAAAAACATAGCATTGTCATCTCCACCTACAATATTTCGAGTCGGGCCATCTAATAGCATGACGTCAATGTTATCGGGAATTTCACAGTAGGCCCTCAACTCCTCCATAGATAAGGAAGAGATGATACTGCTTGTAGAAGGCAATCCCTGGGTCGGCCCTCTCTTGCGACCCACCTGGCTGGTGGAGGTTTCTTCTTGACCCTTCGCCATTTTACAAGCAAACAAAAAAAAAAAAGAGAAGGGAAACTGCAATCAGCCCGAAGCCATGATACCACACTGGTAAAAGGCAAACCGACTAAACCTAGGTGGGCGTTGCCCATTCCAAGCAAGCCTCCAAGAATCCCACCCCCTCCCTTCATCTTGACTCAACCGCGGCTTCAGATTCAGCAATCCACAGAATAGGAACAATAAGGTTTACCTATGAAATGGAAACTGTAATAAGCCAGTTTGACGTAACGATTCACAACGCCACGCATGTTGGCACCAGAGAAAATCTGTTACAAGGGAAGCAACACAACCAAGAAGAAACGAGTATAAGAAAGGGTGAATCAATGATGGCCCCTTATATATTGCTGCCTAGAGCCTACAATGCATTTAATGCATCGTCGACTCATCGCCTTATAACCACCTTAACAACACCCTACTATTGTAAGTACAGAACGAACATGGGCCAGGCTCTTAGGCCTTCGTATCAACCAAACAGCCACAATCACAATGGCCGGCCATATCCTAGACCAATCCATTTCAGAGAATGGCCAACCGTATTGCTTCTAAACTTATCCGTTTCGTAACGTTTCAAATACCATAAGTCCTCATCGCTAGCCGGGGGTTGGGAAACATGAGAACAATGAGTGTAGGAGCATAGTGAATTTCAGAAAATGAAAATTTATTAATTACTCTGAAGTACATTCGTTGTTGCATAACAACATTTACACTTAAGTGACAATATCATTCGAAACAATTCTAAAAGCCAAAAAAAAAAAAAAGGGGGGAGATAGAAGACGAAGGAGAAAAGAAGATATAGTCAAGGTCTCGTTGTTTCGTATGGGCAAGGAACATAAAAACCCCGCTGACAGGTGGGTACCTGCTGCAGGATTCCCGAGAGGCTGCAAACACAAACAAGGCGTAACCATCCCTCCCAATGCAAACATTTCCAACTCCGCTCAAACCTTGCAGCCTTCACTCACCAACCCTCTTCATGCACCTCATCCATGCAGCAATCATAGAAGTCCGACCTGTGCAATGCCTCAACGAACCTTCTAAATTGGCCGACTGTGCGACTACCCATTGGCACAAAGAGATTCTCTTCCCGCAGTAAACCATTTATAGAGATCTCCTAACCTCGGTTCTAAACACCCTGCATCAAAATGCAATACAAAAAATGTAGCAAATTCCCCGGTAATATATACTTCGAAACACCACTGCATTAACGCTTCACCAATCCCCACACTAAGCAAATCCTAAATATTCTCTTTTCCCGGCCGATGAAGAACGACCTCCCCAGCAAAGAAAAGGGGGGCATTGTGGGTACCGTGGGCTTTGGCCCAGATCCTCCAGCCAACAGGCCCCTATAGACTCCATCCCACAAGTCAATGGCCCAATCAGTCTACAGACCCACAATTGAAACCTGAGGGGGCCCAATCTTCGAACTCAATCATCTCCATTTACAAGCTAGGCCCAAAGATACCCCCTGCCCAGGCGGTAAGACAAAGATTAGGGTAGCCAATTCTTCCTTCCCGTTACCTCTTTAAAGAGGTAAGGAAATTTAGGCCTCTCTAAAGAGGCAGCTGATTGGCCTCTCTTAGCTCAAACAAATAACCACCCATGAGTTACACACGTAACCTTCCTCGTGGTAGTCAAACACCGAAGATGAGGACAGTTTGGCTATCTGAAGGGCAGTTTGACTATATAAAGGGAAGAACAGGTTATAATACGTGAACAAAGCGCCACCTTTCCTTTCCGTTTCAAAAGGGAATCGCCTACTTCCCATGTAAAGCAGACAACGTCCCTTCCTCCATGTTATGCGACACTGTAAAAGTGTAAGAGATTCTCGACTCAGAAGATTCGATTGATTTCTCCTCGATTTCCGCACTGACTTAGCATCGGAGAGGAGACGTGGCTAACCACCGGCTGCTTCTTTGTTTATTTTGGTGTACATGCCATTGATACTCGACGATCCAAAGATCTTAGAATTCGAGACCGCGCAAGGGAAGTTATAGCGAACCAATTCTACCACGCATCACATCATGATTATTTGTATGTTAACATAATTATATATTACTACAAATTAAGTATATATTTATATAAATAAATTTCTTCCATTTTTAATATGTTTTCATATTTAAACATTATACATATTTTCAAAATAAATTTTAAAATAATTTATTTATATAAAAGTAATAAATAATATCTTAAATATTATTAATTATATATTTTAAAATTTAAATAAAGAGTAAATATTGAGACAGATATTGCCATTTCAACTGCTTGCCTGACGCCGATCTAACCAATGAACCATGAACTAATAACTTTTTCGGTTCAGTCACCGATCTGATTTTTAAAATATTGAAAAATATTATACCTATTAAAAATCCGTTTAGCTAAATATCATACTTGTCTCAATAGGACGAATCGAGGCCGATATTAAAAAAAAACCCGCTCCATTACCATCACTATGGG
This sequence comes from Tetrastigma voinierianum, assembly GCA_016808115.1. NCBI lineage: Eukaryota > Viridiplantae > Streptophyta > Magnoliopsida > Vitales > Vitaceae > Tetrastigma > Tetrastigma voinierianum. The sequence goes on from JAEQBH010000518.1 coordinate 839,045, forward strand.
CTTTTTATGGATTCGTGGCTTCTTTTGGTAAAAAGGGAAACAGGCTAAGGTTGTGTAGTAATGAGAGTCTATTTGGGCCAGTGCTGGGTTTGAAAATCTTTTTGAATAGATATAAATTGTCTAGCATATGCTCTTATTCCTTTACAAATTGAAGATTTCTATTTCCACTGTAGTTCATTAACATTATCTTACATATGCTTGTAAGAAAATGCATCAAACAATACTTCTAAGTTATTTTTGTCAAGATGTCCAAACGAACTGTAGTTGCTTTTTATTCCATTTCAATCCCCGGGCCAGCCCAGCCCACATCAGGGTCAGTGTTAAAGTCCAAAGTCCATACTTCTGAATTTTCCAACAGGGTCAAACACCAGACGGCCCTCCCATTTGTTCAACGGCGGCTAGGGTCCAACTAAAATCATTAGGCTAGAAAATGTTAGGGAAAAAATTGAAAAGAAAAATAGAAGAAAAGATAAAAAAAAAAAAAAAAGTAAGGGAAGGAATATGAAAATTTTCTTTTGGTTGATTATGTATGAAAATTTTAAAGGAAAAATAAGGAATCTATAACCATAATTAAATCCTCTTTTGTAAGGACTTAAATCCTTTTTTGTAACCATGTGCACTTTTTTTTAATGAGACTTAAATCCACTTTTGTAAGCATTTTATTTTCCCGTCGAGCTCATTGAGGTGAAGGAGGACTCTCTTGTTAGGATTATTTTGTGTTTTATTTAGAGTGTACTAAAGGGTGGGAGGTGCATTTTGGCTCTTTTTTTTTATACAGTCAGTCATTTCTTATATACTTGAGGGGTCTCGACTCTCTTTTTTTGTTATTATTATGTTGTTCAATTTATTTATTAAAAAAATGAATCTATATAATAACTTTTCATTTCCTTGACTTTAATTAATGCATTTACATGATTAGGAGTCAAATATTACACAAATATAGTGCAAAACAACCTCTTTATTCCATTTCCTTCTTATTTTCCTTGCTAATTTTTTAGGAAAGGAGTGAGGAAAATACTATCATATTTTTCCTAGCATTTTCTTTTTTTTTTTCCTTCACATTTTTTAGCCCCTCCCATTTTTTTTCCCTTTTCCTATTATTTTATAGTATCCAAGTGTAGCCTTACAAGTTTCCATATAAAAAAAGTAGCCTTAAAGTCTGTTTAATCCTGAGTATTGGGGATGTTTAACCTTGTGTTTGGTCCCGAAAGTAATAAGGAAAAAATGTGTAGGCTGTTTGATTGTCTAATGAAGTTTCTTTCTATAAAACAAATCAAATATAAATAAAAATTACTTACAAACTCATAAATTCTTTAGTTATTTAATTTTTACATTAATGAATTAAAATAAATAAAATTTATTTGAAATAATAAGTAAAAATAGCATGCGAGATTTAGTTCCATTTTTATCGTCTTATATATATATATATATATATATATATATATATTTTTTTTTCTATTACTTTTCCTCCCCATTTTATTTCTCTTACATTTTCTAACATTTTGCCGAACTAGCATATGAAGTTCATTGATTTCCATCAAGCGCTGAGTAGTGCCGCTTGGACTGGGTCAAGGGGTGGAGGATCACCAACAGGGGCTTTTTTAAATAATAATATTTTTTTTAAAAATATTATTTAAAATAAGATAGAAAAATAAATATTTAGAATCTACAGACAAGCCAACTAGACGCCACACGATATTTCATGTGGCCTCCTCGTCGCGTCAAAGACACGATTTCACTGTAAACTCAAATCGCGCTTTCAAAACACGATTTTCAACAGAGAGCTTATTAAGAGTTAAAACACGACACAGTAATTTCTGAACAGAAGAAATGATCGGGCCAGAATACTGAGTCAGATGCCGCACACGATTACAATAATTTGTAAATGCACCAACAACCTTTTTCCCCGACCAACATCACAAATAAAAATCAAAAATGGCCTTCCAAACATCAATGTAAACCATAAATGCAACTTAATAAACTACCCGATGATAAATGTCCAAAATATATAATAACGCCCAAAATGCATAATATTCCAAAGATGCGGTTAGCAGTAGCGTCTAAAAGATTCTAAGCACAAAAAGGCCACGTTCAACTTATACATAAAACCAATTAACGCGCCACACGCAAGAACCCTTCTTCTCGCTGGGCCGTCTATCATATACTTCGTGATCTCCGATATTAGAAGGACCTCACGCGATACTTGATATCTTCACCCTTTACCTCTCTTCCCTCGTCCACCGCCCCGCCCCCGTCTAATTCTGGCCCTCAATCCACCCGTCACATGATGACATAATTAAGGCCAGAATCGGAAGAGATTTAATTTCAACTCCTCACCTTTCTACTTTCTACTAACACATACTTCCTTTGAATATTATCATTTTGGACATTATTATATATTTTGGACATTATCATCGTGGCAGTTTATTGCTGCATTTTGATGCTTACATATCGATGTCGGGAACGACACTTTGATTTTACGGCGAACTGTCAATCAAGCAGCTGTTTCGCGGCACTTTGGGCGTTATTTACGAAACTCCGCTTTCAAGACACGACTTTGGGACCTTACACCCGAAATTGTTTCAAGACACGACTGTATTCTTATTAATCGAAATCGCTTTCACCACGACTCTCGTAATCTTTATAAAATATCTACGCGACGCCGCCAAGACACAAAGCATCTACATTCCTAAATATTTATTTTTCTACCTTATTTTAAATAATATTTTTTAAAATAATATTATTATTTAAAAAAGCCCTCACCAACAGTCCCGTTATTGTCAGATACATTGAAATCAGGGAATGAGCAGCCTCAAATCACCTAGAAGTGTCGCTGAAGAGGAATTAGGATAGCTCCTATCTGAATATTCTTATACTCTGACAGCCATCCCACTTGCCTTATCTTCCTCCCTTAGCATTATTCAAATGTTGACAGCTCAAGGCTGTAGACTTTTTTTTTTTTTTTTTGTTTTTGAATCACAAGGCCGTAGACTTTATTAAGGAAACTTGGCACTCAATATTTTCAATTAAAAGAAATGGCGTCCCTTACTGAACATCTTCATTGAGAAAAAATGGAAAAAAAAAGAGCCTTTAGCTGGCTTGTTTTAAGTTTTAATACTGTATTTGATAATCTCATTTGGAAAATTATGGAGCTTGGATCAAATTGCATCTTTATGTATAACATACTAATAGTCACCATCTTGCAACTTTATTACGTATTTGTTTTTCCATTTTTACGAGTTTTTTTTTTATTAAAGACAATGGCTTTAGATTTTTCCTTTATTTTATGACAACAAATTCAACTTCAAACAATTCAAGGGTATAATATAAAACAATTTCTTTGTTCAAAGGATTATTATTTCAACATCTTGTGAAGAGTTCAAGTAAATTTGGGCTTATCTGATTTATGTTTTTAAAATAAGAATAGTTTTTGAAAATTTTGGTTTTATATGAAAAATACTGTTTTTATACAGTGTTATATGAAAACTGTTCTTACTTTTTAAATTTAATATTTTCTATTTTCTTAATGGTTTAAAAAAAAAAAAAATTAGAACTGAACATTATATATTTTCCTTGTTCTCTTTCTTATTAATAAGTGTAAACAAACAAACAGACAGATCTGGGGTGCTGCCTTGAAATAAAACAATCAGAACCTAAATCAAGGTAAGCACCGAAGAATTAATGTTGAAGATAAAAGACCCTTTTGTTTTTTGGGGTTGCTAGACATCTAAGACATTTTTGCGCATGCTATGGGTATGATGCGAACAGTATATGCATTTGAGACTGTCTGGTCCTGCCAAGTGGGTCACGTTCATGAAAAAGATCATCACCTCCCCACTCCTAACGTGCAACCTACGGCTTTTGCAGATAATGCATATATAATATTTTTAAATAATTTGATTGGTAAACATATTTTGATGGAATTTTGTATTCACAAGTCATCTTCCACTCATCTTTTATCTGCAAAGGACTTGACTAACAGAGTACAAGTCATCCACTATGTTATGGTGGGTGCATGATCCCAAGGAAACGCTGGAAAAAATGAACTGCCCGTCATGGGTGGATTCCAATTGAAGACTTGAACACAAATGATTGATTATCATACTATTTTTTTTTTTTGAAAGATTGATTATCGTACTATTAATTTACCCCCTTGTCTTCCACTTATTATCTGTTGGATGTCTTTGTATATAATTAAGGAAATCGAACATGTGGCAAAAAAAGTTTCACGTGTTCCCTTACCTTGTATACGTAGTTATTTTGACGAGGTAAAAATTTTTGGCACTACGCCCAATCATTATCTTACATTTTTCCCCTTTTTGGTGAATGACGGATGTTTTGGTAAAATGTAACAGTGTCAACCAATAAGATGTTGACCGGGGGAAGTGATGAGCTCCTTGTTTTGGATGTAGAAATATGACTTTGCTGCATTCACATACAACTTCAAGCAATCTTTCTCCGCTATTTTCCTAGTGGAAATGGTTCCTACCGGAATTCTGTTTTGTACTCTGGTTTTTGCTCTCTCCCCTTGTGTTTCTTCAGCTCAGACAACTTCCAATATAACCCTTGGTTCAGGCATCACCGCCGGTACCAATTCTTCATGGAAATCACTCTCCGGTGACTTTGCTTTTGGGTTCTACCCCCTTCCCGGCGGAAACGACCTTGTCGGAATTTGGTTCGACAAGATCCAGCCGAAAACACTGGTCTGGTCTGCCAATCGCGATGATGCTGCTCGAATTGGATCGACCGTCAACCTCACACTCGGTGGTCAGCTTGTCCTGACCCACTCAAATGGAACAGAATTTTTAATATACAACGCACGCCCGCAAAGCGGCCGAATCTTTCAGCAAAGATGATGAAATTTCGCACGATGGCGACCTCCTCCAAATAATTCGGCAGGAGCTTTGATTTTCCGACTGATACGGTCTTACCAGGCCAAGTTCTGGTTATGGGCCAGAAGCTCTTCTCCAATATCAATGGAACGGTGGATTACTCAACGGGAAGATTCATGTTGGAGCTTCAGATGGATGGAAACGTGGTTATATCGTCATATCAGTTGGTAGACCCTGGTTACTGGTTCACCTTAACTGCTGGCGAACAGAATATAAGCCTTGTTTATAACGCCAGTACTGCTTTTATGTATGTGAAGAACACGACTTCTATCCGTTACCCTATGGGTATGGCGGCTGCAGTGCCCACTCCGATCGCCGATTATTACCACCGAGCGGTGATCAATGATTATGGGAATCTCCAGCAGATGGTTTACAAAAAAGGAAGTGTAGGCCGGTGGGAGGTGGTGTGGGAGGCTGTCACGGAGCCTTGCATTGTGTATCATATTTGTGGGGTGTTTGGATTTTGCACATCGCCTGATAACAAGACAGTCAGTTGTACGTGTTTACCGGGTTATTCACCATGGGATCCAAGCGTGCCCTCAAAAGGATGCTACCCCAATGAGGTGGTAGACTTTTGTGCCCCCATTTCTTCGGCTTCAGATTTTAACCTTGTGGTGATGAATGATACGGATTTCCCCAATGGAGCTTTCGCAGATATGGCCAGAAGCGCGCCATCGGATTTAGATAGCTGCAGGCAGGCTGTGATGGATGACTGTTACTGCATGGCTGGTGTTTGGGTGGAATCAGTTTGTTACAAGAAGAGGATTCCGTTGTTAAATGCCAGAAGAAGCAATTCTTCCACTAATAACATAGTTGGATTCCTTAAAGTTCCCAAGGTGAATAACAGTTTGGGTTTTGATGACAGAAGCCCCTCCCCTTCTCGGAGCGTCCTGCTTGCAGGCCTTTTATCTTGTTCCATACTTGCTGTACTTTTTGCGGCTACTGCCATCTATCATCATCCTCTCGTTCAGCCCTACATAAGAAAACACCCTCCTCCCGCTTCGAAAGTGCCAGTGGAGATAAATTTGAAAGCTTTTTCATTCCAGGAGTTACGGGAAGGGACAAATGGTTTCGAGAACAGGCTGGGTGGCGGAGCTTTTGGTACCGTTTATGGTGGAGTTCTTACTATAGAGGATGAAGAGGTCGAAATTGCTGTGAAGCAGCTAGATAAGATGATTGATCAACAAGGTGAGAAGGAGTTCATGAATGAAGTTCGAGTAATTGGCCTAACCCATCACAAGAATCTGGTTCGGCTGTTGGGTTTCTGCAATCAGCACAACCATAGACTTCTGGTTTATGAGCTGATGAAGAATGGGGCCTTATCTAGTTTTCTATTTGATGAAGGGAAGAAACCCAGCTGGGATCAAAGAGCTCAAATAACGCTTGGAATTGCAAGAGGTCTGTCATATTTGCATGAAGAATGCGAGACACAGATTATTCACTGCGACATAAAGCCACAGAATGTTCTTCTTGACAGTAACTATACTGCCAAGATCTCAGATTTTGGGCTGGCAAAACTTCTGAAGAAAGATCAAACACGGACCAGCACTAATGTAAGAGGCACCATGGGATACATGGCACCGGAATGGCTCAAGAACGCACCAGTAACCACAAAAGTTGATGTCTACAGCTTTGGGGTTTTGTTGCTTGAGATTATATTTTGCAGAAGGCACTTAGAGTTGCACCAGATTGAGGATGAAGAGATGGGAGGGGATGACATGATTTTAATTGATTGGGTTCTATTTTGTGTTAGAGCAGGAACATTAGAAGCTGTTGCTGGTGATGATACTGAACTTATAAGTGACTACAAGAGGTTCGAGAGGATGACCCTGGTTGGTTTATGGTGCGTATGTCCCAACCCAACCCTTCGGCCCTCTATGAAGATGGTGACCCAAATGTTAGAAGGAAGTATTGAAGTTGGTATTCCTCCCCTAATCGAAACACAAATGTTTTAATTACATAATTTGTATTCTATACTATGGATTAATCCTTTTAGGTACAAATTTGAGTACTTCTAAAAATGTACTTTGTGATAGCTGCCATTTACTATTCATTTTCTTTTTGGCAATTGTAGTGTTCCACTTGAATAAATATTGCAACGATAATCAAGCCTGATAATGATAATATAGTTTGTAGTGTTTCAAAGCCCTAATCTCATTTTCTCTTTAACTTTCATTTCTAGTCATTCATTTTCCTTAAGTAAAAAGGGGTACTTGGGTGCTTAACTCAAATCATCAATTTTATTTCTATATATTATTTCATCGCTACATTATACTGGGTTTTGCATCGCTTGATACGGATGCTTTGCTTTTTGTATTTGCCTTGTTATGTATTTTAACTTTCACAGATGAAATGATTCAAATAGACAAAATATATTTGGCTGACAGCATTTAATAAATTATATATATTATCATTATAAAGATACAAAAACTAATTATATATGATTCAATACTATATATAAGATAATTTTAAATTTATGTGCGCTGAGCCTAATTTATTACGTAATTGTAACCTAAAGATGTTTTCATTTTCTACTATTTCAAAGTTAATTTATATGTGTTTTTTATTTGTGTATTATTGGTTTAAATCAATAAAATAATTTATATTTCTAAAAAAAAGAATAATAATAATAACGATAATATAGTTTCTAGAGTAATAATTTTTGCTTCAGAATTAAATTTGTATTTTAAGTTCAACCCAGGCCACTAGTTTAAAGTCTGATATTATGAAACGGTCAAGACCGTACTTATTATCAGCTTGACATCAGTATTTACCTCACGGGCTCACATGGGTCGATTTTAATTTGATCTACACCAGTCAATGAATCAATTTCTCTGGTCAATGATCTTAGTTAGCACGATTTCTTCCTGAGGGCACCAAATATTTTTCTAACGTTACGATTGGTCAAGACGTGGATATGGTGTAATACCCTAGTTTGTGGAGACTAAGAAAGGCCGGTGGCGACTTAAGTGGTATATCCAAATCAACTTAAATAAATAAATCGAGGAATTGAAATTTCTCCTTAAAATTTCTATGAAGCATGCCCTCTGCTCCGAGAAACCTGGTTTAGCCTTATTGTGTTTCTTGCAACAAAATAGTGATAAATCATGGGAAAAAAAAATTAGAAGAACACATTTTTGTGTACCTACATCCAAAAACGACAGTTGAAACTTTTTTTTTTTTTTTTTTTGAAAGACAGTTGAAACTTTCAATATCTTGAAATAGGACTATATAAAGGATATTTTCCAACATTTACCTGCCCTTTTAGTCCGGATACGAACCGCATACCACGACAAGCACAACCCATAAGTCTTCAGGTACTGTTCCACAAATAGAGATGATAATGCAAAGTCAATTCAAGTTTGTGTGATGTGGCCGCCACCCATTACTCCTCCAACACACGGCATCGCTTGTTCATTATTCTGGACAGTGACTAGTGAGCAGCCTCCACCAAAGACTTGTATGACTTTGGGTTTTACTTTTCCAATCCATTACTAGCCCACCCCCATAAAAGTTTCCCGGAAAATTCTTGGATCCCTCTCCTATATCACTTGATCCAAGTATTATTGGCTTTCCAAATTGTACTTTAAACCTATACAATTTTTTTAATTTAAAAAATATTTAAGTTACTATTTAATAAAATAAAATATCTTGAACCAAATTTATAACAATGTTAGATGATCTGATTTCCTTAATTAAATCTATCATGATAATCCCTTTTTTAGATAAAAGAAAAATTTTACTGCCTTTTTCCTCCTGAGCGCAATTAGACTTGGAGATGAGCTATTCAGGTTTTGTTTAGCATTCTTCACTTTGTTGGTTTGAATCTCTACCCAGTTGAAAATGGTTGCTGCGGTAACGATTTCCTTGCTTCTAGTACTGTTTTCATGTTTCCATGGTTTCTACGCCCAAATTCCTCCAAATATAAGCTTGGGTTCTAGCATAATTGCTGGATCTAATTCATCATGGCGCTCCCTCTCTGGAGATTTTGCATTTGGATTTTATCCTCTGACCAGTGGACTCTACCTTGTCGGAATTTGGTTCGATAAGATCCCAGCAAGAACACTAGTTTGGTCAGCAAACCGTGATAGGCCAGCCGAACCAGGATCCACCGTCCGGCTGACTTTACCTGGCCAGCTTGAGCTCAGATACGTCAATGGCAGCACTCAACTTATATACTCCGGATCCGCCGCTGCAAGTTTGGGGTTCATGCAAAATGATGGCAATTTGATCCTTCTATGAGATTATCCAACTGCATCTAGAGAGCTTCTGACTCAACAGATACCTAATAGGACTAATCTTATGACCAAAATCTATTCAATTAAAAAGTGAACATCGACTTAACACCAGAATTCTCATGTTGAATGCAATATGACAACTAAAACAGCTTCCATCACTTCAGATCGGCACTGGGTATGTCTGAACTTGGTCATGAACGTCAGTCTGGTTTTTGATCCCAAATTACTGTTCAAGGTACTTGTCAATAGTTTCAACATTAATATCATAATTTGACAAAATATTAAAACTATCCAGCTGAAGATGTTACTCGAAAGCTAAATCACTTATCATGATGGCACTTCAACAGTATGTTTACCCCAAAGTCAACGGCGAAAACTGGGAAAGGGTGTGGAGAGCCGTGGAGGAGCCGTGCTTTGTGAATTCGGTTTGCGGTGTTTACGGCTTCTGTACTTCCCCTGATAATGAAACTGTTTCCTGTTCTTGCCTGCCTGGTTATATTCCATTGGATCCGCTGGATGTGTCGAAAGGATGTCGTCCGGAGATCGTGTTGAATTACTGTGCAGATCCGTCCATGAGGAATTTTACTGTGGAGGTGATCGATGATGCTGATTTCCCGTTCGAGAGCTTTGCGGATTTGGCACGTGTTAGGAACGTGGATGTGGAGGGATGCAAGAAGGCAGTGATGGATGATTGTTACGCCATGGCTGCTTCTCTGGTGGATTCTAGATGTATCAAGAAGAGAATGCCTTTGTTGAATGCAAGAAAGAGTGCTTCTACTAAAGGAATCAAGGCACTCATCAAGGTGCCCATGAAGATTAATGATCCCAGTACTCTTCCCAAGAAGAAGAATTCCAATGATCGGACTTATCTGGAGGTGGGTTTTATAACTAGCGGCGTACTGGCAGTTCTGTCTGCGGCTTTTGCGGTCTACTACCATCCTCTAGCTCGAAGATTAGTCAAGAGAAAGCGCTTCCAGAACGTGAATTCCATAGGGATTAACTTCAGACAGTTCACATTTCAGGAGCTCCATGAAGCAACAAATGGATTCAGCAAGAAGCTCGGACGGGGTTCATCAGGGACGGTGTATAATGGGATTATAAGTTCAAAGGACATACATATTGAAATTGCGGTAAAGAAGCTAGAGAAAGCGATTGAGAGAGGAGAAAAGGAATTCCTCACCGAGCTGAAAATAATCGGCCGGACACATCATAAAAATTTGGTGAGGCTGTTGGGCTTTTGTTTAGAAGACGGTCATCAGCTTCTGGTGTATGAGTTAATGAAAAATGGGACGCTTTCTGACCACCTGTTCGGAAAGGAGAAGCCAATTTGGAGTCAACGGGCTGAAATGGCGCTTGGGATTGCAAGAGGCTTGCTGTACTTGCATGAAGAATGTGAGACCCAGATCATTCATTGCGATATCAAGCCCCAGAATGTGCTGCTAGATGCCAACTACACTGCAAAAATTGCAGATTTTGGGCTTTCCAAGCTTTTAAACAAAGACCAAACAAAAACCATCACTAATGTGAGAGGAACAATAGGATACATGGCACCCGAATGGCTGAGGAATGCGGCTGTGAATGCCAAAGTAGATATCTACAGTTTTGGTGTGATGCTGCTAGAGATTATTTGTGGTAGAAGGCATATAGAGTTGAGCCGGGTTGAGGAGGAAACTGAAGATGATGACTTGGTTATCACTGATTGGGTTGTCAGTTGTATGATTTCAGGGAAACTGGAGAAGCTGGTTGGGCATGATTCAGAGGTACTGGATGATTTCAAGAGGTTTGAGAGAATGGCGTTAGTTGGGTTATGGTGTGTCCACCCAGACCCAATTCTTAGGCCGTCAATGAAAAAGGTGACACAAATGCTGGAAGGGACTGTTGAAGTTGGGATCCCACCTCTTCTTTATGAGTTACGGCGAAGCGCTGCGCCTCGTTTTAAGAGGTAAAATTTTCGTTTTCTCTATTCAAACTTTTCAAAACAATAAACGCTATACATTTAGACAAGACTTAAAACAAATTTCAAAACAAAGAAACTTAATTCCATTATTTTCAACATTTTATATAATACGAATCGAAATGCGTAGTTCGCTTTCTTTGCCGAATTAAATTCAACCAAATTCAAGTAAATCAAACAGGCCAAAACGAAAAAACGATTTTCAACCAAATTCAAGACGTAAACATTTTCGAAACGAAACTAAATATTGCATCACATCAGTGCACTTTCAAGCATTCGAATTTCGTGATGAAATAAAATTTTCGCAACTAAACTTACTTCAAGCTCTGCGGTTGCATGTTTTGGCTTTCTATTATGTACTTGCTACTGAACGTGACATGGTAAGCTACGTTTGTAAACCGATATTAGAAAATATTTCTCTCCTTATTTTCATCATCCATCATAAATTGTATTACAGGATAAATTCCTGTTACACCGCTATTTATATTGTCAATGTGATCAATAAAAACATACAAGTAGATGTGTTATTGCTCCCGGGGGATAGAAAAGCATATATAATTAAATAGGAGTCGACTTTTGTCAACCTCTTCATAGGAAAAAGTTTGATGTGTTATTTCTTTTGTTGTACTAAATTAATCTGAAAAAGTTTTCAACTTTGAATTCATCTCCCCTCCCTTTCATGGTGATTTTACTTAATTTAATTAGTTGTTTTTAATGTCTATAACAATTTGACATGTGAACTTATAATAAGAAATCTTTCTAGAATAAATGTTAAAAATTGAAGGAAAACCTTATGTGATGTATGAGAAACAAATAGGAAAAGCAATTTTATTAGTTGTGTTAATCCAAAATGATAAAGGAACACAATTACACAATCTAATACGTTTTTTAAAAGTGAAAATAACATTTAAGTGAATTACATATGCCAAAAGGATAACATTTTTACACTTATTTCATCTTCCATTACAAATAACAAACCTAGGATTTGGTGGTGCAGTTAGACCACTGCTCATGTGTGGGAGGCTTTGTTTTCAGTACAGGATTTCTATCAAAGAAATTGGTGGGCCTGAGCTCAAATCCACCACTCAGTATTGGCATTACCGGAAAGTCTTCTTGGCAAGGAACATGATGAAATCCCATTGTGTACCATAACACAATGTCCTTGTTTTCAATCTCCCTATTCCTGTGCATATTGACAAGAAATTAAAAAATATTAACAAGAATTAAATAACATCTTCAAATGTTAATCACATAGTTAAAATATTAAAATTGAGAATATATTTATATACCTTTGACTCCAAATAGCTAAGGTGTCATCTCCTCGACTTTGATCCATATACAACCCTCCTGCCCATTTTTCAGTCTTGTTATATGGAGTCACCCAAACATCATAATTTGTGAAGGCGCCACGAATTTGTGGATAATCATCATCTGACAGAAGGGGGCTAGACAATGACCCTGGAATTAAACGATAACCAATATAGTTCCCAAGTTTGGTCTTTTTATTGGGATTTACCACTATTAACTCAACTGGCTTTGATCTTAGCTGAACTTTTGCATCAGATTCAGTTTTAGCAGTCTCACTCACAACAGTCCAATAGCTCTTCCTCGGAGAAATATTGTCCTTTACTCGCTTGGTTTCTAAATTGGCCTTGACAAAGGAGTTGGCATACCCATCTACATCAAGGTCAAGACGGTATGTTAAGAAGTGATCATGATTTACACCAATGGTATTGTGTGCTAACAATGTGCCATAAACATCCTCCTTTATCTGACTTGTGTGAGTGTAAGACACTCCCTTCACTTCTAGTATACCGGTTAACCCCACCTGCAAAGCACAAAATGATATTTCATTAAGACCATATATAGTTGACCGGATATTAATAATTTTAACAATTTTGTTTGCTATAATCTCTAACTTGAAGTTTTTCACACTTTGGAACTAAGACCTTCAAACCCAAATATTAATTTGGTATTGTGTTTAACTATTATATCAATATATAAGATAGTAGTGTAATGTATGTAGGATTAAAATCCTGAGGGCTGGGTAATTCAATTGGTGTAACGTATTGGGTTGGTGTTACCCATGGTTATTAGATCATGGTTATTAGATCAAGTCATTTCAAGACTATTGGAGGTTTACCTAGTCCTTATTTCAAGATCGTATATGATTAATTGAGGTATGCGTAAACTGATCTATTATATATATAAAAAAAATAATGTGTGTAGGCATGATATACCCCAACTTTGATGGAGCCACTAGGCTTGAATTCCCAATCAAGTACATAGTCATAGTTGCCAACCGTTGCAACCATTCTCACTACTAGGCTTACTTCTGGCCGTACTTCCCTTATCTGCATGCAAAAATACACGTCCAATCATATTTAACATAAACCTTAACTATGTGTTAACATCGTTCAGACGTACATGCACGTTAGAAAACTGCTTACATTTTCTCCAGGAATTGCTAACTCGGTGTGACGCCACATGATTCTTCCAGCTTCTTGTTCAAATATGCAGAAAGCATTTGATACTTTCACTGGTTTGCCATCCTGGCCAGCATAATACCCATCCATGAAAACTGCATTGGACGGGCAATCTGCTAATGGTTGAAGTGGGACAGTGCAAAGACCAAACCCAAATTCACCTAGATCGAAAAAGGTTTTATAGTACCATTCCTCAGTTGGATCCATATATGGTACAAAGAGCTCTGATAAGTATCCTTTATATAAAACTCGACGGAATTTGTGCTTTTCGAGATCATAAATTGATGCTAACGATATGATTAGACCCGCTCGTGCATCAAAACTTACATGGAAGTCCCAATTAGCCCACCTGTTGCATGTAATCAAAATAAAATATTCTTGCATCAAGATTTAGAAATATAGGATGGTAATATCCTACCCGAAGCCCATGACCCGAAAGTGATTAACACTCTAGTTTTTTTTTACATCCATTCTCTTGGAATTACAATATTGTAGCTTTTTTTTTTTAATACAGTTTAGTTTTAAGATAGTAAACTATCCATACTAGAACTCGAACTTGAAATCTCCCTTATGCCCAATGCCTATTTATGCCTATTTGAAAGGATGAACGCTCTACCACTGGAACATGATAATAAGAAGGCCAGGTACCTAAAAATGAGCCGTGGATTTTAATCCGCCTCGCTGAAACTAAAGTCGATAAAAAAATTATTTAAAAAAATTAAATACAATAAGATAGCCTATACTAAAAAGCTTTGAACAAATATTTGTAAAAAATATATCATGTTCAACACTAAAAAACCAAAAAATATTACATATCATGAATAAAAAGAAACGCCATCGGTTATGCATCATGGTTCTTTAGAGAATAGAATTCATCAATTAATCGAGAATCGATATTTTTCGGTAGGTTCGTTCAATGTAAAACGATCACAGAATCTGCTAAGAAATCCTCTTACATTTTTATTACGAATAAGCGGTTTAATAAGCCGTAGGCGAAAATGACGGGTCTGTTGTTGCGGTGGAAGCGGGAAGAGTTAAAATAAGGCGGGTGAATCGGCTGTCGATTAGATTGTAGTTTTGTGACTATTTGTCTCAGCTAATCTTTGACATAACTTCGGAAATGGTTGATATATTACGAAAACTCTCATGACAAAATTACATGCACTTATAATGCTCGATTGACTTCTCAAATAATGCATTTCTTGAGTACAATAAAATCACCGGGATAAAACTTCTCGGCAGACTATAAATAAGACAGTGATTAAACGACTTAAAGTTGTCTTTGGGTTCACGAGCTAAGCATAAGAAGTTCCAGCACATCATTGAATCTACTATTTAGCTCTTTGTCACGAGAAATCTATTGCGGCTTTAAAATATACCCGGCGATAGTAGTGCTCAAATGTGATAGAATCCTTCTGTTGGCATGAACGACCTGTAGCCCCTTTATAACAAGCATTCATATTAGGTATCTCAATATCATACTCTGTACAAACAGATTCCACATTCATAAGGAGACTATCAAAACCTTCTTCTCTCAAAGTTTGAAGCAATGCTTTGGTAGATGAGACAAGATCCATTGCATTTAAAATGTCTAGAGATTTGTGTTGCAGGGCTCGACAAAGCAAATCCGTAATCCCGTGATTTTATGCATTACATCTGAGATGAATATGATCAAATGACCTCATCACAATTAAGAACCACTAAGCTTCTCCCGCGTAAAAGAGTTAGAGGACCCTTCGTTCACCATACTTTCAAGCACGAGTAATCACGACCTTGTACATATCAGTAAAGCAAATAGAATCAAAATGAGAACTCAGAGTAGTTCCATTTCGATGCAAAGAACCAATTTGTTTACACCCTCTACCGGAGTCCTCGCGTTCACGGTGGCTACCATATGTGCAATTTCAATAGCTTAGGCGAGCGTGGCTCGGTATGGCGTTTAGGAGAAGCAACAGATTAATGATGGAAGTCGATTTTAGGAAAACGACGAATAGAAGTCTCTCTTCGTGACCACAGCGCCAATGCTAGTTTGTAATCGATGGGCAAAACAATGTACATAAGCATATGGACAATCCCTTGAAACGGGCTTATAATCCATTCCATGCGCCCTCCTTATTACTAGCACCATCATACCCTTGACCTCGCATATTGAAATTTGTAAGTTATTTCGATCGAGGACGCCGGATATTTCTTTCTTAAGTGTTAAAGCGGTGGTATAACATACTGTCCTTGGCGCTCTCGTAAAAACCGGTAACATCAACAAATCTCAGAGACAATAGCCATCGCTCTTTATTAGATGTATCTTTGGCTTCATGTTGTCTAAAACTTTGCATCACGATTTCCTCACGAATTTTTATTTCGCACTTTGTTAGCCATATCATAAAAATCTCTTCACGAATCATCGGTGATGTATACTTTGCATTTTTTGGAGCTTTCTCTAAGACAACATCATCAATACTACCATTCATTCGTCCTATAAGTCTTATCATCTGTAAAATTACCTGATTATTGGAAGATAAAAAATTCATCATGACCTCTAAATGCACATGCTTGTAAACTAAGCCAGAATACTTTCAATTGTTGCCATAAAGTCGTAACGATTCTTACTTCTTCTGAAGTTTTGTACATTTCATCCTTTATCAATATCAAGGTTGGTTCATCAAGCATCAATAGAATTCTGACATTATTATGTGGTGATGGGACCTCCGTATGCAACAAAATGAACATCTAGACCCATCATTAACTCTCTTTCAACTTTTAAATCCTTGATAGTAAATGTAGGATAATGAGCCTTCTTATTTTCAAAAGAAAGCATGGAAAACAAAATCTTTGCATCCTTCGAAGAGAATACTCTAACCAAGAAAATTGCTTAAACGAAGCTCACAGCGGCGATATTGTTGGCCTGATTCGGTTCGCGGGTATACGGGCATAATAGGTTGATAAGGCCCCATTTTATATAAGCTCGATGCGATTTCATCTCTTTGATTAACGAGGATGTTTGCCATATCGAATCACGTATACTCGGATCGTTCAAGAGAATCAACATCAATTTCAACTCTTTGAGATTTAGAAGTATTGGTCGATTACAATTTGAGATATCAACTGATGGAGAATGTTCCTCACTTGTTGATGTGGTTCCCTTGGCTTAAAGAAACGAAAAATAGTTTTCTTCTCTTGTTCCTTGAGTTTCCATTATGATTTGAATACTTTTCTACAAAAAAATTACAATGTCAAGACAATTAATTTTAGATGAGAATAAAACTTGGATTCTTATTTATTTTTAACAACTAACTCATCTAAAATCTTAAAAGCTTAACTTGTTAGAGATTATGTAATTATGTATTGGTTGTATTTATATTATATTATATACACATTACACGTATGGAAATTACAATTATACATAACAATCTAGTAAAAAAAAATTAACTTTTTTTTGATGTATTTTTATTGAGGCACATTTTATCGAACACTTAGACATCAATTATAATTAGTTTTAAAATCTTTATTATATTTTTTAGGAATTAGCACTATCATAAAACCAACTCAAATGTACATATATAACTATACATAACTTGATACATGCATACATTAACGAGAGAGGGTTACATTGGAACATATATTATATATAAGTTATAACTACGAGAGAGAGAGAGAGAGAGAGAGATTTATGTACCCAGAGACTGAGTTCTTTTCTTTGTTCTTTGTGAGGAGCGAGGAGGAGGGGCCAGGGACCAGCTGGACCGGGAGGTGAGTCTTGAGTCGGCCCAGGCTGGCTATTCTTTGTGGGGACGACACGGGGCCGTGTGATGTGACGGCTGGCTGGCTGAGCCGTGGGCGGAAGCGTGAGAAGCAGAGAGAGAGCCATGACCACGGGACCAGAGTATCAATAAGCATAGGGTTTTATTTTTGTTGGTTGGGCTGAACCAGGATGTTGCATGTTGGGCTGAACTGGACATCAAGCACTGGGCTATACATGAGTTGGATTAGGCTAAAATTTGGACTAGATTAATTAATACTAGTAAAAAAAAAAAAATTCAAATTCTATACCGGGCTATAGCCCTGACCCTTGTTCTTTGGTTCGCTATGGTTGTAGCATTTGTTTCTTATCATTTTGTCTCCTTCAGACTCGTCACCAACAGATCATCTACCATCTCTATGTTTGCCTGAGCTCTTAATTACTTGAAGTGGGTCTATTTGGAAACCTTATGAACCTTTCCCTCCATATTGGTTTGATATTGTTCACTTTAGGCCTAAATCCTCATGGATTTGTTTTTGGGCTTCTCCCCTAAAAGGTCTCATAACAATTGAATGTTGTTCATGCTTAGAAGCTTATGAGCCTTCCCATTCCTAACCAATATGACATTTTGGGCGCACACCCAACACTGATAGCTTGAAGTTATTTATAAAAAAATTGATTCCAAAATCTAAGGACTTGTTTAGTTTCTATTTTTGAAAACTATTTTTGAGAATAATTTTTGAAAACATAAAGAATACCATTTGGTGTTATTTGAAAAATGTTCTTGTTCTCTAAATTTAGTGTTTTCTATGTTCTTCAAGGTTTTCAAAAAAAAAAAAAAAAAGGGACCAAACTTGATATCCATATTTTTCTTGTCCTCCTTCAGTTTCGAATAAAAAATAGTTTTCAAAAGCAATAAAGTGTCCATCATGCTTAACTCATGTGGTAGAATATTCAACGTTTCAAAAAGTAAGGACATAGGAGATAGGGATCCCGAGTTCGAGTCCTAGTCGCATGGGAACAATTTGTTATATTATAATTAAAGTGTTTAGCTTGAAAAAAAAAAAAGGTAGTTAGACTCAAACATTGTACAACACGCACACGTTGCATGAAAAAACACTCGGGCTAAGCGCTGAGCCCAACCCACAAACACTGGTTCTAGCAGGCCATGTTATTTAGACTGGCCGGTATATCATTGGAGTAGCCCGGCCTGGCCCATTATTACTGCAAAACATTCCCTATAACCAATGTTTCCACAAGGGCGAAGGCCTTAGGGTTGCAGTGAAGACCCATGCATGGGAAAAGCGTAAAGTCATAAATGTGCTTGAATTCAATCCTTGGAAGGGATTATGATGGCATTATTTTCACATAATTTACAATTTCCTTGGCTCATTAATTAAATCGCATTGATCATCGGGCCTTTCGCTAAGCTTTTTTTTTTTTTTTGACTAACGTGACTACTGAGCTTAAGTGCTTAACAACCAATGAATCATTCTTGTTTAAGATAATCCTAAAGTCTTTGCTTCGTTTAGATAAAAAATCATAATAAAAGAAAATAGTAACATGGTTAGAGTTGGCTACAACCTTCATTAATAATCATTATTAAATATTAAGTCTTTGCTTCGTTAATTTAATTAATAATATTAGAAACAATGTTTCGAAAAAAAATAATATTAGAAACAATGCTTAACTAACATGGCTAGCATTGAGATTTGGATTGCGAAATAAAATATTTTTTAACCTATTTGATTACCAAGATATAATTTGATAACATAGAGATAGATTAAACTATTCCATTATTTATGGTATTCCACGTGAAATGATAAATAATTTCACAAGTCGTCCGACATTTTTTTATAGCACAATAATGCCAATTTGATATGCTTATGCTATAGAATATAAATTTATTTCTTCCACCACTTCCTTTCATATTTTTGAAATTTTTTATTACTTAGTTTGTAAAAAAATTGATATTTAATTTGAAAAAAAAAAACAAAAAGTGTATAATATAATCTAAAATAAAATTAATATATATATGTTTTTATATTTGACAGTATAAGTATACTTTTTAATCATAAATATCATTAATTAAAAATGAATATTACCTCTTAAATTTATAAAATATAGAATGAGTTTCAAAGAATATGGGCAAAAGTTTTATAATGGATTTAAAACTGTTAATTTATTTTTTGGAAGAATAAAAAAAAAATTAAAATATGATATAATATCACTTTGATTTATCTGTTATTTTGTAAAATAAGAAATAAATTTAAAATAGGGGTAACCATTTAAAAGGGACAAAAAACAAAAAAAATTGCAAATCTAACTCATTTTCTTAAAACCCAAAAAGGAAAGATATTTTTACATAATTTTGACAAATTTACCCCTTTAATTACCATACAAACCTGAACTTAACTCTCATCAAGTGTGTTTGAATATAACTTAATGGTGGTTAAGTTCAAACTAAATAGCTACAGTATTACAAACCTAAACTTAACCTTTAAGAGCATTGAATATAAACGCGATGGTTAAGTCGACGTGTATAGAAGTTGTATTAAGCTACAGGCTGAATGATTTGAGTTTGTTCGAAATGCTAACCTTTGATGATTAGAATCTAACATATATAGAAAGAGGTTAGATTTACAATATTTCTTTTTAGTTTTAACACATTAAGGGGTAATTTTGTCTTAAAGGGAGGATATTTTAAGATTATAAAAGTAAGAAGTTAGTTTTAGAAATAACTTTTGTTTTTATCCCCTTTAAACCAGTTTCTCTTTAAAATACATAAAATATGAAGGTCGTTTTTAAAAACTATTAAATTTGTTTAAAAGTAATTATTAAGGATATTTAGATAAATTTTTGCAAAATATTGTAATTTTATATTTATTTTTAAGTAAAAAAACTAAGATATCAATTTCTTCTTCCTTATTCTTGTTTTTTTTTTCGTCTAAAAATATAGTTTTCTTAATGTAGCCTTAAGATTCACTTTGGAATAGAAGGTGCAAGTCAATGTGCTCACCCCAAAGCAAAATAACAGAAAAAAAAAAAAGAAAAAAGAAAAAAAGGAGGAACAAGCGGGACATACCTGATATTGTGCCCATTGATTTTGAATCCAGGTCCATCTGGTTGCATGGCGGACACACCATGTAGATGAGGACCAAACGGGGGCTTCTGTTTGGACAATCGGTACTCCGTTCCTTCCGCTTCCGGAACCGGAACCGGGACCGTCGATCTGTCATGGTATTCAATTATCTTCATCTCGTCAAGGTCAACTACTATCGATACCCCTTCTATTGGCCTCATGTATAAATTAACTGTCCCATCAGTATAAAAACACAGTATCTTCAAAATTCTTCTGCTCTTTTCTTCTCCAAACCATCCCACTGAGAAGGTAGAACAAACCACATCGGATAACTTCAGCTTTCTCCTCTTGATTGAAGCTAAGAATGGTGGATAAGTTAGAGGCAGCTCAGATGCAGCAACTTGTTCCTCGATGGTCAGCAAAGGGTAGCCGTGTCCCGTGTATACCTTGTCGGAGATGACGGACTGACTTGACAAGTCAACGATGATTTCATGGGTTTGGCCGTGGAGACGAGTAATAACAAAGGCTCGGCGAGGTGGAGGTGGGGTTGTGGAGTTGGGGTTTGACAGCCATGATAGGAGGGTGGGCTTTTCTGGCTCGTCCAACCCGACATACTGGAAAGTTATGTTGTGGCTGGAGCCAGGGTTCGACCCTTTGACGATGGCTTGAACCTGTTGGAACTCGGATGGGGTTAGAGAGTCTAGTGGGTGGTGGTGACTGTCGGAAGAGACTAGTGATAAGGAGACGAAGAAAAACAAGTAGAGGCCCAGCTTCTGTAACAGAGAAGCCATGTCTTTTTGCTAAGCTACTGGTTCTTTATACCATTTATAGTATAGGTACACATGGGAATTAATTGAATATTCCCATGGCACGCCTATTTAGAAAATCATAACTTTCAAAGGATTTGTGGAAACTAAATTCTTTCTATGGTTTATTTTTCTTATACCTAACTCATCATTCCCACAAATAAAAGTCATAAACGTGTGTTAAATCACTTAATTTCCAACCTATCACCCCAACTTGGACACTTCATACCTCCCAAATTCTCTTTCTCATTGATGCATGCTAATTAGTACTGGTTAAATTACAAGAAAATCATTTCATAGCTGTTTTTTCTTAGTTTAAAAGGTCGCGAAAATAATGTTTCATTAAGCGACAAGAGAAGGATTCAAATATATTTTATGGTTAACATATGCTCTAGCCCATTCTCATATATATTATTGTCTTTGATGTCCATGAGTCATTTCAACTTTAAAATACATTTGCAAAGTAAAAAAAAGTTCATATTTATATATTCCCTATTATATTTGAAATATTACAATCACTTTCCCTTTCATACAAACACATCTCTTTGTGAGGCTAATTAATAAGTCATGTACATAAGTTAGAGATTAATTTTATATAATATCATTTATGAAAGGGAAAAATCTGCTTGTTATGGAGGATGTTCTGCTTGTTGATGCATAAGTTATTGTATCAAGTTATGGATCATTGTGGGAACAATTAAATTATGACAGAAATAAAAAGGCACGAAAATAAATCAACATAAATATAGGGATACAAGAAATTGGTTACGCGGTTCGGCTTAGCCTACTTCCATAGGGTTGAGCCTAGAACATCAGTGAGCGAGCTTCATGAGCTGCTCGGTGTTTGTAGACTTTGTTAGAAACTCAGCTCGAAGCTTGTTTATTAAGTTAAAGCGGCCCAGAGCTGAAACGTGAATTTTAGCTCGTAAGTTAAATGGCTAGAGCGGCTGCCCTGGCTCGGGTACATTCGGCTCGTAAGCGGTCGTGAATAGGCTCTCGTGACGAGAGTCGTTAACCCGAGGCTCGTGAAACCAGAACGTGAACCAAGCTCGTGAGCAATTTCGTGAACATGGAGAAGGCTTGATGCACAACAAATTTTTCCTACAAATGAACATGATTAATATTTTAACTCTTGAACTTCGATCAAGTTAATTGAACTTTTATTGTCTTATCTTTTTAATTTAGTTGTATATTGGCTATTTTAGATGAACATTTTCTTTAATTCCCGGTGCATCATTTTGAGGCTCGTAAGTTAAGCAGGCGAGCGAGAACACCCTCAAACTCAACAGTCATTTCATTAAATAGGCTTGTGAGACGAGGCTCGTGAATGGGCTCGTGAAGCGGGGATTCGTTAACCGAGGCTAGTGAGCAAGATCGTTAACCCGGGCTGTGGTGGCTACCGTGGCAAGCTCGTGAATAGGCTCGTAAGTTAAACGAGTCGTGCCCGAGCACCCTCAAACTCGGCTCGTCAGCTCGTAAACAGGCTCGTGAATAAGCTCGAGCCTACTCCTTCTAAAAGCCGGAGTCGGCGGGCACACTTTACCTGGTGGATCAAGGCTCCCCTTTCTCTAACGCCGCCTTCACCTAATTCTCCCACAGTGAAACACAGAATGAGATCTCCTTACTACTTACAGACATTATCTAGACTCCCCTGATCGACAACATCCTTGTGAGATATAAAAAACCTCCCAGCCGATGAGAGGAATTGGGCGATACCTAGCAGTATTCAACGCACAACTACCTTATTTGCATGTGCTTTTACATTTTTGTGGCGTGTTTGCATCAAAATGTGTCCCCTATTTGTATCCTCAAAGAGAATCAAACCATGATACTATGGATCACATGTTTCCTATTTTGACTAAATCAAGCTAGTTGAATATTTGTCCATAAAATTCCCCATCAATCAAGCCAATTGATTTCCTTCCATAGAAATCCCATCAATCAAGCTGTTAATTTCCTTCCATATTCATCATTGAGGAATATTTGCCTTCCATAGAAAATCATCAAATATGATCAAATCTAGAAGATTTGATATTCATAATATCTCATTCTAGTATTCCTTATTCGTCTTTGAGAATATTATATTCTAATCTTCATAATATTATCTCTAGAATCAGATTTTTCTGAATATGGTAAGTCTTGCCATTCAGCTTGGTATACCAACCTTGAGACAGCTCATGTTACACCCCCCTTATAACCTCAATCAGACGATTGGAACATGCCCACAATTTTGCCTCAGATTATGACAACAAATATCTCCAACAATCTCCCCCTTTGACATTTCTTTGGCAAAAAATAAAAAATAAAAAATAAAGGACAAATGTTGGGTCATTGATGGACCACCGTCAGAATTGTTGAACTCATCAACCACCGTAGTCTTCCCCTGAATATCACTAAGGTGTTTTTCTGGGATTTTTCTTCTACAATACTATAGGCTTGAGCATGACTCCCCCTTAATTTCTGCATCAATATCCTTTTCCTTTGAGCAATCTATCTCAACTACAAAAGCAAATAGATAAGGATCCCATGGATCTCACTCAGTATCTTAAAGTGACCTACTCTGATACCAATTGAAAGAGAAAAATCTGTCTGTTATGAAAGATGTTTTGCTTGTTGGCGCACTAGTTGGTACATCAAGTTATGGATCACTGTGGGAACAATTAAATTATGACAAAAATAAAAAGGAACGAAAATAAACCAACATATATGTAGGGACATAAGAAATTAGTTATACGGTTCGGCCTAGCCTACGTTCATAGGGCTGAGCCTAGATAAGAAGAATTTCACTATATATCAATTAGGTTACAAACGGTCTTATATGAGACAAGGCTCCCCCTTTCTCTAACATCCCTTTCACCTAATTCTCCCACAGTGAAACATAGAATGAGATCCTCTTATTCCCCAAACATTGTCTAAACTCCCACACAAGCCCAAACAACATCCTTCAACAAGATGTATAAAAACCTCCTAATAATGAGAGAAATTGGACAATACCTACAACAGGTATTCAACCCCCACAACCACATTCTTTACATGTGCTTCTACATTTTTGTGGTGTATTTGCATCAAAATGTGTCCCATATTTATATCTTTCAAGAGAATCAAATCATGATACTATGGATCACATGTTTCCTATTAATTTTGGCTCAATCAAGCTAGTTGAATATTTGTCTTCCATAGAAATCCCATCAACCAAGCCAACTGATTTCCTTCCATAGAAATCCCATCAATCAAGCCAGTTAATTTCCTTCTATATTCACCATTGAGAAATATTTGCCTTCCATAGAAAATCATCAAATATGATCAAATGCGGAAGTTTGAGGATATTCTAATATCTAATTCAGTCTTATATCCTTGAGAGATATTTATTTGGATTTTTTGCTATCTAGCCAGTCACGAGTTATTTAAAACACTAAATGGGTTATGTGGACTTGAAGCACTGGAGTGTAGAGGCCCGAATGACTATTAAGTATTCTAGGGCTTGTACTCTATAAATGAGAAAGATATCGAAACTAAATGAGAATACGAGATTAATTATAGAGAATAGCGGAGAAAAAGAAATCATTTCTTTTGTAATTCCAAAGCGCGCAGCGGCTGCTCCATCCACCTCGAGAAGTTGTTGGAAGATTTGCGGTTCTTGTGTGCATCTTCTGCAAATCCACAGTGCGATCTGGCCCAGTTATATTAGTTTAGTAATTAAATTGAATATTCTAAATCACATGATGATTCACAAGCTAGTTGATTATTCACACGGTGGTATCGAGGCAGCCGTGTGATTAAATTTTCCAATTGATCTGAAACCATTTATGTATTTTGTGTTTGATTAGCAATATAGCACCTAGGTTTCTATATTTGTTGATTGCATGTTCTCATGTTTAATATGATTTTGTTCATGGATGGTTACTTAATAATTATGGTTTGCCCTTGATCCATGGTAGAGTTTGTGTATTTCCTTCGGTTTAGCAACGAGGGGCTAATCATAAGATTAGGTATCCTTCTTGATTTATTTTCTCAATCATCTAGAATTCTTGTACACCATTTTATTAGGGTATATAGGATTATTTTTTGTAAAATTTTATAGACTAATGAAGAACAGAAGCGAAGAAGATGAAGAACTCGCGGAGAACACGCACCTTGAGATTGTTTACGTTATTTGCGAATTCTGAGGCATCCGGAAATGGCTTGTACGGTGGTTAGAGCCTTGAGGAAGAGGCATTATTATAGGACAAATTTCAGGCCAAACCACCTTTGGACGTGCCCCAGCGCACCCCTGGCGGCTGCGTGTAGGCTAGCATACCTCCGCTGGGGCGCGCGTGAGCGCGTGGAGAGGGTTTTGGCCGTCGGATTTTGCAAACTTCCTCCTCTAGACGTCACGCTTCTATGGGTGGCTCTGTTCGGGTGGCAGCACACAAATGATGGCTTTGACGACTAGGATTTCATGTTGTGTGTTTAGAGTTTTGGGTTTTAACTCAAATCTCTTCAATTTTGGGCCTCGACGGGTAAATTGAACCCGAATGGACCAGTACGGACCCAGGGTGGGCCGGGATTAATAACAGTGGGCTCAAGTGTTATTAGGCTTGTGATTTTTTTTTCTTTCTTTTTCTTTTCTTAGGAAAACCATGGATTGGGGCTCTTTTTTTTTTCTTTCGTTAACTCATATATTATTATTTTTATTCATGGATGATTAAATTATATTTGGTAACATGCTTTAGTTGTGATAACATGACATATAGACTAAATTGGTGCCCATATATCTTGCATCTGATAATTATACATGTGCATAATTAATTAATTTTTTTTAAATCTAGATAAATATAATTTTGAAAAATCCTTTAATTTTTTGTGGGTCCAAATAATAAAATGGTCATGTGAAACCCCATCGGATAATCATGATCGAGTTTTATTGGATTGTACCTAAATAATTTTAAAATCTTAATCAGATTAGCGGAGTCCACCATGAGCAACTCTTAGAGATTAAGAGAATTTTAAATTAAACAAGGATTAAAAACCACGATAGTTTTATTAACCTCCAGCGAGGCTGCAATAATATTATTATGGGCCGTATGAATAATGATTGAAATGAAGTGTATTATCTAAGAAGGTTCTATCTAAGAAGATTGGGATGTAAGTAGTCCGGTAAGTGACCCCCCAATTTTTTTTGGGACCTGAGTTAGTTGGATACTATTCATTTTATGATCAAATTTTAGTTTGTTATAAATGTCTTACCCACCGTGAACATTTATTATGTAAACTAAATTATTGTTTACAATAAACAACAAATTTATTTTTGTTTTGGATTTTCTAAATATATGTTTATTGTATAATATACGAGTTAATATTAGTGTGCACAATGTATAAATTTTTTTTCTTCAGAAAATGGCATATTTCAACCTTCTAGTTATGATTTTGAATAAAAAACCATTGGATGGAAATAAATTTGAAGATTGGAAAACGAACTTATACATAATTCTGAATTATGAGAAAATCAAGTTTAATCGCTGGATACTTTAAACGGCTATCGGGAAAATTTGGTGCTAATGATATAACAAAAACGAGAACATGCGACAGGAGAATGCAAAACTTCACTTCCATGTTATATTCTTGCCGGTGTTGTGGGTCATTTGAAGCGATGAATAACACCTCGGCAGTGGAGTAGAAATGCTTGAGACTCACCGAGAAGGAATGTTTCTTTAAAAATCGCATACGAGAGACAAGGCTGCTCTATCAACGATTTGATTAACACCGTATGGCGGTGAGCGTAGAGGAAGGATCAAGCGGAAGTGGTAGAGCGAAACTTCAAAGGAGATGAAGATAGATCTCATCTTGAAATCAGCACTTTGAAAGCATTTTATTCGGTTGAAATTGATTACAATATAAATAAGATGAATCGACTCGGTTGATTGATGCATGAGCTTGAGAGTGCTGGGCAGTCTCTCAGAGCCGAGACGTATGATTTACGAGGAGGGTTCTATTAAACCTAAAGAGAAACCAGGGTGGAAAGCAGAGCAGAAAAGAAGGTAGATACCGGTTGCAATCGAGCCTTGATAAAGAGAGTCAAGGCAAGTGCTTAGTGTGGACGAAGGACCTTTGGAAACGGGGTACTTGAGCCGCAAAAAGCGGTATGGGTGATTTACTTGTTGTTGAGGCTTGTTTAGTGGAGAATTTTAATGATAAATGGATCATTGATTAATGATAAATGGATCATTGATTCAGGAGCCACTAATCATGTTTGTTGCTCTTTGCAGTGGTTAAAACATAGCATGTCTATTGAAGAGGGACAAAGATACTTGAAACTTGGAAACGGGGAGCCAATCTCTGTAAAGGCCATAGGACCAATTGTTTTATTTTTTGAGAATAATATGACTTTATGTTTAGAATATTGTTTATTTGCTCAGAATTTCAAGAGGAATTTGGTTTATGTCAGTTGTTTAGTTGAACACGGTTTGAAATTACAATTTAATTCCTCAGTTTCAATAAGAAGTAAATCTTTTTTTATTTGTTTCGGTGATCTTATGAATAATCTTTATTTTAAGTCCCTTGTCCTATGATAAATGCCATTGAAATTGTTGAAAATGAACATAATCACCTTGCCAAGAAAAGGAAAGTATCAAATGAAACTTACCTTTACCATTTGCGATTAGGTCATATTAATCCTAATAGGATACATGGTTTGGTGAAAAGTGGGATTTTAAATTCCCTAGAATTTGAACCTATACCAATGTGTGAATCCTGTTTGGAAGGTAAAATGACGAGGCCTATGAGGCTAAAAGGATATCGTATGACGAAGCAGAGTTGGAATTGGTGCATACGTGTATGCGGCCCGATGCGTGTTCAAGCCCGAGAGGTGGAGTATGAGTATTTTGTCACTTTTTACGAGATGACTACTCGAGATATGGTTTTGTTTACCTAATGTGCGAAAGTCAAAACTTTTGATAAATTTCGAGAATATGAAATTTGAGGCGAAAAGTAATTAGGTGTCCATATCAAACAACCGATATGTTGAAACGGTGAATACCTATCTGGAGAGTTTAAGTTTTATAACTCGAGAGGGATAGTTCCTGTTGTGACCCATGGAACACCTCGGCAAAATGGAGTTGCGAGAAAGGAGAAATAGAACTCTCTAGACTTGGTGAGATCGATGCTTAGTTATTCATCTCTACTATGTCGTTTGGGGATATGCCTTAGAGGCTTTGCTACATACTTATTGAACTTGATTCCTTCTAAGTTGGTTTCGAAGACACCTTGAATTAATGGAATGGGTGCAAGCAGTTTAATATATTTGTATGCAGGGTGCTCAGACGCATGTCTTGAAAGGAACCACATAAGTTGGAATCTCGTGTGATATGTTTGTTTATTGGATACTAAAGGCGAGAGGTGGACTTTTTATAGTTCCTCGAGTGAAGAAAGTTATAGTGAGCACTAAGGCAATAATAAAAATTCTTAGGAAGACTGTAAACAATTTCAAGCCCAGGTAAGTACTTGAGGAGCTTATTTCATTTCAAATCGCCTAAACCACGAATTTGGACTATTGTGCCATTTGTTTCGGTGCGTGTTCAACATAGGGAAAATGAAAATATACTCGAGTGAACAAGCACGAGTGGAACGATAGTGAACATGAGGTAGATATAAGTGGAACTAGAACAACCAGAAAATCAAATTAAAAAGCCAGTCAGAGGATCTTCCTGTAGAACCACAACAACCGGTGGAGCTTCGGCGTAGTGGGAGAGCGACCGCATGAAGTTATCGAGATATCTCTTGTTGGGCGAATCGTGCCAAGCTATAACCATTGATTGCGAAGAGGATCAGTAAATTACAAAGAAGCCTTTGGAGGATGTTGATGCATAGGGTGGCTGAAGCCATGGGCTAGTGGATAAGGTCATGTATTAACTCGATGCACGGTCTCTTGTAGAGGCACCCGAAAGGGAGTAAAACCTATAGGGCGTAAGTGGATTCTGAGAGAAAAAGACAACCGGATGGGAAGGTAAAACCTTGGCTAGATTGGTGGCAAAGGTTATACCCCTGAGGGGATAGATTATGAAGAAACCTTTTCGCCAGTAGCCATGCTTAAATCCATCCAGGATTCTTTTATTTTGTATCTGCAAGTCTAGATTCACGAGATTTGGCGGATGGATGTCGAAAACAACATTTTTTAAATGGCGAGTTTAGAGAGGACATCTACGTACGGCAACTAGAAGGGTTCATAGCTAGAGGGCAGGACACGTAGCATGTAGTGCAAAGGTCCATTTATGGACTAAACGAGCATCTAGAACATGGAGCATTAGGTTTGATCAAGCCATAGCTTTATACGGTTTTTTTTTGAGAAAAGTCTTGATGAACCTTGTGTTCTGAAAGGATCAAGATGCAAAAAGTAGTTTTCCTAGTCCTTTACATAGATGACATTTTACTAATCGGAAATGACATAGAGGTGTTATCAAGTGTAAAAGGATGGCTACGTAAGCAATTTGATATGAAAGATTTGGGAGAAGCAGCTATATTCTTAGATCAAATTTCTACGAGGCCAGGAAGAATAAGGTGTTAGCATTATCTCAAGCACATATATAGATAAAATTCTAGCTAGGTTCGACATGGAAAATTCAAGAACTACCCTTCAGGCATGGAGTTCATCTTTCTAAGGAGCAATCACCAAAAACTCGAGTAGAAAGAACGTATGAGTAGGATACCTTTTGCTCCGGCAGTAGGTAGTCTCATGTATGCCATGTTATGTTCCAGGATATCTGCTAAAATACAGGAGCCTTGATTAATGATAACAGTAGGATCCCCAAATTAGCTCAGGATAAATGGTGGAGCATGATGTCACAGTTTACAAGAAAGAACCTGGACTTGTTTTTATAGCAAGTGGGAGATTGTTGGATTTTGCTATCTGAGCAAGTCGAGTTATTTTAAAACACTAAATGAGTTCACACATGGACTTGGGCCCTAAGGTGTGGAGGCCCAAATGGCTATTAAGTATTATAGGACTTGTACTCTATAAATAGAGAAAGATAATACAACCCTAAATGGGAATCTGAAATAATTATAGAGAATAGCCAGAGGAAAAGAAATCCTTTCTTAGTGATTCAAGCGCCCACACGCTGCTCCATCACCTCGAGAATAGTTTAGAAGATCTGTGGTTCTTGTGTGCATACTTCTTTGCAAATTCTGACTGGTTATATTATTTTAGTAATTAAATTGAATATTATAAACCACATGATGATTCTAGCTAGCTTTCGTTGATTATTCCTACAATATCAACTCCTAATCTTCATAATATTATCTCCAGAATCAGATTTTTATGAATATAGTAAGTTTTGCCATCCAGTTTGGTTTACCAACCTTAAGACAACTCATGTTACAACTTACACCCCCCTTATAACCTCAATCAGATGACTGAAACATGCCGCACAATTTTGCCTAAGATTATGACAATAGATATCTCCAACAATTTATAATCACTCATATTTAACCATATAAATATTATTTACTTTAAATTCAATGAATTTTTGTAACTTTAAAATACATTAATTAATAAGATTAACAAAAGTCTATACTTCAATAGTATTTTAAACCTTTTCTTTATTTGATGTGAATTGATAGGGTTTGAAAAAGGGGCTCGCAAGCCCACTTGCCAAACCTAAAGAAGAGGCGAGCCCATTGAAGCACTCAGGCCTTTGACACGGCTTCGAGTGAAGGTCAGTCATACGGCCCAAAGTAGGTCATGGGTGTCGGAAGAGCAGCCCACGTGCAAATCAAGTAAATCCATCGATAAGGGAAATAGAATAATCCCCAATAACATATTATCCTGCAAATCCAAATAAATCTCACCAATAAGGAAAATAAGATAATTCATGATATAACAGCTCGTCTTGCGAATCACGTCGAATCCCACCAATGAGGAAGAAGGATAATTCTAAATAAACTGCTCTGTCAATATCCCTAATCAAATCCGATACCGATAAAAGTAAGAAATATCCGTCGATGAGAAAGAGTCTAATCGCCATCCAATGCAGGAAAACATATCTTTATAAATCTGTACGCGCCGGTGAAAGGTACGCGGCATTCGCGCCTAGCGATCCCATGCCTGCCGAGAAAAGCGGCTTAGGCATCGGGCGTACGGTAGCCTCGCCCGTATAACTGCTTTCTTGTTTTTGCGAGAGCAACGCGATGCACAGACGAAGCCTAGCGGCCCGGTCGGTGGGTCCAACGACCCCCACACGCTCCAGCCCAGTCCGGTTGAAAAAAAAAGCATCATCATGAATATAATGTAATTATGATAAAACAAAGTTGTAATGATTTGTTTATGATCAAGACAAACTAATTATGCAAAATGAGGCGTAACTTGATTGAACATCCTACTCGTATCATGTTCACAATTAAAATGTAAGGCATGCACTCTCGTACTGGATGTCATGTTCAAGACCGGTTTTCTTTTCCCATGTGTTTTTCTTGTTTGGGTATTAAACATTTCCTTGCATATATTCAAGCTTAATTTTTTATCCTCTATTTTTCCACACCGCCTTTCATCTATGGGTTTCTCTTTATAAACTTTCTGATCCTCTCTGTTTGTTTTTTTTCTTTCGTTTTAATTTTTACTAATTCATGTTATTTTAAATTTATTTTCTTTTACTTTATCCAACCGAATTAAAGTAATATTAAAACTCAGGCATCAATACAAGGAATCAATTAATTTAAACGCGGGAGTAGGAACTGCTCTTCATTAGAATCAGTTGAACATTAATTAGTTGGATGAAATAAAATATACGTTTTCCTTTTCAATGTTAGTGATTGCATGAAAGTGTTTCAACTGGGCAAGGTTACATATGCCTACAAGGTCTTTTTCAGCACCCAACTATAATCAATTAGAAAATTTATGGATTTCTATCTTCACTTATGCATCCCCGCAATTTTTTTCTTTATTTTTTATTTTTTTTTCTATTAGCCAAGCCACTGATGAGCATACGACTCAGCCGTGTGTCACGTGTCCATGGCAGCATACACGTGAGTCTCACCTTCTAGCTTGATACCCGTTCTAGAATCTTCCCGAAACACATGACCTATACTCCCATCTTTATATATAAATAGTTGTGTACACCATTTGTATCAGAATATAGTTGCATCAATAAATTTTTAGTTTCTGTTTTCTCTCTGATCATGGTATCAGAGCAGGAAAGTTATGTGTGATTTTTTTTTTCTCGGGAAACAAACAACGACAAAGGCATAAGCTCAAATGAAAATAGGAATGGGAGCTGGACAGCAAGAGTCTAGAACGAGTCGCACACCCTCTACAAATCCTAGAGAGAGAAACGTTGAAGACGAGAACAACAAACCGGAGAAAACTCATCGAAATTTCTGGAGGATGAGGCCATGAATCTGCACAGCTCGGATCATCCAGGCATGAATTTAGTTTCTGTGCCATTGACTGGAGTGAATTTTCTATCATGGAGTAGATCAATTAAAATTGCTTTGGGAGCCAAAACTAAGCTCAGTTTTATCGACGGAACATAGCCACCTCTGGCACAAGATTCGCAGCAATACATCTATTGGAAAAAGGCAGATTGTATGGTGTTGTCTTGGCTATTAAACTCTATATCAAAGGATATTTCAGAATCATTCATCTTTGCAAATTCATCTCGAGCTATGTAGCTGGAAATTGAAGCCAGATTCGGTGACAGTAATG
This sequence comes from Tetrastigma voinierianum, assembly GCA_016808115.1. NCBI lineage: Eukaryota > Viridiplantae > Streptophyta > Magnoliopsida > Vitales > Vitaceae > Tetrastigma > Tetrastigma voinierianum. Next base: position 871,913 of record JAEQBH010000518.1, read on the forward strand.
AACCTATGATCTATCAAATACATAGAGAAATCAACAATACATTGCAAGGTAATATGTCGGTGACTCAATATTACTCTAAACTTAAACGTTTATGGGATGACTGAGTTGCTTGGAATCAATACCGAACTATGTTTGTGGAGCGGCAGCAGCTATGTCGTGTTTGCATGAAACTCATAGAGTGATGCAGTTTTTGATGGGATTAAATGAAGTGTTTGATCATTCAAAGGATCAAATACTTCTAATGGATCCATTGCCTTCAGTAAACAAGGCTTATTCAATGATATTGAAGGTTGAAAAACAGAGGATGAATCAAGTCACAAATGCAGAAAATCTTGAGATGGCGGCATTATTTACTAAGTCTGCATTTTCCCATCACCCGGACTATGGCAGCAAGAATTCAACTCCTTTTAGGTCTGCAAATGAAGCCTCACAGATGCATCATAATTTTAGAGGATATGCAGGCAAAAGAGGAGTCTCCAGAACACTTGAGAACTTCATTCAAAGTAAGGAACACTTATACTGTGAGCATTGCGGAATGACAGGCCATACCATGGCAAATTGCTTCAAAATACATGTGTTAGACTTTTGGGATGAGCTTTGGCCCAAGCCATGTCAGCCATTATGGAGCGAAGTTAGTCATATTTGAATGCACGTTAAATGGGTTTAGGGTCAGTCCCTTATTCAAATCTGGCCCATAATCCTTTATCAGTTCTTTTATGATGGGATGAGTCCACTTATATTAAAAGTCGCTTATCGTATAGGGTATTATCGACCACAAATAGAGCGTCTGATTCTTCCTTGATCGCTCTTCTGGCTAGAAGCTCTCTCTTGGGAATCACTATTGTTGCCTTGGGCGATGGAGTGCATTAAGTTGATTTGGGGATAACCTGCTGTAGCTATTCTACCTGTGAACTAAAGGCGTGCACAGAGGCTTGTAACAACAGGACGTTGGCATCCGTTGTTGGGTTTATTCCACATTAAGGTTAGTGACCTTCTTGACCCATATATATATTGAATGCATGTCTTATATGTTATGTATGAATACTTGCACACATCGTATAGTGGTATCAGAGCCGTGTGAGGCTTGTTTGTTCGCCTATTAATTGATGGTTCACGTTTTCTCTCTTTATAGTCCAATTTTTGGTCCGAAGAATTCAAAAATAATGACATGGATGTGTTCTTATATGTATGAGGATCTTCTACGTCAAATTTGAACCAATTTGGACATACGGATTGAGAGAAAACGCAAACCCTAGTTGTGTTTCAAGGCATTTTCCCCTTCTCTATGCCATTTTTTGGACGTATAAACCAAGATAATAAAATCTGTAATTTATATATTATGAAACTACGCCACACAAGCTTTGCAACGGTACCTCAAAGGCTTCAAATGGATGTTTGTAGCTCCGGATATAGCCTCGCAAAGTTCGCCTTGCGCATTGGTGCGCGGAAGCGAAAAACGATCGTTTAGGAACGATGAACCAGACATTGATGTCATTATGTGACGTGGCATGATGATGTGGAACTTTTCCGACATGGCGATGATGTGGCGCTTACGTAGCTTTGACCAGTCAAAAGTTTGACCGTTGTACGCTATCTTTCGGCTCTTGATGTGTGGGGGAGCATGAGGGCTTATCCGGACTCCAATTTAGTCCCCGTTTTTCAGGTATACTCAAAATTTAATTTTTAATTTTTTGAGTATTTAAAAATTTTTTTTTTACAAATTATTTATTTTATTTTTTTGATTAAAAATAGCCATTAGGAAAAAGCTATTTTGAGCAAATGAGACCTACTAGTTTATTTAAAAATTCTGAAATTTTTTGTGGATCGATGTTTTTGGGATTATTTGGGACTATTATAAGCTAGAGGTGTTGAAACGTGGTTTGTCTGGGTATTTTTCATAATTAATACCTTTTAATATGAGCTTTAAAAGGTGAAATGAAAATTATGTTTTTATTTATTTTAATTCTGAAAAATACTAGAACCCTTTTATTACATTTTTATGTATTCTTGGGAGTATGTGTGACCATTGGGAGACTTGTGCAATGTAATTTCTATAGAAATCATTCTAAATCAACTTAATTAAATATTCGCTTTATTTTCTTCAATGGAAATATTGGGCAATTATGTTGCCAACGAATATTTAATTCATCCCGCCATGCCTAGAGACCTTTTCTGCACTCCTACATGAGTTGAGTGTATATTCTATCCATCAAAGAGCATCTTGTATGTTTATGTGTTAGCATATTAGTTTAGGAGGTTGATAGAATTTTGTATTGGATTACTCATTTTATGAGCTTATGTTTGTTTGATTTGTTTTGAAACAGTTCTCTACATAGGTCATGGCGCGACATCCTTATTTATTTATGATTTATGTAGATAATTTGTAATAGGTTTTCTTATGGGATGTAGTTTTATGAATTTGTAATTTGTATTATGGATAACCTTGTAAAAAGATTTGTTTGCGTGCCGCCTACTATGTTCATAAACTTGTTTCAGCATAAGCTCAGTGAGATATCCATATGGTACCCCTGCAGGGTCCCCGTGGTTTAATTTCTATATCTCAGGAAGCGGATGATTAATTTCAAGGAGAAATTTTGTTCTATTGATAATTTGTAAGTATATTCCCAACCTACTCAATTGGGAGATGATTAGGAGTTATGCGATTTTTTGATCTTGATGAGTAGGAAAGGATAATAATTATAAATTAAATTCCGAACAAGATAAAAGAATATGCGATTAATATTAATGTCAACTTTGCTCATTATCAATGTAACTATGACAACTAGAATCATGTTAGCCAAACTTAACCAAGATGATATGCTAATTGGCACAAACTACGACATGAGGCGTAGAAAGATGGAATTCCTTCTGACCGAACATGACCTTTGCACTTATTTGACCAGTGCGATGGTGGCATCTATTGAGGGTGCGGGCACTCAGGCCCAATATCGTCGTGACCTTGAGACTTTTGAAGCTTGGACCAAGAAGGATCATCGTACTCGCTATATTATGCTGAATAACATGCACGATGACCTCATAGGGGAGTTTGAGAACTTTCCTACTGCTATGGCCATGTGGGAATAATTGAAGTTCACTTTCAACGACACCTCAATCACCAAGCTTAGGAGCTTGGTTCTTAAATTTGAGACGCATCATAAGGACCCTGTTGCTGATGATCGAGCATCTAGGGGATGTCCAGATGATTCAAGATCTAAATGCCGTAAGTGGATATCCCATCAGATGAACAGCGTGTCCAAGCACGTCACTCCCAGATTCATGGTTGCATATGAAGCAAATCCTCACCCATAATGAGAACATAAATTTTTTTAAAGATATATCTCGTCATGTGGAACTTGAGGCGGATCACATTATGGCAAACCAGACTGCTTAAGCTCTCCTCATCAAAGCCAATCCGTGCAAGACCAGTGGGTTTAAGCGCAAGAAGGGAGATAATGGTGCACCTAAACAGGGAAAGAATAGTGGAGGAGGCAGCAAGAGTGCGCCTAAAAAGCATGCCAAGCACCGCAGAGGCCAAAAGCGTGGAACAAATAAAGTCAAATGCTTTAACTGCCAAAAGAAGGGGCACTTCGCTTGTGATTGCACTGAGCCGAAGAAGGTAACAAACTCACTCACCTTTAGTAACATACGTATGTTCATACGTTTTAGCCGCTTCATTCTCTCCCTGATTGGATTGTAGACACAAGAGCAACAAAACATGTAGCCCGAGATCGGGTGGGGTGCATAGATTATCGCCGTGTTCCTAGAGGCACCCACAAAGTGTTTGTGGGAAATGGTACTAGTGAAGATGCTATTGGAGTTGGTTCGTACCAACTTCACTAGCTCTCTGGTCACACTCTACTTCTTCATGATGTACTCCATGTCCCGGGAATCCAACATAATCTATTATCAGTTACTGCTTTGATTAGTTTTGGTTTTTCTTTTGAATTTTCAAATAATGGTTTGGTTATATTTGCGGATGGAATTTTATATGGACATGGATCATTTATAGATGGTTTTATTAAATTAGATTCAAATGTTTCTCCTCACTCATTTGTTAATTATGCTTCATCATATGTGATTGGTAGTAATAACATTGATTCTACAACTTGGCATGTAAGGTTGGGTCACACAGGAAGGGATAGGATGACTCGGTTGGCTAGAGAAGGCCTTTTAGGTTCACTCACCAAAGTCGACTTACAATTATGTGAACCATGCCTAGTAGGCAAAGCTTGTAGAAAACCTTTCGAACCACAAAAGAGTCGCCACCCTATCGAAGCTTGTCCATCTGCATATCTACACCAACAACAAAAAGGGCCATGGGGCCTCTTATTTTCTCACATTGATCGATGACTATTCGAGATACGATTATGTCTATTTGCTATCTCATTGCTATAGCATTGATCAAGGCTAAGCGCTTGTGGCAAGAAAGCAGAATAAGCATGAAAAAGGCTTAAAAACCTTTAGGACTGATAGCGGATGCGAGTATTTGTCTGATCAATTCAAGGAATTCTGTTAGGAAAAAGGGATCCTAAGACATCTCACTATCTCTCGCACCTCGCAACAAAATGGTGTTGTAGAGAGGAGGAATAGGACTCTTCTAGATATGACTAGATCGCGATGGCGTTGTGCTAACCTCCTATACTGGGGGGATGCCTTTCCGACCACCCGCCACATCTTGAATAGAGTGCCTTCACGTCTGCTTCAACTCTATGAGCTGTGGCATAGAAAAAAGCCTAATTTGGAGTATTTGCGCCCATGGGGATCAACAAGGTATGTTCACAAAGCTAACTATAAGTATGGAAAGCTGGGCCCTAGAGCTAGAAAGCATACTTTCACAAGGTATCCTGAAGGCTCGAAGGGATATGTAATGTTTGGTGAAACCCTGATGGGTGAAAGATTGAAGTGGATTCGTAGGCTATGTCAATGAGAGTTTAGACCTCTATGAGTTGGAGGAACTGAGTGCCGTACCACTATCTTCAAGCGAGGGTGGGGAATTAATTCCTGAGATCACTAGAGATAGTGGGAGTCATTCTCAACCTAGTGGGAGTGTTCCATTAGAGCTATCTGAACCTCTTAAGTTGCGTCGTAGCAATAGAGGTAACATTCCTTGTCATCACTTTGAGATTGAGGGGGATGCTTTACTTTATACTGCTAATGAGCCTTCTTACAGAGAGGCGCTTTCTTCATATGCTAAGGGAGAATGGATGGATGCAATGAAGGATGAATTGAGTTCCATGGACAAGAACTCCGTGTGGGAGTTGGTGGATCTTCCGCCTGATCTCAAAGCTATTGGAAACAAATGGGTTTTGAAAGTTAAGCGCAAGGCAGATGGGTCAATTGACAAGTACAAAGCACGTCTTGTGGCGAAGGGGTATACCCAACAAAAGGGTATAGATTATGATGAGACATTTTCCCCTATTGTCAAGGTTGCCTTTATTTGCCTTATCCTTGCTATTGTTACGTAATTGGATTTAGAGCTATATCAGATGGATGTTAAGACTGCATTCCTCATTGGAGAGCTAGATGAAGAGATCTACATGAGTCAACCTATGGGTTTTGAAGTCAAGGGACAAGAGCGCAAAGTGTGCAAGCTCAAACGTTCCATTTATGGGCTCAAACGTTCCATTTATGGACTCAAACAGTCATCTAGATGATGGTACTTCAGATTTCATGACTCGATTATCTCTCATGGTTTTGAGATGATTGAAGAGGACCATTGAGGGTATCTGAAGCGTTCAAAGAAGAGTGTGCTCATCCTATCTTTGTATGTTGACGACATCCTTATAGCAGGGAATGATATGGACTCTATTGTCGTTACTAAGAAGTGGTTGTCCTCTACTTTGGAGATAAAGGACATGGATGAAGCGCATTTTGTGCTCGGGATTGAGATTTTTAAAGACCGTTCTAAGAAGCTTCTTGGTTTGTCTCAAGAGAATTACATAAAGAAGATTCTTGAACATTTTTGCATGGAGAATTCCAAACCCATTGACACCCTTGTTGAGAAGGGGAGTGCTTTATGCTTGGACCAATGTCCTAAAACAGATGAGGAAAAGAAACGCATGTCCAAAGTGCCATATGCAGAGGCGATTGGGAATCTTATGTATGCCATGTTATGCACATGGCTGGACATATGCTTTGCAATCGTAAAGCAGGAGTCGCATAGATTAATCAGACTGGGCAGATTGGCAAAGAGTAAAGAGGATATTTTCATACTCTCCAAGGGACAACGTGACTTTTGGGCTTTGTGCTTCCATAGGTGACTCAGGCTGAAGGGATACAGTGATGTTGATTGCGCCGGTGATAGAGATGAGAGTAAATCCACATTGGGTTATGCGTTCATTCTTGGAGGCGAAGCTATATCTTGGTGCAACAAGAAGCAGACCTGTGTTGCCTTATCTGCGATGGAGTCTAAGTATGTGGCATGTGCAACAACTATGCAAGAAGCTGTATGGTTGAAGAGATTCTTGCAACGCCTAGGCATTACAGCCCATTCTGAGGAGGCCGTAACATTATATTCTGATAGTACTGCAGCCTTGGCATATGCAAAGGATCCTAAGTATTACGGGACATCTAAGTACATTGAAATCAAGTACCATTTCATTAGAGATATGGTCGCGCGAGGTGAGGTGGTCATGAAATACATTTCTACTGGAAGTATGGTGGCTGACCCGTTGACTAAGCCTATTGCTAAAGATGTGTTTCGGTCTCATGTTGGTAGTATGGGATTGCGTAGGATGTGACACCTCTATGAGTTGTATTTGACATTATTATTAATAATAATTGATTATCGTAGTTCTATCAGGTTTTACCTCAAAATAATTATTCTTGTGTGCATATTCTTAGTACATGTCAACAGGTAAGAATCTACCTACTCACACAGGTAATTCGCCATGGTGCTTTAGTAGCGAGCAAGATGAGACTAAAGAATCTATGGCGCTCTGGAAGCGATCTAAGATTTTACTTGATGGTCGCCTTAGTTATGACTAAGATGAGATTATTTGAGAATCTTTCATAGAATTCTTTCCACACCCTATGAAGCCCGAAAGACAGTGAAGTCGGGCACTTTGTAGTGACTGTACATTCATCCTATGGTATAAATTTGATAGCAACATGCTCACTTGCTAAGGAGTCAACACCATAACATACATATCATACTGTATGTGCTTAATGCTGACTAATAGTGGGAGTGCTGGATAATTCCTTATCCATCACTGTGTGAGCCACTAAGATCTTAAGGGATATAACTTATGTCCTTATGACCTAAGGCTTAGTCATGAAAAGGATGCTTGATGTTGCTACTTTAGCATGCTTTCTAAGGGCTATGATTGATATAGCCACATGGGGCATGTCTAGGAAAGCAATCGAGTTTAATTGAATTGATGTGAGTTCTTAGGGAAGATTAATTTACTAATACACACTATCATGTGTTTGTAAGCTGGCCAGCACTTATGTCGATTTCATATTCGATATAGGTTGATAAACACTTGATATATTGTAGGATTGAGTATTGCTCACTTTGAGGGATTGAAAATACTTAATCTGGTGTTGATGAAATTATTTAGGACATATGCGAGTAGCCTTTGGGTGATATATTTTTGTTAGTCTTGGTGGTGACTTAATAGCTATACTCCCGTTGTTGTTCGTTTCTTCTCGCAATGTCGCACGACCCATTTCCTGTATGAAGAGATGAGTAAGTGAGTTAATTGAGATGTTTTGCCCATCAGGCGTTGAGCCAAGTAGGACTTTACCGGGCTGTCCAATCCATATCCGCCTATTATGGGTAAGAGGTTAATTCCTATTTGAATACCCATTGGATGGGATAGGGATAAGTCCCTTATTAAAATAGGACTATAATCCTTTATTAGTTCTGTTATGATGCGATGAGTCCCACTTATATTAAAAAGTTCCTTATCATATAGGGTATTATCCAATACAACAGAACGTACGGTTATTCCTCCGATCACTCTCTCTTACTAGAACTCTTTCTTGGGAAATCACCATCGTTGCCCCTTAGACGTGGGTTCGTGGATTGATTGGGGATAACACGCTGTGGCTATTCTCTACACTGTGAGAACTAAGGAACGTGCACAGAGACTTGTAACAACAGGACGTTGGCATTCGTTGTTGGGTTTATTCCGCATTAAGGTTAGTGACTTTCTTCACCCATATATATACTGAATGCATGTCTTATATGTTATGTATGAATACTTGCACACATCGTGCAACATGGATACCCATATTGGTACAAATCTCTCAAAAAAAAAAAAAAAAAAAAAAAAAGAAAAAAAGGAAGGACTCTATTGTTAAATGAGCTGGGTTGGTACATCTTATGCAACGCCCGTGATTGTGTTGTTAATGGCCAAGGGTTCTTAGACGGATATGTGATTGACCGTCATAATGACATGGACATCACGACCATCATTCAAAAGGAGACCGCAAAGTACATGAATGGGCAAGGAAATTGTGCTCAAGCACACATTGTACAAGCCTACTTTACAGGTATAACACCAGCCTTTATCTCTGGCTTGCAATTTACACAGCACTCAAATAATCGGGTTTGGATAATAGACAAGTGCCCAGTCACATATTGCCATGATATCACTCTCCTTATGGATGTTGAAGCACTAGACCCACGGCTACCATTTTTTCTACCAGATGAGTTGCATTTAAGGTTCCTGGTGGAAAGAGTAACTCTTCACAGCAATATTTTTTTCTGCCGCCCACGTTTTATACTTGCACCCATAATTGTTTACTCTTGTGAATCATCTTTGCCGACGGAGTATGTAGGCAATGCACTTTATGTCTTAGACCATACCAGTTTTCATAACTCCTCTTCTTCTCTCGCCAAGTCTAATGTGGATGATGCCCTTTCTTCTTGTAATGTTTTAGCTTCATTCAATAACAAAGACCAACATATGTTACTTTGGCACAAGTGTTTTGGGCATGCATCAATCTCAACCTTAAAACACATTCCCATCCTCTCTAACAACATGTCCTTTGTTCTGCATTCCTATGAGATCTGCCCTCTAGCAAAGCAACCTTAGACTACATTTTTCCCTTAGCTCCATTCATACTACTTCGCCTTTTGAACTTATACATGTGGATCTTTGGGGTCCTTACACTCATGCTTGCCTCAGCAATGCAAAATTCATGGTTACCATTACGGATGACTATACTCGAGCTACCTGGAATCACCTTATTTCCCATAAATCTCAGACAGTTTCCATTATTTTCAGCTTCATTAATAAAATGGTTGCCACTCAATTTCATAAAAATATTCAAACTCTTCGGTCAGATAATAGAACTGAGTTTACAAACCTAGCGTTCCAATCTTTGCTCGCAGCCCATGGTATTACTCACCAAAGGAGTTGTGTCTACACCCCTCAACAAAATGGGGTTGTAGAACGTAAGCACAAAACTCTCTTACAGCTAGCCTGAGCCCTCCTATTTCAATCGTCTTTACCAAATTTTTTTTTGGATCACGCCATACTCATGGCCACTTACCTCATCTATTGACTTCCATCTTCTATTCTAGCATGGAAAACACCCTATGAGCGTCTTTATGAGCATCCTCCAGATTATTCCAATCTTAGGATTTTTGGTTGTATTTGTTATGCCACCAATCTTCACCCTCACAAGGATAAATTCCATTCCCCCCCGTGCCTCTGGTTCCATCTTTCGGTTTTATTTATGGGGTAAAAATTTATAAACTCTTTGATGTAATTCCTAGCCTCATTTACACTCTCGGGGCGTGGTGTTTCCTTGAGACCATATGCGTTCCCCTACCGAGGTCATTCCTCTACTTCCTCATCTCCACTACCTCTCCCACTCTCAGACATCTCTCTCTCTCTATCCATCCACTTTCTTCCCCCTCCTTGATCCCACATTTTCCATGTATCAATTCCCCTTGCTCCCCATGCACCCAACCATTTTCTTCCCCCTCCTTGATCCCACATTTTCCATGTATCAATTCCCCTTGCTCCCCATGCACCCAACCATTTTCTTCCCCCTCCTTGATCCCACCCTCTCCACGGACCAATTCCTATTCCTCCCCATGCACCAACCACTCACCACCCCCTCCACTCTCCTCCCCTCCACACCCAGCATTCTTCTTCCCAACCCTCGACTACGGCAACCTCCTGCTTGGCTCCGCGACTTCATCACCAATTATTATGTTGATTTGCCCACTCCAATGTCTCTGTCTGCTCAGGTTCGTTCCTCTTCTCATACAACACTGACTTTTCCTTACATCACCCCTTCCCACATGTCCCCCGACTACCTCATTTTCTTCGGTCATGTCTCTTCTCTACATGATCCCGTCTCCTTCTCCCAGGCTTCTCTACTCCCTGAATGGGGCTTGGTCATGCAACAAGAGCTTCAGGCTCCTGAGGCTAATCAAACTTGGGAGCTCACCACCCTTCCTCAGGGTAAGAGGCCATAGATTTGCTTAGTTGGGTCTTTAAGACAAGTACACATCGGATGGTACCATTAGCCAGACATAAAGGCCGATCTTGCTTGGCTAAAGTTCAAGCTAGTTTGAGGGCATTGACTACCACTACAAGAAAATTGAAGAATAGAGACGGAAAATGAGAGGCGGAGCGTTTTCCGTCTCTATTTAGAAGGCAGGAAACGTTTGTCTAAATAGAGACGAGAAGAGCAATTTCCGTCTTTCTATTTAGAAGGCAGAGAAAATTATTTAAGTCTCTGTTTAAGGAAACAGGAAAATTTCAAGGTCTCCTAGAATTTCGTCTCTAAAAGTGGCGAGGATAGGTTCCCTCGAATTTGAACCGAAATAGAGACCGAATACTTTTAGTCTCTAAATAGAGGAACGGAATATTTTTCGTCTCTAATTTTAGAAGACGGAAAACGATTCCGTCTGCAAATAGGAAGCAGGAAAAGCAGGTTTAAATTCTCTATTTAGAAGACGGAAAATTATTCACGTCTCTATTTAGAGGCCTTAAAAATTTCAGAGTCTCTAAGAAATTAGTGTGATTGATTATCGATTTGAAGAATGAGGAGGCTAGAAATAGAGACCGAATACTTTTCACGTCCTCTAAATGAGAATGAGATATTTTCAATCTCTAATTTTAGAGACGGAAACAATTTTCCGTCTCTAAATAGAGACGGTATTTGCTTTCCGTCTCTAAATAGAGACGGAATCCCTTTTCCGTCTCTATTTTTCGGGATATTTATTTTTTCCCTCTCCTTCTTTTCCTTCTCTCCTTTATCTTTTTCCCCTTTCTCCCCTTTCCTCCCCTCGCCGGCAGAACCTGCGCCGCCCCTCTCCCCACCGCCGTCCGACGGGATATTCCTCCCCCGCCATTACGCCGCCGCCCCCCTCCCATGGCCCCTTCCTTTTCCACTTTCTTCCCCAGATCAGCGTCTGCATCTCTTCCCCACCGCCGGCCTTGGTGCTCCTTGCTTCCCCGCCCGGCCCAGCGCGATCAAGGCTCACCCCCTCGCCCACCTTAGAGCCATTTGCTCCCCTCCTCCCAGTCGTGACTAGAATCTCGCAACTAGAGAATTAATTTTTTACGCAATTTTTTTTGTGTTATTTTATTTATGTATATAATATTTATGTGTTAATTTATTTCATTGGTTTATATTTTATATTTTTTTTTATTATTCTATTTAATTTACTTATTTGCTTAATGTTATTTATTACGAAATTTATGTTAATTATTTGTAATGGTTATTTTTCAATGTAATTGTTCAATTAATTCATAATAGCTAATGTGGTTAATATGTTGGTTAATACTTTATTGTAGTTTAATATGTTAATTAAGTAGTTTAATGTATTTTTAATATGTTGGTTAATACAAATTAATAGTTAATTAATTTGTATTTTAATTTTGTTCTAATATGTTTTACTATGTTTATTATTTGAATATATTGTGTTATATTTGAGTGTAATTATTTTAATTCTTTTTTCATTAACTGTGCATAATTTTTTTATATCATTTGAATGTGGTATTTAGTGTTATTTGAATCTATAGTTATGTCGATTTATTGTATGTACATTGGTGTGTATATATTGTTTTAATGAGATAAATATGTGTAAGTCCGCAGTCATGTTGTGGAGTTGCGATTGGTTGATATTTTAGAAGTGTTAAAATTGCTAATGTTTGTGAGGATAGGGACCAGTATAGGGAACTACGTCGTTTTTACAAATATATAGGGGAAATTCTACGAAATTTTTAAATTATGGACAATTTATTAGTGTTGGGACTCATATTTCTATTACGTTGTATCGTTAAAATAACAATACATATCTACATGTATTCTTGTTATTAAGTCTTCATGGGCCGATCACCTTATCCTCATGAGTTGTTTTTACACACTCATACGCGAATCATGGCGGTGTGACATTCGTCGGCGATAGGTGCTAGGCAAAATTCATGTACACTAATTTCAAAACTTAATATTCATTTCTTTTAACCTCTTAGTTTCATTTTACTATTTACATAACATTCAATTAATTTTTATTACAGGAGCGAGTAGTAGAGAGTCTTCAGAGTCAGCAGATGAACGGCGATAATGTTGATCATGCTCGCGTATATTATGAGGCTGTTGGCGGTAGGGATCGTCGTGGACGGGTCTTTGGTTTGGGCTCCTACGCGAATGTTTGTTATTCGCATGCGTCCTCCTCCTCCTCGGCTACGGCTAGTAGGCTTGCGGCAACTACCAATGATGTCATTGAAGACTCTGAAATCTGGTCGACGATACTAATGGACCCGTATCAATAGGAATTTGGAGGACTTCGTGCTTAAGTAGATGTTGACGCAAGAAAACACTTGGTCTGGCGATCGTCGCATTCTCCTCTATCTTAGTTATTATTTTTAGAATTATTATCTTTTTTTATTTGTAATCTCGCTACACTTTTTATATATTAATACATTATATAATACAATATGTTCCTTATTTATTTATTGTTTATTTAATTTTTTTTTAATATATAAAATTAGAACTCAATTAAATTTAATATTATTTATTTTAATATATTAAAAAAAATTCCAATAAAATTAGAGGCAATTCATTATATAAAATTAAGGAAAATTTAAATTGAATATTATTTATTTTAATATATTAAAAAAAATTCAATAAAAATAGAGACGGAATTGATTTTTCGTCTCTAAAAATAGAAACGGAATAATTTATTCCGTCTCTATTTTTAGCGACGGAATTGATTTTCTGTCTCTATTTTTGAAACGAAATAATTCATTTCGTCTCTGTTTTTAGGAACGAGAGGGACGTTTCGGTCTGCAAAAATGAGACGAATTCGAATTCCGTCTCTATTTCTAGAAACGGAAAATCAATTCCGTCTCTAAAAATAGAGACGAGGAACATTTGATCTCTAATTTTTTTTTAGGGGCCAGAGACGAAAGAAGACGGAAAATTTCCGTCTCTATTTCCGTCTCTATTTTCAATTAGAGACGGAATTCCGTCTCTATTTTCCGTCTCTATTTCTCAGATTTCTTGTAGTGTACATGGACAACTTTTCTCCAATGACCAAGCCAGTCATTGTGCGTATGCTTCTAGCAGTCGCTACTTCTCACTCATGGCCGGTGCATCAACTTGACATAAACAATGCTTTTTTGCATGGTTTTCTAGATGAGGAAGTATACATGTCCCTTCCTAAAGGTTATTCTACTGCTACACCTGCTCAAGTTTGCTTTATTGGTCCATCTCTTTACGGCCTCAAGTAGGCCTCCAGACAATGGAATATAGAACTCTCCTCCAGACTTCTTGACTTAGGATTTCAACAGTCGTACTTTGATTCTTGTCTTTTCATCAAGTCTATTGTCATTTCTTTTCTGGCTCTCCTCGTTTACGTTGATGATGTTCTCATTGCTGGCTCTCATGAATCTCTGCTATCTTGGAAGCCAAGGATTTTCTCCATTCTCGGTTTACAATTAAAGACATGGATTATGCCAGGTACTTCCTTGGCCTGGAGATTGCCCGTCATTCTCGCGGCACATATATCCATCAACGCAAATATATTCTTGATCTTCTTTTGAATGTCGGTCTCTTGGGTGCTAAGCCAGCCATTACTCCTTTGCCTAAGGGCCATCAGTTTGTTGCTGATTCAGGCCCCCCTCTTGCTGACCTTGCCCCCTTCTGACGTCTTATCCGGCCGTTTGTTATACCTTAACTTCACACGTCCTGATATCTCATATAGCGTGCAACAACTTAGTCAATTTGTTGCTGCTCCACGACAATCACACTAGGATGCTGCTCTTCATATTTTATGTTATCTCAAATAATCTCCATCATTGGGCCTGTTTTACCCTACTGATAACTCTCTTCAGGCTGAGGATTTTCTGATGCGGATTGGCTTCCTGCCTAGACTCTCGTCGCTCCATTACTGGATTTTGCATTTTTCTTGGCCTTGCTCTTATTTCTTGGAAGACCAAGAAACAAAGCACGACACTCTTCGACTGAGGCGGAACATCCCAGCCTTGCCACCACTACTTGTGAACTTCAGTGGTGTGCCTCTCTTCTACAAGAGTTCAAACTTCAACGTGATAGTTTCTCTTCCCATTCCTCTTCATTATGACAACCAAGCTGCTTTGCACATCATACATAATCCAATTATTTCACGAACGCACCAAAAATTTGGAGATTGATTGCCACTTGGTTTGTGACAAATTCAAGGTCGGGCTTCTTGTTCCTCAACACATCTCTTCTGCTAATCAGTTGACTTGACATTTTCATAAAATCACTTGCTGGCCCTCTCTTCTTCCGTGGTATGTCCAAGTTGGGCTTGGCTAACTCTCATCACCCTGCTCCAACTTGAGGAGGGAATGATGAGCACACAACTCAGCCGTGTGTCACGTGTCCATGGCAGCATACACGTGAGTCACCTTCTATCTTGATACCCGTTCTAGAACCTTCTTGAAACACGTGACCTGTACTCCCATCTTCATATATAAGTAGTTGTGTAGTTCACCATTGTTTTTGTATTAGAATATAATTGCATTAGTAAATTTTCAGTTTCTGTTTTCTCTCTGATCAGCACCCAATTCACTTAATTAGATCGGATATAAGAGTACATCTAGAATTTGAGTTGCTATTTAGGTATTATTGGATAATTGTTCTAAAAAATAGTTTGTACGAAAAGTCTTCAAATTCTGTTTTATAATATTTTATAAAAAGTTTATTTGAGATCTGAAACATTTTGAAATATATTTTAATATTTAATAGTTTATTTATTTTGTATCATTTTTAATAAAAATTATAAAAATAGTTTTTTAGAGATCGTTTTTTTTTTAAAAATTTTTAAGAATAAAAAATAGAATTTTTTTTTTTTTTGTTATTAAAAGGTGCTGCTATGGTCATAGGCAAAGAAGTGATCAAAGGCTCGGTCTTTTACTTATGACCGTGTGAGGAGAAAGACTGTAAAATTAAGAAGACGATGGGAAATGAAAGAAAAAGAAAATAAAAGACGAGGGACGGAAATATTTTTCCCAAAAAAAATTCTCCAATTGAGTGGAAAAATTGATAAAATGAAATTAGTATTTGGTCAAAAATCATAATTTTGTCATGATATCATCAATTAATAGAACATTTGTCCTTACGTGAAGAAACACCATCTCCTTTCGTATATTCAGATTATGCTTTACAATTATACGATGAAACATTCAAAACCTACGCAATTGTTTATATCAAGCACCCACAGACAAAGACTTTCCGTCTGTGACCTTTCTTCCACAATATTTTATCCCGCAACAAAACAATTACCGCCGGAGGGATCAAGCTTTTCTCCAACGCGAATGGAACTGTGGACTACTCAATGGGAAAATTTCCAGCTGTAGGTGCAGTCTGTCGACGGAAATATGTATGGGGCTGTTTGCATTCCCATTCTCATATATATATATATATATATATATATATATATATATATATATATGTACTGTACATGAGAGTGCGATAATTACGAGGTACAACTGACGAATCGAGTCAAGTTTTATTTTAAATAAGACCACTTTATTCACGCCTCAATTTTTTGTGCCATTAATTTCAAATTCTATTAGATTAATCGAGATGTGCACAAGATCGTCTGGACACTCGTTATCAAAAAACACTTCAGCCATTTTTCTAAGTATTTTTATTTATACTTATATTTTTTAAAAATATCTTTTTTGGATAAACAATCAAAGATGAGAAAATCATTTTCTTCTTATTATTGTTCTTTCATAAGTAATTTATGAGAAACAAACATAACCTTAATAGTAGAGACATGTATAATATCTCACAACTATATATGTACAAAATTTTTCCTTTTCGAAAAATTGTAGTATGCTTGCAACAGTATTCAAGGTTACGAAATAAAATAACATTAAAAAATTGTTCGGCAACAGAAAAGAAAATATTTTATCTAATTGATATAAAATAAAATATATGATAATAATGTTCAATGCTTCTCTTCTAATCACAATTGGTTACGGTCATGTAACAATTCAACAAACATTAAGGATACACTTGTAAAACAATTAGCCTCCGTTTGGAACCTGAAAAATATTAAGGAAAGAAAAAAAACTAAGAAAAATGATATTCTCATATTTGGTTTCACCTTAGAAAATATATAAAAAAAAATAATCAAATTTCCTCCCTAATGTACATATTTTTAAATTTATTAGTCTTTATATAATAGAGATAAACAATTAAAATAAGTTTGAATAAACATATATAATTAATTTATTAAATTTAAACATATTTTTTATTTTCCTTCAAATTTTATTTTCTTCTACTTTTACTCTATATTTTCTTTCTCTAGTACATGTATAATAACATTTTTTAGAGATCTTAATTTTTATTTTTAAGAATAAAAAATAGATTTTTATTTGTTATTAAAGGTCTTCCTTTATGGTCTCAGGCAGTGATCAGGCTCGTTACAACCGGCCCAGAAGAAACGTAAAGACTAGGAAATGAAAGTAAGGGAAGAAAAAGAAAATAAAAGACAAGGGGCAGCTATATTTTTCCCAAAAAAAATTCTCCAATTGAGTAGAAAAATCCATGATATATGACAAATGAGAAAGCAAATCATCCCTAAACTAAAGGATAGTACATATTTATCCACATAATAAATAAGTTAAAAGCAAAATGCAAAACATTTGTCAAACCTCAAAACAATATGTGAATTATTCATATTGCCAACAAGATAAGCATTCTTGTTCATATAGTCCTTCTTCATACACTTTGTCAAGTCTCATAGTTTTTCATTCACGCATCATAAATGACAAGCTATGGCCTAGTGGTGCAATTAGGGTAGGACACAATTGTAGGAGGTTTTGTTTTCAACACAGGATTGCTCTCAAAGAAATTGGTGGGTCGAAGCTCAAATCCACCACTCAATACTGGCACCACTGGAAAATCTTCTTGGCAAGGAACATGATGAAATCCTTTTGTGTACCACAGCACAATGTCCTTGTTTTCAATCTCCCTATTCCTATGCATATTAACAAGAAGTTTGAAAATAATTAGTAGCAACCAACCTCTTAAAATATGAATAATAAAATTAACAAATTGAATTAGAAAAATATATACCTCTGGCTCCAAACAGCTAAGGTATCATCTCCTCGACTTTGGTCTGTATATAACCCTCCTGCTCATTTTTCAAAAATGTTATATGGAGTGATCCAAACATCATACTTAGTGAAGGAACCACGAATTTGTAGGTAATCATTGTTAGAAATTTTAATTTCTAATTGATTCATATAATTTCAGTATTGATAATTGTTATCGTCGTACACACGGTGATGATTAGTGTAGTATCTGAAACCGATTATCGGTGTAAGCCCTCCTCGTGCCGGTCGGTTAAAATTTAAGTATTTTAGTGTGTTTTGTTATATTAGTAAATGTCTTAATAAAGACATTTAATATTGAAATAACTCTTCCTCTTCCACACCTTTATATATATATATATATATATATATATATATATATATATATATATATATATATATATATATATATATATATATATATATATATAAAAAATAAGCTTTACACAGCTTCAGGGGTTTTACGATTCGAAAGTCAGAATCGATAAGTCCTTGCTATCATCAAAGGGCGATTTTAAGTGTTACGGATCTTGCATAGGAAAAACATATATATTATTACTTGGGATATTCAATTATCGTGATGGATTCTTCAAGTAAGTTTTTCTTTTCATTTTCTGTAAATTATGCCATGATTATTAAATTGGTTGATTTAATTGTTCTATTAGGATCCAAATTGTGCATCGTTTCGAAAATTTTCAACAATTTTTGGTATCGAGGAAGCCCGGAGTTTAATAGAAATTCAATTACCAATTTAAGGGTTTATGAGAATTTGGGTATTTTCTCAATTAAAGTTAATTGTAGCTAATTGATGTTTAAATTAACTGTTTATGGCATAATTAACTTGGGTTTTAATTTTGAATTAACATTTCGGTTGAATATTTGAATTGATAGTTCGGCATTCATCGTGAATCCAATTGTTCCTCGAGTGTGATTTTGAATAGTTTTATATATAAATGTTGCTGCTTGGTTTAATTGACCCGATTTAATGGGATTCAAATTGTGATGAAATCGGAATTCAAGTTTGTCCATGCGTCATCAATATGAGTAACACAGCAGATACATCTTTGTCCGTAGAAAAATTGATATGCATGTGCATATGACACTATGCAAATTTCAGAATTGTATATGCAAATCTTTTCATAAAACCAATTTAATAATGTAGATGTTATATATTATTATTTGAGCTTTAAGAAATAGGTTAATGAATTAGAATAAAAGATATTAAAGAGTAGTCTTTATATTATTAAACTTAATAATTTAAGTTTATATGATTTAAATCTTTAATATTTTAGTGAGTGCGTTAGTCACTAAAGTGGCCCACTCGGATTTCATTAAATGATTTAAATAATATTTATAAATGTTTATTTGATATAGCATCATAAATGACATTTAAGAATAATAAACATTTATAGTTATTAACATGTAGTTATACGATTACCCAAAGGTAGATCTTACTCATGTTAATAACAATTGAAGTAGGTTATGAACCTTATTTAATTAATATATAGTGTATATTATCCAAAGATGACTTATATGTTAAAATTAAATTTTGTGATTGACCTTATATATGTTATATGAATGATGCATATTTGGTGATTATTGGTTGTGTTTAGATTTAGCGAAAGGTGAATTTAAATACGATGTTTTATTATATATATTATAGTCTGAATTGTGGTTTTTAAATTCAAAGTAATTAATATGTGAGACCATAAATGTTTTACGACGATCTCTAATGTGACGCCAATGGTATCGAGTTTAATGGACAGAACTATGATATTTGGATTCGAATATGTCAAGAAGCTAAATGCGGCGCTTTGGGACTCGATTCAGCTCTAGTTATGGATGAACCCACTAAATCGACTGATACTAGTTTGGAGGCAGATAAGAAAATGTGGGAGAATTGGGAGAGGTCAAATAGGCTTATGATGAGCTTTCTTAGAAGCAGCATAGCTGTCAGTTAAAGCTGCCCGGTAGTTGAAAATGTATGAGGAAATTTGTGGCTGAAATTAAGAAGTGTACTATGACAGACATTGTGGATAAGTCTATTGTTGTTGCTCTTATTAATGATTTATCTAATAGAGAGTACACCATAGCTCAGTCAATGGAGGAACATATTACTCACATGGTGAATACTGGCCAAACTTAAGAGTTTGGATATGGATCTTGGTGAGTGTTGGTTGAGTTTATGTTGAGAAATCATGTAAGGTGATGATTTCAAGCAATTTCGAGGCTTTTACAGCCAACTTAAGGAAAAATGGTCTCTTTCGGATACTAAGGCCATGCTCATGCAAGAGGAGGCAAGGCAAAGGGAAGACCTTAAGGTCAAACTTCCCCAAGCAAACTTTGCCTATTATGGTAAATCAAATGCTGGTTCTAGTGGCGGCAAAGCTCCAAGTAAGAAATGGAAGAACAGGGAAAGTAGCCATTTAAGGTGCAGCTTGAGTAAAGGGCAAGGAGGTTGAAAAGATTGATGAAATGTTTCTTTTGCAACAAACACAGGCCGCAAAGAAGGCCGAGTGCGAAAGAGGAAGGCATGGTTTGAAAAGAGAGGTATAATGTTATAATGTTATGAGGTTTCTTCTAATACTTGGTGGCTTGACACTGGTGCAACCACTCATGTTTATAATGTTATGCAGGGTTACCTAAACTTCCACCAAATGCCGGAAAGTATTTCTATTTGGGCGGGTGAGCTGTGGGCGTATGGGATATGGAAAATTGTGTTAGATACGGGCTATTGCCTTGATCTAGAGAAGTGTTTATATGTTCCTGATTGCTCTAGAAATCTTGTTTTTGTTTCTAGATTGGATGTTTTAGGATTTGATTTTAGGATTGGACATGGTTGTTTTTCATTGTATCATGGAACAAACCTTTATGGTACTGGTTCGTTGTCGGATACTTTATATTGTTTCAATCCACAAGATTCTACTTTGTTAATTCCCTGTTCCCAATGTTGATGTTAAATATGATGTTGGTATGAAAAGGAGTGCACTTAATGAGTCTTACAATGACTTGTGGCATAAAGGCTCAGTCATATATCAAAGAAAGGATTTTGAGACTAATTAAAAGCGAAGTTTTGCCTCAATTGGATTTTACCGATTGGAATAATACTTGTGTGGATTGCATTAAGGGTAAGCAAACCAAACATGTATCAAAACAAGCTGCCATAAGGAGTAGTGGATTGCTTGATTTAATACATACAGATATTTCTGGTCCTTTCGATGTACCATCTTGGGGCGGTGAGAGGTATTTCATCACCTTCATTGATGATTACTCTAGATACTGTTACCTTTATTTGCTGCATGAAAGAACTCAATCGGTTGATGTCCTTGAGACATTCATTTCAGAGGTTGAGAGACAGTTAAATAGAAAGGTTAAGGTAATACGTTCCGATAGAGGTGGTGAATATTATGGAAAGACATCGGAAGTTGGACAAATTCCAGGCCCATTTAAGAAACTCCTTGAGTTCAAGGGCATTTGTGCATGATATACAATGCGATCGCCACCACAATGGCATAAATTTGAAGGCGTAATTGTACATTGATAAAATGGTAAGAGTATGGTGAATGATAGTTAATGCCTATTTCATTGTGGATGTATGCATTAGGACATCCGCATACATATTAAATAGAATTTACCTAGTAAGCGATTCCTAAGACACCTTATGAGCTTGTGGACATAAAACTGGTTAAGACTTCTTCTTCACGTGTGGGGCTGTCAAGCCGAAGTGAGGATATATAATCCACATGAAAAGAAGTTGGATTCTAGGACCATTAGTGGTTATTTCATTGGATATCTGGAAAGGTCAAAAGGGTATAGATTCTATTGTCCTAACCATAGTACGAGAATTGGGGTAAGGGAATGCTCGCTTCGTGAAAGGAAATATAGCGTGTCGGTGGGAATGTGGGAGTACGTGATGTGGAGATAAGAGAGTCATTGATGGACCAAAACCTATCAAATGATCCATCTCAAATTGAAGTTCCTATTATTGTACTACAACCACAAGGCATGAATATGGAACAACAACAAATGGATGCTCCAAGCCCAATTATGGATGCCATCGTTCAAGAAGAGGAGGAAAATGCTTTCGAGTTAATGAGCAAATTAAACCCTCGAAGAAATAGTATCAAGAGTCTACTAGAGAAAATATTGGCTATTTCGAATGACTATATAGTTTATGCACTTGAAGCGTGAAAGTGACTTGAGCATTGATAATGACCCGGTCTCTTTCGACAATGTGAGCGGTGAAAAGTCGATAAGGAAAGTGGTTAATGGCCATGAAGGAAGAGTTGAAATCCGTGGATGATGATAATGTTTGGGAAATGGCAGGTGCAGAAAGTTCTAAAAGAGTCGGCTATAAGTGGGTCTTTAAGACCAAGCGAGACTCTAAGGGCAATGTCGAGAGGTACAAAGCCAGACTTGTTGCCAAAGGTTACACTCAAAAGGATGGCATTGACTACAAAGAGACTTTCTCTCCGGTTTCTAGAAAGGACTCTTTAAGGATTGTAATGGCTTTGGTGGCTCATTTTGATCTTGAGCTTCACCAAATGGATGTTAAAACGACCTTTCTCAATGGAGATTTGGAAGAAGAGGTATATATGGATCAACCTCAAAGTTTTGAGACCACAAGTAAAAAGAAATCTGGTATGTAGATTGAAGAAATCAATCTATGGATTAAACAAACTTCAGGACAATGGTATTTGAGTTTAATGATACCGTATTATCATATGGATTTGTAAAAATGACCGTTGGCTAGAGTTACCACATGAAGGTTGTGGGAAGCAAGTTCATAATCTTGTGTTGTTGTATGTAGATGAAACCTATTCTTCTTTGCCGCTAGTGATTGTGGGTTATTGCATGATGTTAAGAGTACCTTTCTATTAACTTTGAGAGAATGAAGGATATGGGTGAGGGCTTCCTATGTAGTCTGAATATAAATATTTCGGGATAGATCACAAGGAATTTTGGGATTATCTCAAAAGGCTTACATCAACAAAGTTCTAGAAAGATTTAAGATGGAATCATGTACACTTAGTCCAGTTCCCATCCAGAAAGGAGACAATTTCAGTCTATCCCAATGTCCCAAGAACGATTTGGAGCATAAAGAAATGGATAATATTCCTTATGCTTATTTAGTTGGGAGTTTGATGTATGCTCAGACCTGTACTAGGCGGATATAAGCTTTGCGGTCGGTATGTTGGGTCGTTATCAATCAAATCCCGGATTATTTCATTGGAGAGCTGCAAAGAAAGTTTTGAGGTACTTGCAAGGCACTAAGGATCACATGCTCACATATAGAAGAACTAGTAACCTTGAGGTTGTTGGTTACTCGGACTCAGACTATGCCGGATGTAAGGATACCCGAAAGTCCACATTTGGCTATTTGTTCCTTCTAGCTGATGGAGCTATCTCATGGAAGAGTGGTAAGCAGTCTGTCATTGCTACTTCCACTATGGAGGCTGAATTTATAGCATGCTTTGAAGCTACAGTTCAATCGTTGTGGCTGCGCAATTTCTTTAATGGTTTAAGTATCATTGGTACCATTGCTAAACAAATGAGGATTTATTGTGATAATGCGGCAGCTGTATTCTTCTCTAAGAATGATAGATACTCCAAGGGTGCCAAGCATATGGATTTAAAGTATCTATCTGTCAAAGAAGAGGTGCAAAATCAAAGAGTTCAAATAGATTACATTGGTACCCATGGTAGGTGCGGATCCATTGACTAAGGACTAGCTCTAAAACATTTATTGGCCATATTAGTAAAATGGGAGTGATGAAGTCCTTGTATATCGGATGATTGGTCATACATGTATGAATTTATGTTTTATACTTGTTTATGTTTATTTGATACTCTAGATATGATGTTTTTGTTTGGATTTTGCTTATCTATGAATCATATTTTTAGTTATGCATATTTTATTATGATTATAGATATTAGGTCTTATTTAATACATTGTGGGATAAGGTATTTTCGGGTGTCTACCTTATCAAATTGTGACTGTTTGAATTGAATTGACTTGTGATACATGGAAGGAATCGAGACGTTTGTCAGGATTGTGACCGCCATGATTCGGTCGGTTTAGTTCTTATGAAGTTGTGACTTATATATAACATTTTAAGTGAGCTCAAGTTATGTTAATATGTTGTATACTAGTCGTATATAAATCAAGTGGGAGAATGTTAGAAATTTTAATTTCTAATTGATTCATATAATTTCAGTATTGATAATTGTTATCGTCGTACACACGGTGATGATTAGTGTAGTATCTAAGAGACAATTATCGGGTGTAAATCCCTCCGTGCCGATTCGTTAAAATTTAAGTATTTTAGTGTGTTTTGTTATATTAGTAAATGTCTTAATAAAAGACATTTAATATTAGTAACTCTTCCTCTTCCTGCCTTTATATATATATATATATATATATATATATATATATATATATATATATATATATATATATATATATATATATATAAAGAGCATAGAAAAACCTACCAACCGACACACTACGCCAGGTGGCGGGGCGTCTTAAACCACTCCACAATCCCAGTAGATTACCTCTAACGACTAGAAACTCCTGTGAAGCGAAGCCGTATTGCTTGCTAAAACCTCCTATAAAAAATTTTCTTTTCTAAACTTATGATTTTATAAAATTTCGGCAGCATAACAGCTGCATATAGGACATGTCCCAAATCCACAGCCTTACGTAATTTACACTATATCCGACTATAGCGACCAATGACCCGACACATTATCCACAGAAACTATGTACATACATGTCCCATTATACATAATCAAAGTATTTTCTTACAAATATTCTTACTAACGGCACTTGTACAATGTCGGGACAAACCCCATTATACTCGGCGTCTTGCGTACTTGTACGGAAAATAGTTTTATCTGAAATAATAGGCCAGCGAGAGCTCCGGTGAGTGTAATGCTTTTATAAAAGGTTTGCTTTTACGGAAAGGCATCTGAAATGTAAAACTCTCTTTTTACAAATATTTTCGAAGCTTTTCTTTTGCTTTGCTTGCTTTAAAAGTTTATAAAACTTTTCTTTGCTTGCTTGCTTTTGTACCTTGCTTTTAAAAGTTTATAAAACTTTTAATACTTGCTTGCTTGCTTTGTTTTGCTTTTCTTTAAAAGCTTATAAAACTCTCATTTCTTGCTTGCTTAGAAGTTTATAAAACTTCTCAAATTTCTTTTGCTTGCTTTCTTTATCTTGTTTGAAAAGTTTCTTAAAACCTTTCACAAACCTTTTGCTTTAAAAGTTTCTCAAAACTTTTTCATAAAAACGGGAGCCTGGGCTCAACCGCATTCTTTGAAAATAAAACGGGAGCCTGGGCTCAACCGTTTGCTAAAATCCACAGGGCTTGGCTCAGCGGATCGTTTGAAATCTAAACGGGAGCTTGGCTGTGGTTTGCTTTAAAACTCTCGGAAGCACAGGCGACGGGAATAATGGTTGATTTTCAAAGCGTATATTATGCTTATAAAACATCAACCCACTTTGGGGCTGTACACTTCTTGTACCCTAGTGAACCACTTTGAGCTTCAGGCGGCCGTGCGGGTGGAAGGACTTTGTGTCAGCATCACACTTTCGCTTGAATATGGTGGAATTGACACAGGTACGCCATCACCATATGTAGTTGAAACTCATAACCTTATATACTCACATCACGTGCCCACGGTCTCCTTTAAATGCATGATGTATGTCCCTACGTTTGCCGACCGAGGCAAAACTAAAATGCATGTATGAGATCCACAACACCACGTACGCGTGCGGGCCACCTCGACAGTTTTCACATGGGAACTAGGGAGAGGCACATTTTCGCAAATATTCTTTGCTTGCTTGCTTGCTCTTTGAAAAATGGTTTTACAATTTAAAACCATTTGCTTGCTTGATTGAAAAATGGTTTACAATTCAAAAACCATTTACTTACTTGCTTGCTTGAAAAATGGTTTACAATTCAAAAACCATTTACTTACTTTTCAAAAATGGTTTAGTATTCAAAACCATTTACTTACTTGCTTGTGAAAGATGGTTTGTACTCAAAACCATGAAATACCCGGTCAAAGCAGTTTATAATAATAATAATAATAATACGCTAGTATTTGGAAAATGAGTTTAGAACACTCACCTCTTTGCTTGTAAACTTGAGCACGAGTTCCACCTTTCCATACTGCTTTTAGCCTACACACTCGATGTATTAGATCACACACGTCAGCACAACCAAGCAATTTGCACATGGTGCTACAATTAAAATTTTCAGAAATATAGTGATTTAGTACCATTCACGGGCATATGACTTGATTCTAGACTAAAGGGACTTTCCATAGTCTAAAAACACCCGAACATTTACGAAAGTATGTGGGACTTGTTGAATAAAATCTGAAAATTAACCAAAGCGTCAGCTTGATCCGAAATTCAGCCCAGACTATCCGAAAATAGTCCCAAAATTTCCTAAAATTTCCCAAGAATTCCTAAACTCAATCTAAAAATTTTGGGACTGAATTTATGGCCTGAAATATTCCAAGCCATTATAGCCTTTAGGCTCGAAATAATACAAGTAGGAGAAAATTTCCCACCTCTTCAACCTTGACAAAAGCAGAATTTTGGTGTCCACGCGTAGCTCTCGTTGCGTAGAGTAACTTAAACTTTGGTCCGAAAAATTCTGACCACTAGAATGACGTAGATCTGAGAAAAACTAAAAATTTGGGTTTTTTGCATATTTACCTGAATTCTCGGTGAAACCCCGTGTTTCTGGTACTCACGCGTAGCCCTCGTCGCGTAGAGCACTTTCGTGTTATCAGTAATCAAGCGATTAAAAACTTCGAGAATCGAGAAAGAAAACTAAAAGAATAAAAATAACAAAAACTCTGCAGATGGCTCTACTTAGTCCGTCCATACACCCATTTGACTTTTAATGTTTTAAATTATCTTTTTTTTTTTTTAATTCTTTATGTGGGACCCACATGTCCCTTTTTCTTTTTCTCTATCCGCTTCAGCCCCGAAACAATTTATTTTGTCCCGGTTTCAATTTTATTTATCCTAAATGAATATTCTTTATATCTTTTGCAATTTTAGATTTTCTAAATCCCGTTTCGGGTTTCACTCTAAACTCGTCGCTGAAATTCGTATATTGATGTCTCGGAATTAAGCGAAGCTTTCTAGGTCTACTGAACGATTCAGTGGCGAGGCCGAACTTAAGCAGCGCAGTCCGTTTCGGTCATCCGAGATCTAGAATTTCGAGACTTCCACTGAATTGATACGGCAATTCATTATTATTTAAACTTCCATTAATTATACTTTCACCCCCTCAACTCCTTAATTGCAAATCCAACTTTGAAATTCCTACTATGGCCATCTCTAACTTAATTATGCCTTACATATCCTTTTGGTAAATGACAATTGTACCCTTGTTTAAGTACCAAATTAGGGTTTAAGAAAATTTATAATTTCCTAATTTCATCTCAAAATACTACAATGTGACACTTGGTACTCTTATACACCCCTACGAGTATCATGCTCTTTTGTACCTCGGGACGAGGGTGTTACAAAATCCTCCCCTCCTTAGGAACATTTCGTCCTCGAGGAAATGAATAAACTAAACTCGAAAGAAAGGAAAGCGAAAATACCTCATCCAGGAGAATAAGTGAAGTCTTGACGGCCTCCCGACCTGGCTCCCAAGTAATTTGCCTCCCTCTCATGATTCTTCCATAAGACTTTAACTAATTGGATCACTTTGCTTCTCAACACTGTTCCTTGCGATTCTACACCAATGCGCCGCAATTATCTCCTCATAAGTCGAATTTTTTCTTTAAGCTGCGGCTGTTTGCTCTCTCAATACATGTGAAGGATTTGGGATATATTTCCTCAACATCGATACATGGAATGTATCATGAATCCTTGATAACTTTGGGGGTAACTTCAACTTGTGAGCTACTGGCCGTACTTTGCTTATAATCTCATAAGGTCCTATATATCTCGGACTAAGCTTCCCTCGTTTCCCAAATCCTAAACCTGCCTTTCAAAGGTGAAATCTTCCAAAGACTTGGTCACCTATCTCGAATTGTAAAGAAGTCTCTACGACGGTTGTCCGCATAACTCTTCTGTCTGTCTCTTGCTATCTTCAAATTATCACGAACAACTTCCTTTCTACGAAGTGATCATGCTAGTTCGGGACCTACTAGTCTTCTTTCACCAACCTCGTCCCGGCCATTTGGAGTCCCACCATTTCACCGCCATACAACGCCTCAAATGGAGCCATTTCTACTCGGCGATAGCTATTGTTGCCAGGCAGAGCTCCGTAGTGCTAAGTGAGTATCAACTTCGCTGAATTCGACACAAGCTCTTAGCATATCCTCTAGCGTCACGAATAGTCCACTCTCTGGCCATCGATCGGGAGGATGAAATCTTGTCTTCGAAGTGTGGCCCGGCCTAAAGTGTTTGCAAGCTAGGCCAAAACGCGGATGTGAACCTAGGGTCTCGATGCGAAACTATCAGCGGAACCCCATGAAGTCACTATTTCATCTACATCTGACTTGGCCCGAGCTTTTCTAAGAATCCTCGACGTGCTTGGCAGAAAAATGGCGGACTTCGTCAATCGATCAACTATCACCCATATAGCATCATCTTTGAGTCAGAGTGGAAGACCTGTCACCAAAATCCATGATGATCTTCTCCCATTTCCATCTTTGGGAATGAGGGAGTAGCGTATCTTCCCACGGGCCTTTGATGCTGCGCTTCCTGGCGGCCGGGTTAGGCATGCAGGTGAAAACTTGCAATCTCTTTCGCTGGCCCCATTCCACGGTAATGTTCTTTCAAAGTTACGTACATCTTGTCTTTACTGGATGCATAGCATACGCGGATGAATGTGCTAACTCATTATGTCTCTCTTCGGTTCGCCATATTCTAGCACACCGTTCTACGCCCCTTTCCTTATCATGCCATCATCTACGATCTGAAATCCCCTTTCTTTCCTTTTTCTATTATTTCTTTTTAAGCTTAATCATTTGTGGATCATGCGAGTGTCCTGCTAGAATCTGATCCACTAGGAGTGGTCTAACATGAAACACGCCAACAAGGCTCCTCGAATTCTCAAATTCCTCCAATATCACCCCTAGCTCTCGATCCACCACAAGTGGAAGATAACCCGATCTCTGGGCGTGAGACAAAGAACCTCTCACGCCACTCAAGGCATCCGCTACGACATTGGGCCTTCCCCGAATGGTACTCCGATAGCATACCATAGTTCCTTAATCGGGCCTCAAGCCATCTTCTTTGTCTCAGTTTAACTTTTTGGGTGAAAATATCAAGACTTTTATGATCCGTAAATATCCCGCAAGGAACACCATATAAGTAATGTTCCATATTTTTAGGGCAAACACGACTGCCGCAAGCTCTAAGTCGTGTGTAGGTAATTTCTCCCCGCTTTTCGCTTTAGCCGCCCAGAGGCATATGCAATCACCCTATCATTCTCGCGATCAAACACAACCAAGGCCTTTGCTTCGGAAGCATCACTATAAAACCACAAATCCATCTCTCTCCCATCGGGTAAAGCAAACCTGGAGTCGGGTCAATCTACTTGAACTCCTCGAAACTTTGTCACGTGCATCTACCCAATCATACTGACATCTTTTCACGCCTGGTCAAGCAATGCTTATCCCTGCAGAGAACCTCAACAAACTTCCCGTAATACCCTCGCCAAAACCAAGGAAGCTTCGACCTCCGACACATCTCTTTAGTCAAGCCTCCACTCTACCACTCGTTTCTATTTTCTGGGATCCATACTCACCCCTCAACCGAAATAACATGACCTAGGAATGCCACCTCGCCGAGCCAAAACCGACACTCGCTTCAACTCGCACAACTGCCGCCTCCCTTAAAGGTCCCGCAACACAATCCTCAGGTGTTTTGAATGTTCCTCTAAACTACCTGAATACACTAGGATATCATCGATAAAAACTATGACGAACCTATCCAAATACGGTTGGAATACTCGGTTCATCAAATCCATGAACGCTGCCGGCGCATTAGTCAAACCAAATGGCATCACCAAAAACTCATAATGCCCTTAGCACAAGTCCCCGACGTCGTCTCGTACATCACTCTCCCCGTACTCAACTCGATGATACCCCTAATCTCAAGTCTATCTTTTGGAGTATACTCAGACCCTTGGAGTTGATCAAATAACTATCAATTTAAGGAGTGGATACCGATCAAGGGACGGTAACCTGCCTCGCCTTCCCGTAATCTATACACAACCGCAAACTCCCATCTTTCTTTTTCACGAAGAGAACTGGAGCTCCCCATGGGGATATGCTTGGCCAAATAAATCCCTTACTTAACAATTCTTCTAACTGAGCCTTGGGCCTTCTAACTCTCAAGTAGAGCCATCCTATGCGAGGGAATGGAAATGGGCTCGCCCCCGGATCAAATCAATGGTGAACTCTACCTCTCTTTCTGGAGGAAATCCTGTAATATCATTTGGGAATACATCTGGGAACTCTCTAACAACTGGAATCTCATCCAATGTAGTCCCCTCCTTCCTTGTCTCCACCACATAAGCTAGATAACCATGACATCCTTTATGTAGCATTTCAGGTCATTACGGCGATCACAGAAGATAACTCTACGAATCCTCTAAACTTTACTCCGGGCTTCCCCGCCTATTTAGCTTTACTTCCTTTATAACAATCTAACGCGGGCTCTATGGCGACAAACTAATCCATACCGAACCACATCGAAATCCTCATATCTAAAGCTACAAGATCCGGGCCGAACTCCTGGCCCTCAATCGTAACTCTACTATCTCTGTTTACTCTGCCTACGAGCAACGGATCTCCAAATTGGAAGGGAAACCTCATACCTAATCTCTAATGGTCGGGTTCTATCCGAAATGACCCAAGAATGGCTTCTAATGCAAATGGAACGCGTAGCTCCCGGGTCCACTAAGGTATATGCATCATGATCAAGGATAGAAATAATACTCGCTGACCACACATCCTGAGTCAAGATTCACATCTCACGAGTCACAGCGATATACTTCCCGGCCCGAGTGAGGGGCTCTGCTCCAGATCCCCTGTGGGCACCGCTTCTACCTCTACCACGCCACCTCCCGCCCCGTCGCCGTGCTAGCCCCTCCGCTGGGGAAACCTCTCCCCGACGACTCGTATGCTCATCTCCTCGGCACCGCAGCTAGACTGCCACCGATGTCTCCGCACCAATCGGCCTAAGGGCACCTCAATGTAATGGCCTCTCCCGGCCACGCTGGAAACACTTATACCGAATCTCCTACACTCCCATGGTGTCGCTTCGATATATATGACAAACGGAATGCTCGGGTGCCACCGCTTAGCAACCGGGGCCTCACTGATCCCTGACTAGAGATAGCTCCTCGACCTGCACCTCGGCCTCTATAACCTCTACTCTTGCTTTTCTTTCTACTGTACCGTCCTGAGCTTTGTTGGGACGTGCATGGTGCACTCCTTTTACTCTTACTTCCCTGCCTACTCTGATACATAGCCGTCGTACTTTGCTCAACTCTCAGAGCTGCCTCAACTAAGTCCCCAAATCTATTATGAGGAACCGTTGCATAAATGCACTCGTGATCCGGTGTCGTAATCCGGCCAAAACCTTTGCACTTCATGGCTTCATCGCCTTGAATATATGGAACCAATCTAACTAGTTCGGTGAACCTCTTCTCATAATCCGACACCGACATGTTCTTCTATTCTAACCCGAAGAACCTACTAATTTTGAATCCTTATGACTCGAGGAAAGAAACTCATCGCTGAACTCTCGTTGAAATTGGTCCCATGTTATTCCAATAGGATACCTCCCTCACGCATCCCACCTCAACTTCAGCCCTATTTTCCCATCGTAAAACTAGGAAAACAAGACTTTTGCTCATTCGTGTGCCCCATAACTCAGAACCTTGTTTACTCGGTCTAGCCATAACCAAGCTGCTTCTGGATCACCAATGCCGTCATATGGCTTGGCGCCTGCTTCAGACTCCCATCGACCCTGTGTTCTTCATCAACCTCTCTAGGTGGTGGTGGAGGTCGCGATCGCCGACGGGTTGCTATGACTACTATCTCGTGCACCAGGCCACTCGGCCTCGCCGTAACTAACCTCGGCACTTGAGCCCTCCGTGGCCCGACGGTCCACCCCTCGACCTACCGTCGGAGGCCGATTCATGTAGGCGGTGAGTGGAACCTACTACGTGCCTAACTCCCCGCTGTACTTCGTGACGCCGTAAACCGCCGGAACTACTCTCCTAGACGACCTCGACGCCCTCCTGGCTCGACATAGTGCCGTATAAAAAAATCAACCGCTTAATACTCTCAATCACCTCATATCATATGTATGTACTTTGAATCGAAAACGCATGGTCACGCAGTGTAAAACAGTATACGAAAAACTACGATGCTTAATAACCACTTATGCTCGATACCACCTTGCGTATCATCTCTCCTCATGGTCCCAGGCCATTGCATACAACCCGCTCTCGATACCACACCTTGACACACTCTACCCCCTTCCAAGAGCATGCAGCCGGCCACTCCACAAATCCCTCACTGCTACCTCTAACGACTAGAAACTCCCGTGGAAGGGCTCGTATTGCTTGCTAAAACCCCTATAAAAATTTTCTTTCTAAACTTATGATTTTATAAAATTTCGCAAAGATAACACCGTGATATAGCATTACGTCCCAACCTGTGATACATCCAATTTACACTATATCCAACTATGGCAACCAAAGAACCCAACATTATCACAAAACTCCACTATACATACATATGTCCCATTATATACATAATCAAAGTATTTTCTACAAAATATTCTTACTAACAAAGACTTGTACAATGTCAGATTAAACCCTATTATACTCCAAATATTCCATGCATTGTACCGAAAATAGCTTAAATACAAAATAATGAGCTAAACGAGTTCATGGAGTGTATGCTTTATAAAAGGTTTTGCTTTTCCTCGAAAACATCTCAAAATGTAAAACTCTCTTTACAAATATTTTCCGTAAGCTTTTCTTTGCTTTATTTGCTTTAAAAGTTTATAAAACTTTTCTTTGCTTGCTTGTTAGATTGCTTTTGCTTTTAAAAGTTTATAAAACTTTTAATACTTGCTTGCTTGCTTTGTTTTGCTTTTCTTTAAAAGCTTATAAAACTCTCATTTGCTTGCTTAGAAGTTTATAAAACTTCTCAAATTTCTTTTGCTTGCTTTCTTTATCTTGTTTCTTGAAAAGTTTCTTTCTAAAACCTTCACAAACCTTTTGCTTTAAAAGTTTCTCAAAATTTTTCATAAAACGGGAGCCCGCTCAACCGCATTCTTGAAAAATAAACGGGAGCCCGCTCAACCGCTTGCTTTAAATCCCACGGAGCTTGGCTCACCGCATCGCTTTGAAATCTAAACGGAGCTCGCTCAACCGCTTGTTTTAAAACTCTCCTAAGCCCTGGGGCGACCGGGAACCAATGGTCATTTTTCAAACCGTATATTATGCTTATAAAACATCAACCACTCGGAGGCCTATTTTTGCTTATCGTGCACCCAGTGAACACGGTCTCGGGCGACTGTGTCTGGAAGGACCTCAGGTCCGCATCACCTTTTTCCGACATAACTGACCGGGTCGCCATCACCATATGTAGTTAGAGCTCATAACCTTATATACCCTCGTATCTGCCACTCGCCTCCTTTAAATGCATGATGGTGTCCTACGCTTGCCACTGTGCAAAACTAAAATGCATGTATGAGATCCTAACACCATCAAGGTAATCGCACTTTAATACCTCTCCTCAATCGGGTTTTCCCGCTTTAGAACTAGGAAGGCCTGTTTTTCACAAACATTTTTTGCTTCGCTTGCTTGTTTTTGAAAAATGGCTTACAATTTAAACCATTTGCTTGCTTGCTTGAAAATGGTTTAATTATTCAAACCATTTACTTTCATTTGTTATTGAAGATGGTTTACAATTTAGAAACCATTTACTTTTACTTTTCAAAATGGTTTAATTTATTCAAACCATTTACTTACTGGTTGTTTTCGAAAGATGGTTCAGATTTCAAAACCATGAAATACCAAGCAAAATGCTTTTTATAATAATAATAATAATAATACACTAGTATTTGGAAATGAGTTTAGAACACTCACCTCTTTGTTTGCTAAACTCGAGTTATCAGCCCACAACTTTCCCGCCTTTGCTTTTAGCCTACACACTGATGTATTAGATCACACACGGTCACGACAAATCCTACAATTTGCACACTTGGTGCTACAATTAAAATTTTCGAAAATATAATCCCAAATGCCATTCACTGTGCATATGACTTGATTCTGTATCAAAGGGACTTCTCCATATAGTCTAAAAACACCTAAACATTTCTCGAAAATTATGTCCTGACCGGCTTGAATAAAAACTCGAAAATTTAACCAAACTGGCCTCGAACAAATCTCGAAATTCACCCGCACTATCCGAAATAGTCCCAAATTTCCTAAAATTTCCCAAAAATTCCTAAACTCAATCTAAAAATTTTGGGACTGAATTTATGGCCTCTAAGACTATTCCAAGCCATTATATAGCCTTTAGGCTCCCGAATAATACAAAGTAGAAAATTTCCCACCTCTCTTCAACCTTGACAAAAGCCAAGATTGTGTCCACCCGCAGCTTCCTCGTCAGCGTAGAGTAACTTAAACTTTGGTTCTAGTAACACCACTAGAATGACGTAGATCCGAGAAAACTAAAAATTTGGGTTTTTCGTGACATTTACCCGAATTCTCGGTGAAATCCTCAGGTTTTTGGTACTCACGCAGCCCTCGTCAAAGGTGAGAGCACTTTTCGTGGTTTATCCCGACGAAACCGACTGCTAAAAACTCGAATCCTCGAGAAAGAAAACTAAAAGAATAAAAATAACAAACTCTCTCGACGCCTCGTCCGTCCATACACCCATTTGACTTTTAATGCTTTAAATTATCTTCTTTTTTTTTTTTTAATTTTTGCGCGGACCCACATGTCCTTTTTCTTTTCTCTATCCGTCATCAAACAATTTATTTTGTCCCTGCTTCAATTTTATTTATCCTAAATGAATATTCTTTATATACTTGCAATTTTTCGAGATTTTTCTAGTAACTCGCTTTCGTGCTTTCACTTTAAACTCGCGCCTGGGAATTGTGAAATATTCCACCGTCTCTGAATTAAACGAAACTTTTCTAGGTCACTAGATTTCACATGAGACGAACTTAACAAATGCTAAATCCGGCTTCGGCCATCCAGCATCTGTAATTTTCAGACTTCCCTAATTCATTCGCAATTCATTATTATTTAAACTTCCATTAATTATACTTTCACCCCCTCAACTTTCCTTAATTGCAAATCCAACTTTTGAAATTCCTACTATGGCCCATCTCTAACTTAATTATGCCTTACATATCCTTTTTGGTAAATGACAATTGTACCCTTGTTTTAAGTACCAAATCAGTTCCAAAAATTTAATTTCCTACTCATCTCCAAATACTACAACGCGACACTCTTGGTGACTCTTATACACCCCATAAAGATTGCAGATCGACACCCCCTCTCTGATCGGTACAAATTTTCCAAGGGGTTTGATTCAAAGTCAAGAATCAATCAAGTCCTTATATCATCAAAGGGCGATTTTAAGTGTTACGGATCTGGCATAGGAAAATCATATATATTATTACTTGGGATATTCAATTATCGTGATGGATTCTTCAAGTAAGTTTTTCTTTTCATTTTATGAAATTATGCCATGATTGTTAAATTGGTTGATTTAATTGTTCTATTAGTATCCAAATTGTTAAATCGTTTCAGAAAATTTTCAACAATCATCATCTGATAAAAGAGGACTAGACAATTGCCCTGGAATTAGACGATAACCAACATTGTTCCCAAGCCTTGTTTTCTTATTTGGATTTACTACTATTAATTTAACTGACTTTGATCTTAGTTGAATTTGGGCATCAGATTCAGTTTTGGCAGTCTCACTCACAACCGTCCAATAACTCTTCCTCGGTGAATTAATGTCCATTACTCCCTTTGTTCCAAATTGGCCTTTACAAAGGAGTTTGCATCCCCATCTACATCGAGATCAAGATGATATGCCATGACATGATCATGATTTACACCAATAGCGTTGTCTACCAACAATGTGCCATACAGATCCTCTTTTATCTGATCTGTGTGAGTGTATGGTGCCCCCCTCACTGCTAGTATACCAGTTAACCCCACCTGTAAAAGGCATATAATGACTTATTATTAAAGCAATAGTTGAATATAGGGAAACTTGTATTTCAACCCATTGATTCGGGAATAATTGCAAATAAAGCATAAAGAATACAAAATATATGGTTCAAGACAATTTCGTAGAAAATAATTGTGTTTCAAGTATGATAGTATCTAGATATTACCTTAATAAACTGTAGTTACTATCTTGACAGTGTAAAATTATGATAGTACCTAAGACTATTAAGATAGTACCTACAATTTATTAAGGTCATACCTAGGTACTACCATACCTTGAACACAATTATTTTATATGAAACCATACTGAACTATGTATTTTACATTTTTTTATGCCTTATTTGCGGTTATTCCTAAATCAATTGGCTGAAACACAAGTTACCCTTTAATATATCAATGCCAATAAATTTAATGTGCACTCATATTGGATATAAAACTTTTAAACCACAAGTGTCATTAGGATGGTCTTCTTTTCCAATCAAGAAGAGAGATAGAAAATTGTGGTTGGCGGCACCCCTCAACTTAATTTGGGCAATATGGAATGAGAGAAATAGAATTGTTTTTGAGGATGTGGTTTTTTCTATAGATAGGATGAAGCACTCCTTTGTTAGTGTGTTAATTTCTTGAGCAGGGTTAATATGTGATGTGGATTGTTCTTTAGTTAGAATTATTTTGTGCATTCTCTAAGGGCTCAGTTTTTTTTTTTTTTGGGGTGGTAGGTTCTTGTTTCTATCCTTTATTATTGTATAGTCTTTGTAATACTCGTAACCAAAAAAAGAAAAAAAAAAGGGACAACTAAGGAAGTTTTTATGAAGGATATTTTTGTAAATTTCTTAAGGGAAGCCCTAGGTATGAAAAGAAAAATAAAATAATAAAAATACATTTTATTCATCAGATATTCCATTTCTCTTTGCGTAGGCTCTCTCAATCATAGAATTCCTTAATCTAGGGTTTGAAGAAGGGCTTCCAATGTGAGTTTTCTTATAGATTTCACTATAGATTAGAAAATAACATTATTAAAGAAAATAAAATTCTTTTGTTCTTTTTTGAATAGTTTTCTTGTTCGTAAGAATTCCGAGGAAACCTATGACATCAGATCTAGAGTTGAAGAAGACAAAATGTAAGATCTTGATATTTTCTTGTTATCCTTATAAATCCCCTTATGCAATTCTCTGGTTTCTTTAGGTTTGGGTCAACCTTGAAAGGTTTCATTTTTATTAAGTTCAAAGGAAAAAAAATCAGTATAGGATGATCTTTCTGTTTAGGAAGATGAATTTTTTATTTGAAAAAAAAAATAGAAAGAGTAAGGTGGTGGGACCGTTGTAGATATATAAAAGAAAAAAAAAGAAAAGAGAGATAAAGGTGGTAGGGAACCACCTTAGGCTATTGAGAGATGGACATGTATAAGAGGAGATTTGTGTATTTGTATGACACGTGACTTTGAAAAGTCAAAGGTGATGATATTTAGACAAAAAAAGAAAAAAAAAGAAAAAAAAATGTAGGGTTGGTGACCACCTGTAGGCTTGGTATGGTGAATGAGACTTATGAAATAGAAAAAGACAAAAAAAAAGTTCTTTTGATCATGATATGAACTTTTGAAAAGTCAAAAGATGATTTAATCATATTTAAGTAAGCATGGTGAAAAGACAAAAATGACCATGTGTATACTTGAAAACCTAGGTATGGAATGCCTAGAGAATTTAGATAATGATAGATAATTAAAAATGATAACAATATTAATAACAATAATAATAGTAATAATAGAAATAAAATAAGAATAAATGGTTCATATTTTAATGGTTTTTGTTTATTATTCGTTTTAGGTGGAATAGACTCTTAGTTGGATATTTTCAGAGTTATTCAGGACTTTCGAGTTTGTTTTGAGGTAAGGGAAAATTAATGTAGTTTTTTTGTAAATGTATTTTTATACGTACAATTCGAAAATGTTTGCTTTGTTATTTGTCTAAAATGTGGATCAAATATATTTTGCATGAAAAGTATGACAGTCTTAAGTCTTACTATGATCTAAGTTATGGAGATACTATGTTTTGTGAATGGAATTTTTGGAAACTATGTTTTTTTTACACTAGTAGTTCGGCCCTGTCAACGAGAATAATAGTTGATATTATTTACCCATTGTCAACGGGAATAATAGTTGACCTTTACATTCCTTGGTGAAGAATGTAATTGATTTGAACCCTAGTCTAGGTTTTCTTTGTCAGAGTACACAGACAGAGCTGCTTATTCGCTTCACTTAAAATGAATACCTGGCGCTTTACTCACCCATTTGAAAGACCCATAAGGTTGGGCACTATTCGATATTTGTGACAAGAGTAAAAATTTTGATTTGAATATTTGAATGAATTTGATATGAAAGTGTTTGGATCTAGAATGAAAGGACTTTGTTTAAATATTTGAATGTATTGACAATTTTTTATTTTATTTTATGAAAATGACTGATCATAATATCTCTTATTTTTGCTAATTATTTGAAAATGTTTGATCCATGAATTTCATTAATCTACCTTATTGAGCTTCTAGCTCATTCCCCCATCGATGACTATTTTTTAGGTGCTCCTAGTTCTGGCAAGGAGTGATTGACTAGGATAGGAATTTGTCTTTATTAGGATTTTTGATTTTGAATTTCATCATGGACCTTGTTTAGTTGATGAACTTTTGTTCATTTGGATTATGTAATTTTAGAGTTGTTAGAAGTGTTTGTACAATTGTTTTTAGACTTTATGTTAGTTCATACTTGAAGGTTGAGAATTAGAAAGTTTTTATTAATAAGGAATTTTGAAATTTGTGATATTAGCATGTTTCGTTTTTACTCTAAACATGTATGTAGTAATTGGATTTAAACCAATTACAAAGATAAAGGGTTGTGTCACTTCAATTTGAGGTGTGAAATGACAAGTCATGCCCTTAGACCGGGTTTCAGGGCGTGATAGAGTGGTATCAAAGCACTAGGTTATGATCTTGATGGTTTACATTTGAGAATAGATGAGTAAAGCATTAGTTAAGTTTCAAGTTTGTCTAGTTAGATTATGTTATTGTTTTCAATTCTGATTTGCTTATTTGGCTTCTTAGTGACTAACTCAGTTATACCTTTTGCTATATAGGACACCATGCCAACGACGAGAGCGATGTCCTCCCAAAATAGGCCTGCTGATGACGATGTGCCTCCTCAATCTAAGGATGTATCCCTTACTTAAAGAACAAGATATCCATCCTAAAGTTGAGTGTGTATTCAGAGGTGGTGGATAGAGCACTTATTATAGAGAAAGATGCTGAAGAACTTCATCAGTATAGGGAGCAGCAAAGAAAGAGGGGTAAGAGTGATAATGCTCATGGAAGCCATGTAGAGAAAAAGCTCGCTTCAAGTAGCTCGCTTCAAGTAGAAATCATAGCAGAGGGAAGGCAGCGCAAAATTCAGATATCATTTATCCTACTTATGGCAAAAGGGATGGGAACATGGCATGTTATAAGGAGACATGAGCTTGCTTTGGTTATGGGAAGCTAGTGCATATAATTTGGGATTGTCTAAAGAATAAGAGGCTTACGCTTGAGAGGCCTGAGGAGGATAGTAAGGAGGATAGATAGAAGCCTAGAGCTCAAGGGAGAGTTTTTTCTATGATTCATAGAGATGCCCGGGCTACTTCCGATGTGGTGAAAGGTACCCTCCGAATCCATACCTTATCTGCTAGAGTGTTGATTAATCCTGGTTTGACACACTCTTTTGTTTTGATATCTTTTGCTGGTTTACTAGGTATGCATATATCTACTATGGATTTTGATTTGATTGTTGCTACTCCTATGGGAGACTTTATCGTGACTAGTAGAATGCTTAAAAATTGTCCTGTGATGATTGACTATCGAGAGATGCCAATTGATTATTTCTTCTCGACCTCCAAGAATTTGATGTGCTTTTGGGGATGGACTGGTTAGCTTTGTATCATGCCTTTGTCTATTATTTTGGGAAACAGGTGACCTTTAACATTTCGGGTTAGCCTGAGTTCAGTTTTGAGGGGAAACAAGTAGATAAACCATTGCATGTGGTTTCGGCTCTACAAGCTAATTCCTTGCTTAGGAAAGGTTGTCAAGGATTTTTAGCTTACGTGGTTAGTAATGAGAATGAATTGAGTTTGGAAGATATACTGGTTGTGGAAGATTTTCCTGATATCTTTCCAGATGATTTACTTGACTTACCACCAAAAAGGGAGGTAGAGTTCACTATTGATTTAGTGCCAAGAACAAATCCTATCTCTAAGGCACCTTATGGGATGGCACCTATAGAGCTTAAGGAGTTGAAAGTTCAGCTTCAAGAATTTTTGGATAAGGGTTTTATCAAGCCTAGTGTTTCACCTTGGGGAGCCCTTGTGTTATTTGTGAAGAAGAAGGATGGGTTAATGAGGCTTTGTATATATTGACTATAGGGAGTTGAATAAGGTGACAGTGAGGAACAAGTATCCTCTTCCTTGGATTGATGATTTGTTTGATCAGCTACAGGGTGCATGTGTGTTCTCTAAGATAGACCTTCACTCTGGTTATCATCAGCTAAGGGTGAAGAGTGAGGATGTACCTAAGACTATTTTCCGAACTACATATGGGCATTATGAGTTTTTGGTTATGCCATTTGGTTTAACTAATACACATGCTGCATTTATGGACTTGATGAACATGGTATTCATTCAGTACCTAGATCAGTTTGTGGTGGTTTTCATAGATGACATATTGGTGTACTCAAGGGGTAGAGGGGAGCATGAATTCCACTTGAATGTTGTGTTACAAACTTTGAGAGATAAGCAGTTGTATGCTAAACTGAATAAGTGTGAATTATGGTTAGATAGAGTCTCTTTCCTTGGGCATGTGGTGAGTAAGGATGGTATTTCAGTTGACCCTGGGAAAGTAGATGTTGTAGCAAATTGGAAAAGGCCTATTATTGTGATTGAGATTAGAAGCTTCTTGAGACTTGTAGGTGGCTATTATAGGCGTTTTATTGAAGGGTTCTCTAAGATAGCCCTACCCTTGACCAGATTGACTAAAAAAGGAGTTAAGTTTGAGTGGTATGACGAATGTGAATGTAGCTTCAAGGAGCTAAAGAACAGATGGGTGACAACTCCTATTTTGACTATCCCTTCAGGTTTAGGTAAATTTGTGGTATATAGTGATGCCTCTCACCAAAGTTTGAGTTGTGTTCTTATGCAGGATGAGAAGGTTGTGGCTTATGCTTCTAGGCAGTTGAAGCCCTTATGAGAGAAATTATTCCACTCATGATTTAGAGTTAGTTGTAGTAATATTTGCCCTTAATATTTGTAGACACTTTCTGTTTGGTGAAACATGCAAGATATATACAGATCATAAGAGTATGAAGTATTTGTTTTCTCAAAAAGAATTGAAAATGAGACAGAGACGATGGTTGGAATTACTCAAGGATTATAATTGTATTATTCAATATCATCTGGGGAAGGCGAATGTAGTAGCTGATGCCTGCAGTAGGAAATTAGTCAATTCGTTAGTAGCTATTAGAGGTTGCTAAAGGCAGTTATTGGAGGACTGGAGGAGTCTACAAGTCCATCTCAAGGTTTTGGCTTCAAGA
Organism: Tetrastigma voinierianum; assembly: GCA_016808115.1. Taxonomy (NCBI): domain Eukaryota; kingdom Viridiplantae; phylum Streptophyta; class Magnoliopsida; order Vitales; family Vitaceae; genus Tetrastigma; species Tetrastigma voinierianum. Next base: position 913,346 of record JAEQBH010000518.1, read on the forward strand.
GCACTTGTAGCTAATTTTAGAGTACAACCAGATTTGATTGGGAGGATTATGGCCCTATAAAAGAATGACTTAGAGCTAGTGAAACTTGTGGAGAAAGTTAAGAAGAGTGCTAAATTTGACTTTGTTTTATCTGATGATGAAATATTGAGGTTTGGGACTCGATCGTGTGTACCAAATGATGGGGACATAAGGAGGAAGCTTTTGGAGGAAGGTCATTGTTCTAGTCTGGCGGTCCATCTAGAAGGGACAAAGATGTATAATGACTTGAAACAAAATTATTGGTGGGTAGGTATGAAGACAAATATTGCTCAATTTGTAGCTTAGTGTTTAGTGTGTCAGTAGGTGAAAGCTGAGCATCAACTACCAGTTGGTCCTTACAACCACTTGCTATTCCAAAATGGAAGTGGGAGCACATTACCATGGATTTTGTGACTGGGTTGCCAAGAACTTTAGGAGGTTATAATGCTATTTGGGTGATCGTTGATTGATTGAAAAAGTCTACTCACTTCTTACCTATGAAGGTAAGTTTTTCCATGGATCAGTTAGCTTCTCTTTATGTCAAGGTGATTGTGAGGATGCATGGTGTACCAGTTTCTATAGTATTAGACAAAGACCCCCGTTTCACTTCTCGATTTTGGCATAGCTTGTAGAAAGCCATGGGTTTTAAGTTGAATTTCAGTACTGCTTTTCATCCTAAGACTGATGTCCAGTAAAAAACGGTGATTCAAATTTTGGAAGATTTGTTGAGAGCTTGTGTTTTGGACCTAAAAGGTAATTAGGATGATCACTTGCCTTTAGTAGAGTTTGCATATAATAACAATTTTCAATCTAGCATTGGGATGGCACCTTTTGAGGGGTTGTATAGTAGGAGATGCCGATCTCCTATTTGTTGGGATGATGTAGGAGAAAGAAAGCTTCTGGGGCCCGAACTTGTGCAACTGACAGCGTAATACCCATATGTCAAGCATCCTCAACTATTTTGAGGCTCATGTATGTCAAGTTTATGATAGGTATAATACTCGTAACCTAAATTTTTATGATAAGTATTTTTGTAAATTCCTTAGGGGAAGCCCTAGGTATAAAAAGAAAAATAAAATAATAAAAATATTCATTTCTCTTTGCGTAGGCTCTCCCCATTATAGAACTCTTTAGTTTAAGGTTTGAAGAAGGGCTTCCAATGTGAGTTTTATTGTATATTTCACTCTAGATTTAAGAAAATAACATTATTAAAGAAAATAAAATTATTTTGTTCTTTTTTGAATAGTTTTCTTGTTCGTAAGAATTCCGGGGAAACCTAGGACATCAAATCTAGAGTTGAAGAAGACAAAAAGTAAGATCTTGATCTTTTCTTGTTATCCTTTTAGATTCCCTTCTACAGATTCTCTGGTTTCTTTAAATTTGGGTCAACCTTAAAAGGTTTGATTTTTATTAAGTTCAAAGGAGAAAAAAAAAAAGAGTATAGGATAATCTTTTTGTTTAGGAGGATGAATATTTTATTTGAAAAAAAAAATAGAAAGAGGAAGGTGGTAGGGGACCATTATAGAAATAAAAAAAGAAAAGAAAAAGAGAAAGGTGGTAGGGGACGACCGTAGGCTATGGAGAGATGGATGCAAGGAGATTTGTATATTTTGTGTGACACCAGTCAAAAAGTGATGATCGTTAGAAAAAAAAGATGTAGGCTTGGTATGATGAATGTGACTTATGGAATAGAAAAAGACAAAAAAAATTTCTTTTGATCATGACATGAGCTTTTGAAATGTCAAAATAAAATTTAATCATATTTAAGTAGGTATCACTATAAGAAAAAAGACTTATCTTAACGGGTACTAACTATCATCATATGTATTATATGTCATCATAACTTCCTAGTCTTATATGTCATATTCTGCGATTATCAGGTAGAGTGTTTGACAACTATCAAACATATATAAATATTAATGAATGTATTTTCTATTAATCAATATAATTTCTCTTTACCACTCATAATATATCGAGGTTTGTGTGCAAATAAATCATAGTTTCTTTAAAACATGTCAAGGTAAGGATCTTCACATAGATTATAAATTTGGAATTAGAAGCATATACCATAGTAGCTGAAAATTTAAAATAAGCTTTTAAATGTTACACAATGAAGAAATATGATGCAAAATAACTTGTGCTATATTGAAAATTCTTTGCCTTAATTTAAACATATACAAAGTATATCTTGTTTTTCATAACTAGACTTTATCTTGTTAACCACAATGCACCATATAAATATCATGTAGCTATTAAAAACACATGTACATATATTGTGTTAATTTGAATTAAGTTGTCCTCCCTTTATATATACAAACAAAATAATATATTCAAAAGAAGAGTAGCGACTTTGCTGTGACACCTATTCAGGGGTCGGTGACAATAGCCAAATCAACCATGGGATACTCGAGTCATGGGTAACCGGCACACTCATAATCAGGCGAGTATCGTAACATGCGGGGAGGCTGCAAAGTCTGGCTTGTCCCAACAAGTTTTACAATGACCTGAGTCCATATCACGAGTAAAATAATGACCATGGGCCCCTGCGCCAGTACTCACAAAATACGCCAGCTATATTACCATAGCTCAAAGGTTTTACATTACTCTTAATTCAACATATTAGGTACATTTCTAATACATGTTATACAAATCAACACAAAGCCACAATCTGACTCCTTCAAGCTTCGGCCTCGCGGCGTCGTCATAGTGCACACTCACAGTACTGAAATGGTGATCAACGACGGGGTGAGAGCCAGTAGTGATAATTTCCTACCTGGGTTATTCCCCACCTAAGTGCATATCATGGCAAACAATCACATTCAAAGCAATTTTATGAACCTACTCGAATGTCAGCTGTACGAACCCGTATCTAAATTATCACCGACTCCTTACACATATGCCTAAGCTTGAATACGAGTAAAATAATCAGTTTTCCAAAACAAAAGCTATTTGTTCAAAACACACTACCGAAGTTTCTATGAAATATCGACAACCTCCGAGGCTAATCTGTCGATAACACTCCTAAAACAATTCACGGGCCCCTTTGACGGAATAGTTGGACAATCTCCCAACACACTCTTAAAATCTTATGTCGAAATTCCTTCACAAACATTTTCATTTTTGTTCATTTCATGTCATGCACTCACACATAATATTCTAGCTGTCCCAAAGGTATATGAAATGCATTATGCCAATTCCAAATAATTTATGCTAATACAATTCACATGCATATATTAACATAATTTACTCATAACAATCATGTTATTCCATTTTTCACATCAATAACACCAAAATTAGCTCACATGGGCTAATTAGCAAACACAAACAATTCATTTCGAATCACTTACAAAACACATTTTCACACCAAGAAAATCATGTCACTATTCATGTGAACAGTGAAACCCTCGGATTACTGTTCAAGGCCACCAAATTTGGGATTTTCTTCTCCACCTTGGCTCAAAGGTTCAGACGAAATTACGGGCCAACCAAGCCTCGTAATATCCTTTAACCATAAACACGGATCTTAGTCAAAGAATAAACCAAGCAGAAAAGATCCTCCGCCTCTTGAGTTGTCGAACTCCACCAAACCTGTCCACGCCGTAGCCTTCGGCCAAGTAGATCGCGACTTTGCTCGCTCCGCCGAGAACCGATTTCCGCTCGAATGGTCGGGGTAATCTAGAGAGAAGGAGCACACTCTCTCTCTAGAAATGAAATCCCAACTTTCTGCACATTATTCTTCATTCTCGCACGTGCTAGTTCAAAGAAGAAGATGACATCGTTTCATCTTTTCATTTTATTATCATTAACATTTCACTAATCATTTATCCCTTTTCTTGATTTTTTTACACTGCACTATCTCTGGCCATCCATTTCATAATCTCTACTATGCAACATGTGTCACATGAGTACATGTAGTAGGTGACTTTTGTCATATCACATGTCTTCAAAACCCGCTTTACTTCAAGACCCGACACTCGTGCCTCGAAAAAATGAAATTCTCGACCGCTCCTGACCCGACAAATTCAAGTGGAAGCTAGATTTCGCGAGAAGATTTCAACGGTGAAGTCCGTTTCATCATCCGAGATCTAGAAAAATTTCGAGTTTTGACCAAAATTACCGTTTTGCCATTTTTCCAAAAATTAGAATTTTCTCGGGTCTTACATTTACTTAGAATAAAAGATACCAAAAGATAATGTAAATCAAGTTCTATTTATAATACATACATCAAAAATAAAAACTCATAGAACCAATAGATAAATTGTACAACCAAAATATTAATAACCCATGTATGTATATACATCTTTGGGTAATGTCTCTATGCAAAAACCACTCAGTCTTTCACTAACCTCGACCAGAAATAAAAAAATAAATAAACAAATGACACTAATTAATTATTAGTTGAAGATGAAATCCATGTAATAAAATCTTAGTAACTACATTGTGACGCCTCAAAACCGGGGTGTCCGTTGACTACCCATCAACCTCGCCGGAAATACTGGAATGCTCGGGTGACCCGATACCTTCAAGAGGCACCCGCGTAGTCTCCTTATACTCTGGGAGCTCCCACCCAAATACAACACCTATCCCAAACATTTCACAACGACCACTTCGGGTCCATATATAATTAAAATGAGTAAAAATGGCCACAAGGGCCCAAACATCACTACTCATTAAAATTTCATCAACCACATACCAATAAGGTTCAAGAGTTCTTTCATTACTCTTAATACAAATACATATTAAAATCTATAATTCTAATACATATTATCCAAAACATCAAAACCACAACCCGGCTTTCTTCAAAATCGGTCTCTAAGATGAGCCGTCTCATCGTACGCTCCCTGTACCTGAAATAATATAATTCCCCATTGCAGGAGCTAATGCCCAAGAGAAACCCCACCCTAAATGGGTTACTTCCCACCTAAGTGCATATGCAATGCTCCAATGTAAACACACACCAAGTAAATTCGTGATCCCATTTCTGAATGTCTACATGCCCATTCCCATGTCTCGAAGTTCACCAACTCCCCACACTTGCCTGCCATGTATGAGAAAATACCATTTTCAAACAAAACTCGTTGTTCTCGAAAAATACACCACCGAAGCTCTGCAAAATACGACTACCCTTCGAGGCGAATGTGTTGGAGAACCCTCCGAACAGTCATGACCCTCATTCGAAATGATCCGTTGGAGCGTCTCCCAACCCCATTCTCCGAGTAAATCATCCCGTGAAATTCCTTTTCGCAAACTAGCGCGTTCGCTTTTTTCTCAGAAAATTCATGTCATGCACTCACACCTAATTCCTAGGTTACCTCGGTGCATATGAAATGCATTATGCCATTTCAACTATTTTTTATACAACACATGCTAATATATAAAACATGTATATATATTAACATAATAAAGCACATAAAACATGTTATACACATTCACCATTAATTTCACCAAAAATTAGCTCACATGGGCTAATTAACAACTACGAGCAATTCAATTTGAATTACTCAATCAAACACATTATTTCACAAAAATATTTCATGAACACTATTCATGTGAATAGTGAAACCCTATGGTTACTGTTCACGGCCAAACACCCAACACTGTTTCCACTTTGTGAACCCGAAAACCATGGCCATTTCCGGCCTCATACACATCAAAACATGATTTATTGCATAAATCAACACCCAAGATGCCCAAACAGTCCGTGCACTGTCACGGACTGTCCAAAAAGGCTCCAACAATTTTCACATTTCGGTTCCAAGTTTTGGAACCGATCAAACGGCCGTTCAAGGCCTCAAACCAACCGAATCATCAACAAAGTACTTAAATCAAGAGTAAAACAAGTAGGATAAAACCCCTACCTCACGGAGTTTGTCGAAACTCCTCAAACCTGGGCACTCCAAGCGGCCCTCGCTATGTGAACCGCCGCTCAGTTCGAAGAACCCGACTACCGGATTAGCCGTAAATCTAGAGAGAAGTGATACACTCTCTCTCTAAAATCACAAAACACCACCTACGTGATTCCCATTTTTCCCTTTTCACGCTTTTGGCTTAGTTCTAAGGTAGGAGATGAAACTATTCCCTATTTCATCTTATTATCATTTAAGATTTAAAGAAGGGAGAAGTATGTATCAGGTTGTTTATTTTAAAATAAAAGGGATATAGGTACAAAGAATTCTAAATACATCAATCAGTACATTTGAAAAAAAAAAATTGTCTTTGAGGAACAAAAGTAATAAGTAGGTACAAAATTCCTAAAATGCCCCTTTTAGTAATCCAATCACTATTTCAGCTGGAATAAAAAAAATAAAAAATTCTTAAATGTCTGTCAAAATATATTGAAACCCCCTTTCCTTTGACGAAAATGTGTAGGTACTAGTCTAATATAATGTAAGTACTACCTTAATATACTGTAGGTACTACCTTATAAGCATCAGGTACTACCTTAATAGAAATGCCCTAAACCCTTATTTACCACAATTTTCTTTCCCCTCTTAGTAATCCAACTACTATTCTAGCTGGAATAAAAAAAAACATCAAAGGTACTAGTCTAATATAATGTTTATGTCAAAATATATTGAAACCCCCTTCCCTTTGACAAAAGTGCTGCAGTGCATTTCCAAGATAATATAATGCAAGTACTACCTTAATGTATTGTAGGTACCACCTTACAAGGATCAGGTACTACCTTGATAGAAAGGCCCTAAACCCTTATTTACCATATTTTGCTTGCCAAATACTCAATTGTCATCCCATATATATTCCATAAAATTGGTGAATTATCGTAGGACTCCTCAATGCAAAACCAAATTAGGTACATATGTGAAATGTTTAGGCATTCTTACTCCATGTGAGCTTGAGGTCCTTATTTGGGGGAAAAAGTACACAATATCAATCTAATTTTCAGTCCATTTTTCTTGCAATCTTGAGATATATTTGATTGATTTTGAATTGGAAAGATGGAATATTTAGCAAACTTGTGTTTTGTAGGTTCTGGAGGAAAAAGAAATAAAAGGCAAAGAAAAGCAACAAAAATGATCAAAATATCATAGTGAGTTGTATTGCGATACAGTTTACTATATCGCAATATAATGAAGGCAATTGGCAAAAGCATTGTATCACAATACGCTTTTACTATATTGCAATATAATGCATGCAATCTGGAAAAGCGATTTTCAGATCACAATACGAACCTTTTGTATCGCGATATAAAACCATCTCAGTCAGCAGAGGAATATTGCAATACAATGGAGTGTATCGTGGGATAACTAATGCAAGAGGAGAAGAAAGTATATCGCGATACTTTCTGAACCCCCAATGGTTAGCTTCATAAGAGCTTAGGTACTGGCTTAACATACTTGAGGTACTACCTTAATAAACTATAGATACCACCTTAACAATCCTAGGTACAACCATAATAAATAATGTCAATTATAATTTGTGCCCCTTATATAGGTTTAATATTTATGCGTTTAATTATATGCCAGTAATATTGTCATTTTAATTGTTAATATTATTTTTTAAAATTATTTTTGCTCACATTTATATAATATTGTATCATCCTTTAATTTTTCTTAATTTTAAGATATTAAATACATAAATTTTATTTTAAAATATTAAATAAAATAAATTCAATAAAATAAATTATTAACATAATTTTTTAATAATTTGAATTATTTAAATAAATTAAAGGAAATATCAAAAAGATTATCCACAAGTAATGTACCCTAAAATTAAATAATTCTTATGGATATGTAAAATATTTGCTGGATATTTTTATGGATTTTTTATTTTTAAATAATTTTATATTTTATGGATATTTTATTTTGTTAAGATATCCACTAAGATGTTTTTATATTAGATATCCGGTGAGAGAGAGGGAGATTGCAAATGACAAAGAGGTGAGAGGGTGAGAGAGAAATGGAAGGAGGAAGGTGGTCTTAGTGGGATGAGAGATTAAGAGAGAGAGAGGAGAAAATCGGTGGGGGTAAGAGAGAGGGAACCATCTAGCTTGAGGGTATTTTAGAGATTATTTTTACAATCATTAGATTTTAACCTGACTTGCAATTATTTTTTTCTGCCATTACCTGAAACATGGAAAACAAATTCTTTATCCCTTATGTGCTATTATTTTCGTTTTAATAACCTGAAATCTACTTCTCCCTTTAAAGAATACCAATCATGTCCCTTCTCTTGGATTTTTGACACTTGGCACAATCTCGGCTGTCCATTTTCATCATCTCTCTACTCATGCAACATGTGTCACATGAGTACATGTTATAGGTGACTTTTGTCACATTAGATTTCATTTTACGGCACCCGATACTCGATGTCTCGAAAAACGTGCAAATTCCAACTATCTTGGAATTCGATGAAATTTGATGTGTAAGCTAGATTTCGCGAGACGATTCCAACGATGAAGTCCATTTCGTCATCCAAGATCTAGAAAAATTTCATATTTTTACCGAAATTACGATTTTGCCATTTTTCAGAAAATTAGAATTTTCTGGGGTCTCACATACACAAACTTTAATCTTACCAAAATAACAACTGTACAACCAAAAAATATTAGTAACACATTCGTATATACATCTTGAAATCTCTGTAAAAAATATCATCTAGTCTTTCATTAACTGATACCTATACTCAAATAAAATAAGGAAATAAAAAAATGATATTAACTAATTATTGGTATAAGATGAAACCCATGTAATGAAACTTGAAGAACTACACAAACTTTAATCTTACCAAAATAACAATTATACAACCAAAATATTAATAAACCAGATGAATATACATCTTCAATTCTCTCTTTGCAAAAAACCATATGAAGCCTTTCACTAGTTGAAACCTATACCAAATAATACAAAGAAATAATACCAACTAATTGAGGTCAATTCAAGATGAAATTCATCTAATTATTCTCCTCAATAACTATATAAATTTTCATCTTACCAAAACAACAAATCATGATGATAAAATATTAATATTCAAGATGTACATAATCTTGAAATCTCTTAGCAAAAAACCATCTTGAGTATTTCACCATCCTGAAACTTGTACCAAATAAAATAAGTAAATATTAACTAATTATTGGTTCAAGATGAAATCCATCTAATGAAACCTTAGTAAGTACACAAACTTTTATCTTACCAAAATAACTACACAACCAAAATATTAATAACTCAATGTATACATGTTGAAATACCATGGAAAAGATCTCGAGCCTTTACTATCCCGAAAACCCTCGTAAATAAAAATACATAAATAAATGATATTAATTAAATATTGGTTGAAGAAATCTAGTAACTACAAAGCAACCCTTTCATCATGCCAAAATAAAACTTATAATAAACAAAAAAACATCCAAACCTATCGCTTTTATATAAAATTTGAAGTAAGGAAATAGAAAGACTTAATGCAAAATTAGTCTATTTACCTGTTGAAGCAAGAGAGTGTTGACAAAATCTACCCACTCTGATCTTAATAAATTTATTTCATGCTGAGTATAGATCTTTTTTCCATTAAACTGACATATTATTAATAAAAAAAAATGTTAACATAACAACATATTCATATATAAAACTTCATAGTACTTAAGAAATATTATAGTTGAGTTCATACCTTCAACTTGAGTAGGCTCAAATCAAAAATGATCTCATTCATATACTTCATCACATAATAACCATTAATGAACCCTCCATGTTGTCTAGGACTCCTACATGGAGCTCATGTATAATTAGAAAATGTATATATATATATAATGTGATAAAACTTCCATGAACCTAAATATTTGCAATAAAACCAAAGGTAAAAATCTGATATTTATTCAACTAAAGTAATTCCAAATTTAATAGAAAAAATGAAATATAGCATGAATTTAAAACACACCCAAGTAGATTTATTGAGAGATTGAAGAGAATGGTCATATTTATCTTACCTCAACACATATCCAATTAAGGCTCCAGAAGCTTTTTGTTAAGAAGAATAAATTTGAAAATGCCCTACTAATAAAATTTAAGAAAATTAAGATACATTTCAACCATGAATACTTAATCTAAGCCAATATGTGGGAAGATACATACATGTTAATTACTTGAAAGTCTTTAGTCAGGGCTTATCTTGCAAGTGAGTCGGCGAAACACGGCCATTGTTTCAATCTTTATAACCCCAACACCCAATGAACTGTAGGATAACAAACACAAATTAAAAGATCGTGAGAAGTAATTTGATAATAAAACATGAATAATGAAAATCTATGTCATTATCTAAGATGAATTAATTCCTGGTTGTATGGGACAAAATATACCTGCCTTTTCTGAATTTATCAATCTCTCAACAATGTATCAAGCTCTATTTTCCAACTTTGGTTTTGTTGTTCCAGCTTTAGAAACTATTCCTGGATTCACAAATATCAACTTCCTCCTCATTGTATCTCTCATCTCTTGATACAAGTACCTAAGAAAATTGAAATATATAAGAGATATTGGTACCATAAAATATAACTTGAACTCAATGCACATGTAAGAAATCCCACCATATGTAGAAACAAATACAGTTTGATGAAACCTCTGCCTCCGATATGATATACTCCATATCTTCCACCAAAATAAATGTGAAAAATTCCATACCAAACAGATGTACTGGGAATTGTACTCTTGGGGCTGGTCTATCTTTCAAAAATGCTGAAACTGTTTTAGCAAACAATTGAATATCCTTTGAATTTTCTTTCTTTTGTTGTTCAATAGGTTTCTCTGGTATCTTTGTTGTTTTCTTCTTCTTTTCATTTTTCTTCAATACATAGTCCAACAATTAGAACATTATTGCATTAGTAAGAAGCAAAACACTATAAAACAAATTAACTTCTATGAAAATTACATGATATACCTCTTGCCCTCCTTCATAAGGTATCATAAGCTCAGCAGGCCAGAATACCTCGTGCCCAACTCCATCCCTCATTTTAGAGACATTTGGAAGTGGAAAAGGTAGAAAGACATCAGGTTGAACAGGATTAAGGATGGTGACTTTGTAGTTAGGACCATCATTTACTTCAGGAACATATGTTGCATATGCAACAATGTTTTCTAGTTCTATGGCCAAATACATTTTTTAACCTTATAAAAATTAAAAATATGTCACTACATTTGGTATACAACAAGGAATATCCACAAAAAACTATACATTAATGCTAGTAATGGAACTAAGTCAAACATATATATACCTTGTCAATTGAATGTTGGAGTGGTTTGGTGGTAACCTTCATCTCAACTTCATGTTGTGTCATTTCACGGACTTCTTCATGAATTGGGGCAATCGTCAGTCGGATATTTTTGTCAGCTCATTCTCGTAATGCGTGAGGGCGTTTGTCGACCCTCAAGGAGTGGTGTCTAATATCCACATTGCTACTTGTGCTTTGAAAGCTTCCCTCTTGTCGAATAAGAATTTTTTCACGCCTCTAATTCCTTCTTTTTCTTTTTCCTTCTTTGCAATCATTTCTCTTTCATCCATTTCAACAACTTTGAAGCATTCTAGGAACATCAAAATATGCATTACGCTTTATTGGTCCCTTTCGCTCTTATCATCAGATGCTCTGTGTGTTCCTAAAGCTTGTGTAAGTATATCATTTGGACCACTGGTAGGAATACCAAGGTTCTTGGCATTAGCAGTCAATTCATCCTACAAAACAACATAACAAGTTAGCTTGAATATCATATTTATAAGCTTTAGAACCTTAAACATACATCATTTAAAGGTTTTGATGACTAACAATTTTATGAACAACATGTTGTGTTTCAACATCATATTTTCCTTCCTTCTCTCTAGCCACCTGCACTCTATCTAGGCACGAGCTTCCTAGAACCACGATTTTTCATCCGTTGCATAATATAAATGATTTCAATAAGTGTAATTGTTGCTTAGATATAATAATAAAGCAAATCATTTCTTTATTGTAAATATTATATAATATCAATCAAATATAAATGATATTTGTTTTTTTTAATTTATAAAACATAATTGATATATTTTTTTATTTGTACACCCTGTTTTAATTTTTTTCATTAAACAACTACATCCATTTTACCAACAATTTTACAAAGCATATCCCATTAACAATGTTCCCTCTATCACATCACACAATCATTGCACATTATAACTAATATTAAATTTTCTCCTACTTAACCAAGCATAAAAATAAAAAATGTATAAATGAAAACAAGTGTGACTTTACCACTTCTTGCAAAAAGTTTGCATAACCTTTCTACTAAGTCGATGGGAATATGTAAGTTCAAAGACCTCTTCGCTTTCGGTTTTCGACTCTTTTCAAATTGCTTTGAGAGCCTATCCATAACCAATTTTCTCCATATTTGAGTCTCAATATAGTTGTAACAAGGTGGGGGTTCTTTAAGGTGTTCAGGGTCATCCTTATAAGGCATGATATAGTCTTTCGTGGAGATGGTGCTTCAATGACCGAACTTCATTTATCGATGCACAAGATTATTCGCTATCTTCATTAACCTTGAACGCATTCTGCAAATTCAATTAGTTATTGGTACGAATGCATGTAATGAATTGCACAAGATGTAGGAAGATAATTTAAAATAATTATTTCATACCTGAACAATATCCCATAACTTTTCTTTCAACTCATTTGGCACTAGCCGCCAATCAAGATAGTCTACTGGAACCATGGTCCTTGTAAGGACACCTAAGTAGGAAACCAATTGTATAGTGACGAGTCCAAAAAACTCATTTGATTTTAATCCATTTTTCTGAAGTATTTTGCAAGATAAGTATTGATTCATATGCAGAAATATGGATATCTTACTCAAATTCAATTTTAAGTGTAAAAATTACAGTTATAATCGAAGGTCCCAAAGAAACCGTAAGAAAGGGGCCTCAAAAGCAGAAATGAGGTCGCAACTTAAAAATTAGAGTCGCAAATGCTAGCTCGTCGCCGCTTATCCTGTGCCATGACATCACCAAGACTAGTCTTCGGTGAGAGAAATAGAAGGCTTTATCAAACTAGTCGTGGACTGAAATCGAGGCTACGACCAAGGCTCAAGGCAGCCAGCAAGAATAGAAGTTGCGACCAAGAAATAGTGGCTGAGACGACAGAAATATTCAAGGAAGAATCTTAGGTCGCGACACCACACTGAGGTCGTGACGCTAATTTGAGGTCATGACGTTGATCCGTTGATGAAACCACAAATGAGGTCTCTACAAGAAAATTTGAAGTTGCAACTAGTTCTTAAATGAAGGACTAACTCGAGGGTCGGCGACGCGCCGCTCGTGTCGTGATTACGAAACCGGATCGAGAGTCACAACACGTGGGTTTGAGGTTGCAACATGAAGCTGAGCCAAACAAAGTCCCTGTAAGAAAAATTCGAAGTCGCGGATCACTTATTTGGTCAAGGACTGAAGGAGGTCGCGACCAAGAAACACCGGTGAGCGAAAATCCGTGTCGCAACCGTAAAAGAAAGTCACGACCTGCAGTTAAGGCAAGAGAAAATGTAAATGTGGTCGCGACCTAAACCGAGGTCGCGATCTATTACAATGCAACAAGGAAAAGAAGTCATGACTCGTGAATCGGGGCGGTGACAACAAAATGTGGTCGCAACCAAAACTAAGGTCATGGACGCAGAACGCAAAGAGAAAGGAAGGAGGAACGAGGTCGCGACATGGAACTATGGTCGCGACATCAATTTTTGAAAATAACTAAGCTAACAAGGTCGCGACTATAATTGATGTCACGACCACTACTCAAAGCAGCTGCAAGGAACCAAGTCACGATCGGGGTTATCAAGTCGCGAATCGAACGAGTGTAGTCGAGAGAAATCTGTGTCGCGGCATGAGATGTTAGACTGGGATTTTTTATAAAATCCACCTCGAGGTTTTCAATTAGCCCATTTTCTTCGATTATAAAGTTAGACTTTTGAGAATAGTAAGTAGCCTGCCTTCGATACCCGTAACCGGAAAGTGTATTCGACTCATTGTATATTTTAGTGGTAGATTTATTTTATTTTATTTTATTTTATTTTATTTTATTTTATTTTATTTTCTTTTTCTTTTTTCGATCTGCGCAACCGTAGAAATGCTACTGAAGCCGGGATTTCACTTTTGATTTTCTAATACAAATGTCGCTCAAATTGATGGATTCTGTGAGAAATTTAGAATTCGCTTTTCTCGCATATTACACCATACCGGGTGTATCTCGATCAATGATCTATTGTTGGTTGCAATGCAAGATGGAAAGAACTTATAGATTGATTTTACCGTTAGTTACATTTTTCACAGAATTTAGAGAGAAATACTGGATTGGGATTTATTTTGATTGATGTTGCTCTGAACCTATCAGCCTCAATGATAAGACTGGTCACCCGCTCAAGGAGTGTTTCTTGCTCTGATTTCCAGGAGGCCCTCTGCGTGACACAGAGTTGGAGCATTCACTTGTGGGTATGTTAGACTACCATTGATGAACTACTAAGCTCTAAGGGTTCATTTCGATAAATTCCCTTTTCACTCAAAATTGATGTTGGAGGGGAGCATTTATCAATATAAATAATCAGAGATTTCTCACCCAATCTAAAGGGAATCTCCCAACCTCGCGAAAGAATGAGATTTGATCAAGGGAAGGGAAGAACCATTAGATTTAAAGGATGAGTCATCAATTAGATGGTGGCTCGGCGCACCCCGAGAAGGGAAGCAAAAGATCTCCGCAGCCTCCTCGTGAAATGGGTATGAAGTATCGAGAAAGAAAATACCTGGGATTCGTAAGAAGCTCAAAATACAAGTAGCCGGGTTAAATCCTTCGCCTTTGAGAAAAGCAGGAGACCCTTAACTAGTGAACATGGAGAAATCCAATTAGATTAGCAATTGACAAATCCAAACCATTCGCAGGAATGTAGCAATGCATTTTAATGTGTGAATTACCGCTTCACAAGATTTCTTTGATAGTGTCCATTTCTCACAGGAAACTGATTCAGTCCAGTAATTTTGATCTTATTTTTAGTCGTTAGCATTTACTTCCAGTCTACATAATTGTTTACAGTCGATAATTATTAGTTCCTCGATTAAACTCTCACTATCCATTTTAAGTTAAAATAGCAAGGACCTTAAGTAGTCGGGTAGTTGGATTTCACCCTTGTTAATCTTGTGGGAATGATATCTGGACTTACATCCAATTTTTACTACTTGTATGACCTGTGCACTTGAAGTGTCATAGACTAAACCCAAATTTTTGAATCCTGACACAAAGGAACTTTTATTCCGTTAAAGCAAATCTATCCAATTTTAACATAGATGCAAGATGAGTTTAAGGCTCCTATAATTGTGTTAATTTTGAGGGGTTTTAGTCTATATAATCAAAGGCAAACATATAGATCCATCACCAATTTCTATACCATCATCATTATAATCAATATTAATTCGAATCCCTTTACTTTTTATTCTTGTAATATTTGCTCTTACGGTTGATCCTCTAAACTTTTTTTGTTTTTCTTCTTTTTGTATCGCACCCTCCTACATGAAAAGTAAAGAAAAAATTTTGAACCACCCTTTATAAGTTAATTGTAAAAATTAAACTAGAATATTGTAGCAATTACCTTTTGTTTGTTTTTCCTTCGTGCTCCCATTTGTCACAATTGTAGCGCCGTGTAATCGACGACTAAAAAGGTATGCTAAGACAACAATATTTTAACATTGATAAATAATGATAATTTTTGAAGTAATGAAAATATGCATAAAAATAGTATTATAATACATAAATAAGTACAATTGCAAAGGTTGAATATTTTACAAACTTGCATTCTCTACTTTGATGCCATGTTCAAATTATCACACACTAATACAATAATTTAAGAATATTCAATCAACTATGAGGTTAGATTAGTCAACATGTGTTATTTCTAACTTCTATGTCATTATTATAACAATGTTTTATTTTAAAATTGTGTCATACATAGTTTTACCACCAAGTCTAATAAATATTGACTTGTCTTATGTTTGTCATTATTTTTCATTATATTATAAATTCAATCAACTTATAGACATCGATTATTTTATTTTATTTTATAAGTAACTTATAAACATTGAATATGAGAATGATCAAGCATAATCATGCAATATTGGTTGTATGAAGCATAACTTTTAGATTACCTTGCACCATTTTAATTCAATATGTAGAAACTTATCCAAATTGTGAAACCCCGGAAAATCCATGATTTTGGATCAAGGGTAAAATAGTAATTTCGGCTGAAAATCCAGAATTTTTCTAGGATCTGATGACCTAAACGGACTTCTCCTCGCTGAAACCGCCTCGCCTGCCTTAGCTACCACGTCGAATTTCGCTGAATTCCGAGGTGGCCTGGACTGCCGCTTTTTTCGAGACGCGTGCCCGATTACACATGGCAAAGTGATAGTGATGCCACATGGCACCCCAAAAGTGTGACACTTGGCATAAAAAGGAGTGGCTCACATTGAGCCACATGGATGGCATGAATTCCATGGCTCACATTGAGCCATGTGGGGGATGATGTCATAAAGAAGAATTATGAAATGAAAGAAAAATGATGGAATTATGATAGCCATACATTTGGCTTGAGGAAAGGAGAAGGAAGTTTCCTTCTTTTGACCCATACGGTCAATGCTCATCCAAAATGGGAGAGAATGACCAAAGGAGAAGAGAAAATGAGGAGAAAGTGAAAGAGAGGTGAGATGAGAAAATGAGAAAAAGGAAAAGAAAAGCAAAAGGAAAGAAAAGAAAGGAGAAAGGAACAAGAAAGAAAAGAATTCGTAGAGAGAAAAGGGAGGAAAAGGAGAAATAAGGAAAGGGAAAGGAAGGATCTTCCGAATTTCGGGCGATCGAGGTTCGACAGTTGGAGGATTAAAGTTGGTGCATGCAGTGGGATCTACGCGTGGACACCAAAAATGTGGAGTTTCGACAAACTCCAAGAGGTAGGATATTTTCCTACTTGGTTTACTTTTAGCCTAAAGGCTTTATAATGGTAGGGGTTGCTTATGGGAGGCCATGTAAATTAGTTCCAAGCTTTGGGATTAAAGGGTATGGATTTCATGACTGGTTTCCACACAAATACCGACCGTGGAGTTAGAGCTGAGCTAGAAACCGAAAGTTTCTAGGTGTCGCGGTTGGTTCTCGATGTGATGATAAGGATTGGAACCAAATGGTTCAAGTTTGCTAAGGGGCCGTGAGGTACTCGTTGAATGGTCCCAAGTCACCTAATTGTGTGTTGCTTGCTTGAAATGACATGCGCTGTGTGGAAATATGATGTTGATGCATGCTCTTCGATGTATTAATACGGGTTGCATGGAGGTAGATTATATGTATCTATAATTGTCCATGGTATGTAAATGTTTCATGTAGTGCTCATTCATGCATGTAATATGAGGGAAAATGCATTGGCATCATGCATTTCATGCACGGTCACATCGAGTCGCCCGTGTGGGTGCAGGAAAGGTTTATTCAATTCCAGCAGAATGGGTCGAATCGTAAAATGGGGACAAAGTCCAAGGTATCCACGAGTGTGTAAAATGATCAAAGGATAAATTACATGTTTTGGGCGATGTTGGGGTAGATCCTCCTGTGGTGAAAGTCCTGGCCATATTATTCTACTTAAACATGAACCGCGATGTAAGTTCGTGAAAATGTTGAAAAGGCGTGCGGCATCCTATGGTGTAAACCTGGAAATTCGTGGCCCACAAAAGAAAAGAAAAAGGGAAATCATGCTTTGATAAATAAAATTGGAGGGTTGTCCAATGGTTAGTCATGGTATAGTACACATATGATTCTTAGCGAATACACTTGGCAAACAAGTGTGAGAGGGAGCTCCGTGGACTGTGGTGAGTATACGAGGTCATCTCACGATGATATAGACATTTCATATAATAGTGAATAATTGTATGGAATGTGATTGCTTGTTTATATATGCCATTGCATATGCATTTTAAGTAGGGAGTAACCCTTGTAGGAAAACTTTCTACTGGGCTTTGCTCACCCCGTCGTGGGACCCCCTTTCAGCAGATGAAAATTATCCAAGAGACTCAAGACTAAGTATATATGAGCTTTCGAGAAGAAAGCCGAAATGTGGCTTTGAGTAAATACACTGTAAATCTTTTGTAGAACAAGCATGGAAACTATGAGAATATAGTTGATTATTATTTTTACGTAGTACGGGATAAATGCCCTACGCGCCATTTTTACTCGTGCATGCTGGCCTCAATAAACGAGACGTATAGATTTTCCGCAGGCACCAGAGTCAACTCGACCCCGTTTTGGGGGCGCCAATAAATAACTTAAATGGGAAGGTGTTGTTTATTATCCTTCCACCTTATATCGCATGATTAACTTTCACTACAAGAGGATTGTCTAAAAAAAAATTAAGTCATTAAGTTGATTTGGGCCATTCTTTACAATGCATAATCTAAAAACTAAAGCATGATGTCAATGTATACAACACTTATTTAACTATATCAATTGCTTAGAAAAGAAGTTTAGACAATTAAAGAGACATCAAATACATAAGTAGTTGCATTTGGTTACAAATGGCAATGCATGTAATAGAAAATGTAAGACCCGAGAAAATCCCAATTTTTGGAAAAATGGTAAAATCGTAATTTCGGTCAAAAATCTGAAATTTATTTTCTAGATCTCGATGATCTAAAATGATTTCGCACCGCTGAAATCATCTCGCGGAAATCTAGCTAGCACCGACTCTTTTAATTCCGAGATAGCCTGAGTTTGCATCGCTTTTCGAGGCATCGCGCTTTCTCGCAATCAGAAAACGATATTTGATGTGACAAAAAAATCACATACAATATGTACTCATGTGCCATAAGTGGCATGAGTAGAGAAATGATGGAAACGGACGGCCGAGATAGTGCCAATGTCGAAAATCCAAAGCTTGGGGACATAGATGTCATTTGGAATTTCTAAATGATAATAAGACGAAAAAGCAATAGTTGTCTTCCCTAATTAGAAGACCAAATGTATGCTGGCTGAGGGAATTTAAAGAGAAAGGATTTTGAGATTTAGAGAGAGAAGGACCTCCTTCTCTCTAGATTCCCGGCAAATCCGACCGTCGAAATTCTTCGGGCCAAGAAGGAAAGCTGCTCTACGCATCGAGGCCTACGTGTGGGTCCCGGTTTTGGGAGTTTTCGACAAACTCCGTGAGGTAGGGGTTTCTTCCTACTTGAGTTTTACACTTTGTTTAAGTGTATTTCGATCAGAAACCCGAGAAATTCCACTGAAAAGTAAGGCAAAATCGAAATTTCTGCTACAAATTGTAATTTCTGCTAAAAAATATGGAATTTATTCTCTAGATTCTGATGATTTAAACTGATTTCACCGTTGGAATGGTCTCAAATCTAGCTAGCACGTGAAAATTTCGTCGAATTCCAAGATAAATAATTTACATGTTTTTCGAGGCATCGCGTCGGTGTCAGAAACGAATTTCATGCGACTTAAAGTCACATATAACACATACTCATGTGCCATAAGTGGTATGAGTAGAGAAATGATTTGAAATGGACGGCCGAGATAGTGCCGAATGCAAAACCTGAAAAAAGTGACATAAATTCGGCCATTTTTGAGATTGATGAATGAGCACAAGACAAAACACTAAATAGTGTTTGTCTTCTTCAAATAACAAAAGAGAAAAACGTGGGAAACAAAAGGGATAGATCCAGTAGCCGACTTCACCATTTTTAGAGAGAGAGAGTAAAGCTTCTCTCTAAAATATCGGGCGATCCGACCGTCGGCAGTCTTCGGGACAAGAAGGAAAGTTGCTCTACGCAGAGAGGGCTTCGCGTGGGTACCGGATTTAGGGAGTTTCCTCAAACTCCGAGAGGTAGGGGTTTCTCCCTACTTGGGTTTTATTCCTTCTTTAAGTACTTTGTCGATGTTTGAGTTTAGTAAGGCCGTGAGGGGTAATACCTGGCCCAAATCTGGGACCTAATTGTTGTGTTTTTTGAAACCCAAATGGAGCAACTGGACTCGACTGGATTTCCTGGGGTTGTTAAATTTTTGCAATTTTGTATTAAATCATGGGCTGGTTTTGGAAAAGGCCGAGAATGGTTGAAATGCGGTTCACAAAGTGAACCGATGATTTGATGAGTGACTGACCAGAAACCCTAGGGTTCCACTGCTCATAGGAATAAAGGACACGAAAAATATATTTTGTGTGAAAATGTGTTTGGCCTGGTGATTCAAGTCTAATTGTTGTTTGATCATTAGCCCACGTGAGCTAATTTTGGTGTAATGAAATGCGAATTTACATGACATGATTGTGTGAATTGAATTTTATGTAAATATACGCATGTTGATGTATTTGCATGAGATATAAACTGTAATGGAATTGGCATCATGCATTCCATATGTACCGCGGAGCAATTCTAGATGATGTGGAGTGAGTGCATGAGGAGTATCGAGAAAATGGTTCGAAGGGTTGTCTAAAACTAATAAGGATCGGAGGGTAGTCCATACTAAAAATATCAATCGTCGGAGACGACCCAATTGATATACATCGGAGGGTAGTCCACACATAATATCAATCGTCGGAGACGACCCAATTGATATACATCGGAGGGTAGTCCACTAAATGTAACATCGGAGACTTTACCCACTACTTACTATATATGCACTGAGGGTCATTCCTTAAATAAAACATGTAACCCTCATACGAGGCTTAGGGGCGAGTGTGAGGGAGTTCCAAGTGGAGGACTTCTGCACGAGATGATAAGTTAGACATTCAAGTAGAATCATACATTTGCTTTGAATGTGTGTTTATTCCGAGCATTGCAATCGCACTTAGGTGGAGAGTAGCCCACTTAAGGTGATCTCCACCATCGAGCATTAGCTCTCCCGTCGAGGGATACTATTTTACAGTAATGTGAGCGTATGACACTGCCTTAGTATTATGGTTTAGGAAGAAAGCCGATTGTGGCTTTGGGTTATGATGTTCTACATGTATTAGAATTCTTTAATTGTAATATATGTGTCAGGATAAGAGTAAAAACACTAACTCTAAAACTATTGGATATAGTTGATTCATGTTGGTATGTTTTAGCGGGTATTGCTTATTACAAAGTGGTCGCTTCTTTTACTCATGTCAGTGGATCATATTGGATATATGCCGAGTGATGATGCAGGGCCCAAGTGGCCATTTTACTCGGGCTTTAGTCAGAGGCGAGACCGCGGTGGTCATCGGATCGCTGGGGACGTTTTATACAAGTTTTACTCAAGTAGCTCCCGCATGTGCTGGAAGACTCGCATTTTCGCAGAGAGATGCTCCGGTCACCCGACATTCACGAAGTGTTTCCGAGGGCGACTGCAGTCAACCAATTTCCTGGCCTGGGGTGTCACACCGATGCTCGAGTTGCTCGAGGCCTTGAATCAAAAGCTTGATCGGTCCCAAACTCGGGACCGAATTATTGAAAATTTTAGAAACCTAGTCGGACAGCCTCCGTGACTGCCCACGGCCGCTTGGGTTGGTCATGGTGAAATGTGTGCTTTAAATTGTATTGTGATGTGTGTGAGGCCGGAAATGACTATGAAATTCGGCTTCCCAAAGTGAACCGATGATTAGATGAATGGATGCGAACATTAAACCAGAGGGTTTTACTGTTCATATGAACAGTGACACGAAAATCAATTTTTGTGTGAAAACGTGTTTGGTCGAGTAATTCAAGTTGAATTGCTCGTGTTTGATAATTAGCCCACGCGAGCTAATTTTTGATGTAATGGATTGTGAAATTACATGACATGTTTGGTTATTTAAATTATGTGAATATATGCATGATTATATATTTACATTTTTGTTATATAATTGTATTGAATTATATCATGGCATTCCATATGCACTGGGGCACCCTAGAAAAATAGGAGTGAGTGCATGAGGTGATTCTAGAGAGAATGGTTTCGGAGGGTTGACTAAATAATAATAATTATCGGAGGGTAGTCCATATAAAATATCAATCTGCCTGAGTCTACCAATTGATATACATCTGAGGGTAGTCCATATAAAAATATCAATCGTCTGAGTCACCCCAATTGATATACACTCCGAGGGTAGTCCATATAAAATATCAATCGTCTGAGTCGGCCCAATTGATATACACTGAGGGTAGTCCATTAAATATAATTGATGCTACCACTACTTCTATATCTGAGGGTACCCACAAATAATAACAAATATCTTTGTTAAAAAATAATGTTTCTCATACGTGGCTTAGGCAAGTGTGAGGGAGTCAAGGAGGACCTTTGATATAGAGTTGAAGATGTAGACATTCAAGTAGGATCACGACATTTGAATGTTTGTTTCACTGGAGCATTACATATGCACTTAGGGGCGGAGAGGCAACTCTATTTGTGTGGTGATCTCCACTACTCGAGCACTAGCTCACCCTGTCGAGGGATATTTTCAGGTACAAGGAGCGGTGATTTAGGGAGACTCGCCGGCCCCAGAGGCCGAGTTTGAGAAGAAAGCCGGGTTGTGGCTTTGGTTATCATTATGTATACATGTATTAGAATTCTAAAATTTTAATATATGTTGTATAAGAGTCATTTATTAACTCTTGAAACTATCGATATAGTCGGATATAAATATTGTGATGAGTAATGGGTTTATGGGCCCAAGAGGTCGTTTTTACTCATGTGATTGATGTTGGGACAAGTTATGTATCCCGGGTAGAGCTCCCCGTACAAAGGAGAGACTCCGCCCCGATTTTGAAGGAGAGCGCTCCGTCACCCCGACATTCACGAAAGTGTTTCCGCGGTCGACGGGTAGCTCGACCACCCTGGATCTGGGTGTCAGCGTAAAAATAAAGCTAACAAGAATAAAATAATAAAACCATAATATCAATTACCATGTCATTATATGTTAATGATAATTTAGCAATACAATACACTTAGTAATCACTTAGTAGTAACTAAAGGTAGTACAAAAAAATAAAACATGCCTAATATGATTAATGTTCAATCCAAATCCCCTCACAATTAGTTCTCATACAAATTTTATTTGTGTAAAACCCCAAACTGATTGAATGTTATAATAGTAGTTTTTGAACTGATTAGAGGTCCAATGATAGAAATGAGGGTAGATTAGAATTTAGAACGCTCCGGACGTCATTTGGGCATAAAGTGAAAATTTTCGAAAATTGTAATCGGGTGCCCTAAGGAATAGTGATTTTTCTTATTTTATCCGGATGGAGGGGTTTGCAAAGGAATTTTTAAGAAATTTCAGTTCCTATGACTTTGAACTGATATTTAGAAGAGAATTGGAGATTTAAGTGAATAGTGATTTCCGGACTGAAATTTGGAGCTCAAGGCTGATATTTTTCGAAAATTGGCCGAAAAATAAAATGTCTAGAATATATCATAAAGACCAACGAAATCGAAATAAAGGAACTGAGTCCGGCTTCGATAGTTTCAGTGATCCGAACGTAATCTGGGTAATAATACGCTTTATTATCCTGATTTCCGATTTTAATGATTTTAAATCCCGATTTCGATGATTTGCAGCCCTGAACTAATGTGAAGGATTTAATTAAAATATTTCATGGTCAATTTGAAGTTTCTGCACGACCATGTAATATTTTACATTTAATTCCAGATAAAAGCAGATAAGCGCTAAACTCGGTATAAAATCACGAGGCTGGTATATTTTCTTGTGAGAGCCAATTAAAACCTTTCTTAATGACTAAGTTAAGGAATAAAATAATAGGTTAATGGATGTGTGATTTATTAGAATGGACCAATGAGCTTCTTTGGTTCAAGGGTACTTGGCAGTGAGTTAAGTACTTTGTCAAGTGTGAAGCAAAATCTAAATATAAGAGATTAAGTTGGCTCAAAAGGAGGAGAACCTGTAGGAGAGGAAAGGAGAGGAAGAAAGAGAGAAAAGAAATATGAGAAAGGAGAAGCAAGAAGAAAAAGCGGGCGACAAAGGTATGAGATGCGGATTTTTTCTCCTCATTCAAGCTTTCAAGTGATCTTCTGCCGGGTAATCATGTGAGGTGAGCAAAGAACCTCAAGAACAAGAGTTTTCACACGTAAAGTTGAGTACTGACGTTTTCCACGCTTAATGTCTTAAATTCCTGCATTTCGATGTTAAATCGATTCGATGAAGGTTTAATGGCTACTTAATTTAATATCAATTGAGAAGCCATGGTTTAGGTTAGGGTTTTGACAAAATCAAGTGAGGCGTTAGGGGTCAGATATGGAATCGCGCTAAGAAGGCCAGTTCGTACACGATCGATTTAAGCCATAGAAAGGAAGAAAAAATGGAAGAGAAACACATTTTGGGTCAATTTTTAAGGTAAAGAGTCTCGGTACTAGGAAATGTCCTGTTTTCTGCTTTGACCAGTTTTGGTATTTTGGCCATAACTTGCTCAATTTTGATCCGATTGAGCTGATGGCTTCGCCATGTGAAAATGTACTCAAGGAAAACAAAACTTAGTTGAAGCGTGACGTCAAATTCTGATCCTAAGTGGCCTAAATATTCACTCAAAGTAGGACCATGCAAGCTAAATTTGGTTCAGTTTTCAACATGACAGTCCCGGTTATTTGGACGAAGTGAGTTTCTGTCTCTAATTGGGTGATTCCAATTGAATAGAACCCTTAGCACCTTAGCTTTTAAATGAGTATAAGGACATAGTGTCAAAATATGAAGTCAAGACCTCGGAAAATGAGTAATACAAACTGTCACTAGAAAAATTCCAGAATGACTAGTTGGCATGAAAATGCCATAACTTTAGTTTGATGATCCTTCGATCGTGATTGGACTCCAATTCCTAAAAGAAAATGCATTCCTGTATGAATAATAATATGCGAATGGTGTTTATGGTGGATTAAATGCAAATTATGGTTAATGTGTAATCGCGATTTTCTTTAAAATAGCGAAAAGGACTATCTGGACGAACCTGAACTCAACTGAAGCAAGCTGGATCGAGCGGTGAACCGTGGAGCGTAAAAATGATGTTTTGCAAATTGAGTTTTAAAAGTGAATGATTTTGGATGTTAAACGGTGCTTAATGTAAATGTTTATATTGCCTAAATGAAAAGTTTTGATGTAAATGAAAAATTTAATGTACATGTTTATCTTGCATCAATATATATATATTTATATTAAATTATATATGTATGCATATGTTAAGGCATTATGAAAGTTTAAAAACGTGTAAAGAATGCATATGTATATTTGCATATATAAGGAGTTTTCATGATAAAGTAAAGGGATTTAAATGGATTTATAAATGTGGTTTTGGATAAATGTTTACCGATGGTTACCCCTAACCCCATATGATCAAGTGCATGACCGAGTATTCCGCCGAGGTACCTTAAGCGGTAAGGATTTAGAGGTAAAGTTATAGGTTACTAACTGAGGGAGGGAATTGTGTGTCTACAGTAATATCCTTACACGTGATAAGGTGTTATGATCGAAACCCTACAGAAAGCCATTTAGCCCGCAGCATAGTGGTTATGACTGAACGTGATCGCCCTCACCGCTGCGACCGGAAATCGTTTCTGTGTTTATTTCCCCGGTTCCATCAGAAGGAAAGAAAGAAAGAAAGAAAAGTTTAAGGCATAAATGGATTTTAATTGTATAAGTATGTATTAGAAGGAAAGAAATAAAGTTTATATAAGAAATAAAGCATAAAGTTTGATTTTAAATGTATAAGTATTTATTGAAAGAAAGTTTAAGGTACAAATGTTTAAAGCATAAAATGGATTTTAAATGCATAAGTGTTTATCGAAAGAAAGTTTAAGGCATAAATGTTTAAGGTATAAATGGATTTTTAATTGTATAAGTATGTATTATTTTGGTATATACGAAAATGTTATTTTAATGAAAATGTACACTCACCGGGCCTTTAGCTCATTCTTTCTATATGTTTCAAAACATTTTCGTGACCCAAGACAGTGCGCCGATGTGAGGTCACTCCCCGTGCTGAGTCGAGCCATTGATGAGACGAAGACTCGTGATTTCATTGTATATATAATTTTGTATATTGTTCATGTTGAATATTTTGTTATGCATATATGTATATGTATGTTGAAAAGGAACTACTGTGGGCTTTGATCCTCGCTGACGAGGTACGTGAGGCGGTCGACTTAAGTCCTGCTCAAGCCCAAAATGTTTTGATAAAAATGTGCATGGAATTTAAGAGGGTTTGAATGTTTTAATGATTTGAAGTAAAACAAATGTATATGTATGTATATTGTGTTTGACACAGTACTAGAAGTCCTAATATGGAAGTATAAAATTAAGTTTATAAGTGTTTTTAAATGCTTTTATCAGGTTTTGTAAATTTGGGAAAGTCCGAAAAACAGAGGAAACTCTGGCCAATTTTTCTGAAAAATCCAAGTGTTTGAAAAACAAAAGAAAAGAAAAGAAAAAAAAAATTTATCACTTCGCTTCCGCATTATTTTCTAAAGATATGTTAAGTGGATTGTGCGTTCGCCCATGTAGATTTTATTTGATGGTTTTAAGGAAAAGTTTCTATATATCCATTGAGTGCTCTGATAATCCCTGCCCATGAGGTTAATCCGAGTCGGGATCCTTCAACGTGGTATCAGAGCCACGGTTTTGAAAATGTTATAAAGATTTGAAAATTTTATGTTCATATGATTGCTTTAATGTTTTATTTTAAATTGCATAAATTATTTATGTGGATTTAAAATCATATATGCATTACATGACATATCAATTTATGAATTGCTTAAAATGCGCTGTCGAGGCCGACTCGCCACTGTGAGAGCTCCCGAGGCATTAGTACCACCACCCGAAATACCGAGGTTTCCTCATTTATAGGAAATAATACTAGATCTTTTTGAGTTGAAGGTCTAGACAAAAGGAGTCTTCGACTTTAATTTCAAAGATTACGATCCGAGGATAGGAGAATAGTGTGAGTGAAAGATCATAAAAGTTGGAAAAGAAATCAGAGGGCATGTGAAGAGTCCCACTCATCATCACCAATTTAGAGGAATATTAATGTAATGTAAAATGACTTGTCCAAATGGGAGTCTATTCGTCCGAATGAAAATCATACTACTTCAATATGGAAATGGATAATGTTCTACGTGGTCTGGTCAGGATGAGCCACCAGGACATGGGAGATCGATATTTCGAGGAATCAGTGTCAAGATGATTGTTGAAAAAAAAAAATATATATTTTTTTGAAGAAGACGATTCTAATGATAGATTAATCAATTGTAGGATATGAGGTCCTTATTCCAAGAAATGCCATAAGTCATGTATCAAGAGAAGTTAGTCATGTATCATTGCTTGAAAAGTTGAATCCAATGATAAAAGATAAATGGAAAACCTCAAAAAGCAGGTCCATATCATGGCTTGGAAGAGGTTTGCTATAGATCTTAGTCCATCACATTAGGACCACAATAGCATCGACAGTCCACACACAGTACGGCCAGGTAGTAGAGGCCGCAATTAAGGATGAGAGGAGCATGGGTTTGAAATCCCAGTTACGTAAAAGTCAAGGACGTAAACTGAGCCGGTCGACAGGGGTTTAGGGAGGTTCTAGTGGGGTTATTAGATTTTATGGATTATTTACCTAAACCTTCAATTGAGTTACATTAAGGCTTTAGCCATTAAATTGATATAATTCTAGGGTTGATTTTGCTAAGAAATTGAAAAGAAAGAATGATATTATAAGGATTGTCAATTTAGGTAAACTCGATGTTAATGAAAGTGATGTTGCTTGATTGGTTTGAATTGATTTAATGACATTACTTTAAATAGTTTCAAGAAATTAATGGAATTAATGGAATTAAAAGTTCAATAGAAAATGAGATGAGAGGGTTAGGCCAAGAAAGGGTTTAATTTGAAATGCATTGGTTTGATTTAGTTTAAGTAAATCAATGACATTTGATGAATTATCAAATATAATTTGGTTGAAAGAAAAACGGGAAGAAATCAAGAAATAATTATGAACGTGACATGTGTGGATTTGACCACGTTGGGGAGAAGTATGGAAAAAGTTGAGTTTCCATTGATTTTAATCAATTGGAAGTGATTACATGCCTAATGGAATGTGTTAGAATTAAAGTTTTAAGAAGAAGAATTGATTAAGGTATAAATGTAATTTTTCCTAAGGTAAGGGGCATTATGGGTTTTTCACTTTAAGGATGCTAATGGCTTGATGTAAGGCCTGCAAAGATGTTGTCATGAGCCTTGATTTAATTGGAAGTGAATTGATAAGTTGAGACTTCATGATGAGGATGTTCCTAAGACAACATCTCGTAACACCTGCATCGTATTTCAGTTTCTGCAACATGCCATTCGACTGATGAATGCCCGTACCGCTTATGGATCTCATGAACACGATTTCCGGCCTGTTTAGATCAGTTTGTTATCGATTAAGGAAGATATATTGATCTATTCGGCAAAGGGAGAAGAACATGCGTAGCATTTGAGGATAGTTCCGCAAACATCATGGGAACACCTGCTATATGCCAAACTCGCAAGTGTCGGCTGGGCTCAACAAAGTCACCTGGACACATAGTTTCAAGCAGAGGTGATGTGGAGGAGAGAGATTATGGAGGAAGCCCATTCCTTCGCTTTATGCTATGCATCCGGAAGTACAAAGATGTATCATACTTAAAGGAACACTACTAATGGAGTTCGCATATAATGTCAGCTTATCCCGCCGCATTGTACGGGCTCCCACAGGGCTTTTATGGACTAAATGTCGAACTCCAAATTACTGGGATGAGGTAGCGTAAAGGAAATTAGTAGGTCCTGGAACGTTCAAGTGGACTTGTGATAAGGTCAAGGTTAGAAGGGATAGACTGAAAATTTCACAAGACCGACAGAAAAGTTATGCGAATAATCGCCGTAGGGACCTAGTGTTCGAGGTAGGGGATATGGTATTTTTGAGGATTTCCCCATGGAAGGGCGTACTAAGATTTGGGAAACGTGGAAAGCTGAGTCCACGGTATATCACTATACAGATTGTTGAGAGGTGGCATATCGATTGAGTCGCTTTATCTGACTCGACAGATTCACGATGTTTACGTGTTTCTATGTTTCAAGTACATACTGCACTCTTCACATGTATCGACAGAAAGCAACCAGCTGGAAATACGTGTGAGAATTTGACATACGAAGAGGAACTGCAGATCCTCGACCGCCGAGATAAGTCCCGCACCACAAGACTATTCAACTGTGGAAGGTATTGTGGAGGAGTCATACAGTAGAGGAAGCTACATGGGAGCATGAGGAGCAGATGAAGAGGCATTATTCCCATCTCTTTACGAATGTTTTAATTTCGAGGACGAAATTTTTATAAGGAGGGGTGATTGTAAAACCCCAAACTGATTGAATGTTATAATAGTAGTTTTTGAACTGATTAGAGGTCCAATGATAGAAATGAGGGTAGATTAGAATTTAGAACGCTCCGGACGTCATTTGGGCATAAAGTGAAAATTTTCGAAAATTGTAATCAGGTGCCCTAAGGAATAGTGATTTTTCTTATTTTATCCGGATGGAGGGGTTTGCAAAGGAATTTTTAAGAAATTTCAGTTCCTATGACTTTGAACCGATATTTAGAAGAGAATTGGAGATTTAAGTGAATAGTGATTTCCGGACTGAAATTTGGAGCCCAAGGTTGATATTTTTCAAAATCGGGCCGAAAAATACGAAATGTCTAGAATATATCATAAAGACTAACGAAACCGAGCCAAAGTGAAACTGAGTCCGCTTGGATAGTTTCCAGTGATCCAACGCACTGTGCACACACGCTATTATCCCGATTCGATTTTAATGATTTTAATCCGATTTCATGATTTCGCAGCCTGAATCCAATGTGAAGGATTTAATTGGGGAAATATTTCGCGGTCAATTTGAAGTTTAGACGTACCATAGAATATTTTTGACATTTAATCGTGATAAAAGTGTATAAGGTGAAACTGAGATAAAACTCGGCTATAAGGGAGATATTTTTTTGTGAGAGCCAATTAAAACCTTTCTTAATGACTAAGTTATGAATAAAATAATAGGTTAATGGATGTGTGATTTATTAGAATGGACCAATGAGCTGTTCAAGGGTAATTTTCGCAAGCTGGAAAGGGCAATTTTGTCAAGTGTGAAGCAAAATCTAAATATAAGAGATTAAGTTGGCTCAAAAAGGAGGAGAACCCGTAGGAGAGAAAGGAGAGGGAAGAAAAGAGAGAAAAGAAAGGAGAGAAAGGAGAAGCAAGAAGAAAAAGTGAAGGGCAAAGGTATGAGATGTGATTTTTCTCCTCATTCAAGCTTTCGCGATTCGCGGCACTCAAGAGAAGAGCTTAAAGAAACCCCAGAACAAGTAAGTTTTCATGGTGGGAAAGTTAGGGTTTGATGTTTTCCATGTTTAATGTCTTAAATTTGCAGGATGTTAAATTGATGGTATTTGCTAGCTAATGAGTCAATTTAATATCAATTATGTTACGGTTTGTGGGTTAGGGGTTTTGACAAAATCAAGTGAGTAAGGGTTAGGGTTTCTGATAGTGAATTGTGTGTGTTATGTTGAAATGGGTATAATGCATCAGATTTAAGTGTTTAGAGGAAAGAAAAATGGAAGAGAAACACATTTCGTCAATTTTGGGCAGCGCCTACAGGAAATGTCCTGTTTTTCTGCTTTGACCAGCTTTTGGTATTTTGCACATAACTTCGCTCAATTTTGGATCCGATTTGAGTGATTTAAGTGGCTATGTAAAATAGACTTGAAGGGAAAACAAAACTTAAGAAGCAGGTATCGCAAATTCTGATCCAAGTGGCCTAAATATTCACTCAAAGTAGGACCATGTGCAAGCCAAATTCTGTTCAGTTTCAACATAGATTAGCCCTGTTATTTGACGTAGGCGAGTTTCGGTGTCTGAATTGGGTGATTCCAATGGAATAGAACCCTTAGCACCTTTAGCTTTAAAATGAGTATAAGACATAGTGTCAAAATATGAAGTCAAGACCTGAAAATGAGTAATACAAACTGTCACTAGAAAAATTCCAGAAATGACTAGTTGGCATGAAAATGCCATAACTTTAGTTTGATGATCCGATTGGATTGATTCCACCTTAAGTAAAATAGATTCCTAGAGGAATAATAATATAGGAATGAGTGTTTATGGTGGATTAAATGGAAATTATGGTTAATGTGTAATTGTGATTTTCTTGAAAAGGTGAAAAGGACGGACTGATCGAACGGAACTCAACCAGGAAGCAAGTGATCGAGCGGTGAACTGTGAGTGTAAAAATGATGTTTTGCAAATTGAGTTTTAAAAGTGAATGATTTTGATGTTAAAATGAAAAGTTTAATGTAAATGTTTATATTGCCTAAATGAAAAGTTTTGATGTAAATGAAAAATTTAATGTACATGTTTATCTTGCATCAATATATATATATTTATGGGTTAAATTATATATGTATGCATATGTTAAGGCATTATGAAAGTTTAAAAACGTGTAAAGAATGCATATGTATATTTGCATATATATGAGTTTTCATGATAAAGTAAAGGATTTAAATGGATTTATAAATGTATTTTGATAAATGTTTTACTGATGGTTACCCTAACTCCCATAAGGATCGTTATGACCGATATCGGCCGAGGTAAATTTTAAGCGTGTAAGGATTTAGAGGGTAAAAGTTATAGGTTACTAACTGAGGGAGGGAATTAGGTGTCTAGAGTAATATCCTTACACGTGATAAGGTGTTATGGATCGAAACCCCATGCAAAGCGTGAGTTTCCGCAAAGATAGTGGTTATGACTGAATGTGACTGTCTCACCGTCGCATCTGGAATCGTTCGGTGTGTTTATTTCCCTGGGTTCCATCAGAAGGAAAGAAAGAAAGAAAGAAAGTTTAAGGCATAAATGGATTTTAATTGTATAAGTATGTATTAGAAGGAAAGAAATAAAGTTTAAGGTATAAATGTTTCAAAGCATAAATGGATTTTAAATGTATAAGTATTTATTGAAAGAAAGTTTAAGGTACAAATGTTTAAAGCATAAATGGATTTTAAATGCATAAGTGTTTATTGAAAGAAAGTTTAAGGCATAAATGTTTAAGGTATAAATGGATTTTAATTGTATAAGTATGTATTATTTTGGTATATACCGAAAATGTTATTTTAATGAAAATGTACACTCAACGGGCTCCTTTAGCCTATTCTTTCTATATGTTTCAAAACATTTTCAGACCCAAGACAAAGGCCATAGAGGTCACTCCCGGGCAAGAAATGAGTCGAAATGATCGATGAGACGCAAGACCGTGATTTCATCAGATATAATTTGCATATTGTTCATGTCGAATATTTTGTTATGCATATATGTATATGTATAAAGTTGAAAAGGAACTACGCTGGGCTTTGATCCCTCGTTGACGAGGTACGAGGCTGCCGACTTAAGTCCCAAGCCAAGCCCAAAATGTTTTGATAAAAATGTGCATGGAATTTAAGAGGGTTTGAATGTTTTAATGATTTGAAGTAAACAAATGTATATGTATGTATATTGTGTTGATTGGGTTGTGGACGAGAAGTCCTAATATGGAAGTATAAAATTGAAGTTTATAAGTGTTTTTAAATGCTTTTATCAGGTTTTGTAAATTTGGGAAAGTCCGAAAAACAGAGGAAACTCTGGCCAATTTTTCTGAAAAATCCAAGTGTTTGAAAAACAAAAGAAAAGAAAAGAAAAAAAAATTATCACTTCGGGCTCAAGATTATTTTCTAAAGATATGTTAAGGATTGTAAAGGGGTTCGCTCCATGGATTTTATTTGATGGTTTTAAGGAAAAGTTTCTATATCCATTGGAGTGCCGGGAGGTCCCCTCGGGTTCATGAGGTTAATCCGAGTCGGGATCCTTCAATTTGAGTCTTCAACTTCATCGAAGGACTCAATATTAGGCATTGCATTCACAAATGGGTGATGTTCCATACAATTGTTTGTGAAGTTGTCATCACCCTCTATGTCAAAAAAGCCGCCCTTTCTGGCCTTGAAAGAACAACAAACCATCTTGATCAACTTGGTCTTCTACATAAAATACTTGTTGAGCTTCGAGGATGCCAAAATAAATGGATCTGATTTATGTCCTATCTTCTCGATCAACCATCGTGAAACCAAGCTCATCAACTTTGATTAATCGCTCTTATTATCAACCCAATCACACTTAAAAACACAAATCTTTGAACATATTATAATCAAGGTCCCATATCTCTTTACAACCCCATAAAACACATCTCACCAAGCACAGATTTCATCTTGGTACTTGCAATTTGCATAGTTGATGCCACAATACTAACACCACTATTTTGGTTAACTCGTGTCTCATCACGATCCTTGGTATGGTAACGACAACCATTAATGATATAACCAGAATAAGTAA
The DNA here is from genome assembly GCA_016808115.1 of Tetrastigma voinierianum. Lineage (NCBI taxonomy): Eukaryota > Viridiplantae > Streptophyta > Magnoliopsida > Vitales > Vitaceae > Tetrastigma > Tetrastigma voinierianum. The sequence continues at coordinate 946,743 of JAEQBH010000518.1, forward strand.
GAACTTGTTGTCTTGGTCCTTGTGCAAGCTACTTAAGATCCTCTTCAATAGGTTCTCCTTTGCTTATTTCATCAGCAACCTACAAGGTTCATCCATAATATATAAATGAGTGAAAAGTATTTGAGTCTAAGTGGGTGATGCACTTTGAGTTTCATACCTTTTTTCGAAGCCAATAGCTAAATGTGCGCACATGTTCATCCTCTAGCCACTTCACCCTTTTAGATTGAAGAGGATACTTTGCCTTCAAATATTTTATGTGATCACTATCAAGTAAAATAGGCAAGTCATGGTTTGTATCCACAGAAGGTAGAGTAACAAAGTCACATGTTCAAGAGACACGACACTTACTTGATATAAGGTTGCATAATGGTTGTATTTTGCAGAACATAATGATGTGCTTGCTCCACCAAGTTATACTCATTAATAGTCATCAGACGGCCTCCAGGTGCTAGTTTCCATATTTCCATTCATCTTTCATACTAGAAGGAATCCCAATTGCATCTATACCTGACAAATACTTCGTGCAAAACTCTAAAGCTTCTTCTGCAATATAACACTCGAAGAATGCAACTTTCCTGATGATTACGATTTCAACATAACCCTGTAACTTCTTCATATATCTTTCAAATGGGTACATCCATCTCATGTACATTGGTCCACATAGTCTTACCACTCTTACTAAATGCACTGTTAAATGAAGCATGATATCAAAAATGGAAGGTGGGAAATACTTCTCAAGTAAGCACAAAGTGACTACTATGTCTCTGGTCGCAAATCATTCAATTTGACATCCACTACCTCGCACAAAGTGCATTAAAGAAAAGCATAATCTCTCGTAATGGCATATCCGACATGCTAAGGTAACACCGATCTAATCAAGCACGGCAATAGTTGTTGCATAAGTGCATGATAATCATGGGACTTAAGACCATGGAGCTTTAGCTCTTCCACCGACACAAGGTTCCCAAAGTTTGAACAATAACCTTTAGGAACCTTCAAATTAGCTAAACTTTTCAATAATGCCTTTTTTTCCATTCTACTTAGTGTATAACATGCAGGGGGGAGATAAGTTCGCTTCAACCCAACTTTTGGTGCTAATTCCGCCTCTTAAGCCCATTTCAGCACATGATCAAGTCAAGAATTGAGTCCATCCTTTGTTTTACCTGAATGTTAAGCAGTTCCAACAATGCTCACATACATTGTTTTCACATGCATGACATCCAAGTCAGGACGCAACATAAAATGAGGCCCCGCATTCAAGCTTAAAAAAGATAGACTTCTTTTTCCAGCAACTTGTAGGATTAACAATTGATTTCCCTCGCTTATTATTTTTCATGAGTTGCGAATCATATCAACCTTTCTCGATTTCTTCTCCAAGAAGTTGTGTCGAGGTAAGTTAAACTCTTGTTCACCATTTAAAGGCCTTCTTTTGCTTTCTAAATGGATGGTTGAATGGAAGAAATCTCGATGGCTCAGATAATGAAGCTTTTATTCCCATGCTTTAGCCTATGTGAATATGTTTCCTCACCGCATATTGGACAAGCATAATATCCCTTAATAGTGCATCCAGATAAGTTTCCATAAGCAGGGAAATCATTAATTGTCCATAACAAAATAGCTTTTAATGTGAAAAACTCCCGCTTATGTGCATCATATGTTTCCACCCCTATCTCCCATAAAGTTTTCAAATCATCTACTAATGGTGCCAAGTATATGTCAATGTCATTACTAGGTTGTCGTGGTCCTGATATTAACAAAGATAACATCATAAATTTCCTTTTCATGCATGTTACGAGGAAGGTTATACGTGATAGTGATGATAGGCCAACAACTATACCTACTAGTCATAGAGCTATGAGGATTTCTCGATACCATCTACCGAATGGCAAAGTCTATTTCTATCCAAGGCACCAGGCCAGATTGGTCATCAATGCCAAGCAGGAGAGTCACCAGGTCGGTCGACCATCATTTTCTTTCGTGCATGCCATTTTAGGTCATTAGCTGTTTTTGGAGATTGAAACATCCTCCTAAACCTAGGGATGGGTGGGAAATACCACAATACCTTTGCAGGCACTCCCTTAGTGTTTCTCACCCCTGCCTTGTTTACCTTCCACCTTGACATTCCACAAGTAGGACATGAAGATGCATCCCTCAACTCATTCCTATAAAGCATGCAATCATTCGACATGCATGTGGTCTCTTCTCGTATTCCATTCCTAATGCATTCAAGGTTTTTTAGCCTCGCATACGGATAAGGGCATCTCATTGTTCACGGCAACATATCCCCTAACAATTGAGTAAACTTAAAAGCTTTTATCCGACCACCCATATTTTGCTTTCTAAGTTGTACACTTAACTAATGTAAAGCTTGTCACTTTTTAAACAATTAGGGTACAAAGGTTTTTCAGCATCTTCAAACTACTTTTTAAAATGACATTGGATCATTCATACACTATCTTGTGCAAACAGTGTGGAACTATTTCTAATGTACTAGCAACATCACCATAATCTAATGTATCATAACCTTGTGCAATTGCAGTTGATTGTCCACTAGTAGGACCTGCTTCTCCATGCCAATACCATGTACGATAACTCTGATCAATACCATTGAAAAACATGTGTTCTCGAATCTTGTTAGGTGTATGATGCATTAAGTTTCCACATCTCATACATGGACAACGGATGACACTTGGATTTTGACAATGTTGTAATGCAAAATTAATGAAGTATTCAACTCCTTCTTCATAATTCCCTTGACCTTTCTTATCTTTAACATCCAACTTCGATCCATGCTATCATTAAAAAAAAAAAAAACAATACATTAAACCATGAGAAAGTTTTATATCTGAAAAAGGTGTTATTTTAATAGTGATTTGAAGTGTTAATGCTATATTGTAGGCCACAGTGATCCATCATGCAAAATAGTCATGTTCTCAATAGGTTAAATATCACAATAGGATACTTCATTTTCTAAAACTATAAATACAATAATTAATCTACTGATCATGTACTTATAATACTATTGTGAGGTTGTTATATGACTCATGGTTAATATACACTAAGATTGGACAACAAGGTGCAGAATTTAATAATTTATAGACTATCCTAATTAATCAAGAAAATCAAAATATATCATTAAGATGAAACCTGTGTATAGGATTAATTAACTAATGCTATAAGCAACTTATTTTAATACTTGTGTCGTTGACTATTTATTTTAGTGAGATTTTGTAGGTGAACTAGAAACTGTTTATTAAAATAAACTTAATATACAAATTAAATGGCTATTGTTGAAATACACTAGATAAGCATTTGAACTAAAAAAAAAAATTAACTACTGGTTGTAGTGAAATTGAATGGGTGAATTATGGACTTGTATTATTATAAGTCAAATATGCAAATTAAATGGCTATTGCTAAAGTATATCAAATAAGCATGTGGACTTAAAAATAAATAAAGTAGCAGTATATCATCCATGAAAAGGAAAGAAACTAACTCAAAAAAACTCAAGAATATATGAAGATGAAGCATAAGACAAAAAGATACAGAGAATATCCAGATAAAAAAGAATTATTTTTTATTCTTTAAAAACAATTTGAAAAATTAAGCATAAGAAAACAAGGCAAAGTGGTTCCAAATAACCGAGTAATGGAGTCTCTTATGGAGGTGAAGTCGAGAGGCTAGAATGATAAGCTTTGTTAAGTGATGAAAGGCTGCCAATATCCTTAGGAAAGTTGCCAAACCATAACAATATGTAATCCTAAGAGAGTTTCTAGTGTGGAAACATGTTGAAGCCCTCTTGGAAAAGTGTTATGATATCTTCTTTTTTTAAAAGAAAATAAAAATAAAAATTCTGTTATTGAAATTTAATCACCAAAGCCTAAAAACAATTATGATTTATGACCTTAGAATTTTTTAATATTCAAAATCAGACAGCCAACATTGCAATCAAATGCAATCGAAATTTGAGGAAGTATTATTGGGTTTATTTAAGAATAACTGATAGTATTCCAAGTTAAAGTTTGTTCTGGATAAATATTATCGAAAACTCAAAATAATAATACTAAAGAAATAGTGAAAGTAAAGAAATAACTCGTTAATTAAACTACATTATATATCAAGAAAAGCATACATGTACCGTAATTATAAATATTATTAAGAAATGAAAACATAACATTCCAATATCAAGCACAAAAAAGTATAAAGCAATTTACACCTAGTTCTCAATAACATTAAGTGTGTTCATAGAGGAAAAGAAAATAAAACGTCCTACTACGAATAATTTATAATTTACAAACGGGACAAATCATGCACCATATCACCATAATTAAATATTTTAGTATCGATTTGTCAGGCAATTCATTTAAAATTGTTGTCAACATTAGGTAGACTAACAATTATGAAGTTTCAATACTAAATATATCATTATATTATGCATACTAAATGGCTATTGCTAAAGTACACCAAATAATCACGTGATTAAAAATAAAAACCAATATGATATCATCCATGAAAAGGAAAGAAACCAACTCAAGAATATATGAAGATCATGAAATTTAAGGACATATAGTGTTTGATTTCTCTATAATATGATATTTTTGACTTAAAGCATGAGGTGTATAAATAAGATATTCTAGTAAATAAAGTAATAAATCAAATATATTCCCAACTTATCATTTCGCATGCAATAATATATATATATATATATATATATATATATATATATATATATATATATATATATATATATATATATATATATATATGTAGATGGTCCCAATTTAATAATTTATGTGATCGGCCCCAATTAATCAAGAAATCAAAATATATCATTTCGTATGTAATAAAAAAAATAAAATAAATATATATATATATATATATATATATATATATATATATATATATATATATATATATATATATATATATAGGTTTGTAATTAATCAACTATGTGTGGCCTTTTAAATATCCACACTAAGCTTCCATCTAGTCATTTCGATCATGAAAATAAAATAAGAGAATTAAGGAGGAAACCAAATGAAATAATAAATACAATAAATCAATTGGTCGGGTAACTAACTCCGAATGTATTCCTAACTGATGATGTTAAAATGATCCTCAAGACAGTAAATCTCTACACGACTACTAAAGATATGAAGTTGATGATAAATGCTGCCATGAAATCACAATTGATGCAGCAAACAGTCAAATGAAGTGAATCTAAAGATGTGTAGGTGGTGAATTACTAAAGTTTATGATGAAGACCTGATGAAGTTGACAAATAGGATCTTCTAATGGCTATGTTGAATTCTTCTTCAACCAACTGGATGTAGTGAAGGATTGTTCGTGGTCTCCTCTAGTTATCGGAGAAGGCTGGCGTTAGGATGCGCTAAGTAGAGAATTCGGGACATGGAATTGTGTGTCTTGGTGGATGCAAGTGCACACGTGAATCAATGGAAAAACTCTTATCCACTAGCCGAGGGCACGTCTCGTGGGAGATTCCTCACCGCTGGGTAAATGCAAATTCCTTAATAATTTCCTCAATATTCGATGAAGAACTATAGTCAAGATCGTCGCAAGTCTTTAATGGCGGTGATGAAGATGGAGATTCCTCAATAGTTCCTTCAATCTGCAACAAACAATCTTTCAGAGTCGGTGGTCGCTATTCTCACTACCTTGCAAAGCCTCTGAAAGTCCCCTAAATCTAAGTCTCTCAATTGTCATGTCATGAACCTTTCTCAAAATCTATTTAAGAATTTAATAATAGAAAAACCAAAAATTTGGGCAACAATCTCATGAAATCCAACTAAAGTATATGTAGAAAAACACATTGCAAGAAGAATATTTTACCAACCTAGTCACAAAGATCATCCCATGTTTGGGGCTCCACAAAAAATTCATTCATGCCTAATAACCATAGTTCGAACTCGGCGGCCTCTTTCCCCGCAAATTTCCTTAGTAGTTGTCCTCCTTTCTATCTTTTCTCTCATTTCTTCTCCTATTTCTCCTCCTTTTCATCCGCCATCTCTCATATAGGGACTCTCCAAACCTAACCCTAAAACCCCTAAAGGAAAAGGATCCCCCACCTTCCTAAAAGATAAATGATAAAATAAAATTCTAAATAAATAAAATAAATAATGATAATAATAATCAAAAAAAGGAAAAATAAATATAATCAAATAAAATCATAATCTGATAAATCAAAATAAAGTAAAATAAAATAAATGGAAAAAATAATTAGAGCCCAAATTTGGGGTCTACAATCGCTGAAGTATAGGCTTTATATAATATCAAGTAACTTTAATTTGAATCATTTTTAAAAAATAAAATTTGAAATACTAATATGATAATAAAATGATATATAATATCTATTTTTATAAAAAAAAATGATATTAGTATATATATTATAAAAATTTGATATTAACATGTTCATGAAAATGTATTTGTTAAGAATGAATTTAAGAGGGTAATTGTTAAAACTTAATTCTTATTACTTAATAATTTTAGTTAACTATTAGTTAAATTGTTACTAGTAAGTTATTGACTTAAAATTTATTTATTAATTTTTTCTTTAAGTATTAAGGTTGTTTCATAAATGGACTTAAAATTTATTATAAATAATTAAATTGGACATATTTACTATTTTAAATTTTAATTTCATATTTATAAAATTATTTACTATAAAATATGTTGTAAATGTAAAGTTATAATTGTAAAATATACTCTCATTAAATATGAGAATGAAGCAAAACATTTGAAATTAAGAATAAGTTAACTATTTTGACTTACTACTTAAAATTATTTTTAACTTTTAATGTGATATTAAATTATTTGATCAAACATACTTAATAGGTATTTGGTAAAATTTAATACTTATTACTTAATAACTTCAATTGACTTAAGTTAATCATATTTTTTGAATGATACACTTATTACTTATTTTTATTTCAAGTATTAAAGTTGTTGTAAACTCAAGTCATTTTATCATTATCTCACATACTTTCCAAAGTCTACTGGATATGTACCTTAGGTCACTTCATTATAAAATTTAGGAATACTATTTTTGGATATTTTACTGCTTCCTTGCGCTTCACTCCAACATCAACTCATTGTCTTTGATTTTACTTCGTACACCTCTTAGGTCCTCCTAATGATGTCTCTAGAAAATCATCCTTTAGGTCCTCCTAGCTTCACTCACCCAAAAAGCGTGTAACACTTCATTATCCTCCACCTGTCCAGATGCAAGAACCTAGAGATTCACACAGCTATCATGTTTGTCCTCCCAATGTGGCATGCCTAAATCTCCCCCCTCTGCCTATGGAATACCCTATAACAACCGGGTCATGCCATCCTCCCACACATTATCTGGTCGATCTACAAAAAAAATAAATTTTAGTGATGGAAATTTTTGACCGAAATTTCCGTCACAAAATTGTGACAAATTTATGACGGAATAGTGACCGAAATTAGTTTTAGTGACCGACATTTGTTTGTGATGGATTTGTGACGGAAAATTGTGACGGATTTGTGACAAAAAAAGAATCCGTTAATAAATTTTGGCGGGAAAGTGGCGCAAAAATTTTAGTGATGGAATTGAGATTACTTTGTGACGGATTTTTGTGATGGAAAACAATCCATCACAAATCCGTCACTAAATAAAGTATAAAGTAAATAGTTCCATTAAATATAATGTGAGGCGAAAGATATTTCTGTTACAAAATAGTGACGGAAATTGAGTTCCGTCACAATTCTATCACTATTTTGTAACGGAATCCAATTTCCGTCACAAAATAGTGACGGAAATTAGATTCCGTCACAAACTAGTGACGGAAATTGGATTCCGTCACAAAATTGTGACGGAAATGTAATCGCGTCACAATTTTGTGACGGAAATTGGATTCCGTCACAATTTTGTGATGAAAATTGGATACCGTCACAATCTTGGGATGGAAATTGTATTCCGTCAAAAAATTTAGTGACGGACTTTATATTCCGTCACTATTTTGTGACGGAATTGTGACATATTTGTGACATGTATTTCATAAAAATAATTCCTTATTATATTTTAAATTGTATTATACAATATTTCAAAATATATTGTAAATATATATATTTAATATTGTATTGCAAGCTATTTCAAAATATTTGTATATTTAAAAATATTATAGACAAATTTTAAATTTTATTATTAATATATATTGTATTATATTATACATACTTTTTAATTTGTGATATTTCAATATATTAAGTTTTATTATACATTGCGCTACATAATCATAAAATATACTAAATATAAAAATAAATAATATATGCCGTGATGTATAGTTAAAAATTTTGAAAATTTAAAAATTTATAATATTTCGGCCCTAAATTTTTATTTTAGCCACCATTGGGAAATAGCTAATTGAAGGAACTGGTAAAATTATGTTTTCAAGATTGACTTGATTGTTATCATGTTGAACTCGAGATATTCTAAAACGTTGTTGAATCGATATTGGTCTTCTTAATAATTTTTATGAATATTTTTTTATTTATGAATATTTTGAAAAGTATAATATTAATTCACTTCAAATGTAAACGAATTTTTTTAATAGCTAATCATTACAAATCGACACAAATCAGTCGCGAAATAGTGATATAATGCAAGATCCGCTGTACTTCGACGAATGACCCACACAAAACAAAGGTTTGAACACTATTCAGCCACAATTTTGTGACCGATTGGTGATTCGATAACCATTAAAAAAATTCCTTTTATATTTTAATTTTTATTATGTATTATTTCAAAATATTCTAATATTTGAAAATATTATAAACTATTTTAAATTTTATTATTAATATATAAGCAGCTATATTGTATTTTTAAAATTTTAAAAATCTTCGTGATATTTCAATATTTTAAATTGTGTATATAATTCTTGCAATCACATATACCAAAAATAATAATTATCGAATAATCATATATATCAGCTACGATGTTACAAAAATTTGACATTATAAAAAATTTGTAATATTTGAAAAAATTTATTTTAACCACCGTTGAGCATAGTTAATTGAAGCAACATGTTAAACTATATTTTCGAATCGATCGTGATATTGTTCCACAAAGCAATAAACTATTCCTATAAGTTGTTGAATAATCTTGGCATTTTTAATAGTTTTATGAATATTTTTTAATTTTTGAATATATTGAAAAGTATATAATACAAATAATTTCAAATGTAAAAATGAATTTTTTTTTTTAATAATTTTCTGTCACAAATAGGTCATAAATCATTACAAATTCAGATTTTGACAGTAACTGCCACAAATTTGTGATCGAATTTTTTAATTCATTGCCACAGGATGATTTGTGACCGATTGTGACTAGATGAAAACATTAAAATTTTTTTATATTTTAATTTTTATTATGCATTATTTAAAATATTCTAATATTTTAAAAAATATTATAAATATTTGAAATTTTATTATTAATATATGTTGTGCTATATTAGTAATTTTTTTTAAAATTTTTAAAATTTTTGGTATTTCAATATTTAAATTTATATATAATCTTAAAACTGCTACATACTCATAAAAATATTAAGTATCGAATAAATATACATCATACGATGTTACACCTTACATTATAAAATTTCGTGGGACATTTAAAAAATTATTTTAACCACCATTGGGGCATAAGCACTGAAGCAACATGTTAAAACTATATTTCTCAAATCACCTGACATTTGTTCATTAAAGCACGAACTATTCCTGGTGTAAGGTTTTGAATAATCTCGACTTTCTTACGCTTTTATGAATATTTTAAAATTATAATACAAATACTTAAATGTAAAATGAAAATTCTTTAATAGCTATCTCTGTCACAAATCGTCACAAATCGGCTACAAAATAGTGACGGAATAAAAGAGATTCATTAGGCTAAATTTGTGACGGATTCTAATTCCGCTGCCAATTTCATGACAGATTTAGGAATCGACAGACTCCGATAACCATTAAAAAAATTCATTTTTATATTTTAATTTTTATTATGCATTATTTTAAAATATTATAATATTTTAAAATATTATAAACTATTTGAAATTTTATTATTAATATATGTTGTGCTATATTGTGCAATTTTTTTTAAATTTTTAAATTTTTGGTATTTAATATTTAAATCAGATATATAATTTTGGTAATCATACATAATCATAAAAATAATAAGATCGAAATAAATAATATACATCGTGCCACGATGTTACAAAATTTGACATTATAAAAATTTCAGATATTTAAAAAAAAATTTATTTTAACCACCGTCGGGGCATGAAGCACTAAGCAACACGTTAAACTATATTTCGAAATCGACTCGATTTGTTCATTAAAGTACGAACAATTCCTATGAAGGTTTGAATAATCTGGCCTTTCTTAATGTTTTTACACATTCGTAAAATTATATAATACAAATAATTTCAACGTAGTAACGAAGACCGTCACAAATCCACAACCACAAAATCATGGACGGAATGTTATATCCGTCACAAATTTGTGACGGAATTCTAATTCTGTCACAATTTCAGACAGATTTAGACCGATTTAGACGGATAACAATTAAAAATTCCTTTTATATTTTAATTTTATTATGCATTATTTTAAAATATCAATATTTTAAAAATATTATAAACTATTTGAAATTTTTATTATTAATATATGTTGTGCTATATTGTGCAATTTTTTTTTAAATTTTTAAAATTTTGGTATTTCAATATTTTAAATTGTATATATAATTTTTGCACTGCTACATACCACAAAAATAATAAAATAAATAAATAATATACATCGTGCCACGATGTTACAAAATTCTGCACATTATAAAAAATTCTGTGATATTTAAAAAAATTATTTTAACCACCGCTAGCATAGCTAATTTAAGCAACATGTTAAACTATATTTTCTAAATCGACTGATTTTGTTCATTAAAGCACTAATCGGTCTTATGCGGTTTTGAATAATCTTGGCCTTTCTTAATAGTATTTATGAATATTTTGGAAATTATATAATACATAAATAATTTTCAATAGCGCGAAATTTTTTTAATAGCTATTCTGTCACAAATCGTCATAACCGGGTCATTAGCAAAATTCGCGACGGACCAAAAGATATCCGTTACAAATTGCGGATTCGGTTCTAACTCCACACAATTTTGTGACGATTTAGACCGATTTGTGACTGATAACCATTAAAAAATTCCTTTTTATATTTCACTTTATTATGCATTTTAAAATATTCTATTATTTTAAAATATTATAAACTATTTGAAATTTTATTATTAATATATACAGTTATATTGTGCAATTTTTTTTTAAATTTTTAAAATTTTTATTTCAATATTTTAAATCAGATATATAATTTTGCACTGCCAAGATACTCATAAAAAAAATAACAAGTATCGAACAAATAATATACATCAAAGTTACGATGTTACAAAATTTGACATTATAAAAATTTGCATATTTAAAAACAATTATTTTAACCACCGTCAGGGCATAGCTAATCAAGAACATGTTAACCATTTTCGAAATCACCGATTTTGTTAATTAAAGCACCTAACTATTCCTACATTAATAATCTTCACTTTTCTTAATAGTATTTATGAATATTTAAAATTATATAATACAAATAATTTCAACGTAAAGGAAATTTTAATAATGACCGTCACAAATCGGCTACAAATCAGTTCAAAAAATTATGACGGACAAAGATTCACACAAATTTGTGATTTATTTAATTGGCCACAATTTTGTGACAGACGGCGAATCGACGCGACTCGATAACCATTAAAAATTCATTTTATATTTTAATTTTTATTATGCATTATTTTAAAATATTCTAATATTTTAAAATATTATAATATTTGAAATTTTATTATTAATATATGTTGTGTTATATTGTGTAATTTTTTTTAAAATTTTTAAATTTTTGGTATTTCAATATTTTTAAATTGTATATATACTTAGATCAAGTACATACTCATAAAAATAATAAAAGATTTAAATAAATAATATACATCGCGCTACAATGTTACAAAATTTGACATTATAAAAATTTGTGATATTTAAAAAAAAAATTATTTTAACCACCATTGGGGCATAGCTAATTGAAGCAACATGTTAAACTATATTTTCGAAATCGACTCGATTTTGTTCATTAAAGCACGAACTATTCCTATGCTGCCAATAATCTTCGACTTTAATAGTCTTTATGAATATTTTGAAAATTATATAATACAAAATAATTTCAAATGTAATGAAAATTCTTTAATAGTTATCCGTCACAAATCTGTCAAATCGCTACAAAAATAGTGACGGAACAGCAGTATCCGCTACAAATTTCCAGGACGTGAATTCACTCCACACAATTTTAAGCATGCATTTAAGTAATCGACATGACGTGATAACCATTAAAAAAATTCATTTTTATATTTTAATTTTTATTATGCATTATTTTAAAATATTCTAATATTTTAAAATATTATAAATATTTGAAATTTTATTATTAATATATGTTGTGCTATATTGTGTAATTTTTTTTTAAAATTTTTAAAATTTTGGTATTTCAATATTTTAAATTGTATATAATCTTGCAATCGCCACATAATCATAAAATAATAAGTATCGAAATAAATAATATACATCAAAGTTACGATGTTACAAAATTTGACATTATAAAAATTTGTGATATTTAAAAAAAAATTATTTTAACCACCGTGGGGACATAGCTAATTGAAGCACATGTTAAACTATATTTTCAAATCGACTGATTTTGTTCATTAAAGCAATCGAACTATTCCTATAAGGTTTTGAATAATCTGGCCTTCTTTAATAGTCTTTATAATATTTTGAAAATTATATAATACAAATAATTTCAAATTTAAAATTAAATTTTTTTACATATCACAACCCACACAACCGTCATAAAAATCATGACGGACAAAGATATCCGTCACAACAGATAATTCTAATTCGGTCACACTCTTGTGACGACGGACCGATTCAGACTACAATTGAAAATTCCTTTATATTTTAATTTATTATGCATTATTTTAAAATATTCTAATATTTTAAAATATTATAAACTATTTGAAATTTTATTATTAATATATACAGTTATATTGTGCAATTTTTTTTTTAAATTTTAAAATTTTGGTATTTCAATATTTTAAATTGTATATATAATTTTGCAATCGCTACATACTCATAAAAATAATAAGTATCGGAACAAAATAATATACATCAGGCTACGATGTTACAAAATTTGACATTATAAAAATTTGTGATATTTAAAAAAAAAAAATTATTTTAACCACCGTTGGAGCATAGCTAATTGAAGCAACATGTTAAACTATATTTTTGAAATCGACTCGATTTTGTTCATTGGTGCCATCTAACTATTCCTTATAAGGTTTTGAATAATCTTGGCCTTTCTTAATAGTATTTATATGAATATTTTGGAAAATTATATAATACAAATAATTAATGTAAAGGAAATTTTTTTGATTAGCCTATCTCATTACAAATCGTCACAACTGGCTACAAAATTGTGGATTTAATGTTATATCCGGGTTACAATCAGGACTTTAATTTTAATCTTCACAATTTTGTGACGTATTTGTGACCGATTTAGACGCATAACCATTAAAAAATTCCTTTTTATATTTTTTAATTTTTATTATGCATTATTTTAAAATATTCTAATATTTTAAAATATTATAAACTATTCAAATTTTATTATTAATATATAAGTCACATTTATATTGTGCAATTTTTTTAAATTTTTTAAAATTTTTGGTATTTTTAATATTTTAAATTGTATATATAATTTTACATACTCATAAAATAATAAGTATCGAACAATAATATACATCAGGCTACGATGTTACAAAATTTGACATTATAAAAATTTGTGATATTTAAAAAAAAAAATTATTTTAACCACCGTTGGGGCATAGCTAATTGAAGCAACATGTTAAACTATATTTTCGAAATCGACTGGCCTTGTTCATTAAAGCAATTAACTATTCTCAGAAGGTTTTGAATAATCTTGGCCTTTCTTACGTCTTTATGAATAATTTGGAAAATTATATAATACAAATAATTTCAAATGTGTAATTAAATTGTTTTGATAGCCCGTTACAAATCAAGTTACAACATGCCACAAAATTCAGACGGCTGTTATATCCGCCAAATTCCCGCGACGACTCTAATTCCGTCACAATTTTGTGACGACGTAGCTACTGAGACGGTGACTCTGACAACCATTAAAAATTCCTTTTTATATTTTAATTTTTATTATGCATTATTTTAAAATATTCTAATATTTTAAAATATTATAAACTATTTGAAATTTTATTATTAATATATGTTGTGCTATATTGTGCAATTTTTTTTTTAAAATTTTAAAATTTTGGTATTTCTAATCTTTAAATTGTATATATAATTTTGCACTTGCTAGATACTCATAAAAAATAATAAGTATCGAAATAAATAATACATCAGACTCACGATGTTACAAAATTTGACATTATAAAAATTTGTGATATTTAAAAAAAAAAAATTATTTTAACCACCGTTGGGGCATAGCTAATTGAAGCAACATGTTAAACTATATTTTTGAAATCGACTCGATTTTATTAATTTAAAGCCATGAAGTATTCTATAAAGTTTTTGAATAATCTTGGCCTTTCTTAATAGTCTTTATGAATATTTTGGAAAATTATATAATACAAATAATTTCAAATGTAAAAATGAAATTTTTTTTTAATAAATTTATCTGTCACAAATAGGTCTGAGTACATTTACAAAAATTGTGTGGATAATTATATCGTCTGAAATTTGTGATTCTAGTCGGAGTCACAATTTTGGCGGCTTGATTTGGCCCGATGTCGATTAATGACGGATAAAAAATTCCTTTTATCTTTTTAATTTTTATATGCATTATTTTAAAATATTCTAATATTTTAAGTATTATAAAAATATTTTAATTTTATTATTATATATTTGTGCTATATTGTACGAATTTTTTAAATTTTTAAATTTTTGGTATTTCAATATTTTAAATTGTATATATAATTTTGTCTTTGCTACATACTCATAAAAAATAATAAGTATCGAAATAAATAAATATATAAGACTCAGATATTTACAAAATTTGACATTATAAGAATTTGTGATATTACAAAAAAATTATTTTAACCAGGTTGGGGCATAACTAATTGGCTCTTCATATTAACTATATTTCGAGAAATCGACTCGATTTTGTTCATTCGCCTTTATTCGCATAAAGGTTTTGAATAATCTTGGCCTTTCTTAATAGTCTTTATGAATATTTTGGAAAATTATATAATACAAATAATTTCAAATGTAAAAATGAAATTTTTTTTAATAGCTATCTGTCACAAATCGGTCCTAAATACATTACAGAGTGCGGCGAAATACTATCATCTTATGCAAATTTGTGTGGAATTCCTAGTCTATCACAATTTGTAATGATTTGTAATAATTCTAATTCGTCTGAATTTTGTAAACAAATTTAAATCGATTTGTACGGACTAACCATTAAAAAATTCCTTTTTATATTTTAATTTTATTATGCATTTAAAATATTAATATTTCTGGAAATATTATAAACTATTTGAAATTTTATTATTAATATATGTTGTGCTATATTGTGCAATTTTTTTTTAAATTTTTAAAATTTTTGGTATTTCAATATTTTAAATTTTATATATAATTTTGCACTGCTACATACTCGTAATGTAAGACCTGAGAAATTCCAATTTATGAAAAAATGGCAAAATCGTAATTTCGATTAAAAATCCGAAATTTATTGCAGATCTCGAGATGGCGAAGCGGTTATGCGGGTTGAATATGATATGGAATCTAGCGAACCGTAAAAAATTCGTTAAATTTAAGGCAGAATTGGAGTTGACCGTTTTTGAGGCATGTCGTGTTTGGTCTTGAAGTAAGCATTGATGATGAGTTCATTTAACATGTACTCATGTGCCATAAGTGGTATAATTAGAGGAAATAATGAAATGGATGGCCAGGATGTACGAATGTCAAAGCGAAATGAAGGGACGTAATGGTCGTTTTGGAATTTGATTTAAATATGGCTTGGGAAATGAAGGGACATAATGGTCATTCTAGCAAATAATTCAAAAATGGCCAGTTTGTATGTTCTTTTCCGATTTGACACTCGACCTATCTCGGCTTCATTTTCATATTCTCTCATACCACTATGTGAATGCGTGTTATATGTGACTTTAGGTCGCGTCAGCTTTTCTGGCAGTGCGATGCCTCTTGTGCCAACCTCAGCGTCTCCGGAATTGACAATTTCGGCGTGCTAGCTAGATTTGGCGAGGCGATTCCAACGATGAAATCCATTTCGGTCATCCGAGTCTAGAGAATAAATTGAATTTAACGAAATTATAATTTTACTCTTGAAATTGATTTCTCTTTCCGGTAGATTTCTCGAATCTTGTTGTGACGATTTGTGAGCGATTTATTTACCAATTTGTGACGTGCTTCTTAAAAATTCTTATATTTTAATTTATATTATACACTATTTCAAAATATTCTAATATTTTAAAATATTATAATATATGTTGTCAAAACTCCAACTTTTTGGTGTCCACGCGTAACTCTCATTACGTAGATCAATTTTGCCTTCAGCCCCGACGAAATCCGACGGTCCGATTTTCATATATCTGAAAAAGAAACGAAGAGAAAAAAAAAATTAAAAATCTCTCTCTCTCTCCTCTATCTCCTTCCGACACAAATGCCTCCTGCCACTTTTGATTTGTTTCCCTTTATTATAATTATAATAATATTATTATTACTATTATATTATTATTATTATTATTTGAATACATAGTTTATATTGTCTCATTCGAGTCCATTTTTATCCCAAAAAATTTTATTTCTTTTCAGTTCAATTCTTTTAAATGAACTTTAACTCACGTCATTTTCTGACTTTCGAGATTTTTGCCAAAATCTAGTCACTGTAATCCTTTGGCGATTTATCACCCGAGAAATTCATAAAATATTATTGTCTCGAATTTGTGAAACTTTCACAGGTCACTAGATTCGCGAGGCAATTCTTGGCCCTTAATCCAGTTTCGATCATAGAGTTCTAGAGAATTTCACATTTTCAGCAAGAATTACCGTTTTACCATTTTTTAGAAAATTTGAATTTTTCTCGGGTTTTACATTTATATAGTTGGCCCTATTTATTTTTTCCTTTAAAAAAAATTAAAATTAAAATTTTAATTTCTAGAAACCCAATTTCTTGCTTCCTTTGAATGGTAAAAATCAGGTGGCCACTCTTCCCAAAGTGAAATGGCGTTGGAAAGTAAGTGCTTGCATGACTACAAAGAAAGGTTGTTCATAAGCTTTATCATGTTATAAGTTATTATTTCATTTGTTTTTGTTTTGTTCTTAATGTAAAATTGAAAATTAAAAGTGACTACATCCAATTAAATGACTCCTCAACAAACGTGACAAAAGGTCACACAATGTTCCCTACCTTTATATTAGTTTAATTTAATAGTTATAGTTATTATTATTATTATTATTATTAAAGAATGACAGGTGAGAAGGAGGTTACATCCCATCACTGTATAGGTTAGGGTGGGTAGAATAGTATTGAATATGATCATGAGTTGAAAGTTGAAAGGTGAAAGTTGAAACTCATCTTTTAAATTTACCATCAGATAATGGGTTTACCCTACCCACTACCCCGTGGCCTGTATCTTTTGAAACTCAAATATTTATTTATGAAGTCGTGGTTGACCGGCTTCTCCTTTGGTGTTTTGCATCTGATCCAAGAAAAAGGTTTGCGATCTCTTTTCCTCTTCATTTTCTTTCTCGTTGAGATTGTTCTTTTGTTATAAATACAAATCGCTCATGTTTCTGTATGATCCATGGCAGTGAAGTCTTATTTCTATTGTATCAATGTGTTTTTTGCCCTTTTCTGCCCAGAAAACCTAGGCATTATTAAGTCATTCTATTATCAGGTTAATTCTAAATTTATTGATTCTTTTTAATTACGAAATCTTACCATGTGAATCATTGTCTCCCCATTATGCTACAAGAACATCATGTTTCATACGGGTTAGTTTATTATTGTTCTATTTTTTAGTATTAGTATTAATTGTATTATTAGTAGTAGCGTAGTAGCAATGGCTATGCTCTCTTATTTCATTTGTTCTCCCATCTGGAGCATTTGTTCGCTTTGTTCTCCATATACGGATTAAGAAAATCTACTATTACACAAAATTTAGGGTTAATCCTATTTTTAGTATTTTCAATGAAAATTTATTTAATTTTAATTAGTAGTTGAGCTTTTAACGATGTTATAGTTGAGGTTTGACCTAATAATTAATCATTTAAAATGAATTTAAATAAGTTGATTAAAAAAGATGAAGGATTTTAAATTTTAGGACTTTATTTAAAATTTAGGACTTGTGATTCCATTTTCAATAATAATTGATTGTGCTAGCTTACAATTTCCCATTATTATATATATATATATATATATATATATATATATATATATATATATATATATATATATATATATATATATATATATATATATATATAGTAATATAATTCAAAATTTAGAAAACTACCTTAGGTCTATTTTTCTAATATATTTGATCATCATTTTCCTTTTCCTGTTTTTTCTCCATTTTCTTTTGTGTGCATATTGATAGGTTATAGTCAAAACTCAAATAGAATTTTGCTCTTTTTAGGGAAAAGAACATAAAATTGTAAACTTGCTTGATACAAAAATCTCTTTATTTTCATTACTTGCAAATTTGGTTTGGTTTGGTTTGGCTTGAAGGATGATTTAAAAATATTTAATTATCTACTTCCATTTTTCTGTTAAAGCAGATAGAGGTTGCAATGGCTTCCCCTCAGTAGAATTTGGTTACAAGAATTTAGAAAGGTCTACTTAGAAATACTTGAATGAACTGAATTTAATGTATGATGTAGGATATATTGTTTAGTTACTTCATAACTTGGGAGGTTGATTATGATGGTTTTGTAATTTGTGGTAATGGTCAACCTTTGTTTTTCCATCTTTGATAACCCAAAAAAGAGGGGGAAATATAAATAAATCAATCTATTATCAGACTAGATCCAAGGTGCCTATGGTTGATGAAATAAGTTTGGAGCTAATAATTTTATTTTATAACTGGACTTATACCCTCAAATTTTGAGTAGATTGTGTTTTAGATATATATCTCTTTGACTCTAAAATGAAAATATAAATTTAGATTTCAAATGCCTAACAATGAAATATCACAAAACGTGAAAATGATTTCTTCTAATGTTTTTAATTAAATTAATGGATTATTGACTTCAGTGATCTATTTTAATAAATACAACATGGGGTGGTGAAGTGTTAGTTATGAATAGAGCAAAATTCCTCCATTTGTTTTACTGGGATTTACTTGTTGGCTGAAAACTCATTTCAATTGATTAAAAATGAATGTGAAGATGCATCCTTAGTCCCTAATCCCAGTCCTAACTTGGTATTTTCTCATTATAATCAATGGCTATAAAAAAAAATGTTCTAATTGCAATTTTATCGAGTTATACTTGAAAGAGGCTAACGAGGTCTCTAGTCAAGTGAATCTTGATGATCCATTCTTAATTTGGAATTTAGTAGTTTTGCTATATCTTCCTGATAAGATTATTCGGTCATGGAGGACATAGGATGGAAAAATCAAATGAATTATAGTACACATCAATAGATAAATAAATATGTCCAACATTTCTAAAATGCATTGGTTTTATTTTGGGCCATGTTGCCATGAATTTGTACAGGTTGTATTTGGAGTGGAGCTCCTGGCCTAGGGGCTACGCCGATTTTCGTTCGATGCAGGTCGGGAAAAGGGAACTCAATGGTGTGGTGTTAGGTTGCAGGCATCCATGAATATTCAGTGGGTTGACGGGTTGTCAGGACCTGGGTTGGGCGTCACATAGACACTAAAATATTATAATATTTGAAAATATTATAAACTATTTGAAATTTTATTATTAATATATGTTGTGATATATTGTGCAATTTTTTAATTTTTAATTTGTGATATTTCAATATTGTAAATTGTATATATAATTATAGTGTTGTAAAATGATGTTGCATACTTGTAATATTGTTATTTTATTAAATTGTACATGAGTATATAATTGGGTGCTTGAGCTCTGGGATTGTGACATGTTGGCGGGAACTTTGGGACGGAGTAGTTGTTGCTTAATTTATTCTTATTATTGTCATCAATTTTTTTGGAATTTATGATAACGGTATTTTATATTCAAAGTTAATGGTATACTTTTGTTTATTTTAGAAATTAGGTAACCAGTAAAAAATAAAGTACCTTTAAATCATTTGAACAAATTAATTATGTTTGACATGTAATTTAAACTTGATTATTATTTACATTCCAGATAAATATAAATATGAGTTCGGATAGGCAATGGATGTATGCTAGATTGGATAATGGATGGTTGGCTTGAATTTATAAGCTGGGGTTGAGCGGTTTGTGGAATTTGCAAAATGCATCGAGTGTATGGAATGGGTGAAAAGATAAGTGTCCATGTAATCGCCATAAGTGTCAAAATAAGATTATTTAGACGAGGATGCACATTAAAGTGCATCTTGGAAGATGGTTGTAGTAGATTGTGCTCGTTGGTATCATCATGGAAACTGTGTGCCTCGATGATAGAACAAAATGTTGGCGAATTGGTGCTTTTGTACACATACAGGCATAGTGAGACATTCAATGCAATGGAGTCTATGGTGTATGATCTTTGCGGGTCCCTCTTTTAATTCGATTGAAGTGAGAAGAGGCCAGATCCCACAACGACATCTTTTGATATGCTTTTCGAAGCATCAAGCAAGAGAGGTGTGGAATGGGACCCTTATGGCCATTCTCAATTATCTGCAGTGTCTAGATTGTTGAATATTAAGGCTGAACACCATATCTCTGAAAGGTGCTATGATGAAATTTGTACATTGATGAAAGAATTGCTTCCGACCGATAATCTAATGACAGATAACTTTTATAGCACAAAGAAGTTAGTGCGAGGTTTGGGTTTGCCAGTTCAGAAGATTGATTGTTGTGAGAATAATTATGCATGGGGCTAGTGTGGCTTAAGTTGTTGCAAGATTTGTTCTCATCCTCGATTTAAGAGACAAAGCGTGGATCTTCCAAGCATAAGAAAAATGTTCAGCATAAGAAAATGTACTATTTTCTATAACCTCGTCTACGGAGATTGTATGTCGATGCAAGCTATGAAAGCATATGAGGTGTCTTTGAGCAACCACATGAGGATGAAAGGGTGGTATCATGCGCGTCATTGTTCGACTCTCCTGCTTGGAAGCATTTCAATTTGACTCATCCATCATTTTCATCTGAAAAATTCGAAATGTGAGGTTAGGTTTGTGATGGGTTCAAATATATGGAGCAATCGGGTCCAGTGATGTGCTAATGTGGCTGTAATATTAACTCCATGATTTGCACCTTGGATGTGTATGAAGGAAGAGTATATGTTTTTAACTGTCATTGTTCTGGGCCAAAAAATCCTAAAAACAAGTTGGATGTTTTATAGCCTCATTCTTTAATTTGAAGAATTATGGGAGATTGGGGTGAAATATGATGTTCTAAGAAAAGAAATTTTCAATTGCGAGTTGCTCTTATGTGGACAATAAGTGATTTTCACCTTATTCGGTGTCGGGTTAAAGTGCTAGGGAAAGTATGCTTGTCCTTATTGCATGGAAAGATTCGGATGCATTTTCTGCTACAAAGGAGGAAAAATGTCATGGTTTGACAATCATCGAAAGTTTTTGCCAGAAGATCATTTATGAAGACTAAGGAATGGTTTAGGAAAGGGCAATTTGTTCAAAAGTGCACCACCTATATGGTCGGGTGTGGACCTAATTAATGAAATTGATGATTTTGGGTTTAAGAAAGTGACGAGAACAGTGGAGAAGAGATCATCATTAGAATCCAAAAATCATGTGGATGTAGTTGGAAAAAGCGAAGTATCTTTTGGGACTTACCTTGTGGAAAACCAATCTCATTAGTACAATTTGGATGTTATGCACATTGAAAAATTTTTTTGATAATATTTTAATCAGTTGAATATTAAAGGAAAACAAAGGATAATGCAAAGTCTAGGGAAGATTTGAAGGAATTTTGCCATCGTTCTGAGTTACATCGGGATGAAAATGCAAACAAATATCCTAAGGCTTGTTACACATTGGATAAATATGGGAAAGAGCAACTTTGTAAGTGGATTAAAAAGTTGAAATTTCCAGATGGATTATAGTTCTAGCAGGAGATGTATTTGATTTGAGTGGGAATAAATTGTATGGAATGAAGAGTCATGATTGTCATATTTTTATCGGAGGTTAATTCCAGATTGCATTGTGGTTATTGCCTGCAAATGTATGGCAGCTTTGCCGAGTTGAGCATTTTTTAAAGATTTAACCTCTAGTCATAACGAGTATGACATGAAGCGTTTGGAAAGAAGATATTCCATTGTTATATAAGTTAAACGCGTGGCTGCAGTTTTTGACTCCATGGAACATCTTCGATTCATTTAGCTTATGAAGCAAAAGTTCTTGGCGAGGTGCAATATAGATGGATCTTATCCATTTGAGCGGTGATTTAAAAACTGTATGTATTGATACATATTAATAAAATTTATCTTATGTAATAATTAAAATCAATTCTTATTTTAGGTACCTTCGCAAGTTAAGAATAATGCCCGGGAATAAAGCTAAGTTGAAGGTTGATATATTACATGTTGTTGAAGAAGCCATCACATTGCACATTATTTTCAACACACTTAGTATATACGACATCGAAAGATTAGCAGCGCGTAATAGCGTGATGGTTGTGGATTTGATTTGGAAGAAGATTCTGAGATGCTTTCCATATTTAAATGTCTTTGGCATTAGATCATTGGAAAGAATAGCTCTGAGGGCGTTTAAGCCCGATATGGAATACAATGCAGCTCGCACGTACATATTGTTAAATTGTGATGAAGTAAAGTCATACATTCAGTAAGTAACTAACTAGGCGATTCTATATTCATATATTTTGTTTTTAAATTTTGCAAAGCATAAATATAATATAAAATTTACTTTATGAATATAGAATCTTTGAAGCAGAGTTGAGGCAATTTCAGCACAAATATTGAACTGAAATTGATGCGGGGCAGAGACAAAGTTTGCATTATGGTTTGAGAATTATGTAAGTAATTTATTTATAGAATATAAAAATGAAATAATATGTAAATATTTCTATAAGTAATTAATTTAATTGTTATATATAAACGGAGTAATCTGACATCTCTAGCAAATGATCAAGACCTTGCAAAGGACCACTTTATAAGGTGAAATTTGATTATTATGTTGTTAATGGATATAAGTTCCACACAGAGGCGTGGTTCAAAAGAATAGTGGAGTATTATAAAGGTTCTAGCCATAGTGTAAATGAGCTAGAGTACTATGGTCGGTTGCAAGAAATTTTGGAGTTAGAGTACCCTGCTCTACCAATAAAGAGAATTGTACTATTCAAGTGTTCATGGTTTGATCCAATCTTGAATCGTGGTACAAGAATTCACCCACAGTACAAACTTGTAGATGTCAAGAGTGGAAGAGTATTCAATAAATATGAACCATTTATTCTTGTTGTGCAAGTGTATTTTGCATCTTATCCTACTTTGAAGAGAAATGTGAATGATTGGTTATTTGTTTGCAAAAAATAAAAGCAAGGAATTGTGGAGGTACCAAAGTCAAATGCATGTCACTTCTGATATGATGGCATTCAAGAGGATGTTGGATCGCATGGGGTGATGCGGCACTGGATGACGGAGACATCCCGATCTCTAGCGATGAAAATGGTTCATTTGTTTTACATGGATAATATTGAAATTGAGAAAAAAGCTTAATTGGCCTTGCAAATTGAAGATGGTGAAGACATCGATGTAGAACAAGAATTTGATGATGATGATGAAGACACCGATGTAGAGCAAGAATTTGATGATGATGATGATGATGATGAAGATAGTGAGGGAGACCAAGAATTTGATGATGGTCTGATGACTAAATAATTATATTCATATTTTGTTGTAAATTTCAAACAATATATATGCGATTTACTATTTAATGTTATAATTAATGTATTGTGTTAATATTTTACTTAAATTTTATTATATTACCATATATTTTTTATAGCTATGAGCAACTTTGACCACTTCAGGTGCACATGGTGAGGATATCCTCACCCACCACACAACAACTATCTCGGCCACATTACTCTGATCCACAGTTCTTTTCTGCGGCATCATCTTGATGGGAACAGTGAACTATTGATTAGAGTTGAAGCAAATAAGTAAATTAATTTTCTATATAATTTTATCTTATGTATTATTTTGGGTGTTTGTTGTGTGTGTATGACATTTTTGTTTTCAAGTTTGTGTGTTTATGATATTTATATCATTATGATTGGTTATATTTATTTTATGTTAACATTGCTTTTTTCAGGTTGGTTCCTATAGGCAACCCTTTATTTCCTCTAGGTCAAGCAATATCTACTTACAAGCTTGGAAAAATTTGTGAAAGACAAGAAGCAACTGCGTATAGTGGGAAGCATCTCTCAAGAGATATTAAAGACTTTTATTGGAGGTTTAAGGTTAAAATATTTAGTGTATTTTGTGTGAATAAAAATAAATTTAATAAGGATTTCATAATTATTAATTTCTATTGTTATATTTAATGGAATAAAAATATTCTTATTTCATTTTTATAATTATTTTGTATTGCGAAGAGGTACTTGGGACCCAATGGATGAAGAAGGCTATTAAGAACATTGTTGGTGGCAAAATGTTGTATGAGTGCAAACATAACCACATTTGGAGGCATTCTAAGGATGCGAAGAGCACAGTTGTGTATTGAAATTTGGGATAATTAGCGACAACATTGAACAACTGCGGGAATGGAAAGAGGCTCAAATCTAAGCGGAGATGTCGTCTAAGTGGGAAGTACATTGGTCACGATGCAGGTCGACTAAGCATACATATGATCTCGATCTATGGTGGAGCATTCTTTAAAATGGTAATTAATATTAATTATTTAATTGCTCACAATTTTTTAGTTTTAGATTATTTTTTTTTTAATTTAAACTGTAAACATGTAATTACTAACTTATTGTGTGAAGGCGAAGAGTTGCAACGTGTTTAGTTGGGATTCAAGAAAGTGCACATGAAAAAGATGGAACATTTGTATGGATGCCAAGTCAAAGCAAGTGAATGTAGGTTCATCTTTTATTATTTTATTTTAAGTTATTTGTGTTGTTAAATCATAAATTTTAATAATAACGTGAACAATTTTTTTAATTTAGGATCGCATGGAGGAGTTGGTGTCTTCGGCGTCTCAGCCTTTAGATGATGGTTCACAACCTCCACAAGTTGACATAGACACTCTTTATTTTGAGGCTGCAGGTGGAGAGAAGGGGCAATGGTCTTGGCTCCTGGGCATCTATCTGTCCTTCCTCTATCAGTGCGAGAGCTCACACTCATCAGCATCTGCGGCTCGAGTTAGAGATTGTGCTTAGCTCGCGAGATAGAAGCGAGATGGATCGACAATTCTTTGGGATTAGCTATTTGAAAGAGAGAGTTTTCATGAGATGCGAGAGCGGATGGGCGTTTCATGGAGCATATTAGTCTAATTCCAACAATTTAATGGATGGAATCTTAAAACAAGCTTGGTGATGACTTCTTTAATGTTGGTCTGTAAAAACATAAATGTTTATTATTAATTATGCTTCCTTATATAGCACTATTTTATTTTTTATGTATTATGTTTAATGTTTTATATGAAAGACATTTTATTATTAAATTATTTTATTCATTTGTAAAATTTATCTGGAAATTATATTCTAATTAAAAATAACATTAATTTATAAAAAATTATATAAATATAACAATATGACAAAAAATAATAGTAAGCCCGATAGTCACCAAAAAACGTTAGTGACCAGTTTTTGTCACTAATCCGTCACAAAATTGTAAAGGATTTATATCTGCTAAATCATCACAAAATTATAGCCAGTTTTTGTCACTAATCCATCACAATTTTGTGAAGGATTTTTGTCACTAATCCGTCACAATTTTGTGACGGATTTCCTAATCCGTCACAATTTTGTGATAGATTTTTTTCATTATTTCGTTACAATTTTGTGATGGATTTTTGTCACTATTCCGTCACAATTTTGTGATGGAAATACATTCCCATGATGCAAATTTTGTGACGAAAACTATTTTCGTAACAAAATTGTGACAGATTATAGTCACAAATCGTCTAGAATTTGTGATTTGTGACGCAAAACCTCTTGAATAAGTAGTCGCAAAATTGTGTGGAATAGTAACAAAATCCATCACAAAATTGTAGTGAATGAAATGACAAAAATCGAATCACAATTTTAATGGCCAATTACCTTCCACGCATACTTGAATTTTTTTGTGGCCATTCTTTCCATCTGAATTTTTAGTGATTCTGTCAAAATCCGTCCCACAAAAAATTTTGGTGTTTTTCCATCACAAAATTTAGTGACGACCAATATTGTGACGACAAAAATTCCGTCACAAATCTGTCACTAAACATGATTTGTGACAGAATTGTGACGGAAATTTCCGTCACTATTTTGGTTTTTTCTTGTAGTATATCCCTTCCACCCGCCAAAATTCTCTAGTCTTTCAATGCATGTGATGGACCTCCCAAGCTGCTCATGGTGCTCCAAAATAAAAAATAAATGTAGGGTTATCTCAAGGGAGCAAGTGACCAAAACAAACACAGAGCAAGCTAACATCTCAATAATTTATTCCTTACAAAAAATAAATCCAAGATTAGTTCTCATGCAAAATATGTAGCAATAGACACTCTCGTCCAAATTTAAAGTTAAAAAAAAAAATCATAATCTTCATTTAGATTTTACACACGTGTCCCACAAGCATACACTTGTTGGGAATTATATATATATATATATATATATATAAGATATTGGTGTGAATGGAAATAGAGAACTATTGCAACTTTTCAAGTTGCACCCCTTAGAACCATTGCAATTTTTCAAGTTTACAACCTTAAGACCATTTGCATTTTTCATGTGTTGCACCCTTGGTTTCCTATAATTCGAGACCCCATTTACAATTACATTAACATTTTTCGTGCATTTGAAAAAATGGACTTTGCATTCTTTCTCCTCTCAAATTCTTGAGTCGTGTGATTCACTCCGCTCTTTGCGTTCGAAATTCTGGCGTTTAGTATTCGCCGATGGTTCTAAACCAGTTCTATCTGGGAGGAATTATTCTATTAACCTTGGAATAAGGGAATAAAATTCCTTAAGGCTAAGCAGTGAATTACATTTGGCTCGGTTTATTTATTGCATTTGTATGATATTTAATTTATTTGTTAAAGCTTTATTATTTTTTAGTGCGCTAAGTGTATAAAGTATTACGGATATATAACAAATCATAATGAATTTTCATTTATTTATTATTATTTTCCGTCCTACTTATTTCAAGTTTCTTCCAAGACTAAAACCTTTGTGGTTTTCTACTTGAAATTAAATTGTTTCTTTATTTTAAATCGTTTCCAAGACTAAAACCTTTGTGGTTTTCTACTTGGATTTATTTATTCATTTATTTAATTTCGGTTATTATTATTATTTGTTGGAGACTAAAATCTTTGTGATTTTCTACTCCTGAATTAAAACATTGTAGTTTTCTCAAAAAATTTAGGAGACTAAAATCTTTGTGATTTTTCTGCTCCTACAGAGATTAAAACATAGTGGTTTCTCAAATTTGGAGACCTGGTACCCGGATTTTCTACTCCTATTGAGATTAAAAACCTTTGTGGTTTTTACTCGATCATTTAATGGGAGATTAAAATCTTTGTGATTTTCTACTCCAAGTTGATACTAATAATTTTACTAACAAAGTATTGGTTTAATTTTTAGGAAATGGGATCTAAAATGAACCTTTGTTGTTCGAACCAAGTTCTTGCTTTTTGCAGCGGAGAGCACAGCAAGTTTTTACGGTGTAGACCAAAGATGGCAACAAAAGTGTTCTTCTATCTATGACTCTAGAGTACGCAAAGTTCATCAAGCAGAGTTGAACCCGAATGAACAAGTGCCGAAAAGATAAATCTCTTGTGATTGAAGCACATTATTCCGACTTCCTTTGCGGGAATTATATTTTGAGCGGGTTAGATGATATTCTCTCGTCTCTACAATAATATTAATATTTGAGAGTATAGGAAGCACTTGAGAGAGAGAGAAAAAGTATAAGAGTGAAGGCTGGTTTAAGAAATTTGTGGCGATAAGTTTCTTGATTATAAAATAGTTGATACCAAGGCTGTTGTGGCCCTTAGATCCGAACTTCAAGTAATAATTCGATCTTCCTTAACGAAGGAATGATTATTAATGAAGCGTTTCAAGTGGGCATTTATAGAAGAAGTTACCTCGCATGGAAGGACTTTAAAAAATTATTTGAAACACAAAGCGTAAGGAGATGGCAGCTTGAAGACTGATGTCCGATTAAAATTGGAGAATATGGGCATCTTGAAAAAAGAAGCCTTTGACAATCATCCACATAGGAATAAAATGATTTTGAATATGCTCCTAATGCGAAAGAAAGAAAGAAGAACATGGTCCAAAGAACTACAATAATAGCAATAAAAATTCAGGAGTTATATAATTTGTAGTAAATCGAGGACATAGGTCCTCGAATGCACCACAAAGCTAAAAATAAGAATAAAGGTCGAGCCAATGTGTCCAAATCGATGATATGGATATTGAAGATTTGTGTGCTTTTCTTTCAGTGCAACTTGGTAGGGAAACCCAGAAAGAAAGGAATGGTGGATTGACTACTGCTTTGCTACCGCCATGTTTGTGCTATCAAAGGGATGTTTCTTCCTATGCTTTGGGACTGAGGAGAAGGCTGCATATGGAGATTCTTCAACTTCCAGATGGAAGGAACTGGAAATATTCTCTAAAGTGACCTTAGGGCAAAGCTGGCACTAAAGAATGTCCTCCATGTGCTGAAATCCGTAGAATTTGGTCCTCGACATCACTTCACGGTCAGAAGCGGATTTAAAGAGTTGTATTTGTTTTACATTAAAGTTGTAATAAGTAAAAATGATATGTATGTTGGAAAGAGTTATCATGATGGCCTTTTGAGCTCAATGTCAACTGTGATCGATAATAATAAAATAATGATTCTTCCTTATTTGCTTGAGTCGAGATAATTTATAGCATCTGCGTTTGGGACATGTTAATTACAAATCTTCTGAAAATGATAAACATGGAAATATTGCCAGTTTGAATGTAATAAATCCAAATGTCAAGTATGTGTTGAATCAAAATTTGAAAACATCACTTATAATTAAAGTTGAAAGAATTACGAACCTTTAGACTTGATTCATACAGAGGACATTTTGATAAGTCAATACCATCTCAGGTGGGAAAAAGTATTTCATAGCTTTATTGTGATTGCACTAGATATTGTTATGTATATTTACTTAATAGCAAGATGAAGTGGTACATTCAAACAATATAAATTGAAGTTGAAGAGTAAGCAATAAAAGATTAAAATGATCAAAAGTGATAGAATTGGTGAATATGAATTTCCATTTCAAGAAATATGTCTAAATGGAATTATTATCAAATGGCATCCATATACACCACAACAAAATGGAGTTGCTGAAAGGAAGAATCGAACATTGAAATAAATGATGAATGCTTTGCTACTAAGTTCTGGTTTACCTCAGAACTTGTGGGGGGAAGCTGTCCTTACAGCTACACAGATTCTCAATAGAGTACCCTATAGTAAGACACAAATCATTCCATATGAAAAATGGAAAGGTAGAAAACCAGGCTTGAATTTGCTTTAAGTGTAGAGGGTGTCTAGCAAAGTACAAGTTCTAAAGCGACAGGTTAAAAATAGGACCCGAAAACAATAGATTCTATTTTTATTGGATATGCTAACAGTAACATCATGATTTTACAGTTTATAAATCGAAGTCCGATATTCATTCTAATAAAATAATAGAATCAGACAATGCTGAATTCTTTGAAGACATTTTCCCGTATAAGAATGAAGGCAAAACACTTGGTGAAAGTTCCAAGCGACCTCGAAATGCGGGGAAAATGTGCCTAATATTGAGGAACCACGGCGTGAAGTAAGCGTCAAAGGGTACTAAATCTTTTGGTCGAATTTCTAGCATTTACGTTAAATGGCCTCGGACTTTAAGGAAGCAATGGAAGTCTTGAAGCTCAATATTGGAAAGAAGCGGAGTCAATAGTGAAGTTGAATCCATATTGAATATACATACATTGAGAATTGGTTGGTGCTTATCTAGGAAACAAGCCATTAGGATATCGTAGTTTTTAAAAGAAAATTGAAAGATGATGGAACTGAAAGCCTGACAAGTGTAAGCCGTTAGTTGTCAAAGGGTTTAGACAAAAGAAGGTCTTGACGCTACTTTGTCTACTCACGATGCAGATGCATCCCTATTAGGTAATTAATTGCTTTGGCTGTTGTGTATGATCTTCAAATCCATCAAATGGATGTGAAAATAGCCTTTTTAAATGGAGAATTGGAGGAAGAAATTTATATGGAACAACCTGAAGGGTTTATTGTCCCCGGACAAGAAAATAAAATCACATGCGACTTGTTAAGTCTTTGTATGGACTTAAACAAGCACCTAAACAATGGCATGCAAAATTTGACAAAGTAATGTTGTCGAATGGATTCAAAGATAATGAGTGTGATAAATGTGTATATATAAAAAATACTCCTAATCCTTAGAGGTCATTGTTTGTCTATATGTGGATGACATGTTAATAATAAGCAAAATATTATTGACATAAAATGCCTAAAGCAATTACTATCCCGTCATTTGATGAAAGACTTAGGAGTTGCAGATTTTATTCTAGGTATAAAATCTGAACTCCTCAAGGTCTACTTACTATGCAGTCTCACTATATTAAACAGATACTTGACAAATTCAAGTGTTGAATTTCAAAGAAGTGAAAACGCCGATAGACAAAACCTTGCTCTTGCGAGAACAAAGGTGAAATTGAGTCTCAAGTGGATTACGCTAAAGTTTTAGGATGTCTAATGTACATCATAGTTGTACTTTCGACAGGATATAAACGTGTGGTAGTAAACTTAGTCGATACACGAGTAATCCAAATAAAAGCATTGGATAGCAATGGGATGTTTGGGATATTTAAAACATACTTAAAATTTTGCTTTGCATTACAAAACTTATCCGGTAATTCAGAAGGTTATAGTGATGCAAATTGGATCAGATTATATGAAGCAAATCACTAGTGGATATGTGTTTACGATTGGTGGGGAGCAGTGTCTTGGAAATCTTCTAAGCAAACTTGCATCGCCCGTTCTACAATGGAAGCTGAATTCATAGCTTTGGATAAAGCCGGTGAAGAGGCGAATAGCTTCGAATTTCTTAGAAGATATTCCGTTACGCTGAACCGTTAACTTTCAGATGGAGGCATACATTGTGATAGTCAAGCGACTATCGGAGGGCTGGAAGTGTTATGTACATGGAAAATCTCGTCGTCTGACGAAGACATAACAACATTGAACAATTAATCTCTAGTGGAGTTATCTCAATTGATT
This sequence comes from Tetrastigma voinierianum, assembly GCA_016808115.1. NCBI lineage: Eukaryota > Viridiplantae > Streptophyta > Magnoliopsida > Vitales > Vitaceae > Tetrastigma > Tetrastigma voinierianum. Next base: position 978,509 of record JAEQBH010000518.1, read on the forward strand.
CGTAAGATCAGATAATGTGTCGGATCCATTAACAAAGGCCTATCTAGAGAGTTGATTGAAAAGTAATAATCGAGGGAATGGGAGCGTGGCACAGGACAAATCATCATGGCGGTAACTCTACCGTGAACTGAAATCTGCCGAATCCCAGGTTGAGAAAACAAAGTTGTGTTTGATGGTCGACATTGTCAAATTTATTAAAATCATTATCATGATGAGACAATGTTGAGAAATAGAGACAAAACCTAAAATGAAAGGTTTTAATGATTTCCAAGTTTGACATAAGATTGATCAAATAGTTGTATTCTGAATACATTTAGGAATCACTATGTGATTGTGAAGTGTGGCCCTTCAAGGAGAATAAAAGAAATCGATTCTCTAAACATTCTGAGAGGCGATTGTTCATGGCCAAGAAACAGGCACAACAATGAGTGCGGATAAGAGTTAGTTGTGTGACTTATATTGTCTTGATATACCAAAGTCGACGGTTCAAAGATATCGCATCTACCGATTGTAGTATACTCGATATATGTTCACTCTGGAAGATTTCAAAGGGGAAATATACTTATTCGGATAACAATTCTTAGTTGTGAATCACAGGTTTATGCATAGTTTTCAAAACTTGGCATTCTCCATTCATGGGGATTGTTAGAGAATATATATATATATATATATATATAATATATTGGTGTGAATGGAAATGAACCATTGCAACTTTCAAGTGCACCCATAAGAACATTGCAATTTCAAGTTGCAACCATTAAGGTCGGTAATTTTCATGTTGCACCCCTTGGTTTTCTATAAATTCGGACCCCATTTACAATTACATTAACATTTACCGTGCGTTGAAAAATCAGACTTTGCATTCTTTCTCTCTCAGTCCGCAGTCGTGTGATTCACTCGCTCTTTGCGTTCGAAATTCTACCGTGTTTGAAAGTACCGCTACACCGGTAAGGTTTAAACAGTTCTATCAGGAGGAATTATTCTATTAACCTTGTAGATGCAGGAGATAAATTCCTTAAGGCTAAACAGTGAATTCTGTTGGCTCGGTTTATTGCATTTGCTTATGATATTTAATTTATTTATTTATTATTTTTAATTCTTTAAATTAATATAAGTACGGATATAACAACACTCACACGAGTTTTTGGTTTTAATATTATTATTCTTTATTTTGAAATAAAATATGCATATTTTGATCAAGGACACCCAAAATATATAAGATAATTGAACTTATTTGAAAAAAAATAAATATATTTTTTTTCAAATTTTTGTATTTTATTTTTAGTTAATAATAAAATTTATTTATTTTTATAAAAATTGTAATGCAATTATGTTGCAAATATAAGATTTATATTAAAAAAATTCTAAGCTAAAATGTTATTTTATTTTAAGAAAATTTTTAATTTAAAAGTAAAATGTTTTAAAATATAAACAATTCCTATATTAAAAATAATATACTTAATCTCTTATTTCTTCTTTTGATTAGAAAATATTATTGATTTAATTACAACAAGACTCTGAAAATTCTATCCAACTCTTTCCTTTTTTTTCTCTCAATAATTTCACTATTTATATAGAATTATACAATAAAATAAATTGATTTTAGCTTTCAAGTAATTATTTGAATAAAGCCAACGAAAATCCTAATTAATTAGGTCATACATAAGCTAATAATAAAATATGTTTGTTTATTAAATAATAAAGAATAAATTGAATTAAGTATAATTATATTCATTATGATTAATTAATTTATAAAAATAATCATGTACTTTTGTTTGTTATATATTTTATTGGTAGTATTAATATGAAAGATTTTTTTTGGCTCTTAAAGTTAAAGGTGGATATTAGCGTATGTTTATTGACTTCTCGATTGAAATGATAAGAAACTGAATTTAATAACATTTTGCAATTTTTCCTTTCTTTGGTGAAATGAAATGTGTGGGCTTGTGCATGTAATGCATAAGAATAATTTGGAGTAGAGGAGGAGAAAAAAAGAGGAGAAGAGAAGGAAAAATAAAAAGCTGATGTGGGAGAGGGGAGATAACAACTTCACACAGTGTGACTTTCCAAAGATGTAGTTTGTAAGCGTGTTGCGTGTGCACTTTCTCGAACTTGTAAAACCAAAAACCCGACTAGGCAATGACATCAAATCCCATCATCCCAACCTACCCAGTAACATATTATATTCGGTCAAGCGTAAACATATGCCTACATATATTATATATTTATATATTATATATTTATATTATTGATATTATTAGCATTATTTGGACCGCTGTGGACCCCGCATTTTGGCTATGATGTGTTTCCCACGGCTTGACTTGTATATATAATACTATATTGACTTGTCAAATCAGCTTACACGAATTTTTATGCATTTTGGTAAACGATAAAGACTTAAAAACATCTATAAATTGAGGAGGATGTCCCTTAGAATTTTACACACATCAAGGGTATTCAATTATTCACAAGCAAAAAATGAGTAACTATTTCAAACGTCTTTTGAATGATTGTCTTCTTGAGATGAAGAAGAAATAAGCAAGATAGATTTAGTGTATCTCAGGTTTGAAGAAAAACTCACAAGGTACGGGCTCTGGAGATAGAATCAGTAGGCAATACCGATATTGTGACCGAGTTAGCCGCAGCTAATAGTGCTACTGTTCAACGGACATATGTGAGATGTCTTTTTCCATAATGGCATCATCGACAATCATCACGCCTATCTTGCTCCTTGCGTCTATCTCTTGTGCTCTTGCAATTTCTAGTTGCACATCTCCCTTTGTGCTCCTTGATGAGTGGAAGCTTTTGCTCCTCATAAAAATTCTTTCTCTTTCTGCCCAGATAATTCACGAATCGTATCTGAAATAGAATTACTAGTATCTGTTGGGCTACGCCTTACTTCTTGTCTTCTTTCTTCATGCTTTTCTTCCCGGGGTCTCTCTTCCTTGGAGAGCTATTTGTTGCATTACTATAGGTGTAATGCCCGATCAAGATATTATCATTACATGTAAGCTGTAAGGCGTATAAGAGCACCAAGTGAAGTGGCAATATTTTGGGAGTTGTTTTAAGGATGAAAATATCGATGATAAATTATGAACCAGGTGTTGTAAAAACAAGGGTAAATAGTAATTGATTAAATGGGACATGAAGGTCATAATCAAAGTAGAGATGGGCCATAATAGAAATAACAAGAGTTGTCTTGCAATATTAAAGTGATCAAGGACCTCTTTGCAATTAAGTGAAAAATGGGATTATAAAGGAGATATGGAACAAAACATTCATTTGATTATCATTTATTTATTGAAACAAACAGTAGGAGAGGAGGGAGTAAAGAAGAGGGAAGAAGGAAGAAGAAGGTGAAGGAGAGGGCAAACTAGGTATGTTTTGTCTTGAAATCATAATTATTTTGGATTCCTAAGGTTTGGTTTGGAGAATAAGTTTGCTCCTTGTCCTAGGGTTTTGTGATCCACTGATATGGTTGATGAAGTTGTTGGGTGATCACAATTGTTGAGAATAAGCTTATAGGAAGCCATCATAATTCTATGGTTTGGAAAATTGAATTGGACCCTTAGGTTGAATTTTAGGATTTTCAGGTTTGTTATATGAGTTCAAACTACCAATACAAGTGTTATGGAGTGATTTTGAATAGCTTTCATGTTGATTTATTAGAATATTCTGGTTTGAGACTAGTTTGTAAGCAAAGGAGAATATTGGTTTAAAGGAATGTAATCAGTACCTTAAACTGTTTTATTTGTGCTATGAGGTGGTATAATGTCCAAATCAAGTTAGTTTAATTTAATTAAAGAAAACCATAAGATATATGGGACTGCAAAATGCATGAAGGGACCAAGAGCAGTTGTGCTATAAGGAGCCACAATGGACTGAAGAGGTGGGCTGTGTAGCTCACTGATTATCTCATTTGGGTATTGTTGTAATGTTTTGGCCATAATGGAGTTCACTCATCCAAATTGAGTGATTAATTCTGGGGGAATCTGTTGGAAGGAAGTACGAAAATTGTGACCCTAGTGCCGAAATTTTTCCCAATTTGATTTGTACAGAAGATTACATTTCTGCCAATTTGAGTAATATAGATGTAAAGCCCACAATAACTTGAGTTTTGGTGATCCAGGTGGGTGATTAATTGGAGATAAAACGAACCATAGCTTCAAATGAGTGAAGAAACAATTTCAATTTATGGATTATTAAGACTGAAATCAGGATGGGTTCAGTGGATGGGATTTAATAGTTTGGCGTCAAAAACTTCATCTATGCTTGTGTTTATAAAAGTTTGAGAGACCTTAGGAAAATTTTAGTGAAATTTAAAGGATGCATCATTGGATATATAAGACAGATCTTGAAGTTTCATAATTTTTCAGAACAGTTTGAATAATTTTTGAGTAATAAAGTCAGAAATTATTGTTGGAAAAAGGTTTACCAAAATGAGTGGTTTTTTGTTAGGGGCTTTTAGTGCTCAAGGGTAAATTATTGGCTTTATATGAATGTTGTGACCTAAGTGACTTGTGTGACAGTGCAGTGAAATTTTAGCTATCTGGCGATTAATACGTTGTATTCACTTGAGTGTGTAGGCTAAAAGCAAAGGCGGAAAGTAGTGGAGTTATTGTGTGCTCAAGTTTAGGAAACAAGAGGTGAGTGTTCAAGCTATTTTTCAAATACTAGTGTATTATTATTATTATTATAAACTGTTTTACACTTTGGTATTTAATGGTTTTTGATGGTAAATATATTTGAAAACAAGCAAATGGTTTGATTTTGACATGTGAAAAACACAAATAATGGTTTTGATTTATTCAACCATATTTGAAAAGAAAGCAAGGAGTTTAGTAAGCAAAGGTTTTAAATTGTAAAACCATATTTCAAAGAGCAAGTAAGCAAACAAATGGTTTTGAATTATTAAACCATGTTCAAACAAGCAAGCAAGCAAGCAAAAGAATATTTGTGAAAATAGGCATAACTAAAATCCCTAGTTCTAAGCAAGCATACCGGTTAGAGGTATTCCGTACGTGCACGGTGGTGTTAGGATATCATATACGTACATTTTAGTTTTGCACAGTTTGGCAAACTTAGGTCATGCATCATGACATTTAAAGAGGAGGCAGAGTAGCGCGTACATGAGTATATAGGGTTAGCGTTAACTAAATTATGGTAGTGTGGGGCGAGGTCAATTCCACCATATTCTTTAGGAAAGGTGGGTGAGTGTGCAGGCCCTTCCACCTAGGTGAGCGGACCCAGGTCCAACCACCGGCACGGTCGATGCCCAGGCTCCCGTGTTCACTAGGGTACAACAAGCAGGATAGGCCTCAAGTGGTTGATGATTTATAAGCATGCTTAATACAATTTTGAAAATCAACCCTTTGGTGGTTGAGCCAGCTCGTGTTTGTTTTAAATCAGCGTTTGAGCCAGGGCTCCATTTTATTTTAAAAGCCAGCGGTTGAGCTCGAGCTCCGTGTTTATAAAAAGTTTTAGAAACTTTAAAGCAAGTAGAGATTATGAAAAGTTTTGAAAACTTTTTAAAGCAAACTCTAAAAAGCAAAGTAAGCAAGCAAGGCACGGAAAATATCTTGTAAAAAGAGAGTTTTATAGTTTTGAAGGATATTTTCCAGAAAAGGAAACATTTATAAAGCATACACTCACTGAGCTCGTTTAGCTCATTATTTTATGTTTCAAAACTATTTTCCAAGTCACAGGCCTCCGGTTATTTGGGCAGTTAGGATTCTCGACAATTTGTATAAATCTTGTATTATTAATAATCCTTGCCCAGAAAATACTTTGAATTTGTATAAAGGAATATATGTATGTACATATGGTAGTCTTGTGGAAATGTGTTGGGTTGCTGGTTGCCATATTTGGAAAAATGTAAGTGTGTATACAGGATTTGGAATATATCGTATATGCAGCCGTCATGCTGCAGAGGTTTACCGCTGCCAAGATTTTACAAAATCACCAGTTAGAAAAGGAAAAATTTTTATAGGGTTTTCCGTGACAATACGTCTTAGCTCAGAATTTGATCGTTAGAGTAGCAATTTGAGACTCTATGGGTGTGACCACAGCCTTCTAGTATAGGGTGAGTTGTGACAATAAAGGATCTTGATTCGGTCGAGAGATCTGAGTGTCTGTAGTTCTTATCGCAGGGGAGGGGCATAGGGTTGCTTTGCGGTATAATCATCCACTTATCACAGTATTTAAGCACCTCCCAACAATGATCATAAGTCCACGGACTCCTAACATCTGCTTGAAACATATTCATAGCTTGCACACGTTGTAGAATAAAAAAATAGAAATAAATAAATTTCTTAATATATTTATTTGTAGAAAATTATAAACACAAGCCCACGACCTCGTGGATATTAGCTCTTCTCTGCACGGCCTATTTGCGATCATGCAGTATCCACGCCATTTTTGTACAATAATGTCGGATTCTATCCCATGATTTTGGATTGAACATAAAGTCAGAGTAGTGGTCCAGCTCAACATTGGTCTCAAGAAACTTAGCCACTCGATCCCAAAAACTTTGACATCGGTTGCCCAATACCGATCATCGGATCTTGGGTTATGATCATCCAAGATATGCACAGTGCCACGTCTTCCTCCTTTAAGAAAGACTTTCCCCGCCTACCCCGTATTGGAGGAGATGCCATTTTTTGGCTACAAAATCAAACTTAAATTAAGTATGAATAAAAAAATTATATTGCTTAAAATATTAATAACCTAAGGTGAAAAATTAATAATAATTATGCAATAGTTAATGGAATATTCAATAGAAGGAATTATGTATGTTAATGGCAACAAAATAAGTAATTTATATCAAGTAAAACATTTATATTTAAATTTGTATTTTGATTCTTCACAAAAAAAATGATTATAGTTTTTGTTTTATTAATCTTATTTTATTTATAATATTATAAATTGAAACTAATTAAGTTGATAAAAATATTTGTAGGATAATTATTTGGCAAAAAATGGGTTTGGGTCAAAACGATGTCGTTTTGGCTCAAAAAAGGCCAAAACGACGTCGTTTTAGGGCTACAATTTTTTTTTTTTTGTTAAATTCTGCCTATACCAAAACGACGTCGTTTTGGACTGCTCTGGTCCAAAATGGCGTCGTTTTGAATCAGCTTTAACATACCCAAAACGACGTCGTTTGGGTTATGTATTTAAAAAAAAAAAACCAACGAAACGACGTCGTTTCGTTTGGGTTCAATCTTGGAAATCAAATCACTTGTTCGTCGTTCCAGTTTGCAAGGCGTGGGGGGGTGGGTGACCGGGGTTTTGGAGCGACAAGCGGCGGTGGGCGGTGGACGGCGGTCTGCGGCAGCGACCTTATGGCTTACTGAGCCACGATATTTTTCGATCGGCCAGGCCGCTGCGGCGGCAGCGACAACGGCGACCAAAACTATCGAGGTTGGCTTTCCTCCTCTTCTTCTGTTCTTCGAATCGTTTCTTGAGATTTCGTGAGCTAAAATCTCATATCTAAGAATTCTTTGTTCTTCGTTTCCGTTCTTCTCTATTTATTGATGTTGTTCAGTGGTTGGGATATCAAATTGGTTCACAGTTTTTTCTTTTCAAGGGAATCTCTGAAAGGAGAACGCTTTTCCTTTTTTTTTTTGGTTCAGTTTGTACCCTACCTCCAACGGCTATATTATGAGGGTAGAAGAGGTTTTTCCACCATTTTGATGATGAACAGTGATCAACCACTTGCCCCAAATATAGTTGATCTTCATTCATCAGTAATAGTTTACTCCATTATTGCTTCTTCTTCCGGGCTCTCGTTTTTCCAATTTAGCATCTAAATTTAGAGTATTGCTCCTTCTTTGGAGATGCTCAAACTGTGAGCAACAATGGAATAATATCAGTGCTTCACTATTTGACTTATGAATTTTAATTTTGAATCCTCTTATTTTATTTAAGCTTATTATATTTAAATTTGTTTAGAATTTTGAAGTATATTTATAAGACAAATTTGTAAATTCAAATTTATCGATAAGAAATTTTTTGGATCATGACAATCAAATATGTTAGTCATTTGTATGAAAAACACATAATTATAAATGGAAATATTGATTTTTTGAAAGTATTTATATTTTATAATGATTCATTGAAATATTTAAAATTATATGAATTAAATATGGACAAAAATAAAATCTATTATAAATGTTATAATTCTTGAGAAACTACTAATGAGCCAAAAACAAATATACATGCATCTGGCAACTGATATATTTGATGAAAATATGAAATTACATTTTTTAAAATTAATAAGGCAATTCAGCCTATTAGTCATCCCATTAATATCACAAACTATTGAATTAGGATTTGTTGTATTATAATTATTTGGTATATTTTTAAGATTTATGTTAACAGTTTATCTAATCAATAAGAGACATAGTCTTTGTCCATGATAATGTTCATGTTGGCTCAATGTTATAACTAAAAATTAAAATTTGTTATAAGATTATAATGATGGTGAGACCATGAGCTCACAAAGCCATACCCTACTTCATGCCCAATAAGAACCCATCTAATAATTTCCTTCTTCTACCCACTCTTCCGAACAAGGTTTCAAACCCATCCATCTTGTAGAAAAACTACTATATTTGAGTCAAATAATCATTGTCAGCCAATGCCACTATACCCCTTCACTCATCATCAAAACCATACTCCTCCCAATAGGTCTCATCTCTTCACTATCCACAACCCTGTCTTTGCTTGGTTCCATTCTATAGATGTCCCTCACACCACAGAATGGAGGCAGGGCTCCACAGATCAAAGCAGAAGAGAGGTGAGGGAGAGACAACTGGGTGGAGGTTTGTCATACAACAGACTGATATTTCTGTGATATGCAAGTTGCCGAAAGATAAGACAACAAACAGCTTTGCAGGGTCATAAGTTACTGCATGAGGTTCTCTTATATATGCAGAGAGCAACGGCGCTCGGAGCCAAAGAAAGCCTGAGAGAGGAGCAGGAAGCTGGAGTGAAATGAGGAAAGCAAAAGTCCTTAGGCAAATCAAGAGTCCAAAACATAGTGTCAGTGGCATCGATGGTCCCGCCTTTCAACCGCTGCCTACTCTTCTTTATGCCTGATCTGTGGTGCTGTCGGTTATCATGAACGTTGAAAACATAAGATTATTCGTTAATCCGTCATTGCATGTTTCCATGCTTTAGTCCTTCGTCCTGTCAGAATAATGATGTTATTCCATCTCCTAATCTGATACTTTATGTAAAGCAATGCTGATGCCCTCCTCGATCTGATTTTTTTCAACCATCTGAGTACCGCCATAAGAATAAATTTACTTCCAAAGATTCGGTTATCGCGATAAAGTCTGTCGACGTTACTATAACGAGAATGGATCACCACTCATTGACGATTATGTTGCTGCCGCATCGGTTCATGACGAGAAATCTTATCGCGATTGCTGGAAGCGGATACCTACAAAGCCTTTGTCGTTAATAGCCACCATTATCCGGTAATCCACGAAACAACCCTTGGAAGCTCAAGATCCTCATGTATTTATCATCATCTGAAAACCAAACCAATTCATGACCTCCTGCATTACATCATGGTCATCTTTTGGTACAAGTGATCAAAGCGCTTTCCTAAAGGTATACATACTGCAATTGTAATATCCATCTCCCCATACTTGATGATATCTAAAACCTGATTTGGTTCATATATAGGAGACCAAAGTGGAGCAATTTTCCACCAATTTCCAAAATGCAGTTAATTTTATACATTAGGTCCGTCACTGAAGTATAAGAATATGTATCTGTTCTGGGCCTATTTGAGCTCCAGATCGTAGTTTCTATTTCAAATGGACCTATTATTATATTTTTATCAATGGTCAGATTTAATGAAATTTCTATGCAAAGTCTTCAAGTTTGAGAGAAACACTTACATGGTTGTAAAGATCCATTAAAACCTTAAATACTAAATATAATGAAGAACAAAGAGAGGTTTAAAGTTTGAATCCATATTTTAAATTTTTTAGTGGGATGAAAAGAAAAATGGGGTCACTCACTTCAAATTGCATCTCATTGGATAATGCTCCAATTTTATTGAGGCCTAATTGAAACTAATAGGGCTTCCTTCTAAGAGGTTCTACTGTACGTATCAGTGACATAAACGAGGCCTGTTAGAGAGATGTCTCATAAATGCATATAAATAAATGAGAAAATTGCTTGACAGTGTAATAATGGGGAAATGGGTCAAGAGACCATAGAGAAGTGAGTATTTATTCTTTACTTCAGAATCTTGGGTGATAATACAAATGATTCATCCATCAAGTAAAAACATATGAAAATTTGCAAACAAGAGCTTCAATTTTCTATTTTCATTTTCTTTCTTTACACGAAATTGAAGGTGTGACATGGGATGAGTCCCCTATTCTACTCATGCAACTGACGCTGTTTACCAAGATGGTCTTTTTGGAGAACCAATGGGCTGGACTAGGATTTTGTTGAGAACAGTTTAAGTCTCTTGCATCATCCTCCCACGTGCTGGTATAAACCACGTGCATGGCCCACCTTCCTGTGCCATAGCAATGTCGAGTACGTAGACCATAACCCATGACAATGCTACATACTGCCACCTGCATGGGTAATCATCACATTGTTCATACTGGGGCGGTGAACTCCACCTTACAAAGAAAGCCTCACCTCGGGACCAAATTGGTCACCTAACTGGTTGGGGTCACGTTCAAACATGGGAGTGGTCCTCAAGCAAGCAAGCTAGGAGTTTGCTGAAGCTGTTCAAGTGCAATTTTATATGATGAGCCCCTATGTTTTAGCGCCACGCATGCTTGGATGCCATCGACAAGGCCAAGAGGATCACCATAACCACATGCACTGGGAGTCATTGCTTTCCTATTTTCGTGTGTAAAACCCCTAACCCGATCAATTTTATAATAATAGTTTTGAAACCGATTAGAGGTCCAATGATAGAAACAGTGGTAGATTAGAATTTAGAACGCTTCCAGACGCTATTTGGGCATAAAGTGAAATTTTTCAAAATTTTCACCGCACGCCCTAAGGAAAAGTGATTTTTCTTATTTATATCCGATGGAGGGTTTGGTAAATGAATTTTAAGAAATTTCAGTTCCTATGACTTTGAACTGATATTTAGAAGAGAATTGGAGATTTAAGTGAATAGTGATTTCCGGATTGAAATTCTGGAGCCTGCGCTGAAATTTTTCGGAAATTGAGCCGAAAATACGAAAATGTCTGGAATAAATCATAGAGTCTAACGAAACTGAAACGGAGTCAGTTTGGATAGTTTCTAGGCGATTCGAACGTAATTCGGATATTAATACGCTATTGTCCGGATTTCCGATTTTAATGATTTTAAATCCGATTTCGGTGATTTCAGAGCCTGGAATCCAATGTGAAGGATTTAATTAGAATATTTCATGGTCAATTTGAAGTTTAGACGACCATAGAATATTTGATACGACCTGTATAAAATCGTGATAAGGTGAAACTGAGATAAAATCGCTATAAGGGAGATATTTTCTTGTGAGAGCCACTAAACCTTTCTTAATGACTAAGCAGGAATAAAATAATAGGTTAATGGATTTGTGATTCATTAGGAATGGACCAATGAGCTTCTTTGGTTCAAGGGTAATTTTGGCAGCAGTGTGAGCAAGTACTCTTTGGCAAGTGTGAAGCAAAATCTAAATTTAAGAGATTGCTGGCTCAAAAGGAGGCAGAGAGCCTGTCCAGCAAGGAGAGAAAGAGGGAAGAAAGGAGAGCAGTGAGAGGGAAAGAAAAGAGAAGGAGGAGAAAACCTTTAGGGCTAAGGTGTAGCAAGGGGAGATGTGATTTTTTCTCCTTCTTCAAGCTTTCCAAGTGATCTCCAAGTGGTAGCAAGAGAGAAAAGCCAAGGAAAACTCAAGAAACTAGTAATTTTCTAATTGTGGGAAAGTTAGATTTTTATGTTTTTCATGCCTAATGCTTTTATTTTCTTGTATGGATGTTAGAATTGGGGTATTTAAGGTTGAATCATGATGATTTTGATAGAAATTGAGAAAGAAATGGATTAGGTTAGGGTTTGAAAAATCAAGTGAGTGAATGGTTAGGGTTTGATGTTGAATTTTGTATGATATGTTGAAATTGGTTAGGCATTTATGAAATTGAGGTATAAGGCATTGGAATTGAGGGCATTAAGATCATGTTGTAAAGTAAAGGGAATGCTGTCAAAATTTCTGTAAAACCCTTGTTTTTATTTTGGCTATAGATTAAGTAAGAATCATCCAAATGAATTGATTCCAATTGGTAAATAACCATAAGAGATAGGGATAAAAATGTATAGAAGGGACCAAGAGCAAATTGTAGCTCTAAGGCTCCCAACATGGATCGAAGTATATTTCGTAGCTCACTGATTTTGCTCTGTTTTGGGTATGGTTGTAGTGTTTTGGCCATAAGTGGAGTTTCACTCATCCAAATTGAGTGATTCAAAATTCTGGGTAAAATAGACTTCTAGGGAAAAAATTTATTTGAAGGAAGTTCAAGCAAATTGTAATCCAAAAGTGCCCATAAAATTTGTCAAAGTGGAGCTATGTGCAGATTCTGTTCTGCCAAATTGAGTCATCTAGATGTAAAATACAATAACTTGAGTTTTGGTGATCCAAATTGGGTGATTCCAATTGGAGAAGAAACATTAGAACCATAGCTTCAAATGAGTAAAGAAACCATTTCCAATTTATGGGAGCAAGATCCCATAAATCAAGGATACAGTAGGTGATTCAGGAGTTAACCCAAGTTGGCATCAAAAAACATGTTGTAACTTGTGTTGTGGCTGAGGGCTTTAGAGAAGGAATTTTAAATTTAAATTTAAGAGATGTCATTGGATATATAAAGGACTGATCTGGAGAGTTTCATAAATTTTGAAGACCGTTTGAATAATTTTTTGAGTCAATAAGTCTATAGAGTATTGTTGGTGTTGGCCAAAGAGTGGGTTTTTTAGTGCTTATGGGTAATTTGTTCATTTGGCTTTAAATGAATGTGTATGGTGGATTAAAATGGAAGTTATGATTAATGTATAGTTGTGGTTTTCTTGAAAAAGGTGAAAAGGACTATCGGACGGGAAACGGGAATTTGACGGGAAGCAAGCGGGATTGAGCAGTGAACTGTGAGTGTAAAAATGATGTTTTACAAATTGAGTTTTAAAAGTGAATGATTTTGATGTTAAAATGAAAAGTTTAATGTAAATGTTTATATTGCCTAAATGAAAAGTTTTGATGTAAATGAAAATTTTAATGTACATGTTTATCTTACATCAATATATATATTTATATTCAATTATATATGTATGCATATGTTAAGGCATTATGAAAGTTTAAAAAAAATGTGTAAAGAATGCATATGTATATTTGCATATATATATGAGTTTTCATGATAAAGTACAGGATTTAAATGAATTTATAAATGTATTTTGATAAATGTTTTACTGATGGTTACCCTAACCCCCATATGACTGCATGACCGATATCGAGGTGATTCTTGAAACAAGTGTAAGGATTTAGAGGGTAAAGCAGCTCTGCTACTAACCGAGGGAGGAATTAAAGTGCCTGTGAGAATATCCTTACACGTGATAAGTTGTGCTAAGGATCAACCCCATGCAAAGCGCTGGCTTCTCCGCAGTCAGAAATGTTACTGACATTACACTGCCCTCACCGTTGGGCATTCTGAACCTGCTCGCTGTTTATCCCCCCCGTTCCATCGTAAAGAAAGAAAGAAAGAAAGCAAATAAAGTTTAAGGCATAAATGATTTTTAATCGTATGTTAAATTTAAGGCATAAATGGATTTTTAATTGTATAAGTATGTATTACTTGAAAAAGAAAGTTTAAGGCATAAATGGATTTTTAATCAGATAAGTATGTATTACTTTGTATATACTCGAAAATGTTATCTTAATGAAAATGTACACTCACCGGGCCTTTAGCTCATTCTTTCCATATGTTTCAAAAACATTTTCGTGGACTCCAAGACAAAAGGCCGTAAGTAGAGCATCTCCCCGCCAGTTGAGTCGAGCGCCATCGAGGAGACGCACGCATGTGAACCGCATTGTATAAATAGTTTCAATATTTTATATGTCAAATAGTTTGTCATGTATATACGATATATGGTTATATTTTGAAAAGGAACTACTTAGGCTATTTCTACTTTTAAGTCCCGCTCAAGCCCTGACCCTTTTATAAAACTGCAATGAATCAAGAAGTTTTGAATGTTTTAATGATTGAAATGAATAAAATGTATATGGTATATATTGTGTTGATTGAGTCGTGGGATTTAGGAGTCCTAAACTAAGTTGAAAATTGGAAGATTAGAAGTGTTTTTAAATGCTTAAGTGCAGGTATTTGTAAATTTGGGAAAGTCTCGAAAACAGAGGAAACCCGTCGATTTTTCCTCGAAAAATCTAAGTGTTTGAAAAAAAAAAAAAAAATTTTACCACATCGCTTCCGCATTATTTTCTAAAGATATGTAAAGGATTGTAAAGGGGTTCGCTCCATGGATTTGGCCTGACGCTGGTAAAAGTTTCTATATCCATCGGGAGCGCGGAGGCCCCCGTTCATGAGGTTAATCCGGGTCGGGATCTTTCATGGTGTCTCTTGTATACTCGATGTACATATGGTGTGCCTCCTTTTTGTCAGTCACCTTTAGTTAGAGTTTTTGTTTGCCTATCCAAAAAATAAAAAAGGCTCATATAAAAGCTCTACCAATGTCAATAGACTTGCATGTTGATAAATCTAATTTATGTGGCCATGTTTTCTATGAAAAAATCATGCTATCATGATCGTTGATCTCCTTGCCACATACACATCAGCGGGAAGCCTAACAAGTTTATAGTGCATAAGCCTTCAAGAAAGCAAGGATTTCATCCTCAATGGCCAATAACACTCCGGATGCCCAATAACACTCCAAACAAATCATAATTGAAATGCATGGATACCCTACCATATCATCAAAATCTGAGTCTTCATGAAGTGGGTCCTATTTTAGGATCAACAAATTTCGCCTTCCCTACGAGACTGCAGTGATCATCTTTCCGTACAGTTAGCTCACGATCAACAAAATCTGGACTTATTCTGAATTAGTAGGAAGATGGGTTCCCATGGCTTTCCTAGAACAACCACTATTTATTATAAGGGCCTGCCATCCTTTAGGCTGAATGACAGTTCTATTTTTGTATAGGAATGGCTTTCCCAGAACAACCGCTATTCATTATAAGGGCCTGAAGCAAAGTTGTAGAATATCCTAGATCATCTTTAAAGGTCACAGAGGCTCATCCTTACCAATATATATGTATAAGTTTTCATATTTTTGTAATTTTTTTCGTTTTTTTAAAAATGATCTTAGAAATTATTTAAATTCAATTCCATGTTAAAAATAGAAATTGAAGCTCATGAAAGATATATATATATATATATATATATATATATATATATATATATATATATATATATATATATATATATATATATATATATATATATATATATATATATATATATATATATATATATATATATAATATCATATGAACATGCATTTAATCGATTTAATATTTAATCATATAAATCAAGTAAAAGGTGAAAAATGCTCTTTAGTTATTTTAGTAATTCTTTTGAAATGACACAGTTCTATTAATATTATTCTATTAAAAATGATTTTATAAAAAGAAATTATTAAATTTTAATAAAAGAAAATAAATAAGTATTTTAATGGTCTTTTTTGAAGATAATCAATTTCACTATAATTCATAGTAACATTTTATCCTTAAATATTAATCTTGTGTATGCCTTAATTGTAAGTGGAAGCACTTAAATTATTTGTAATAAGTACAATTTTTTTGCTGAACCAAAGTTTTTAAATATTATAAAGACATTTTTGGGAGTAATAAAATTGTAAAAGTAAATAGAACTCTCTTAAAAGGTGAAACAATATATCCTTTTTTAATAAACCTCAATTCATGTTGATATTATATTCTTTAATAAACTCCTTAAGTGATATTAACATGAATATAAATGATTAATATATAATCCAATAAGCTTTCATAAACAATTAATTAACCTCCTATTCACAAAATTTTCAAGGGCGAGTGTTGAAAAAAAAATTAAAAGTAAAATTTTCAATATATACTAAACTCAATCTTTATAGACTTTAAAAACAATAGCTTGCTAAATTCACATATGAACATATTAACTAGATATAGACTTGTACAAATTTTTTATAAATGTTGTATAATTATAAATCACATAAAAATTTAGTAAATTCATGTGTTATTATTATTTTTTTCCACGTACCTTGACATATATAAATATTAACTAATGGTGACTTATAAATTTTTTATCAAGATTTCATCATCCCAAATCATGGAACAATACAACAAGTTTTATGTATGTCATTATTGCTTTGAAGTAAGTTGTATATGTCATAATTGCTAATTTAAATACACAATATTGACATATATTGTCATAAGTCAAGATAATATATGTCAAGAATTGCATTTTTTCTTGTAGTGTATGGTGAGAAGACAAAAATGACCATATACTTGAGAACCTAGTTATAGAATGCCTAGAAAATTTAGATAATGATAGATAATTAAAAATGATAACAATATTAATAACAATAATAATAGTAATAATAAAATTAAAATAGGAATAAAAGTTGGTATTTTAATGGTTATGTTTATTATTCGTTTTAGGTGAAATAAACTCGTAGTTTGATATTTTCAAAGTTATTTAGGACTTTTAAGTTTGCTTTGAGGTAAGGGAAAATTAATGTAGTTTTTTTTTAAATTTAATTTTATGCGTATAGTTCGAAAATGTTTGCTTTGTTATTTGTCTAAAATTTGGATTAAATATATTTTACATGAAAAGTATGTCGGGCTTAAGTTTTGCTATGATCTAAATTATGGAGATATTATGTTTTGTGAATGAAATTTTTGGAAACTATGTTTGTTTTTTGTTTTTTTTACTTTGGTAGTTCACCAAGGCCACTGGTGAATAATACGACAATATTCGACCACACCTGAATAATACGACATTTACATTCCTATAATCGAATTGATTCAATCCCAACCTTGCGTTTTATTGTGGCGCGCCAAGACTAAGAATTGCCGGTCATTCCACCAAAATGAACACCTGAGGCTAGCCACCCATTTGAAAGATCCGCATGGTCGGGTACCTATTTGATATTCGTACTGTATAAAAGTTTTCGATTCTCAATATTTGAACGAATTTATGATGAAAAGTTGCTCTCGGATCTCGAATGAAAGGACTTTGTTTAAATATTTGGATGTATTGACAATTTTTTTTATTTTATGAAAATGACTGATGATAATATATCTTATTTTTGCTAGTGATTTGAAAATGTCTGATCCATGAACTGCATTAATCTACCTTATTGAGCCGCCAAATTTCATTCCCCATTCATGACTATTTTTCAAAGTGCTCCTAGTTCCTAAGTGAGGAGCGGTTTGACTAGGATAAAAATTCGTCTTTATTAGAATTTTTTATTTTGAATTTCATCATGAACCTTGTTTAGTTGATGAACTTTTGCTCATTTGGATTATGTGATTTTAGAGTTGTTAGAAGTGTTTAGACAATTGTTTTTAGACTTTATATTAGTTCGTACTTGAAGGTTGAAAATTAGAAAGTTTTTATTAGTATGGAATTTTGAAATTTGTGATATTAGAATGCAATGCTTTTTACTCTAAACATGTATGTAGTAATGACATACATGGTGTGACAATGACAAATCATGCCCCTGGATCGGGTTTCAGGGTGTGGCAATCTTGGCGCCCCAGTATACCCCCTTGTATACTGTGGGGTGTCCAAGCTTTTTTTGGTTTATATATCCTCATTTATCTATCAAAAAATAAAACTTTAAAACCAAAATCATTTCTTTGGTAAAATATTTGACTTCCATATTAATATCTAAGACAGTGTAAGATATGTATAGACAGACATATTATACCCCTAACTTGATGAAGCCGCTAGGTTTGAATTCCCAATCAAGTATATAGTCATAATTGCCCACTGTCGCGATCGTCCTTATTACTAGGCTCACTTCTGGCCTCACCTCGTTTATCTGAGACAAATACAAATATAATTTATATTTAATATAAACCATAATCACATGTCAAAAGGTAAACATTTTGGAAATTTTTTACCTCTTCTCCTTGGATCACAGTCTCAGTATGACGCCACATGATTCTTCCAACGTGTTCAAATATGCAAAAAGCATTTGATATATTTATTATTTTGCCATCTTGGTTAGCATAATATCCATCCATGAATACAGCATTTGAAGGGCAATCTAGCATTAGTTGAAGTGGGACTGTGGATTGACCAAACCCAAATTCACCTACATCAAAAAAGGTTTTGTAGTGCCATTCCTCTGTTGGATCCATATACAGTATGAAGAGCTCTGATAAGTATCCTATATAAAATACTCGGGGAAATGTGCCCTTTTGGAGATCAAAAATTGATGCAAGTGATATAATTAGACCTACTCGTGATCAAAGCTTACTTGGAAGTCCCAATTAGCCCACCTACACATATGATCAAATTGAACATTCTTACATGTAGAAATTAGTAGAAAGTAAGGGACTATTTGATTCTTATTTTTAAAAATCATATTTGCAGAATGTATTGAACATGCAGGTCACTGACATTTTGGTGTTCTATGAAAACTGTTCTTAGGTTTTTTTTTTGTTCCTATTTTTTAAATACGTGATAAGAATACATTCGAAACACATAATACCATTTTCGGGCATGTTTGATTTTTTGTTTCAAAACTCGTTTCTATTATCGAATACTTATAACAGCAGTTATAAACACGCTTGGTTTTCGCTTGTTTTTTTGTTCCTCGAAAACACAGCAACACGTAAAACACTAAATTCAAAAACAAAAATACGGAAAACACTAAATGGTACTTTTCCATCAAAAATTGTTATCAATGACAATTTTTAAAAATAGGAACCAAATAGGCCCTTGGTGTTCTCTGAAAACCTTTCTTGTTATATGAATTTAGTATTTTCTGTGATTTTAGAACAAAAAAAAAAAAAAACTGGGAACCAAACATGTTCTTCCTATTTTCCTTGTTCTTCTTGTTTTTGAGAACAGAAAATAGTTTTCAAAAACATGAACCAAACAAGTCCTTATTTTTTGAATTTAGTGATTTCTGTGTTTTTCGAAAGAAAAAAAACTGAGAACCAAACTTGTTCTCCTTGTTATCTTGTTTTTCAAAACAAAAAACAGTATTCAAGTATTGTAAACAAACAAGCCCGACTATTATTTTTCAAGCCCATTAACCCATGGCTCAAAAGAATTAACTATTATGATTTTAATAATAATAATAATTAAAGAGTTTAAAAGTTATTATGACATTAAAATATCACCAAATTTAATTAATTATTATGGGTTTAAAATTTCATCAAATGCTTCTCCAATTTAAATCAAATGAGATCCCACAATAACTAAAATTTTATATAATAAAAAAAAAAATGTTTATACAACATTTTCAACATTCGGAAACTTTTCTCCAAAAAATTATTTTCAAGTACACTAAAAACTCAAGGGAGATGGACGAAATTAACTCTTAAAAATGACAATGTTATGTGATGATTTATTTATTTATTTTCTTAGAAACTAAACGTGGACACTGACAGGATATGCAATATCCAAAACATATAGTGTTCATTTGCATAGTTGCATGAAATCCATGAATTAACCCAAAATAAACATAAATTTACACAAACCTGACATTGTGCCCATCGATCTTGAATCCTGGTCCATCTGGCTGTATGACTGACACACCATTAAGGGAAGGACCAAAGGGAGGCTTCTGCTTAGACAATCGATATTCCGTCCCGTCTGCTATCGGCACCCGAACAATGAAGCTGTCATGATATTCAATTATTTTCATATCATCAAGATCAACTACAATTGTCACCCCTTCTATCGGTCTCACGAATAAATTAGCTGTCCCATCAGTGTAAAAACGCAGTATCTTCAAAACTCTATTGCTCGTTTCTTATCCACACCACCCAACTGAAAAGGTAGAACAAACCACATCGGACAAATTGAGACTTCTCTTTGTAATCGAATCTATAAACGACCGATAAGTTAGAGGCAGTTTGTGTTATGTATCAGTAGGACATTGTTTTATTGTTTCAGGTTTAGGTTCGGTGCGGGGCGGGGCGGCGGCGTGCGCGCATGTGTGGTGAACCAAGCATGAGCTAGGTCCTCCCCCTTCCACAAAACTGGGGTCCCCTTGAGGCCCAAACCCAACAACAAGGTAGGTGTATATATACTCTTTAAAAGTCTTGTTCTCATCCGATGTGGGACACAAGCTTTTTCACAAGCTTAAACCTTTAGTTACCATTTTCAAGGGGTGATGTTTAGAGGCAATTTCTAATTCACTCCTTAATGGTTTTGAGCAACTCAATATATAATTTTCATCTCCTCATGGAAGAGAACACATTCCCATGTGGACCCACCGAAAAAAGGTTTGCGGGACCCATTGTAATTTTAGCTCAAAGATAGCTAATTTATTGTGCTCAAACCCATTTTTTCAACAGTTTGTAGAATATATCCTCATTTGACATGATGTGTTTGTACCACGTGTGTCTCATGTGATGTATGTACTTGTTACCATTAGTAGGTCGTTTTCTTTGTTTTGCTTCTAGATGTTTCTTCTTGGTTGTATAAAGGACTGGTGCTTTGTTCCCAAATTGATCATCTTGATGAGATATGAAAATCAATTTTATTTTTTGATCATGGTATCAGAGCAGGCATAGAGGAGAAAAGTGTGAAAGCAATTTTCTTCAAAACCAAATATAAGTAGTCTCAACAGATGAAAATATGGGATCAAGAATCCGCATCCAAATACAGTGGCCCTAGAAATCTAAGAGAAACTAGTAATAAAAATAGAGAGAGACGGAGAGGAGATGGTTCTTCCTCCTCACTCCAAGATGAAGAAGCACTCAATCTCCATAATTATAATCATCCTAGGATGATATTAGTGACAACGCCATTAACAGGACACAATTTCTTATTGTGGAGCATATCTATGAAAATTGCGCTGGGAGCCAAAAACAAGTTGTGCTTCATAAATGGGACGATAATCTATCAAGCCATTAGAGATTATCACCTCTGCTACTGAGGTCAGAAAAGTGCACTGCATGATTTTCCTCGGGCTATTGAACTCATTTGTGTTAATATTCTGAAATCCTTTATTTATGCAACTCAAATGCATTTATGGAAGTTAGAGGCCGATGCACGATTTGATAAAAGCAGTTGGCCAATGATTTATCAATTACAGTGAGAAATCAATGCACTACAAGGTAGTTTATCAGAGCATCAAGATTTCTCCAACTCAAAAACGCGGATGGAATTGTCTCATTTGAAGCCTCAGCTACCACCAGGTTATGTGGTGTTGCAAAGAACAGTTTTACTTTGCTCAGTCTCAAAACATTATGCAATTTTTTATGGGACTCAATGACGAGTTTGACAATTCAAAGAATCAAATTCTCATACTTGATCCATTGTCATCTCTGAGCAAGGTATACTCCATGGTTTTGAAGGTTGAGAAGCAACGTATGGAAAATATGATGAAAAACAATTGGCGCTTTAAATGACTTCATTGTTGGCAAAACCTATGGATCAGTAACAAAACAGACAATGATGTTGTGAGGAATTTTTACAATCTAGATTTGGAATGGCAATTATTATTACTCGCTTCACTGATCTCAAAAGGATCTTCTATTAAGAGAGGAAATTTTCATAAATTTGTTGAAGCACCCTAACATAAAGATCATCTACATTGTGAGCATTGTGGAATGATAGGACACACCATGGCTAGTTGTTTTAAAATTCATGGTTATCCAAACTGGAATAAGGCATTGAAGACTAGTAGAACACCTCAACAAACAAGAGAACACAACGCAAATGCAACTTTGGATACTCCTCTTGACCGTGTCAACACGATTGACTCCAGCATTGAAGAAAAGATCCTTGATTCATCTCCACATGATGTTGATCTCTCCTCACTTATACAACAAGAAATAGAAAAATAAATGAAGGATAATGGGCATGTCACCCAAGCTTTTTTTGCTCAGACAAGCTTTGCAGGTAACCTATCTACTACAAATTGCATAGTCTATAGATGAATTCCTCACCATAACAGAATTTTTGGATAATAGACATTGGTGCATCAAATCACATGTGCCATGACCTAAGTCTTACGACTAATGTTAAAGACATTCAACCTCCATTTCCAGTTTTCCTTCTTGATGGAAGTACACATTATGTTGACAAAGTGGGCCAAGTCATTCTATGTGGAGTTTTGTCCCTCACTGAGGTGTTGTATCTTCCATACTCAAGTACACTGTTGGTCGGGCTAATAGGCTTTCGCACTACTCTAATGTGTGGTTAAATTTCATCTCTACATCTTGCCACTTGCAAGAAGCAAAGAATAATGACTAGGGACAGGCGGTGCTCGTACTCTTTACGCGCTGACACCCAACTACAGATTGCAAATATCACCCTACAACACTTAATGTGCAATTTTCTTCTTCATCCAAGGATGTTTCCCCCGTTTTTAAGCCTACTGCAGTTGTTATCCAGTTATGGCACAAACGTTTTGGTCATGCTTCTTTCACTATTTTGAAGCATTTATCTTTTCATTAAATGATGTTTCCAAACAAATTCATCGATATTTGTCTTCGCTAAACAACAACGTCTACCTTTCCCTTCTAGTTCTATCTATACACTCTCTTCTCCTCTTGTCATACACACATCCTTTAACCCGACGCCATGAATTGCTCTATGGAGCCTCGTCATGCGACTTGAGATGATGATTATAGCGCAGCCACGCCGACCCATCTCATTTCAAATAAGTCTAGGCTCTCACTATCTCCACGCCAGAAAATGGTCGCTAGTCCATTTTCACAAATAAATATTAAGACTCTCATATCGTGACAACGCAATGCAGTTCACCAATGCTGCCCTTCAATCCTTTTTTGCCCAACATGAGATTCTCCATTAGAGGAGTTGTGTGTATACTCCTCAACAAAATGGTGTCGTCGAACGCAAGCACAAGAACCTCGCTTCCAACTTCGCTTCGAGCCTTAGATGGTTTCAAATCTCCATTTACTAAAAAATTTTGGGATCATGCCCTCCGCGGCTACTCATTTGGTAAAACAGACTTTATCTCTCACTGAAAACTCTTACAAGTTCTCATTGGTCATCCTAGACTGTACTTTTCATCGTTTATTGCTGTGTTTCACCAATTATCAAACCTCTCACAAAGATAAGCTCCCACGCGTTTCAAAATGTACTTTCGTTTCAACCGGCTACTTTTTTATATATTTGTGGCATATTCCATCGTATATGCTTTTTGGTCAAGAATGCCACCAAAATTATGAGTAAGACAATCGTTGTCACACCCTTACCGCCCTCAAGGAGAGTAGGGAGCCACACTTCGATCGGGACTCTTAACTCGCTTAAATATCAGGCCTATTTCATATATAATTTCATAATGAAATAAAACTGTAAAACTATCTACAGTGGTATTTAAAAATGTTCTGCATATATTCCCGAGTCTCATTTACTTGTACTTACACAAGTTCACTATTACCAAAATATTACATTTACATTTTAAAACAAAGTCAAAACCTACATTAGGTGGACTCTCATTAGTGTTATCGTTATGCTGAATGCCTCGCATGTCCCTTCGCACCTCTACACGAAAAAACACCTCACAGGCGGTTTATGTTTTAGTGAGAAACAAATTGGCGATTTCAATATAACTCTGGGTGGTCCACATACATATAACAAAATGGATTTATCAGAGTTTATATAACATAAATCTATATTAGAGTTTTCATATAACATAATTCTTGGTTAAATCTGAAGTTTCTACATTCCGTAGGGAGTTCGTATCGTAGATCTTTGCATGTAAGGTATCCATAGGTACATTACAAAATAGATATGATTCCTTATGCTTTCTTATTGTTCATTATTCAGATTCTTATCATATAAATGTTTGCTTGTATAGACTAGAAATAATGAATGAGAGGGACACAACACAATAGGTACATGAAGGTATGGTATAGTACTGAACAGAGGTATTGAAGCACAATACGTGTCCTATTCACATAATGTAGGTGCCAGAAGATAAAATAGAGTGTTGTAATATTGACAGAGAGTGCTAAAGCACTAAACAGAGAGTTCCAAAGCACTAAATAGAGAGTGTTGTCACACTAATTAGAGGTGCCTCTTCATTCACTATTCAATCTTAAGCAGACATACAATTATATATATTACTAAGCTTGTTTTTTTGTTCTTAATCACATAAGAAAATAAGGGGCAAGAAACAATGTCTACCTAACGATAGTATCGCTGAGGAGGTGAAGTACAAAGCATTTTTCATATAACTATTAAACTAGTACGGACCCTTTCATTCACTTATTTGGATCCTCATTAATCCAATTTTATGCCTAATCATCTTCCATTGAAAGTCCAAACAAAAGAGTAACGTATTCTAGAATTAATCGAAGAAAGAACAAAACTGGAACTATAGCTTGGCCTAGGAGTAACAGTGCTACGCCTAGGCGTAGAGGTTTACCTTGTTGAACAGGTGCTACGCCTAGGCGGAGCAAAATATGATTAGGAGGGGTCTCGGGCTCGCTTAGGCGCAGAGACCTTCGCCTAGGTGGAGAGCTTCGCCTAGGTGGAGACTGTCGGGCCGATGCAGAAATGGGGCTTTTTTTTGCCCCTTTTCACCAGAAAACTTCAACCAAACCAAAACCAAAACAAATCAACCTTTAAAACTGAACTTAAACCAACCAAAAACACCTTTATTAAGATTTTTCCTACACAAACTTAGACAATGAGGGATTTATGATAGTTTCCATACAAAATTCCATACTAAAGTTCCATACATATAGGTTCCATACCTTGATCTTCAAAGACTTGAACCAAACTTCTTCTTTTCTTCCCACTTAAACAAGGGACACAAAGAAATGGAGAACTAAACCCCAAACTTCTTGCTCCTCTCCCAAACCGTAAATGCTCTAAGTCTCTCTAAGCCAAATGGGAAATATCTTCTATGAGGCCATGTTTGGCCTTATCTCAATTTGGACTTAAATTTCTCCTTTTGCATTTTAGTCCTTCAATTTCATTCCATTTACACATCAACTTCTCCAAAATCTACAATAATATATCATTTTCTTGTTTTGTGACTTTTGGGGTCCCTAATGTGACATTTGGCCATTTTAACCTTTTTCCCACTTTATACTTAGTTTCCAAAAAATGCAAATTTTAACTTACACTATACCCTATACATGTAATAAAGTACCAGGATATAATTTGTGGTGTTACAACTGTAGAGTCTCCAGACTCAAGATCTGATGCTATAGAAGCATCATAGGAAGGAAGAGTTTCAACCATGGTGGAAAATATAGAAAACTTGATGAATTCTCCAGTATGACAATAGGGGAATCCATCTAACATCCCTATGAAACAAGTGGAAGGAAAGAGTGCAAGTAATGTGGATGTGCCTATTATTTTCTCTATTAATTCTAATGAATTCTAAACTCTCATGCAAGAATTAAAGAGCCAACGAAAGATCATGACTACCTTTATGGAAGAAATGAAGCAACAACAATCTCAATCCATCATGGAGAGCCTTAGAGAAAGGGGACAACTAAGGTAAGAAGTTTCTTCTAAGCTTGAAAGACAATTTTCTAACGAACTCGGGGGGCAGCATTCTAACAACCTACGAGAAACTGGTGAATTTCACCACTCACCTATGCAGGCAGAGGTTAGATACCTTCCTCCACATAGGAGAGAGGGTGGTACTTTGGAGAACATAGTAGGGGAAAGACCTAATCCAACTAGAGCCATAGTCCCTTAGAGGATTTTTGTTCAAACTAATCCAATTACACAACCTAGAGCATATGAAGGGGGCTTTCTTTTCAATGGAGGCTCGGGGTGCATCATGTAGCCGCTTGTAGGAGTGAATGGCAACAAGGGATAGTAGGTTCAACAAGTTCCTCAACAAGTTGAGCAAATTCCTTATGAGCCTTTTGGGCAACCAGCGCAAGTACTAGATTTAGGAGAAATCAAAGAGACGGTGTAGAAGTTATATGGGCTAGGCCTCAAGCAAATTGGCCACCCGAAGTTCTACAAACCTTATCTAGAAATGATAGACAATGAGAACCCCTACCTAAGGGGGTACAAGATCCCTGATTTCTCTTTGTTCTCTAGAGAAGATGGCCAATCCACCTCTTTGTTCTCTAGAGAAGATGGCCAATCCACCCTGGAGCATGTTCCTATATTCGCTGTGCAATGTGGGGAGTTAGCTAATTACGAGAATTTCTATCATTTAAAGCTCAGATTGTTTCCTTACTTTTAACAGGGGTAGCATTCACTTGGTATACAACATTGCCAAGGAACTCCATTCGAAGTTGACAGGAGATGGATAGGTATTTTCACACTCAGTTCTTTAGGGCTGAGCCTGAAGTGTGCATTGCAAACCTGTCTAGAGTGACTTAAAGAAATGGGGAGATTGTTGGTTTGTTCATCTCTCGGTTCAAGAAGATGAGAAATATATGCAAGATCCATCTTCCAAAGACAGAGTACATGAAAATAGCCTAAAGAGGTTAGGACATTAAGTTGAGGAAAAAATTCCAATGTATGGAATTTAGAGATTTTTATGAACTTGCAGCTAAGTTGACAAAATATGAGGAGTTGCTCAAGGAAAAAATTTATTGGAGGAAAACGTCTATGGGAACCTATTGTCAAGAGGTGAACCAAGAGGTAGCAGTGACAGATCTATTTACTACATGGACATTCACCTGTCCTCTTTGGGTAGAAAATACACGTGATTTGTGGAAGAAGGCAATAAATTGTCGGGTACACGTCCAAAAAGATACTTTGAGGTAACAAAACAGAGTAAATATTTATTTCCCGCCAGAAGATCTGAAAATTCCAATTTTCTCAAAAGGGTAAATTGTAATTTTAAAATCAAATTTTTCTAGATTCGGATTGTAATAAACTGACTTCTCTCACAAATTTATCTCGCAAAATTTAGCTACGCCATGTATGTCGATTACAATTCCGAGACAAATGCACTCAGACATTTTTCGAGGCGTGGGGTATCGGATGACACATGGCAAGGTTAGGGGATGTCACATAGCACCTCAAGAGTGTGACACTTGGCATAAAAAGGAATGGCTCACATTGAGCCACATGGGTGGCATGATTCCATGGCTCATATTAAGCCATGTAGTGTATGATGTCATAAAAAGAAAAATGAATAAAAAGAAAAGTTAAGGAAAAATGGAAAGCCACATTTTGGCTCGAGAAGAGAGAGGAAATCCTCTCGACCATATGGTCAAATGTTCGTAATATAGCGCAAAAGAGAATAGAAGAGGAGAAAAGAAAAACAAAAAGAAATGAGAAAGAGAAAAAGAAAAGGAAAGCAAAAAGGAAAGAAAAAGAAAGGAGGAAAGGAAAGAAAAGAAAGGAGAAAATGAAAAGAATTCGTAGGAGGAAGGGAGGGAAATGGAAAAAGAATACTAAACGTGCAGGAGGAAAAAAAAAATGGATGCAGTGAGGTTAGGATTTTATTTTTCTGCAGAGAGAGCACCATCTCTCTAGGTTTACTACGACGGATCGCCTGATTTCTTCTGCCAAGAAGCAAAGTCGCTCTACACATCGAGGACTACATCGTAAGACTGGCTTGAGGAGTTTCACAAACCCGTGAGGTAGGGGCTTTATCCCACTTGTTTGGAAGTGTAAATGCTTGTGTTGGTTTGAGTCGTGAGTGGCTTCGCTTTGACTGTTCCAAATCTTAAACCAAAGTGTGGAAATTTTGGGACACTCGTCAGTCCATATCGCTTTGGGGACTGATTCAGATTTGTATCATAATTTATATAATAAATCAGGTTTTTGGTGTATAGCCATTGGAGATAAAATTAGATTTGCTCACTATATGGAATATAATTGTGTATAGGCCATTGAGATAAAATTAGATTTCCATCAATTATATAATATAATCGCGAAGATGTAATTCATCGAGATGAAATTGTGAATTGCTCAAGTGAGCTAATTTGGGCGTTGTTTGATCCATATCATAATTACATGTGGTGTGAATTGCAAATTCGAGAATGTCAGATAATTAATATATCAGTATATATTTTGTTGAAATGACATAATGCATTTCATATGCACCGGGTAACCTAGAAATTAGGTGTGTGTGCATGACATGAAAAATGAAATAAAAACGAACATGGTTGCGAAAGGAATTTCACAAGGATGATTTTCAGGAGAATTGTCGAGACGGTCCAACGATTTCATTTCTGGATGAGGACCATGACTGCTTTGGAAGTTCTCCAACACATTCGCCTCTGAGGGTAGTCCCCATATTTTTACCGACATCGTCGTAGTGTATTTTCAAGAACAACAAGTTTTGTTTGAAATGATATTTTTCTCATACATGCTTAGGCAAGTGATGCATTCGGTGAGGACTCGAGACATGGGAATGGGCATGTAAACATTCAAGTAGATCACATATTTACTGAAAGTGTGTGTTTAAATTGAGCATTGCATATGCACTTAGGTGGAGAGCAACCCATTTTTAGGGTGATTCCACTACTGGGCGATAGCTCACCCTGTCGAGGGAACATTTTTTCAAGTAGGGGGCTGAGAAAACGTACTTTTCTGAGGCCGATTTTTGAAGAAAGCCGTTGTGGTTTTGATGTTTTGGATAATATGCATTAATTGTAGATTTTAATATGTATTTGTATTAAGAGTAATAAAATAAATCTTCGACTATTGGAATATAGTTAAGTACTACGTTTGATGAGTATTGATTTGTGGCCCGCGGCCATTTTTATCAGAAGGCCTCGCGATACGAGACGTATAGAATTGGCGGTCGACGGCAGGCCAATCTGACACCCTAATTCTCAGGGGCGTCACAACTGCATCGTAGCTTAGGGTTTTCTAATACCTCGGGAGCTCCTGGGTGTAGTTATAAGTTTAGTCCCGATACCAAATACACATTTGGTAGGTGCTGGAGCTAAGGTATACGACACCAGAGCGTGGCCGGGCATGGGCCAGATACGTAATCAGTGTAAAGGCCCCCGGTTGGGGGATTACTCCCGGCGCTGATATTCGATACCACTTCACAGCTCAGGACAGAGCATAGTAAACGACACTAGGAGCCCTGGGCTTTGAGATCCATAAGTTTAGTCCGATACCGCTTCATAGCTTGGCATCGAGCAGATAGGCATACCGACTACCTAGTGGCTTGGCGGGACACGGGCTTAGCCATTGCCATTGCCGTGAAATTGATACTAGCGCCAGCTTGGTACTCTGAGTTTAGGTACACTAATTCCTAGGAGTTCATGGATCTGGTTTAGACCACTAAGACATGGTGTGTTTCGTGTTGTGTTCTGGATATGTGTTCCATGTTTGTGATTGTGTGATTGTGTTACACATCGAAGGTGGAAAACTTATAATACTGCACGATGTATATGGGAAATGTGATTGCGTGGGAAAATTATATGCATGACATATTGTATATAGGAAAAATGCTAAGGTTAGGAACTATAACCTTAGGGGTTTGGAAAATGAAATGAACCTAAAAGTATTGAATTTTATTGAAATAAATAAAAGGAGTGGTTGGCAAGTAGCACTATTTCAGGCAATGAACTCGGTCGCTCATGGTTGTTAAGTCTATTAGTAATTGGCATGTGCATTACTAGTTTGACTGAAATGAGATTAAATAAAGTTTGTTGCCATTTGACATGTGTAGATGGCAAGTCGAGGTCGAGGACGTAGAGGTCGGGCCCACTCCAGGTGCTAGCGAAAGCACCACCAAGATTTGACCTGGCAGACCTTTACTCGAGGTCAGTTGCTGTGTACTGCCGCTATCAGATAAAGCTAGTGCAAGCAGGTAGTCGTGGAGGTCCGGTGCAATTTTAGAGATTTAAGTCACATCATCCTCCAACGCTTATTGTGGGAAGGGGATCCGATGGTGGCGCACTTTCATTGGTTCCGGCAGATTGAGAAGGTATTGGAGGCCATGGATATTACCTCCGATGCAAATTAAGATCGCTAGCCGCTGCCCGGGGCCTAGAGGGTGAGAGTCCCATGTTAAGCACCTCAGGATTAGAGGTAATGACTTGGGCAGAGTTCCATAGGCTCTTTATGAGCAAGTATTTTCCAACCACTCGCATGCCAAGGCCCAAGAGTTCCTGTGAGCCGAGGTGTGGAACCATGACAATGATGGAGCACATGGCCGCATTCATTGAGTTGGCACGCCAGGATTACTATGTGGCCACGCATATGGCCAAGGTCGTGAGATTTGAGAATGGACTCAAGTTGTCCATTCGGGTAAGATTGTAGGCCTCCCGCCTACAAGACATGGACTCCCATGGTTGGGACAACTTCTGGGCCATAGAGAGAGAGAGAGATGGATGACGCATTGCTGGCATCTCGATGCGAGTGCCGGTAAGAGAAAGCAGGATCGCAGATTCTTCAGTTCAGCTTGGGAGGTTAAGGCCTCGAAAGCCATTGTATGGGGAAAATTCTCCTCTAGGATCTAGGTGAGTCGGGTCGATATGGTAGACATATCGGGTTTTGATGTCATTCTGACATTGATGAGTCGACAACCATCTGAATGTCAAGAATTTTGAACCTTAGCCTGTTGTCATACCCGACTCGGCTCCGAGTCAGCGAGGTTACATATGCACGTGGTTGATGCGTATGTGCGTGGAATTTTGGGACGAAATTCTTTTAAGGAGGGGAGAATTTAAGACCCGAGAAAATTCCACTCTTTCAAAAGGGCAAAATCGTATCTAAAGAAACCGAAATTTTTCTAGATCTCTACGCATCTAAATGCATTCTCCTCGTTGAAATTGTCCTCATGAAATTTAGCTACCACGCGATTTTCGCTGAATTCTCGAGACAATGAATTTGCACATTTTTCGAGGCGCCAAGTGCCTGGATGACACATGGCAGTGTTAGTGGATGCCACATCACATTCAAGAGTGCGTGACACTTGGCATAAAAAGGAATGGCTCACATTGAGCCACATGGGTGGCATGATTCCATGGCTCATATTAAGCCATGTAGTGTATGATGTCATAAAAAGAAAAAGGAATAAAAAGAAAAAGAAGGAAAATGGAAAGCCACACATTTGGCTTGAGGAAGAGGAGAGGAAACTTCCTCCTTTTGACCCATACGGTCAATGCTCCAAAAAGCGAAGCAGAAGCAGTTATAAATATAAGAGGAGAAAAGAAAACAAAAAGAAATGAGAAAGAGAAAGAAAAGGAAAGCAAAAGGAAAGAAAAAAGAAAGGAGGAAATGAAAGAAAAGAAAAGGAGAAACAGTTAACTGAGGAGAAAAGGGAGGGAAATGGAAAAAGAATACTAACCATACAGGAGGAAAAATGGATGCAAATGAGGTTAGATTTTTATTTTTCAGAGAGAGAGCAACTATCTCTCAGGTTACTGGCCGATTTGGACCGCTCGATTTCTCTTCTGCCAAGAAGCAAAGTCGTTTCACACACGAGGATCACACGCAAGAACACCCACTTGAGGAGTTTCCTACAAACTCCGTGAGGTGTAGGGGCTCTTATCCTACTTCATCAAGTGTTTTGTAAATGCTTCATGTTATTCGAGGTCAGCCACATGTCGATCTGCCTAAATCTCTGAACCCATGTGGGAAATTTTGGGACACTTCTTGCCTCAATTCCAGATCGCTAGGACCCATTTGGGCATTTGTATCATACCTTATATACTAAATTGTAAGCTTGGGTACAGGCCATTAGAGATAAAATTATATTTGCTCAATTATATGGAATATAATTTAGTATAGCCATTGGGAGATAAAATTGTGATTTACTTGATTATATGGAATATAATTGTGAGTATAGACCATTGAGATAAATCAGAATCTGTCAAGTGAGCTAATCTTGGGTGTGTTGCTTGATCCATATTGTTAGAATTACATGGTGTGAATTGCACTTTTTAGAATGTCAGATAATTAATATATTGGTATATATATTGTGTTGAAATGACATAATGCATTTTATATGCATCGGGGTAACCTAGAAATTAGGTGTGTGTGCATGACATGAAAATGAAATAAAAATGAACATGGTTGCGAAAGGAATTTCACATGATGATTTTCGGGAGAATGGGGTTATAGATTGGCCCAAACGTATCATTTCGGATTTAGGACTATGATCAAGCTGCCTCCAACACATTCACTGAGGGTAATCCCATATTTTTACCGACACGTTTCTAGTGTCATTTTCAAGAACAACAAGCCTTGTTTTGAAATGATACTCTTCACAAGCCACGGCTTAGGTATGCAGATTGAATGACAGGACTCGAGACATGAGAATGGGCATTTAGACATTCAAGTAGGATCACGTATTTACTTGAGTGTGTGTTTAAATTGAAGCATTGCATATGCACTTAGGTGGAGAGTAACTCATTTAGGGTGATTCCACTACCCATGAGATACCAATTCGTTTATTTAACATTTTTCGTATAGGCGCCGAGAAAACTGCTCTTCTTGTGAGGCCGATTTTGAAGAAAGTCTGTCAGGGTTTGATGTTTTTGGATAATATATTAGACCAGATTTAATATGTATTTGTATTAAGAGTAATAAAATAACTCTTAGACTATTGGAATATAGTTGGGTACATGTTTGATGAGTATTGATGTAGGGGCCCAAGTGGCCATTTTTACTCAGGTATACGTCTCGCGATACGAGACGTATAGAATTTCTGCGAGTTGACGGGTAGTCAACGGACACCCCGGTTTTGGGGCGTCACACCTGGTGAAAGAAAAATTCATTACCTTCCCTAAAGACCATCGGATCCCCAACAAGGATGAACAAATGGGAAAGACTTACTGTAAGTACCGCAATTCATGGAACCATAGAACTAATGCATGTTAAAGGTTTTTAAATGTCATACAGATAGATCAACAAAGGGATACCTGGGTTCCCCTCGACAAAAGGAGGTTATGGCAATCGATGAGGATCCTTTCCCATCGGTGGCCTCAATCAACACTTTTAGCTTCAACCTAAGAGCATTGATAGAATCCAAGAAAACGGGAAAACTCTTTCCAAGAAAGGTATAGGTCCTTAAATATTGTCTGGTTCGTGTTGATAGGTTAAAAAATGAGTGGGCTGTAGTTTGTATAGATCCTCTATCAAGAAGAAATTCAGTGAAGGGTATACAACAGGGAACATAACAATATAACCAATTCTTTAAGGTAAGGAAACTTTCACCAAAAGGCAAGACGAATTCCTTAGAAGGTGAATTTGTTCCTCCTAGAGAAAATGGTAGAAAGACCCACCCCTTCATGGGGTAGGTTCAATTCTCCAAGGGAGAATGGTACAGGTAGGTTCAGAGAATGTTTCTCAAGAAATAGAGCCTTTTCCCAAAGGGGGTAACTTCACTCATCCAAAGGGTAGGTTCTTTTCCTCAAGAGAGAAGATTGTAGACAACTTCACTTCTCTAAGGGAGAAGACATGGGAAAGGCATATTCCTCCAGTCGTACCTATTTTTCCAAGAGATGGACCCAGCTCTCCAAGGTATAGAATGGTATCTCCTAGATACAAATTCACTTCTCCAAAAGATATGGTGGGAAACAAACCTATTTTTTGCTAGGAAAAGGTTGCATAGATGGAAAGGCTTGTGAGGAGTATCATTCCTCCTAAGGTTTCTCCTGGTCAAAGGTGGCATGTGGTACAACACAAAAAATTTCCCCAAAGACTATCCATAACTCATAAAAGGAGGATGCAGAGGTAAAGAGCAACTGATAAAAGGCAATTCATTAATGTACCTATGGAAATCCAAAATAAAGATGCCATGGAATTAGAGAAAGTGAAGGAAGGAATGGTTCATAGCGCGGAAAAAACAAAGTTTGGGAGGAAAGCTATCGAGGATATGGAGTCAATGAGAAGTGTAGAGGAAGTAATAGACACGAAGGCCTTATTAATAGGTAAAATCACTATTTATTTAAATTGTTCCACTATTTCTTTAACATTGTCAACTATTTTCAAATCAAAAAAGGCAGAGGAAGACCTAATGGAGGTAGAAGGGAAGCACCCTGCGACAGAGGAAGATGTGGGTCACAATGGGGTTACCATAGAATCCTCTGAAGAATGTAGACCCCAGAAGGCAATACTTGAGAAACCCTTCGTGGAAATGATGAGGCACATAAAGCCTTTGTATGTAAGAGCCCATCTTAATGGCAAACCGATATCCAAGGTGCTAATAGATAATGGATCAGCCATAAATGTAATGCTATTGAGGATGTTGAGAGCTTTGGAAAGGAACATTAGTGATCTAATAGAATAATAGAAATAGAGGTGGTTGTGTTTGCTTTTACTGGAGAAGTATCCAAGACCCTAGGGATACTACCTATAGATATCATTATTAGCAGGAAAACTTCATTATCCACCTTCTTTGTGATAGACTCTACTGCAAATTACAACATTTTACTAGGAAGAGAGTGGATTCATGCCCACTAGTGTAGGCCATTCTCTCTTCACCAATTCTTGCTGTTTTGGAAGGGTAATGAAGTGGAAGTGGTGTAGGCAGATAAGCAGCCCTTCATGGAAACTTATAGATGATACTTGTTGTGGAACTCCACTCAATTATGAAACCATGTCATTTTAGAGGATGGACCATGGACTTAATTGGGAAAATCTACCTAGCTTCATCAAAAGGGCATAACTTCATCTTAGTTGCTAAAGACTACTTCACTAAAAGGGTGGAGGTAGTACCCTTAAAGAAGGTAGAGCAGAAGGATGTGATCCAATTTATCAAGGAGCAGATCATTCATAGATTTGGAATTCCTCAATCCATTACAAATAACCAAGGCACCATGTTCACTAGGGATGAGATGATTTATTTTGCCAAGGACTATGGCATTCAACTCATCAGATCCACTCCCTTTTATGCCCAAGTAAATGGGCAGGAAAAAGCTTCTAATAAGATATTGATAAGCATCTTGGAGAAGATTCTAGAGGATAATCCCAGATATTGACACATATTTTTATCTGAGACCTTATGGGCTTATAGAAGTTCTAAGAGAGATTCTACAGGGGTAAGTCCTTACTCTCTAACACATGGACAGGATGCAATGCTTCCAATGGAGGTGGTAGTTCCTTCTCTAAGGGTATCAAAGTAGAATGACCTTAATCCTTAAGAATATAGTGAGGCCATGATAATGGAACTTGAGGCATTGGATGGGAAAAGATTATAAGCACTTAACCACATCATGATCTAGAAAAAGAAGGTCGCTCGGGCTTACAACAAGCGGGTCAGAAGAAAGAGTTTTGAAGAAGGGGAGCTCGTTTGGAAGGTTGTGCTACCCATAAATTCTAAAGACAGAGAATTGGGGAAATGGTCTTCTAGCTAGGAGGGACCATTCAAGGTTCACCAAGTACTACCCGAAAATGCCTACTGGCTATCAAGCCTTGAAGGGGAGCCACACAAAAGGTTCATCAATGGGAAGTACCTCAAGAATTACTTTCCCACAATGTGGGAAATGCTGGATACTACCAAGAAAAACTAAGATGGAGAATAAGGGAACAAAATTGGTCCCATTGACCATTTTTATATTGGGAAATTTCTCTTAGTAGTTACTTTGAGTGATAAAGTAAGTTGTTTTGGCCACTCATTGCTCAAACCTTTTGTATTCCTCAATGTCACACTTGTTATACCCTCAATTGTTTTATGAATAAATAAATTAGGTCCCATGACCACTTTAAACATGGGGAAGTAGATTTGATTGGAAGGTTAAAGTAGGCTTTACGATCCTTATTAACCCTAAATAAAGGCTCTTCCCTAAGAATGAAGAGCAGGTTTACTTTTTCCAAAAGTAAAGTTCCATGACCACTTTTAGGACTCGGAGAAATATGGGATGACTTAGTGATAAAGGGCTTCACACATATTCATTTAACACACTCAGATTTCTATGGTGTTCTTGTTCTTCCATAGGATCCCTGATTATTAAGGCTCATTGAGAATAGGTGGCTGAGACAAGTTCTAAGATAGGATTTGAGGCAGTAAAGTCGGCCTTTAGCCACTTCACCTAAAAAACACAAACTTCTTCAAGATTCCATTCTAATTCCCCAAGGAAGACTTCTTGACCTTCTCAAGATTGGGGAAATAGGAGCGAAAATATCCGAGTGAATAAGGTAGCCCTCTAGGCCACTAGGTACACATATTTCCCCAAACAGAGCACCTAGACAAGTTCATGACAGGGTATCATAATCACTTTAAGATTGGGGAAATAAGCCCTCATGTTGAATTGGAGTAAAGGAAAGTTGGCTTTGTAGCCACTATGTATTCAAATGCGAGATTTCTCTAAATAATTAAACTTGTTACATCATTGCACTAAGAGATAGGTTAGCCCGTATGAGCAAATGGAAAAATCAGTGAGTAGCATCTAACGTCGCAACGTGATAGAGAGCATGGGATTTATAGTTCTAGAATGAAAATCAAGAAAATTGATGGAAGAATTAAAAGGAAAAAAAAGTTGTTGAGTCATGCATTTGAGTACGTTGTGATGAAGAAAATCTAGGTCATGACGAAGGCACTCGTTGCAATAAGGGAAGTGCTCGTCGCGACGAAGAAGAAGAATGGAAAATGTCACAGCCTCAGGTACATAGCGACGAGGTGGAGCTCATCGCAACAAAGGTCCTTGTCAAGACAAAGACACCCTTGTCAAGACGAAGCGAAGTGTTTCTCCACATTGTGACATTAGGCTCGCACGTCGTGACGTCAACACCTTGTGGTACAGAATTTGCAGTGTGGTCGTGACCATGACCAAAAAAAGATTATTGAGGACTATGACTCAATGAAAGGGGATCTAAGAGCTTAAGGGAGCCATAATGGATTTCTTGAAGAAAAGGGAGTCATGATGAGTCCCCCTAGAGGAAAAGAAGTCATGGTGATTGTTGAAGATTCATTTCCACCAATAGCTTCAATCAACATAGTTGTTACTGATTCAAGAGCTATGCTGGGAGATTTTCACCAAGTGTCAGGGTAAGAAATGTATGGATTCCTAAATAATACTTGACTTATAAAAATGATTTGGTAGCAAAAATGAAAGTGTCTTCAGCTAGAGAAAAAAAAATAAATGGAAGGTTTCCATACCATCCATTTGAAGATTCAAAATAGGAGGCAAAGAACAAGAATTTCTCCAAATGGAATGTTATTTCTCCAAAAGAGAGACATGTTTCTCCAAGGGAAAAGGGCATGAATGACCCTTCAAGAAGAAAAATACCCCAAAGGTTTATAGTTCCTCCTACTAGCTCACCTATACAAGAATGACATGCGGTGTAGTATAAGAAATTTCCCCAAAAGCTCACAAAAGGAAAATGCTACAAAGAGCCATGGAGAAAAGGAAACTTCTCAAAAGAAATAGGTCGACACCACGGCCTCTAGAGGGGAAATGTTAGGGAAATGGTTTCTATCCTAATGTTTTGAGTCAAGGTAGACTTTTATTGTTCTCAAACATTCAGTTTTCTCCATCATAATACCTTTTATATCCTAGTTTTGAGTCAAAGCAAGCTTCTTAGCCACTGTTCTCAAGCATGTAAGTTTTCCCCTAACACACAACAGTTCAATATATATATATTCAAAAATAATAGGTTTTTAGCCACTATTTCATCAATTTCTCCAGAGTAGTACTTGATAGATGCAGTATTTCATCATCCACACACAAGCACACTTCCAAAGGTAAGCCTCATTCCACCTTGGTCCACTAATGCAATGTCATGGCTGTAAGTGCATGTGTGTCAGTGTTCAGTGAATCCACAAGCAGTACACACACGTTCATCACATCCAAAGGTAGGCCTAATGCCACCTTGGTCTACTAATGCAATGTCATGGCTGTAAGTGCATGTGTGTCAATGTTCAGTGAATCCACAAGTAGTACACACAAGTTCATCACATCCAAAGGTATGCCTAGTGCCACCTTGGTCCACTAATGCAATTATCATGCTTGTGAGTGTGTCTGTGAAAATGTCAGTAAGTTCCCAACATAATAATCAAGAAGGTTAGCCAATAGCCATTTAATCAAGAAAATGTAAGATTGTTCGACTTACCTAAATGTATGATGGCAAGATATAAAAGAAATGAGCTAGAATGGCAATGTAAAGGGCTATGTCAAAGTCAATAACCATGTCTGAAGTGGTGAGGGATCAGATCTTAG
This sequence comes from Tetrastigma voinierianum, assembly GCA_016808115.1. Lineage (NCBI taxonomy): Eukaryota > Viridiplantae > Streptophyta > Magnoliopsida > Vitales > Vitaceae > Tetrastigma > Tetrastigma voinierianum. Next base: position 1,016,791 of record JAEQBH010000518.1, read on the forward strand.
AAAAATCAAAAGATCTCAAAGAGTCCCAAAACCACACACATTCCTGACGAGAAGAATCAATATGTTGCATTTGGGAATTTAAATCAACAGCCTTTCCCCTTATAAAGGATAGAAAATCACCTAAGGAAATGGTCTTTTGCTGGTGCTTTAAGCCTTGAGCATGAAGAACCTCACCCTGTCTCATTAGAGAAGACAACTTGGCTTTTTCTCACTCCATTTCTTTAGCCAACAGTCTGATTTGCTTTTCCTGGGCATGATACTCAACTTTTCCTTCTTCTAATCGTTGGATGCTCTGGTCTGTAGATAGCTTAGATTGCTCATATTCAAAATTATTTCCTTTAATTTCTCCAACTCAAACATCACTTGAGCATTCTCCTTTACCACATGCTCAATGAAAGAAAATACCTTAGGAGCACGATATATAACCCTAGAAATGAAAGCCCCGGTCTTAGGTTCAAGAGAAGTGAATTGTAACACTGCCATAGCCATGTGGAAAGCATTTTTCTGGACAGTGGATAAAGAGAAAAGGTCTAAGCTCGGTAGATGAATAATGTTGGAGTGAGCAACAACTACATCTAGTTTGGTAGGAGGTTTAGATAGTAGCTCAACATTAGCAATGGTTTAGTCCATAAAGGAAAGATTTAGGGAATGAATTGCTCATGTTTCAAGATGCAAGGTAGACCAAGGAGAGACCCGTGAAAGACAAAGGTAAGGAAATTGAAAATTAATAAAGAGAAGGGAAAGGAAAGGTAAAGTTTAATTAAGGAATTGGTGCAAAAGAGTCGGAGAAGCTTCTGCCCAATGGAGCTCACTAAATTCGGAAAATGGCCATCTTCAAATCCCTCGTGATCATCGTGAGAATGACCTCCTCAAAGGTCGCTGAACTACCTTACTTTTGGATTCATCATCGATAAAGACTATCTCTTCCCTTTGCATTGATACTTCCTCCTTAGCTTCTTCAATCTCTATAGGGTCGTCTTGTGTGTTAGAAAATTCGAGCTTGGGAGCTATCATGTGACATCTCTACTTGGGTTTGGAGAAGGTATTCTTTACTACAACCAGTTTAGATTGCTTAATAGCAGGAGGCTTAGATTGCACAACCCTTTTCTTCAATTTTGAAATAGACCTGTTGGAAGAGGAAGTAAAACTTACATAACACAAGGAAAAGTTAGAGATCAAGGTGAAAGTAAAAGAAAACAATGAATAAAAATCCATGTACCTGAGGAAGAAGAACAAGAACTGATAAGATCATAAAATCTGATAAACCACCAGGCTAAGAAAAATTCTACATCTAACAACATAATTGTCTTGAGGCCACATGTAGGAATCTGGTAAGATTGGGTCAGTTGATCTACTAAAGTTGCAATAGGTGGTCCTGAGGGTAAGGAAGAGAATGAAGGGATAAACTGAGTAAATACAAACTGGAGAGCCCATAAGCAAGGCAAGTAGGGTAAGAAAATTGCAGAAGAAAAAGGCAGTTGAGGGGAAAAAGCATAACAACCCCCAAAGATCAAGATAGTACAAAATGTATTGAGGAATGCTGATGGATATTTGAAATCCACCAAGTAAGGGGTTGAAGAACTCAAGATCTGTTACCAGGATGTGTAGGAAATTGTGTCAGGCTTCAGATACAATTAAGACAAAGAATGGTCTACCAAGCTCAGGAAAAAAAAAAGAGTCTTTAGATATAATCCTAATGGATTGAGCCACATTAAGACCCAAAGGCATGGAGGGGAAAGAATCAGCACCTGATAACTTAGGGAAATAGGCAAAGAGCCATATCTATACAAACCAAAGGGCTCCTCCCACCTTATGGTAAGGTACCTCAGTCACATACTTGCCCATGCCCTGGTATAAGGAGGCCAGGAAAATGGTACCCAAAACATAGGGCCGCCTAATGGAAAAGGCCCTAGCTAGAGGAAGATATTTCATGGAAGGCTTACCAAAATGGGGGAAAAAGACAAAACGATAAAGAAGAACCCATAGGAATTCTATGTGCTCTATTATATAAGGAACCTCAGTAAACGTTCGCCACTTCTGTATGGCGGATGAGTAAGAAGTCTGAGAGGTAGAAGAGACTTCGAGATGGGGAAGCGATGGGTCATGGACATCTAGAAGGCATATGGACTCTGAATCCTCAATAGGCAACCCAGTAAGGATAGAAATGTCCCTCATGGTAATGGATGCAGGACCAAAAGGGAAGAGAAATAAATTCAAACCCTTTGACCAAAACCCTCGTACAGACTCATCAAATCCAAATCAAGGTTGCGCCACCCGCAAGCTTCTAATGAATCAGCGACATACCTATGATTCCTAAAACTATGTTAGAGGAGATATCCTATATACCAAAGTGATCCAATCCTCAGATTCCCTAGGCCATGACTTGGTTGGTAGAGCCATATGTTGTAGTTCTTTTCCAAGAAGTATCTCTAATGGTGAAGTCAAAGGAAAAGGAAAGGTTGAGACAGGAATAGCAACATCTCCAACCGCATGGGCAGTCCCAAACTCCAGCAAGGGAGGAAGAGATGGCAGTACACTAGAACATGGGAAAAGAGTATCAGCGAACCAGGGATAAGAGAGAAAAATGAAAATGGGTGGAGAAATAATAAGGAAATGCCCTTACCTTGAGGAAGATTGCCCAGCCATGTCAGGAAATGAAATAGAACCTGCATAGGAAGAACCAAGAAGAAATTAGGCTTATGGAATGCTAAGAGAGATTGATAGGATAAGTTTTATGGAAGATTTTTAGAATTTTCAAATGGAAATTATTGCCATGGTAACCTCAGAGCCTTGCAATTTTATGTTAGGAAGGTCCATCAAATGGTAAGGTCGAGAAGTTACCTTTACGATGCTTCAGTTGGTAGACGAGGCGAAAAGATCAAGTAGGGGGAGAGAGACCGAGATCTGCATACAAAGGAGAAAAGCTTCGATAAGAACCAAACTCAGTTCTTAATTTTTAAAGACTTTTTCGTTGAAGAACAAAGGATTTTGAGTTCTAAAAAACAAAAAATGGTCTTTCTTGATTTTTTTTTTAAAGACTTTTTTGTTGAAGAACAAAGGATTTGGAGTTCTAAAAAAAAGAAAAATAGTCTTTCTTGATTTTTTTTAAAGATTTTTTTGTTGAAGAACGAAGGATTTGGAACTCTAACAAACAAAAAATTTTCCTAGTTCCTGGAGATCCTGGGGAAAACTCTTTGGATTATTGGATTTCTCTTCATTGAGGATGAATCGTTCAATATTCCCTTAGAGGTCATATGGAACATTCATTGCAAATCACTTCGACAAAAAGGGACATATATACTCACTAGTGCAAGAGGTAAAGTCGGGCTGTGAAAGATGGCCGAAAAAAATTAGAACTTGTGGTAGAAAAAGGGCCGACGACGACATGAACAGCGATTGGAGTAGCCCCGATAACGATCACATCGTCGCCTTCGACGACTTTAAAAGAAGGAGCAACAGCGGTCTGTTCTACAATGAAAGCGCGATCACCAGCGAGGGGAAGAGCAACAACAACGTCGTTACCAACGATGCAGGGAAGAAGAACGATTAGGTTCCAAAGTGATGTTACAGCTGTGAGAGGAGAAATAGAAGAAGAAGATGAAGAGGAGAATGTGGAGGGTTTGGTACGTAAATCAAAGAGATTTCTTCCTATGAATCTTTCAAATCCCAAAGAAGAATTTTCTGATGTAGAAGGAACCGGTTGTATAGGAGAAGCAAGATCAATAGCCACAGGTTTGAAAGGAAAATTGGCTAGAGGCTTTTCTTGAGGTATTACTCTAGGCTTCTTCAATTCCTCCAACCGGGCTCGAGTTTTGGCTCGCTATTCCCGTTGATAATTCATATCCAAAGGGATAAGTTGCACTTTAGGCCTCATGGTAAAATGATGAGAGAAGAGAGAAGGAAGCCTTTTGACATATAAAATCTTTTCCATACGAACATGGCCCATGGCCCATATTGTATGGGGGTGCCTGCGGGTAATCGGTATGCTAAAATAAATTTTTCGCTCAAATGGTATTAAATAATTATTCAAATTCTGCAGGTAGTGGAATGGGCCAAATAGATATGCCAAGCCCGAACCGTACAAGCCCAACCAAATCCGAGAAAGCCCAAGCCCATGAAAAGGTCCAGGGTAATTTATGGAATTTTTAAATTTTTGTCAAAGCTACCAGTAGAAAGTGGTGAGACTTTGGGAAAAGATGGAAGAGACTTTTTCTCCAAGTCATGACATGACAGAGTATATGAGCAGTTATGGGAAGTGAGGAAAGTGACTTAGGGAACAAGACTCTAGTGGAAACATGGATGGTTATTGGAGAAAGTGGGCTGAGCAGTTACTCTAGAATGCCTATAAAAGGGAATCAAAGCAGAAGATCTGATCATCAACAAACATTCAAAACATAACATTTTAGCATTTTCTCTTAGTTTTCTACAAGTTCAGCAGTCATCTTTTCCAGATTCTTACCTTAGTTTTTATATGTTCTTTCTAAGCATTTGTTATTTTCAAAGTTGTCTTACTATAGCATTTCATTTTCAGTCTAATTCTATAATGAAATTTGTTATATATCTTTTCAGCTAATTCGTATCATTTTTCTCTTAGTTTTCAATTTAGTCAAATTTTCAAAGTATTTTTCGCTTAGATTCTAGGGAACTGTCAAGGGAACTAGGGAATTCAGTTTTCGCTTGAGTAAAAATTAGATTTCGATACACTTTCAGTTTGAAAATATTATAATTTTTTGACATGCCCGTGCATTCATAAATCTTTGTGCTTCTGTTCGGATGAATTACACTAAATAAATCCACCAACAATGATATATATATATAGTATATATATATATATATATATATATATATATATATATATATATAGGTAGTAGTGATTATATGGAAATTAATGGAATGATTGAGTTGTCATTATCCCATGGCACACGCACGTAGAAAATTATAAGTTCGAAATAAGTTCCAACATTGAATATTCTTGACCATTTGGGTGAACATGTGATATGAAACTATAACAGAAGCATTAATCACTTCAAGTTGATAAATGAGCTTCATCTTCTTATGCCTACTTCAACCATTGTGCCATATATCGTTTTTCATATTTTCATTACCAAAATTGAGTCATAAATAATGCTCAAGAGTAAAAATGATTTTTACGTTTTCATATTTAATTTAATCATGATCCCATTATAAAGTAAAAGCTAATCGATCCTTTTAACCGATTATAAATTTAAATTAAATATTCTTCAAGATTCCGAGTGAAACTGCAGCACGCACGATAACACAACCATCAGATATGATGATGCCTTCAACCTGAATCCTGGGCCGGAGGCTGGTCGCCGGGTTGGACCGAGACTACCGGTGGCTGAACCGGGATGCTGGTCGCTGATCTACAGTTCGATGCTGCACGCTCCCCGCAAAGAATCGAAGGAAGAAGACGCGAGGGTCAGCCCCGGGCCGTCCGATGCCTAAGTCGATTCTTTCAGAGGAACGAGAGAAGGTGTAGGTTGTTTTTGTATTGGCGCATCTTTCAAAGGGTGGAGCTACTTTGTATCTGTAGTGATATCGATCCATTGATCTAAAGTGACTCTCGTGGTCTTTCCCATCGAGGGTATGTTTCTCATACATACAAATTTTAGATTTAGCAATGATTAGTCAAAGGGAGTTTATTCGAATAATCCTCCTTCTTTACTGGAGAATGTCCAACCTGATGGTCTTCTATTGCTTTTTCTTTCCTTTATAATAGGACTTGATCGACGAGGATATCTTTTAGTGAATATTCTATCTTCTCGTTATTAAAGGATACGGTCGACCGGCCGAGTACGGGCCTCCCTATTTTTCCAAATCCATGTTTTGGGGCCTAATGAGCCGCCTCGCTGGGGTCGCTTATGGAAGGACAAGGGCGGCAAGGACCTCACGCTTCATCTCCGCCGGGCGAGCGATACTTCGTCCACCCTATACCCCCATCAAGCGCCCCCTCAAATTTCAAGGCATTTAACCGCGTGCGCATCGTGGATTAACTCGACCAAGTATTATTTCCGTGTCCGCTGGATGTGGATCGATTAACTGACCACCATCACGTGGTGCGCACGATGGCTCTCAAGTTTCGCCATTTTTCATACTCCCTTTGTTTTCCCTCGTTTCTTGCCGACCTTCCCGCTTTGAATTCCTTCCGCCTTATAATTCTCTAATTTTTGTCTTTATATTTCTTGGTGTTCTTTGTATTTCCGCTCTAGATTTTCCTCCTGCTTGCTTTTAGTACTGGGTCCTTTTTTCAAGGTTTTCCTTCTTTCCCTCTCATCTCAAGCTCACAAGGCCTCCGCCTTCGTACTCTTTTCGGTTGGTATGACGAGGCTCTAGGGTTTGGTCGTCTGGATTTCGTTTATACTGTTTGCTTATGTCATGGGTCCAAGTCGTTCTTCTTCTTTGCGTATCGGCGATGACTCTTCTGTTGGCGCTAGTTCCGGGCAGGCTAGGGATGTTTCCGTTAGTTCGATCCCCGCCGGACCTCACAATGCTCCTGAGGCGCCTCCCCTCTCAGGTAAGGTAAAAAGAAATAAATCTGATTAAGCATCCGGCAAGTCTGACACTGTGTCCGTCAGCATGCTATGAATGTGGGACCTAGTAAGGTTGGTCCTTCATACTAGTTTATTTTCGCTGAACGATATCGGGCTCCCCTTGTTGTCCGACATGGCTCTCGATGTTTCCTCACTTTTATGCCGCCTCCGCACTGCGCCTCGTTAAGTCGCTGATAACGCCGCTTTTCCCTTGCATCCCTTCATAAAAGGGGCTCTATTAACACTTCAACACCCGCCTTCCCAACTCGGCTCCTAATGGTCAGTATTTGGGCGTTTATTAACCTTTTTAGGAATAGAGGGCTCGGGCGTCTTCCTAGCGTGGGCGCTCGCTTCTTCATCTTTTTAATCCAACGGCTACTGCCGAGGGTTTTATTTATTTCTCCACGCCCGTGCCCTCCGTGACTTCTACCTTCCTTCTTCACATAGGTCCCGGGAAGGGACGATACTTCTTCGTCAAAGGGCTCCAACTCGGGAGTACGATTTCTCTCGATAGGACGACACTCGGGTGTGCCTGTGACGGAGCGCCCGAGCAACCTTCGTGAGTATTTGCATTACTTTTTGGTTTGATTTGTCTAAAGACGATCGAATACTTCGACCTTCGCTTTTCATGTTTCCTGTGTGTCAAGGTCAAATTATTAACAAGATAATCGCCGTAGCTCTTAGCGTTAACGAATGCTCCGCTCAGTTCCTGTACCAGAGTTGATAAAGTCGGACATTCCTAGTTCATCTAGCTTGATGTCTGCACGTCCCTCTGCCTTGAGGTCTCCGCCTCCTTTCGCCCTGGGATTTTCTTCCTTTGGGCCTATCAGTCATCGCTCCCACCAGGAGTAGATTTTGGCTCATTCAGCGACATCCTAAGCCCCTGAGTGCAAAGGAAAACCCGAGCTCCTTCCGGTAAAGGACCGGCCTGCTCCGGCCAAGGTTCAGAAATTGGGGGTGTCTCCTCTTTCTCCTGTTCGAGAACCGGAAAGCAGCGTCGCCTCGTCTGGCCCGCACCGGGCGCATCCCCTTCTCCCGCCCCAAGAGCCGGAGCGGCCGTCACCCCCTGTTTGGGCCTCGTGATCGGGGGCGCCTCCTCCTTCTCCTCCCGTCCAAGAGCCTGCTGTGCCGCCACCCGGCTCGACCATGTCTCCCCTAAACTTGTTGTAGCGCAAAGGGTCTTTCAAGTGTACTCGCTGCCCCACTACTGACAAACAAGATATAACCGCATGGAATCGCCTCTCGATTAACAATGTCGAGTCACCTCCTCGTGGATACGGAGCCGCCGAGAAAGAAATCGAAACAAAAGTCAGTGTACAAGATTCTTTTCGCTTCTCTAACCCCAAGTTCGCAAGTAGAGCCATCTCATCCATCCTCCTTGAAGTCCGACGTCGAGGTCGAAGGGTTGCCTACCGATGAAGCTCAGCTTTATCTTTTCAAGGTCGCTTTCTGGTAGTTCATAGTCGTGCTTACTTCCATGTTGGTTCTCAGGCCGAGTAATCGATTTCATGTTCGATATGTGCCACACTATTTCAAGGGCCCGCCGATAAGGCCAAATTAAATGAGCATATGTGAAGATCGCCCGGATTTATAAGGCGGCGTGGCTTCTCACTTGAGTGTCGAAATGCAGGAGCGAGCTCAAGATAAGGATCGAAGAAATAGAGTTTAATTTAAGTCTCGATCTCAAGCACACTTACCTGGGCCGTGCTCGAAATAAAGTAGAGAAGGACGAGGTCCCAGCGTTTGACAACGGCCGAGGGCGAGCTTCGCAGGCTCCTGGGGTAGCTTCTCAGTTGCGCAAAATGATTTGGTCGAGGCTCGGGAGGGGCTGAAGTCCGCCCAGAGTGAACTTCAACTGGTTAGGGAGGAACTCATCACCTCCCGGGGTGAGCAAATGATTCGTGGGGAGCTACGCGCCAGCATCGGGTGATTTGAATGACAAGGAAAACAAATTGAAATCGCCCGTCGGCTTCGCAGGGCAAGGTGTTGCTGGAGACCGCTCGCCGAGTCCTCCGTCAGAATTTATCAAGACTACCGAGCGAGGAGTGTCGTGGGTCATGCGCGACCTTCACGCCAGTCACGCGGTTGCTCGTGAGGGGATGAGTTATCCGACAATTGCGGCACCAAGCCGTGCCTGCTGGGCTTCGTGGCTTCCGCCAACTAAGGCCATCCACGCGTACCAAACTGATTTCCAATTTTGACCTCCCAAGTGATGAAGAGGCCAGGAATCTCTCCGACGCGCACTATTCTCAAGACATTCAAAATTCTATCGAGGCCCCTTCTCATTCTTCATCGTCTGATGCCTGAATCCCAGGACTCATTTATGCTTTCCGCGATGTCGACTCCTTTTTTTTCGGGCCCGGGGGGCCTCGATACCTATGTATTCTCCTTTCGATAAACATTCATTTTTCGGGAAATTAGTGTTTTAGCCGAGATATCTTTATTCTTTTTCAATTGTATAACCGACCGGTGGTCTAAAGAATTTAGGATCGTATCGTTGAAATTTCTCGTGATACTATCTTACTTGAACTGCCCCGTTCCCAAACTTGCGGGTTGGAGTAGGTGGAGCTCATCGGGCTGGGCCTATGGCTTGCGCTCATCCTGCCTTGCGTCGACCGGTTTTTAGCCGTGAGACCTCGTTGCGGGCTTCGAGCTCATTATTGGGGACTCCAGCGACAGCTCGGGCTCGACGCAGTAAGAGCCTCGCCCATGCTGGATCACGGGTGAGCCTGCCAATGAAAATAGTAGCAGAGCCCGTCCATCCTCGAAGGGCAAAGTGAAGGGTCATGGGATGAACAGCGGGGAGCCTGGCCCATATCGAGGGAAGAGCTTCTCACAATATGAATTGTAGGATGGAGCCCGCTCACATGATATGCCGTGGAAGGGCTCGCCAATGTGAATAGTGTGAGCCTCGGGTCCGTCCGAGCCGAGGGAGCTCATCAATAGGATTTGTAGGAAGGAGCCCGTCTGTCCGATATGCAGTGAAGGGCTCGTCAATATGAATAGTAGGAAGGAGCCCGTCTGTTTAAAGTGAAGTTAAGGCTCACAATGAAATAGTGTGGAGCTCGTCCGTCTGGAGCCGAGGAGAGCTCGCCAATAGGATTTGTGGTGGAAGGGAGCCCGCTCATCTCGATGTGCGTGGGAAGGCCTGCCAATGTGAATAGTGAGGGAAGGAGCCCGTCTGCTGCGCTATGGCTCGCAATGGGGCCAGTAAGGGCTCGCTCCATCTCGAGCCGAGGGAAGAGCTCTCGCTTAATGAATAAGTGGGAGCCATTTACCAATGGGAAGAGCCGTTTTGGAGGAGCCTGGCCGGGTAGAGCCGTTTGGAGGAGCCCGTCAGGTAGAGCTGTTGTAAGAGCTCGTCCGTGTAAATAATAGGAGCTCATCAAGTAGATTGCCTGGAGGAGCTCAAGCTGTGTAGAGCCACTGTAAGAGCTCGTCCGTGTAAATAATGTGAGCTCAAGCAGAGCCGCTTGGGAGGAGCTTGTCGTGAGGTCAAGCCGAGGAGCCTCACTGTGCAGAGCCGCTGGGAAGAGCCGCCGTGCAGGGGCCGCTCTCGGGAAGAGCCTGTCGTGCAGGAGCCGTCAAGAGCCCGTCAGCCGCTGAAGAGCTCGGGTCCGTGTAAATACCAGGAGCTCGCCAAGTGTAGCCGTCGGGCGAGCCTCGCTGCAGAGCCATTTGGAGGAGCTCACAGTGGTACTTTGGAGGAGCCTGCCAGTAGAGTCGTTGTAAGAGCTCGTCGTAGAGCCGCTGTAAGAGTTCGCCTCTGCAAATACAGGAGCTCGTCAAGTAGGAGCCTTGAGGAGCTCGTCAAGTGTAGCTGCTTCGAGGAGCTCTGCAGGTGAGCTGCTGAAGAGCTCTGGCCAAATAGAGTCGTGTAAGAGCTCGTCAGGTGAGCCAAGGCAAGAGCTCGTCCGTGTGGGGCCACAGGGAGCTCGCTGGTGAGCCGCTTGAGGAGCTCGCCAGTGTAGCCGTTGGAGAGCTCGCCGTGCAGAGCTGCTTGGGAGGAGCTCACGTAGAGCCGCTGCAAGAGCCACAGTAGGCCGTTGTAAGAGCCGTCTGCAGGGCCACAGGGAGCTCGCTGCAGAGCCAAGCGAAGAGCTCGCTGTGTGAGCCATCAAGCTTCGGGCGCCAGCCTTTGCATGCTTCGCTGCACGGCGACGTGAAATTCTGCCGGGTCTCGACTCCCGGGAGGCAACGTGGCCTCGCGCAGAGTGCGTAGGAGCTCAAAGTGAGCAACCCGGGCTCCGGCGCCGGGCCTTGCATGCTTCAAGCTCAATGGCGACGCAGCCTCGAGCCGGTCCGACCCGAGGCAAACAGGCCTCAGACAGAAAGTGTGGCGAGCTCGCCAAAGTGAGCAATCGGGCTCGGCGCCAACCGATGATGCCTCAGATGGGTTTTCAAAGTGTGAAGAGCTTTGCGAACTAAACCGCCGCGTGTCCTCGAAAAGGGGCGGTAACCGTCACGCCGGGATGCATGGAGAATTTAACGATCATGTGAGTTTTCCGATGCTTCCTACTTTTATAAATGGTGGCTCTGCACTCTCCGTGTTCTACGCTGGAGATTCTATTTTCTCTGGGTGGATGGAGTTCGTGATTGATGGATGCTCGATGTTCAACCTGGCTATGGTCAGCTCCTCCTCGACGTCTGGACCATTTCCTTTCGGGTCTCCCAGCCGCTGGAGTTGTGTTTTTCCCTAGTCTCCCTTTACGGAGTCACATGTTAATATTCCCAGCTTTCGCTAGGAGGCCGCAGAGTGGCTGCATCTTCCGTGCCGCACCTCTGTGCTTTTTCCTTTATCTTCTTCCTCCTCCTTTCTACAAATTTTCTCTATCTCGGCTTTCTACTTCTTTCTTTCTGTCTTTCTTCTTTGTCCCTATCTTTTTCCCTCTTTTCTTTTCTCCCTATCACACTCCCTTTTTTGTTTTTTTTTTTTTTTTTTGAGGGAATTGCCTGTACTGAGTGCATTTCAAGATGTAATCGAGGACACCACTGATTGTAACCTAATACGATTCATTTGAAATAAAAATAGACTTTTTATGAAATTTCCCATTGCGTATTTTTCTGTTATATATCGAGATGTTTGAGATATCTAATTAACTAACCAGTGTGCGCCCCATTCGTCACAGGAGAACCGACAAGGCTTTATTCAATATAACAAACCGATGCCTACTGGTAAAAACGCTTAAGATGCTCCGCATTCCATGTATGTTGTAAAATTTTTCCCTCCTCTGTTTGGAGCTCATAATTGCCTGGTCTGACGACTCGTGTTATTATATAAGGACCCTCCCAGTTGGGGCCTAACTTTCCATGCGTGGGATTCTTTCTCGCGGCAGAGCTTTAAGACCAAATCCTTCCAGATGTAACTTCGGGCTTGACTTTCGGGGTTGTAATACCGGGTCAGTTTTTTGATACTCCTTCAGACGTCATGAACCAGCTTCAAGGCTTTTCATCTAGAGTTCTAAGTTCGCACGTTGCGGCCTCACATTGTGCTCCTCTGATGCTAACTTGACTCTAGGAGATTTTATTCCGACCAACGGCCATCGCTCCGCGTCAAGTGCTGGGGCAAAACGGGTCTCCCAGCTGCTAACTCGTGTCGTCCCAGCATGCCCATAATACCTCGGGGAGGTATTCTACCCAACCCCCTTTAAGGTCTTCTAGCTTGGTCTCTAAAAAGTGTTTTGAGGGCTCCTTGGCTGGTGACTCCCGCCCCGTCCGCTTGATCGAGGGTGCCGGGATGAGTACAATTTTTAATCTCGAGCTCCACAAAAATCCCCCGACTCAAGGTCAATGAACCGTTCTTTCCATTATCCGATACTGTGGCTCAGATGTCGAACCTGCATATAATATCGCGCCATACGAAATTGCGTATTTTTTGCTCTGTAATTGTGGCTAAAGGCTCGGCTTCTGCCCATTTGGTGAAATAGTCCACTGTGACAATAATGAATTTGCATCGCTCCTCACGACGGGCGGTGGGCCCAATATGTCCAAACCCCACTCATGAAAGGGCCAGGTCAAGATTGATGTTATATTCCTGGAGGCTCCGATACTTACGTGCTCCGGCAGACCCTCGCATTTCGACTAGGCCGGTCGTGATCTTAAGTATTGTAGCCAATAAGACTTTGTCTCAAAATCCTTTCCCGCTTAACGCCGGCCCGATATGATTCCCGCATACGCCCTCGTACTTCTCTTAGCACATAATTGTCTTCCCGCGATGCATTTTAGGAAAGAAGAATCCCCGTCAGAAGGCTCCCCTGCGGGTTGGTAACCCGAGGACCTCACTCTTACCTACCGCTTTTCGGTCGCTCCAGCTCCGTCATTAATATAATCCCAAATGGGATCCATCCACTGCACCTGGATCCCCACCAAGCACTCACCATGCTGTAAGGATCGATAGAGGGTTCCGCCAAGTATTCGACTGGCGTTGACATGCCGAGATCTTCCTGTAACGCCGTGGCTAATTTTACCAAGGCCATTCGAATTCCTTCGCTTCAGTGGACGGCTTCGAGTCGAACCAACACAAATTTTTTCAGCAAATCACGGACCTTTGGCATACGTAACCATCGCTTGCTAGTCTTCGTATGCATCTTCGATCCGTCTCGACCAAATTCTCATTGGGAGTCACTGTAGATCTCTAGTTGGTCGACCTCGAATGAGTGGGCGAGGCCCAGCCCGCTATGACTCGCCCCATACTCGCTCTCGTTGTCGGGAAGCGTGAACCCAAACCCGGTGCATATTCAACGCCTATCCCTTCCTAAGTGAGGTCGCACTAGGCCTACTCACCTTCCTCGTATTCGAGGCTCCATCTACGCAGAGTTTCCATATCTGAGGTCGCTCTTCGAACAGTGGGCTCGCAAGCTCCATCTAGAGAATTCCATGACGGCCGGGCTAGACCTGGTCCCTTTATAGCGCTGGGCCTCAGACCATGTCGAACTCGCTAGCTCTATGGGCCCACTCTTCATCACCTTCCGAGACTTCGGTTTGCAATATCCGCCTATTGATACTCATTGACTTCATGTGAGCCTCCGAAGTAAGGACGGTTTCCAGGTCAGTAGCTAATAAGCATAGTATCAATTTTTCCATTCTGCAATTCCTCCGCCTCGCAGAGCCCGACCGCAAAGACACAAACTCCAGGCCGGACTCGCTCTTTATTTCCTCGACGAGTACCAGATCGGCTGAGAAGTCTCGATACGGCTTGCAAAGTGAGGAGTTCCTTCAACAGACTTTACTAGAACTGGGAGGAGAACTGTGCATGTTTTTAGCGCCGTGAATGCTTCCTCACATTTTTCGTCCTATCGAAGGCTTTCTTCGTGAACTCGAAGAAAGGTCGGGCAATTATCACCGCTCCGATACGAAACGGCTTAAAGCCGCAATCCTTCCCGTCGCCCGGACTTTCTTTATTCCCGAAGGCGCATCGCATGTCGATCAATGCTTTATTTTTGTCCGATTCGGCTTCAATTCCTCTCGCGGGTTAACTATGAACCCATAAATTTTCCTACGACACAATCAAGGCACATTCGCGTGGTTCAAACAGAGGTGGCGATATGAGATCGGATTTGGTGGACTTCACGAGCATGTCGTCTATGTATACCTCCATTGTTGTTCCTATTTGCTTTTGGAACATCCGATTCACTAATCTCTGGTAGGTCGCCCCTGCATTTTTGAGCCCAAACGGCATTACTGATAAATGTAGGTTCTCAGGCTGCGGATGAACGGTAAGTCTTTCCCCGGTCATCTGGTCCATGCCGACCGTCAGAGCCTGAAATGCATCCATAAAACTGATAGTTCAGGGTCTTCGTCGACACCACGATGAGGTCGATTCCCTGTGAGAGTGGAAGTCATTCCTTCAGCACACTTTGTTTATGTCATGAAGTCGATGCGTAGTCACATTTGCCATTAGTTTTCGACGAGTACAACGTTAGCTACCCACTCAGTGGTATTCCACTTCTCTTATCGCCTCCCGGCTGAGGAGCTTGTCGACTCCTCCTCATTGATGGCTCATTCTTCGTGCGAAACTCGCGTTTTCTGACCGATTTAAAGGAGGGGTTGGTGTTCAATCTGTGAGTGATCATTGTGGGGTCGATTCCTCCCATGTCTGACTGCTTCCATGCAAAAACATCTCTATTTTGTCTCAGAAACTGAGTGAGGAGGCTTTTGAGGTCTTCCGCTAATTTAGATCCGATGTAAGCGAGATGTTCCGGGTCGTCATCCAGCGATATTGGTTCCACTTTCCGAGGGTTCGCCGTGATACCGTCACGCATGTCAAGCTCGCCTATACTTACGCCGTCGACCGCTCTTGCTCTTGCCGGAGGCTGTAGCATTCCCCGCCACCACGATCTCCTCACCGTCCCGACTCCATTCGCTGTTGGGGAATTTGATTATCATGTGGTATGCCGAGGGATGGCTTATCATATTGAGGGAGTGGTCTCCTCTTAAACATGATCATGGCATAGCCCAGACAAGGCCCACTACAAACCCGCTCACACCATGGGTTCTCCTGTGGTCGCATCCGCTTGAATCGAGCCCAACTGCACACTCTTCTCTCCGAAAATCCCCGCATATGTGTGCTGACGGGGTCTAGCTTTTCTCTTCCAATACCCATTTTATCAAGGCCTAATACAAAGATGATGTTAAATGAATCATTATCAATTAAACCCATGAACCGTTGTATCGCCACAGCTTGCACGAACTACCGCCGGTCGCCATGGGGTGCTGCACCCTTCCGCATCTCGAGCCGAGAACGTACGGTAGTGTCCATTCGCGGCAATTGAGATACCGCCAGATTTCCCCTATGTCTCGCCGATCTTATGCTACGTAGGGCTTTTCGAGCCGAACTAGATTCTCCTCCAAAGAAATCCTCCCGAGATCACAGGATTTCTCCCGGCTGCCGGGTGTCGAACGCTTGCCCGAGGGCGTTGCCGAGTCGTATCGGTTATGGTTTCGGGTCTCGACTGGGGTTTGATTCAGCTTGTCTCCCCGAGATATGAAACGTCAAGATATCCGCATCAGACAAATATTCTATTTCTTCTTAGTTGTATACAGCTTGTCCGTGCGAAGTGCCCATAGTCCCCTGTGGGAACTCGTATTTGGTGTTATCCCTTGTCGCGGATCTCGATTTCATCCGAGCCTACCATCTCGTGATTGCTCGCTTCTTGCACTTCGCAGACCAGGGGATACCGAGGCCGTTAGTGAGTGAAGCACTGGGACGGGTAATGCCTTCGCCCTTCGGGTTTGCAAGGCCCAAACGTCTTTGAGACTCTCGCCTTTGTAATCGCCTCCCGCCCCGTGCCCGGGATTTCCTCCGTCGCCCCTGGTTTCGGGCTCCGCTCGTCGTCTGGTCTCACGTCCCTTTTTTCGCAAAGTGAGGAGCTCTCCTTCTCGACATGAGGGCCTCGCCGTTTACGACTTTCCGCCATGGTGACCTCGGCCATGCTAGCTTGAGGGTTCTTCGAGATAGAACATCGTGTCCTTTGATCAGACGCCCAACCTCGCGATGAAAGTCAGGATCACTTTTTCGTCGGCACGCCTATCTTCGTGACTCCTCGCTGAATTCGTATTACGTGATTTCAAACTTTCCCGCGATCCTCGTTTGATGGTCAACGATGGTAGCTCTGGTCAGACGTCAGAAGTTCATGAAGTGGGAGACGAACGCAACAGCTAGTTCCCTGAATGACGAGATAGATGAAGGGGGAATTCTATTGAACCAGCCAAAGCCGCCCTTTTCGAGCGAGCGGCTTAAAGTCTCCGCACGTACGTGGTCCCGAGCACTCATGGAGCTCCATCTGATTTTGTAGCATTAAGGTGATCGACCCAGATTCGACTCCATCAATGTTTTCACTGATGCATTCTAAAATTTCGCCGAAGGGGAAAGTGGGAAAACCCTACCGTGAAGGGAGAACTGGGCTTGTCGCACCAAGGTATCCATAGTATCCCGGTGGCTCGCCCCTCTCACCACTTCCTTCACGATGAGCTCTGTTGAAGGTTTCAACTTCCGCTCCCATGACTGCCCCTTGCTTCTAGTTGAGGTGATTTGGCGTCTTGCCTCCACGAACTCGCCCCCCGGGCATAGCTCAGCCTTTCTCCCCTCCGGGTCGGGCCACCCAGTGGTCCACGCCCCCGGTCCCGACCGACTGTCGCTCTTCACTGCCTCTGGGACGCCCACCAGGCTGCTCCTCGCGGGGAGGAGGTTATGGCCTTCCTGGGTTTGCCGTGTCTCCCGTTGATGTTGTATCCGGCCTCGCAGCCGCTCCACCCTTCAAACCAGACACAGTTGACAGGCGTAAGCGCTTCCACTTCGCTGGGTTCGTATTGGCTTGCATCGCTTCCACTCGGCCAGGGGGTTCACTGCTCATATCGCTCTCGGTGGATTCCCGCGATCTCGTGGATTAGTGTTACCCCCGCCAGGTTCTGCTGATAACACCATCAAGAATCGAGGAATCACGAGGTTATGGATGAACCGCTGCTCCTACGCACGGCGCCTGAATCGACGATGCCTTTCTTCAACCTAATCACCGAGCGCAAGGGTCGCCGGGTTGACCGACTACTGCGGGGCTGAACCGAGGACGCGGTCGCTTGATCTACGTGCTCGATGCGGCACGCTCGGCAAGCAGCTAATCGCAGCCAGCAAGGGTCGCGAGGGCTTCGCCTGGCCGCCCGGCGCCTAAGCCGCATTCTTTCCGTGAGGAACGAGAAGGCGAGGCTGTTTTGCATCGCGCACCTTCAAACGCCGAGCGCCTCAGATTCAGCGATACGATCCATTGACTCGTGACTCGGGGTCTTTCCCATCGAGGGTATGTTTCACATAGCGAGCCTTAGGATTTAAAGTAATGGATTAGTCAAAGGAGTTTATCGGGAATAATCCTCCTTTATCGAGAATGTCCAACTCGACTTGGGTCTTCTATCGCTTTTTCTTTCCTTTATAATACGACTTGATCGACGAAAGAGGACATCTTTTGCGAATATTCTATCTTCCTTTATTGGAAGGATATGGGTTGATCGCCAAGTATTATGGGCCTCCTATTTTCCAAATCCATGTTTTGAGCCTAATGAGCCAGGCCTCTGTTTGGGCCGCTATGGAAGGACATGGGCGAGGCAAGGACCCCATTGCTCTATCGGGCTGATGAGTAAGATACTTGGTCCAATTTTATACCCCCATCAGCATCATTTATTAATTTTAATTTCTAAAGAACTTTTACACGTACTCCTAGCCTCTGACTTATGTAATATCAATCATGACATATAGGAGATCAATATTAACTTACATATGTAGTCCCTAACCCTTTGACATATGTCTTTAAAGAGCTTGACTTGTACGATCATGACATGTGCAGGACATTGATGATTAATAAACATTGAGGAAGATGCTTTATCATTTACAGTGATGACCAGTAAAATAAAGAGTAGCTACTAGCTAGGACAATCAAAGAACAGTAAGAGAGTTACGTCCTTGAACAATGAAGATACCTACTAGTGAAAAGACATTAAATCAATAAGGAGGGTACGTGTGGTTAATGTCTGGACCACCACTTGACATTTAACCAAGGATTTTAATAGGGGTGGCAATTAGTGATCGAGGGTCATGTTTGGATCGTTTCAACAGCAGTTTCTCTATTGTATTCGTCAATCCGATTACAACATAAATAATAAAGGAGTTTAAAATAATTAACAAAGTCAAGTACGATCTAGTCATTAATTAGATAACATAACACCATACGTTTAACTTATTTATTAATTTAATAATTTAAAATAATATAAATTATAATTAATTTATTAATATTTAACACAAATAACATATTAAATGAGTTAATCCAAGTTAAATATTAATTAACATTAGGGATGGGTTAAAAAGCCTAAAAAACCAAATTAATCATAAAACCGAATCGAAACCAAACCAAAAAATAAGTTAACCGAACCAAGCAATTCGGTTTTGATTTTTGTTTTACATAAATCTCGATTTCAGTTTAGGTTTTGGTCTACAAAATATAAAAACCGTGGTTTTGGTTAACCAACCGAATATATTTATATATAATAAGTTTTCCTATTTGTATGACTTGTGGTTTTTCCTACTTTTGTTCGTCGCTTTACTTTTTCCCTCTAAACCAAACTTTTATCATTTTCCTTTAAACCAAAACATATCGATTGTGATTTCTTTGAATTGGTTTCTTCTTCTATTGAAGTTGTTAAAACATGTGGTTGATTACAAATCGATTAAATTAATAAACTCATGTTTTTATATTATTTGTGATGTATTATAAATACGTATTATAATATGCAATATCATGAGACAAAATGAATAGATTATTCACTTTTCTTTCAGATTAAGTAATACTATTATAATTTGAACTTTAATATATGATTATAAAATTGAAAATTTATATTCTAATTATGGTTAACCGAAAAACCGATATATGGTTAACTAAACAAATGTTTAACCGAAGATTTGGTTAACCATATTAATGATTGGGTTTTTTGTTTATATAAATAACAAACCAAAAACCGATGGTCAGTTTTTATTTTATACCATGGTCTAGTTAACCGAATCATGTCCACCCATTAACATTATAATTAAATGGGTCAGTACACGTCAAATTCGTGTTATATGAATTGAAACGAACAAAAACCGACGGTCAATTTTTATTTTATACCATGGTCCAATTAACCGAATCATGTCCACCCATTAACATTATAATTAAATGGGTCAGTACACGTCAAATTCGTGTTATATGAATTGAAACGAACAAAAACCGACGGTCAATTTTTATTTTATACCATGGTCCAATTAACCGAATCATGTCCACCCATTAACATTATAATTAAATGGGTCAGTACACGTCAAATTCGTGTTATATGAATTGAAACGAATATAACACGTTTAAAAATGAGTTATGCATGTCAACACGAATTTGATCAAAACACGATTATACTTAATCCAAATTAGCAAAAAACATATCGAGTTCATATTATGTCAAATTTGCCAAGTCTATCAATGAATCGATAAGAAGGAAAGCTGATGTGGTGTTAGTTGGGAAGGCTAATACAAAATAAAGGAATAGAAATTGATCAAATTGTTCCCTCTAATTTATGAAATTAATTAGATTAATTTGATCAAGACATGGGATTCTTTGTACTGTAGGTAGATTCTTCATATCGTGGGGTAGGCCGCTTAGGGGGCATCAACTAAGGGTCAATTTGGTAGTGATTTATAAAAGTGTTTTTAAGTTTAAAAACACTTTTAAGTAATTTGTTTTGACGACAAAAAAACAAAACATAAAATAAAAAAATAAAAAATAAAAACAACGTTTGATAATGTTTTTAAAAAACACATTTGAAACTTAAAAAAACACTTGAAGTGTTTTTTTGAGATGCACTTGGGATGTGTTTTTTATTTTATTTTAAAAAAAACACTTTAAAAGTTTTTGGATATACCTAAAATATCTATTTATTTATCCCTAAATATGTATTTATTTTATTTAGAAAATCTGAATAATATTATATACTTTTAAAAATTCAAATAATTTTAATTTTTCTTAAAATTTTATATAATCATAAAAATAATTATTTTGAATTTTTATTAATACAAATGTTTACATATGTTTATTCATTTATTCAAATCTTTTATAAATAATTTTTATAATCATACAAATAATTATTATAGGTTTTTATTAATACAAATGTTTATGTATGTTTATTTATTAATTCAAATATTTTTATAAATATTTAAAATATTTATAATTATTTTATATTTTTATTAATAAAAATAACTATACATGTTTATTCATTAATTCAAATATTTTGATAAAAATTTTTCATATTTTTTATAATCATAAAAATAATTATTTTAGGTTTTATTAATATAAATTTTTATATGCATTATATATTTTTGCAATTAAATTAATTAGATGTGCTTTTTGTAATTTTAATGATATAAAGTTGCTCATGATTATAAAACACTAGTAAAATAGCTTTTTCAAAATTCCTATGTAAAAAGAGCCATATAAGTACAAGAGAAAGCTTTAGCTAAAGAACTATTGCAAGCCGTGACGCCCAAAACCTCGGAGGTCCCTGGCCGACCGCCGTCAACTCATGGAACCTGTGTCTCATATCATGAGACCCATACATGAGTAAATGACCCAATAGTAGGCCTATCATCCATACTCCTCTATACAAGCACAAAAACCATACATTTCTATAGATCAAATGGGGCTATTACATCACTCTTAAAACATATGGTTAAAAACTAGTTTGTTCTAATATATTAAAATATGAATCGGGCGCTTCGCATTCCGGCCCGCTTCATAATCCCAAAATTTCTAAGGTTGTCCGCCCGTACTCTGTCCCGCACCAAAGTGGGGTCCCACGACAGGTGAGCTAATGCCCGTGAGAGATAAATCCCCTACAAGTGGCTACTCTCCACCTAGGTGCACACATGCAAACGATCATTTCATGGGCCAAACCAACAACCAATACGTGCATACATATTATCCTATCATGGAAAAAAACTACATGTACGTATACCCACACCTACATGCCCCCATAGCTCGGTCAACCCTCCGACCCACCACCTAATGCAAGTGCCAATGGGGAAATCAATACCAGTCGGGCCCCGACCCCATCTCAACACCTGTAGTCTATGTGATATTTATTTAATCGCGTTTCGTGTTTTTTTGGGCAAATGTAACTTTTCAGTGGTCTCATTGCGTGGTCTCTTACACCCTCCGACATTTTTCTAAGCTTTCACCTATGGGATACTGTACTGCCCAACTGTGTTTTCTGTGCTTTTCACCTGAGGGGGGTATCTAACCCCTACTTGCTACGCCTTACACATTTCATTTTCCATTTTCATTTAACACTGTGTAACTCAATTGGACTTCGTCCCATGACCAAGCCCACACGATTCTGCACAAAATGCAGTGTCAAACCAAGATTCATGTACACACACTCCATGTACGCAGAAAGACAAGACACCAATGCAATGCAATTTGTGACACGCACTCAAAACCCATGACCAATGTATGAAGACCTCTACATGGACATTCTACACTATACACTATGTGTGTGCTATGAACATCATGTCTAATGAACACAATATCTATATTCGGGCCTTCAACATCAGCATACATGTACATGTTATTCCATACATTCAAATCAAGACATCACATAAGCATGCATCACATCTTTCTATCATTCGCTTCATTCATGTCAACACATCATTCACATGTATTAACATAATTCAACCATTACTTAGGCAAGTAATGCTATAATTCATATTCCTGTGTCGTGAGACATAGTGTGTCAATCATACAACCTGGTAATGCATATAATTATTTCCATCTTTATCACACATATGTCACATAATTTCACATATTCAGTATGTCATTGAATTTATGGCAATAACACACATTAGCCATTCTCGACCATAAATCCGGCCATGCTTGGCCTAAGAAATAATCTGGACTTAGTCCATAAAGTCTAGTTTTTATAAATACCACACAAAAAATCCAACACGCAATTCCCTGCTTAGGCCATATGAAGTCCCAAGCATTTTTAAGCATAAACTGTTCCAAAATGTGTTTTAAACCAACTGACCATTCTCAACTCCACTGTCTCGTGACCCATTTCAATGTTTAGCCTACATTTTGGCTGAGCACTTTATCTTATTAAATTCTAGACTCGACGAGATTTCCGTAGAGTCCAAGAACGCGCAAATCGAAGTTTGGACGAGAAAGTTATGGTCGCCAAAGTCGACGCTACCAGATTCACAAGGGTGTATGGAAATTTGCACACCCCTGCCATTATGCTCCTGGATTTTGGCTGCTCAAACACAATGTTCGGTTTCGACAGTCCCAAAACTCCCATGAACCGGTCTACCATCACACAATCACAAACAAACCACACAACATACAAATTAACCGAAAAACCGAACGAAACTGAGGCCATTACACTAATCCCTGGGGCGTGAAAATACCGTAGGAGGAAACTCTAATTCTGTAGCGCGCAGTCTCCAGTTCTTTTCTCTGGCCCAAATTTGCTCCCTGCGCAACACTCCTTCCTTTTCCTCTTTCTTTTTCCTCTCTTCCTCCCCTTTCTTCTTCTCTTTTCTTCTTTCCTTTCTCCTTTCATTTCCTCCCTTTGTCCTCTCATTTCCTCCCTTTTTCTTCTCCCTTCCTCCTCCTTCTTCTTGCTACTCCCCCCACGAACTGAATTTGCTACCCCCCAAACTTAATGGGAACTCCCATATTTATAGGTCTCAAAAGGGCCATGCATGATGACACATGGCATGCCATGTGTCACACACATGGCTTGCCATGTGTCCTACATGCATAGGCCTTTGCCATGCAATGTGACACATGGCTTGCCATGTGTCGCCCGACATCCGTTGTCTTTAAATACGTGAAATTCCGACAGTCTCGGAATCCAACGAAATTCGACTGGGTAGCTAGATTTCGTGAGACGATTCCAACGGGTCAATCCGTTTCGTCATCCGAGATCTAGAAAAATCTTAGTTTTTCTCCGGACAATTTCAAATTACCGTTTTGCCCCCTTTCTTTTTTTTCTTTTTTTTAAAAAAAATTTAATTTAAAATTTTCACGGGTTTTACACTCTCCCCCCTTAAAAGAATTTCGTCTCGAAATTCACACACACATACACACATTCAAACACATGCATATGTGACAGTCATTTAAAACATTAATGACTCGAAACGCACCTTCCTAGTCGAACAAGAAGGGATAGTTGGCGTGCACCTGTCCCCGGCCTCTCCCATGTCCCCTCCGACCCCTGCTGCCACAACACTCCTACAAGCCCTCACGCCTGCACGCAAACCTGCTCTCGGCTATCCATGATACGCACTGGTCCCTCCTCGAAGGTCCCATCCGTATCAACAACAAACTCGCCCCAATCCACTATATGAGTTGGATCTGGAGTGTACTTCCGGAGTGTAGAGACGTGAAACACCTCATGAAAGCTCAACAAACTCGGCGGCAACGCTAACCGATACGCAACCGCGCCCACCCTCTCGAGTACCTCGAAGGGTCCAATGTACCTCGGCGACACCTTCCCTCGTTTGCCGAATTTGATCACTCTTCTTTTAGGAATCGCCTTCAAGAAGACATGATCACCCACCTCGAACTCTGGGAGGTCATCTGTGATATCAGCCTAACTTTCCGTCGGGGCCTCCCGAGAAGTAAGGAGACGTCTCGATCATACCCACCTTCCAAGGTGCCCTAATCAAATCTAGACCGCTGACTCAGCTCTCTCCCATCTCCGTCCAACATATTTCACATCGACACGGCCTCACGAGAGAGCCCCATGTGGCGCCATCCGAATACTCGCCCGATAACTATCAGAGGCGAACTCTCAAGTGGGCAAGTGCTCCTCCCAAATTACTCCTTGAGATCCGGTGGACTCATGCTCGCAAAGATGTCCTCTTAAAATCGAATAGTCCGCTCCGACGACCATCCATCCGAGGATGAAAAGCTGCACTCCACGACAAATAAGGCCCCCATGGCCTTCTGAAAACTCTTCCAGAACTGAGCCGTAAACCAAGGATCCCTATCCGATACTATGGAGACTAGCACTCTATGCGACCGTACTATCTCTTGTATATACAACCTGCATAATTTCTCTAGTGTGAAGGTCATCCGCACAGCTAGAAAATGTGTCGACTTGGTGAGTCGGTCCACTATAACCCACACCGCATCATGCTTCCACGATGCTCGTGGCAAGTGAGTCACAAAGTCTATCGTGATGTGCTCCCACTTCCACTCTGCTATGTCCAATGGCTAGAGTAGCCCTGCTAGCCTTTGGTGCTCAGCCTTGACCTGCTGGCACGTGAGACACCGTATGACAAAATCCCTGACATACCTCTTCATCCCGCTCCAATAATGTTGGCGATGAAGGTCACGATATTAATCTCTCAGGCCACCCGGATGTGCACAAATAATCTAGAGCAATGGAACTCCCTGAGGATCTCCTCCCTCAAATCCGTCGACTGGGGGACCATAACCCGTCCCCTATACTGAAGACTCACCATCCGTGACGGCTCCACCCTCTCGCCCTCGTTGTGTACCCGCCGAATGTACTCGATCCCCGATGGATACTAGTTCCCATGCCTTGCCTTCCGGGACTCCATCACCGCTTAGTAGAGACTACAGCAGACACGTGACCGCAAGGTACCCCGAGCCTACTCATCGTACTATAGTCTGAACTGCCCCACAGTCTCGAGCATCCGCCACTCCCGAGAAGCTATACTAGCTAGTACTCCCCGTGACTTTCGGCTGAGTGCATCAGCCACCACATTTTCTTTACCGGGATGGTAATGCAAAGTGAAGTCGTAATCCTCCAAAGACTTCATCCACTTACGCTGCCTCATGTTGAGGTCTCGCTGCATGAAGATGTATTTCGACTTTCGCGGGTCCTAAAACAGACTTCAACTTCTCACCATAAAGATAATGACACCAAGCCTTCAAGGCAAAGATAATGGCCGTCAACTCCATATCGTGTGTAAGGTAATTCTACTCATGATTCTTCAACTGCTGAGAACCATAAGCCACAACTTTCCCGGACTGCATTAGAACACATCCCGCCCCGTTTCTCTCGAAGCATCATACATATCAGGTACCCTCCGTCCTCTCGACTACGAATAGGAGTCAAGTAAGCCTCTTTTTCAATTCCTGGAACGCTCGCTCACATGAGTCATCCCACACAAACTTGATCTCCTTTCGGGTCAATCTCGTCATAGGTGCTGCTAGCCGGGAGAAATTCTCTATAAGCCTCCCCCTGCATTAGCCCGCCTAATCCCAAGAAATCACAGATCTCGAAGACCGACTTCGCCTCTCCAACTCATCACACTCAACCTTCCTGTCCGCCGACATGCCCGGCTTCGACACCACGTGTCCCAAGAAACCCACTCAAGAAGCCAAAATCGCACTCCATCGAACTTGCATACAACCGATGATCCCTCAAAAGTTGTAGTACGATTCTCAAGTGATCCTCATGCTCCACCTCCGACTGGGAGTAGATAAGGATGTCATCAACAAAGACCACCACAAACTGATCTAAATAGGGCTAGAACACCCTATTCATGAAATCCATGAATGATGTCGGTGCATTCGTCAATCCTAAGGGCATCATCGTAAACTCAAAATGCCCATATCGCGTTCTAAACGCTGTCTTGGGTGGATGTCTCCGCCTCCTAACTCACCGATATAAATCCGCATAAGGCTGTCTATCTTTGGAGTAGACTGACGCTCCTCAATCGATCAAACAAGTTATCAATCCTGCACGGATACCCGATTCTGATTGTAACCCTGTTCAACTATTTGTAATCGATGCATAGTCGGCGGTCTGGTCCTTCTCTTCTCGCAACTAAACTGCGCCTACGGCGCCTTCGCCCACGAAACCCTCGCCAAAGAACTCCTAAATCTGGACCTTGAGCTCCTACAACTCAACCGGCGCCATTCTATGCGGAGTCATAGAAATGGGCAACGTACCAGGATACAACTCAATGTGGAAGTCTACATCCCTGGTGGGAGGTAACCTTGTGAACTCCATCCGAAAACATCCTGCATTCTCAAACCACCCGCGAGGTAGACTCATATCCTATCTCACCTGTCCTTGTGGTAAGGAGAGCTAGCCAACCCGTCAACCGGTCAAGCATTGTGAATCGGACACGTATGGTGTGAAGCATCGTGCCTATTCCCAAAAAACACAACACACAAGTACCGTCTCGGGTGTGTGGCAGAGTAACTCTCATATGGTCACAATCTATGACAACCCGATGTGCCGTCAACCAGTCCATCTCGAGGATGACCTCGAACTCTGACATGTCCATGACCCGAAGGTCCATCGTGAGTAGAATCCCGGAGATCTCTAACTCACATCCCCAACATATCCGATCAATTCTCACCTTAGTCCCTAGGGGAGAATTCACATGCAGTGGCTCGTCTAAGGTCTCAACCTCTAAGCCCCCTTCCTCTACTTGCCATCTACACAAGTCAAACAAAGAAGCTGAATCATTTTCGTGTCCTATTATTAGCCACATACTAAATCCAATAATAGACCTAATATCCCGAACCATCTGCTTGCTTCGAACTCCTAAGGTTACGCTTTCAACCCTAGTGTTCGTGATTTCCTATATATATACATACTGCCACATATATAATTCACATAATTTGTAACACATAATCACGCACATACAATCAAAGCATACACAAGAAAACACACAATGCATGCTATGATCTAATCCTGTCCCGTGGGCTCTTAGGTAACCTCCTACCTAGACCTTGATAACAAACTATGATCTGGATATCAAGCACTAGGTAATTCTGCAACCAAGCCCGACACCTGCCGCACGTCGCGGATAATTCTACACATTAATAGCACGCCCTGCACTCCATGCCCCACCGAGCCCTGTGCATTCGTGATACCTAAGCTCGATACCAAGTCATGACGCCTAAACCCAGGTCCCGCGACCACCGTCAACTCGTTAAACCCAGGTGGGTTCATATCATGAGACCCATACATGAGTAAAATGACCTAATGTGTGGCCTATCATCCATACTCTACATAATATCAAAAAACCATACCTTTCTTATAGATCCAAGAGTTATTATGATCACCTTAAAAACATATATTAAACTAGTTCGTTTCTAATATATACACAAAACATGAATCATAGCCACAATCCGCCGCTTCATAATCCCTACTTCAAGGAGCGTCGTCACCAGACTGGGTCTCCGTACTTGAAAGTGGTCCCACGATCTGGTGAGCTAACGCCCAGTAGAGATAAATCCTACAAGGGCTACTCCCCACCTAGGTGCACATGCAAATGATCATTTCACAGTCAAACCAACAACTAATCCGTGCATACATGTTGTCCTATCATGGAAAAAAAAAAATACATGCATCTATGAGAAGACACTCTACATGCCCCATGTACCGGGTAAACTTCCGACCCACCACACAATGCAAGTGCCAATGGGAAATCAATACTGAGTCAGTCCCGACTACCATCTCACCACCCGTAGTCTATGTGATATTTATTTAATTGTTTCGTGTCTTCTTGGGTAACAGAACTTTTCGGGGTCCCACCGCGGGTCTCTTACACCCTCCGACATTTTTTGGGCTTTCACCGGTGGATACGCTGTCTAACCAGGTTTTCAGGCTTTTCACCTGAGGGGGGTATCTATCCCCTACTTGCTATGCCTTACACATTTCCATTTTCATTTAACACTGTGTAACTCAATTGGACTTCGTCCCATTCCCAAGCCCACACGATTCTGCACCAAACGCAGTGCCAAACCGCATTCATGTACACACCCATAATGCGGTGTTACCGCACACCAATGCAATGCAATTTGTGCCACTGCACTCAAACCCATGACCAATGTATGAAGACCTCCACATGGACATTCTACACCATACACTATGTGTGTGCTATGAACACTCATGTCTAATGCACACAACATTCCATATATTCAGCTTCACACAAGATACATGCAAATATGTTAATATTCCATACATTCAAATCGGCACATCACATAAGCATGCACTACATCTTTCTCTATCATTCAGCTTCATTCATGTCAACACATCATTCAAGCATGTATTAACATAATTCCAACCATTACTAGGCAAGTAATGCTATAATTCATTCCCAGTCGAGACATAGTGTGTCAACTCATACGTACCCCAATGCATATAATTATTTCCATCTTTATCACACATATACACATAATTTCACATATTCAAGAGGTCATTAAATTTATGGTAATAAATAATACATTAGCCACTCTGACCATAAATCCTGTACTATGCTTGGCCTAAGAAATAATCTGACTAACTAGCAAGTCTATTTTTTATAAATACCACACAAAAATCCAACACGCACTCCCCTCGCGAGCCATATGCGCCCCAAGCATTTCTGCTTACAAACCGCCTAGTCAAGTTCCGAAACCAATCCACCATTCTCAACTGTCCGTGACTCCAAATTCTAATGTTCAGCCTACATTTTGGCTGAGCATTTGGTCTCACAAATTGACTCGACAAGCTTTCCTCAGAGAGTCTAAGAACGCGCAAATCCTGAGTTTGACGAAAGCATGTCACTCCAAAGTTGACTATTGATTCACAAAGGGTGCGTGGAAATTTGGCACACCCCTCGTTTACATTATGCTCGGATTTGGTCAGTCTCCGAACACAATGTTCACGGACAAATCCCCAAAACCCCATGAAACCACACCATCACACAACACAAACAAACCACACAACATACAAATTCACCCGAAACCGAACGAAACCTCAGAGGCTACTACACTGCCCCTTTGAAGTGCAGGGGGCCAACTGGGAGTAGGAGGAAACCTACCTCTTGTAGCACAATTCCGGGTTCTTGTCGGTCTGGTCTGCCTCCGTGCGCACACTCCTTTTCCTTTTCCTCTCTTTCTTTTTCCCCTCCTCTCCCTTTCTTCTCTCTTTTCTTCTCCTTTCTCCTTTCCCTTTCCTCCCTTTCTCCCTTTCCCTCCCCTTTTTCTTCTCCCCTTCTCCTCCCCTTCTCCTTGTCGCCTCCCACGAACTGAATTTTACCCCAAACTCCAATGGGAACTCCCATATTTATAGGTCTCAAAGGTCAGCGCATGATGACACATGGCATGCCATGTGCCACAACAGGCCATGGCTTCGCCATGTGCCAAGGCATGCATAGGCCTTTCCATGCATCAGACACATGGCTTGCCTTGTGTCACTCACATGGTCCTTCATGTGTGGAAAGTCACCACATGGCTCGCCGCCATGCATCGCCTCGACACCGCTGTCTCAAAATACGTGAAATTCGACGCTTCCCTAATCAAACTAAATTCGACTCTTGGTAGCCAGATTTCGTGAGACGCATTCAACTGTCAACCATTTCTCATTACCCGAGATCTAGAAAATCTCTAACTTTTCTCCGACTATCTTATAAATTACCGTTTTGCCCCCTTTCTTTTTTTTTTTTTTGAAAAAAAAATTTTAATTTAAAATTTTCACGGGTTTTACACAAGAAGCATTATCAAACCTAATCTCTTACTCAGCCAATTCTTGGCATCAAGCTTGTAACAACACTTTTAGCCAAAACTCTTTTACTGACAACGCTTTTATTAGAAATGTTTTTATAGGAATCTAAAAAAGTGATTCTAATAGTGTTTTTTGTAACATGTTGTATATGTATAAAAACACTTTTATATCATTAAAATTACAAGAAATGACATTTAATATTTAATTACAAAAATAGTATATCATAATAAATAAAAATTTTATTACAAAAGTATATAAAAAATATTTATATTAATAAACCTAAATCAATTATTTTTATGATTATAATTTTTTTTAAATATTTACAGAAATAAGTGAATTAACAAATAAACATATGTAAAGATTTTTATTGATAAAAACCTAAAATAATTATTTTTACTATTATAAAATTGTTTAAAAATATTAATAAAAAGATTTGAACTAATGAATAAACATAGATAAACATTTGTATTATAAAAACCTAAACTAATTATTCATATGACATACTTTTTCAACTTGAACTGGCTGAGCGTGCTAATGGCCGGGCCGCCCGACACTCCCAGACGCTTCTGCCCTTTACAAAAACAAGAACAAAAAGGACTCCAAGGGCTTACCCGTTGCTCTTTGATGCCTGCCGCTTCTATTCGGGGGAAGTTAAGATCAATCGCTTAGGGAATGAATTCTTCTGCAGATCATGATTTCACCATAGTTGTACTCCCAAGATTATAAATGGATGATCATATAACTTTCCTAATTAATATGATAATTAATCAGTATGTTTCTTAGTTGATAATGATATCAATAGTATACTTCCTAGTCGAGGATGATACAACATTTCTCACCGGTAGGAGATTTTCTTTTCTTATCGTGAAACCACCAATAAGGGATAATTGAGGGGTGATAATTGGGAAATACTTACTTTCTTGATTGGAAGGAGATTGGGTAGCCTCACTGACGATTCCTCGGGTCACAAATTTTTAAAGGCTTAGTCACACTCGCTAATTCATTCTCAGGGATACCCACATGGGCCTATTGCTAGTTTTGGGCCCATTTTTAATTCCGACGTTTGGGCTTGTATCTTGGGCCTGCACGCCCATTATTTCAAACCCTATCAATTTCCCCAAATTCCTTAGACTAAGTGGCGCAGGCAAGGGCCGTATCGCCTCGATCAGCCGATACCCACATATTACCCTGGCGGTTTGATTAGGCTTTGCCGTCCGACGCCTTGTGATACAACTTCTTCGATTTCCGCATTTATTTCGCTGTGGCCTTGGCTTCCTTAAAACGCCCTCGACCGCTTGCACTTTGTTCCTCCTCCTGCTCTCGAAGCCATTTCTCGCAAATTTAAGGGGCTTCCTTTTCCTCGCTTTACTGTCCGACCAATGTTCCGGTGACTACTTCAAGTGGTCCTTGATACTCCGCTTGAGGCCACCTGCCTTGCTTCTCGTTTCTGCACGCCTTCTCTTCTCCTTTGTCCTTGGTTTCGACGTCTTGCTAGTTCTGTGGAGCCCATTGGGCTCGTATTTCCTTGACGTTTTTCCTCGTAACCCGCACTCCACGGGTCTCTGCCGCCCTCCGTTCCTCGCAAGATAGGGAGTAATCCTCGCGAGGCGTCTAGTTCAGCCTGAATCGACAGGGAGAGGGAGTGGGGTACACACTGGGCTGTAGTGGTTCACCGGGCTGCCCCGGGGAAACGTCCTTTTCCCTTGGATAAGGGTAAGGGCAAACTTAAAGAAATTCGGCTCCCTAGTGGCTCTGAGTATTTGAGGGTTGCAATTCAGAACGCTAAGGCCGTGGGCCCCAACTGGGTCGAACCCTCATATAGTGATCTCTTTATGTTCGATATGGGCCCCCGCTTTAGGGTCCGTGCCTGTGCCCCGACGTGCCGACCACCTACGTCGTTGAAGTGCCTAAAAACCGAGATGCTTTTAAGGTATGCTCGAGAACGACCGCTTCCTTACATCCTTTTATAAAAAGGGGTCCCGCAAAGATTTCAACGTCCCGGGCTCTCAGCTTTCTCCCAACTTCTGGGGTGTTCTGGTGGGGTTGTTAGTCATTTTTAGGGACAAAGGCCTGGGTGTTCCTAGTATTGCCCTGCGCTTAGACTTCTTCAGTGTAAAGGAGGTCGCCAAAGGCTTTCTTTATATCTCCAAGCGCTCTAGCGCTAAGTTGATCATTTCGGACCTTCCCTCCTCGCACAAGTTCTGGAAGGAATGCTATTTCTTTGTTAGTGGCCGTCATTGGGAGTACAATCCCTTTGATCGAGAGAACACCCTTGGCGTTCCTACCGTCTGAACTACCCCCAAGAACCTTCGTGAGCTCTCCTTCGTCTTGATTTGTTTTGGTTTTCAGCGGTCATAGGATATTTCTAACATTGCTTTGGTTATGTGGCCTTTAGGTACTTGTTTGTTGGACCAAAAGACATATACAAAATTTATGACATCGACACCAGCGACTATTGTCTAATTCTCAAAGAATAAGCAAGGAAACTTTGTTCGCTATATTTCCTTACAATTATACCGATTAAAAATGGTTTCCTTAAGACTGATAAATTTCTTCCCGGTTTTGATCCATGATTCCGCGCGTAATGTGTCGAACAAGTAATAAAGTGGATTTTAGTCCGTATATCGATCCCACGTAGATCTCAAGAATTTTCAATCAACTACCCCGACTACTCAAGCTCTTATACTATTCGACTATGATAGACAATTTGAATCAGCCTTTGAAAGCCTTAAAATAATGAAAATTAAAAGAATTTGAATTAATTAACAAATGAATTGAATACCTAAATAATAAAATAACAAATTTAGATTAAATAATATCCGCAGCGCCTACCGAAAATGTTCATTTGTGGAAACATTAATTCCTTCCGCATTTCACTGTAATTTTTCTTCATGAACCACGTATTTAAAACTAGTCCAAGGAGTAGCGGAAAGTGCAAAGCTTGGATCTCTCCAAATCTCCACTGCTTCATTATCTAACTCGACCGCTTTCTTTCAAGACAAGGTTAGATAACTACCTTTAATTCGGGGCCGCCTTGTTCTCGGGGTATTTTTCTTTTCAATACTTCATACTCCATTAACCCGGATCAAACCCGAGCTCCTAACTTATACTTCATTGCAATATTTACACTATAATGCTTCTCTCCTCAAAATTAGAACAACTCATTCTTTCCTTGATTAGATCCGTTAACACTGATTGAATTCACCATTCGACCGAGGCGAACTTCTTGCATGTTTAAATTGATAGATCCTCAACTCATTCTCGTCTCCAAAGGAAAAGAGGATTTTATCACTTTAATCACACATAGCACATTAAATCACCACACAGTGTCTGCACAATCCACGAATTGCTCATTACTCTCGAATGCCTTCCCGTGTCACTCGCAGGGCTGGCCTCCCGAAATCGTGAGTTTGAGAGACAATCCGCTTTATAGGTAAAGATAATCGATATTGGGATCAATTCCACAAAATAAACAAAAACCAAAGAAGTGATTTAGAAATCAAGTTCATCATTGATGAATAAAATTTGAAGGGAAAGATAATTTCGACGATAGAGTCATTTCAATGGAAACTCGGGTTTCTAAACTAACATTACACCATACATTGGTCACGATCAAGAAACCACTCGTAATTAGAAACCGGTAGTTCGAAACTAAAAATTGGTCTGGAATTCAAATAACCAGATAGTAATTTGAAGAAATATAAATCAAGATTCAGCTGCAAACTTTAATACTAACGTTCGTATCCAAATTTAAACAAAAATACTAAATTAATCTAAAATAAAAACAAAGAAAGAAAAGAAAATTAAAATACGTGAGCCTTCAAAGAACCCGCATCTCTTCAAGTCGCCAAGAGTCACTAGCTCCTTCAAAAGAGCGCCTACATATTTATGTGGTTCTCC
Organism: Tetrastigma voinierianum; assembly: GCA_016808115.1. Classification (NCBI taxonomy): domain Eukaryota; kingdom Viridiplantae; phylum Streptophyta; class Magnoliopsida; order Vitales; family Vitaceae; genus Tetrastigma; species Tetrastigma voinierianum. The sequence goes on from JAEQBH010000518.1 coordinate 1,050,285, forward strand.
AAGTCATTCCACTCGATGCACCTCGGGACTTCGCTTAATCGCTCAGTTGCTGTTGATGTCGCGACATCAATTTTCAGGGTGACTTCGTTGTCTCGCTCCCTCTATCGTAGAAGCCCCGGTTTGGTCGCGACATGTCTTTGGTGGCCGATGTCGCGGCGAAACGCTCTGTCCCGACCTCTTTTCTTTGGATGGTGTGCGACGGTTCGCGGGTGAAGTTGCTCTTTGTGACGTGTGGCGACGGACTGGATGTTGCCGGCGAACCTTGAATTGCACTGGGTGGGATGGCCGACGGACCTCTTTGCGATGCCGCGACCACCGATCGCCGTTAATATTGGCGTTATTGATGATCGTGACCCTCCGTTCTTAGTTGATGTGGCGACGAAGCGGGGTGTTTGTGCGACGCTATTCTGCCATCGCGTTGTGGCGTTGTTTGACGATGGCGACCTCGATCGCATTGATTGATGTCGACATTAGATGTTTATTGACGTAACTATATCGGCGTTGTGTGCGACCAATGAGGTGATGTCGCGAAACTTCCGCATAATGGTTGATATAAACGATCTTGTCGTATATTTTGGTGTGATCCGGCGACCGTTGGATAGTCGTGCGAACCTTCATCTGATGATGATCGTCGCGACGCCGGTTCTGTACCGGTGATCGTGTATTATGTTCGGTGATAATGTGATGCGTCAGGATCAATGCTGACTTCGAATCTTGAATCGATTCGTTTTAATCTTACGTGTTCTTGGGTAATAGTGTTTCGTTATCCGTCGCGGGGTTTTATTCGCGTCTCCGAATACTGAATGAATCATGTGACGTCGTATCTTCTTCTTAACTCCATTCTGTTCAACTGACTTTGGGTTTCGTCTTCCGCGACTCCGTTTTGTCTTCCAATTAAACTTCTGTTTGACGACTTTGAACGCCAAACTGTGGTGTTCAGATTGTTTTTGCAAAGTTTGCGACGCCCGGGATCATTATTAATCATTTTTATTTCTCACTGCACGTTTCTTGATAGTTGTTAAATAATAAAGCTGCATTACCACTCGCATAACAAATTTACGTTTCTTTTGGGATTCCTAACATGACAGTTGTGCATCCATTCTATATTCTTTATAAATATTTTTGATAAACAAAATAAAAGATCAGACGAAATGATGACTTTTAAAACTTTCATGAATTGCTGACGGATCATGGATCTAGGGATAAGAGGGTGACAGAGCGATGATGCTCAGACTTATTAAAACATCAGATGGATATTCACAGGTGATTAGTCTTAGAACTCTGACTTTCTTATGTTTCTGAGATCTTCTCCTCTCGTCGTGACATTAAAATCCCACAGATCTTACTCAAAATGTTTGGGACATACGACCACTGGAAGGCTGATCGGCACGGAGTGTAGCAAAGAGAAGAAGATGTGGAAAGCGGGAGACCTGAAGGAAATATTCGAGATTTGCCTCATAATCAGCGAAGATGCAGAGTGCAGGACCTATCACTTTTTTTGCGATGGGGCTGACTCCGGGGAGGGGTGAATAAGTCTACTGGAGGTTCTTCATTTCTCCTGGAACATGGATCTGTGGCAGGGCTGCATCCTATGGTGCCAAATGGGGTGACAAGGAAAACTAGCGGTGCTGTGGAGCGTGGGGAGGTGAGAATCTTTGCTTTCTCTCAGTGGAAGTGTGTTTGTTTCTTCCATCTGCGCGGTCGGCCACCCGGGAGGGTGGGCGCCCTGCTCATCGAGGAGGCTCTGGCTCTTCTTCTTCAGGGAACCGCCTCTGTACGTCGAAGTGCTTTCGTCGATCTTTTTCTTTATTGTTTTGATTAGTCGCCAAATCCACATCTCTTTTTTTTTTTTTAATTGGCTACTTATCGCGAAAGGCTTGGCAAAAAGGAGAGCCCGGTACGGGGGCTCTGCCAAGGCGGCAAAGTCTTACAAGGCCAAGGTCGCTTCCCTGACCTCCGAGAGAGCTAGTCTTCAGGCTCAAATAGGGGAGTTGACTGAGGAACTTGTGAAGCACAGGTCGGCCCAAAGCATGCTTGGTAGCGGGCGCGGACCGAGATAAAGGAGGCCCAAGGATACGAAGGTTGCCCGAAAACGAGCTGGCTAGCCGAGAGGAGGTGCGAAATTTTTAGGGTGATATGGGCCAAGATGGCGGCCTTGGAGCGGGCCCACTAAGAAGCTCTGGGGCGGGTAACTATATGGAATGCTTGGAAGAGCTTGGCGGAAGCGGATGGACCTTACGGAGTGGGAGGCTTTGGCTAATAAGAGGCGAGTGATAAATGAGCTCAAGAGCAGACATGTACCCCAATGGGCCTTGGTGGCTTGCCTTTCAACGTCAGACTTCCCCCAAGCTTTCGGACTTGGGTTGACATCGCCTTCCGATGAGGAGGTTGAAGGATCTGCTTCCAAGGTTGAGGTTGATGCAGGTGCCGAGTTGTTTCCTGATCTTGCTTCCCTGCCTGGTGATTATTGGGTTCCTCCGGGGGCTAGTTCTTCTACTTCGCTTGCTAGGGTTCCGCCTTTTGACTCCTCCCTTTCAGTAAGTCGGGGCCCAACGTCTAGCGTTCAGGCTTTCCTTTTTTTTTTTTTTGCGCGTCACGAGGCGCGGGCTGGGACTTGTATTGCTTTTGACTTTGACTATTTGTTGTGCTGATTCATTGATTAATTTCTTCGCTCCTTTCCTTGTTTTGTTGATTTGAATTACTGGTTTTTCAAGTGCGAGGTTCTCCTAGACGATTACGCTCTACTTAGTGGTACTAGGCTCACGAATCTTAGGCTCTTGAGTGCCGGCTCTGGCTACCCAGCTCGCGTGGCGGCTCGACCTTTTTGGTATTCACGCTCACGTAAGCCCGAGCTGGGCTGGGCTACATGACTGTTGGTGTTATGCTCTACTTGAGGCGGAAACTCTTTGGGCTCCTGAGCTTCTTGGCTCCGTATAGCTGTTTGGTATGCACGCTCTGGCCCAGGCTTCACAGCTCGGGTAATACATGACTGTTTGAGTTATTACGCTCTGGTGAATTTCTTGGGCTCCTGAGCTCACCAACCGTGGCTACATGGCTTGTTTGACGATTACGCTACGTGTTGACCACTAGGCTCTGAGCTACCCAGCTCAGTGGCTACATGGTCTGTTTGAGTTGTTACGCTCTGGCCCGAGCTACCCAGCTCTGTGGCTACATAGCTGTTTGGTATTACGGCTCAACGGCCCGAGCTTCGCAGCTCCGTGGCTTCATAGCTGTTTGGCTATTCACGCTCTGTGAATTAAGCTGTGGGCTCTGAGCTACTTGGCTCAGTCTTCCCATGGCACATTTGAGGTTGTTACGCTGAGCGGAGCTCTTTGGGCTCTGAGCTACTTAGCTCCGTGGCTACATGGCCTATTTGAGCGGTTACGCTCTGCGACTGAGCTATTGGGCTCCTGAGCTACTTGGCTCCGTGGCTATGGCTGTTTGGCCCGGTTCACAGCTCTGCAAAAGCGAGCTACTAGGCTCTGAGCTACTTGGGTTTCCGTGGCACATAGCTGTTGTTTGGCGGTTGCAGCTCTGTGGTGAGCTGCGGGGCTCCTGAGCTACTTGGCCCAGCTACATGGCCCCTGTTGAGTGGTTACACTACGTGACCCGACCCCTGCGGGCTCCGAGCTACTTGGCTCCCACCACATTTTACCTTTTGGCCATGGCCTGGCTGGGTTATTCACGCTCACCTGGCCCGAGCTCTTAGGCTCTGAGCTACTTGGCTTCGTGGCTACATGGCACATTTGTGATTCACGCTCTGCGAAGCCCAGTACTAGGCCCGGCTACCCGACCAAGGCTACGCTAGCATGTTTGGCCCAGTTCGCTATCGCGGGTGATATTTGGGCTCCTTCATAGCTCGGTGGCTGGCTGTTTGAGGTTTACGCTTTGGGAGCGGGCTGTGGAATGCGAACTACTTAGCTCCGTGGCTACATAGCTGTTTGGTACATTGCAGCTTCGCGGCCCAGGCTACCCAAACTCCCGTGGCTACATGGCTTCATTTGAGCTGCTCGCTCTGTGGCCCAGGCTACTTGGCTCAGTGTTTACATGGTGCAATTTAAGGCTGTTCCACTCTGAGAGGCTGAGCTGTGGGCTCCACGAGCTTCTTGGCTCCGTGGCTACATGGCCTGTTGGAGCGGTTACGCTCTGCGATGAGGCTTCGCCGCTCAGGTGGCTACGCATGGCCTATTTGGTGTTATTCTGGCTTGAGCCTCTGCCCGGGCTCTGTGAGCTGTGGCTCGTGGTTACATGGCTTTGTTTGACGGTTATGCTGCTGACCCCAGAATTTGCCTTATTATCATGTGGTTACATGGCTGTTTGAGGTACATTGCGCTGCGGGCAGCTACTTGGCTCCCAGCCAATACATGGCTGTTGACTTCCTTCTCTTGGAAGGCACGTGTAACTTTAATGCGAATTTATGGAGGGTAAGACGGATTGCATGACTTCGGCGCTACGGCTTCACCGCGCAAATAGCGACCCTACGTGATGGTGCTCATGCTTTGAACCTTCTTCCCTTTTGAGGCGTAATTGGAATGCGCATGATGGCGTCAAGGTTGGTCATCATTGCGGGAGGTATGCGGAAGATCTGTTTGAAGTTGGGTTAGATGGTCTTACGCTTGTAAAGTTGTGTTTTCCTAGTTCCTCCTTGTGGGAGTTATGTTGTTCCCCTAGCTATGTCCGATAGCGGGCGTGCTAAGAGGCATTATCTAGAAGGGCGGTGTACTCAAAAAAACGCGTACCTCTCTCAGATTTTTTCCTCTTTTTTATTCTCTTCTTCTCTTCTTTCCCTTTCTCTTCTTCCTTCTCCTTTTCCTTTTCCTTTTCCTTTTCCTTTTTCTTTTCCTTTTCCTTTTCTTTCTCGTTCGCACTCTCTCTTCTTCTCTTTCCCTTTCCCTTTCTTGAGATTTTTTTTTTTTTTAAGTTTTTTGTCTTGACGGGGTGTAGGCCAATGTGAAGAAGCGACTTTGACTTTGAGGCGTGGTTTGAGATGCAAAAGGGTGATTTTGTAATTCTGGTGGTACCCAGCTTCTATGTAATGAAATTTTGTATTCAGTTGTAGTTCCTTTTGAATAAAGAACATTCTTTGTGAATTATGTACTTCTTTCCCCTGGCCCCTTCGAGCTGCGCTTTTATCATTGTAACTTATTGTTTGGTCTACCATAACATCAAACGACTTAAAAAATGGAAACAGAGTGTTATTTGAAATCAGGGCGGTGAACCTTTATTACAGGACTCACGTTCAGGGGTCCCTCTTGGTAGAATCGTTTAAGATGTTCGGCGTTCCATAGTGGGAGCAGGGTTTTCCTTAACTTCGTTTGGAGCTCGTAATTTCAGATTCGGATGATGCGGGATATGATGTAAGATAACTATAAGTGGGTCCCGACTTCCCATGTGAGGGGTCCTTCGCGGCGAGAAGTTTTGAGAACTAGGTCACACGGCTTGTATCCTAGGCTTGACCCTTTGGTCATAATACCTCGCTATCTTCCTGTGATAGTCTTCCACACGCTTCAGGACTTGCTCGCATTTTTCTTCTATGAGATCCAGGTTTAAGCGAAGAGCCTCCTCGTTGTGTTCGATGTTTGCTAGTTCAATCCTAGGAGATTTTAGTCCGACTTTGACTGGGTCTACTGCTTCAGTGCCAAAGGCCAGAGCGAACGAGGTTTCCTGAGTCGCCGACTTGCGCGTAGTTACCGTATGCCATGTGCACCTCGGGTAGATTACTCTGCCATTTTCCTTTAGGTCTTCGGTTTGGTTTTTAGTCGCGCGCTAGGTCTTTATAGTGACCTCGACTTGCCCATTGGACTGCGGATGAGTTGGGGACGAGTAGTAGTTCTTGATTCCAAGCTCAGCGCAGAAATCCTTAAACTTAGGATTGTTGAACTGTTTCCCATTGTCGGACACGAGGGACCTCGGGATCCCAAATCTACATATTATAAAGCGCCAGACGAAGTTGCGTACCTTCTGTTCTGTGATCATTGCCAAAGGCTCGACTTCGACCCATTTGGTAAAATAGTCCACGACCACAATGATAAATTTGCGGGGCCTTCCAGTGGGTAGAATTACGATATGTACAGCCCCGGGTATTTGGAAAGGCGGGGCTTATGTATTGTTAGCGGTTCATATGGGAGATGAGATATCTTGGCATGTCACGACAAGCCTGCATTTCTAGCCGGGTTACATTGCGTCTTTGAGCATTGTGGGTCGGTTGCCCTTTGCCTTAGTGTTTTTCCTGCCAAGGTCCGAGCTCTGATGTGGTTGCCACATATGCCTCGTGTACTTCCTGGTATGTAGTTGGCGTCTTCACTCCCTACGCATAGAATGGGCGCGAGAAGCCTCGCTTATAAAGGGTTCCCAGTGAACGGTGAACCTTGCGATCGCTCTAAGCGGGCGCCTCCTTTGGGTCTTGGCGAATTTACCATCTACGATAATCCCGGATGGGGTCTATCTAGCTCGGTTCGGGCATCACGGAGACTTCCGTTATCGGCCATGCAGGGGCTCTGGTAGGTCTTTCGATGACGTCGGTCTGCCTAAGTCTTTGTGGCGCGCGGTTGCCAATGCATCGGCTCGGGAATTCTCGATCTTGGTACATGTTTGACTGAACTTCGTCACGAACTTCTTGAAGCGGCTCTCTCATACTTTTGGATATAGGATCATCTTCTTACCTCACAGCCTCGTTAGGGTCTTCTATCTTTTACCACGGTTAAAAATTCGTTGCTCACCTTTAAGCGATCTGCTTCCATGAAGTGGGTGAGGTTGAGTCGGCTATATGGCAACCTATGTTAGCCTCGTTATTAGAGCTTGATGAACACGGGCGTACTCGTATCTATTCCGTTTGGAGAAATTCGAGATCGGTCACGCACACCGCTTCGCCCAGGCGTTAACGGCCCGTCGGCCCGATAATTTCTAGATGGGGAGGTCGGGTGCCAGTTGGGTAGCCTCTATAGTCTGTGATGGAGTTAATTCTATGATGAAATCGGCTAAGATACGCCCTTTATGGCGCCCTTGGTTTTGTACACGATGTCAAGTCGCTTCGGCCTTATAGCCCATTTCGCCGGCCTTCTAGGGTTTACGGTTTATCACGATGTTGGTCATTAGATGACCGATTTGGGACCCGGCGGTGTGAGCTTTAAAGTAAGGTCGGAGTTTCCTGGAGGTGGTTAGCAATGCAGGGATCAGCTTTTCCATCTTTGGGTACCTTTCTTCTGCCCCCCTCAGAGCTCGGCAACAATAATAGATTGGTTGCTGCACCCTGTCCCGTTCTCTTACCAGGGCAGCACTAGTTGCAAAGTCTGAAACGGCCAGGTAAAGGGTGAGGAGTTCTCCTTTAGAAGGGCTTACCAGAATGGGGGGAGAGCTCAGGTAGGTTTTGAGCATCGTGAATGCCTCCTGGCAATGTGCGTCCCACTGGAAGGCCTTTTCAGAACCTGAAGAAAGGCCGACATTTGTCGTTGGCCCTAGATACGAAACGGCTCAGCGCAGCTATTCTCCCGGTCAGGCGTTGAATGTCTTTAACGTTTGATGGAGGCAGCATATCAAGCACAACCTTTATCTTATCTAGGTTTGCCTCTATTCCTCGGTTGTTGACTATGAAACCTAAGAACTTCCTGGCGGAGACTCGAGCGCATTGTTTGGGTTTGAAACGTATTTAGCTTCTTGGGACTGGAGGCAGCCTCGGCTAAATAGGTTATGTGGAATCGACTTTTATTTATTTTACCCGACTATGTCATCTATATATACCTCCGTGAATGTTCAATTTGTTTGGAACATCCACGATTCGCCTGACCTTTGGTATTGGCTCCTTCGTTCTTCTTTAGTCAGAAGGGCATTACTCGATAACGATTATGTTCCATTGAAGGTGACAAATGAGGTATTCTCTTGAGTCATTTGGGGTCCATCGCGATACAGTTATAATAGAGGCGTCCGTAAGACTAAGAGTTCGTGACCGGTAGTAGCGTATCTTATGAGATCGTCAAGAGGCAAGGGGAAGCTATCCTTTGGGCAGGCCTTGTTGAGGTCTGTGAAATCGATGTAAAGCCACCACTTGCCGTTTGCTTTTTGATGGGAACAAGCGTTGACCCAGCCATTTGGTGCTCTTTGCTTCTCTACGATTGCTTGTGCTTGGAGGGCTTACCCGACCTCTTCATTGATCGCCTTACGTCTTTTACGTGGCAAAACTCCTTCTGTTTTCTTGGTAGCTTCACAGGGAGGGTTGGCATTCTTGTGGGTGATTGCTGTAGGGTCTGACCCCACCCGTGTCTTCTTGTTTCCAGTGAATACCTCCATGATGCCGCTTTAGAAAGCGGATAAGGCGACCGTGCCTTTTTCTAACTTAGATCCCTATGTAAACGGTATTGGTGATGTTGAGTTGCCGCAGGCTCTAATAATTCTTTTGAAGGCGCAGGTCGGGTGGTTACCTCGTCTCGCATGTCGAGCTCGTCCATGTAAATGTTGTCGACCATATTTCGCTTCATTGATGCTGACTAAGACTCCCTGACTATGCGTTGGTTTCCTCGGACCATTCCTACTCCATTTGTAGTTGGGAATTTGATAACCATGTGATAGGCGGAAGGAACGACCCTTATGGCATTTAGAGAGGGCCTACCCAGTAACATGTTGTAGTAGACGGGCTTCACTATGAGAATCTCACGCCGTTGTTGTGGCACGGCGTGGGGGTCTCGGGTGAGCACTATTTGTCTGCGTCCTAAGGCGATTACTATTTCCCTGAAAATCCACGGTGAGCGTTGGCGCTCTAGTTTCTCCCTTCTAATGCCCATTTGTCGAATCGTCACGAAGATGATATCGGGTGAGCTTCAGATTGTCGGCAGAGGACCCAGTGGATCGTTTTATTGGCTATTATGGCTTTCAATACCAGTGGGTGTCATGGGGATGTTGATAGCCTTCCATGTCGAGGAAATATGAAAGGTTATGGTAGTATCCGGTAGGAAGCTTGGATACTATTTGTATTGCTTCTATGGTTTCCCCGATGCGATCTTTGCCAGCGGTGGGCCTTCTTGGCTGAGTTGGACTCCGCCTCCCAGCAAAACCCTCGGAGATTGCCGTTCATGGGGCGGTTGATGATGAACTGGGGTTGGTTGACGAGGTGGTAGTGGGTGGACTCACTCGCGCCCTTCTGGGGCCACGTATCTGCTGAAGTGTCCACGTCGGATCAAGTATTCAATACCTTTTTAGGTAGATGCGATCATGCATTCGTGTCCATGGTCCTTGTGGAACTCACAGTATTTGGTGTCGTCCCTTCTTGCGGGGTCTGACTTCATCTGGGATGGCCACCTCAGGAACCTTTCATGTTGCACTTCGTGTAGGACCTGCGACACTGAGGCCGTCAGAGGGGTGTATTGCTGAGGTGAATACCGCTGCTGCAGCTCAGGCTGAGGTGGTTTCACGACCTGTCGTTCCCTCGTCTTGTAGGGGACCGCTCTACGCTCTCTGGCTCCCTGTAGGGATCTGTCCACTGTCACTTTTGCTCTCTTGGGACTTCGTTCTCTTTTTTTGTCGCCCCTGCCCTTTTCCTTTTGAGTAGAAGAGCTTCTTTGCTTGGAGAGGAGGGCTTCTTCACCGTTGATATACTTCTCTGTTTTGGCGAGGACCTCGACCATGCTGGCCTGAGGGTTCTTTGAGATGGAGAACATTAGATCTTTAATTTGCTTCCCAGCCCCGCAGTAAGCGATGGCAGCGAAATTCTCGTCGAGGATATCCACCTTTAGCGACTCCGTGTTAAACCTTTGAACATATGACCTCAGGTTTTCTTGAGAGCTCTTTTTTATGGTCAGGAGATGTGCTTCGGCTTCACATCTGCGTCCTTTGATAAAGTGGGGCGAATGCGATGGAGAGTTACGTGACGATGAGAAGGAGGGCAGCGGAGATCTACATTAAGCCAAGCCAATCTTTGGGCCCTTCAGTGTGATAGCGAAAGCTTCTACGCATTTATCTGAGGTCACGATATCTATGTAGTTCCATCTGATTTTTGTACGTATTGAGGTGGTCTACGGGGTCTTTTATCCCGTCGAACGTCTCGATTTGCGGCATTCTGAACTTTGCCGGAAGGGGGAAGTGCAGCACCCCGGTGATGAATGGGGATTCGGTTTGTTGTACCAGGGCGTCCATGGAGACGGGAGTTTGGCCTTTTACCGCTACCTTCATGTGGCTGATTTCTTGCTGGATGTCCCTGAACCTTTGCTCCCACGACTTCTCCTCATTGCGATCCTCTCCGGGGGGTTGGTGAGGATCATGCTCCATGGTGTGGCTAGTTTCCCCTTCTCTATTCGCTTCTCGACGAGGGTTGAGGTGTTGTTCTCCTCCGATAACAGGGTTTTGGGTTTGTCGAGATTTTAATCGGTGTCCTCCACAGGGGCATCGTATTTGCACAGTGAGTTGTTCTAACTCTTTCGGCCAAGTGTTGGTTGGTGATGCGGGCGCCTCACCTCGTCAGTGTTGTTAGCCTTACGGGTCTCTAGCAGCGCCTCCCAGGAGGTCGGTACATCCCGCGTCGCTGGCTGGTCTTGCATCCTTGGAGGATTGGCGTTGCTCCTGCTTGTGTTCTGAGTTGATACCATCAGTTGCTGAGAGGTCAGCTTTATTTGTAAAGAGTTATCGTTCCTCTGAGGTGGCGCTGGCCCGATGATGCTTTAAATCCAGGAATTGTTGGACGGTCCGTTGACTCACGGGCGTCGGGCTCTACTTGCAAAACAAGAAACAAAAAGGATCGGCGGGGGCTCGCCCATTGCCTCTCTGATGCCTAAGTCAGTTCTATCCGAGGGAAGAGAAGATCAACTGCTTAGGGAATGAATTTTCTGTGGTGAGTCTGCGTACCTTTCACTTATAGGGTGGCTTAGTATTTATAATGGATGATCATGACAACTTTCCTAATTGGATTATGATACTGAATAGTATGTTTTCTAGTTGGATGACCTTGAATAGTATGTTTCCTAGTTGGGATAGTAATATTTCTCTCTTTGGGTAGGAGATTTTCTTTTCGCTATAATTAGCCGATTAATAAGGGATAATTGAGGTGATAGTGGGAAATATCTACTTTCTTGATTTGGTGGAGATTGAGTGTTTTTTACTGCAATACGGATCTTGTGGTTTGCGACCTTTTAAAGGGGTGAGTTGAGCCCTCGTTTTGGGCCTGCCTTTGAGGGATACCATTAAGGGCCTATTGCTAGTTTTGAGCCCATTTTTAATTCTGACGTTTAGGCTTGTATCTTGGGCCTGCGCGCCCATTATTTCAAACCCTATCAATATGATTATATAAAATATTTAAAAAATGATTTGAATTAATTAATATAACCATGCACAATTATGGATTTTTTTTTTAAATAGTTACAAAAGTATTTGAATTATTTGATTTTTTTTTTAAATATATCACATTATCCGAATTTTTTAAAATAAAATAAATGGATGTTTAAGAAAAAAAAAATAGATATTTAAGGATAAACAAATTGATATTTTAGGAATATCCAAAACATTTTAAAATGTTTTTTTTTTAAAAAAAAACCCCTCCCAAGTGTTTCTCAAAAAAACACTCCAAGTAATTTAGGCTCTAGTGTTTTTAAGCCTAGAAATAGTTCTAAGAAGCCCGACTTACCCTTACATCAATTTATTAATCTTGGTTAATCTGTTATAAATTACCTAAAATTGTCTGATGGAAAAATAATGGAATAAATCCAATAACAGAAAATTATTTACATGTATAGGTAAATCTTTTAAATTCTAAGAAATTAAATATAATTAATATCAATTAGAAATTTATGTATTTTTAAATTATTGAATTTTTATATTCACGAATTAAAACAAATAAAAAAGTTTTGAATAATAAATAAATGTCATTGATTGATTTTAAATTTATTTTTTATTTTTCATCAATTTCCTTTTTCTTATATCCTTTCTACAAATCTTGAAACACGCACCATAGTTCTAATAATAACAATAATGGGAAATGATATATATAACAAAATGATATTCATATAACAACGTCATGTCTAGAATAAGATAAGTCATACATCACGTGACATTCATATGGATGGCTAGAATGCAACATAGACTCGTTTGACATGTGAATCATGAAGGTCAAACATGCCACCATTTCAATCTCCTCGGGCTTCGAAGCACTCGAGATCGGGTGCACGGTTGAACAAGTCACCTTAGGCATAAGAGGTAAGGGCACGTGGGTCCTCGAGGAACCCCTAGACACCACCGCCAATTGATAGCCATTTTGCGTGATGTGTAATTAAAATATGTGAAAAAGTGTGTAATTAATGCCTATTCGTGCAAGTATACGCTTGTCAAGTAATACAGTACATGCAAGACACAAAGATCGATCCATAGGGAAACATGGGATGCTAATTACCAAAATTGGGTTACTTTTCTAATATCCAAACGATCAATTGTGATGGGTGGAACAGAATCTAAATTAAAATACTTAATCTTAATCTAGAAATTTAATCACGCAAGTTAAGGGTTCCAAGAGATAATGAAGTTCTAGGGTTTTGGCACAATTAGACAATCCACTTATATTTGAACCAGAATCCTATTATATTGTTTCATGAAAAAGTTTTCCAAGGCAATTATTGACTAATTTAATAACAAGACTCTCTTGATGTCAAATAACCTACCTACTAATACTAGGTTTCTTGCTTCTCAACTCAACCCCAAGCACTATAGGTGCTTTAAGTCTCAAGAACCTCACACGCCTTCTAATTACTGATGATTTCTACACCAATAAGCTAATTAGGTTGATTCACTTGTGTCTAATTCTCTACTCCCTTCTCAGATCTCGCAAAGAATCACTCACCACATTGAAGTTGATAAAAAATCAATATGTAAATATAATCAAGTATGAGTCAATAGAGGTTCAATCACATAAAAAAATAGAATAAGAGATTCTAGCAATTAGATATAAGCTTCATGTCTAAAATACAACCAAAACCCTAGTTTATAAATTGAGAACATAATGAAAATTTGGAACATTGTGAAACTTAGATAAGACATGAAAATCAAAGAAGAAATAGACTTAATGCTAAAAATCAATGAGTCCTTCGTCTTCCACCTTCGGATCATAAAATCTTCCAAGAGTCGATGTTAGTCTTCACGTTCGTTCCTCCCTCTTCCCTAGGTCTAAACCCCTCCAAGTGCTAACCCCCCCATCTAGTCTCGAAAATCTTTATCTATAGTCTTGGGAGCATGAGCCATTGCTGGGCCGAAACTTGGAATGTTTCCATCTTCTGTTTGCAACGGTTCGCCACGATGAAGGAGTGGTTCACCGAGACAAACCCGTAAGGCTTGCTGTTCATCAACTCATCCTTCGTCACAGCGAACATGGGCTTTGCTGCGACTAATATGTTCACAACGAGGAAGGGGGTGGTTCTTCGTGGCGAGCCCGTAAGCTTGCTTTTCATTAATTCATCCTTCGTCGCGGGAAACGTTGGCATCGCCGCCGCGAACCCGTAACAACTCAGCAACTCCCTATTTACTTGATTTCTACCATTTCTTTGTCACTTTGCTCTTGGTTTTCACTCAAAAAATGCAAAACAAAATTAAATGAGGGATTATAGCATTCTTTAGCAATATTAGTGTGAATCTAGCATCAAAGTTGTATAAAACATGTGAAAAGTACTATAAAAATGCTAACAAGATTCATACTTATCACCCATGATGCGTTATTTCTTATGAAAAGTGTCATGCCACAATTACTACGTAACGTATGCATTATGCTAGGAATAATAAACCCTCATAACTATTTACCTCATAACCGTCCACGATGTAAATCCCAAAGCTAACCCTTTAAGTCACTATATAACGTGTGAGCTTGTATCCATGTGGAAGGGGGTTCTTTTTCAGCAGTATTTATTAGAGAAATAATATAAATTATTTTAGAAGGAACCTGAGTCCTTTCCATTGGCGCTGTATGTGGGAATTTGCTTATGGTTGAACCCAGAGAAGTGCGCATTTAGGGTCAGATCTGGGAATTTCCTTGGGTTCTTGGTTAGCCAAAGGGGAGTCGAAATGGTCCCCGTTCAAGTCCAAGTCATTGGGCAAATGCAACTTCCTATAACTAATAAGCATATACAGGCTCTCACAGGAAAATTAGCAGCGCTGAACAAGTTCATCTCCAAGCAATGGCGAAGCCACTATATGCCCCCCCTCAAATTTTTTATCCTAACATTTTTTATATATGGTTTCCCCTTTCCTATTTATGGTGTGCCATTAAATTAGTTTTTTTTTAATCCTAATATGGTTTGTCATTGAAATTATCCATTAAAATTTTTTTATCCAACATTTCCATAACATTAAGGTTTCTTTTGAATCCCGGAAAGTATTAGGGAAAAAAAATATTAAGGAAAATGATTTTCTTATATTTGATTTCACTATAAAAATATAAAAGAAAATCAAATATAATCAAGATTCCTCAAAACTTTATATATTTTTAAATTTCTTAGTGCTTATATGATAGAGAAAAACTAATAAAACGAGTTTGAATAAACATATATATAATTATTTTATTAAAGTTTAAACCTTTTTTTCTTCCAATTTCTTTTTTTCCTTCCCTTTTTTTCTTCTCTATTTTCTCTCGTGATAAACCCCAGGTTACAAACAGAGAGCCCTAATGGTCGATAAACATTTCCCAAAAAAAGTTCTCGTTTCTCTGATTAAGGGTGAGTGGTGAGATTATTATACTAAGAACTCTAACCAACAAGTTACCATCATATTGTTAATACAAAGCCTATATATGTATATATATCAATTGTAACCAAAAAAAAAAAAAATCAATTTATAACCCTTTGTCATTTGCTGTCTACTAATCATTTTTCATATCTTCTATAGTGTTTTGATAACCTAGGAGTAAGAAAACCTAATTTAAAAGTTTTAGGGAAACCCAACGAAAAGAAAAACTTAACTTGCTCTTTGGATTTATCTATTTAAATATTATTAAAATGTTACATGAATAAATGATAAATCCATATTTTATTCAATTTTTAAAATTTATTAATAATAATAATTGTTCATATTTATATTTAACTTTGTTATTAAATAACAAAATTTGTTGTTAAAGCTTGGTATTAACATTATATTCTCAAAATCTTAGTTAATATAATATTTTTAAATATGTTATGATTAATGAATATGTTGAAATATGTTTTTCATTAAATTTTGTATTGATCACATTTTATGTTTTTATAATACTAAATTATGCCCCGCCCCCGCCCCCCCCCCTACTAAACAAAAATGTTGGCTCCGCCATTGTCTCCAAGTATTCGGATTGTCTCCAACCGTTCTTCGCCACATTAAAAGGGGATTCCTCGAAAGGGTGGGGGCTAGAATGTGACAAGGCTTTTCAGTCTATCAAGAAGTATATCTCCTCCCCCCTATCTTTGTCTTAGCCGATAGATGGCAAGGAACTCTACCTGTATATAGCCGCCTTAGCTATGGTTGTGAGCATAACTCTCGTAAGGGCAGATGAAGACGACAAGCAGAATTCGGTTTACTTTGTGAGTAAGATGTTAACGGATGCGGAAACTAGATACATCGACTTTTAGTGAATCGCATTAACCCTTAGGATGGCGACAAAATGCCGTACTTCTAGGCTCATCTTGTAGTCGTCCTCACCCTATTTACCTAAGTGAGCCGCCTCCTGGAAACCCAGATCTTTAGTGAGCTCTAAAATGGAGTTCGTGAGTTAAGTGAGTTCGATATTGAATATCACCCGAGATCCACTATAAAAGGTCAGGTACTTGCAGACTTCATTGTTGAAATGTCGGATGTGCACGCTCGAGACATCGGTGAGACATTGTGGATCCTCAAGGCAGATACTGGGTTGTCTAGAGGCGATAAGGATGAGGATAAGGAGAAGGGGGAGAGGGGGTGGTTATGGTTCTCTGATCCCAGAGGGCTTATCCATTGCTCAAGCCGTCAAATTCGCATCAATAATGAAGCTGAGTATGAAGCGATGTTGCGGACTACGGATGGCTAAGGAACTGTTGGTCACACACTTGGAACTCCGATGTGACTCGTAGTTGGTAACTTCTCAATTGCAAGGGGAATACAAGGCCAAAAATGGATGAATGGAACAACATCTGAAGTTGGCCCAATCCATGATTGTTGGATTCACGAAATTTATAGTGGCTCAAGTCTCGAGGTCAGATAACTGAAATGGTTGAGGCCCTCGCCAACCTGGCCTCCAGTGCATTGTACCCGTGCCATGTGGATTTGAATATTATGGCTCATCCATCAATTCGTAATGCCACAGTCCTCACAATAGAAAATCAAGTTGATTGTTCCTGGATATCCCCTATCTCGAGCTATTTGAGAAGTGGAATATTACCCAAAGACAGAAGAGAGGTTGTTAAAGCAAAAGCTCGAGCAGCCAAGTACGCCTTGTTGAATGGTGTCTTGTATAGGCGATCATTTTTCGGGCCATACTAGAGGTGCATGCCGCTCGATGAGGCAAAGTGTATCATTGAACAAATCCACATTGGCATTTGCGGTACCCATATTAGTGGACGGACGTTATGTCACAGGATTATGACGCAGGGTTTCTACTAGCCTACTATGAAACAGGAGTCTGAGTTGTTCGTGAAGAATTATGACACCTTCCAGAAATTCGGCAATATTATCCATGCCAGAAGCCACAGCGCTCCTCAGCAAATCACCAGCATTTGCAAATGAGATCATGATATGATCATTACCTAAACTACGTTAAAATTCATCTGGGTACTATTATAGTTGAATGAACAATGTTAAATTTAAAACCATCATGCAGTTCGTCTGAGAACATCCGCTATGTCGATCGGGATCTATAAGTATAAACAATAGTGATTCATTGTCGTCCGTTTCACTTGATTTTGCAGATATGGCATAAAAAACATGTACTCCCTCCTCGGTATCCCGGTCCAGTGGCTTAAGCCAGATCCTGCAAATAAAACATTACTTGGCTACTTAAATAAAAGGTTGACATCGACAAAAGGAAAGTGGGTAGACAAGCTCCCTGTTGCACTCTAGGCATATCGCACAACTCCAAAATAGCCTACCGGGGAAACACCATATGCCTTGACATTTGGAGCTGATGCTTTGATTCCATTGAGTGCATTTGGAATATACATGCATAATGACACTTCAAGCTCGCTGCTGAAAGTTGAATCTTGACACAGCAACTAAGCAAGAAGAGGTGTGGTGGTTGTTGGTGTGAATTGGTTTTCTCAAAAACGTTTCAAAAGCTTGATAGAAATCTTCAACTCAATTCAAGAATAATAAATAAAGAGATAAAGATAGAAAGTGAAAAATTGGATTTATAGTGGTTTGGCACACCCTTGCCTACGTCCACTTCTCCTTAGCAACTTCAGCCAGGTGAAGTTCCACCCCAGTTTCAAGCTCTAGCTTCATGACTTCTTTTTACACTTGGATTTTGGCTCCAATGGGCACTTCACAAATCCTTCAAGCTATACACACTTGAAGAGTTTCAAGCTCCAACCTGAGCTTCTTCCTATTACACTTAGATCTTGGCTACAATGGGTACTTCATAAATCCTTTAAGCTATACACACTTGAAGCTTTCACTCTTAATGTGGCATGACTCGCGCTAGGATGTGATGAGGGTCACTTTTTTAAACTTATAACCTTTACAACTTTACATATTCATATAATGTTAAACAATTGCTTGTATTATGATACGTGCCGACGGATTACAAAATATATACAAGCTCCATATATGGAAATGTTCAGCATCTACAATATTTACATTGGTTTTACTAGAATTTCATATACAAAAATAGACTGGAGGTCTTCAGTGGGCACCTATTCTTTGTGTGGCCTTTAATTGCTTGATGTGGATTGCCCCGTTCTCTGATTTCCTCTTCTGTACCTACACGGATTGAACACCCGTGCTAAGATTTACGCTTAGTGGGAATATGACTTCTATTAAGAGTCACTACACTTTTATACAAATGCATATAACACATATAACATTTAAAGACTCTTATCATTTCTCATATATATATACTTTTCTTAACCAGTTCCATTTCTTATCATCATCCATATACTTTTCATGTCATCTTGTATTTTACTTCTTGTTCTTGTAACTGTATACTATCATCACATAGCAGTGCTATGCTTCTCATATTCACTTCATATATTCTCTACATTTCCTTTGCATATACCTATCATTTCTTTTATGTTTCATGTACGCGCAAACCTTAGAAAGTGAATCTGAAACCATGAGAACTGTTGTTGTGCTCCTTTATGTAAACGTTGGTACGATGAGGAGCCCGAAGGCGCTATAATCAGCATGTAAACGGTGGTCCATGAGGCCGAAGGCGCTTTAATCCTTGTATGAAACGGTGGTCCATGAGAACGAAGTATTTGCGATATAATATACGAGAAGGTATCATCATTATGCGAGCGGTGACCATCCGCGAGGGCGGGCGCTGTGGTGACCCTTCGGGGCCACCGTGATCCAAAGCGGGATCTATGTCATCGACCGAAATGGGGCCTCGATATCGGAACTTGTATGTTGCGAGACTTATTTTCCCTAATAGGGCATGCCCGTCTATCCACTCTACCGGGTTCTAAACGAGACAATCAATGTGTATTTTATGCTCAGTATATATCTCATATTCCCGAATAATTATTGTCATTCGGTAATCATATGTGATATATATATATATACAATCATTTATTCATAACTTTACATTTTTCATGTCTCATTGTATGCATAAATAACTATGCTTACCCTGTATGCTTATGAATTATTTATGAATTCATAATATGAATAATTATAGTTACCTACAGAGCCTACTGTTTTTCATGTTTTCCAGAACTAATATGAATTCCAATCATATCATGCTATCTATTGATGAATTCTTGACTCAATGGGATTTCCATAGAGTCCAAGAACACTCAAATCGGAGTTCAGGCAGAAGAAGTTATGACCTTAGAAGTTGGAGGTCATGCGCGATCGATCTTGGTGACTGAAGCGGCGGCGGGCGAAGTGACGAGCTCAGTCTAATACCTTGGTCTGACATCTACTATCTTCCTCAGGAATATGGATGGATTCTTGACTCAATGGGCTTTCCATAGAGTCAAGAACACTGAATCGGAGTTCAAGCGAAGGAGATATGACGCCAGTTGGAGGTCATGCGCGGTCAGTCTTGAATGGCGACCTTTGGCGGGTGACAGGCTGCACTAGTGATGAGCTCAGTCTAACACCTTGTCCTAACATCTAATATCTTCCTTAGGAATATGGATGGATTCTTGACTCAATACCACTTAGAGTCAGAGAACACCAATCGGAGTTCAAACGAAGGAGATATGACCTTCCGAAGTTGGAGGTCATGCGCAGTCAGTCTTGACGAGCTGACCGGGACAGACGAGCTGCACTGAAGTGACGAACTCAGTCTAACACCTCGGTCTGACATCTAATATATTCCTCTTGCATATGGATGGATTCTTGACTCAATGGGCTTTCGCAGAGTCCAGAGACACCATCGGAGTTAAACGAAGGAGATATGACCAGAAGTTGAAGGTCATGCGTAGTCGATCTTGACGAGGCGAGCACAGGTGACGGTTTTGCCAGCAGTAATGAGCTCATACGGAGACGAGCTAAGTTCTACATGAAGAGTTGAGCTCTACGCATGTGAGTTGAGCTCTGCATGACGGGGACCTGGCCCGACCTACATTTGGCGACCTCTATGGGCGACCTTTACCCATTTGGCTTTGTTGATAAAGACCATAACCCAGTCTACGGGGGTCAATTGAAATTGGCTTGGCTTATCAGGGTTCATGGATGTGACTCTGATTTCCTAGAATAACTTACTGCCAAATTCTCTTTATTTCTGACTCAAAAACCAGTTCACACGGTCCGGCCTAGATTGGCCGAATTAGTGGTGACCCGACCCGGATCTAAATGGGTGACCTCGGTAAGGACCATAGCTGGGTCTCTGATCCAAATTGAAATTCGAAATCCTAACATCAAGTTCATTGATGTGGATCTGATTACTAGAAGGACTCACTTCCGATTCCTTTATTTCGACCTAAAAACTCGTTCTAAGGTCGGGGCTGCATATGATCAAACATATGGATTTTCTTGGATTTGACCTACAACTAGACCCTTCCTAAAACACATATCTAGGATCCTTAGAGCTCTTCTCCAACTTAATCTAACAAGAAATGAGATTGGGAGTTTCCAAACCCAGAAGGCAACATGTATCCATTATTCAAATTTAAGGAGTTCCATGCACGTAATCTCTTAACTTCTTCTTCTTCTGCTTCTTCTTTTTTTATCTTTTGTTCGTATTTGCTCTCTCTTTCTCCAAGACCAAAAATGAGATATTTATTTTGGTCTTATCCCTTTTTATTTCACTTTCCAGTCAAAGGAGGAAACTTCCTCCCTCTTTCCTTTAAGCCACTTGTCTCTTCCTGATTTTCATGCTATTTCATTCTAATATCTTTCTTTATTACTCTTAGGTCCTTGACTCTTCTACTATTTGAAAATCAATTTGTATTTATTTTACAATAGCCTCTATTCTTCTTTATTATTTGTAATTTAACTTATGCATATTCCTACTTTTGTTTTTATCTTTATTTTATTTCGGAAAAATATACTTTTACTTTTATTATACCCAAAACATGTTATAAAACTGTTAGGGTATAATTTGAGTGTTACAACTCTCCTCCTTAAAAAATTTTAGATCCTCGAAATTCATACACAGTCGAAAGAGTTGGGGATCTTTGCGGCTCTCATAGTTATACGGCTCCCCGAGTAGCTTCTTCTCTGCGAGTGGTGTTGCGAGCACTTTTACCTAATGGTACTTTGTTTGTTCATGGCTTTGTTTCACCTCATGAGCCATAATAGTCTTTGGCTCCTCATCATATAATGAGATCTTCTTGTACTTGTATTTCTTGTGCGGTAGTATGCGACTCATCGACGGTATCTCGAGCATCGACACATGAAACACATCGTGTGGTTGGCCGACTCAGGAGGGTGCGTCCCCATAAGCCCGCAGGGGCGATACATTTCTAAATTCTCACTTATGGCCCTATGAACTTGGACTACGACTGCCTCTCTGACCAAACCTTACAAAATTTTCTCCATGGTGATACCTTTAAAGACCTTGTCTCCGCGTTATAATCAATATCTCTCCTCTTTTAGGTTGGCATCGACTTTTGTCTATCAGCCGCCTTTAACCTCTATAGATAACATACTTTCTCTGCATCTTTTTGCATGTCTGGACCTATCACTTTATACTTTCGTTTAATTATATCGACACACGGGAGTTCTACATTTCCGGCCATATAAAAATATGGTGCCATACGATGCTTGATTGAAAACTATTGTTATGGCCAGATTCAGTCGATGGAACATACCTATCGACTTCCGAAAATTCCATGACACAACCTCGAAGCATATCTTGAGCACACAAATCAATCTCTCGACTATCCATCGGTTTGCGGATGGAATGCCATGCAAATTCAGCTTAGTGCCGCCAAGGTTTGTGTAGTCCTTCGAACCTCGATGTAAATACCGGGATCTCTATCGAGCCTGATGAGCAATGGCTTTTCCGTGCGTTCGCCTGATCTCGTCTACATATAACTTCGGTTGGTCGATCTATCGAATAGTCAATCTGACCAGTATAAAATGGGGTGACTTTGGCGAGTCTATCTACAATCACCAGGCAGTCATGTTTTTTGTTGTGTGAGGGGAAAGGCAGACACAAAATCCATGGTAATGTTATCCCACTTCCATTAGGGAATTGGAAGGGGATTTAATAAACTTGTTGGCACTTGGTGTTCAGCTTTGACTTCTTGACATATCAGACACTTAAGACACGTATTGATCCACATCTCTTTTCATTCCTTTTCCACCAATGGCTGTTTCAAGTCCACGGGTACATCTTATTCCCTCAGGTTCACCAAGTAAATACCGTATTATAAGGCCTCATATAGCAGCTTTTTGCTTTAACTCTTTATCATCGGTACCACGTAATCTATTCGGAGTACAAACTTCCAGCTTCTTTCTCTGAAAACTCGGTCTTGTCACCATTTCTAGCCATCATGGCTTTTACGTAGCTCTTCATCATTTTTCTGCGCATCTATAATCATTTGCTTTAACCCGGGTTGCGCTTCTAGTTGAGCTAACATAGCTCCATCATCTGCTAGTCTCTAATCATTGTACTGTAGTGACATTACTACCATTGTCTTTCGGCTTAAAGCATCGGCTACTATATTAACTTTCTGATTAGTAGTCTATGATGCAGTCATAATCCTTAAATAACTCTAACCACCTCCGCTGTCTCGAATTTAACTCTTTCTCCATAGCAAATACTTGAGACTCTTATGATCGGTGCAAATTCTACACTTTTCCCCGTATAAGTAGTGTGTATATTTTAAAGCAAACTCTTTATTTAACTCTAAGTCATGAGTGGGATAATTTTGTTCATGTAGCTTCAAGCGTGCGGGCGCATAAGCCACTACTTTCCCATCTTGCATTAACACGCATCCTAAACCAATGCAGCATGCTGCTCCTGAGGTATACTCTTTTCACGAAAGTGTTGCGTCAATCTTTGGTGCTTGACCAACATTCCTTTCAACTGTTCAAAACTATTCTGACATTTGTTTGTCCACTCAAACTTTATTCCTTTCCTGAGTAACTTGGTGAGCGGAGAAGTTATGACCGAAAAGCCTTGCACAAATCTTCTATAATATCCTGCTAAACCAGGCTTCTACTTCAAGTTTACATTTTTAGGTGATTTCCAATTCCTGTTGCTTGATCTTAGCGGGATCGACTCTTATACCCTCAGCAGACACAATGTGGCCTAGGAATGAGACTTCCTTTGGCCAAAAATCACATTTGCTGAGCTTAGCATCTCACTTCTTTTCTCTTAACGTCTCTAAGACTATTCTCAGGTGTTGTTCATGTTCACGTGCATCCTTAGAATACAACTAGGATGTCATCGATAAAAACCATGACAAATTCTGATCCACATAGGGTCGGAAGACCCTATTCATCAAATCCATGAATCTTCGGTGCATTAGTCAACCCAAATGGCATGACCAAAAACTCATAATGGCCATATCGGGTTCTAAATGCAATCTTCGACACATCTCCCTCCTTTACTCTCAAGCGATAGTACCACGATGTGGGTTTGTCTTGAGAAAGAACACCAGCGCCCTTGATTGATCAAAAGATCTTCCAATTCTACCGGCAATGGGTACTTGTTTTCCTTTATCACCTTATTGATCTGCGTTAATCGTGCGCATCCTCGTAGAGTGCCGTCTTTCTTTTTCACAAATCGCGGGTGCACCCGAGGAAGTTCCTGTGGTGGATAAAATCCTTTATCAAAAGTTCTTGCAATTGACTCTCTTAACTCTTTACATTTCAGTTGGAGCCATCTGTCTGATTGCCCTAGACATGGGCCCGTTCTGGTACAATTTCTGGCTAAGTCCACCTCTCTCTCATGTGGAATGCACAGTGACTCTTAGGAATACATCACGGAGATTCCTTACTATTGGGATCTTTTCTACATCAACTTGACCTCTCTTGGAGTCAAGTATTAAAGCCAGGAGTGTCTCACATCCTTTCATCATAATTTTCCTAGCTTGCATAGTGGAAATCACATGGGACATTACACTTGATCCAATGCCTTGTACTATTACCTCAGTCTGGTCAGAGCATCTCAACACTACCGTCTTTTGTCCACAATCCACGATAGCTCGGTGCTTAGGCTTGACGATCCATTCTGAGAATCGAGTCAAACTCTCGAATGGTGGGTTATCCGTCCCCGACGAACTCTTTGTTTGTATAACAATGGGGCAATTTCTATATATGTTATTCACAATAACGCTGTGCCCCAACGGACTAGTTACATTCATGTCATATGCTAATTTCTCCATTCTTTGATACTTTGTCGAAATACATGCTCCATGCACACGCTATGAATGAGTAGATCGAGGTCGATCAATGCATGCATCTCTCTATCATATAAGAAAATATACCGGCTATAACCTCGGGAGTATTGATCCTCCACGAGCCTTCATAGCATATGCTCGTGCTTTGGTCTTTATAGGCATAGGACGATCACATTTAGAAACTATGCCTCCCACTTAGTCCTCTATCTTTGAGATGGGCCCTCTGACCCTACCACCACGATCCTTGAGTCGAAAGTGGTGTCGCAGTCTTCCTCTGCCACTTCCTTGTTGGCCACATTATCCCCCTAACTCTCGAGGACCTTTGTGCCTTTCAAATGCTCGAGGCTTCCACACCAAAAACACCCTCACATCAATATCTTGCAAACTCCCAGATACCTTTTATGGCAATGGGACGTCGAGAATTTCTCCTGTCCAAGCTGAAGCACCTCTGCACGTACTACGTGTTACATTGGACCTTTGCCTTCTACCTCGACCCGGAACTATATTAGGGTGAGATGGAGACTCTCTGGCTCTTTTTTCCCGGGAGGAATGACTCCTCTGAAAACTTATTCTTTTGAAATCTTTCTTTCTTTGCTCGTTCCTAGTCTCTCTACTTTCATTGCAAACGGACCCAGTGATAAATCCTTTGTTTGGAGAGAAGTCATGGTGCCAAATACCTGCTGATGGAATCATCGGTCCATCCTCAAATTGCCTACACCGAAATCTTGCCGGTGAGGACCCGGTCAGTGCATATTTCTAAGATGGCTAAATTCTTTTTCATATTCGACCCTTAGATAAGCTCCTTTTAACAAATTCGAGGAGCTGTTTCCACTTGGAATCCTTATACATCTACGATAACATACTTTGCCACTGAACTCTTGGACAAAGAACTCCCGAGAGTCATGGGATTTGGAATCCTTGGACTTTGAGCACTAGTTTCCACCGGTCGTATGCCTCCTTTGCAATGAGTGAGGCGCACATGATGCTCGATTGGGAGGGCATCTAACCTCTTCTAATACCCTTTCTTTTCTAACCAAAATTCGAACTCTCGACTCCTCCATACTTTCGACCCTTAGATTCCTCGCTCCGTGTCTTCTTACGTAATACATTGGAGCTTTAGGAGCGGTCAAATCTATCCCAAAACCAGGCCATGTCTTGCGATATTCTCGGCCAAGGCACGGCCCAGGAGGCTCGTGGGTACGTACTTTACGAAGGTTCGAGGGAAAGTGATAACCCTTGTTCCATTGGGTTTGACACTCGTGACTTCTTGGGACTGATCCATCTATACAAAACAGGACATCCACATCGGGCCCACACATTTACTAAACATACGGGCTTTTCTATCATATATGCTCTATTCGGAGCGCTAAACCTAGGCTTTTCGAGAAGCGCTAAACCTAGGCTCACAGTACACTAAAGCTGTGGCCTTGACTCGGCATAGGATGTCGAGTGAGGGTCGCTCTTTATTTATTTTTTAAACTTATAACCTTTACACTTACATATTCATATAATGTTTAAACAATTAACTTGTATTATATTACGCCTTCGTGGATTACAAAATATATACAAGCTCCATATATAAAATGTTCAACATCTGATATTACATTGGTTTACAAAATTTCATATCTGAAAATAGACCCTAAAAGGTCTTCTAGTGAGCTTTATTCTTTGTGTGGCCTTTGGCTAGCGTGTGGATTGCCGTTCTGATTTCCTCTTACGTACCTACACGGATTGAACACCCCGTGCTAAGCTTTTTATGCTTAGTGGGAATATGACTTCTATCGAGAGTCACCGCCCCACATACATACAAATGCGCATAACACGCATAACATTTACAAATTCTTATCATTTCTCATATATATATACTTTTCATAACCGATTCCATTTCTTATCATCATCCATATACTTTTCATGTCATCTTGTATTTTACTTCTTGTTCTTATGCTTGTATACTATCATCACATGTGATGCTATGCTTCTCATATTCACTTCATATATTCTCTACATTTCCTTTGCATATACCTGTCATTTTCTTTTATGTTTCATGCATAAACCTTAGAAGTGGATACGAGGAAGCCATGAGGCCGGCGTTTGTGCTCCTTGTATGAAGCAGGTGGTCCATGAGGAGCCCAAAGGCGGCTATAATCTTTGTGTAAACGGTGGTCCATGAGGAACTCGAATGCGCACAATCCTTTGTATGAAAGCAGGTGGTCATGAGGAACCCGAGGCGGCGCGATATAATATACTCGAAGGTATCATCAGCATGCGAGGCGGTGACCATCCATGAGGGCCGGGTGTGGTGAACCTTCCGGGGCCGTCGTGATTGAATGGGATCTATGTCATCGACAAACGGAGACCTCGATATCAGAACTTGTATCTTTGCGGACTTATATTTCCCTAATAGGCATGCCCATCTATCCCTCTACCCGGGTTCTAGCGAACCAATCAATGTGTATTTTATGCTCAGTATATATCTCATATTCCCGAATAATTATTGTCATTCGGTAATCATATGTGATATATATATATATACAATCATTTATTCATAACTTTGCATT
This sequence comes from Tetrastigma voinierianum, assembly GCA_016808115.1. Lineage (NCBI taxonomy): Eukaryota > Viridiplantae > Streptophyta > Magnoliopsida > Vitales > Vitaceae > Tetrastigma > Tetrastigma voinierianum. Next base: position 1,076,755 of record JAEQBH010000518.1, read on the forward strand.
TTCCATGTCTCATTGTGTGCATAAATAACTATGCTTACCCTGTATGCTTATAGGTTATTTATGAATTCATAATATGAACTATAGTTACCTCTGAGCCTACTGTTTTCATGTTTTCCAGGACTAATATGAATTCCAATCATATCATGCTATCATTGATGAATTCTTGACTCAATGGGCTTTCCATAGAGTCCTATAACTAGAATGGAGTTAGAGATTGAAGAAGTTATGACCTTCAGTTGGAGGTCATGCGCGAGTTAGTCTTGACCCGGTGACTGGAAGCGACGAGTACACTTGCCCGAAGAGATGAGCTCAGTCTAATACCTCGATTCGACATCTAATATCTTCCTCAGGAATATGGATGGATTCTTGACTAAATGGGATTTCCATAGAGTCGAACACCCAAATCGGAGTTCAAGCGAAGAGATATGACCTTGGTTGGAGGTCATGCGCCCACATTCGATCTTGGCAGTGACTGGGTAGTGGCGACTGGGTGGCGGTACTGCTGAGTGGCGACTCAGTCTAGCCACCTCAGTCTGACATCTAATATCTTCCTCAGGAATATGGATGGATTCTTGACTCAATGGGCTTTCCATAGAGTCAGAACACCCCAATCGGAGTTCAAGCGAAGGAGATATGACCAACCAGTTGGAGGGTCATCTGCGTGGTCGGTCTTAGGTGACACGGAGCGGCGAGCTGCACTGAGTGACGAGCTCAGTCTAACACCTTGGTCTGACATCAATATCTTCTTTAGGCATATGGATGGATTCTTGACTCAATGGGCTTTCCATAGGTCAAGAACACCAAATCGAGGTTGAAACGAAGGAGTGTGACGCCGAAGTTGGAGGTCATGCGCGGTCGATCTTGACGAAGTGACCAGGACGACAGGCTGCACTGAGTGACAGGCTCAGTCTAACACCTCGGTCTGACATCTAATATCTTCCTCATGCATATGGATGGATTCTTGACTCAATGGGCTTTCCATAGAGTCGAGAACACCAAATCGGAGTTCATTGAAGGAGATATGACCTTAGAAGTTGGTCATGCGTGGTCGGTCTTGACGGCGACACGGGTGACGAGCTGCACTGAAGTGACGGCTCAGTCTAACACTGGTATGACATCTAATATCTTCTTTAGGCATATGGATGGATTCTTGACTCAATGGGGCTTTCCATAGAGTTCGAGACACTTAATCGGAGTTGAAGCGAAGGAGATATGACCTTAGAAGTTGGAGGTCATGTCGCGATCGATCTTAATGGCCGACACGGGCCCGACGAGTACCGCGAAGTGACGAGCTCAGCTCTGGGGCGGCGAGCTCTTCGGGGCGAGCTGAGCTCTTCGAGGCGAGCTAAAGCTCTATGGCGAGTTGAGCTGCTGCATGGCGAGTTTCTTGACCTCATTGACGACCTTTATGGGGCGACCCTTCACTCATTTATTTACATTGAGTAAAAGACCATAACTTGGTCTACGAGGTCCCGGGTGAGAAATTCAAAGCCTAACATCAAGTTCATGGATGGCTACAATTTTTAGAATAACTTACTGCCAAATTCTCTTTATTTCTGACTCAAAAACCCCGTTCTACAGATAAATTCAGTTGACCGAATTGGGCGACGGACGGATCTAAATGGACTGACCTCGGTAAAAGGACCATAACTGGGTCTACAGAGATCCAAGTGAGAAACAAAAGCCCTAACACATCATTCTTGGTATGGCTACAATTACTAGAAGGACTCACTTCGGAATTCCCTTTATTTCTGACCTAAAAATTCTAAGGTCAGGCTACTGCATATGATCAAACAGGGAATTTCTTGGTTCCAACCCTGCAACTAGACCCTTCACCAAGAAGCACATATCTGGATCCTTGAGCTCTTATTCTCAACTTAATCCTAACAAGAAATGAGATTGGGTTTGAAGCCCAAAACATGTATCCATATTCAAATTTAGCAGTTCCATACCTGTAATCTTCTTCTTCTTCTTCTTCTTTTCTCTTTTGTTCGTATTTGCTCTCCTTTTCTCCAAGACCAAAAATGAGATATTTATTTTTGTCTTATCCCTTTTTATTTCACTTTCTAATCAAGGAGGAAACCTTCCTCTTTCCTTTAAGCAACTGTCTCTTCCACAATTTTTCATCCTTATTTCATTCTAATATCAATTTCTTTTCTTATATGAGTTATTCAACTCTTCTACTATTTGCAAATCAATTTATGTTATTTTACAATAACCTCTAATATTCTTTATTATTTGTAATTTAACTTACCATATTCTACTTTTGTTTTTATCTTTATTTTATTCCGGAAAAATATACTTTTACTTTTATTATACCCAAAACATGTTATAAAACTGTTAGGGTATAATTTGGGGTGTTACACTTAAGCATAATGAGACACTCTCTCTAGCTCTCAAGATAGATCAATTACAACTCTAGCTTTTGATGAATACAAAGGTGCACTCTACAATATGCAAATGAAATGAATGCACTAAGAATCTCAATTTGAGAATTGATTAACAAGAGAAATGGTTGAGAATAAATCTGATGAGTCATATACATTAAGTGATCTGACACTACATTTATAGAGTGGGAACTCGGCAATGGTACATGCAGTCGACAACCCGGTGTCGTTTCCTTTAAAAACTAGCCTTTGTGCACTGTATGTTACCATTTTATAGCCATTGGATTTTACCGTTGGATGAACCGGTTGACCGTTTCATTTAGTGCATTGCAGGTTACTGTTTTATAGCCATTGGAATTTGACCAATTGCTCTAGCGGTCGATCGTTTCCTTTTCTAGTCTTTAGATGAGTGATGAGCTCCGTAAAGGTTATGTAAAATTAATGTAAAACGTAGGCCCGAACGCGCAAGTATACACGTCGAGTTTATGTAATATAGTGGCTTTTCAAGTGTCGTTCCCACAAGGAGAAGTGTGTTGAATATCGAAATCAAATCTAGAATATTATATGGATCTCAAATTTGAGTGAATTACGGCTAATATAACGAAAAGTTGATCCTAAACGAATTATTAACTCAATTAATGGGGACTAGGGTTTTGCCTCCCCTTGCCATATTAGATGGATTATAATCTAGGTAAAATTGATCATTCAATGTATTAATGGATTCACGTTGGCAGGTTGATCATGCTTACGAGATATTCTCTCTCGAGGTATATTCGCCTATCTCGCTAGTAGAGTTTATTGCATCTCTGCATCAACCCTTAACTCCGAGGCGGCAAGTAGTTAAACCCCTCATCACCACACTTGGGCCGGAATCTCACTCCGATTAGTAGTGTCACTCTACCCGGATCCTTGGGAACCTTTATCTCTCGATCTTAGATTCCCGGTAAGAGCATTTTAATGTTGGCAAAACACTACCATGTAGATAATTAACAGAAAATGGAGCAAGTTGATATTGGATCCATGGATATACGAATGAAATCGAATTAATAACTAATCCATATGAATGTAACAAGAGTACAAACAAACCCTAGAAATAAAACTAGAACATCATCTTGGTCATTATAATAATTAGGTTTTAATCAGTAGGAAGTCGAGAAATACAAATACAGGGATTACACGATCTCTCGAATCATGCTGTGTGAGTCTCTCAAGTCTCATATCGTTTTCCTCCTTGTTTTTCTTCTTGCAATTTTGAAATTCCACGTTGACCAAGTCTCGACATCATAGCGTCATGACGTTGGGCTGATGAAGAAATTTGCCTGCGTTGTATGACCTCGGCGTTGCGTTGGTTGGGTTTTAATCTCCTTCTTCAAATCTCACCTTTGACCTCGAATGTAGCCTTTTTTCACCTAAAAATGCAAAGAAAGTAAATTATCGGATATAAGGCAATAAACACACTTATTACTGAATGAAATGAACTGAAAACGAGATAAAACGAAGGTATATGATGAGTGTTTTTGGCACTCATCACACCCCCGAACTTAGCTTTTTGCTTGCCCCCAAGCAAGAAACAAACTCATAACACAATGCACATGAAAAAAAATGACACACCAAAACGCCTACAACATGAGTGTGATATACATGATGCCAAAAATAAGAGTCAAAATGAACCAGACTAGCAATTCGAGCCTTTTTCCTCTAAAATCTGGGATCCTTAAGGTTGTTCAACTTTCTAAGGACTTTATTTAGTCTATGCTAGGATGACCAAGCAACTCAACCCCCCAAGTTCTCAATAACCTTTCCCTAAAAATCTATGTGCATTTGTTTCATGATCTCTAACATATACCTAGGTTCTAGGACCCCCAAACTTGAAGTCCACTCACCCATTTGAAAGACTCTAACCACACAAGGATAAGAACACACCCTTTTTATTCACATACTACATAAGCATGAAAGAAAGCTAGTGCCTATAGGTTTCAGTTGAGTGTTCCTGTAGCTGGGATCCATTGGTAACTCCCCACCAATTTCTTAAGGGCACCAGGCATTTAGTTCCCCTCGAACTTCACCCCGAACATTCAACCAAACCTAAAGGTCCTAGACTATGGGAAAGGTCCATCCTCTCTCCCATGTAACGGGCAGTGAAGTCAATGGCTCCTGGCTAGTTGGCTCAGGGCATTAGGCTTTGAAAGGCCTCTCGGACTGTGCCCGAGATTCCAATTAGACGATCCCACTTATTCTATTCACACATGTTTTTTTTTATCCTTTTCTTATTTTTTTTTTTTAGGACTCGATGGAAATCCTCTTTTTCAGAGGTGTCCCATCACTTGGGTGTTTAGAAGCCCTTAAGGCTCGTGGAATTCTTATGAGCAAGGTCCGAGGCCTTGGTATACCCTGAAGATCACATGTGTGTGTGTGTGCGATAGACTACTTGGGAAATGACTTCTTGAAACACACAGGGTTGACTATTAAGTCACTTCAACTACAGCACATATTCCCGGATCATGGAACGACTGGGGGTCCCTTTTCATTTTCTACTCGATCTTTTTGAAAATTTTTGACTCAAATTAACCTCCCATTAGCGATCATGGCATTCACTCACACACAATAGCTAAAACACGCCTAAAACACGCAATGTTGCGAAAACAACCTAAAACACGTAACATGTAAAAACTGAATATAAGAACAGAAACACCAGCAACCTAAACACATAAACAAACTAAAACAGAAATAAATCCTGATCACCCACACCCCCCAAACAAAAGCGGACAATGTCCTCAATGTCAACAAAAGAGCAAGTGAGGGTGGAGGGAACTTCCTTGGTGATTAATCGGATCATTGCGGTGGCGATGGAGGTGTCATATGAAAGGCGAGGAGTTGGGCAAGCTACTCCTGGATGGACTACTGGTTGCTCAGAATGGTTGTCTGGTTGCGCATTATTGTGTTCATGTCTGCCCTGAGTGTGTCCATGTCTTGACTGATGGAGACTTGGTGCTCCTGGGTCTTATCCCAGTACGCATCGAATCGGGAGGTCAGGTCATGGACCTGGTCCTCCAGTGTAGTGGAAGGACTGATCGGGTCCTCCTTCTATAATGGTAGTGGCGGTGGGGGTTGGGTGGATGACTACCCGGCCTCTCCCTGGGCACCTGCTGGGATCCCAAACCTAGATTGGTATGCCTTAAGCTCGTCCTCATCTGAGGGCTCATTGCCCGAATCATTCACTTCCTCTGGTCTTGGTACACCCGGTTTGTCTTTCTTAACCATTATTGCCTTGATCGGGTGTATCCAAGCCTCATTGTCCTCTAACGGCACCCTAGCTTGGTTGCATAGACCGTAAATGAGGAAAGGGTGCCCGAGATTCATCTTTGCATTTTTGTTATAGAGGATTGCATCCTCTATAACCTGGCTAACATCAAATGGGATGTCCTGGATGATGGCATAGTTGAGTAAGGCCCTCTAGGCCGTCAGACGTGATGTGATGAAGTGATGCCATACCTCAAGAATGTAGGCCAAATGTTTGGCCTTGAAGTGCACTGCCTACCCTTCATTGTTCAGTTTCTACTTGCCCTGTTGGTTATTCAACATCCTAAGGACTTCGGGATAGTTAGGGTTCTCATAGAGAACTATCATAGGCCCCCGGGTTAACCGACTCAAAGGTTATAAATATCGATTGATAGACTCCGCGCGAAAGTCTACCAAAACCCTGCCTTGGGGATCCTTTTTCGGTACTTAGGCTAGATTGGCATAGAACTCATTACCACCATTGTGTGGTGAGGCCTCATAGGGTTGTAAGCGCCTCCATCCACTTCTCGATGGTTTTGCGAAAGAAATCATCGGGGTGGTGAAACCCCTTCTCCTTGATGAAGGACCGATTCTTCGAGATTAGGCCGAATTTCTCGGCCGCACTCGCATTGACAAATTTCTCATGATCGTAATCATGAGAGGGCTTTTCACTTGGTCAGTTTCTTTTTGAGCTTAATTTTTTCTTTTTGCTCTACGTTGGGCACTTGGTAAGGTAGGGTTTGGACGATCTTCTAGGATTTAATCACGCTCTACTTGGCCTCCTAACACCTAGTGGGATGCAACTCTACCTAAATACCCAATAAAGCCACACAAATCTCACTTAGGCCAAAAATCAAATACCTAGTGTGCACTACGTGAGATAGTATTCTTGGCTCAAACCTAAGGCTTCTGTAACCACCACCCTCTCACAGGGTTCTTTTTCTAACATAAGCAACCCGAAAACACCTCTACAAATTGAATCTACACTTGAACTTACCTGAAAACGAGACCGTAAAAAGATATCAAAATGATGGTGGGTTCTAAGGTTTTCGGATCTAGAGCCGTGCTTAGGACCTTAGGGGATCCTAAAATCGGTTGGGATGAGGTTGGATGGGGGTTAGTTGTGGCACCTGTAAAAACCAGAGAGGGGAAGTTAGGGTTTCAAGTTTGCGTAAAGTGAGAATATGAACGTGCATGTTCATAAAAAAAGGGCAATGTCGTGACGTTCGGGCCAACGTCGTGACGTTCCCGAGAGTCATACTTCCAACGTCGCGATGTTGGGCACCAACATCACGACGTTCCCGAGAGTAGCCCAAAACTATTTTTCCAATGTCGCGACGTTTCAGAGAGCTGATGTTTCCACTTTTCCGCAACGTCGCGACGTTGGGACGTCGTGATGTTGTAGAGAAATTCAACTTTTTGATAAAATCATTTTAAGTTAAGGAGCACTCTCTTATTGAGGTTCTGATCCTTGTCCAAGCTCGGAGTAAATTTCTCGAGCTATCTCTCTGTCGCCGCTTCGATCTCAGAGCCTGAAAACACAACAACACACATAAGTTACGATCTCCGAGAAAAGTTCCATCTCTAAAATAATCAAACATATTTAAAACTACACTAATGAATGAAAAAACTTTAAAATGCTTGGGTTGCCTCCCAAGTAAGAGATTTGTTTAATGTCGTTAGCTCGACTTCCTTGAATCTCAATGCCCCTGAGACTACGAGGCTACTGGAACTCCTTACTGCATTGTATCCGATGGGCTCAGATTGATGGCCTGCTTGCTTTCATGAAAGTCGCCTCCAAAGTATGGCTTCAATAATTGTGCATTAACTTTAAAGCTCCCCTTCTCTAGGTACATGATTTCCACCCCTCCATATGGAAAAACCTGACTCACAGTAAATGGTCCTGACCACCTCGACTTTAATTTCCCTGGGAAGAGCTTGAGTCATGAGTTAAATATGAGGAATCGTTGACTCGTCTCAAACTCTTTCCTTACAATTTGTTTATCGTGCCAGGCTTTCGTCTTTTCTTTATAGATTTAAGCATTTTTGTAAGCCTCATTGTGGAACTCTTCTAATTCACTGAGTTGTAGTATGCATTTCTTGGCGGCCATCTTACTGTCCATATTCAACTGTCGAGTTGCCCAGTATGCTTTGTGTTCCAATTCCACAGGCAAGTGGCACGCTTTCCCAAACACAAGCCTGAATGGTGACATCCCCAGGGGTGTCTTGAATGTTATTCTATAGGCCTAGAGCGCATCATTTATCTTTTTTGCCCAATCTTTCTTCGAGTTGTTGACCGTTTTCTCCAAGATAGATTTGATTTCTCTGTTTGACACCTCTGCTTGGCCATTAGTTTGTGGGTGGTATGCAAGTGTTGTATGATGCCGAACACCATATTTTCTCAAAACACTGTCTACAAGCTTGTTACAAAAGTGTGTTCCTCCATCTGTAATCAACGCCCTTGGAGTTCAAAACTAGGTGAATATATGACTGTGAAGGAACTTTGCTACCACTCTAGCATCATTAGTTCGGGTAGGTATGGCCTCCACCCATTTGGAAACGTAGTCTACGGCTAGGAGAATGTATAGGTTGCTGAATGATGAAGGAAAGGGCCCCATAAAATCCATCCCCCATATATCAAACAACTCTACCTCTAAAATGGTTTGCATAGGCGACTCATCTCGTTTTGATATGATCCCCATTCTTTGGCATTTATCACAGGTAAACACAAATTGGTGAGCATCCTCGAATAAGGTGGGCTAATAGAATCCCGATTGAAGTACCTTTGCAATTGTTCTATTTCCCCTAAAGTGCCCCCCACATGCTAGAGTGTGGCAGTGATTTGGTATACTTTCCATTTCCTCCTCTGGGACACATCTTCTTATCACTTGATCGATATAATGCTTATACATAGTGGGCTCCTCCCAGTAGTAATGCTTCAACTGTGCGAAAAATCTCTTCTTCTATTGATAACTAAACTCTGGTGGGAGCACTCTTGCCACTAAGTAGTTCACAAAATTAGCAAACTAAGGTGTTGGCTCTTCGTCTTCAATCGCCAAGAGCTATTCGTTGGGAAAATAATAATTGATCTAAATTTCTTTACTCGGCCCTTACAATTGTGAAAGATGGTCGGCTACTAGATTCTTAGTCCCTTTCTTATCTTTAATTTCCATATCAAACTCTTGCAATAGTAACACCCACCTTATCAGTCTCGGTTTCTCATCCTTCTTAGTCATCAGGTACTTTATGGTCAAATGGTCGATGTGCACTATTACCTTGTACCCAATCAAGTACGGCTGGAACTTGTCAAAAGCAAACACAATTGCTAAAATCTCTTTTTCAGTTGTTGCATAATTTAGTTGCACATCATTCAACGTCCGGCTCGCATAATAGATAACCTAAAATGTTTTTCCCTCTTACGACCCGATCTTACATTGCGTAGTTTCATCTTACATTAGTCTGAAAGAAGGTGCATTAAGATGCTACTCTGATAGGTCGCGCATAATTTCTCCTTCAGAAACAAGAACGCTTTCATACATTGATTATCAAACTCAAAAGGCGCTCCTTGAACAAACAGATTTGATAGGGGTTTGTATATTTTGGAGAAATCCTTTATGAATCTCCTGTAGAATCCCACGTGACTCAAAAAGTTCCTTTTTCCTTTCATTGAAGATGGGGGAGGTAGCTTCTTTATTGTTTCAATCTTGGCTTTGTCTACCTCGATTCCTCTTTCTGAGATCCAGTGCCCCAATGCAATGCCTTCCTTCACCATGAAGTGGCACTTTTCCCAATTCAGCACAAGGTTAGTTTCCACACATCTTATTAGTGCATGTTTAAGGTTCTCAAGACAATTATCAAAGGACTTCCCTAACACAGAGAAATCATCTATAAATACCTAAATTGTTTTCTCGACCATATCTAAGAATTTAGCCATCATACACCGCTGAAAAGTGCCAGGTGTGTTACATAATCCAAAGGGCATTCACTTAAAAGCGAACGTACCATATGGGCATGTGAATGTTGTTTTCTCTTGGTCCTTTGGTGATATAGTGATTTGATTATAGCCCAAATACCCGTCCAAGAAATAATAATACTCATGCCTTGCCAGCCTGTCTAGCATATGATCTAGAAACGGAAGTGGGAAATGATATTTTTTGGTTGCCTTATTCAATTTCTGGTAGTCTATGCAAATTCTCCACCCTTTAGTTGTTCGAGAAGGAAGCAGTGCGTTATTCTCTGTCCTTATCACTGTGGTCCCTTCCTTTTTTGGAACAACCTGTACTGGGCTTACCCACGAACTGTCTGAGATGGGATAGATCACTCATGCATCTAACCACTTCAACACTTCTTTTTTAACCACTTCCTTCATTGTCGGGTTGAGTCTTCTCTAAGCTTCCACTAAAGGTTTGTGCTTATCCTCTAATAGGATCCAGTGCATACACATGGAGGGACGGATCCCCTTCAAATCGGCTAGAGACCATCCAATGGCATCCTTGTGATCTCGAAGTACTCTCAAAAGCTTCTCTTCTTCCACTGCTGTCAAAGATGCTGATATGATTACAGGTAAGGTTGAGGATTCCCCTAGATAAGCATACCTCAAGTAACTAGGTAGTGGCTTTTGCTCCAACTGTGGTGGTCGCTCAATTGAAGGCACTGAATTCTAGGTGTTCTCTCCTAACGGCTCATAATACTTTCTTCTATTCGGTTGGAAGGAGTCCATCCATTTCACATACTCTTCGGCCTCTTCACTTAGTTCCTCCTTATCATTCTGCACAAGGCTAGTCTCCAAAGGGTCAGTCAAATCACTTTGGATAGACACTATAGCCTCTATCATAAAACATGCATTGCTCTCTGCTGGATGGCGCATAACATTAAATACACTGAATCTGACCTCATTGTCTTGCACTCTTAATTTCAGTTCTCCCTTCTGCACGTCAATCATAGCCCTGCCAGTTGCTAGAAATGGTCTACACTGTATAATTGGTATCTCCTTATCTTCCTCCATATCCAAAACTATGAAATCAACTGGGAAGATAAACTTATCTACCTTTACTAGCACATCTTCTATCACTCCTCGAGGATGTTTCAATTATCTATCCGCCAGCTGCAGGGTGATAGTCATGGGTCTAGCTTCACCTAACCCCAGCCGTCTGAAAATGGATAAGGGCATGAGGTTAATATTGGCTCCCAAGTCACACAGGGCTCTCTTGAAGACCGAGTTCCCTATCTTACATGGGATTGTGAAGTTGCCTAGGTCCTTCAGCTTCTATGGTAATTTCCTCTGAAGTATAGCACTGCATTCCTTAGTGAGGTTCATTGTCTCAAAATTTGATAACCTTCTTTTCCTTTACAGTATATCTTTCATAAATTTGACATAGATGGGCATATGTTCTAATGCATATGCAAAAGGAATGTTGATATGCAGTTTCTTAAACACCTCCATAAATTTGGTAAACTGCTTATCTAGTTTATTCTTCTTTAAACACTGAGGATACGAGACTAGTGCAGAGGGTTCATCTGTAACTTCCTGTTTCCCAGTCTCTTTCCTTTCATCTAATCTCTTTCACCCGAATTCTTCTATTAGGTTGTTCCTGCCATATGATCTTTCGAATTTTGGGCGGTCTACCTGGTTTCCTTTCTTACCGTTGGTGGTTGTCCGTTCAGCTAGTTCTCTACCACCACTTCTCAAGGTATTAAGCCTTGCCCATGTTCCTTACCTTCACCTTTCGGGTTTACCTTTGAATTTCTTGGCAAAGAACCTTGCTACTTCTCAGTTAATAGATTGGCCATTTGGCCTATTTGCACCTCTAGGTTTCTCAACTGTTCTGCCTGGTTATTCAATTGGGTTGACTGATTCTACATATTTGCCTTTGTTTCATTCATAAAGGTTATATGGGAAGTGAGCATTTGAGCTAGTGCTTCTTCCAAATCTACTTTTTTCTCTGTTGGCGATTTGTTCACTTGGGGAGGTGGCATGCTATTCTGATTGTTCCTCCATCCATAGTTCTGATTATTCTGATTATTCCGCTAGCCTTGGCCTTGATTCTGGTTCTTATATGCGTTAGCCCCATACTGATCTTGTTGTTGCGACTAATTAAATCTTAACACATATTGTGCCTACTCTACTGTCATCTGGCCTGACTAGCAATTTGTAGTACTGTGTTGTCCTCCATGATTCATATCTCCCGAGTTGCTTTGAATAGTTTACCAGTGCCATATTGCCCTTTGTAGCCCCATTTGGTGAGTTGTGCAACATGATTTACCAAATTTCTCAGGACCTCTATGTTCGCACCTCCCACTACCTTCCTCGGTATCATCCTATCCTTGGGCCACTAGTTACTATTAGTAACCATATAATCTAGGATTCCATACGCTTGGTCTGTAGTCTTCATCATTAGCACGCCCCCTATTGAGGCATCTATAACTGTTTTGGTAGAATCATTCAGACTGTTGTAGAAGGTGTGGACTTGCATCCGTCTAGTCAGCTGTGATGTGGACATCTCCTTAATAGTTCATGAAATCTCTCCGAGGCTTCAACTAAGTTCTCCCCCTCCAACTATCTAAACGTGTTAATCTCTTGCACTAGCTATACAATCTTTGAGGGTGGAAAAAAATTGGTCAGGAATTTCTACATCAAATCATTCCATGAGGTAATGGAATATGGTGGTTGGCTCGTCAACCAGTGTTTAGCTTTATCACCCAGTGAGAGCAGGAACAATCTCAGTCTAAGAGCTTCTTCTGTTACTCCATTGTATTTGACTGTGCCGCATACTTCAATGAAGTTTGTCAAATGCGTGTTCGGATTCTCACTTGGTAGCCCGTGGAACTTAATGTTCTGAAGCATTTGCAGGGTTACTATTTTCAGCTCAAAATTGTTCGCTTGAATGGGTTGTCTTTGGATAGCAGACTAAACAACCGTATGAGGTAAAGCAAACTCCTATAGCAGCATAGACGGATCATCTGGTTGTATTAACAGTATGGGAGCATAATTCCTACCATTATTCCCGTTTTGTCTCCCTTGCGGCTCGTTTTGCTCTTGGCCTTGATCTTGCCCTTTTTTATTCTGCATGACTGCTAGATTTCTTTGGTGTGCTTCTCTTTGTTCTCTGCATAATAAGTTTAAGGTTCTCTCTGGCTAAAAATTGAATGGGAGTAATTCAACTTGATCCCGTCTTCGCATACACACACATTAACCTTTACTGCAATCACATGCACAAACACAAAGACCCAATTACAAGCACTTGTGTAAACAGAATAAAATGAAAAGAATTCCAAAGTTATATCTAACTGTGCTATTGTCAATTTCAACCCGAAACTTCTCCCCGGTGTGCCAAAAACTTGACGGGCTCTATAGAGGTTATGTAAAATTAATGTAAAACGTAGGCCCGCACAAGCAAGTATACGCGTTGAGTTTACGTAATATAGTGGCTTGTCAAGTGTCGTTCCTATAAGGAGAAGTATTTTGAATGCCGAAATCGGCTCTAGAATATTATTTGGATCTCAAATTCGAGTGAATTACGGGTAATATAACGAAAAGTTGATCCTAAATGAATTATTAACTCAATTAATGGGGACTAGGGTTTTGCCTCCCCTTGCCACATTCGATGGATTATAATGAGCAGGTAAATTGATCATTTAAAGGTATTAACGACCTGACAATAAGTGTGCTGATCGTGCTTACGAGATATCCTCTCTTAAGGTATATTCGCCTATCTCGCTAGTAGGGTTTATTGCATCTCTACATCAACCCTTAACTCCGAGACACTTAAATGATTAAACCTTAATCGCCACACTTAGAACCGGGAGATCTTTACTCTCTGATCGACCAAGTGTCACTCTACCCAGATCCCTGGGAACCTTTATCTCTCGATCTTAGATTCCCGACAAGAGCATGTTAATGTTAGCCAAACACTATCATGTAGATAATTAACAGAAAATAGAGCAAGTTGATATCGGATCCATGGATATAACAAATGAAACTGAATTAATAAGTGATCCATATGAATGTAACAAGAGTACTGTAAAAACCCTAGAAATAAAACTAGAACATCATCTTGGTCATTATAATCATTAAGCTTTAATCAGTAGGAAGTCGAGAAATACAAATATAGGGATTACACGATATCTCGAATCATGTATGTGTCATCTCTTCGTCTCGTATCTCATTCTTCACTCGTTCTCCTCTCTCACTCATTTTTTTTTCTTCTTTCTTTTCTTATTTGAAATTCATGCTAACCAAGTCCCGACGACGTTGCAACGTTGGGCTGATGAAGGATTACACATCGTACGACCTCAACGTCACGATGTTGGGACGTTGCGACGTGAGAACGTCGCGACGTTGAGGCTAGGTTCTCCAATCTCCTTCTTCAAATCTCCACACAACCTCCAAATGCTGCCTTTTTCACCTGAAATGCATAAGAAGCCAAGTATCAGATACAAGGCGATAAAAACACTTATTACTGAATGAAATGAACTGAAAACGTGATAAAACGCGGGTATATGATGAATTTTTTGGGCACTCATCAATGAGCTACTGCATCCAATTGGCCGAGTTTCACACCTCATCCAGTTCCTAACCGGTCGACTGTTTCAATGACCAGTTTCATATGGATGCTATTGGATTTAATCGGTCGAGATGTGCGTCTCATTCGGTTGGTAACCAGTTGACCATTTTAACTAGTCGACTTTAATCAATCAACCGTTTCAACCGATCGACTTTAACCGGTCGATTAGTTCATCCGGTATGCCACAACTGATAGACCGATCCAACTTATTTACCCCAACCGGTCGATCGGTTCAACTGGTTGACCACAACTAGTCGACCGATTCAACTGGTTGACCCCAATCGGTTGACCGATTCAACTAGTTGACCACAACCGGTCGACCGGTTGAGGCTCTCCCTCAATCGATTGACATTCTAAATACTCAAACTCATGTGTTTGTTTATTTAAAACACGTCCAAACCTTAGATGTTTCATTGAAGCACATTTTAGGATTATAAAGCTTAAGTTTTATGCTCGAACTCGAGTTTTCAAAATATATGCAATTTTTGGATTTGAAAACTGAGTAGTGAATTATGCATGATAAATGATAATATCCTAAGTACACCAATGCTATCACCTTACAAGGATGAATGATGTAGTCTTTAAGTTCATAATCACCTGCCATATGTCACTCATCTCAAGTAAACCATTAGAAACTAATCATCTTGGTATGTTATCATCAAAACCTCAATTATAGGTACCCTTGGGCCAACAATCTCCCCATTTCTTATGATGACAAACCTAGGTTATTTAGGAGGAGTGATACTCCCCCTCAACCCAATAACCCGTCAATAAGTCAAGAAGATTATAATAACATGCAGTCATGAATTATGATAAAGAATAATGTCATTAAAGTGCACAATTAAGTCATGAAGTCATAAACATGTGTGTGTGTGTGTATCATAACCGATGCCTACAAGATTTGACCATACAACAGACTAGCAAGTGTAAACATATATGTCAATCACCTAGGCATTATACTCCTAAAACTCCTATATACAAAATATCTCCCCTTTTTGGGAACATAAAAAGGGAACAAAGGGGGTGAACCTAAATAGGAAAGAAAATGATAGCCTAAGGTGTTGGAGGAGGGAACATCGAGCAAAGAAAAGTCATCATCTCGTGATGATCATGAAGATGCTCCTCCTGATCACAGGCGTGAGACTCTGCGAATTAAGTAAATTGCTCATCATGGTGACCCAGGCAAAGGGAAAGTGCATGCATTTCATGTCGTAGGCGTGTCTCGAGATCATTGGAGCGGGTCTCGATAGACATGAAGCGTAGATCGAACGTGGTAGTAAGTTCGGAGTGATGATAATGGAGAGAACTGATCTGTGCTCCAAAGAGATCCGAGCTCTCCTCAACTGTCCCACGTAAACCCGTAATATCATCCCGCATCCCATGAATATCCTCTCGTAATGCATGAAACTCGGCCTGAAGCTCGTGAAAAGAAGGCTGCGCAGGTGGCAGTGTATAATGAGGATCAGGGAATGGTGAATAGTGCCAAGGCTGCTTAAATTTTGAAGGTTGCTTAAAATACTGAGGTTGCTCATAATGTGGCGGTTGCTCATAGTGTGGCGGCTGCTCATAGTGTGGCGGCTTGGTGAAGGAAGGCATATGTGGTGGCTTAAATTGGTATGAGGTCAAACCAAAATGTGGCGCACCATAGGATGGTGGGTACTCGGTCTGGAGATGAGGGATATGAAGATCATCCTCCATATGATCGTGAGGATCGACTCCAGCCTCCATCCCTCAGATCTCATCCTCCTCTTATTGAGCCGCAAGCTATGCCTTAGGAGTTGGAATCCCTATACGACCGAGGGTAGATGATGTGAATGTGTCGTAATATCTAGGTGCTTGTTGGTCAATTTGGTCAGAGAGATCGAGGCCGTGAAATCTGAAGAGACTAGTGAAGAGGCAATCGTATGGAAGAACTCGACTCAACATGTTATGGCTCGAGATCATATGTCTGATCATCAGATGGCCAAGATCAACAGGCCGCTTGACAAGGATGGAGTCTAGAATGAAGGCATCTAGGTAAGAAACCCCGTTCCAGTGGCCACTTGGAGGAAGAATGCAAGGTCTAAATATTTGGTGGAAGAGACGCACCTCGTGAGTAAGAAAAATGGCATGTAGCCAGGCAATGCCATAAGCAATGGATCCTGTAAGACAACGTACAACCTCGATGGGATCAAAACCGTCGACCTGAGGCTAGGTCTTTGACTCAAAGACATGTACCCCAGTCCTCAGAACAAATAGAAGATGACACAGCTAAGAGACACCAATGTCGAACTCCAACCCTCGGAGCATGCTCGTGATCCACGAGCTAGAGATATGTGCCCGGGTGAAGAAAACCTAGACTAGAGTGGGGTATACGGGCTCGTGAAGTGATACAAGTAGGAGCCACCCTATCTTGGAGAAGAGGGCCTCAAGGCGAGACCCCTACGTAGGAGAAGTCAATGGGCTACCGCGACGACCTTCCATCGATAGAAGCCTAACAAAGAACGCCTCGTGCCTCATGGATGATACGAATAAACTCATACTACCACGCCTTTGGCTCCTCTTGCTCAAGTGCGCTTTGCCTCAAAGTTAGCCCAACGGAGACGGCCCTGTGCTCTCAGGATGGGGTCGACCATGTAATAAGTTATATCGTATGGAATCTAAAAGAACACACCTAGGTCAATGTCAAAAAAATAAGAAACTCAAATGACGAGAAGAGTTAAATTTTCAAGAGAACGCGCCTAGGCAGTTCTAAGAGAGCACGGAAAAGAACCTCGAAGAATGACCCAAACTCTTAACTAGAACCAGAAAATGGAACAGAAAATGGAATATCAATCCTAGAGATGAATTTTCAAGAGGCTAATACAAATTGTAAGAGCACTGTAAAAACACAGGATTTTAAAAAAAAAACATGTGTCCAAGCATTTTAAAACCAAAATGGCACAGGAAGGACCCTAAAAGCAGTCCATCCCAACAACAAACCAAAAATAGAGGTCCATCTAAAAAAGGAAAACCAAAGACAGTTGAAGAAAGGAGAACCTTGTCAAACCATTTCCAAGATGTAGCCAAGTAACCTAGGCAGAAAAACATAATAGCAATGGTAACTCTATGGAACCAGATTTTTTCTAAAGACATAAAGGACCCCAAAAATTTACAAAGTTTACTTCTCAAGCCAAAACAACAGTGTAAACTTGGACTAAACCGTCCAATCAATTCGATGGAAGGTACCGAGAAGTCCTAAACAGGGTAGATACCTAAATAGGAACATAATACAACACACCAAAGTCTAGTTAGGGTCGGATTTTAAGGGGAAAACCAAGCTAGACTGTTTCCCAATAACCAAACTAGCAAACTGAGGGAAAAACACCTAGCAAAGCACACCAAACCCAAAACGATTGGAATAAAACAAGAACGAAGGCATAAAACTTACCAAAAAGGAGATGAACGACCACTACAACAAAGAAACAAAGAAATCGAAGCTCTAGCCATGGAGAAAATGAACGGTGGATGCCAAAGATCAAAGCTTTTCATCCCATAAATGAAGATCGAAGGTAAGGAAAGGGGGTTTTAGGGTTTTGATAGAGAGGGGGGAGGAAATTAGAGAGAAAAATGTGAGCTAAATGACAAAAGGAGCGAGAAAATAGGATTTATAGTTGCTTTTGTCGATGAATTGGTTGAGCTAAACTGGTCGACCGTTTGGTGAACGGGTCAACCGTTTGGTGAACGGGTCGACCGTTTGGTGAACAGGTCGACTGTTTGGTCGTAATCCTTCTGCTCTACTATACTTGAACCGATCGACCATTTGGTCATATTTTCACAATTTTCTGAATTTTCATTCGAAAGCTCCCCCTAAGATATTCAACTGGTTTCCCTATACTTTTTGATGTTTTTTCCAAGGGATAGAAGAAATTGATGAAATTTGAATAGAAAGATCACACACCTTATATGAAAAAATTTCAAACAATCTTAATCACCAAATTACAAGATAAAAACTCCTAATTGCATTCTAATATTGACAAATTAATCCTCATTAAGGGGTTTGGAGGAATTATCCGCAAGTTGGTCTTTGGTTCTAATAAATTCAAGTGTAATATCCCCTTTTTGTACATGATCTCTAAGAAAACGACGTCTAATCTCTATATGCTTGGTCCTAGAGTGTTGCATAGGATTCTTTGATATGCTAATGTCACTTGTGTTGTCACATTTTATGGGAACATGAGAGAATGTCAAGCCAAAGTCACTAAGTGTTTGTTTCATCCAAAGTACTTGTGCACATCCTCACCCGACGGCTATGTATTCGGCTTCCACAGTTGACAAGGCAACCAAAATTTGTTTCTTGCTATGCCAAGATGCAAGTGAGTGACCTAAAAAGTGACATGTTCCACTAGTGCTTTTTCTATCAATTTTGCAACCACCAAAATCCGCATCCGAATAGCATATTAATTCAAAGTTATCACATTTTGGATACCAAAGACCAATATCAATAGTGCATTTCAAATATCTAAATATTCTTTTAACCACATTCAAATGAGATTCTTTAGCACATGCTTGAAATCTAGCACATAAGCATACACTATACATGATATCGAGTCTACTAACTGTTAAGGAAAACAAAGAACCAATCATGCCTCTATATTTAGTTTGGTCAAGGGGCTTACCTTTCTCATCCATGTCAAGCTTGATGGATGAGCCCATAGGTGTGCTCTTGGCCTTCACTTCTTCCAAATTGAACTTCTTGAGGAGGTCTCTCATGTACTTTGCTTGATTTATGAAGGTGCCCTCCTTAAGTTGTTTAATTTGAAGACCAAGGAAGAAGTTGAGCTTTCTCATCATGCTCATCTCAAATTCGCTATGCATAGACTTGGAAAACTCTTCACAAAGTAAAGCATTAGTACCACCAAATATAATATCATCAACATAGATTTGACAATAAGCATGTCATTCTCCTTTAGCTTAATGAAGAGAGTTGTATCAATTTTGCCCATTTTGAAACCACTATCCAATAACCATTTCTCCTTCTTTGATCCTTATAAGAGAAAATCAAGAAGCTTTAGGTACCCAAATCTTTTTGGGTCCTTGGTGGTTCGTGACCTTTGATTTTTCAACCCAAGCCTTTTTTGACTTAGAGGTTAAGACCTTGTGGGATCCATTTCTAAGAGGACAAATACTACTAATGTGTCCTCCTCTACCACAAAAATTGCAAATGGTTGAGAGACTTTCACTTGTAGATTCCTTGACAAAGTAGTTCTTAAAATATTTTTCATTCTTTGAAGATTTGTATCCTAGCCCCTTTTTATCAAAAATACATTTTTAGCTAGCTAGTATCATGTTCTTTTCATCAAGCTTGTTGATGTCTTTAAGCAATTCCTCATATTCAATAATAAATTCATCATCATCAAAGTTAGAATTTATCTCATCTTGATCCTCAAAGGCCATGAAGCACATGTTGGCAACTTCTTCCTCGTTTTCATCATTGGATGAATCTTCACTTTGACTCCATGTTGCCATCATGGCTCTTCTCTTTTCTTTCTTGGCTTTGTAGAGAGGACAATCATATTTTATATGACCTACTTCTTGCACTTGTGGCAAATTACTTCTCTAGCTCATTCTCTTTTGTATTTGTCTTCCCTTGAAGGACCTTTTTTCTTGTAGTTACTTCTTTTATTGTAGGTCATTCCACTAAATTTATCCTTCATCATTAGCTTTTTCACTCTCTTTGTGATGAAAGGAATATCTTCCATATCATTGATCTCGCTCTCAACGACTCTCTTCGAGCTTCTTGGTGCAACATTTTCTTTGCCTTCTTCCTCTTGTAGTTTTTTTTTTTTTTTTTGTCTTGCAATCTTTATTTCATAGGTCATCAAGGGATAGATAAGTTCCTCAAGAGGTAGCTCTTTCAAATTATTTGCTTTCTCAATAGCTTCCATTTTGGAATTCCATTTAGGAGGTAGGCATCTTAGAATTTTAGATACTTTGTCTACTTCACTTACCCTATTTCCCAACCCTTCAAGTCCATTTACAACATCTATGAACCTAGTAAACATCTTAACAATAGATTCATTAGGTTTCATTTTGAACATTTCATAATCATTAACAAGAATTATAACTTTAGAATCTTTGACTTGGTTGGTTCCTTCATGGGTAATTTTTAGTATTCTCCAAACCTCCTTAGCCGTTTTGCATTGACAAATTCTATTATATTGAGTTCTATCCATAACACATACAAGAATATAATCAGTTCTTGAGTTTAATTTAAATTCTCTATTTTCTTCTTCATCATATTCGTCAAGAATTTTTTGGATTTTACTTTCATCAAAATTTTTTGTAGGAAAGGTGTAACCACATAGGATTGTTATCTACACTTCCAAATCAAGAGATTGTAAATACCAAGTCATTTTGTTTTTCCAAAATTGATAATCGGGCTCGGCAAAGAAAGGGGATTTGTTGATGGGAAAACTTTCGGCTTGAAAAAGGCTTGAGCTATTTATAGTTTTAGTGCTAGTCATTTTCCTCTTAGACGATTAAGTCTTGAAAAACAAGAGTTTAAGCTCTGATTCCAATTAAAAGTTGAATATGACTTAGCAACCTAACCAAGAGAAGGGTGAATTGGTTTTCTTAAAAACTATTTACAAAACAATAAGAAATCTTCAACTTAATTCAAGAACAATAAATAAAGAGATAATGATAGAAAGTGCATACTTGAATTTATAGTGGTTAGGTACACCCTTGCCTATGTCCACTTCTCCTCAACCTTCAACGAGGAGGGTTCCATTAGTTTCAAGCTCCAACTTGATTGTCTTCCTTTTACACTTGGATTTTGGATCCAATGGGAACTTCACAAATTCTTTAAGTTATACTCACTTAAAGAGTTTCAAGCTCTAACTTGAGCTTCTTCTTGTTACACTTGGATTTTGGCTCCAATGCGCACTTCACAAATCCTTCAAGCTATACACACTTAGAGCTTTCACTCTTAAGCACAATGAGTTACTCTCTCTATCTCTCAAGATAGATCCAATACAACTCAAGCTTTTGATGAATACAAAGATGCACTCTACAATATGTAAATGAAATGAATGCACCAAGAATCTCAATTTGAGAATTGATTAACAAGAGAAATGGTGAGAGAATAAATGAAATAAGTCTCATGTACATTGAGTGATCTCCAACACTCCATTTACAGAGTGGGAACTCGGCAGCAAAAAGATGCCAACCGGTCGACCTTTTCCTTTAAAAACTAATCATTGTGCACCGTATGTTACTATTTTATAGACTTTAGATTTTACCATTGGATGAACTGGTCGACCATGTCACTCAACCGGTTCACTGTTTCACTCAACCGATCGACCGTTTCCTTTTTTGGTATTTATATGAGCTACGACATCCAACCGATCGAGTTTCACACCTCATATGATTCCTAACTAGTTGATTGTTTCAGTGACCAGTTCCAGATGGATGCTACTGGATCCAACCGGTCGAGCATATCATCCGATTGGTAACCAATTGACCCTAATCTGTCGATCGGTTCATCTGGTATGACACAATCGGTAGGCCGACCTAACAGGTCAATTGATTTAGCCGGTTTACCCCAACCATCGATCGATTCAACTGGTTGACCATAGCTGATCAACCGGTTAACTCATGTGTTTGTTTATTTAAAACACTTCTAAACCTTAGATGTTTCATTGAAGTACATTTTAGGATTATAAAGCCTAAGGTTTTATGCTTGAACTATAGTTTTCAAAAGATATGCAATTTTTAGATTTGAAAACCGATTTGTGAGTTATGCATGAAAAATGATAATATCCTAAGTGCACCAATGCTATCACCTAACAAGGATTCCTAAGTTTACAAAGTCTTCATGGTATGCTTGAACTTGGAATCCTGGTTTTACTTCTTGAACTTGATTTTGATTCAAATCTTGGATGAATGATGTAGTCTTTAAGTTCATAATCACCTGCCATATGTCACTCATCTCAAGTAAACCATTAGTAACTAATTACCTTGGTTTCTTATCATCAAAACCTCGATTATAGGTACCCTTGGGCCAACACACACCTTATACGAGCTCGAGGAAAAGAGAGAACGGGCAGCCATCAGAACAACCGAGTATCATCGCCGAGCCTTTCACCAATGGGAGAAAATCATCAAGCCTACAACTTTCAAAAGGGGTGATCTTATCCTTCGACATACTTTCGAGGAGGGAAAACTGAAACCCAATTGGGAGGGCCCTTTCATAATTGCTAATGATGGATCCAAAGGTGCGTACCAAATACAATCCCAATACGGCAGATGGAGGCTCACCCCTACAACTTGGTTTATTTGAAGAAGTACTTTTAGTAGTACTCCATTATCATGAGATGTTTGTATCCTGGTTCTCGTGAGTGAATACAAGTTACATCACTTCTCCATTTTTATAAGATGATTATTTTAAGCCTATGGCGGCTAGCCCTCAATGGCCCTAGACCTTAGGCAGCATAAGTCCCTACAAGCATTCTCCGTTTTTATGAGATGATAATTTTAAGCCTATGGAGGCTAGCCCTCGATGGCCTTTGACCTCAAGCAGCATAAGTCCCTCCAAGAATTCTCCGTTTTTATGAGATGATTATTTTAAGCCTATGGTGGCTAGCCCTCTATGGCCTTAGACCTCGAGTAGCACAAGTCTCTAAATGCATTCTCCATTTTTATGAGATGACTATTTTAAGCCTATGGAGGCTAGCCCTCAATGGCCCTAGACCTCAAGCAACATAAGTCCTTATAGGCATTCTTCGTTTTTATGAGATGATTATTTTAAGCCTATGGCTACTAGCCCTCAATGGCCCTAGACCTCGAGCAACATAAGTTCTCACAAACATTTTCCACTTTTATGATATGATTCTTTTAAGCCTGTGGCGGCTAGCCCTCGACGACCCTAGACCTCGGGCAACATAAGTTCCTATAGGCATTCTCAATTTTTATGAGATGATTATTTTAAGCCTATGGTGGCTAGCCCTCGATGGCCCTAGACCTCGGGCATCATAAGTCCCTATAGGCATTCTCCATTTTTATGAGATGATTATTTTAAGCCTATGGCAGCTAGCCCTCGATGGCCTTAGACCTCGGGTAACATAAGTCCCTACAAGCATTCTCCATTTTTATGAGATGATTGTTTTACGCTTATAGCGGCTAGCCCTCGCTGGCCCTAGACCTCATGAAGCATAAGTCCTTACAGGCATTCTCCATTTTTATGAGATGATTGTATTACGCTTATGGCTTCTAGCCCTCGTTGGCCTTAGACCTCGGGCAACATGAGTCCTTAATTACAAGCATTCTCCATGTTTATGGGATGATTGTTTCACGCTTATGGGAGCTGGCCTTCGATGGCCTTAGGCCTCGTGCAACATAAGTTCCTACAACCATACTCAATTTTCTTTGAGATGAATGTTACATGCCTTAGGTGGTTAGCCCTCGATGGGCCTAAACCTCAGGTGGTATAAGACCTTGTAGGTAGCTTGGTAATATGAAAAACAGACATAAGAATTGAATTCCTCGAACAATGATATTTTCATTCAAAAAGTAATGTCGGGAACAAACCACCTCGGCTAGTTAAGAAACATTTTTAGCAGGTGGGGCGAATCTCAATCGATGTTTGAGGAGGGGGAGGAGGTGGTGGCCTAGTTATCTCAGTTAGGAACTCTTGCAAAATTATGATGACTGGATCCCCTACAGGATCGAAAGTCCCATCTCCTATAGGTCCTTACTGCGAGTAGGATCAAGAGCATCCTCCAAATATGGCTCTAGGTCACCACGAGCGCCCAGTTTAGCCTCCGCATATCCAGACCAATAGCCGAGCTCGTACCGGTCCTGGTAAATCCTAAGCAGTTTGGCATTATATGAAACCTGCAGTTCCTAGAGCACCTGCGCCTTCTCAGCTTTTCAAAAAGTTACATTCTATCTTCGCCAAGTAGAGGTTGCGGAACCTTTCTACTTTAGCTTGATATGAGCTACATAGTGTTTCTATTTCAACTTGGTGAGAGATGCGCAGCTTAGAGACAATTTTCTGCAGTGCAATCACATCCACCTCTAGCTTTGGCACCTTCTTTACCTCAGCGGCCATAGCTAGACGCTCCTTAGCCAGATTGACCCATTTCAGTCGAGCTTCTTCTGACTCCTTCTTCGACTGTGACACCTGAGAGTCTGCCTGCACCTTTTCGTACACCTCTCGGGCCTTCACTCTTGATGGGACAAAAGACTTAGCCGGTGTTATCATATGTCGCAATACTTAGCCATATAGGCACCAAAAAAGCTTATCTGTGACAATTGCAATGTCAAGAAGAGGCCAACATGTGTAAATAGTACAACAAGATGAAAGAAGACGCTTAACGAGGCTACAATCTTGAAGGGGGTTGCATCCTTCAAAAGCTCTTGTACCCCCCTAAAAGACCTAATGTCTGTAGATCTCTCATAGTACGAAGATCACCTCCTTGTTCGAGTCCTTTAAGAGAAACTCCTTGAACAACAATAAATCTGACATGAGCGCCCCTAGAGAATGGTGGACGTTGGCCTCTCCACAAGAAAAAGCACCCCCGAAGATGCCATAGCCTTCTCTTTCCCCTTTGCGCCATATGCTACTCCTCGGGAGGGCCACTACTCACCACCTTCAACAATTCTTATCCCTCCTCGAGGTTGGGAAGGAGGATAGAGCTTCTCAGCCGGAGCAGTGGGGGCTCAAGCAGCCTCCCTTGGTCGGGAAATAGAAGTTCTCCCCCCTGCCCGTTAGGGTCTCTAAGTGGGCGCTTATTACCGCAACTTAGACGTGGTATCCACCTATAAATACCTTGATCTTTTCAACTATGATGGCAACAATCTCGAGATAGAGGAAGGATGAATGGAAACTCATCACCAACGTCACCTCCCATCATCTACTTAGACGCCTCTTGAATTCGGGAAAGAAGTAGCTCTGAACCCGCTTCTTCGCTTGGGCGTCCCCAAAACTCTCAAAGTTTAGTCATGGGACCTTCGAGAGTACAAACTCCTTGGGATGATCAAATACCTCTCGAAGATTTTTTGGAGTTATAAGATGTTTAAAGTCCCTCGCGGAGCTCGGGAGGCTCGGTACCTTTACCAGCGAGTCAAATTGGGATGAACATAGGTTATCGACAAGTTTCCCATGGCCCAGGGTACCTACACACACAAACCATAATGAACAAATTTAAGGTAAGTTAATTCCATTTAACCAAGTGACCAAGGCAGGGGTAGAATAAGGTCAAGATCCCTGCACCAAACTTGCATCGAGATCCGTGTTCACCAGAAACTCTCGGAGCATGGAATCCCTAGCACATCCCTAAGCGTCGAACAACAACACGTTACCCTGTGTCTTGTTCTTACTGGTTGTGAGCAAGTTTGTTACCAATTGCAACGATTTTGCATCGGCAATGAGGTAATACCTCTCGAGGTTATGCCGCTTGAAGGAATAGGCATAAAGAACCTCTTCCAAACCCAAAGGAAAATCATATTTTCTATTCAGTACACACACCCCTAGAAGAACGCGGATAATGTTCACGTGGATGTGAACAAGGTGGAGTCGGGTAAAGTGTAAAAACCGGTGTATCATGGGGGGAAGGAGGAACCAATCCCTCACTAATACGAATATCCGGCCAATAGATGAGGTTCATTTTACGACGATCCTCATCTGTACAGACTATAACATGAGGTCCTGAGGACATAGATGAGACTCAAACATTAGGAGGAAAGGAAAAAAATTTCCAAAACGAGTTGGCTCGAGGCTCCCTAACCGGTTTGATCCATGTTATGACTCCAATAGAGTCAATGCACGAAGGAACGTCCTTAGAAGAAGTTAAGGGCAGATCCTCTCATTCACAACTTCCAACGCTATCTTCTCCCCTGGCCATCCCCTGAGAGCCTCCGTCACCGAAACAAAGCTTGGAAAAACCACCACGATAACTCATCCGACCTTAAGGGATAATACCAAAAATAAAAGACAGGATATCGAAGATGTTAGTGCAATGATGGCTTTTGTGGCACACGAAGACCAAGGAGTCTAACATCATTCCAACCCTAATGAGTTGCAATGACGCTAGGGAGGTTAGTGGAATGGGATAAGTGTTTGCCTTTTTCTATATAGACTAAAACCCCTCAAATTAACATAGCTACAAGAGCCTTACAATTCTCTTGTATCCATGTCACTTTGGTTGAATTTGCTTGCTTAAATAAATTTCTCTAAATGTTAAAGGTTAAAAATAAGGGTTCGATGCATGACCTTTGCAAGTGCAGTAATCTAGTAGTAATCGAATGTAAGTCGAGGTATCATTCCAGGAGATTGATAGCAAATTACAATTCGACTACTCAACTACCCAAATTTCATACTATTTGGACTCAAAACTCATAATGAATGTTTATCAAAACTACAAAATTAAAAATCCTACCATTTTATTATGTTCAAACTAATAAAAAAAAAAAGTAAATGACTAAAAATAACTTGGCATATAAAAGAATGGATTGAACCGGAGTTCTTGTGAGAAAGCGAAAACCATCAATGAAATACAATGGAGCAGTCAATTCGGCCACTATATCCCAGTTACTACATTCTATGTATGGATCGATTTTTGTCAGATTTCCTAATTATTGGAATTGGATTTCTCAGTTTTCAGCGATTTAATATCCTTGCTTCTCGAAGATAGAGAATTTGATAACGAGCTTGGCCAGGCAGGCTTTACTGAACATTCGAGCTAGGCTTGTTAATTTATGGCGGGCTCGAGGCAGGAAGCCGGAGCTTTTGAACGAGTAAATCAGGCTCAAGCGGCAGTTTTAAAAAAACATGGCCCAGGCTCATTAGGCTCGTTTTCCATATGAGCGGGCTCAGGCTTAACCTCGAGCTCAATCCCAATCCCGAGGCCTATACAAGTTTGTCATTGTAATCCAATCCTCAGCTTCAGTCCATATACTTTTAACTTTTGTAATCAATGCGATAACCACGATACATCAATTAAGGGAAATAATTTTCTATGAGATTTGTCTTACCTTAGTTGATTTAGCAATTGATGCTAAAGTTGTTAAAGCCACCTCCTTCAACATTTGTTTCCCTTTCTGGATTACGCAAAATTCCACTGCTGAAACAACTTGCAACTGAAAAATTATGAAATAGAATTAAAACAAGTAGAAATTGCGGTGAAGAAATAAGATACGAAATCATTGAATAAGAAACATGATTGGTTTTAATCAATTATCTAAATGAAGAAATAATATATCAACAAGATTTGCGAAACAAAGCTCATTAGTAACAACGAAACTATTTGACAATATCTTTGCTTGCACCTTAGTTAAGTTGGCCACCGCCCCTCATGACTACGAAGATGCGCATGATTAATTTCCAAGACCCATGGCTTTACCCTTCTTGGTGGAGATCGAGTGCCCACCATGTCGACGGTCGGCCCCGAATTTTCATACCGGCGGTGACGGTGGCACTCAGGCATTACACATTACGCAGCGGAGTCTCGGTCTGGTTCCTTGTTTCCTCTGAAACCCCACCCCACGATCACCCGTGATGCCTTTGCCCATACCCACGCCTTCTTGATCTGTTTGGGTTAAGTCGATACCAGTATCAAAGGGCCCCAATACCCAGTTGAGATTGGATCTGGTTCATGTCGAGTGAATTGATGTATCAGTGGGTCCGTGCATTTGCCCTCAATGCTACTCAAGATCGGCAAACCTTGTCTAAGCTCATGGCCACCAGCCTCTATAGTTTCCATAGGAGCCCCAATACCCTCATATTTGTAATTGGATTCTTGTACACCAAGATCGATCGATCATACCAGTGGGTCATACCCAACATCCATGTCCTTCCCCGACGTCCTCTTCTTTGGCACCTTAACACGCTATCACGTTGGAACGCATGCGAAATTAAATCGACACCTTCGTATCGTGTCACCATTTCCGCTTCTACGGCGGTCACGGAGATCTAGATGCAGTCCTTAAGCCGACGAAGCTTGGGGATTACATCTCGAGCTCCGGCCGTCTTGGTCGTTAGCTCCTCCTTAACGGCTTCGTGAGGATTCACGCATTTGCCATCCATGGCGACTAGATCTGAAGCGAGGATCCATTACATCGATGTCGGGACACATGGCTGGGCATTTCCGCCGGTGCGCTGGTCGGGATCGCCGCAGGTGAAAGTCGGATCACCCATTCGAGGTCGTGGGCGGAAGCCTCGTTCCGGCAACCAGGATGGGTCGTGACCAGTAGGAGCTTTTTAAGCGGAGCGAGTCGAGCCCAATAGAGGCAGTTTATCAAGCCTAAATTGGGCTCAAACCGGCTCGTTTGGCTCCGCAGCGAGCGACTGAGCTTTTTCGGTGAGCTCGAGCCGAGCCTGAGTAGCTTGTCTCGTTACCAGCCCTACTCGAAGACAAGATCAAACCATTTGCCGTATTCCCGTTTCTCTTGCGATGGCGGGTGTTTTTCTTTCTCAATGCTTCACACCCATTTCATTGACGACGAACTTTTACTTTACCTTCTCGAGTTTAGCTAAGTTTCTACTACTTAATGGGTGGCTCGACCTCGGATCTGGTTTATCCCTTTCCCTTGATTAGATCTGGTAACACGGGGGATCGGAGCGATACATGAATTAAGGTGAACTCTCGATTGGCTAATATTGGTAAATACACCTCAACTTCAATTATGAAGCGAATGGGTTATCAAAATGAACTCGAGCTTCAATGATTCGTCAATGGTAGTCGAACATGCAGAGAAAGAATGCTCTATTGTCGGGAATCTCGGTCTACATGTCACTTTCGGAGCATCACGGATATCGGTAAGATACATTCCCTCAGTGGTACTAGGTACTACTATTGAGAACATCCATTATAAGCGACACCGATTAAGAAAAGCCGAACCCAAAATTAATTCTCGTAAATTGTGCGAGGAAAGGCGTAACTAAATGTAAATCCAAATCCAAGCGGCAGCGCTACGATTACTACATTGCGAATGAAATGGAGTGCCGATCATGCACAACCCTTTGTAATTGCAATAAGCGAAAGAAATATAGATTCCATAAATTTGTCTAGATTTCATAAATTTCTGAAATGATAATGCTTAAGAAAAATAATAAAACTAAAAATCCAGCTCTACTCGTCTCTGCACAGTTCGCAGATTCAAAACCAAAAAATAAAACTAAAAAAATCTAAAAATAAAAATCTACTCTATAATATACATTGAGTTCCTCTTCTTTTCCCTTTTCTGGGTCGTGAAGAAGGAGAAAACTACTTTACCATTCTAAAGCTATCTATTTATATTGTAAAAAAGAATCTGGGCGAATCCCCAAAATGCTCCAGGTGGAAATCGAAAAAAGCCATTCATTTGTTCTATGTGTGACCTCAAGTTGATGTCTGGCGACATGGAAATATCTTGATAGCTCATGATCGATTCGCGACCTCTTCGCTTTTACATTTGCAACCAGTTTTGTCTTGCAAAGCCTTGATCGATGGTCGCGACATGAGTGATGTCGCGACATCTTTGTTCGATGTTCCTTGGTGTTGATCTTGGCCTCGAGGCACATGTCGCGACATCATTTTAGGATGCGACCACTTTCTTTGTTTGTAAAACGACTTCATGTTGTGACTTTGATTTCTTGGTCGCAATTCTGTTGATGTTTTCTTGTCTTCATAACTTTCAATTTTATGTCGCGACCTCATGGTGATGTCGCGACCTCTTTTGCTTTCCATTTCTTTTCTTTAGGTTGCGACCTCAGTTCCACGTTGCAACTTATTTCTTTCTTTCCAACTATTTTCCAGGTTGCGACATCAAAGTGATGTCGAGCATCACCCTATGCCTTTCGGCTCTTCTTAAGGTTGCGACTGAATGAGTGGAGTGCGACATCATTTTTCTTGTCAAGACTTAGTTCTTTGTTTTCATGTGCGCAACACAGCATAGCATGTTGCGACCCCGATTGACCACTTTAATTAAAAACAAGTTCGACTACTTTTTACTTGAAGACCTCTCTTGGCTTCATAGACGGATCCTTGTCGCGACCTCGGAGATTATGTCGCGACATCATTTATCTCCTTTTGGCGTCTCGACATCGAAATGATGTCGCGACATGAATTTCTTCATTTGACTGTTTCCTTTAGTCTCGACCACGTCTTCTTTGTCGCAACCTCCTTCTTTAAGTCGCGACTTCATTTGTTCAAGTTTTATATTTCTTCTTCGAAGCCGAATTTGTTGATGTCGTGACTTGGAATGGTTGGCAACTGAGCTTCTTGTCGTGACTTAAATTTCCAGTCGTGACCTGGTCTAACTATGACTGGTTTCTTCGATTTATGCTAAAATGTGAATTTATGCTTTGTATTTCTTTGCAAAATGAAATTTGAGTTAATTATCCACTTTTCTGCAAACAAATCAACATTTATCTCATAATAAACTCAGAAAAATGGACTAAAAACCTAATGAGTTTTTGGACTCATCAATAAGTCGTACCTCACGTGATAGTCACATGGATGGCCAAAATGCAATAGAGACTCGTCGGGCATGTGAATTATGAAGGTCGGGCATGCCACAATTTCAGTCACCTCGGGCTTTAAAGCACTTAAGATCGCGCAAACAACTGAACAAGTCACCTCGGGCAACAAAGGTAAACGATTAGGACACATAGGGTCCTTGAGGAACCTTTAGACACCAATGCCCACGATGCGTTATTTTTGACAACAAGCATTATGCCACAATTACTATGTAACGTATGCATATGCTAGGAATAATAAACCATCATAACTATTTACCTCATACCCTCCAAGATGTATCTCCCCCCAGTCACTATATAATGTGTGAGCTTGTATCCAAGTAGAATGGGGTTCTTCTTTTTCAGTAGTATTCATTAGAGAAATAATATAAATTATTTTGGAAGGAACTTGAGTCCCTTCCAATGTCCACATGCCTAACTCATAGAGCGTTCAAAGTTTCAAGAGAAATGACATCAAGGAAGGGGTCCTAGGTTTAGAGTTATAGTAGGAATAATTTACTATATTGTAACAAACGTAACAAAGTGCTTAGTTGTAAAAAAAAAAACATTATGTGAAGTCTCTCAATGTATCATCCATATCATGAACAACTCAAAATGGACGAGAGAATACTTAATTTAAATTGGTAATTGTAAAAGGAAATATTCTTCCTTCTCTTTACACTAATGTAATCATGATTAAATTAAAAATGCAAACATTTAAGAATTTTTTTTTAATTTAATGTTATATTTGTGCAGGCCCCCAAGTTTGGGCTAGGTTTTTTTTTTTTTAAAAAAAAGAGAAAATTCATTGATTTGGAATAGCAATACATTACATCTGAATAGAGAAACCGAAGTGCTAAAAACATTAGAGGATGACACACTATCTAGGTTAATAGCAAGAATAAATGGGTCAAAGCTTACATAATTGGTAATCCTAAGATGCCTATAATACATAAGATTCCATATCTGATTAAACATACTGACAAACAAGGATTTGATATGACTTCTTTGTCTCATCGAAACAACTCTACCATTTGAATCGCCCACATGAAAACCAATGAACAAATCAATTGTTGTACAAAGACACAACCACACGCTACAACAAGTCGACGACAAAAACACAAAAAAAGAAAAGAAAAGGAAAATCAAATGAAAACTCAAATTGTGTGGAAGAAACCACTTTATTGAGAGAGTAAGCCCAAATATGAGTGGATGAACAATGGGAGGTGATTTCAGGTCAAGGAATGCCAAAAACCGACCCCTCATTTCTAATGAGATGAATAATAATAATAATAATAATAATAATAAGGAACTAGGATTTCTTGAGAAAAGGAGAGGAGAAAAAAAAGTTGGGCTAGGTTTATTTTTCCCTTTTCTTTATTTTTATTTTTATTTTATTTTATTTTACTTTACTTTATTTTAATTGATTTTACAATATTTGATTCTTTTGATTTGATCCGCATTTATTTTGGAAAGAATAATTTATTATATTTTGAGGGAAGAATGGAGGGAGGCTTCGGGGGTTTTGCTGGAGAAAAAAGATGGTTGGAGAGATTATCAAACCGTCATATTCTATATTGGATAGGAGAAAAACTTACTGACACTATATAAAAATGAATTCCTCTCAATATAATAGACGTGTTATAAAACTGTGAAGGCTCCTTGAGTAAAAAACGGATAATATTTACATAATTGAGTCGGATTGTCACATGAACTGTTTATGAGGTACGGCTTTTTGTTCCTTTTTTTTTTGGTTAAATATTCGGTCTTCGTGTCGGATTTATGCACTGTTAATTTGATTGTTGTTAGACCGGGTTTTTAATAACCGTTGTGATTTCACGTGTTCTAACTTGTTCTTGCCTTTCTATTTGCGTTTTGGAGGTCAAGTTATTTTTTCTAACTGGGTTTTTATTTTTCACCAACTGTGTGAGAATGACTACTGGTCAAGGGATCTATGCTGAAATTTCTTATTTTACTTTTTTATTACTCTTGGTGGATTAATGAAACATTGGATATATGCTAAAAAGGATGATGTTTTCGGTTCCCAATGATTTAGTGTTAATTTTGGTGTTCAGTAGTATGGTGTGGAGGAATCTTTTAACTTCAATGAAGTGCAGCAATAGTGGCTGCAATCTGCCCAAGTATCGGAGAACTCCTCCATTATTCCCTTGTATTTTTCTATTTAATGAATGTGATTCTGTACCTTATGCATTAAATATAGCTATTACTTATTTGACATGACTTGTTTTTAAAATATAGTTATTACTTGGTTGACACGAATTATTTGTCTTAATTATATGAATTAACTTGATTTGCTCAAGTTTAGTTTATATCTTTTTTTTAGTTTTATTCCATATTTATTTTATATTGTAGTTTTACTTATTTTTTTTTAAATTAAAAATAATTTTATTGATTCAAACTATTAATATATTGGATAAAAACATATATATAATCAAATTAGATAAAAACTTTAGATGATTACACAACATTCAAGTTAATAGTATAAATAATCGGTTTGAAACTTATATATTTGACGAATTACATAATCATTCAAAAGCGCATATATTTGATAATTACATATTAGCTAGAATATAAGATTTGGAGTGCATAACATGTGCGATGCATGATTTAATCTTTGTCCAATTAAAAATGTTTTATTGTCTGAATCGCTCACCGTCGTACGAAAACAAAACAACCATACGTCATAACAAATGAATAACAATACTTTTAGACTTTTAAACTTCTAACTTCCATGGAATCATAACACCTCAATAAATCAATTATTTTCCATTTACTTTTCGGTCTAGGGGCAGATCTAGTATAGGCTCAATCACCACTGATTTTTTGTTTTTGTAAAAAATTCCCTTAAGCCCAAAGAAACTCGAACCTAAGAGCAATGTTATGCCCCACCGAAAATTCATCAGAACTTTAGCTTTGAGCTATAATAATCATTTATTAATTTTTAACTTAACATGATCCGAAACAAAATCCCTTACTCAATTAACCAAGGGATTTTGTCTGGCTTGTCCAACCCAACATACTGGAAGGTTGCATTGTGGCTGGAGCTAGGATTCGACCCCTAGACGATGGCTTGAATTTGGAGCAACTCGGATGGAGTTAGAGAGTCTAGCATGTGGTCACAAAAGACAAGTGTTAAGAAGAGAATCGTAAGTTTGAAGAGCCATAGATGCTGAAGTGGAGAAGCCAAGGGCAGCTTTGTGCTAAGTTATTACGTCTTTGTCTTATATATAGAATAGAGTGGTGGTTACTAGAACAGGGGCGAAGTAAGGATTTTGTTTCAAGCGGACATGTTTAAGTTACACAAGTTTGGAAAAAGTTAATAAATGAGCAATACTAAAGTTATGAGGAAATTTTTATGGGGTATAACCTTGCGGTTAGGTTCAAGTCTCCTTGGGCTTAGAGGAAATTTAAAAAAAATAAAATAAATCAATGGCGAGTCTGCCGACAGCTACCCCTACTGAGCCTATACCAAATTTGCCTGTGACTTGATGAGTATATGAAAATTAATCGAATTATTGAGGTGTTATGATATCATGACAACTATAAGTTCAAAAATCGTGTTATTTATGTAGTTTTTCATAGCTAATTTATTTTCCTCTTGATTCATTAATTTTTATAGAACTCATATATACCCTGTGCCCATCACTCTTTAAGTTCCAATCTCAATGATCCTTAAGATTAACACACTCAGATTCTTAATATCCTCCCAAATTCTCTTGATCATGGATAGCTCCTAATATAAGTAACAAATATAATATTGCATGAAAAAACTTAAATGTTTGCAGTTTTAATTTAATCAGGATTACATTAGTGTAAAAAGAAGGAAGAATATTGCCTTTTACAATTACCAATTTAAATTAAGTATTCTCTAAGATTTGGATGAGCCCATGTTATTGTTAATCCGTCCATTTTGAGTTGATCACATAGATGATTCGTTGGGAGACTTCACCTTTTGCAGCACACACACACACACACACACGTATATATATATATATATATATATATATATATATATATATATATATATATATATATATATATATATATATATATATATATATAATTATTTTTCCTTAGATTATGCTTGGTTCCTTAAAAAATTGAAAGAAAATATAAGAAAAAGAAAATGAAAAATGCAAGGGGAAAATAAAAAAAATAAAGTTTTTTTTAAAAGAGATAAATTTATTGATTCACGTTAGTAATACTTTAGAGGATGATACGGTATCTAGGTTAATAGCAAAAATGATCGGCTCAAGACTTACATATTTGATAATTTAAAAATGCCTAAAACACCTAAGATTTCAAATCTATATCATCTTGACGAACATGATTTGATTTAATGACTCTATCAGATTGAACTTTGATATTTAATTGTCAATGCGAAGAAACTTCGCTAGAAATTTGTAGTCAAACGACCATTTACCTTTTCGCAACATGTCGGCCAGTAAAAAACCACGAAAAAAAAAAATAGAGGAAAAACAAAGGCAAACTTGGATCAATGTGGAAGAAACCACTGTATTGGAGAAATCTAGACATGGAAAAGAAAACAATTGAATAGGTGATTTTAGGCCAATAATGGCAAAAAAATCACCTCTCCTCTTTAACGAACAAGTGCCTGAAAGAGATAAACATATGGGGGACGGGTAGGGTTTTAAAATGTATAAATTAATTTATTTATTATTCAAAACTTTTTTATTTGTTTTGATTCGTGAATATAAAAATTAAATAATTTTAAAATACATAAATTTCTAATTGATATTAATTATATATATTGGATTTTTTTTACAGCTTGTTGTTATTGGATTTATTCCATTAGACAATTTTAGGTAATTTATTACAGATTAACCAACACTAACAAATTAAGTGATGTAATTAGTTGATGCATGGGCCAATAATAAATTTGAGTTTTGAATATTTTGATTGGATTAGAATTTTTAAATATATAGTTTAAGATTTATGGTGATAATTTTGTATATTTAGAATAATTATTTTAAATATTTAGGATGTTTTAAAATTTCCTCTTATTCTCTTATATATAGGTGATTTACGTTATATTTTAGAGATTATTTTTCGATTAGCAAAAATTACAAAAAAAACGGAGTTTGTTTGTTCTTTTTCGCTGCATCACCTTCCCAACTAATATCACATGAGCTTTTGAAAGTTGAATATGACTTAGCAATCTAATCAAGAGAAGGGGTGGGGGGAGATGAATTGGTTTTCTCAAAAACTTTTTGCAAAAACAATAATAAATCTTTAGTTTAATTCAATAACAATAAATAAAAAGATAATGATAGAAAGTGCAAACTCGGATTTATAGTGGTTCGGCCCACCCTTGTCTACGTCCACTTCTCCTCGACCTTGAGCCGCGAGGTTCACTGCTTGTTTAAGCTCCAATAAGGCTTTTTGTAACGCCCCAAAACTAGAGTGCATCTTAGGTACATCTTGTGACACTCCAAATCGGTCGGTTGACAATGCGTCGACCAGCGAATCCGTGGTTGCCTTCTTGTATATTTTTCTTACAAATATACAAATTCTTATAATATTTGACAAGAGTTTGATGTACAACTCCTTTACACTTTTACATGCCAAAATATATTAAAACTAGATTGTTTTA
This sequence comes from Tetrastigma voinierianum, assembly GCA_016808115.1. Classification (NCBI taxonomy): domain Eukaryota; kingdom Viridiplantae; phylum Streptophyta; class Magnoliopsida; order Vitales; family Vitaceae; genus Tetrastigma; species Tetrastigma voinierianum. Next base: position 1,113,079 of record JAEQBH010000518.1, read on the forward strand.
ATATATTTTACAAAAATACTTCTCAAGGCCACAACTGGCCTTCTTCATACTCACGACCTCGAAGGAGCACCATCTTCTCGTGTACCTAAAAGGGTGGTCCCACGACGGGGTGAGCAAAGCCCAGTAGATATATCTCCTACCAAGGCTACTCCCTTTTTAAGAGCAGCATTACAATGCCGGTACATACAATGTGCGCATTCAAGTACCTATACTTTGCTGTACTTGAATGTCTACATGTCATGAATGCATTATGCCCCTCATGACTCAAATACTAAGTCCTCACTGACTCCCTCACACCTACATATGTCAAGTGTGAAAAACCGTCAAGGGCATCCCGCCCCTGACACTTTTTCACAAAACAAAAAGTTTTTTGTTTTGTAATTCTAGACACATTAGATACCCCCAATGCCTACTTATTTCCTTACCGTCGCGTGTGTCATGCATTTGTAGACCCGCAATTTCCCGGGTTCTCACGTGGATGCCGCATGCCTATACAGCATTTTTCTGAGGCTTTCTGCGGTTTTCATGTCTAAACCGCACGGAGTTTTCACTTGAGGGGGTATCTATCCATACTTGCTTCGCCCATTTACATGTACTTTCACATGTCGTACAGCAGTGAGCCTCAATGTTTAGACGTTGTCCCGTTTTATTGAGCTCACCATCGAACACCAAACACAGTGTCGATTAACCATGTCCTCACGACATACATTGAATACCAACACAATGTCGATTTACCATGTCTTCATGACATACATCGAACACCAACACCGTGTCGATTTACCATGTGGAACACCAAACACAGTGTCGTCCCCAACCATGCACTCACACCCAACTCAATGTGATGTCCCGTGCATAAATGCAATGTACATGTCATTGCATGCCATTTCATGCCTACATGTACCTACATGTACCCTAGGTGTCACATGCAACATATCTATTACACTACATGTCAAGTGTCATGGATAAATTATATTTAATATATATAATTATTTCCACTTTTATCACACACATATCACATAATTTCACACATTTAGCATGTTATTCAATTTACAGCAATAACACACATTAGCTATTTACGGCCATAAATCTGGCCATGCTTGGCCTCGGAAATAATTTGGACTTAATCCAGAAAGTCCAGCTTTTATCAATACCACACAAAACATTCAACATGCAATTCCCTGCTCAGGCCATACGCAGCCCCAAGCATTTAAGATACAAATCGGTTCCGAAAATAGAAGTTCTGGAAACCATAACGGACCATTCCTCAACTGTCCATGACCCAACCCAATGTTCACCCCACAGTTTGGCTGAGCACTTCATCTTATTAAATTCTAGACTCAACGAGTTTTCCGTAGAGTCAAAGAACACGTGAATCGAAGTTTGGACGAGAATGTTATGGCCGTCCGAAGTTGACGCGTCTGATTCACAAGGGTGCGCGAAAATTTAGGCACACCCCCATTTTCCATTCTGCTCGGGATTTTGCCGTCCCAAAACACAGTGTTCGGTATCGAACAGTCCCAAAACCCTGTGAAACCGGTCTTTGGCCGTCACACAACAACAACCAAACCACACACATCTTAAATTTGCCCAGAAATGGGGCGAAACCGTTAGGCCATTACATGGCCCCTAGGCGTAAAATAATCGGAGTAGAAGGAAACCTACCCCTCGTAGCACAGGTCCGGGTCCTTTGCCATCCAGTTCTGCTCCCTGCGTGACGTTGGTTTTGGTTCCCTTTCTTCTTTCCTTTCTCTTTTCTTTTTTTTTTTTTTTTCTCCTATCATGCATGTTCTAGCTTTTTCCTCCCTCTCTCCTTGGCCTTTTCTCCTTTTGATTCCACGCACCTCCTCTCTCTTTTTATTTTTATTTTTTCCGTTTTTTGGAAATTTCTCCTTTCTCTTCATTCTCTAATTATTTTTATTTATTAATTTATTTTTTATTTGTTTGGAACGGTGGGGGGTGAGTCACACCCCCCCATGCAGCCTGCCACGTGGCAGGCCAGGTGTTCTACCACATGGTGCCACGTGGTCACTCGTACCCCGATTATGCAATTTTTTCGAAAATCATGAAATTCCAACAGTCTCGGAATTCGACTAAATTCGATTAGGGTGTTAGATTTCACGAGACGATTCCAATAGTGAAATCCGTTTCATCATTCGACCTCTAGAAAAATCCCAGCTTTTTGTCTGGGACTATTCCAGCAAATTACCATTTGCCCTTTTTATGAAAAATTTAAGTTTAAATTTTTCATGGGTTTTTACATTTTTCTTGTTACACTTGGATTTTGGCTCCAATGGGCACTTCACAAATCCTTCAAGCTATACACACTTGAAGAATTTCCCAAGCTTTTTCCTTTAACACTTGGATTTTGGTTCAAATTGGCACTTCACAAATCCTTCAAACTATACACACTTGAAACCTTCTTTAATGCTTAATGAGACTCTCTCTCTCTAGCTCTCAAGATGGATCAAATACAACTCAAGCTTCTGATGAATACAAAGATGCACTCTATAATATGCAAGTGAAATGAATATACCAAGAATCTTAGATTGAGAATTGATTGGCAAGAAAAATGGTGGTTGAGTGAATAAATGCAATAAGTCTCATTAGCATTAAATGATCCCCAACACTCTATTTAGAGTGGGAACTCAGTAGCAAAATAAGCTATTAATCGGTTGATCGTTTCCTTTAAAAACTAGTTGTTGTGCACTGTATGTTACCGTTTTATAGTAATTGGATTTTACAGTTTGATGAACCGATCGACCGTTTCATTTAGTTCACAGTAGGTTGCTGTTTTATAGTCGTTAGAATTTGACTATTTTTCCAACCGATCGACCAGTTCACTCAACCGGTCGACCATTTTCTCTTCTGGTCTTTAGATGAGCTATTGCATCCAATAAGTTGAGTTTCACACCTCATCTAGTTCCCAACTGGTCGATCGTTTGCTCTACCGGATCATAAAAATGGAAATCAAACATTTCTAGACCCAAACAGTCGACATTACACTCTTGACCAGTTGCAATTGGTTGACCTTTTGAACCAACCAGTTGACATGTTGACCAACCGGATGACCTGGACAGCTCAACCAGTTTCTTGTTAAAAAAAGTCGTTTTGGTCCGTTTCAACTCCTTTTAGCTCCAAATCTATTTCTAACTTTAAATAACTCTTTTAAGCACATTTTAAACTCAAAATAACTAAGATTTGATGAGTAAACATGGGATTTAAAATAGTTAATCAATTAAAATCCAAGCGGTAAAAATCATGGCATGAGGAATGAAGCAGATTTTAAAAATGAGATTACTTTGAGTTGCTTTTCGTTGATCGTTTTAGACATAGAAAACCTTTATTTGAGTACATTTTAAACTTTAAATGCCTAAGGTTTGATGCTCTCTTAGGTTTCAAAAAGATATCCAATTTAGACACAAAAACCGAGTTATGAAGAATATGCATGTAAAAGATGACATACCCTAAAGTACACCAATGCATTCATCTTACATAGATTCATAAGCATACAAAATCTTCACTTTATGCTAGAGCTTGGAGTCTTGGTTACTTATCATTTTGGATTTGAAATCTTGGTTCTTTGATTTGATTAAACTTCACTTCCAAGAGCTTGATCAAATACATCATTGTCATCTTAAGCTTGTAATATCTTCATTTGATGCTTGATCAGTTTCAACCTAGCACTGAACTCAATTTTAACCATTAGTAACCAATAACCTTGTTTTGTCATCATCAAAACCTCAATTAGAGGTACCCTTGAGCTAACAATCTCCTCATTTTTTATAACGACAAACCTTGGTTATCTAGGAGGAGTAAATCTCCCCCTCAAACCAATAGTCTAAAAATAATCGCATAATAAAATTTTTAACCAATTCAAATATATGCAAGTAGCATTCAACACATAAGACACGCATCAAGGAATGATGTATAAATTATAAATGTATTATCCTCTTTTAGCACATAATGCCTAGATACATATCTTTCTCCCCCTTTGGCAACATAAAAAATGAACATGGGGCTTTGGACATAAAGATATCTCCCTCTTTGAAAGTATATTTAAATAAGGGTTTAGGAGTTAGAGTTTAAGCACAACATTTTTCAAGTAATATTGATAATCAAGTAATTCAAACAATTTTTCACAAAGAGATGACCTCTAATTGTCTTCTAATGTTAACAAATTGATTCTCATTAAGGGGTTTGGTAAAAATATCTGCAAGTTGGTCCTCGGTTCTAAAAAATTCAAGTGTAGTATCACCTTTTTGTGCATGGTCTCTAAGAAAATGGTGTCTTATCTCTATATGCTTGGTCCTAGAGTGTTGCATGGGATTCTTTGATATGCTAATGGCACTTGTGTTGTCACGTTTTATGGGAACATGAGAAAATGTCAAGCCAAAGTCATTAAGTGTTTGTTTCATCCAAAGGACTTGAGCACATCCAAATCCGACGGCTATGTATTCGGCTTCCGCCGTTGACAAGGCAACCGAAATTTGTTTCTTTCTATGCAAAGACACAGGTGAGTGACCTACAAAGTGACATGTTCCACTAGTGCTTTTTCTATCAATCTTACACCTCCAAAGTTCGCATTTGAATAGCATATCAATTCAAAATTATCACATTTTGGATACCAATAACCAATATAGGCAGTGCCTTTCAAATATCTAAATATTCTTTTAACCGCATTCAAATAAGATTCTTTATGACATGCTTGAAATCTAGCACATAAGCATAAATTGTACATGATATGGGGTCTACTAGCCGTTAAGTATAACAACGAACCAATCATGCCTCTATATTTAGTTTGGTCAATGGTCAGGCTTACCTTTCTCATCCATGTCAAGCTTGATGGATGAGCCCATAAGTGTGCTCTTGGCCTTCACTTCTTCCAAATTGGACTTCTTGAGGAGGTCTCTTATGTACTTTGCTTGATTTATGAAGGTGCTCTCCTTAAGTTATTTGATTTGAAGACTAAGGAATAAGTTGAGCTCTCCCATCATGCTCATTTCAAATTCGTTATGCATAGACTTGGCAAACTCTTCACAAAGTGAAACATTAGTAGCACCAAAGATAATATCATCAACATAAATTTGAACAATAAGCATGTAATTCTCCTTTGGCTTAATAAAGAGAGTTGTATCAATTTTGCCCATTTTGAAACCATTTGAAATAAGAAATTTGCTTAGCCTTTCATACCAAGCTCTTGGAGCTTGTTTCAAGCCATAAAGTGTCTTTTTGAGTTTGAAAACATGGTTAGGGAAATTAAAACTTTCAAACCCGGGTGGTTATTCAACATATACTTCCTCATTTATGAAACTATTTAAAAAAGCACTGTTCACATCCATTTGATATAAAATGAAGTTTTTGTAACAAGCAAAAGCAAGAAACATTCTTATGGCTTCTAATCTAGCTACAGGAGCAAAGGTCTTTTCATAGTCAATTCCCTCTTATTGATTATATCCTTGAGCCACTAATCTTGCTTTGTTTCTAACTATTATGTCATTTTCATCCATTTTGTTCCTAAACACCCATTTAGTAACAATAACACTTTGATCATTAGGCCTAGGTACTAACTCCCAAACTTCATTTCTTTCAAATTGATTGAGTTCTTCTTGCATAGTTATAACCCAATTCTCATCTACTGCATATTAAGTTTCTTAGGTTCAATTTGAGAGATAAAGAAATAAGGTGTACAAATATTTCTAATATTTGTATACATATACATCTGCATACATATATATATATATATATATATATATATATATATATATATATATATATATATATATATATATATATATATATATATATATGTGTGTGTGTGTGTGTGTGTGTGTGTGTGTGTGTGTGTGTGTGTGTGTGTGTGTGTGTGTGTATACAAATATATATTAGTTGGTAGAGTGCAAAGTTTTTAAACATGAGGGTGGGAGTTTAATTCCCCTCTACAACAACATTTTAAAAGCTTTTTCTAAAAGCCTTAGAAGCGAGCCTGTTATGGGCTCTTACCTATTACCTCTGAGGTTGTAGCTTCAGTGCCAAACAGCCCCGTTGACAATCAAGCGGGCCTATAGAACAGTTCGAGGCAGGTCGTGGCCCTCATTTCTGTCGGGTTGGGGCGGGCGACCCCAGCTCGTGGAGACCCTAGGTATATGTTCCAAAGAAAAACAACATGGCCAAATTTTATAGTTTGTGGACAGATGGATCGGTGTACCCCTTCTGACCTTTGCCATAACCAAGAAAAACACAAATAGCATTTCGAGAGGACAATTTGCTACATTTTACATGAGGACGAAGCACGAAACAAGTACAACTAAAAACTCTAAAGAAATAATCATCTGGAGATACCCGTATAACTTTTTGAAATGAGAAATACCTTAAATATGAAAGGAAGGACTCAAATTAATTAAAGAGAACAGCTTCACCCTAGAACTCTCTAGGAACGGAAGCAGATAATATGTCCATGTTTTCTTTCAGTAACACTAATTTTTTCAGGAGTATCCGTACATGAAGTTTAATGAATTGTTCCATCTGAGGCAAGCAACTCAAGAGATTTTTCAGAAGTATATTCCCCACCAAAATCACACCTAAAACATTTGATAACAACAGAATGTTAGGTTTTTACACTACAAGAAAATTGAAGAATAGAGACGGAAAATAGAGACGGAAAACAATTTCCGTCTCTATTTAGAGACGGAAAATTATTTCCGTCTCTATTTAGAGACGGAAAAATTTCCGTCTCTAAATTTCCGTCTCTAAAAGTGGCGCGATAGGTTCCCTTCAAATTTTGAGACCGAAAATAGAGACCGAATACTTTTCCGTCTCTAAATAGAGACGGAATATTTTTTTCGTCTCTAATTTTAGAAACGAGGAGAAAAGCGTTTCCGTCTCTAATAGAAACGAGAGAAAAGCGATTTAAATCTCTATTTAGAAATGAAGAATTATTTAGTCTCTATTTAGAGAGCTTATAAAAATTTCCGTGCTCTAAAAGTGTGTGATAAATTCCTCGATTTTGAAGAATAGGGAGGCTAGAAAATAGGGCCGAATACTTTCCGTCTACAATAGAGAAACGGAATATTTTTCCGTCTCTAATTTAGAAGACGGAAACAATTTTCCGTCTCTAAATAGGAAACGGTATTGCTTTAGTCTCTAAATAGAGACGGAATCCCTTTTCCGTCTCTATTTTCGGGATATTTTTTTCCCTCTCTCCTTCTTTTCCTTATCTCCTTTATCTTTTTCCCCTTTCTCCCCTTCCCTCCCTCGTGGCGAGAACTGCATAGCCCCTCTCCCCACTTGCCGTCCAGGCGGGATGTTCCTCCGCCAGCCCTTGTAGCCTCCCCGCCCGGCCCCACTTCCCTTTTCCCTTTCTTCCCGTCGCGTGCATCTCTTCCGCCGCCCGGCCTTGGTCTTGCTCTTCCCGCCGGCGTGCGTCAGAGCTTCCTCCCCTCGCCACGCCGGCGCATTGCTCCCTCCTCCCACGTCGGCTGACCGTCTGCAGTAGAGGTAATTTTTTACGCGAATTTTTTTGTATTTATTTTATTATATATTATATAATATTTATGTGTTAATTTATTTCATTGATTTATCTTTTATATTTTTATTATTCTATTTAATTTATATTTTGTAATGTTATTTGTTCTAATTTATGTTAATTAATTTGTAATGGTTATTTTCAATGTAATTTGTTCCAATTAATTCATAATAGCTGTAGTTTAATATGTTGGTTAATACTTTATTGTAGTTTAATATGTTAATTATAGTTTAATGTATTTTAATATGTTGGTTAATACAAATTAATAGTTAATTAATTTGTATTTTAATTTGTTTCTAACTATGTTTTACTATGTTGTATTATTTGAATATATTGTGTTATATTTGAGAGTGTAATTATTTTAGTCTTTTTCATTAGCATAATTTTTTTATATCATTTTGAATGTAATTATTTAGTGTTATTTGAATCTATAGTTATGTCCAATTTGTGTATGTACATTGGTGTGTATGTATATTGTTTTAATGAGATAAATATGTATAAAGTCACAGTCATGTTGTAGGTGCGATTGGTTGATATTTTCTTAGGAAGTGTCAAAATTACTAATGTTTAGTGAGGGGGATAGGGACATTATAGAGGAACTGTCAGTTTTTACAAAATATATGGGGAAATTCTCACAGAAATTTTTTTTTAAATTATGGACAAGCTTTGGTAGTGTTGGGACTCATATTTCTATTACGTTGTCGTTAAAATAACAATACATATCTGCATGTATTCTTATTTATTTAAGGAGTCTTCTATGGGCAGTCTGCCTTATCCTCATGAGTTGTTTTACACACTCATCACGCGGAATCATGTGATTGTGACATTCGTCGTGATCGTGCTAGACAAATTCATGTACACTAATTTCAAAACTTAATATTCATTTCTTTTAACCTCTTAGTTTTCATTTTACTATTTACATAACATTCGATTAATTTTTGTACGGGAATGAGTAGTAGAGAGTCTTGATCGACGAGATGAACGAGCGATAATGTTGATCATGCTCGTGTATATTATGAAATTTGTTAGCGGTGGGATCGTCGTGGGCAGATCTGCTGGTTTTGAGCTCTTGCTTGAATGTTTGGTATTCGCATGCGTCCTCCTCCTCCTCGGCTACGGCTAGTAGGCTTGCGGCAACTACCAATGATGTCGTTTGGGCTACGCGTCTACAGGTCGTGTGCTAATGGGCCCAGTATCCAATGGGTGGAGGACTTCATTAGCAGTAGATTACCTGGCGGCCTTGGCTTAGTGCATTGATCATCAGCATTCTCCTCCGTCTTAGTTATTATTTTTAGAATTATTTATCTTTTTATTTGTAAATCTCATACACTTTTTATATATTAATACATTATATAATACAATATGTTCATATTTATTTTATTGTTTATTTAATTTTTTTAATATAAAATTAAGAATAATTTAAATTTAATATTATTTATTTTTAATATATTAAAAAAAATTCCAATAAATTAGAGACGAAAATTCATTATATAAAATTAAGGAAAATTTAAATTGAATATTATTTATTTTAATATATTAAAAAAAATTCAATAAAAATAGAGACGGAATTGATTTTTCGTCTCTAAAAATAGAAACGGAATAATTTTATTAAAGTCTCTGTTGCAAGCGGCCAGGAATTGATTTTACGTCTCTATTTTAGAGAGCGTAATAATTCATTTTCGTCTCTATTTTAAGAAACGGAAGGGGCGTTTAGGTCTCTAAAATAGAGACGGAATTCAGGAATTCGTCTCTATTTCTAGAAGGCAGAAAATCAATTCCGTCTCTAAAATAGAGACCAAAGGAACATTTGGTCTCTAATTTTAGAAGTAAGCGAAATAGAGACGGAAGAATTTCCGTCTCTATTTCCATCTCTATTTTCAGTGGGGCAGGAATTAGTGATCTCTATTTTCCGTCTCTATTTCTCAGATTTCTTGTAGTGTTACCAAAGTTTGAAAGGCTTTATATAACTCAAAAAATTCAGAACAATGTTTCATTAAATAAACCCAACAATAGTGAGTTTGATCATCAATAAAAGAAACATAATATCGTGACCCCTCCTTTTGTGGGAACAAGAGAAGGCCCCCCCATACATCAATATGAATTAGATCAAAGGGAGAAGAAGAAACAAAAAGACTTCGATTAAAAGGTAAATCATCTTATTCTATAAGAGTCAATTGATCCCAAAGATCTATTGATTGATTCTTTCTTTATTTTTAAACCAAACCAAATATGATGACAAATTTCTTACCACTACTACTAGAAATTGAATTTAGTCCCCAACAGTAATGCCATTAAACTTGTTGTGCACTGATTGTACTATTTTTCTGTTGTTTGCTTATGATAATATATTTAAAATTCAATTTGGTCTAAATCACTATAAGTGCACAAATCATACAAGTAATAAAATGGATTATAAGTCAAGATATCATTCCTACAAGGATTGACGAGAAAATTTAAAGATCAACTACCCCTACTACTCAAGATCATCACTATTTGAACTCCCACCTTCATGAATAAATTAACTAACATAATTTGAATGAAATAATCTTTGTCTAATGTTCTGTAATGAAAAATAAAGAAAAAAAATAAAAATAAAATAAGAACTAAATGGATTAGAGAGGTCACTGATTTGCAAAAACATTGGTAATGGGACCAATGTTATGACTATTACTTTGCATTAGGTTCTAAAACAAATTCAGCTATTGCTTTGAATCATGGACTTGTCCAAGAGCATGATAGAATAGCCTTGGAATACCTCCTGACACTATACATTTCACTATTTAGAATACCATATTCTAAACAATTAAATAGGTATAAATAAGCTACTTTTAAGTTGATCATCCTTAAGGTTGGTTGTTTTTCCTAAACCAGTACTTCATAACCATTTCTTAGGATTGAAGTTTACTTGTCCCTATAGACAGGATAACACAAGCCTTCTTCAATTTAATTGACATTCCAATTTGCAGTTTGGTCTAAATAATCACTCCCATCTTATAAGAGGACAAACATTATCTCAAACTTAAATGAAACCTCTAATTATTAAACTGCTAAATCATCAAATGGTTCTTATTCCTTAGGAACACACTTTTGTTGTCACCTAAAAGGGAACCTTGAAGTTAGAGGTTAGAACATCACTAATGATTTATCAAAGCGATATTTAGAGTTTATTAGTTCTACAAATATCAATCTAGCATACCCTCAAGGCTACTACTCTATGCTCTCATGTAGTCCATCTCTATGTCACTTAGAGGGATCTTGGAAATCATAACACAGATACAGATTTTATTTGGGTATAGTCTATTGATGCTTAGAACAGTTCACTGTTGGAACAATATCAATTAAATAAATCCAATATTCAAACCCATAACACTCATTTAAAATACTACAAAATGATAACCAAACGCCCATTCCTTCCTAGAGGGAGCTTAGCCTTCTATAACTGGATCACAAGTTACAATGACTAGTTGATCAAACAAATTCATTGAAACTGTAATCAAAACTAAATAAAATGGTTTCTATAAAAATTTCCAGATTCTACTCAAGTTTAGACATAAATGAAGCTTGATTTACAATGATCCCAGCTCAATATTGCAGCTCAAATTAACCTTTCTAATCTAAAAAATGAAAAATGAAAATAAGAAAAGAAAAAGAAAAGAAAAAGAGAAGAAAAAAAATAAAAATATGTACGAAATCTCAATCTATCTCTGAATTCTCTCTTGAAGATGCTACCCTCAATGATGGATATTCGCTGCCCTATCTCTTTCTATTTATAGGCCTCATAAATGCTAGGCCGAAATTCTAGGCAGATTTGATGGGTTTTTATGTAGGCCCAGCTAGGTTCATTGTCACGACAAAAGAAACAAAGTTGCGAGATTGTACCATCTGTCTTTGTCTTCAGGCTCTGTCGTGTCATGGCTATTGTGTCTTCAGTTTTAGCCTTTAATAACTGTTTGTCGTGACAAAGTTCATGAATGTCGCGACATATCTGCAGCTTCTATGTCTTCATCTTTTTTTGTAGATTTGTCGCAACATTTCTGACTGGCATTTCTTTTGAGTGTTTGTCACAACAAACCTTTTATTGTCGCGACAAAGTTCTTTGCCTTTTCCTTGAATTGTGTTACGACAAACTTTGGAAATGTCGCAACAAAGTTCAACTGACTCCATCTCATAATTGTCTTGACAAAGTTTCAAATGTCACCACATTCTTTCCTTGCCATGTACTATTGATCTCAGGAGGTTTTTTCGAGACATAAAACCAATTATCGCGACAAACTTTTGTGAACTCTTGCCTACTTTTGTCGCGACATTCCTTCTAAGATATGCCCTTTGATTTTATCACGACAATCATTTCTATGTTGCGACATAAGTCCAGTGTTTCTTTAAGAACTCTACTCATCTTTTGTTGCGACATATTTTCATTGTTGCGGCAATGTTTTGTTGTCATTTGCTTTGTTCTTTGTCGCACCAAACTTTCTAGATGTTGCGACATACTTCTTCTGCTCTCTTCACATAATGTGTCGCGATAAACATTGGAATGTTGCGACATTCTTTAAGTTGTCTTATGCCTTGACTATGTCACAACAAAGCTGTGAAATGTCGCAACAAAGTTTCTACTGCTTCCTTAAGGATTTCTTTTAATGTTTGTCGCGATAGAGCTCCGATTGTTGCGACATTTCTTCTGTTGCGTTCCCTGTGTTTTTTCGTGACAAAGGTGAAATTTGTCGTGACATTTAGCAATTTCCTGCCTTAGCCATTTTTACTTCATTTCTTGATGATTTTTGCTTCTTTTTTCTAAATTCCTGCAAAACACAAATCTAGGTGAAGGCTCCATATTTTTGCAATATATTGAACTTTTAAGCTTCAAATATACATGAAAAATGAGCTTAAAAATAGATGAGTTTTACACTCATCATCTATCATAGTAAAATAAAACTCCTGAACACTCATATTCCTTTGTTGAAGATCACGTATGTCAATCTCCAATTGATACTGTTTTACAAATTTTGATTGAGTATATAGCCTCTACGGATGATCCCAAACCTCCTTTGTTGTCTCATACTTTGCCAATTGTGTGCCTATTGAATGCTCGACGGAATTGTTAATCAAAGTAATAATTTTTGCATTTTTTACTTCCAAAGTATCTATATCAACAACATAATCTTTATTTGTACTTTTAGGTTTCACACAAGTTCTAGTAACATATCCCCACGACTTCTTACCCTTATTAAAATTTCTCATCACATAACTCCAATACTAATAATTTTTTCCATCCAACCTTAGACTCACATATTGAAGCAAATCGTCTCTTTCAATAGCCATAATCAAGAAACAAAATAAACAAGAGCAAACGAAATACCAGACTGCAAAGAGATGAACAATTGAGGAAGAGAATAAATCAAAAAGCCAAGAAATGCAGAAACGAATCCAAGGTTGCTGATATCCTAATTGTACGAATCCGCGAAAGCATTGATACCATGTTAGGAGAACAAAAGAAAGAGGGGAAGAATGCAACCATATCTCTATTCAATACAGATCCACAATATATATTACAAAAGCAATGGATGATAAAAAAAAACCCCTAAAAACATAAAGAGAAGATAATATAACACAAAAGACTATTTCACCCTTAAATAATAAAAAGACAAAATAACCCATTTTTTTATTTAACAATATTCACACATATTGCAGCATTGTAAATGGACCAATCCCACACACAAAAGAGGACTATAACATTAATTTCTATCACTATCTACCATTATTAGTCAATAAAAATATCATTTGGGTCTAGACTTATATTTCTATGTACATATTCTAGCACTATATAAGAACTTTTTATGTGTAAAAAATGATCACATCATTAATTTCAATTCCACAAGAGCACTTTTAATCTTGTGTACATATTCGAGCACTATATGTCGACTTTAATCCCGTACGCATAAGAGGATCTTACTATTTCTATTACTTTGTACATTTATTAGTCCATATTATTTTATCCCCATAGTAGGCTTTTTAACTTCATATTTATGCATTGTAAATGCTAAAGTTCTATGATACCTTTTCGCACTTATAGGCTAATATGCTTGCTCCATGTTTTAGGTACGTATAATCAATCCATTAATTCGAATGTAAATACTTTTTGTATTAAGACGTAGAGGATTGGAGATCTAAGGGAGTTCAACATATTAATTTTGCTTGCAAAGCGAAATAATTTTTTACAACGGTTCTTTGAAATATTTTTAAACTCTTGCGACTTAAGCTAGGTCTTATCGACTTATTATATATTTTGAAGAAAAAAACACATTTTTGAAAGTAGAATATATATTTTTCAAAGAAACTTTAATTGATTCCCTATCTATACATCTTTTCCAACTTTCGAAAACCCTCCACACTACAATGAATCAAATTGATAAGAGTTAATCGTTCTTTTGCTTCAATAATATTGACAAGGTCAAGCAAATGTCCTAATATGTAGGAGATGTGGTTGAGGATGTTCACCACTTTGATTTTTTGTTAGTTTGTAGATTCCTAAAAATCTGCACATATTGTGTGACGCCCCAAACCTGGGATGTCCGTTGACTACCCGTCAACCTGCGAAAAATCTATTTGTCTTGTATCACGAGACCTATACCTGAGTAAAAATGCCTCTTGGGCTCATAAACCAATACTTATAAAAACAAATAGCACAACTATATTCCAATTATCTCCCAATAATTCAATAGTTGATTACACTTTTATACAAACATATATTAAAATCTAAAATTCTAATACATGTTATATCCAAAAGCATCAAAGCCACAACCCGGCTTTCTTCAAAATAGCTCTAAGATGGTAGTCTCCTCGAATCTTTCTTTGTGCACGAAATGATATTCCCCGCCGGCGGGGTGAGCTATCGCCTAAGTAGTGGAATCACTTATAAATGGGTTACTCCCACCTAAGTGCATATGCAATGCTCCAAATAAACACACACTCCAAGTAAATCGTGATTCTCTTGAATGTCTACGTAATGCCCATTCTCATGTCTCGAGTCTTCACCGACTCACTCACACTTGCTTAAGCCCGTGTGAAAATAATCATTTTCAAAACAAAACTTGTTGTTCTTGAAAATATACTATCGAAGTGTTGGTAAAATATGGGACTCTTATCAGAGCGAATTGGTTGGTGAGCTTTCCGAAGTCATGGTCCCTCATCGAAATGATACGTTGGCGTCTCCGGCCCGCGATTCTCAGAATATCATCTGTGAAATTCCTTTACGCAACCGTACCCGTTTTTACAAAATCATATCATCTTAGTACCTTTAACAGGATTCACATAGTGCGTATGAAAATGCATTATCTTAATTTCAAAATGGCTATACAATGTCAATATGCATATTCTCAATCAATTACAATTACACACATGTAATTCAACACATCAATCATCACCCAATTTAGCTTACTTGAGCAATTTACATTATCATCTCCAATGGCTTACAAACACAATTTTATTCCATATAATTGTGTCATTGTGTTAACACATTAAAATCATGTCTTAACCTATCTATTTCCACACATACCAAGTCATTCATTTCAACAATTCAAGCACACAATATATGGACAATTTTGGTCCGATTCACACAAACCCGGGACTGTTTTTAATAGTCCCAAAAACAGAGCATGTGGGTTGTCCGTGGGCAGCCCACTCATCCAACATTGGTTCCTCTTGGGTGGGAGCCAGAGTTATGCCCATTTAGGCCTCCTACTCCCACCCAAAACACAATTTATTATATAAATTATGATCTAATCTACGAATCGATTCACTAGCGTCTGAAATTTGTAAGTGTCAAAAATTTCCACACTTGGTTCCAAGATTTGGAACCGATCAAACTTTGACGCTCATAGTGCCGAATAACATAAGCATCAATGGCCTTGGCAAAGGTAAAGCGAGTAGAGGATGACGCATCACGGGTTTGTCAAAAACTCCCGAAACCGATGTCATGTGTAGTCCTCGTGTGTGGCAAACTTTGTAGCGCTCCGAGCGTCCGGCCGGTCGAACACCGGAATCCTAGAGAGAGTTGCACTCTCTCTAAAAATCCACCATTTTTAATCTGTATTTTCTCGCGCCTCATTGCACGTCTTAGCCAAAAAATGGAGAAGAAGCTCGCTTTGTCTCTCTCATGTACATGTCACCTTATGATTGGTGTTGAAATTCTTCTATCATTTCGACCAACCGCTGACTTTTCTATCGATGGCATCATGTCATGTGTCGGCGTGGAGTCGCGCGAGCAGTTATTTGACTGAGGAAAGCTTGACACGTGAGGCTTTGTGTCTGCATTTCAATGCGCTAAGTGTCTGCTTTGGCAACATTTCTCTAAAGCGTCTGAGCCCGATTATTTCGAGGTCGACGAAATTCAGCATTAGCGGCTAGATTTCGCGAGACGATTCCAACGGTGAAGTCTGTTTCGTCATCCGAGATCTAGAAAAATTTCGAATTTTTACCGAAATTACGATTTTGCCATTTTTCAGAAAATTGGAGGTCTCACATATTGGTTAGTGAGTCCTAAAGTCTGAGTTTGCTGTCATTTAATATATCGTATGTGTGGAATTTCCAACACAAATGACCTAAGCATGTTGCCAAGTTTCTCATATTCTTATCTACATCTTAATTTTCCAACGTCAGTAGTTCAATTTTTGTGCACTTTTCACATGGTTCTCCCCCATACCTTTCAAAGCTGGAGAGATTTTGGTGGAAGAGTCATGGTCGTCGGCGGTCTGTCCACTGCTTCTTCGTGACAACTAGAATGATTCAGCTACTGTTAACCAACCTAGAGTAGAGACGGTTCAAGATCAGTTAGAAGATGAATAGATAGTTCGAGAAAAGGTTAGCAAGTTAGGCAGTTAGTTAATGTAGTTCCAAACAGTTTATAAATATCATGTTCTAGAGAATGAATCACAAGTTTGAACTTTTACCTTTCACTCTGTTTTCGTCCTCTGTTTTGCTTTCTGTCAAGCATTTTATCAAACACTTTCACTTCTTTAGTATTCTAAAGTACTCTTTAAAAAGTAAAAACATATCAAGATTTTTATTTTTTCCTCTTTCTTGATTGTGATATGAATTATCTTTTTTAAGGGAACAAAAATCTATTTGGAAAGGTAGAATAATTTTCAAACAACACTTTCTTGGTTTCCCATCTGCATCTTCTCCAACGTTAGAAACTTCTGGTGGACCTTTTCAAAGCTGGAAAGAGTTTTGTATTATCGTGTGAAAATTTCCGGGTTATGGGTGGGACAGTCATAGTCTTCGTAGTCAATCCACGATTCTTAGTTAGAAATTAGGAGCAAGTTTGGCAAGGTTTTTCCTATATGTAATCAATCATCCAATCCGTCTTTCTTATTCCACATTTAATTTTCTATCTTCCTGGCATAACAATGGCAGCAGCCATGCCTTTTTTGTTGTCCTTATTACTGGAACACTTCTTGCTTGGCTCCCATGCGCAATCGCAGGGAAACATAAGCTTAGAGGACAGCTTCGACACCTACGCGAATTCCTCTTGGCTTTCACCGTCGGAGGAGTTTGCTTTCGGCTTCCGACTTCTCCCCAGTGGTCTCTTTCTTCTCGGAATTTGGTTCGATAAAATTCCCGAGAAAACCGTCGTTTGGTTGGCAAATCGAGATGCTCTGGCCCCTGCCGGATCCTCCGTCAATTTCACGGTCACCGGTAGTCTTGTGATAACCTTTCCCAACGGAACCGTCTTCCAGATATACAACGGGGCCGCCGTAACTTCAGCTTCCTTGCTAGACAACGGCAACCTTGTTTTACGGAACTCTACTTCAAGTGTGGTGTGGCAAAGCTTTGATCACCCAACGGACACAATCCTACGGGGCCAGCTAGTTCGATCGGACACTAGGCTCTTCTCCAATGCTAACGGAACTGTGGACTACTCTACCGGAAACTACATGCTGGAGGTGGGTAGTGACGGAAATGTCGTCCTAAATACATTACCATCCCGATGGGCAGATTCCGGTTACTGGTTTACTAATACTATACAACCCAACGTTAGTCTTGTGTTCAACCAAAGCACAGCGTTTATGTATGTTACCAATTTGACATCCATCATATACCCGCTGACGACGGATGTGTCAACGCCAGTTGACAGCTATTATCACAGAGCAACCGTGGAAGACACCGGAAACTTCCAGCAGTACATTTACCCTAAGGTAAATGGCAGCGGATGGACTAGTGTTTGGAAAGCGGTGACTGAACCTTGCTCTGTCAATGGTGTTTGCGGCGTTTACGGCTACTGTACGACTCTCGACACTCAAAACGTTTCTTGTAGCTGTTTCCCAGGCTATTCTCTCATGGATCCTGCTGTTCCTTCCAAAGGATGCTATCCAGATGTCCCGCCGCGACAGTGCTCCAAGACCCCATCTGCTGTGACAACATATACCACGGAAGTGTTTGATGATACGGATATAGTGAACAATTTGTTAGCAGAAATGACTCGATTGTACAATTCTGATTTGGAGGGATGCAGGAAGGCGTGCCTGGAAGATTGCTATTGCATGGCAGCAACCTTAACGACAGACAACGTTTGCCGGTTGAAGAGGATTCCTTTTATGAATGCCAGACGGAGCAGCCCTTCTACTAATGGGATACAAGCTATTATCAAGGTGCCGAATGCAGACCCCGTGAATCCTGATGGTCAAATACCGGGGAAAAACGAGCTTAGCTCTGAGAAGATTCTAATCATATGCCTTTCAATAACAGCCATACTTGCTCTTCTGTTTGCTGCCGTTGCAATATATTACCACCCCATAAGTAGACGATCTAGAGAAAGAAAAGTCCTTGCGAACCCTGCAGAGATCAACTTAAAGAAATTCACATACAGGGAGTTGCATGAGGCAACCGATGGGTTCAAAAACAAGCTCGGAAGAGGATCGTTCGGGACGGTTTATGGTGGGATTCTAAACTTTGAGGATAAGCAGATAGAGATTGCTGTGAAGAAGCTGGAGAAAGTGATTGAGCAAGGTGAGAAACAATTTCTGACGGAGGTGAGGGTAATAGGCCAAACCCATCACAAGAATCTAGTCAAGCTATTGGGTTTCTGTGATGAGCAGAGTCACAGACTTCTAGTCTATGAGTTGATGACAAATGGAACTCTATCTAGTTTTCTATTTTCCGAGGGTGAGAAACCATGCTGGGATCATAGAGCTCAGATAGGGCTGGCAATAGCACGCGGGCTCTCATATCTACATGATGAATGTAGAGGCAGATCATTCACTGTGATATAAAGCCTCAGAATGTGTTACTTGACAGCCAATTCAATGCCAAGATAGCAGATTTTGGGCTAGCGAAGCTACTGATGAAAGATCAGACTAGAACAAGCACCAACGTGAGAGGAACAATGGGATACATGGCACCAGAATGGCTCAAGAGGCCCCGATGTGGCTGCGGTCGATGTCTACAGTTTTGGGGTGCTACTGCTTGAGATCATATGCTGCAGAAGGCACATAGAGCTGAACCGGGTTGAGGAAGAGTCGGAAGAAGATGACCTTATTTTGGTAGATTGGGTTCTTACTTGTGTGAGAAAGGGTAAGCTAGAGGCGGTAGTTAAGCATGATCCAGAAGTGTCCGATGATTTTAAAAGGTTTGAGAGAATGGCCATGGTTGGTTTATGGTGTGTTCATCCGGATCCAATTCTGCGTCCGACCATGAAGAAGGTGATTCAGATGTTGGAAGGAACTGTGGAGGTAGCCGTCCCACCCCTTGCTCAATTCTCATCATTCTAAATGTTAGGCGTGAGCTAGTGGGACAATTTGGAAGATATAATTGAAGCACATGTATGGGAATTTGGCATATCTTAACCAAATCCTTTCCGTGGACTTGTATGGTTTAAAGAGACTTACTAGTCTTATAGTTTAGGTGTTTTATCTTGTCTTTGGTTTCATTGTTTGTTACCTTGTACGATTCAATAATACTGCTTATCCTAGTGAGTTTTATAAGCTAACAGGCAGAAGTGTTTCAAGTTTAACCATTTACTTGACTTATATCTTATTTAAACCCTTACCCTTTTCACATTTTATGATTTTTTATATTCCTTTTGTTAACCGAAGGTACCTTTAATCGAAGTTTTGATGATAACAAATCAAGGTTATTGGCTACTAATGGTTAAAGTTGAGCTGACTGACAGGTTGGAATTGATCAAACATTAAATGAAGATAATACAAACTAAAGATGATAATGATGAAGTTGATCAAACACTTGAAAGTGAAGTTTACTTAAATCAAAGAACCAAGATGACAAGAAACCAAGATTCCAAGCTCAAGCATCAAGTGAAGATTTTGATAACTTAGGAATCTATATAAGATGAATGCATTTGTGCACTTTAGTATATCATCATTAATCATGAATCACTCATAAAATCAGTTTTCAAATCCTAAATTACATATCTTTTGAAAACATGAGTTTAAGCATAAAACCTTAGATTAAATAAATCTAAAAATGAGCTTTAATGTTTATCTAAGGTTTAGAAGTGTTTTAAATCAAACAAAACATGAATTTGAACATTTATAGAGGTAATCGGTCGAGGTGCGAACAATAACCGGTAGCATGAATAATAACCGATCGACCAGTTGGACAACAATAATATTCCAACGGCTATAAAACAGTCATATTTCAACGGCTAGTGTTGTAAAGCCCCAAATATACCCTATAATTTTTATAATAAAAATTATTATATATTCAATTATAAGTGGAGTCATCTTGAGTATTTAGGGTGTTAAATGATTATTGAATAAATGATTATATGGCTAAGAGCCAAATACAAATATTATGTGCTAAATGAGAATTGGTTGGACCCGGATATTTACCCAAGTGTAAAGGGCAAAATTTGAAATTTGTAAAATGAAGACCTAAGAGTCAATTGTAAATAAGTTTAAGTGTCTAAGTATAATTATGAGAGTTGAAGTGCAATTTGAGAGACTTATGGGCTATATAGCAATTAAAGAGAAACTTAAGTCAAAAAATGCATTTTGTGGCCAAACAAGGCCTTATGAAGAATAAGTAACTTAAGACCAAAAAGGAAAAATGAGAAATGAGAAATGGGTGTGTAGGCCAAACAAGGCCTTACACTTAAAGGGGATTTAAAAGACCAACCTTTGCCTTAGATGCTCATTTTGAGCAAATCACGTTTTTGGGAGAGAAGAGAGGAGAAAAGGGGAAGTGAGCTAGGGCTTAGGAGAAGATCAAGCTTTGGTGTGGTTCCTTCCCATTTCTTGCTCCTAAGAGATCAAACATCTTGGAAGAGAAGATTTGAAGAGGTTAAGGTAAGAAAATCAAACCCTAACCTCATCTTTTGTGATTTGTGATTTGGGGAAAAAGCCCTAACTTGGGTAAAGGGGATTTTTATTTATTCTAACCCTTTATTGGAGTTGTTTGGGTGGATTTCCATGATGAGTTTATATGTGGGATAGATTTGAGGAAGTTTAGTGAAGAAAAATGGGTGAAAAGTAGCAAAACCGACATTTTCTAGGCAAAAACCGCGTAGTGGTACCGGTACCAAAAAGTGGTCAAATTTGCCAAATATCAGTGGTGAAGTGGTACGATGCCACTCCAGGTAAATGCCGTGCCCATTGTGATGTGGGGTGATCTCAGGTACCGGTAAAAGTGATGCCGTTGCCAACGCTGCTACCGACCTACATTTTTTTACATGCTTTATCACGATTTTAGTCTCATATTTGTACACGATTGTTTAGGGACAATAAAGTTAATGGGGAGTTCAAATAAGATAAACTAAGTGAAAAACATCTTAGTACCTCGCCTTCGGCTTGAGCGATGTCGTTTAGCACAATTATTTGTTGACCACTAAGAGTGGAGAATTGTATTTACTAGGTGCGGGCGAGCGGCGTCATTACAAGTTGGAATCCTAAAGAGATAAAGGATTGATAAATTGGTTTGTTATGTTCTTTGTTCTCTGTCTGTTTTGTTCATTGTGACTCAATTTCCATTTCAAATTCTAATTGTGAAATATATATATATATATATATATATATATATATATATATATATATATATATATATATATATATATATTGATTTGAATCATTATTATTTGAAGTGTTTGTCAAATATCTGCATGTGTGCGTGTATTTGAACTATAAGTGAATTTACTGCATGAAAGTAAATTAATTTGAAATGCATTATTGAATTATTGACATAGTGGGGCTCATGTTGAATGAGTCATGAGGAGTAACCGTGTTTGTTCAATGCGAAATCATATTTTGCTCTTGAATGACAAACATAGTAAGATTCTGCATTGAATCACCGTGAATGTCGGCTTCTATAGCCATATGTGAGATGGTAATATTGAATGTGAAATCGCCAGCCCAACTCTTGAATGACAAAGCCAGATGGGATTCACCAAGCCCCGAATGCATCGTGAATGTGTTTCTCTTCCGTATGTGAGATGGTAATATTGAATGTGAAATCTGTACTCTTGAATGACAAACGGACATGATTCACCAAGCCCGAATCTGTCGTGAATATGGAAGCTTCTATATATATATGTGAGATTATTAATGTGAATGTGAAATCACATTGCTGCTAAATGACAAGCAGACGAGGATTCATCAAGCGAATCTATAGTAGATATTGACTCTATAGCCATATTTGAAATCGCAAACCGAAACACGAAAAATGATTTGAAAAATGTATTTGTATAAGTATATTTTTCATTATTCATAGACATTGTATAAAGGCATTATTTTGATAAATGCATGATTTTTACTGAACAAAAATGGAATAGAGAATTGTATAGAACCACTAAGCATGAAAATGCTTAGCGTATTGTTTTTAATCAATGCGTAGGTACCGAGTGATAGACAGTGTTTGAAAGCGGATCCAAGGTCGAGGAGCTCAGAGTCATCCAGAAGGTTCAAGGAGTCTGCTCCGTTACATGCATCCTCACCATTTTGAACATGACATTGTTTTGTAAACAAAAGGAGTTCAACTCTGAAAATATTTTTGTACTTATATCCGATTACGATTTTGGATATTATGTTGTAAACGGCATAAAATGCGATTTTGGTTAAATACATATTTTGTAAAGGAATTGCATTGAAGTGTAAATGTTTATGGGCTTGCCCTAAGTAAATCGCTTCCGCAAGATTTGAGAATGAAAGCGTTTATGTATTAATGGTGTATTTTGATAAATGGATTTAATAAAGGCCCCGACCCCGGGCGTCCCCGAGGTTTCGGTTCGGATCCTCCAACCAGGCTGGGTCGGGCTCGAGGGTCGCTACAAGTGTATAGGAATCGGTCGAGTGCATCTTTCAAAGGTTAAGTGATATGAGTTCCCACTCTATAAATAGAGTGTGGGGGATCACTAAACAACCAATACACTTGCTGAATATCCTCTCAACCATCATTTCTCTTGTGAATCATTTCTCAAACTAAGATTATGAGTGCATTCATTACATTTGCATATTGTAGAGTGCATCTTTGTGTTCATTAAAGCTTGATTTGTATTTGAAAGATCTTGAGAGTGTCTCATTATGCTTAAGTGAGAAAGCTTCAAGTGTGTATAGCTTGAAGGAATTGTGAAGAGCCCATTGGAGCCAAAATCCAAGTGTAATCAAGCTTGGGATCGGAGCATGGAACTTCAAGTGTGTATAGCTTGAAGATGTGCACATTAGAGCCATAATCCAAGTGTAAATAAAGAAGCTCGGGTTAGAGCTTAACACTAGTGGAACCCTCACCGGTTGAAGGTTGAGGAGAAATGGACGTAGGCAAGGTTGTGCCGAAGCACTATAAATCCGGGTTTTGCTTTCTCTACCTTATCTCTTTAATTTATTGTTATTGCATTTAAATTAAAGATTTTATTGTAGTTGTGCAAAAAGTTTTTGAGAAAACCAATTCACCCCCCTCTTGGTTAGGTTGCTTAGTCATATTGAACTTTCACCTTTTATTAGAGATTGCAATTGAAAGGTTTTTTCTACACCTTCATCATTGTATTTTTTTTTCTTGAGTTTAATTAGTATCAAGGCTTGAAAATCTGAGGGCTGGCTTTTCTTAAGGGCATAAACCCGAAAAAAAAAAAAAAAAAACCTTAGGGGCTGGTAGAAAGCTATATGTTTGTCACTATAGCTCTAAACCAAATAATATTAGGTGGAGAATTGGATTGTAACAAAAGATATTAGAGTTTTAATTCCGATCAGAAGCGTGCAAGTGAGGCCCCTGGATGCCAATGGGAGATGCATTATAGTGTCCCACATCGTCTGAAAAGTAAAAGGTAAATGTTCATATATAAAGAACTTGAACTTAACATTGTGGATACCTTTTGTGTACATAAGGACCAAAAAAAACCTCCACATCCGGGTCTTAGTCCATAAGAGTACTTGTATTTTTGTGTACATATTCACACATATTATTACATTTTATATGGACTAGTCTAACTCATAAAAGAGTATTATAGCATTAATTTCTATCACTCTCTACTATTATTAGTCTATAGAAATATCATTTGGGTTTCAAAGACTTACAATTTTATGTACATATTATAGCACTATATAAGAACTTGTCGCATACGTAAAAAAGGACCACACAATTAATTTCAATCATACTTACTCCATAAAAGCACTTGTATTTCGTGTACATATTAGCACATATTGCAGCATTGTATATGTATTAGTCCCACACACAAAAGAGGGTCATACCATTAATTTTTATTACTCTATCATATTAATCAATAGAAGTATCATTTGGGTCTGAAAGATTACCACACCATTAATTTCAATCATGCTTAGTCCATAGGAGTACTTTTACTTTTGTGTACATATTCACACATATTGAAGCATTGTATATGGACCAATGCCACACACACGAAAGAGGACTATACAATTAATTTCTATCACTATCTACCAATATTAGTCAATAAAAATATATATCATTGGGCCTAGACTTATATTTCTATGTACATATTCTAGCACTATATATGAACTTGTTATGTGTAAAAAAGGATCACGTAATTAATTTCAATTCCACAAAAGCACTTGTATTCTTGTGTACATATCGACTTTTATCCCATATAAAATAAGAGGATCATACTATTAATTTCTACTACTTTGTACATTATTAGTCCATATTATTTTATCCCCATAAGCCACAGAAGGTTTTTTAACTTCATATGTACGTGTTGTATATGCTATAGATCTATGACTCCTTTTGGCACTTACAAGCTAAAATTCTTGCTCCATGTCCGGAGCACGAACAGTCAATCCAATCCAATGCCTGAACGTAAATACTTTTTGTCTTAAGACGTACAAGATTAGAGATCTAAGGGTGTTCAACACATTAATGTTGCTAGGAAAGTGAAATAATTTTTTTACAACAAATGTTTGAAATATTATTAAACTCTTATCTATATATTTAAATATGTTTTAAAAATAATAATTTATATTTAATAATACTATTTGTATTTATCCAAAATATTTTTTAACATATCTCATAAAATAAACGAAAATTAATAAAAACAATTATATTTAATTTATTTTAAAAATAATTGTTTGTGTCTTTTTAAAAAATTAAATCATTGTTCATATTTATATTATAATTTTTCAAAATATTATGACAAATACAAGTGTGTGTTCTTGGTCACAGTTTTGGTTGTTCGAACTTTAGTATAGTGTGTTTGAATCCTCCTCTAGGTCTTAGTATAAGAAAAATGATTATTAGCAATATAATTTTTTTGTCTCAAAAAGGTTAATTTTGTTGCAAAAAATATTTTAAAACAAAAACTGTTTTGTTTTATAAATGTCGTCTTATCCTCGTCGCAAAAAGTATTTACAATAAATAAAATGTTTTGTCTCTAATAGTTTCTAGAGATGTGATTTTTTTTGTCTCTAATAATATTTTTCAACAAAAAGATATGTTATTAAATGTTCAAAACTTTGTTGATAAAAAACTCTCATTAATGAATTAAATTGTTGTTAAATTAGACAATTATAACAACAAAAATTATATTTTATTGCAAAATAGCTTTTGAAATAAAACTTTTTTTGGTGCTAAATGTGAAAGCTATATTTAAATATAAATAAACAAATGTCTTTAAATTTATGAATTTTTGTCAATAAATATCCAAGTATATAATAATTTTATCATCATTTCTTAAAATATTTAATCAATATATTTTTATTTTAATATTTAATTTTAAATTAAAAAACCTAGTTTTTTGTAATGTCCATATGCCTAGCTCAGTTGGTTAGAGCTAGCATTCAACGTTTAAATTAAAAAAAAAACCTAATTAAATAATTAAATTTTGTGATACCTTCATTTTATTGTATAATTAACAATAACATCCAAATGGATAAATTAATTATGTGATGACATAATAATAATATATAATTGATAATATTTTATCAAATACAAAAGAACTTTATTAGATTCACATATACAAAAAAAATAGTAAACATTGTCAAAATATGCATCTAAACAAATAGAAATTAACTGAAGTACCTTATATACATGCAAAAATGGGATAATATCCCTAGAAAGTCAAAATCAAGTGGTTATCTATACACTTTTCAATCACCATCTATAAATGTGACTAAGAATCTAAGATTGTTGGAACTGAATTGAGTCTCTTAAATTAAAATTGGCTCTAATTTAAGATTGTTGATCTAAATACATTCTCCACTTCTATATCTTATCATGACTTAGTAAATGTAGATCTCCATGATAATGGGTGGTTAGAACCCGGCTGACCCTTAGATAGATCGAATCTATGCAGCCGAGAAAAATTACAATTTTCTAAAAAGATCAAATGGTAATTTGGTCAAAATCCAGAATTTTTCTAGATCTTGGATGACAAAATGAATTCACCGTTGGAATCGTCTCGCGGAATCTAGTTACCCCGTCGAATTTCGTCGGTCAGAGAGACATTCGGAATTTCACGTTTTTCGAGCGCGAGTGTTGGAGTGCGAAGTAAAATGGCTTGTGAAGACATGTGATGTGGCAAAGTTACCTGCTACATTATCTTCGTGTGACGCATATTCGCGTGATTAGAGAGAAGATGTAGATTAATGGCTTAGATTAAGCCATGTGTCAAAAGTCAAATAGTTAAATGAAGGACACTGTGAATTATGGAAAAGGTTAAATGAATAAGACAAGAGAGAATAGTCTTCTTCTCCAATGGGAAAGCAAAAAAAACGTGCAGTAGGTGTGGGTTTGAGATTTTAGAGAGAGAAAGAGTGACTTCTCTCTAGATTTCCCGGCATTCGGACCGTCATTTCTCAATGGAGCAAGAAACAAAGTTGTTCTACACGAACAGGGAGCTACGTGTGGACCTGAGATTTGTGGAGTTCGACAACTCGAAGGTAAGGGATCTTTCCGACTTGGTTTATTCTTTGGCTAAGAGCCATTTTATGGATGAGGGATTTGTTGAGGCTGTGAAGGCAGTTATCAGTCTCAGAAATCTTTGAATAGTGAAGAAATCCCTAATTGTGTGGCGGAGTGAGCAGTGCAGGCTCGAGGGGTTTCCTTTGTTCACGTGGTCAATTATTAATGATTTGGGTGATTCAAAATGAATTGCTTAATTGGTTAATTAGCCAATGTGAGCTAATTTTGGTGTTATTGTTGTAAATTGAATAACATGAATTATGTGAATTAATTATGTTAATATATGCATGTAAAATATATTAGCATGAATATTTTGGAATTGGCATAATGCATTCCATATGCACCGAGGCACCCTAGAACGATAGGTGTGAGTGCATGACACGAAAATGAAAGAAAAATGGAAAACAATTGTGAAAGGAATTTCAAGGAAGATTTTTCAAAGAATTTCCTTGGAGAGTTGTACAATAGTTCATCTCGGAGGCGGACCCATGACTGTTTTCGGAGAAATATCCAGCAATTCCCCTCGGAGGGTAGTTCAATGAATTTATCGAAACTCGGTAGTGTGTTTTCGAGAACAAAAAGCTTTTGTTTTGAAAAATGTAATTTTACTCGCATTTGGCTTAGGCATGTGTGAAGTCGGTGAAGGACTGAGACATGAATTGGGCATGTAGACATTCAAGTAGGATCATGCC
Organism: Tetrastigma voinierianum; assembly: GCA_016808115.1. Taxonomy (NCBI): domain Eukaryota; kingdom Viridiplantae; phylum Streptophyta; class Magnoliopsida; order Vitales; family Vitaceae; genus Tetrastigma; species Tetrastigma voinierianum. The sequence goes on from JAEQBH010000518.1 coordinate 1,140,661, forward strand.
TTTTCTTGAGTGTGATTGGTTGCCATGACATGTGTACTTAGGTGGGAAGTAGCCCATGTAGGAAATTATCACCTCTTTGGGCATTGCTCACTACGTAGAGATCACTATTTGTTACATGGAGTGTACGAGGCCGGCACGGCTCACTAGGGCCGCGTTTTAGAAAACCGACTTATTGGCTTTGACATGAAAATTTGTATAACATGTATTAAATTTTAAATTTTAATATATGTTTTGAATTAAGAGTGATTTCTTAACTCTTGAACCATGAAATATAGTTGGTTGGATATTTTTAGTGAGTATTGATGTATGGGTCCACGTGGCCATTTTTACTCATTTTAATTGTATATGGACCTGGTGTGGTCTTTGTAAAATATTGAGACAGGTTGTATTTTGGGTAAAGCTTCCCGTACAAAAGAGACTTTGCCCGATTTTTACGAGTGGTGTCGGGTTACCCGACATCCGCAGTATTCATGAGTTGTGGGTTGTCAACGGACCCCACAGGAGTGGGCGTCCACAGCTTAATTATCAGAACTTAGGTTTATAAATACCTAGAGCTTAATGTCGGATACTAAAGTATAGCTTAGTATCAATAAGTTAGGTATATGATTACCTAGGACTTGATGGGCACGGGTAGATCACGCATTCCTTGTGCACTTTGATGATTGATGTATGATCATGTGTTGTATGAATTGTTGTGTATGTTGTGTAAAATTGTGTGCTTGGTGAATAGCACATAGGAAAAAAAAATTGATGAGAAGAAAATTTTTTTTCTGAGGTTTTACAGTGTGTAAAATTGGAAAAAAAAAAAAATTTAAATAAATTTATTTGGTTCTACTGGAAAATGAATTTTTTTTTTTTTTTTTTTGTGGTCTTCCAGTAGAACAAATGAAGAAAAAAAAATGCGGAAGGCGGTTGGACTCGCGCCCATTTACTGTGTTGAGTCGCGCGTCTGATGGGTGTATCATTGACCGCGATTGCCTAGTGGAGCGGCCACGGTAGCGATGGGGCGGCGGGGAATGCGCCGCGTTACGGCCGAGACGAGCCCGACGCGGCCCGGTCAGCGCGTGAGAGCGTCTTGCGGCGGTCGTGCGCGTGGCTGGTCGTTGGGTATGTCGCGATACAATACGGGTGTATCGTGACGAGAAGCTGCTTGGCGGCTGAGGTGTGTCGCGATACAAACCGCAATTGTCGTGGCGAAAGGGAGGCGAACGATGTTGCGATACAGCGCGCGAGCTGCGATCTGGCGCCAGCGCCTGCGACATAATGGCGTGATGCGCGGCGCGCAATATGGCGGGCGTCGCGACTGCGACCGCGACACGGCGTGTTGTGAAGAGGCGGCGTGCTCTGTGACATGGCCCGCGACCGCGGTGCACAGTGGGCCATGACCTTTGTCGGCCGATTAGCGTGATGCGACTGGGTTAGGGTGTGCATAACCCGGTCTTAACTTTCGATTACGCGTGCGATCCTTCGTTTGGGACAGCGATTTCATGAACATATTCACGAGCGCATTCCGCAGTTTTAAAAAAATTTTTTTTTTAAAAAAATAAAATAAAATGAAATGAAATAAAATAAATTTTTTTTTGTTGCATATGATTTAATATATTGAATTATTGTCTTGCATTACTTATGAATGCATGGACACAGTGTATAAAAATTTTTCGGTATGTGAATAATGTCTCGAGGATGTGTTTACACCTTAGAGATATTGCATTGAATATTAACTTGCCGACGACGTGTGTAGATGGCTGGTCGGCGAGGGCGTGGGGCGTCCATGAGGTGCTTCTTCGGCACCACCGGTATTTGACCAACGGGCTTTGGCGGGATTTGTAGGGATTACGGCTCTTTACTATTACATAGGCTGGTGCGGCGGTAGCGAGGAGTCCCAAGTAACCTTGAGGAGTTTAGGGCGCATCATCCCTCCCAGGCATTCACGGTGGGAGGAGGGGGTCCCAGATGGTGGCAAACCATTGGTTCATGCAGGTCGAGAAGGTGTTGGAGGCTATGGAGATCGCCTCTGATACAACCAGGATCAGACTAGCTGCATTCCAGCTAGAGGGTGAGTCCCAAGTATTGTGGAATTGGGCAAAGACATCTAGAGATCTAGAGGCAATGACTTGGGCAGAGTTCCATGATCTTTTCATGGGCAAGTATTTTCCGGACACTGCTCGACATGCGAAGGCTCAAGAGTTCCTAGAGCTGAAGCAAGGGACTATGATGGTGATAGAATATGTAGCTAGATTCACGGAGCTAACCCGTTTTGCTGATGACTACGTGGCCACAGACATGGCCAAGGTCAGGAGATTCGAGAATAGGCTAAAGTTGTCCATTCGGGGCAAGATTGTAGGACTTCGCCTACAGGACATGGACTCCATGGTTGGGACAACCATGACCATAGAGAGAGAGATCGAGGATGCTCGGAGCACTCGGGATGCGGGTGTTAGTAGCAATAGGAAGGAGAGTCAGTCTTCTTCTAGTTCGGGAAAGAAGCAGAGGGCTTCTAGTTCACGTGGGTTCCAAGGCAGCGACCATCTGGGTTAGGGACGGATCAGAGTTGCTAGTCAGGCTGGACAGATGGTGTGCTACCATTGCCAGCAACCCAGACATATCAGGAGGGATTGCCCCCAGAGACAGGGATCCTAGGGTTTCGAGACAACACAGTCCCAGTCAGCGGTAGGACAGGAGAGGATACAGTACATTCCTCCACAGCCCAGTATAGGCCAGAGGAGCCAGTATCAGTTTCAGGGAGTTGCACGGGCACCTCCCGTTACATAGGCAAGCCAGAGAGGCCAAGTTATGGGCCGAGGCAGAGGACGAGGTCACGGCGAGAGCGTTAGGGGTTGAGGGCGTGTCTACGCCATCCTGTCAGGTGAGGTAAACCGTCGACCATTCATCACAGTCACGTTTTGCTATCTACTTTATGGGCAAGAGTGTTATTTGATTCTGGTGTGTCACATTCATTCATTGCTACATAAGTTGTGATAGAGTTGGGCTTAGAGGTTGAGGCCTTGGAGGAGCCCTTGTATATGAGTTCTGTGAAACCCGGGAAAAACGTTTTTTTTTTTTTTTGAAAATGAGTGAATCGGTAATTCTTGTCGGGACGGTACAGACAAAACCCTAGATCTTTCTCTAGACCTCGGATGACGAAACGGATCACGCCGTTAGAACCATCTCGCGAAATCTAGTTGAACCAAACAAACTGCGTCGAATTCCGAGACTGTCGGTTTTACACGCATTTCGAGACAAAACGGGCCAACCATGGGGTGCCATGTGGCACTTGCATGGGAGACACTTGGCATATGGGTGGACCAAGTGTCATGCCCTTAGGATTGCATGAGTTGGATGGGGGCCAAATGTCAAGCCACCCTCATGCATGAGCATGAAAGTGGTTGAAATTGTGGCATGGAGAACACTTGGTCTTGAGTTGACCAAGTGTCAAACAAATTGGTGTTAGGTGTGCTCCCCTAGGTCAAACCAACTTGGTAGTTTGAGGAGAGATTCCAAACAATTTGTAGACAAGAGGAGAAGAAAGAAAAGAAAGAAAGAAAGAAAGAAAGGAAGGAAGAAAAGAAAACAAGAAGAAAGAAAGAAAAGAGAAACGGAGGAGGAAGCTTTTCCTCCTTTGTTTTCAGATTTGGGTGGATCAAGAACTGGTCCTACACACACTTCAAAGTGAGGATCTCCTCCTTGGTTATTTCCTTGTTTGGGGCCATGGGGAAATGGCATTTGGTTGAGTTGATTTGTTATTACACGAATGAATACCATCTGAAAGTTTTGGGCGATCTTGTTACTGTGTTATTGTATGTGTTGTTTTTTTTACAGGTTTAAGACTGAAAATCAAAGTTGGCTTGTTATTACTCGAATGCGGAAATTTTTAAGGACAATATGATTATTGCATGTTGTGTATGTCTTGTTTTTAGGTTTTAGGCGAAAATCAAAGTTGACTTGTTATTACTTGAATGCAGAATTTTGGAACTAATATGATTATTGCATGTCATTGTATGTGCTGTTTTTAAGGTTTAAGACTGAAATTCAAAGTTGGCTTGTTATTACTAGAATGCAGAATTTTACGGAACTAACCTGGTTATTGCATGTCATTGTATGTGCTGTTTTTAAGGTTTTAAGGCGAAAATCAAAGTTAACTTGTTATTACTTGAATGCAAATTTTAAGGAACTAATATGATTATTGCATGTTATTGTATGTCTTTTGTTCTTAAGGTTTTAAGGTAGAAGATCAAAGTTAGCTTATATGCTTGAATGCATATTTTTACGGAACTAATATGATTATTGCATGTCATTGTATATGGCACATTTTTTTTTAAAGTTTTAAGACTGAAAATCAAAGTTGGCTTGTTATTACTTGAATGCAGAATTTTCTGGAACTAATATATAGTTGTGCATGTCATTGTATGTGCTGTTTTTTAAGGTTTTAAGGCGAGAATCAAAGTTGGCTTGTTATTACTTGAATACGAGAATTTTAGGCCAGTCTTATTCACGCATGTTATTGTATGTGTTGTTTTTACGGGTTTTAATTTGAAATCCAAATTAACCTGTTATTACTTGAATGAATGCCATGCAAAATTTTACGGAACTAATCTAGTTGCGCATGCTTATGTGATGTCTTACGGTTGAATATGGAATATTAACATGGCGCATGTATGTTAAATATATGAAATGTTGCGTGCGTTAGACATGAGTGTTCTGCTTTACCTGATGTACGATGTAGAGAATGTCCGTAGAGGTCTTCGCCCATTGGTCGTAGGTTTGAGTGCGGGGCCTGAATTGCATTGCATTGGTGTGTGGTAACACCACATTACATGAGAGTGTGTACATGGTACTGATTTGGCACTGCATTTGGTGTTGAATCCTATGGGCTTGGGAATGGGACGAAGTCAAATTGAGTTCCATAGTGTTAAACGAAAATGGAAAATGAAATGTGTCGGGCGTAGTAAGTAGGGGATAGATACCCCCCTCAGGTGAAAAACCTGAAAACTTGGTTAGACAGCGTATCCACCGGTGAGAGCCCGAAAAATGTCGGAGGGTGTAAGGGCCGCGGTGAGACGAAAAGTTCACATTGCCCCGAAAAGACCACGAAACGATTAAATAAATATCACATAGACTACGAGTTGTGAGATGGAAGTCGGAATTGACTCAGTACGATTTCCCATTGGCACTTGCGTTAGGTGGTGGGTCGGAGGTTGACCCGGTACTTAGGGCATGTACAGTGTCGTCTTATACATGCATGTAGATTTTTTCCATGATAGGATAACGTGTATGCACGGATTAGTTGTTAGTTTGGTAGCCAAATGATCATTTTGCATGTACACAGGTAGGAAATAACCCTTATAGGATTTATCTCCTCTTGGGCTAGCTCACCCCATCGTGGGACCCCTTTTAGGTCTGGGGCAGTGGTGAGCGATGCTCCTTAGAGCCCGGGATTATGAGCGGGCCGGATCGCAGCCCTTGATTAACTTTGTTTTGTGTATATATTGACGACTGGATTTTAATATATGTTTTGCTCTAGGAGTGATGTAATAACTCTTAGATCACATGAAATGTATGGTCTTGCTTAGTATGAACCAAGTATGGATGATGGGCCCTATTGGGTCATTTTACTCATGTATGGGTCTCATGATATGAGACACATAGGTTTCCGCAGGTTGACGGTAGTCAACGGGACCCCCGGGTTTTAGGGTGTCACAAGTTCTCCCCTAGGGATTAGGGCGAGGATAGGGATGATATATCGTGGTTGCGAGTTAGAGATCTCGAGGATTCTACTCATAGTGGACTTGAGGATCATGGACATGTCAGAGTTCGACGTCATCCTTGGGATGGATTGGCTGACAGCTTATAGGGTCGTCATCAATTGTGAGCGTAGGAGGGTTACCTCTGCACCGCGTGGGACCAGGTACTCGTGTTGTGTTTCGAGGAGCAAAGCATGATATTTTGCCCACGGACGGTGTATGGTCAGTGTCGAGGGACCGATTAAGCGGGTTGGCTAAGCCCGAGCCTTGCCGTGGAGGGGCGAGTGAGACCCGGACCTGAATCTACCTCAGTAGTTTGCGAGTATGAGGATGTTTTTCGAGGATGAGCTCACAGGGACACCTCCAGAAGGGTTGTAGACTTCGGTATCAAGTTACACCACAATTGCCCGCTAAATCTCTATGACTCAGCATAGGATGACACCGAGTTGAGTTGCGAGGAACTCGAGTCCGGCTACGAGGAGCTACTAGACAAGGGTTCATTAGGCAAGGCACTTCACCATGGGGAGCTGCAGTTCTTTTTGCGAAAGGACAAGACCGCCCCGATTGTGCATTGACTCTGAGCCGGTTGAGCGAGTTCTGATCGAATCGGTGCGAATTCTGGGGATTGATCCTTGTTTGATCGGTTGAGGGAGGAGAGTGAGTCTACTCCCAGAGATGAACCTTCGCGCTGGTTACCATCAACTGAGGGTTAGGGAGACAGATATCCCTAAGACAGCATTCAGGACGCGTTATGGGAATTTTGAGTTTACAATGATACCCTTTGGATTGACGAATGTGCCAACGGCATTCATGGACCTCATGCATAGGGTATTCCAACCCTATCTAGATCAGTTTGTCGTAATCTTTGTGGATGACATTTTGATCTACTCCCAGTCAGAGTGGGAGCATGAGGATCACTTGAGGATCGTTTTATAGTTGCTGAGAGACCATCAGCTATACGCCAAGTTTAGTAAGTGTGAGTTTTGGCTTACTGAGGTGAGATTTTTGGGACACGTGGTGTCAGCATCAGGCGTGTCAGTGGACCTAGAGAAGGTCGAGGTTGTGATGAGTTGGGAGAGGCCGAAGTCAATCTTCGAGATACGTAGTTTCTTGGGATTGGCTGGATACTACAGGAGATTCATTGAGGATTTCTCTCGAATAAGCGGCACTATGTGAGAAAGTCGACCGGAAGGAGGTCAAAGTTTGATTAGGATGGCCCGATGCGAGGCATTCCCGGGAGTTGAAGGCTTACTACTGCTCCAATCTTGATAGTTCCGGACAAGGGATAGGGGTACGCAGTGTATTGTGATGCCTCGAGGGCCGGACTGGGATGTGTTTTGATGCAATCTGGGAGGGTAGTAGCTTATGGTTCCCGTCAATTGAAGAATCATGAGTAGAATTACCCCACACACGACATGGAGTTGACGGCCGTAGTCTTCGCCTTGAAAATTTTGGTGCCACTATTTATATGGCGAACAGTTCGAGGTGTACTCATACCATAAAAGTATAAAGTATATTTTCACGCGGAGGACCTCCCGATATGAGGTAAGCGCGGATGGATGGAGTTCTGGGGACTATGACTTCACTTTGCATTACTACAGTAAGGGAAAATGTAGTGGCTGATGCACTCAATTGGAAGTCACGAGGAGCGTGCTTCGTATAGCTTCCGGGAGTGGCGGATGCTTTCGAGGCGTAGGATAGTTTGGGATTTCTGGGGTACACATGGCGGAATCGAGAGTGCGTTGGGGAGTTTAGTAGCTACATCGTCTTTGTTTAGTAGAGTGATCGAGTCGGGACGGGGCGGAATAGTGTCTATCGGGGACCGAGACACGATGCGGTACAAGTGACGAGGAATTTGGGCGAAGATCCACGCAAATTGTAGTCTTGGTATAGAGGGACGGGTAGAGTTCCTTAGTTGGCCAGTTTGAGAGAGGAGATTCTCGGGGGTTTCAGTTCTCGATTTCTTGGGCATCAATTAGCACAAAGATGTCGGGATCTTCGATCGCGGTACTCTTGGACGGAATGAAAATACACGTAGGAGACTTTGTTCGACGATGTCTCATGTGTCGGCGAGGTTAGGGGCGAGCGTATGAGGCTACTTCCGATCATTGAAGGTGGTTGAGTGGAAGTGAGACGCGTCACGATGGATTTTGACCTACTTGCCATGGACACAGCGAGGGGACATGATGCGGTATGGGTGATGATGAGCCAGGCTCACGAAGTCGACACATTTCTGGTCGTGCGGATGACGCTTCACATTGGAGAGATTACTGGCGGTTGTACGTCGAGAGATAGTCGGCTACATGGAGTGCAGTACCCGCCAGTGTCGGATAGGGACCCGAGGTTCTGCGCACTTTTGGAAGAGTTTCCAAGGCTATGGGCACAGGTTGACCATGAGTACAACTTTCCACCATAGGCAGATGGTCGGTCAGGAGAGGACCTGTACGGTGTTAGAGAGACATCTTTGCAAGCATGCGTCTGGATCATAAGGGTAGCTGGGAAGAGCACGCGCCAGTGGAGTTTGCCTACAGCAGCAGTTATCGGCGGGGCGAAGTATACGGATGGCACCATATGAGGCATTGTGTGAGAGACCATGCGGATCAAATATGTTGGATGTCGAGGTGGGAGAGAGCTCCATCAGCGAATGCGATATGATTAGAGACACACCTCGAGAAAGGTGAGCGATACGACAATGTCTTCTCACGGCTCAGAGCCGGCAGAAGAGCTATGCTAATGTACGACGTCGACCCTCAGAGTTCGAGGTTGGAGATTACGTCTTCTTGAAGGTAATGCCTAAGAAAGGAGTAGTCAGGTTCGGTAAGCGAGGGAAGCTATCGTCGAGGTTCATTGGGCCCTTCGAGATACTTGAGAGGGCAGGCACTGTATCGTACTAGTTGGCTTTACCACCTAGCATGTCAGGTGTCCACAAGGTATTTCACGTCTCCATGCTCCGGAGGTACACTCCAGATCCAGCTCATGTAGTGGATTGGGGAGAGATGGAGGTTGACACGGATGGGACCTTCGAGGGAGGACCGGTGTGCGATATGGATAGGCGGGATCGGGTTTGCGATGCAGGCGGTGAGGCTGGTAAAGGGGTGCTATGGCAGCCGTGGAGTGGAGGAATCAACGTGGGAGCGAGGACACGATGTGAGCGCCCTATCCGCTTCTTGTTTAGGGATGAAGGTACGTGGTTTGGTCGTTTAGTACTTAAATGACTAGTTTGTCTATGGCATAGTGCACATTGCATATGCATGTGATTTATTGTGATTGTATAAATTTCGGAATGAAATTCTTTTAGGAGGGAGAGATGTAAAACCAGGAAAATTTTAATTTTTTGAAAAATGGTAAAATAGTAATTTCGGTCAAAATCCGAAATTTTTCTAGATCTCGGATGATGAAACGGACTTCACCGTTGGAATCATTTTACGAAATCTAGCTACCACGTCGAATTTCCTCTAATTCCGAGACAGTCGGAATTTTACGTTTTTCGAGGCACCGGGTGTCGAGTGCCCTAAAACGGCTTGTGAAAGACATGTGATGTGGCAAAAGTCACCTATTACATGTACTCATGTGACACATGTTGCATGATTAGAGAGAGGATGGAGATTAATGGCTTAGATTAAGCCATGTATCAAAAGTCAAATAGTTAAATGAAGGACACAATGGGAATTATGGAAAAGGTTAAATGAATAAGACGAGGGAATAGTCTTCTTCTCCAATGGGAAAGCAAAAAAATGTGCAGTAGGTGTGGGTTTGAGATTTTAGAGAGAGAAAGAGTGACTTCTCTCTAGATTTCCCGGCGTTCGGACTATCGGTTCTCAACGGAGGAAGAAGTAAAGTTGTTATATGCGGCGAGGGCTACGTGTGATCAATGATTTAGTGAAGTTCCGACAGCTCCAAGAGGTAGGGATATTTTCCTACTTGGTTTATTCTTTGGCTAAGAGCCATTTTATGAATGGGGATTTGTTGAGGCCTGAAAGGTCGAGTTATCGGTCTCATAATCTTTGAACCGAGTGAAGAAATCCCTAATTGTGTGGCGAGTGAGCGGTGCCAACTTAGGGTTTCCCTTTGTTCACGTGATTATTTGTCGCCGATTTTGTGTGGTTTGGGTGATTCAAATTGAATTGCTTGATTGGTTAATTAGCCCATGTGAGCTAATTGTGGTGTTATTGTTGTAAATTGAATAACATGAATTAATTATGTTAATATATGCATGTAAAATATATTAGCATGAATATTTTGGAATTGGCATAATGCATTCCATATGCACCGGGGCACCCTAGAACGATAGGTGTGAGTGCATGACACGAAAATGAAAGAAAAATGGAAAACGATTGTGAAAGGAATTTCAAGGAAGATTTTCCGAAGAATTGCCTTGGAGAGTTGTCCAACAGTTCATCTTGGAGGCGGACCCATGGTGTTGGATATCCGACAATTCGCCTCGGAGGTGAGTCACGATGTATTCATAGAAACTCAGTAGTGTGTTTTTCTAGAACAAAAGCTTTTATTTGAAAGCGTAATTTTACTCACATTGGCAGGCATGTGAAATTCGGTGAGGACTCGAGACATGGGATTGGGCATGTTGACATTCAAGTAGGATCATGTATTTGCTTGAGTGTGATTGGTTTGCCATGACATGTGCACTTAGGTGGGGAGTAACCCATGTAGGAAATTATCACTACTAGGCATTGCTCACCCTGTCGAGGGATCACTATTTCAGGTACAGGGAGTGTACAAGAGGACGACGCTCACTAGAGGCCGTGTTTTAGAAGAAAGCCGACTTGTGGCTTTGACATGAAATTTGTATAACATGTATTAGAATTTTAAATTTTAATATATGTTTTGAATTAAAAGTGATTTCTTAACTCTTGAACCATGAAATATAGTTGGTTGGATATTTTTAGTAGTGTTTATACCAGACCCATGGCATTTTACTGTTTTAATTGTATATGGACAGGTGTGGTCTTTGTAAAATATTAGGACGAGGTTGCCATGTGATTGGGACATGTTGTATTTTGGTGAAGCTCCTCGCCTGAGGGCTTTGCACGATTTTGCAGTGGTGTCGGGTTGCAGAGCATCACAGTATTCATGAGTTGACGGGTTGTCAATTGGCCCCCGGGAATTGGGGCATCACAAAATCTGGAACCTGACTAGAACTTGAACACATGTGCCAACCTCCATCTAAGATTGACCATTTTGTAGCACTGTTTGTCTTTACAACTCTAACGTTCTCTCCTATAAATACAAAAAAAAAATTAATATATAACATAATACACAACCCAATTAAATAAATAAAAGTTCTAAAAAATATGGTATATTAGAATAAAATATTTTTAGCTTGGTCAACTATGATTACTTGCATATGATTTTAGTTTTATTTTTTATTTCGAACTTGTATACAATTTTAGTTTATTCACAATAATTTATTACAAAGTGGTATTATATAGATCTATTAATTTGCTCATGTTTTTCATGATTGTGACAAAAAAGTTTCATATCTATTTTATTAAGTCATCATAATTTTTTGTAGAATCATAAAATCTAGTAAAATCAAATGAATTAATTTTTAAATCACAAGAAGGATACCAGGGAACAAGGTATTTCGTGCGACAGGCTGGGAGTGGTGACCTAGCACTTATGAAATGAGAGACTCCAGGCAGGAGTCCCTCACTCCAATAGCAACCTCTTAAGCACCAATGAGCTACTGTAACAAGAACAATTTTAATATGAAAATTTAATTGTTCTACAATGGTATTTTTAAATTATAAGTTAAAAATAGATTGAAGATTTTATTTAAATAATAATAAAAAAAACAAACAATAAAAAGATTTTGTAAGAAAACTTACATAGGAAGTCTCTTTAACTTGGTTTCCTAATAATGTTAAGAAGTCCAATACATTAACTTGAAAACTTCTATATACCTTGATACTCGTCCACCTCATGCATGAATAGGAACATGTGACACACCCCACCCTACTAGTAAGAGCGTCTGTACTAGAGCAATCCTGAAACTCGAGTCGATACTTCCAATACAGCTAGAGAATCTGTGAAACTAAGCCATGTTATATGAAAACTTTGTATAAAAATTTTCTTTTCTAAACTTGTGATTTTATAAAATTCGACATAATAATTGCATTATATAAGGACTGTCCCAAAACTGCAAATACAATTTACCGCCTACAAATATGGCAACCATTAACACTTCTTCAAAAGAGCCTCAGGCTCATCACATTTTCATAAAACAAAACTATGTACATACATATAATTAGAAATCGGGAGGACCGATGTATTGTGTCCAGGCGTCTGTACCTAGAAGATAATTTTTAAAAACAGAAAAATAATGAGCTAAAAGAGCTCAGTGAGTGTATGCTTTATAAAATGCTTGCTTTTTTTTTGAAAATGTCTCAAAACTGTAAAAACGATCTTTTACAAAACACTTTCAGATTACCTTGCTTGCTTTGCTATAAAAGTTTCTAAAACTTTTCATAAAAATGCTTGCTTTTTTTTTAAAATGTCTCAAAACTGTAAAAACGATATTTTGCAAAACACTTTTAGAAAACCTTGCTTGCTTTGCTATAAAAGTTTTTAAAACTTTTCGTAAAAATGTTTGCTTGCTTATCAGTGGTCGATTTTAAGCTGTATGTAAAATGCTTATAAATATAATGATCAACCCTTAGAGGCCTTTCTTGCTTGCTGTACCCTAGTAAACCTTTGGAAAGCCGGTGTCTCTACCGTGCGATGGAAGGACCTCGTGTCCCATTACCTATTCAGGTAAATATGGTGGAATCTCCATCACACCACATAATAAACTCGCGCTAACCCTATATACTCTGGAAGTACATACCACGGTCCTCATCTGTGCCATAATGTAATTAAGTTTGCCCGACCGAGGAAAATATAAAATGAAATGAAATCATGTCTTAACTTCCCCGTGCATGTACGGAATACTTTTGATCGGTAATGCTTTCTTAAGACTAGGGATTTCTTAAGGCCTAACTTAAAAAATATAAGTTTGCTTGCTTGCTTGCTTGCTTGTTTAATAAAGCATATTGCTTGCTTTATAAAATATGGTTTAACAAATCAAAACCATAAGCTTTAAAATATGGTTTAACAAATCAAAACAATAAGTTGCTTGCTCGCTTAATAAAGCATATTGCTTGCTTTATAAAATATGGTTTAACAAATCAAAACCATAAACTTTAAAATATGGTTTAACAAATCAACACCATAAGCTTTAAAATATGGTTTAACAAATCAAAACCATAAGTTGCTTGCTTGCTTGCTTAATAAAGCATATTGCTTGCTTTATAAAATATGGTTTAACAAATCAAAACCATAAGCTTTAAAATATGGTTTAACAATTAAAACCATAACATACAAATCGTAAAACGATTTATAAAATAATACACTAGCATTGAAAAATAAAGTTTAGAACACTCACCTTTCCGTTTATAATAATTGAGCACGACTTCTGAATTTCTCCACCTCATTTTACCACACATATTTAATGTGTTAGACCACAGCGTAAATCTGACAAACAACTTGCATACTTTGTGCTACAATTAAATTTTTCAGAAAATATATGGGCCCCAAAATGCCATTCACAGCAGGCATATGACCAGATTCTAGACTCAAGGGGCTTTTCGTAGAGTCAATAACTTGAACAGATTACGAAAATCACATCCGGACTATCCCAAGCAATCCCAAAATTCAACTCGGATTGTCTGAAAATAGTCCCAAAAATTCCTAAAAATTCCTACACTAAGTCAAAAAATTTTGGACGGAAATTTACGGCTTCTAAGCAAATCCCAAGCCATTAAATGACCTTTAGGATAGAAATAAAACAAGTAGGAAAATTCTTTACCTCTTGGAGTTTAATGGCCTTCGTTTTGGTGCCGCAGCGTAGCTCTCAAATCCACGTGAATGAACTTTGCCTCTTGCTCAGGAAGGCCAAAAAACTACGGTCGATTTAGTAGATCTTAGAAAGAAGCAAAAAGAAGTAGAAAAAAAATTATCTCTCTCTCTCTCTCTATTCTTGCTCTCTTCTTCCCGTCTCCCCTTCTTTTTCCTTTTTGACTTTTCCTTTTTCCTTTTTCATTTTTATCTTTTTTTTTCTTATTCTTATTATTGTTATTTGGATACATGACTTATATTGCCTTATTCGGGTTCGTTTCTACCCCGAAACAATTTATTATTTTAGAGTTCGCTTTATTTTTAAATGGCTTATTCGGCTCATTCTTGACTTTCGAGATTTTCGTAGAAATCTCATCCCTAAAGTCACTGGCGACTTATCATCCAGAAAATCGTAAAAATATTCCGATTGTCTCATAATTCGATGAAACTTTTCTGGGTCACTAGATTTCGAGAGATAAATTTAACGACGCAGTCCATTTCATCATTGAATCTAGAGAGAATTTTCTAAATTTCACACGAACCATTATGACAATTTATTATTATTATTATTCTTTTGCAATTTTTGAACATTTCTAATTTTTTTTTTCGGGTTTTACAGTGCCACACGGTTACACGTATCGTACACCCTCTCGGGACGGGGCGTTACAAATCCTCCCTCATTTAAAACATTTCGTCCTCGAAATTAATAAACTAAACTCAAAGGAAAGGAAAATACCTCAATCAGAAAATAGTTGAGGATACTAACGGCGCATCTGAGCCTCTGGCTCCCAGGTAGCTACCTCCCTCTCATGATTCCTCCACAGGACTTTAACTAAAGGAATCACCTTACTCCTCAACACTTGTTCCTTGCAATCTACAATCTGCACAGGTGTTTCCTCATAAGTCAGGTTCTCCTTTAGCTGCATTGGCTGCTCTCTCAGCACATGTGAAGGATCTGGGATGTACTTCCTTAACATCAACACATGGAATGTGTCATGAATCCTGGATAACTCTGGGGGTAACTTCAACCTGTAAGCTATTGGTCTCACCTTGTTCACAATCTCATAAGGCCCTATAAATCTCATATTGAGCTTGCCTCTCCAACTAAATCTCAAAACACCCTTCCAAGGGGAAATCTTCAGGAAGATCTAATCACCTTTCTCAAACTGCAAGTCTCTACTACGGTTGTCCGCATAACTTCTTTGTCTATCTCTTGCCGTCTTCAAGTTATCCCAGACAACTTTCACTTTCTTTGAAGTGACCTGCACTAACTCAGGGCCTACCAGTCTCCTCTCACCAACCTCATCCCAGCACACTGGAGTCCTACACTTCCTACCATACAATGCCTCAAATGGAGCCATCTCTATACTGGCTTGATAGTTGTTGTTGTAGGCGAACTCCATCAGTGCCAAATGAGTATCCCAACTCCCCTTGAATTCCATCACACAAGCTCTCAGCATATCCTCTAACGTCTTAATGGTCCTCTCTGACTGGCCATTTGTCCGAGAATAAAATGATGTGCTGAAATGAAGGCGAGTACCTAAAGTTGTCTGCAAACTAGGCCAAAACCTGGATGTGAACACAGGGTCTCGTTAAAACTATCGAAAACTGGAACCCCCATGAAGTCTCACTATCTCATCCACATACAGCCCAGGCCAACTTTTCGGAGAATCCTTATGAGACTTCGTCGATCGATTAACTATCACCCGTATAGCATCGTGTTGCCTGCGAGTCGATGGAGGGCACATCCTGAAATCCATAGTGATCTTCTCCCATTTCCATACTAGAATAGGGAGTAACTGTATCTTCCCCACGGGCCTCTGATGCTTTACCTTCACTTGCTAACAGGTTAGGCATCTAGAGACAAAACCTGCGATCTCTTTCTTCATCCCATTCCACCAGTAATGTTCTTTCAAAGTCCTGTACATCTTGAGATGCTTTACTGGATGCATAGCATAAACGGATGAATGTAGCTAACTCCATAATCTCTCTTGACATATACTCTAGCACACACATTGACTCTTAATTTCATTATCATGTTGTCATCTTTGATTTGAAACTCTGCTTTCTTTCCCTTTTCTATATCTTCCTTAAGCTTAATCATCTGTGGATCCTGCAATTGCCCTGCCCGAATCTATTCCACTAGGAGAGGTCTAACATGAAATGTGGCTAACAATGCTCCTAAATCCTCAGCCTCCAATATCACCCCTAAAGCTCGGATCCGCAGCGAGTGGAAGATAACACGATCTCATATGGGAATGAAAGAACTCTCTAGCAGCCTACTCAAGGCATCTACTACGACATTAGCTTTTCTTGGATGGTACTCAATAGTACAGTCGTAATCCTTAATCAACTCAAGCCATCTTCTTTGCCTCAGGTTTAACTCTTTTTGGGTGAAAATATATTGAAGACTCTTATGATCTATAAAAATCCTACAAGGAGCACCATATAAGTAATGCCTCCATATCTTCAGGGCAAACATGACTGCTGCAAGCTCTAAGTCATGTGTAGGGTAATTCTCCTCATGCTTCTTCAACTGCCTAGAGGCATACGCAATCACCCGATCATTCTGCATCAAAACACAACCAAGGCCTTGTCAGGAAGCATCACTGTAAATCACAAACCCATCTCTCCCATTGGGCAAAGCTAGAACTTGAGCTAAAGTCAATCTACTCTTCAACTCCTCGAAACTCGCTGTGAGCATCGCAATCATGCCGACATCTTTCCTTATCAGCTTGGTCAGTGGTGTTGCTATGCTGGAGAACCTTTCAACAAAATTCCTGTAATACCCAGCTAAACCTAGGAAGCTCCTGACCTCTGACATATTTTTTGGCGGCTTCCAACTTACCACAGTTTCTATTTTCTGGGAATCCACACTCACCCCCTCGGTTGAGATCCGCCCAGCTAGGAATACCACCTTGTCAAGCAGCGCACTTACTCAACTTGGCGCCTGGCTTGCCGCTCCTTAAGTGCGCAACATAATCCTCAGGTGCTCTGAATGTTCCTCTGGACTACTTGAATACACTAGGATATCATCGATAAAAACTATGACGAGCCTATCTAATACGATTGGAATACCCGGTTAATCAAATCCATAAATGCTGCCGGGGCATTAGTCAAACCAAACGGTATCACCAAAAACTCATAATGCCCGTAGCGTGTCCTGAATGCAGTCTTAGGAACATCACCCTCACATGCCCTCAGTGATGATACCTGAGCCTCAAATCTATCTTGAGTACACTCGAGAACCACAGGTGATCGAATAACTCATCGATCTAGAAGTGGATGCGATTGCGGATGGTAACTGTTTAGCACACGTAATCTATACCTGATAATAAAACTCTATATTTCTTTTCACGAAGAAGCTAGGAGCTCCCCATGGGTATATGCTCGATCGAATGAATCCCTTACTCAACAACTCTTCCAACTGAGCCTTAAGCTCCCTTAACTTTGCAGAAGCCATCCTATAAGGAGGAACGAAAATGGGCTCAGTCTCTGGGATCAAATCAATGGTGAACTCCACTTCTCTATCTGGAGGTAATCCTTCAATATCATATGGGAATACATCTGGGAACTCTCTAACAACTAGAATCTTATCCACTAGAGTCCCCTCCTTTCCTGTCTCCACCACATAAGCCAGATAACCTTGACAACCCTTACGCAGCATCCTCTGTACTGCCATGGAGGAGATCATACTAGAAAATAACTCTCTACGTATTCCCCTGAACTTTACCTCCAATTTCCCTGGCCTATGCAACTTTACTTCCTTTTTATAACAATCTAATGTGGCCGCATGGGAACGATAATCCATGCCAGACCATCAAAATCTCTCATATCTAGGGCTACAAGATCCGTTGGGAAATCTTGTCCCCCAATCAGAACTCTACTATCTCTGACTACTTTAATACGAGAATAGCGGATCTCACAGCGAGAGGAAACTCTCATACGACCCCCTAATGGTTGGATCTCTATCTGGAAGTGATATAAGAAAGGCTTGGATGCAAATGAATGCGTGGCTCCTGGGTCAATTAATGTATATGCATCACGATCAAGGATAGAAATAATACCAGTAACCACATCTGGGGCTGCATCTGCATCCTGCTGAGTCACAACATAAACTCTGGCTTGAGTACGAGTCTCTGTCTGCATCCCTGGGGCACTACCTCTACCTCTACCACTACCGCCTCTACCTACAGCTGCACTGGCCCCTCTGCTCTAGAAACCTCTCCCTGAGGCCTCGAAGGTGCTCATCTACGGTCTGCACCCGATCGGTAGGACACTCCTTGCGAAATGGACTTCTTGGCCTTGATGGAAGCAGCATACTTGTGCTCTGCTTACACTCCCCAAGGTGTCGCTTCCGACACATATCACAGACGGGAGGAATACTCTGGGTGTCACTGCTGGCAGCTGGGGGCCTCACTGATCCTTGACTAGAGGCAGTTCCCCGACCTGCACCTCGACCTCTATAACCTCTACCCTTGCTTCTCTTTCTGCTGGACTGACCAGAGCTCTGTTGGGAAGTGCTTGGTGCACTCCTCTTACTTTCCTGCCTACTCTAATACATAGTTGTAGTACTCTTCTCAACCCTCAGAGCGACCTCAACTAAGTCCCCAAATATGTTTTGAGGAACCATAGACAAATGAACTCTGATCCGGTGCTGTAATCCTGCCAGAAACCGCTTGTACTTAAGGACTTCATCAACCTGAATATATGGAACCAATCTGACTAGCTCTGAGAACCTCTTCTCATACTCTGATACTAACATGTTCTTCTACTCTAATCTATAGAACTCCTCAATCTTCGAATCCTTATGACTATGAGGAAAGAATCTGTCAGTAAACTCTTGCTGAAACTGGTGCCATGACATACCATTAAGATACCTCCTATCCACGGCATCCCACCAATCCTTAGCCATGTCTTCCATCAGAAAACCTGAAAACAGGACTCTCTGATCATCACATTGCAACCATAACTGTAAATCTTGTTGCTACGTCTGACCATAACCCGGGTTGCCTGCGGATCGCCACCTCCGTCATGTGGCTTGGCGCCCAACTTTTGTGCTTTCTCTATAGACCTCCTAGACTCTTTAGGAACCTCTCTTAGTGGCGGCAGAGGTGGCTGAGGCTGTGGCTATTGACGAGTTGCTATAGCTACTATTTGAGCAATCTGTGCCACCTGCTCTGCAGTAAACAATCCTGGAACTTGAGCTCCCTCTGGTGGCCTAGATGGTCGACGACTGCATTTGGAGGCCTAATTCATGGAGCGTAGTAGAATAAGCTGCGTGCTTAACTCCTCAGTACTGCAACATGCTCAGAAAGCCCTACGGAATGGCTCTCCTAGGATGACCTCGACATCCTCTGCCTGACATAGTGCTTTATTCGCAAAAATCAACTGTTTAGTACTTTGAAACACTAAAAATGTATGTACTTTGAATTTGAAAATGCATGGTTGCCAATAGTGTAAACTAGTGTATAAGAAAACTACGATGCTTAATAACAAAGGTTTCCTAAGACCCTCCCTGCTCTGATACCAACTTGACACACCCCTACCCTTACTAGCAGGCAATGTGTCGGCAACCCCACAGAAACTCCCAGCTGATACTTCCAACGACTAGAGAATCTTGTGTAGCTAAGCCGTGTTGCTTGTTGAAAACCTGTATAAAAAATTTTCTTTTCTAAACTTGTGATTTTATAAAATTTAAATGACATAATAGGCGCATATAGGACCATGTCCCAAAACTTGTAATACATTCTGCTAAATATGGCAATAACAACATAGCACAAAGAAGCCTCGGGCTCATCCTTATTTTCATAAAACAAAATTATGTACATACATATAGCTTAGAAATGGGAGGACTCGATATGTCCCGGCGTCAGTACACAACTACGGAAGATAATTTTTAAAAATAGGAAAATAATAGGCTACAAAAGAGCTTATTGAGTATATGCTTTATAAAATGCTTGTTTTTTCTGAAAATGTCTCAAAACTGTAAAAGCGATCTTTTACAAAACACTTTCAGAAAACCTTACTTGCTTTGCTCTAAAAGTTTCTAAAACTTTTCGTAAAAATGCTTGCTTTTTCTGAAAATGTCTCAAAACTATAAAAATGATCTTTTACAAAACACTTTCAGAAAACCTTGCTTGCTTTGCTATAAAAGTTTCTAAAACTTTTCATAAAAATCTTGCTTACCTTATCGTTAGTTGATTTTAAGGTGTATGTAAAATGTATAAATATAATGATCAACCACTTGAGTCTTTCTTGCTTCGCACGTACCTAGTAAATATAAAAACTTGTGTCTCTCACGCTGCCAATAGAAAGGAATACCGTGTCACATCATCTATTCTGGAAAATATGGTGGAATGCTCCATCACCACATAATAAGTTAGCGCGCTAACCCTATATACTCCAGTACGTGCCACGGTCCTCCTCTAATATGCCATAATGCGCCAGGCTAAGTTTGTCAGCCAGGACAAAATATAAAATGAAATGAAATCATGTCATAACTTCCCGTGCGTATGCAAAATACCTTTGATTAGTAATGCTTGCTTAAAATGGGATTTCTTAAGATTCTTATAAAGTAATATAAGTTTGCTTGCTTGCTTGCTTTCTTAATAAAGCATATTGCTTGTTTTATAAAATATGGTTTAACAAATCAATCCATAAGTTGCTTGCTTGCTTAATAAAACATATTGCTTGCTTTATAAAATATGGTTTAACAAATCAAAACCATAAGCTTTAAAATATGGTTTAACAAATCAAAACCATAAGTTGTTTGCTTTCTAATAAAGCATATTGCTTGCCTTATAAAATATGGTTTAGCAATCAAACACGTAAAAACTTTAAAATATGGTTTAACAATTAAAACCATAACATACAAATCGTAAAACAATTTATAAAATAATAGACTAGCATTGCAAAATAAAGTTTAGAACACTCACCTTTCCGTTTATAATAATTGAGCACGACTTCACAATTTCTCACTTTCAGCTTTTCTGCTACCACATTTAATGTGTTAGACCACCGCAGCGTCATCATGACGAAGCAACTTGCACACTTCTTTGTTATAATTAAATTTTTCAAAAAATATATGGGCCACGAATGCGAATTCATGCGAGCGTATGGTCGATTCTAGACTCAAAGGCTTTTCATAGAGTCCGAAGACACGAAAACAATCCCGAAAATTTAACCGGATTGTTCAAAAATGATCCCGAAAATTCTAAAAATTCCTACACTCAGTCAAAAATTTTGTTTGAAATTCTGACCTCTCGACTTCTAAGCAAATCACGAAGCCATTAAATGACCTTTAGGATAGAAATAACACAAGTATTAGGAAAATTCCTTACCTCTTGGGTTTGTGGCCTTGGAGCTGGTGCCACGCGTAGGCTACTCGTCGCGTAATGAACTTTGCCTCTTACTCCGACGAAAACCTACAGTCCAATTTCCGTAGATCTTAGAAAGAAGCGAAAAGAAAAAAAAAATATATATATATATATATATATATATTTCTCTCTCTCTCTCTCTCTATTCTCGCTCTCTCCTTCTTTTTCCTTTTTGACTTTTCCTTTTTCATTTTTTGTTTATTTGTTTATTTGTTTTTTTTCTCTTATTCTTCTTATTATTGTTTGGATACATGGCTTATATTGCCTTATTCGGTTAGTTCTGCCGAAACAATTTGTCTTCCAGATGAGCTTATTTATTTGTTCTTAAGCTTCGATATTTTTGTAGAAATCTTGTCCATGAAATCACTGACAACTTATCATCCAGAAAATTGTAAAAATATTCAGACTGTCTCATAATTCGATGAAACTTTGCAGGTCACTAGATTCATAGGCAATTTAACGATGCGATCTGTTTCATCATCAGAGATCTAGAAATTTCTAAGGCTTGCACGAGTAAGTATGGTAATTTATTATTATTATTATCCTTTTGCAATTTTTGAAAATTTATAATAATTTTTTTTTTCGGGTTTTACAGTGCCACACGGTTACATGTACCGTACATCCTCTTGGGACGGGGCTTTACAACATGAATAAAAAAACAAATAAAATTTTAAGAAATAATGAACAATTTAAAATCTTTTTAATAAATATGCATCATGATGATTAATATTCATAAATAACCCAACAAAGATTTCTTTTTTAAGTTAACTAACAAAATTTCTATCTTATAATTCTAGTGATGTAAAGTAGGTCATTTTTTAAGGGGCAAAGTATATTTATGATTCATTTCAAAGAAAAGAACAAAAATATGTGTTTTGTATAAGGAAAAAACTGTATCTCACAAACTTCACTAGCTAAACTTAATAAAATGGTTATTGTATGGATATACAATTTTTAGAAAAATATACTAAATTTAGGAGTAAACAAAACAAATAGAGAATATTCAAGATACTCATTCATACCAAGTCTTTTGTGACACCCCAAATTCCAGGGGTCACCTTTTTTTTTTTTTTAATACACCTCAAATTAGGTATAAACAACCTTGTATATTTTCTTACAAATACACGTGTATAGTATTTCTGAGAGTTTGATGTCTATTTCTTTACACTTTTATGCCAAATATGTGAAACTAGTTATTCTAATATATTTTACAAAATACTTCTCAAGGCCACAACCCGGCCTTCTTTGTACTCACGGCCTCGAAGGAGCGTGATAGGCCGATTTGTGCTATGTAAAATGTGTACGCTTATGTGCGCAAGTGCACGCATTGTTAGTAATAGTGCTCTAGGCCTATTGTATGGACATGGTATTTTGACTATTTATGAGAATTAATTATTATGATGATTTGCATGTTTATTATATATAATGTCTTCAAGATAATATTATTATTATAAATGTCACTGTCGGTTATTGTTATGGGAATAACAATGAATTAAGATTAGTATAAAGTTTGATTGATATTCATGGGATGAATATGTGTATGAGATACAAATCAAATTTATATCTATTGAGAACAAATAATTGGACATACCCGTCTTGAGATTAATACATGGATCAAAGTCATAAGTTAATCTCCTAATAGTTGTGTCATTAAATCCTTTGACTTTGAGATACGCTATAGTTCTCAACATAAGGAATATTGTGTTTTGATATAATCAAAGCGTTGTCTTTAATCGGATGACTATAAAGGTTATACTTGAACATAATAAATTATGTAGTGAGATATATTGATTAAGATGGAAATTTGTCCCTCTTATTATAAGAGAGATATCTCTGGGTCCCCTCAATAATTGAGGGTGAGAAATGCGTAATTCGTGCTCAAATGAATTGATGGAGATCAATGTCATTTGTTTAGTCGATCTAATTGGGTTTGAGTAATCAAAGATAGAGCGATATAAGGAGTTGACTTTTGTCCATGCCTTATATTCTATCAAAGATATCATGAGACAAAAGAGTTATGTCATTAGCTATATTAGGTTGTCTCGGATCATGAGCTTTTCATTTAACTTGGGTAGCCATAATGTCTTGCTAGAGGCCAATTATGACTTGTAGGATCAAAATGTGATTTAGGCCTCCTACCAATGTTAATGAATAATAACAGTTATGGTTTTTCACTCTCTGTAGTAATTTAAAATGATGAGATTATTTTAAATTACAAATAACAATTAGTTGTTATTTAAATTCGAATTTAATTTTGAGAAAGTTTAAATTCGTGATTTAATTATAACAAATAATTAATTTGTCCCATATTTTCTTATTGGATAAGGAAATAATCTGTAAAGAGTTTTTTTTTTTTTTTGGATGTGAATTTAAATTGTTATTATTTAAAAGAGTTTTAAATATATAATAAATATAAGTCGTTTCATATCCCGATAAGGATTTGAATTTAAATTGTTATTATTTAAAAGAGTTTTAAATATATAATAATAAAAAAATCGTTTTTGACAAAAAACCCTAGCAGACTTATATAGATATATATATGTGAGACATATATATTTTGTAGTAGTCGTCTTTACTCTAAGAACAACCAAAAACAGAGAGAAAGAAAAGAAAAACCCTAATTTCGTTTTGAGAAGACGAACCTGAACTAGCATTCAAGCAAGATCGCGTTCATTATTTTTTTTTTTCGTGTGTGGATACTTGTAGAGAGATTGGTGGCTTCCGGAAGCGACGCTTTGAAGATCCGAATCGCCTGACGGACTGAAGGCAGCCAGTCGATCTAGAGGTAAGTTTCGTTTACCCTTCCTTCGGTTTTTTATGAAACGCATGTGATCCTTGGTGGGTTAAGGGATAAAAAAAATCATAAATTCCGCTGCATTTATGTTCCAATCAAATTGGATATTCTGCCTGTAACCCAACATGCGTCGCCTCAAGTAATATAGTGTACCTAAGTACGGATATCGATCCATGGGGAGAAGTGTCTTTGATGTTGACTTTACGGCTTTAAATATTATGCGGACCTAAAATGCGTAATAATTCCGATTAATAAAAGAAAAACTAATCCTATATTATTTGCTAAATCAATTAATTATGAAAACTAGGGTTTTGCCTTCACCTGCCACACTCGATGAATTTTAACCTAAATATATTATTCATTCAGTATATTAATTGATTTACGTTGACGGGTTGATCGTGCCTACAAGATATTCTCTCTCGAGATATATTTGCCTATCTTGCCAGTAGGGTGTATTGCATCTCTACCTCAACCCTGGACTCCGAAACGCTTAAATGTTTAAACCCTTAATGCCACACTTGGATCAGGATATCTCTATTCGCGATTGACCAAGTATTGATCTAATCCCTTATCCCTAGAGGATCATCATCTCTCTATCTCGGACTCGGCAAAAACACGCCAATGTTGTATTAAACACTACCATGTAAATAAAATACGAGAGATAAAGTAAGTCGAGATAAAATCAATCCATATAATGAATGACAACGTAATTAACAATTAATCCATTCGAGACAAGGGAGCATTCTGTGAAACACAGAGCTGAGCTCAGAGCATCATAGAATCAGAAGAAACGTCAGAGGAAAGCAAGATTTTGACTGAACAACTGGGTACATTTAGAAAAATGTGGATCTTTCTTCGATATATTCTTCTTCAAGCTTTTCCCCTCTGAGATGTGTACTTACCCAGGGTGTACCATAAGAGGGGGCTTCTCCCCTTCAAAAAGCTCCAAAATCTGTCACAAATCCCCCTCATTTTCGATTCCTCGGGTTTGAGCTTTAAAACCCTCCATTATGGGCTCAAAATGAGCTAAAAATCCACCCAAGACCAACCCCGAACGTCGCGACGTCGTGCAGCAACATTGCGACGTCGGGATGCTCTATTTTTACAACGTCGCGACATTGGTTCCCGACGTTGCGACGTTGCTGCAGTCCCCTATTTTTGCTCCAACTTCGTAAGACCATAACTTTATCATCTAAACTCCGATTTTGGTGTTCTTGGTACCGTTAGAAAGCTCTTGAAGTGTAGAATCCATCCATATATGGATTGATGCAATATGAGCTCATATGATATCTGAAAACGTCAAAATTCAGTAGCCTCTCCTGCTGAAGGTGCTGCAATGTTTGCTGATTTTCTTCAAGGCTTGGAACTTGCATAACTTCTTTGTTGAACTCTAATTTGGTGTTCTTGGAAAGGTATCCCTGGAAAGCTCTTGAAATTTAGAATCCATACATATAAAGATTCAATTGGGCTCATATGATATCTGAAAACTTCAAAATACAGTAGCTGCTTCTGTTGCAGTTTTTCCACCAATTTTGCACAATTCCACCAAATGGATGACCTGATCATAAGTATGAACTTTTAGAGCATTATGGCACTTATTTAACATAAAAACACTAGAAAAACTAACTAAACCATAGGGATAAAATGAGTATTTAAGATACTCATCAGAGCGCCGTCTTCTCATGTACCTAAAAGGGTGGTCCCATGACGGGGTGAGCAATGCCCAGTAGAGAAAATCTCCTATAAGGGCTACTCCCCACCTAACTACACATGCAATGCCATGTTCACACATCCACATACATTCAAGTAAAAACATGCATATTTCTACATGAATGACTACATGTCATGCCCCATGTCTCGAGTCCTCACCGACTCCCTCACACATGCAAGTGCCAAGTATGAAAAACTGTTTTCAAAACAAAAGCTTTTTGTTTTTGAAAACCCATTTGACATAC
This sequence comes from Tetrastigma voinierianum, assembly GCA_016808115.1. Classification (NCBI taxonomy): domain Eukaryota; kingdom Viridiplantae; phylum Streptophyta; class Magnoliopsida; order Vitales; family Vitaceae; genus Tetrastigma; species Tetrastigma voinierianum. The sequence continues at coordinate 1,166,423 of JAEQBH010000518.1, forward strand.
TCCGATCTTGTAACAAAGTGGACAACCCTCCGAATTCCGATATTATAATATATTGGACAACCCTCTGATATAATATCATATTGTCTTGGTCACTCTCAGGTAGTACAATATACTGGACAATCCTCTGATCTTGTAACAAAGTGGACAACCCTCCAAAATTAATATAATGGACAATCCTCCAAAATTAAATATAATGGACAACCCTCCTAATTTAAAATAATGGACAATTCTCCGAAATTAAATGTAATGGAGAACCCTTCAAATTTAATATAATGGACAATTCTCCGAAATTAAATATAATGGACAACCCTCAGAGATTAAACATAATGGACAACCCTCCGAAATTTAATATAATGGACAATTCTCCGAAATTAAATATAATGGACAACCCTCCGAGATTAAACATAATGGACAACCCTCCAAAATTTAATTCATTCAAAATCCATGTCATGCACTCACACTCGATTTACGTGATGTCCCGTGCACATGCAATGCTAATGCCATTGCATAAAATCTCATGTTACATGCATCATAAAGACTACATGCAACATATACACAATTCATGCTTTATCTCAAGCATCATGTTAATCATCAAGCATGCACATATCAACATGTATGTTCACAAATTCTGCATGTTATTCATTCAACCAATAACATACCAAATTGGACTTTTCGGTCTCAAAATCCAGAAAATAATAAAAAAAACAGCATGTACAATACAACCTCCATACCAACAAAAACAAGGTCAATTCTAGAAAAATTCTGCATGTTATTCATTTAACCAATAACATATCAAACTGGACTTTTCGGTCTCAAAATCCAGAAAAACAGCATGTACAATACAGACTGTGGCGACCCCCGAGCCCAGTTCGACTCAATTGGCTGATCCGAACCGAAACCCCGGGGACACCCGACCGAAGCTATCAATCAAATCCATTTATTCATATAAACATTTTCATTCTCAAATCTTTGCGGAAGTGGTTTCAATTTATGGCAAGCCCATAAACACTTACAGATTCAATAGGCCCATAACATTTACCTTTAACAAAATGCATTTACAATGAAGGCATTCCATGTCTTTTCAAAATGATTTACAAAATAGAAGTTCAGAGTTCAAATTGTTTTTACAAAAAATCAATGTCCAAAAGAAATGGAGTGAATGCATATGACGGAGCATACTCCGCAATTCTTTCTCTATGACTTGACGCTCCACAGTCTTACCTTGGGTTCGCTTTCAGTCACTATCGATCACTTGGTACCTGTGCATTGATAAAAAAACAATACGCTAAGCATTTTCATGCTTAGTGGTTCTATACAGTTCTCTATTCCATTTCAATTCAATACAAATCATGCATTTATCAAAATAATGTCTTTATATAATGTCTATGTGTAATGTAAAAGCTACTTACACAAATACACTTTTCAAATCATTTTCTCTTTTCGGTTTGCGATTTCACATATGACAATAAAGTCAACATTCACAACAGATTCAGTTGGTGAATCTTGCCTTGTTTGTCATTCAGTAGCAATGTGATTTCACATTCAATATTACAATCTCATATATGACTATAGAAGTTAACATTCCCGACCAGTTCGATTGGTGAATCATGTCTGTTGTCATTATTAACAATGTGATTTCACATTCAATATTACAATCTCATACTTATATGACTATAGAAGTCGGCATTCACGGCCAGTTCGATTGGTGAATCTGTCCGTTTAATCGTCGGTAGTAATGTGATTTCACATTTAACAAATATGGTTACCTTCATGACGAATTCAGTTGGTGAATCACGTCATGTTGGTCATTCAATAATGCATTTCAAATCAATTTACTTTCGTATCACGATAAATTCACTTATAGTTGAATACAACGCGTACATGCAGATATTTGACAAACGTTTCGAATACTAATAATTCAAATCAATATATATATTTCACAAATAGAACTTGAAATGGGAATTAAGTCACCTAGAACAAAATAGACAGAGAACAGAGAACAAACCAATCTTTCTCTTTCTTTTTGCCTTGCCGTCAATCTCGATCCTAAGTTAGGTGATCCTTATCAGTCCCTAGCAAATCACATACATCACATTTAGTGAACTAGCACTAATCACATTTAACGATTCGCTTCGCCTCAGCGGCGAAATACGGTACATTTTTCATTTATTTTTCTTATTTGAACCCTCATTAATCATTTATTAGGGTCCTTAAACTATCGGTGTACGAATATGAGGCTTTCAGAACAAAATCGAAATTTTTTGCCTCTGTGAGCGGTGCGCCGTCTGACCGCACCCGCCTTGGGTAAGCGAGGGCTATGCCTTGCGAACTGAGGAGCCTTTTTCGGCCTTTACGCCTCGCCGTGACTGGGCAACCCTTCGCTCTGGCCGAACCACTTCGTCGCGTGAGGAGTGCCTTATTCTTCTTGAAGGCTCATGATGCTTTCCGGTTTTACGGTTCTTTCCTTTTTGCGAATTTTCACCAAAATTCTCAAAAACTCAAACCAAAACATGGGAATTACTCCCAAAGACATCCAAATACCTAAACCAACCATGAGCAAAACCCATGAATGGATTAGGGTTTTTCTAACCCAAATATCATTTAAAGAAATCTAGGGTTTGTGTAATACCTTAAAATCCCTTGAATCTTCTTCACCCAAGATGCTTGATTACTTTAGAAGCAATGAATGGGAAGAAATCACACCAAAATCACCTCCTTCTTGCACAACCCTAGCTTTTCCTCTCCCTCACTCTCAAAACGTTTTTGGCACAATGGCCATTCTAAGACCAATATGGTCTAGTATTACTCACTTCTCCTAAGGCCATGTTTGGCACTTCAATAAATCTCATTTCTCATTTTTGGCATTTTAACCCTTCATTTCACTTTCATTTATCATTTAATTCATTTTTTATTTAAGCTTATTCTATTCTTGACCCATTGGTCCTTATTTTGCTAAATTCCAAATTTGCCCTTTTTCACTTGGGTTTATTTTCGGGTTCAATCAATTTCTCAATTTAGCATATAACATTCAATCATATGCTTACATATTCATTTCACATTTATCATTTTCACAGTTTAACAATTTATCAATTTTCCGAAAAAAAAAAACCCAAGTTTATTTAATTTTATACTCGGAATATATAATAAAATTATTATAAAATTCTAGGAACAGTACCCCAGAGTGTTCTACCGAACTCAAACTAGTAGTAACAAGATCAATTCCAGAAAAATTCTGCATATTATTCATTCAACCAATAACATACCAACTGGACTTTTCGGTCTCAAAATCAAGAAAAACAACATGTACAATACAAACTCCACAACAGCAGTAACAAGATCAATTCCAGAAAAATTCTGCATGTTATTCATTTAACCAATAACATGCAAACTGGACACCCCCGGTCTCAAAATCCAGAAAAACAGCATGTACAATACAGACTCCAAACCAGCAGTAACAAGATCAATTCCTGAAAATTTCTGCATGTTATTCATTCAACCAATAACATACCAACTGGACCTTTCGGTCTCAAAATCTAGAAAAACAGAATGTACAATACAGACTCCAAACCAGCAGTAACAAGATCAATTCCAGAAAAATTCTGCATGTTATTCATTCAACCAATAACATACCAACTGGACTTTTCGGTCTCAAAATCCAAAAAAACAGCATATACAATACAAACTCCAAACCAGCAGTAACATGATCATTTCCAGAAAAATTCTGCATGTTATTCATTTAACCGATAAACATACCAAACTGGACTTTTCGGTCTCAAAATCCAAAAAAACAGCATATACAATACAACCTCCAAACCAGCAGTAACAAGATCAATCCCAAAAAATTTTCTGGAAATTACAAGGACCTAGAAACCGGTCCTAACATCAACAGTTTCTATAGAAACTGTTCTTGTATCAGCCTACAGCTAGGGCTACCTTTCATGGCCAGTTCATGACTCTTAAATAAGAAATAGCTGAGGTAGGAGAAGACCCCTACCTGTTGGAGCAAAAGATCAAGTCCTTGATCCATCGAATCTAGAAAAATGGAGGAATCTGTAGCTCCTTCTCTTCTCCTCTATTCTGTTCTGTTCTCAAACCCAATAAGGGAACTTCTCCTCCTCTTCCACGGATTGATTTCCTTGATCAATTTTGGTTTTTTTTTCCTTCTTTTCTCTCTATTTCTCTTTCTCTCTTCTGGTTTTTCTCTTCTATCTTTTTCTCTCTTCCAGAACTGATTCCCACCAGAGGAAGAACTCCCTCCCCTTAACTTTCTCCATTCCCATATTTCTCCACTCCAACATTAGACATCATGCATCAATTGATACATGGCACTAGTCAAGCCATGTGTCTTCCATGCCTAGCCTTCTACCACTAACATCATGCATTCTAGTAGCTTGACACTTGGCCACTCAAGTTCCAAGTGTCCGCAAGTTTGGTGCCACGTGGCATGCACCCTCATGCCACGTGTCACCCCGCTAATGGCTCATTTCGCCTCAAAATATGTGAAAATCCGGCTATCTTAGAATTCAACGCAATTCGCCTGGGTGACTAGATTTCACGAGACGACTCCAACGGTACGATCCATTTCTTCATCCGAGATCTAGAAAAATTCGGGTTTTCGCCTGTGCTATCTTAGCAAAATTACTGTTTTGCCCCTCTTCTTTTTTTTTTCTTTTTTTTTGGAAAATATAATTTTCCTGGGTTTCACATCTTTAGTATAGAATTGTAATGGTAGACACCATAGTTTTTAGCACAAATTCTAATTATAATAATATGTAAAATTAATGGAACCTCTAATATATAATCTAGTAAAATATAATAGTATTTTATATATAAGGACAAGTAAATGAGAGTATATACACTCCATATGAATATTAACATGCTATAACCATGTTAATTTAATATTTTTTTAAGTTTTGTAATTATGTATTTATAGATTCGGTTAAACAAATAAAGTATTATGACCAATGAACTAATTCAATGCGTAACATAAAAAATGATACTATACTTAATAAATCAAATTATAAAGTATATGACTAAGAAAATGGAGTTCAAACTTTAACTAATCTCAATAAGAAAAATATAAGTTGCTTAACAAACATACAACAACTATGGAAAAACAAATTGACAATAAATGAGGGAAATTGAGTTAAAAGATCAATAATTTAATTTTGTATATGAAATTAATATTAAAGATAAAGAAGATGATCGTTCATAAGAAGAGATTTAAAATTGTATAACACTAACAACAAAGAAACCTTAGTGTAAGGGTAACTCCGAAGAAACCGGTTGGAGTTCATGAGTTGGATGTGTTCAACAATTTGGTAGTTCAAGTTTTGTTGCTTACAAAGCAAACTCTAATCTACCCGATTACAAAGTGCCCAAGCTATGGAAAATGTGATCCAAGCAGCCTCTTCTTGATAGGCATGAAATGTGTAAGAAAACATAAATTGCCTATGTACGCAAATGCACGCGTCGTGTTCAAACTAATAAAGAGTAAGTAAGAGTATCGTTCCCACGAGGATTGACTATTAATTACCGATTATAATCTATCTTAGATTCTATTTGGACGATGGAAAATCTACAAAAGACACAAATTTAACTAAACTAACATGCAATAATCCTAATTTAACAAAGACTCAAGACTAAAAAACCTAGGGCATAGATTTCACCAATTCAAGCTTATGCAAACCTCCTAATCCAATCAATTAATGTTCATTTCATTATGTTGGTGGTGATTTCACTAATGCATATGTGAATCTCTCTTGATAACTCACAATCTACCCTTAGGATTATAAATTTTGCATCTCTTCTCAACCCCAGATTTCCAAAGGTGCATTAAACCCAAGAAATCCTAATACAACACCTAATCTCATTTATATCTCTATCTCATGACAATTAAATGGTAATTCATCCATGGTCTAATCCAATTCTCACTTCACATATCTTGAATCGAACCACAAATTATCCAAGTATTGGCCAATTACTCACAAGTTTTAAGAACAAAATGAACTACTCAACACATATATGAAAATAAAGCATAAATCAACTGAAATTAAGAAATTGCATAAACAGTCTTGATTACATCAGCCCTAAGAAAACTAACTAAAACAAAACTGAAAAAAATTTAACTATCAAAAGAAATACAAAAGGGAAGAGATTAAAGCACATATTTGCAAGAGTGAGAATATCATTCTCTTCTCTGAATGTATTCTTCTTCTTGAGTTCCTCATATCTTTAAAGTAAAGAAATTTTAAAAATAGAAACCCTAAGTGATTCAAGCTTAGGATGAGAGAAACCCTAGAATGGGTGTTCTCCCACCCAAGTCGAACCCTAAAAAAGTCTAAAAAACACGTATTTATAATGTCTTGGGAAATGGGCCCTAAAATGGGCCAAAAACAATGAATTTGACAAATCTAGGCCATAATGTCACGACATGTGAACAGTGATGCCGCGACATATATATACTATTCTTTTGCACATTGCTAACTCCCCAAGACCATAAGTTTCTCGCCCGGACTCCAAATTGGGTGTTCCTAGACTCGTTGGAAAGCTCTTGAACTCTAAAACACATTGATGGGTAGAGTATTGTCATTTGATGCCGACATTAACACAGAAAAATCAAAATATCAGATGCCTTCTATGTATAGTGGTTTCTTGGTCTTCTTTGGTTCCATTTAAGCTCATATTTGTTCTTTTTTCCCCAAACCTAATCACAAAAATGAGGCATTAGAACACTTATTTATATCATACAACTACTTAAAACTAAGAAAAACATGGAGATAAAATGAGTATATACGGTATTCATCACTCCTCCATATGATTTTTGTAATGGGCTCCATCTTAGTGTTGAATGTCAAATGGTTATGGGAAAATGAGTGTGGAACAAGCCCAATACTTGAGTAAATTTCCTCAATCCCAATTTAACCCTTATTCAAACAACTTCATTCCGGGTTGAAGAAACCATCCTAACTTGTCTTGGAGAAACAATCCAAATGTAATGCATCCGGGGGGGGGAGAACAAGCTAAGCCTCCACCCCCTCAAGAAAAGAAAGCAAGTTTGGAAGACACCATGACTGAGTTGGCCAAGTTCCAAATGGACTTGAGCAAGTCTCAAGTTCAATTTGTTAATGAGACAAGAACCTCTCTCACCAATCAAGCTACTCAACCTAGATACTTGGAAGCTCAAATTGGGCAAATGGCAACCATGTTCAATGAGAGGCAATAAGGCAACTTGCCTAGCACCTCAGTAGTGAATCCGAGAGGGGATGAGAAGGAACATTACAAAGCCTTTACTCTAAGAAGTGGCAAAACAATGGAAAATTCAGTCCAAGCCAATGATGAAGAAAAATCAAAGGAGAATGCTGAAAAGTCTACATAAAATAATAGATAAAAGAAAACATAAACGAAGATAAGAAGAGAAGATCAAAGAGATAAAAAAACTGATATGAAATAAAATAAATAAAAATTGAAAAAAAGAGTAAAAAATAAGAAGATGAGAAAATAAAAATAAGAAAAGAATGAAAAAATAGAAAAGAGATTAACGAAAATAAAAGAGATATTATTAACTATATTTTGAGTTTTTAAACCTACTTTCTTAGTATTAGTGTGTTTTATGTTTTACTTTTTTCAACTTTTATTTTGTTCTTGTGATTTAGTTGATTTCTAGTGTTGAACCACATGGATTGGTTTTTGCATGCTTTGTGGTAGGCTAGTTGATGATGAATGGATGATGAACCTTTCATGTTTACATATTTTTGAGCTTCAATGTTGAGAAGTATCATGTCGACAGCTTGCCACTGAGATGCTCAATTTTGATCCAAGAGTGTGAATAACTTGTGCATATTGCGAAAAACCAAAAAAAAAAAAAATCAAAATTTTTAAACAAATTTGTTTTCTTGTTTTTAGTTGAGCTGAATATTGGTTGTGATGTTAATGATGAAAAACGTTTATACCCTCTAGACATGGAGAATCTTATAGATGATGGGGCTTAGAGCATAACCCTATAAGTTGACCATTTAGGCACGATCTCTTGACATACATAAGCACAAGGTCACTTAATCCCCTTGAGAGTCAATTTTGCTCAGGTTAGAGAAGATTTTAAAAAAGTATATATATATATATATATATATATATATATATATATATATATATATATATATATATATATCAAATTTGAACTCCGTAGGTTCTAGAACTTGTTCAAGTAGCATTCAAGGCGAAATCCTAGGTAGAACAATAATTAAGAAATTATTTAGGTTATCCTTGAATCAATCGAACTTATTAACTATGTATTTATCCATAACACCCTATTTGAGCCATATAGACATTTTCTTTCTTGAAAGCCAAGTATGCAGCCTATAACCTTCCTTCCTTCCTTCCCATAATCATTCTTCAATAAAGAACCCTTACTTGCCCATAATATACCATGTTGAATATGATAGGTTGTGTTGACTTATGGTGTGCGTTTGGAATGATGAAATTTGAGAAGTTGGAGGATTGATTGAAGTATGTGTATAAATGTTGAAATTCAAAAGACGTGCACAAAGAGGAAGGAGAAAAATATAAAAATTAAAAAGAAAAGAAAAGAATAAAAAAAAAGCAAAAAGAAAAAAATAAATCAAGGAGGAGTAAGTTTTACCTCATAGCCTTCCTACCTTGAGTGATTAAATCCAAAGAGGTGTATCAACACCCAGTACCCTAAGGCCAATTGGTCTAGGAGCTACTGACCTAAAGCTCGTTAAGGGTGGGTAGAAAACTTAATGAGGTTAGACATTGCACTGCTCCACACATTGTGCAAAAATAAAGACCTCTTGGATTTCTTGAAAGGATGATGAAACATTGTTGTTTTAGGGTTTGCTATGATAAAAGATATGCAACCAAATAAGTTTTGGGGGTTGCTTGAAATTGGTTCAATGGTGAAGATGAAATGTATGTAAGGATGAAACATGAGCATCAAAGCATAAAATGTGTGTCCGGGTAAGTACAAGCCTAAATGACCTATTCATCTACCTTTACCTAAGTCATACATTACAAGCCTGTAAAAGACCTATTTGATCTTAAGAGTTGTGTCTTTCCTACATTAGTGGAGATTGTTATTACCAACAGGCTTATGGAACCTAATCTCTTAATGTAAGGAGATCATCATCGGACTTGTTCAATTCTCATAAACTCATCTAACTTGTAATTGTTTAGATTGGGGAAGGCAACACACACACACACACACACACACACACACACACACACACACACACACACACACACAGAGTTAAATGCCTTGATCTAAATTTGCTTGACTCTGGGTTATGCCCTTGTTTTTTAAGGAATTGTCTTGAAGTATTCTCCATGTTCATAGTGGGGACAACCCCTGAGATGAATATCATGCATATCTTCATGAATCTCATCTATCTTGTTTAGATAATAATATTTTGGGAAAAGACTTTCTTTCTTTGCTCGAGGATAAGCAAAATGTTAAGTTTGGGGGTGTTTGTTAGGTGTGAATTTGCATAGCATTTGAGCATGTTTTATACATTCATAAGGAGCTTTTGATGTTAAATTCACACCAAGATATTGCAAATTTATCATAATTTCTCTCCTTACGTATTTTGTAGAAATCATGTTGAAGAACAAGCATTTTGGAGCAAGAAATTAACAAGCAAGGAAAAGGAAAAGTGCAACAAAACAGTGCATGTTGTGGCTTTGAGCTATATGCCACGGCATGGAAACAAGCATCTTGGAATATAAGTACTGACATACCGTGGCTTCCAAAAGAATCCGGGGATGATCAAACATCGATATGTTGCAACATTGGATTACATGCCACGACATTGAAGCATAAAAGAATTTAGCACCAAGCACTGGTATGTCGCGACATCACTACTCATATGTCGCGGCATCTTGACCTGGATTTTCCAAATTCGCTATTTTCGACCTATTTCCCAAGACACTATATAAATACCTATTTCTTTGTTTTTAGGGTTCAGACTTCAAAGTGGAGCACACTATCCTATGGTTTCTCTCCTCTTTGTTTAGCATTAACTTAGGGTTTTCTTTTTGTGTGATTGTACCTTTGTCATTAAGAGCTGAGAGGTTTTATGGAGATTATTCTAGAAGAATTGAAGATTGGAAGGAGAAGGAAAGCAAGGATTGAAGACCATCATCTAATTAGAGTTTCTTCTTCTTCTTTCTCCATGCTTTCAATTTCTTCTATTTTATATCAGTTCTTAATGATGTTCTAACTCAATAGCCTAGGATTTTGATTGTAATGTGGATATGAACCTTATATTAATGTGTTGATTTTTATCTCTTTGGTTAATTGGTTGTTAATTGCTCACTGATTCATGTTTGTGCTTATTCATATTGATTCTTGATCACCTTCAATATGTTTTGTAACCTGTTACAAGATCTGAGAAGTGTGTAAGAGGTTAGACCTAGGTGAATCAACTTAATTTACCGGACAATAGAGTTATTAACAGGAATTATGAGGCTTAAATGAGTTTCTCTTTCGTTAATCCATCACTAAGGCCTGGGATTGAGTTCAGAAGCAATATATCTGGTTTTATTTAGTAGATCGTTAGCTTTCTAGAAAGGCTAATGATTAATTTTATGAAACTTGCCTTGAACACGTGCTTCAATTGGTTACGTGAGAGGATTTTCATCTTAATATTTGAGGAATATCCATTTACATCAAAATCCTAGGGTCTTTTATCTATTAGTTTTTTTCTTGTAGAAAATTCTAATCCTGCTTTTCCTTAATAGTCATTTTGTTATTGGAAATTTTAGAAACACTATTTTACTTAGCTTGGATATAAGAGAAATTATCCCAATTTCAGTAGTTAGCACCCAAATCCCTATGGTTTGATATTCGGCCTCCTTGAGTCCACTATATTACTTGTAGGCCCATACACTTGTGGATAGATTTTCATATCACGATTAGTACAACAGATAGACACCAACAAAGCCACTTTCCCAAAAGAAGTTCGACTCTCATGTACTTGCCTATGGTATTGGATATAAAGGCGAATAACTTTAGTTCAAACGGGAGATTGTTAGAGAAGTACTCTGAACGCCATCACCTTTAGCACTTATTGTACAACTTATATTCATCTATAATAAACACATCTTCATTAATATGATATTCATACTTTGAATTGATAGTGATCTTTAATCAATTAATGAAGTCCATGATACACAAACATAGCATGAAGGAAATCATGATGGGATCATGATAATGAGATTCCTACCATGTGTAATTATGTTAGTACGTAAACTATCCCTAGTCATAGGATTAGCAAGATTAGACAATATTGTTGATCCGAACAAACTAGCACATGTTATACTCCTTGATTTGATCAAGTAGTTAGTCTCATAAAATGTGATCATCGTGATTATTAGAGTAGACATGTGGATGCTTGCTAAGAGTAGTCAAGTACATCAGAGACCTGTTATGAGACAATCATATGGATTATCTATTCAACCATCAAAGATAGTCTCATCATAGCAATGGTGCAAGTATCCTTAAATTTGAGGTGCTCAAGGATTTCTTGGGTACTGATTCTATACTTTGATTCCAATCCTTGTTGCCTCTGAGAGGTTGCTCATAGGATTATGATTGGGTATAGCTTGAGGTATTCGAAGGTAATTAAGTAGCCAACAAAGGATTCATCACTCCTGATAGAAGGAGGATACACCCTAGGCCTCTTATATATATCATTACTCAAAATCTTTGGCTAGAGTGAATATGTCATGAAGAGAGTCTTCAGTGGCATGGTATGAGTAATGGATCTCGGAGACAAGGAAAATTCACTTGGGCTAGGTATGGCATAGCCAATCTAGTAGGAGTCAATGCATAGTCCATGCTCTGAACCAAGTCAGGTATAGTAAGGAGTGAAAGGATAACATTGCACAATATATTGTCTATGGAAGGGTTGAGCCAAACCATTGACTCTTTCGGTCAATTGGGGGTTATGATGTGTGGCTAGAAATTGTTCATGACTAGCTCAAGATCAATGATTGATTTTAGTGGCCAACATAACCAAAAACCTAATAGGTCACGCACTTAGAAGACGTAATTTGGTCTTAGATTGAATCCAAGTTGAAAGGAAACATTTTGGATCGGATCCAAATAGCGAGAGAATGCTTTATAATTGGACATTCTCTGGATTAGTTTAATTTCGAAGCCATCTAGATGGATCCATGAGTTATTGGGCTTGAATATGGGATGAAAGCCTATAAGAAGCAATCCCCATGTGCATGATTTGCACATGGCTAGCCACCCCCTCTTTAATGAGGGGTATCTTGGTCCTTTTGATGTGTAAAGGGCTGATATAAAAGCTGAATATCAAACCCTAGGCGTCATATATACATACTATAGTGTACAAAGAGAAAACTTTTCTCTCTAGTTTGCTATCTCTGAACCAATTCCTCTCAGAGAATCAAGGCTTTGGCTAGCACCAAACCTTGATTCAAGCCATCCCTTAGAGGTCTTCTTCAACCTTCTTCATGTGGATCACTATTATAGGCGAACGTAGGCTTGGTTCACTTTGGTTTGATGCACATCTTCTCTAAAGGAGGTGTCATTCACCAAAGGTAAAAGGTTTCCTTCCTTTCTATAACATAGTTTTTCTTTTTTATGAACCATGTGACCCTTGGGTTGATTTCTCGATCAAAGTTTGTACTTTTTCCACTGTGCTTTTCTGATATGATGTAAGATCAAGGCCCAACACAATGTAGATATGAAATATTTGTAGTAAAGTAAAATCACACACAATCTTTTACGTGGTTCGGCAACTGCCTACGTCCATGAGGTTGTGCCCAGATACAAGGATTTCCACTCATTTGTTCAAGGTTTACAATTAGTCTTATGTGGTACGAGACTCCCTTTCTACCCACTGCCCTTCTTGAAACTTAATCACTCCTAGTGGACTTCAGAATGAACTAACATGCAATACATCAACCGAGTATCTGTACTCTATACTCCTTCAGCACGTCTAAACTTAGCTTGTGTGACACCCTAAAATCCGGGGGTCCATTGATCAACCATCAACCTGCTGAAGACCTATGGATATCATGTGACCCGATACCACACTTTTGTGTCCCATTTACCAGGACCCATCATTTTACAAAACCGGGTAGAGCCCCCTTCGTGCTAAGAGCTCTTTCGAAAACCATAATGTACAATGTACAATACTGTAGGAAAACAACATCTAGTAGCTGTCCTGGGTTCGCCTAAGCGAAGCACACCTTTGCCTAGGCGAAGTAAAGCAAAGCACACCTTTGCCTAGGCGAAGCTTCTCTTCGCCTAAGCGAGGCAGAACCTCACCTGCAGGGCTGCCCTCAAGGTTGCCAAGGCAAAGCCCACCTTCGCCTTAGCGAAGCCCACCTTCACCTAAGCGAGGCAAAGCCTAAAATTTGGACGAGTGCAACACAAAATTTTTACAAGAGTTCAACATTCATTTACGACAAAAATAAATGTTACAAAACAATTACAAATGTAATTATAAAGCCACAACCCGACTACGCAATCTCATGACCTTAGATAGGGAGCGCCACAGCTGCAATAAGGTACTTTGAAATGTTATCGTATAAGGTGAGCCACGCAGGTAAAGTAATTCTCTGTTACTCCCAACAAAATTTTATAAATCGCACACTTAACGTTTGCATTCACATCATAACGATCTTGAGTCCCACCAATCAATCACCAATTATGGTGTTTGATTTTGACCATCCACTCACACTTATGTAATGCAATGTTTCCCGTGCATAATGAAATGTGATAAACCATTGCATGTTAATGCCATGTCCCATATGTAATGCACGTCATATGGACAATTTAAACCATACAAATTTGCCTTGTATCTTGAATGATATATGCACATACGCCATAATTTCAATCATTCACGGCTCAATGTTAATACATTAGAACACATAATAACATTCGTAACCGCAACCACAAACATCCTTATCACATATCCAACGGCAACCACACTTAATTCGAAAGCGAAAATGTGGCATATAGGGTGCTACGACAATAGCTAACGACCTCCCTTAACCTAGGCTCTTAAAGCGGCCATGAAATGCGCGAAACTAGCCTTTAAACGGACCCTGATCGGCGAACGTACTTACTTATCAATTCAAATTAATCTTTTTAATCCAAACATTCCCTAAACATTTCTTTGGGACATATTACGTATAATTTATACAGTCAGCCACTAAACGACATTTAATGTCCTTTTAGCATTGTCCAAACATTCCCTAAGGGCAATGATTTATTGAAACGACCACAAACTTCATGCCCAGGCATGCCATGGACACTTAAGCCAGAGACGCCAAAGTCCCTCAACAACTACTTGGTAGGACTTCCCGGGTTCGCTAGGCGGGAGGCTCGCTTACCTAGGTGGACCCGGTCTTGCTTCAAGCTGCTCCCGGGGTTGTAGGCGAGACCACGCTATCTCGCTGGGTGAGACTCCTTCGGCTTAGGCGAAGAGCCCGATCTTCCCAGAAGATTCATGCCTTCGCTGAGAGGGGAACATCGTGGAACCCGAAAATCCCATTTCTCACCTAAGCAGGACCACCAAGGCAGAAAACCCCCTTTTCTTGGCTAAGGTGGAAAAAAAAAACGAGGTAGGAAGAATCCTACCTCTTTGAGGCGTAGTAATACTCGTAGGAAGCCTCTTTAGCCCGAAATTCTTGATTTCCCGAAATCTCCTCCTTTGGATCTTCGGCGAAACTGATTGAACCTGATTTATATATAGAGCGAATTTGCTTCAGTTTATTTTATTTCACTAAAATATCCAACAACAGTGCTACCCATAAATTTGTCACTTGTTTTGGGACTAAAATTTCTACTACTGGTTTTCTTTATGTGAAATACGATTAAAATGCAGACATATATAAATAAATCGCTGCAAGTGCATAGGTTGTACAAGTAATAAAGTGGACAAATAAGCCCAAGTTATCTTTCGCATGAGGATCGATAAGATAATATATAGATCAACTACCCCTACTACTCAAGGTCATCACTATCTAAGCTTCTAATTTTCTTGAAATAAGTAGAGGCCAAAAGCTAAAATAAAAATAGTTTAAACGAAAAGAAATCAAAGGAATCAAAGTGTTTCGCCATGGTAAAACAAGTATTGGGAATGGATCGATTGCCTTGACTATCAATTTGCAAATGGTTCTAAAAAAAACAATTCAATTTTGAGGTTGAATGCTAGATTTGTCCAAGAGCAAGGTAGTATAGCCTTGGAATGCCTCCTGACATTATACATTTCGTTCTCCAGCTTACCACATTTCTATTTAGTGGGTCTGAAGAACAACTTGTAATACTTGATTCCCTTTAAGATCTGACTGTTTTTGCTTCTCGATACTTCATAGCCATCTCTTAGGATTGGAAATTTCTTGCTTCTGTAGACGGTGTCACGACCCTCTCCAGTATAATTGGTACCCTATGATCTTAAGTTAGAGCGTAATTCTCCCTCTCGCTATTAGAATCTTGGCTAACATGGGATCCTTGATTGTTTTATGGCCAGGAGCGACACCTCCCCAGACATTAAGCGATAACTCGATATAGATGGTCCTTGTGCCTCGGGGGACACTTCTTATCACTAGAAGGGAACCTTGAATGTAGAGAGTTAGAACGATCACTAATGATTTATCGGGTAACGGCTTAAGTATATTAGTTAAATATATCGATCCCGGTATACCACGATTACTACTCTATGCTCTCGGGAATCTCGACTATATGTCGTGGAGACTCAGAAAATAGAGCACAAAATACAACTCTAATCTAGGTATAGGCTACTGATACCAAGAATCGATCACTACATGAACAATACCAATTAAACCAATCCAGTTCTCAAAACTCAAAACAACATTTAGATACTACAAATCATAACTTGAGAACAGAACCCACTTCACGGCGGAGCTTTACTCTCCATACTTGGACTACGGTATCAATGATGAGCTAATCGGGCAAATTCAGACTTGTGCAATGTTTGAATAAAAATGTGTTTATGGAAAATTTCCAGATTCCACTGCAAGTTGAACAAATGAAGCTCGATATTGATGATTTAGCTCAATATTACATTTCGACTCAACAAATCTACTCCACAGAACAAAATAAATAGAAGAAAACAAAGAGTAAAAAAACGAAAAACAAAAAATCTCTTTATCTACTAATCCTCTTCCTACTTGCAAGAGCCTGAAGCGAAGCCCCCTTAAATTGACCAAAAGCTCCCAATTGACGAAAGCGCTCCCAAGTTAAGTAGCTACACTTTAATAATCCACCCCAGAGTTTCTATTTGCAAGCGCAGGTGGGCCTTGAAAAAGCAGTGGACAACCCGGACTTCAAAAAACCTAGATTTTTTCCCTTGCCATTGATGTTGCGGAAATTTCATGGCGTCTTGTAGCATCAACACGCCGTGTAATGGCGCTGATGAGCTTAAAGTCATCGTTTACGATCCATTTTTACGATTCGTTTTATCTAAAGAAGCCCGATTTATGTCGCGGCGAGAAGAAACTGCAGCGCACATACAACGGGGTGAGAAGAAATTTTGCGTTAGAAGGAAGCGGAAGGTGGCTGAGCATTACTTGATATCTTGGGTGAAGAAGCTATCTCGGCGGGAGAGGCACACAAGGATTAAGGACGATGTCGTAAAGCCTTGACAACAATGAATTCATATGGTGGCGACTGACAAAACTCCGATTGCAATAGAAGTAATTGGAAGGCAAAAGCGGTACGGTGCGACGAAACTCAAGTCGGGCAACTATGAATTGATGAAGAAAAAGACATGAGGTCAGCGACATCGCCGAGGTCGCGGCAGTCGCCAGTCACGGTGAATGAGGTTGTTGTGACACCAAATAGAAGTAAGCGACATAAGATGCGCAATTAGCGAACGATTGTCGCGACATCGGTCGGAAGATGGCGACATCAGCATCAGAAGTTGTCGCGACATAAGTCAGAGGTCGCAACATCAATTGACATGAACAGTTGTCGCGACATCAATAGACATGAACAGTTATCGCGACATCAGTCAGCAGTCGCGACATCATGAGCAAAAGAGAATAAGTCGCGACAACACCTAGTTGTCGCGACATCAGTTGCACTGAAAGGAAGTCGCGACATCATTAAACGGTCGCAACAACAGAAGCAAGGAAAGAAAGGTCGGCGACAACGGTCGGTGTGACATCCATTTGCCGCAGAACCGGAAAGGTCAGCGACATCAAATCTGAGGAGAGTTAAGATTAGCGACAACAAGGAAGCGATCAGCGACACCGCAAGCTAAGCGGTCGCGACATCCTTAAGTGGTCGCGACATTAATTGTGAATAACGAAGGTCGCGATATCATTTAAACTGTCGCGACAACGGCTTCAGAGATAATGGCGACCACGTCACGACGGAAACAAAGCCTCTGCGGCATGGCGGAACAACAAAGGTGACAAGGCCAAGTCATGCGACATCAGCAATAAGCCCCGGGCGGTCGTGAGTCGAGAGGTGCATCGAAATTAGGGCCCAAACTTGAGAACGCTATAAATACGCATTTCTTCTGCGAAGAACCTTTTGACTTTTTAGCTAACAGAAAAAGAGATCACGGGTTGATGAAACTCTTTATTTTAATTTTCTTTGTTTTGTTTTTTTTTTTAGATTAGTTTGTTCTTTATTTCAAATTTGGATCTGAATGTTAGCTATTAAAATTTTAGCTGAATGCGGAATTCTATTTTCCTTCAAATTCTTTATGCGGTTTTTTTTAATTCCAGACAAATTTTAGGTCGAACTACGATTGCCTATTCTGATTTGCTTTCTTGATCGGTAAGCTATTGTATGGTGTAATCCGATTTAAACCCGACTTCCATTGAATTAGCTATTATCGAGAAGTACTCTTTCCTACTTGAAATTTTATTCATTAAAAATGAACCGGTTGTAAATCTACTTCTTTGGTCTTATTAATTTTACATTATTAGTCCACATTATCAGTGTCTCATACCCATTAACGGGATTGTGTCAAGCTCTGATTTCGGGAGGCCCTCACGAGTGACCACGGAGAAGGCGTTCTGGGTAATGAACAATTTACGGTATGTTAACTTTGATATTGTTGATCCTAGTGTGCTCTGTGAAATTAAGCGATAAATCCTCTTCTCACTTGGAGGCGAGAATGGGTTGGGATTTTATCAGTTGCAGAAACTGCGGAGAGTTCGCCTCGATTCGAATAATGATTCAATCCGTGATAGCAAAGATCTAATCAAAGGAAAGAATGAGCTATTCTAATTTGAGGAAGAGAAGCCAATATAGTGTAAACCCATGCAATGACTTAATCTTGGGAGCTGGGTTTGCGGTCATGTTATTAAGTGCAGTGAAGAAAAATACCCACGACGAGGCAACCCCGGTTAAAAGTAGTTATCTAACACTTTGTCTTGAAAGCGATGAAGATTAGATAATGCGGTGGGGTTGGAGAGATCAGCTGCACTATCATATTCCTTGGACTAGTTTTTTAAATATGTGGTTTTATTAAGCAACGTGCGGTCACGTCTGCGGGGAATTGATGTTTCACATTAGTAGTATTTTCCAATGCTCCTTTAAAAAGATAATTGTTCGATCTAAATTTGTAATTTTATTTCGTTATTCAATTCATTTGTTATTAATTCAATTATTTTTTAGTTTTCATTATTTTAAGGCTTTAAAAAGCTTATTTCAATCAACGTTTTAAGTCCAAATAGTGTGAAATTTGATTAATCGGGGTAGTTGATTGATAATTCTTGAGATCTACGTAGGATCGATATGCGGACTTAAATCCATTTTATTACTTGTTCGACACACATTGCGCCGGGATCTTGGATCAAGCGAGAAAGAAATTTATTTAGTCTTAAGGAAACCGATTTTAATGAGTATAATTGCAAAGAAATATAACAAACAAGTTTCATGGCATTATTGCTGGGGATTAGACAATAGTCCTTTGGTAAATGTGTCAATAAATTTGTATATGTCTTTTGGTCCACCAACAGCCTTCTTTTGGTGTCGAAACATTGCAATCTAGTGTCAAGATTCTCGGTTCTAAATATCCAGGCAATGGCGTGGCCGATGTCGCGACATTGCCCTTGAGTTCTTATCATTTCAGCCAATGTCGCGACATTGCTAACTTGATGTCGTGACATTGATTTGATATTTTGAGTCTTGATGTCAATGTTGCGACATTGAAATTCCAATAATAAGTAGTGGCGCTTCGCGGGTGAATTAAAGTTGACTACCGTCGGCGCGGCGGAAGCACTTTCGTGAATGTCGGGTGACGGGCATTTCCTCCGCGAAAATCGGGCGAGTCTCCTTTGTACGGGAGCTCTGCCGAAATCTGGCTGCATATACACGTCACGAGCAATGCGATATATCGGTATCCAATATATCCAATCACATGAGTAATACGGCCACTTGGGCCTGGCTTGATACTCATAATACTTACTAACTATGAATCAACTATACCCAAATAGTTACAAAATTTACAAAATATTTTCCACTCTTCTCTGATACATATATTAAAATTAGACATTCCAATATGTATATCATCCTTAACCACAACAGGCTTTCTTCACAATCCTCAATCCCTAGGACCGGCGAATCCCTCGCACGCTCCACTGTACAGTAAAATAATATCGACAAGGTGAGCTGTGCTCGATAGTGGAATAAGCCCTAAGTGGGCTACTCCCACTAAGTCTTGCGGTCACGATGTTCCAAAATAAACATACATTGAACAAATGCATGATCCTACTTGAATGTCTTACATAACAACTCGAATCACGAGTCCTCCACCCGACTCTCACACTCGCCTAAGCCTCATTATGAGAATTATTGTTTTGTTAGTGGGCTGACCCTCAGATGTATATATATCGATTGGGCTGTCTCAGATGATTGATATATTATTTGTTTGTGGATACCCTCCGATGAATCAATTGAAGTAGTCCCGACGATTGATATATTTTTAATTTGGACTACCCTCGGAGTAATTAATATTTTTGTAACCCTCCGAACCATTTTCTCTAGATAAGTCTCATGCACTCGCTCACATAGTGCAGGGTGTTAGGTGCGTATGGAATGCATGTATGCCAATTCGATATAATTACGTCACATGCAAATATGTAAACATGCATATCCACATAATATCCAATCACACAATCATGTCATGTAATTAATCCAGATTCATACATCAAAGAGTGGCTCACTTGGGCTAATGATCAAACCACGAGCAATTCATTTCGAATCACTGACCATAGCGTTTTCACACAAAAATATATTTTGAGAACCTTTGTTTAGGAATAGTGAAACCCTCGATTCTTATTCAGAAAAATCTGGTCATCGATTCACTTTGTGAACTTTTTGCATTTCCGGCCATTCTTGGCTAATTTCAATCACTACGTGATTTAACATATAAATATACAGATTTCACGCCCAGAAGCAGCCGTGAGTCGATCACGGGCACACCATTGTTTCAAAATTTCATATTAGTCGGTTCAAGGTTTGGGACCGTCAAGCGGTAACCTGCTGACCTCAATCGACTCAAACATTCGTAAGTACTTAGAAATAAAACCCAGTAGGAGAAACCCACACACCTCTCGGAGTTTGAGGAAACCCCACTAAATCCAGGTACCCACCCTCTTGCGTAAAAGCGACTTTTCTTTTTTGTCCTAAGGCTATGTAAACGGTCGGATCGCGTATTTCTAGAGAGAAGAAGTCTCTCTCTCTCTAAAGGAAATCTCAAAAAAAGTAGCTACGCAAGTTTGTTTTTAAATTTTTCACGTTTTTGCTTCCTTTTTGAGGTTAGAGACGGCACTATTCCTTTTTTGGCATTATTCTCATTAAACAAATTCTAAAATGACCATTATGTCCTTTTTTTTCCCAGTTTTGACATTCGGCACTATTCCGGCCGTCCATTTTCATCATTTCTCTACTCATACCACTTATGGCACATGAGTACTTGTTATATGTGACTTTTGTCGCATCGAAATTCATTTTACGGCACCCGAATCGCGATGCCTCGACGTGTAAATTCTGGCGTCTCGGTCGACGAAATTTTTCACGTGCTAGCTGAATTTCGTGAACATTCAACGGTGAAATTCGTTTTTGTCATCACGGAATCTGAGAATAAGTGCAGTTTTTAACTGAAATTAAGATTTTTCCCTCTTTTTTTTTTCCAGAAATTGGAATTTCTCTGGTCTTACATTCTCCCCTCCTTAAAAGGAATTTCGTCTTGAAATTTATGACAATTACAATCACTCACATGCATATGCAACGTGCATTCTACCATGCATGTAAACAGTCATTTAAATCTTAAGCAGTAACCACGTACCTTCATCCTAAGCGAGAAGGGATAGGTGGCGCGTCGTGTCGCCAGCGGCTACACGTGGACTCCTCCCTTTATGGTGCTGTAGTACCCTCGCTAGCCTCAGGTCTTGCGTCGCATGGCTTGATCACGGTATCAACTTGATACCTGCGGTCCCTCCTCGAAGGTCCATCGTGTCAGCCTCGATACGTCCCGATCCACCACATGAGTTGGATCACGGGTATATTTAGAGACATGGGCGGTGAAACACCTGGTGGACACGACATCTTGGGGCGATACGCTAACCGATGCGCGGTGCCTACCCTCGAGTATCTCAAAGGTCCAATGAACCTCGCGATAGCTTCCGCTTTAGGCACGACCCTCCTGTAGGCATCACCTTGAAGGCGTGATCCCTGACTACTCGGGCTTTCAGGATCGGTCGCACATCGCATAAGATCTTCCTCTTATTTCGGCCGTGAGAACGTTGTCGTATCATTTCGCGCTACCGAGGTGTCTGTCGGATCGGGAGCCGGTGATGGAGCTCTCCCACCTCGGTCGACATAAGGTGAGCTGCGTGGCCTCCAGTCTGATTGCCTCATCACGGTGCCATCGTATGCTTGCACGATGTAGAAAAGCATTGTTGTAAGGCAGATTCCATAGGCGAATGCTGTCGGTGCCCATATGATCCGAGCCATGCTCGTAGCATGTCTTAATATCTGTATAGTCCTCTCGGGTAAGACCATGTACGGGTGGAGTATAGCTGTACTCATCGTCCCGGTCGTGTGCCATAGCCTTTTGAAAACTCTTTCCAAAAGTCTTGGCCAAGCCTTGGGTCCTATCGGAACACTATGGATCACGGTGCTCCATGTGGCTGGGACTATCTCTCCCGATGTACAGCGGTGGAATCTCTCCGATGAGAGAGGGTCATCATACGGTGAAAATGTCTTGAGCTTAGTGGCCAGGTCCGCCCCATCACTCATACCGGCGTCATTGCCTCTGGCGTGATCATGGCAGTGGGTCACAAAGTCCCATGGCGACGTGCTCCCTTCCGCTAGACCACCTCACGATGCACAGTAGCCATGCTGTGGTGCTCGGCACTTTGGCACCTGGCGACACGTGAGACATCGTCGAACAAAGTCCCCTAAAATGTCTCTTGTCCCGCTCCCGATAGTGCTTGGCGGCGAAGATCTGGTACATGCCGTGCCACTGGATGCCGCAGCGAATCGGAAGCGTGAAACTCTAAGAATCTCCCTCTCTCAAATTGGTCGGGGAACCACTACCCGTCCCTTATATCGAAGACTACCATCTACATGAACGGTCCGACCCTGGAGTCACGATACTGACGTACTACGGTCACGATGGACAACATCTGCGTCCTACCGGGCGGAAGCGGGACTCAATCACTACGCTCAATAGAGACGATTGTAGCCACTAAACTCCCAGGTGCCACACAGTCTACTAATTTACATCTTGTATCCCCAGTTGTCCCACGATCTCGGCATCGCCACTCAGAAGCTATGTAGCGGCGCTCGCCATTGACTTCGGCGAAATTACTCCAGCCACCACATTTGCCTTACAGGGATATTGTACAAAGTGAAGTCATAATCCTCTAGGAACTCTCTAGAACTCCATCCATTCAAGTGCCTCATATTGAGGTCCCACATGGAAAATATACTTCGGGACTTTTATGGTCCGAGTACACCTCGAACTCTCACAGATAAGTAGTGGCGCCAAATCTTCAAGGCGAAGACCACGCCGGCTAACTCCATGTCATAAAAGCGGGTAATTCTGCCTGATTCTTCAACCGACGAGAACCATAAGCCACTACCTCCCGGACGTGATCAAAACACATCCCATCCGCTCCTCGAGGCATCACAATACACCGTGGTACCCCTGCCCCCGTCCGGACTATCAAGATGGGAGCCGGCAAGTCTCCTTCAACTCCCCGGAATGCCTCCGCATCTCTGTCATCCCCCAACCCAACCCCGACTCCTTCCGGTCAACCTAGCCATAAAGCCGCCATTCGAGAAATCCTCAATGAATGTCCTCAGAAACCCAACCAATCCCAAGAAACGGCGATTCGAAGACTCCGACTTCTTTCTCCTAACTCACGCCTCGACCTTCTCTAGGTCGATCGAGACACTTAATGTCGACACCATGTGTCCCAAAATCTCACCTCCCGCAGTTTAACTCGCGACTTATCAACTTTACAGACAAATTGAGAATCTCTCAACAAATCAGAAACTGACATCCTCAAGTGATACCATGCTCCCACTTGTTCGAGAGTAGATCAAGATGTGTCATCCACGAAGACTACGACAAATCGGATTCAAATAGGTCGAATATCCCATGCATGAGATCCATGAATGGTACGCCGGGCGCATTCGCCAATCCAAAGGGGCATCACCGTGAACTCAAAGTGCTCATACCGCATCCTGAATGCTGTCTTAGGAATATCTCGTGATCTCTAACTCCTCAACTGGAGCGGTAACTGCCATGGCAAGGTCTATCTTAGAGTAGACTCGCGCTCCTCTCAACTGATCAAACAAATCGTCATCCTCGCACGGGTACCGATTCTTGATCGTAACCCGGCCCAACTGCCTCGTAATCAATGCAATACGGCTGGGTCTTGTCCTCTTCTTCGCGTGAAACGTAATCTGAGCGCCCCGATGGTGAAGTGTTTCTGGGCCTGAACCCCTCATTCGCAGCTCCCGAGCCGGGACTCCGAGTTCCCGCAACTCAACCGGTGCCATCCCATGCGGAGTCACAGACGGGCGGCGCAATGTGGTGTAACTCAATACCGAAGTTCATCCCATGCGAGGTAATCTGTGTAGCTCATCCGAAAACATCCGCATACTCGCAAAACCACCTGAGGTAGATCGGTCCGTCTCACCGGGTCCCTTCTAGGGTAGGCTCGCTAGCCAACCCCGCTAACCGTCCCTCGACACCTAGACTCATATACCGCTCCTCGGGGCAAAAATGTCATGCTTGTCTCCTTGAAACACCACACGAGTACCGTCCTGCGTGTAGGCGGTAACCCTCCCACGCTCACAATCGATAACGACCATGTAAGTTGTCAGCCAATCCATCCCCAGGATGATATCGAACTCTGACATGTTGTTGACTCTCACCGAAACACCTTTACAAATTTATATGTCGTTATTACCAGAGGACTATTGTCTAATCCCTGGAAACTTCGCCATAAAACTTGTTGAGACCCGCGATCTCCTATAATCTATCATTTCCAATTTTGGTTTCTCGGGGCAAGATACACCGCAGCGCAATGTGTCGACAAGTAATAAATGGATTTAGTGTCCGTATATCGATCCCGTATGGTCTCAAGAATTTTTCATCAACTACCCGACTACTCGAGATTCATACTATTTCAGACTAACAATATAACGGTGTTCAAATGAAAAGCCTAGAACTAAACTAATCGCAAGAAAAAAATGAAATTAGAAATAACTGAAATAAAATGAATGAAAGTAAAACTAAGTTCAAGTAAACGGTGTTTGAATACCGAATAATTATCATAAAAGAGATTACATAAAGAGAAACAAATTGCAGCGAACGATCAATTCCTCGTTAGTGAGTAAGTATTGGATTGAATTTCGATTATCTCAATTTCCAAAATCTCGGCCCAAGGCAAATGTAGTGCAATGATTTCTCCACACTCCACATTCGCTATCTCATTTTTTCTTCCCGATTCTCTCGACTACAGGATTTAGATAACTACTTTTAACAAGAACTTCCCGAACTGGGTATTTTTCGTAATACTTCATACCCATTTTACGGACTCCGTACACCTTTAGCTTCCAAGTTATCTGGCCAAGCAAGGATATACAACTCCAAATTACTCTTCCTCGAAATTAGAATAGATCAACCTTTCCTTGATTAGATCCTCGCCTAACACGGATTGGCCTCACTATCCGAATTGAGTGTGAAATCTCCGCTGTTAAATAGATAAGCTGCTCAACTCGTTTTCGACTTCGCGAGAAGAGGATTTATCTAAGTGGAACTTGCAAAGCGCAAAGGGATCCCTACCAGCGTGCTAGTATACCTTCAAAGAACTAGACGTGCTACCCTCAGATTGCCTTCCCGTGTCACCAGGACTTCCTTTTGAAATCAGGTAATGACGCAATTCTTAACTGCATAGAAACCGATATTCAGATCCAAAATCAATAAACCCATAATCCGAAATAAATTCATAAATTGAAATGAATGTGAAGATACTGAAAATACCACAGAAAGATCAATTTAACTAAAAACGTTCTTAAATGGAGGCCGAAGTTCCCACTACCGACTACGACCACAAGATTCCAATCGGAATAATACCACTACAATGGAACCGAACAATCGAATTTCGTAATTTGCTCAACTCACATGCTCCGTAGTAATTTGAAAAGAAATTGATTTCAAGATTCGCCTTCAAATTTCAACGATAACATTCAAACTAAACAAAACAAAACGAAAAAGGAAAAATACGAGAAACAACTGGTTTTAAAATGACGAAAAGAAAATAAAAGAAAGTTAAAAGAAAATAAGTGAAGTTTAGGGCTACCGCATCTCTCCTCCGATGCGCCCGCGACTTTGGCGTTCGACCGGGTAGCCCGTTATTTATAAGAGCCAATACGGCCCTAAACCCAATGTGACTTGTCGTGATTTCAGAGTAGCCGTGCCCAAGTTATCGGTTTAGTTGCGGACTAAGCTTTTCCTTTGTCGCGACATCGAATTCATGTCGCGACATTGACTTCTAAAGTTCTCAGATCCTTTGAACTGGTCGCTCAGTTGTCACGACACCAACTGATGCCCCCGTGTTTCGCTTGATCGCCGTGGATGTCGCTGACATCAGCGGCCTTGTCGCTGGCATTCTTTCTAGTCCCTCGCGTTTTCATCAATGCCTCGTCGCGACATCGTGATGTTGTCGTGGATACGGGCTCAAGTCTTCCTCGCGAACCTTCTTTGCTTGTCGCGGATGTCGCGATATCACATCTTGTCGCGACATCGCCCCGTACCGCTTTCCTCGAAGGGTTTCCACCGATGTTTCGTGACATCAACCTCATGGTTTCAAAGTCTTAAATCGACCCCTCTCATGTCACGCCGATTTCGTGATTAAGTTCATTGCGGACAACCAGCTTGTTTTGGTGTCGCGACATCGCCTCCTTTGTCGCGACTTCAAATTTCTTCATACCGTGATCTTTGAATGAGGTTCCCGAAGGTCGCGATATCGCCTAAATTCTCTCGTACTCTTCTATCGCTTGCTGCGGGTGTCGCGACACGCTTCCTCTTGTCGCGACATCAAGTAAATTAACCGCCAAGCCAGGAATGAGTGCTTTCTCGTGTTGGCGCACATCAACTCACGCTTTGAAGCCTTCGTGATGTTCTCTTTGTGATGCTCCTGACTATCCATAATTCTCCTCGCCAGATCAATTGGTCAGACTTGCGTCGACATCGCCTTGGCTCGCGACGGGCCATTTGATACCGCCGAAAGCTTGCACTGGAGTTGTTTATGATGTCGCGACTTCGTACTTCCGCCGCGACATCACTCTTTAATTTCTCGCTCTTCCCCGCCGCCTACCCCGCGGTTCCCCGCCGCGACCGCATCAATTCCTCTTCAATCTTCTTGATATCGCAACTCTAGAACTCGGATCAGGCACCCACAACCGTATCAATGACTCACCCAACTGCTTCCATTTCGCTCTCCGCTATCTCGACCGCATTTTTATCCACTTATTTCCGCATTTTCTACCGCTTTTCTTCTTTTTGCTTCCTTCCCGCTAATGACAAATTGGTGAGTTTCTTCATAATTCTGTATATTAATTATTCAATTTTAACTGAAAATCAAACAGAAAAATGGACTAAAAAGAGATGACTTTTAAGCTCATCACATGTCCATGATCCTCAGGTCCACTGTAAGTAGAGTCCCCGAGACCTCCAGCTCGCAACCTCGACATATCATCCCTATTCTCGCCCTAATCCCTAGGGGAGAACTCACATACAAAGGCTCCTCCAAGGTCTCAACCTCTAAGCCCAGCTCGACGACATCGATGCAACAATGAATGAATGCGAAGCACTGTGAATCAAATAACACTCTAGCCCATAAAGAGATAAAGAAAACGCATTCTCGTATAACCGGGCCGACCACGACTCACCGCGCAGACGTAGACACGCCCGACTCCCCTGATGTCCCCGCCAGGCCTCGCCCTCTCGCTTCTGTCGCATACTCTAGTTGCTCGCCGCCCGTGAAATGTGGGGTGCCCGCCGTATTCTCGAAATCGGGATCGGGTTCCCCGCTCCACTTGCCATGCCGTGGAGGAAATGTACTCAGATCCTCTCCCGTCTCGCTACCGACCGGGACCGGTGGCCGCTCCCAAAACCCCGGGATCCCCGCCTCCCGGGGCAATCCGCTTCATGTGTCCAGCTACACAATGGTGGCAAGACACCATTTCGCTGGTCTCCCGCCTCGACAAGAACTCTCATCTCGCTCTCGGGGTCCCGATGGCCGCGACTCAACCTCGTGAACTGGAAGCTCTCCCGCCTCTTTCCCGAACTCCGAAGAAGATCGACCGTCTCTTCCTTCAATTAACACTGCATCCCGAGTGCTCCGAAAGCATCCTTCATCTCTCTCTCTATTTTCGCCGTACCGTCCCAATCACTAATCCATATCCCGTGGCGCGAGCCCATATCCTCGCCCGAATCGGACAACTTCACCCATTCTCGAATCTCCTTACTCGTCCGGCTCTGTACACAACACGCTAGAAATCGAGCTAACTCGTGAATCTAGCCAATGAGTCCATCGCGCCCATCGCCCCCGCCCGGCCCTAGGAACTCGAGTCTTCATGCCTCGCAGCCTCTGGAGGCAAGTACTCTACCCATGAACAGCCTCCCCAAACCCGCCCATGTCATATAACCTCCTAAGTCTCTAGAAGTCCCAGCCCATCTCACCATACCCGGCCCTCGCCTACTGAATGCGGCTTAACCCGATCTCGGGTCAGACGGAGGTGATCTCCATGTTCTCCACAAAGACGCTCGATCCGCATAAACCAACGGGTCCACAACATCAAGCCCCTCCCGTGAATGCCTGGGAGGGTGGCGCGCCCCAAATCTCTGGAGGTTACCAGTCCCTCCCCGACTACTCCGCTATGCTAGCCTTCAGGCGATAGCACTCGCTGAACACCCACATCCCCCAAGAAAGGGCCCCGTCGACACATCTAAGGGCCGGGTCAAATGCTCCACAGCTCGACCAGCGTCTCCGTGACGTCCTCTACGTCCCGTCCTCTACTAGCCATCTACATAATTAATATGGCCGTTAAATCTCAATACACATCTCCTCAAGGCATAAACACACTCAGACACACTAATCATACACATAAATCAAGCAGATATATAATATCAGTCTCTTGCATTTACAGTAATGCAATCAATTTTGCATTTAAAATATTGTTTTCAATAAACATTTTATTTTCGAAATTTCATTTTGAAAATTTTATTTTTTCGAAAAATTTTGTCTAATTTTATTTGATTTGATTTTTTTTTCATATAAATACTTATTTTTTACTCCATATTTTCTTCAATTTTACAACTTGTAAAACCTTAGGAAAATTATTTTCTTTCAATTACAAACCGAATAAATTTATGAAATTTCATTTTTCTTCACTTTATCATTTTTTTTTTCATTTATTTTGTTATTGGAGACACAAAAATACTTATCCATATTTTTTTTTTTTTCATTCTCCAAGATAATCTTAAATAAATTTATTAAATTTATTTTATCCTAGTTTTCTTCAGTTTTACACACTGTAAAATGAAAACCAAATTTTTTTCTCTCCTCAATTTTTTTTTTTTTTTTTTTTTTTTTGTTCTCCATCGCAGCCTTTCCTGTTATCTCTACATGCGCACTAAATACAGATCCACACAACTCAAAACTTTTATGGAGCTCTGAACTATAAACCCATTAAAATTTTATTTCCTTTTCCCCAAATAAATTTATTGCGACTTATTTCATTTATTTTCCTTTTCCAGCTTTACTCACTCGTAAACCTCAAAGTGTTCCTACCAATTTTTAAAATTTTTATTAAAAATTTATTTTGTCATCCAATAAACCAAATAAATTGATTACAATTTATTTTCATTTCCAAGCCATACACCGTAAACTCCTAAGATTTGTTTTCCAACATAGTAGTGCTAATTACCTAAGCACCCAAACATCATAACATATCACAAAACTATGTTATAAAACATCATTCATACATGATCACAATAATAAATCATCAAATCACAGCAAACACACCAACACATGCATGCAAAGTGTCCTAGTTTTGTCCCGTGATTTCCTTAGGTAATCTCATACTCCACGCTAACATCAAACCACTACCTAGTGGTGATGTTCTTATACCAAAGACTATGGCCTAAGCCCAAATCCCCCGCCCTAGGTAGCCGTATCTAAGCTCGATACTGTCAGACGCCTAAACCTCGTGGGGGTCCGCTTGATCTTCACCCGTCAACCCGGAAACACTGCGAATGTCAGACCCGACATTCTCGTGAAAATTCCAGTAGTCTTTGTACTGGAGCTCATCAAAATACAAACCTCGGTGATATACTGTCCCAACAAGGCAATATATCCAATATATCCAATATATCCAATCACATGAGTAATACTTACCACTGGGGCCCACAAACGATACTCATAATACATACTAACTATGAACTAACTATATGTTCAAATAGTTACAAGAGTTACAATATTTTCAATTTTATAACACATATATTAAAATTAGACATTTCAATACATGTATATATTTCATCAACCAAAGCCACAACCCGGGTTTAATCCTTCAACCCTAGGACTAGCCATCTCGCCGCACGCCTCCCCCCGTAATTCCAGAAAATAATATCCTCGACAAAGTGAGCTAATGCTCACAAAGGGAATCGCCTCATGGGCTACTAAGTGCAAAGCGGCAATGTTCCAAAACAAAACACACATTCAAGAAAATGCATGATCCTACTTGGAATGTCTACATGACTAACTCAGATCCCAGTCCTTTCACCGATTCTCCCTCTCACACTCGCTCTGCTTCCCTCGTATGAGAATTATTGTTTTGTTGGGCTTTATCAACCCTCCGATGTATATATATCAATTGGGCCGTCTCCGACGATTGATATATTATTTGTTTGTGGACTACCCTCCAATGAATATCAATTGGTCCATCTCCGACGATTGATATATTTTTAATTTGGACTACCCTCCGATAATTAATATTTTTAGACAACCCTCCGAACCATTTTCTTTAGACTCATCTCATGCACTCACTCCTATAGTCCTAGGGTGTTCCAAAGGCATATGGAATGCATGTATGCCAATTCCAAGGCGCCTTAATCACATGCAAATATGTAAACATGCACATATCCACATAATATCCAATCATACAATCATGTCATGTAATAACATCTATATGATCAAAATTAGTCACTAAAGTAATGATCAAACACGAGCAATTCGACTAAATCATCGACCATACATCAAAGCCGCCAGTACAAAAATATATTTTTGAGAATATCACGGGAAATAGTAAACCTCTAAGCATTATTCCCAAAAAATCACAATTCATCGATTCACTCTCAGGAACCCGCATTTCACTGTCATTCTACCACTTAACCCAATGACATGATTTAACATATAACATACAATTTCACGCTCTGCAATGGGTCATTGAATACTGCATCTATTTTACTTCAAAATTTCATATTAATTCTATTCCAAGGTTTGGGACCAACTCAAACGGCCCCTAATCTACTAATCACCAAACATTCGTAAAGTACTTAAAGAGGGAATAAAACCCAAGAGGGTGAAACTCACCCTCTCTGAGCTTCGAGTGAAAACCCCTAAATTCAAATTCAATGCTAAGCCCCCTCTCCGCGCAGAGCGCCTTTCCTTCTTAGTCCCTGAAGATCATTTTACCATTTGACGTCTCAGATTCTTAAAGTCTTCTCTCTAAAGGAAAATCTCAAAAAAATGGCTACCAGTTTTGTTTTCATTTTCACGTTTTTAAGCCTTTTATAAGGTTAGAGACTAAGACTATTCTTTTGGTGATTATTCTCATTAAATAAATTTAAATGACAATTATGTCATTCTTTTTCCCAGTTGATTATTCTAAGACTATCCTACTCGTCCATTTCATCATTTCTACTCATAATGAATTTTATTCCACATGAGTACTTGTTGGAGTATGTGACTTTCACGATCGAAATTCGCTTTTAAGGCACCCGAATCACGATGTTCGAAAAATCTGTAAATTCCAATTGTCTCTCGAAATTCGACCTTAAATTTTACGTATAGCTAGATTTCCCACGAGACTGATTAAACTTGAAATTGCTTTCAGTCATCCAGAGATCTAGAGAATAAATTCTGATTTTTTTTTAACCGAAATTACGATTTTTTCCTTTTTTTTGTTTTTCCAAAAATTGGAATTTCTCAGGTCTTACAGTCGTGACATTGGTCCTTTAATGTTTCAGCCTTGGCTGCCAAGATTTGATGTCGCGACATTGCTGAGGTTATGTTTTGATGTCGCAACATTGAGTTGTGATGTTGGAACATTTGAGCAGATGTCGCACATTGCTCTTGCCTTTGGCCCTTATAACTCCCGCTTAATGTCAATGTTTCAATGGCCATTTTCTCTCATGCGCCGCTGATGTCACGATGTGTTATTAATGTGATGTCAATAGATTGTAGTTGAAGTCGCTTTCTTTCTTTTAGCCAATCATTTAATTTTGTCTTGATGTTGCAACATCCTCCACCATGTTATGCATATTTGGGAATTTGGACCATGATGTTTATTTTTGCTTATTTTCTTTAAATTCCCGCAAATATAAATTTGGGTGACACTCATACTATGCAATAAAATGATCTTTAAAGCCTTAAATATGCATAAAAATGGGCTTAAAAGTATATGAGTTTGAAACTCCATCAAACAGACCCCCAATAAAGTTTTGTTTGTCCCTGCTAATGTAGTGATTCCTGAGCCATCTCATGGTTCACTAAGGTTATTTTTTCTGCCTAAGTTATCCTTCTCAATTTATTCATTATTTTAATTCAAATGAAATGTCAGATGTGATATAAATTCTAAACAACCTCAATTCTAAAAATAAGAAATCATTAATTAAATTCTCTTACAAACTGATAATTCACATAATGTGAACAGTTCAGTTTTGGAACCTTGTTTTGTGAGTATGTGTGTGATGGTCTTTCCTCATCTAAAAAAAATGAAAGTTAGATGAATTTATGAGAACTAAGATAAGTACACATCCCTTAAGATAATATATTTTGATTTCCATAAGCTTGTTGTTCTTATCACTCTCTACTAATGTAGGTCACACAACTTTCAAGATCAAATGGGTCTTTACAGGATTGTAATGTAAGGCTTGGGTAGAGGTAGTTGAGTAGTCATTTTAGGCTTAAACTTACCCAAACATACATATTTTTCTCCATTTCTCAACTCATACTCCATCTTTGTTTTTACATTCAGCACACTACAACTCTCAAACATCCTAGAATTCATTTAAGTGCATCTCACTCCATACTCTTTTTATCACCAATGCACATATTCTACATTCTTTCAATAAAAACCAAGAAGCAGTTTTATTTGCAAGGTTATTATAGTGGTCAATGTCTAAACCCCCTTAAGCTTTAGTGAGCTTTAAATCAGTAACTCCCAGACCATTTGACCTTAGGGTACCAGGTGTTAAAACACCGCTTAGGATTTACTTACTCTAAGGAAGGAAGGCTACGAGCCAGACTCACTCCTCCTTGATTTTTATTCTATTTTTGCTTCTTTTGATATTTTTCTCCTTCATTTTCACCAATCCTTTTTTGATTTTCAACTGAACTCATCCCAACCAGTCTGGAGTTATTTTTCCTACAAGAAAAATAACTCCCCCAAACTTGCTTCTCATTGCATTTTTTCAATTATGCTCTAGTCCTCAAGTTATGGGTAAGTTTGCCACTTTACTGAGGGATAGTATTGTATAGGAAGGCTATTAGCTTCAAACTTGGTTCAAAAGAAATTTTGGCTCTTTAATGCTCAACATTGTGGTACTATAGGAATATGCATATGCATATTAACAGGGTCAAATTCCCCTAAACTTGCTTCTCACTGCATTTTTTCAATTATGCTCTAGTCCTCAAGTAATGGGTAAGTTTGCTTCTTTACTGAGGGATAGTATTGTATAGGAAGGATATTAACTTCAAACTTGGTTCTTATCAAAAGAATTTTTGGCTCTTTAATGCTCAACATTGTGGTACTATAGGAATATGCATATGCATATTAATAGGATTAGCTTGACAGGCACAAACTGTCAAAAGATGGCCTACATCATTTCTCAATTGTTATTTCACCTCAAGTGATAATAAAACAAGTTCTAGAACCTATGGATATTAAGTATAGATGGATTCTCATAAATCTTCTCTAACTCATGCAGAATCATTTGTTAAAGTACTAATGACCATGTGCAGATTTTCAGGATGCATTAGAACTAAATTTTTCAACAAAATAGAATTATTAGCTTAATGAAATCTCCATTAGTCTAGAATTTCAGCTTGTTATCACCTACATCACAACCTTCCAATTCATTTGAACTCATTCTGCCTCGCATCTAAAATATGGGAGACTGAACAAAAATCACTAAAAACACTAAAAACAGGAAAACTGAAGCTGGAAATTTTCAGCACAAATGGAAATTCACCAAAAACACCCCTAAACTTGAATTTTTTTCTTTGTCCTTAATGCACGAAATAAGAATTTTAAGAACATAGGACTCCCCTCGATGACCAAGTATGATCATTGGGCTGGCTAAGGTTGTTTTTTTTTTTTTTTTGTTAAAGAAATTCCCCTCTCTCATATTCAGCTTCACTGCCCTGAAAAACATAAACAAAAACTAACATAAACCTAAAAGAAAATTTCATATGAATTAAAAACTAAAAATAAACTTTAAAAAATAAAAACTAAATGAAAATCCTTATTCTCTCACCTCAAGTTGCCTCCCAAGCAATCGGCTCATGCAGAGTCCAAATTTAGACTCATTGGAAAAGTACTTCGACCCGCTTGCCCTTCATCTGGTGGGCTAATGCTCCTTCTCCATCCTCATCCTTCATAAAGATGAGCTCTTCCACATCCAGATTCAGCAGTTTAAGCTCTAACTCCAACTCTTTTGTGGACATAAAGTTGGTATTTAATTTAATTCCTTTAAGAGTTTCCTCTTGAAGGATTTTTGGTGCTTGCTCTTCAAAATGTGGAAATGAACTCTCTATCCTCATGCATATCAACTTTTCTTCATCCATGAGTTGTATGCTTTGGGTGAGATTGATCTTCAATTTTTCTTGACCAACCAAGAAGGTCATTTCCCCATTTTCTGTATCAATCCATGCTTGACTTTTGGACTTAGAATATTTTCTTCATGATGAAACTTGTTGGTTCTCTTCTATGCCTAAAGTCACAATGTCTATGGGGAAATTGAACTTGTCAATCCCAAGAAAAACATTTTCAAATTTGGTTTGCTGATGTTGCTCTTCACCTTTCCTCATTTCCATTGTTAGCTCTACCTCATTGGCATATTGATTCTCTTTCTCTTCAACTACTATTAGGTATGTGATTTCCTCCTTAATTCTCAAAAGCATGTTGTTACATTCTCTTCTGTCCTTTTTCACCTCATTCCATAAGGCATATATCAATTTTTCTTCATAAGAAGGCTGCTGGATTTGTTTTGAACCTATGTAACTTAATCTTTCCCCAGTATCGTTGGGATACTGAGGTATTCTTTGGTCAAGGAGTTGTGTGAGGGCTTCTTTTTTTCTCTCAAGTGCAGATAGGCGCTCCTCCATCAATTCACTACTCATATGCACTTAGCACCTAGAAAACAAACACAAAATAAAAGAAAAACAAACTAAAGTATACAAAATTCATAAAAAAAAAATTATCAATTCAATTCAAGAAAAGAAATTAAATGAAATTGTTAATGCTCAAATTAGCAGTTCCCTTTTTTGTTGGAATATTAATCTATAAACCTGTTGCTTCAATCCCCAGCAACAACGCCAAAAAACTTTATTGAACCCGATTTATATAGACCGAATTTGCTTCTTTTAATTTTATTTCAGTGAAATACCCAACAACAGTGCTACCCATAAATTTGTCACTTGTTTTGGAACTGAAATTTCTACTACTAGTTTTCTCTATGTGAAATACGATTAAAATGTAGACATATCTAAATAAATCGCTACAAGTGCACAAGTTGTATAAGTAATAAAGTGGACAATCAAGTCCTAGTTATCTTTCCCACGAGGATCGATAAGAGAATCTATAGATCAACTACCCCTACTACTCAAGGTCATCACTATCTGAGATTCTAATTTTACTTAAATAAACTGAAATAAAAACTAAAATAAAAATAGTTTAAAACGAAAAGAAATCAAAGGAATCAAAGTGTTTCACTTATGAGTAATAAGTATTGGGAATGGGATCAGTGCCTTGACTATCAATTTGCAAATGGTTCTAAAAAAAAACAATTCAATTTTGAGGTTGAATGCTATATTTGTCCAAGAGCAAGGTAGTATAGCCTTGGAATGCCTCCGATTATTCATAAGTACATTTCGCTCTCCAAACTACTGTCATTTCTATCTCTAGTTAGTGGGTCTGAAGAACTATTTGTAGGACTTGATTCTCTTTAAGATCTGACTCTTTTTCTTTCTCAATACTTTACAGCCATCTCTTAGGACTGGAAATTGCTTGCTCCCATGGACAGGGTAATGCAAGCCCTCTCCAATATAATTGGTACCATAATCTGCAAGTTGAGCAGAATTCTCCCTCTTCTTGATTAGAATCTTAGCTAACACATTATCAAGATTGTTCTTCCGAACTGAGACGACACCTCTAGACATTAAATTGATAACTCAGTAGATGGTCCTTTTGCCTCGAGAACACACTTCTACTGTCACCCAGAAGGGAACCTTGAATGCAGAGGTTAGAACAATCACCTAATGATTTATCGGAGTGACGACTTAGAGTATATTAGTTCTAAATATATCAGTTCAGCATACCCCAAGTTATTGCTCTATGCTCAGGAATCTCCATCTCTGTGTCACTCAAAGGGCCTCCTGGAAATCAGAGCACAAATACAACTCTAATTTGGGTATAGGCTACTGATACCAAGAACCGGTCACTACATGAACAATATCGATTAAACCAATCCAATTCTTAAAACCCAAAACAACATTTAAATACTACAAATCATAACCAGAACACTGAACCCCTTCCTAGCAAAAGCTTAACTCTCCATAACTGGACTACAACTATCAATGACTAGCTGATTAGGAAAATTCACTGAAACTGCAATCGGAATTGAATAAAAATGGGTTTCTGGAAAATTTCCAGATTCCACTCAAGTCAGATATAAATAGAGCTCGATATTCAACGATTTCAACTCAATATCACATTTCAGGTCAACAAATCTACTCCTAAGAACAAAAGAAATATAGAAGAAAAGTAAAATAAAAGAAAGAAAAGAGGTGCTGAAAATGCAAATTCTCCTCGTCGCTTAATTTTCTTCCTACGCAAGAACTAAGAAAAACTCAAAGTCTAAAGTCAAGCCTGGTCGGGACAAAGTCTTCGCTTTAACCCTGCGAGTTTCTATTTATAAACCCAAGAGATTGGACCTCAAAAACGAGGAGGATAACCCAGACTTCGAAAAACCTAGATTTTTGCCCTTGCCGCTAATGTTGGGACAATGTCGTGGTCGATGTCACGACATTGCTATTATGATGTCATGGCCTTCTTTTGGTGTTGCGACATTGCAGTCTAGTGTCAAGATTCTCAGTTCTAAATATCCAGGCAATGGCGTGGCCAATGTTGCGACATTGCAATTGTGATGTCGCACATCGCCTTCCGCATGTCAATGATGTCACGTACACGTTTTGGCGATATCGACTTCCGATGTCGACATCGCTCTTGAGTTCTGATTACTCTCGTACCCAATGTTGCAAACATTGCTAATTTGATGTCATACTGATTTGATATTCTGAGTCTTGATGTCAATGTCGAGACATTGAAATTCCAATGTCGCGACATTGGTCCTTTAATGTTTCAACCTTGGCTGCCAAGATTTGATGTCGCGACATTGCTGAGGCTATGTTCTAATGTCGCGACATTGAGTTGTGATGTCACGACATTGCTCTTTGCCTTTTTGTTCTGATGTTGCCGCTAATGTCAATATCGCGACATTTCTCTGATGTTGCCGCTAATGTCGCGACATTGCTACTGTGATGTCACTACATTAGAAGTTTTTTGTGTTGCTTCTTTCAGCTGATGTCATGACTATAAACTTGATGTCACGACATCCTCCACCCGATGTTGCGACATTGGGCAATTGACCATTTTATGCTGATTTTTGCTTCCTTTTCTTTAAATTCCTGCAAAACATAAATTTGGGTATAGACTCCATAATTATGCAATAAAATGATCTTTAAAGCCTTAAATATGCATAAAATTGGGCTTAAAAGTAGATGAGTTTTAGACTCATAAAAAACCCCTCATTTTTGGTATGTATGTGTAGCCCTCGTCGAGTAAATGAACTTTCACTCTTGGCTCAACGAATTCCGATCGGTGGAACTCCATAGATCGAAGAGAGAAGCTTGGTGCTCTCTCCCTCTTCTCCCTTTCTCTCTATGCGTGAAAACCAATAGGAATGGGTATGATATTTTGTCCCCAAAGCCCCTCACTTAAGTTTAAGTGGGTGGCTCGCATCGCGTCATGTGTCCGTGACTAGTTCGGGTCTATTTATGTCTCGAAACGATTTCTTTCGTCCGAACTCAAGTTCTAATTATTTTAAATGAACTTTAGTTAATTTATTTCCCAACTTTCAAGATTTTTCTACAAACCTTGTTTTTGGGGTCAGCCAGACACGCCCTGAAAATCGTGAAAATTCGGTTGTCTCATAATTTAACGAAATTCGTCTAGGTAATTAGATTTTGCAAGACAAATCCAACGATGAGGTCCGTTTCGTCATCCGATATCTAGAAAAATTTCAAGTTTGCAACATGTACTATAGAGGCAATTTACCGTTTTGCCCTTTTTCGGAAAAAATCAAACTTACCTGGGTTTTACATTCTTCGCCCTTAAAAGAATTTTGTCCTCGAAATTCAAACACACAAGCACATACAAATCGCATCCATTTGCAATAGTCATTTAATCACCAAATGACTAAAACATACATTCATCCTTAAATAGGAAAGGATAGTTAGCACGCATAGTGCCTTCGCATTCTCATGCTGCCTCCTCCACTCCTCGGTGCTACCACAACACCTTTACTAGCCTAACAGTCTTGCTTCACAAAACAAGATCTTGGCTATCCATGATACATACAGGTCCCTCCTTAAAGGTTCCATCCGCATCAACAATAAGCTCACTCCAATCCACTACATGAGTCGGATCTAGAGTGTACTTCCAGAGCATGGAGACATGGAATACCGCATGAACACTCGATAAACTTGGCGGTAGTGCCAACAAGTAAGCAACCGTACCTACCATCTCGAGTACTTTGAAGGGACTAATATACCTCGGTGATAGTTTTCCCCGCTTGTCGAACTTGACTACTCCTCTCTTAAGCATCACCTTCAAGAAGACGTGATCTCCCACCTCAAACTCTAGAGGTCGCTGCCATCTATCGACGTAGCTTTTCTACCGGCTTTAAGCCGTGAGAAGATGCTTTCGTATCAAACCCATCTTCTCAAAGGTTTCTCTAACCAAATCCGAACCTGTGGTGGGTCTTTCTCCCACCTCCGTCTAACAAAACAGAGATCAACACAGCCTCCCATATAATTCCTCATAGGGTGCCATCTGTATGCTCGCCCGACAACTGTTGCAGGCGACTCCACCGCAAATGCTCTTCCCATTCCACCCTCGAGATCCCAGGACGCATGCCCGTAGCATGTCCTCCAAAGTCTAGATGGTCCTCTCTGACTAACTGTCCTTCTGGGGATGAAAATTTGTGCTCATCATCAACTGTGTCCCCATGACTCGCTGGAAACTCTTCCAGAAATGAGACATAAACCTAGGATCTAGATCCGATACTATAGACACTGGCACTCCATATAATCAGACAATCTCTCGTACGTACAACCTATAGTATTCCTCCAAAGTGATGGTCATCCGCATAGCCAAAAAGTGTGCCAACTTAGTAAGACGATCCACTATCACCCACACCGCGTCATGGCCTCGCGATGTCTGTGGCAAGTGAGTCACAAAATCCATCGTGATTCACAAAATCCATCGTGATGTGCTCCCACTTCCACTCACCTACCTCCAAGGGCTAAAGTGATCCCACTAGCCTCTAGTGCTCAGCCTTGACCTGTTGACACTTGAGACATCGACAAACAAAATCTCCAACGTGTTTCTTCA
Organism: Tetrastigma voinierianum; assembly: GCA_016808115.1. NCBI lineage: Eukaryota > Viridiplantae > Streptophyta > Magnoliopsida > Vitales > Vitaceae > Tetrastigma > Tetrastigma voinierianum. The sequence goes on from JAEQBH010000518.1 coordinate 1,206,162, forward strand.
TCCCACTCCAGTAATACTAACGACGAAGATCAAGGTACATCTTCGTGCCACCTGGGTTCACAGCAAAACTGGAGCAATGGAACTCCTTGAGAATATCCTCTCTCAGATCTTCCTATTGGGGAACCACAACACATCCCCTATACCAAAGACTACCATATGTGTGAATGGCCCAACCTTCGTCACCTGTATCCGATCGTACCTGGTCCCTGATGGACACTATCTCTATGTCTTGTCCCTAGGACTCGATCACTCTACTCAGTAGGTATGTCGTAGCCATTAAACTCCCCAAAGAACCCTAAGTTTGTCCCTTGTAGTGCAACTCAAACTGTCCCACAGCCTCGAGCATCTTCCACTCCCGGGAAGCCACACTAGCCAACATTCCTCCTGACCCGGCCGAGCCGCATCACCACTACACTAGCCTACCAGTGGTGGTAATGCAAAGTGGTGCCTACAGTCTTCCAGATACTCCATCCACCTACGTTGCCTCATGTTGAGGTCCCGTTGTGTAAAAATGTACTTCAGACTCTTATGGTTCGAAAACACCTTGAACTGTTCACCATATAGATAGTGGCGCCAAGACTTTAAGGCAAAGACAATGGCCCCAACTCCATGTCATTTGTAGGGTAACCTTATTTGCAGTTCTTTAATTGTCGGGAACCGTAAGATGCTACCCTCTTGGATTGCATCAAAACACATCCAAGTTCATCCTTAGAGGCATCACCAGACACTGTGTACCTCTGTCCCCTCTCTGGAACTATCAAAATAGGAGCTGAAGTAAGCCTCCTCTTTAAATCTTGGAATGCCTTCTCACACAAGTCATTCCACTCAAACTTGACCTCCTTCCGGGTCAATCTCGTCATAGGTGTAGCTAATCAGGAGAAGTCCTCAATGAATCTCCTGCAATACCCTACCAATCCCAAGAAACTAAGTATCTTGAAGATTGACTTCGGTGTCTCTCCCAGCTCATAACTGCCTCAACCTTCTCCGAGTCCATGGATACATTCGAAGCCAATACTATATGCCCCAAGAATTTCACCTTAGTAAGCTAGAATTCACACTTACTTAATTTAGCATACTACCGATGGTCTCTCAAAACCTAGAGCACAATCCTCAAATGACCCTCATGCTCCTCCTCGGACTTGGAGTAGATCAAGATGTCGTCAACGAAGACCACAACGAACCGATCTAGATAGGGTTGGAATACCCTATGCATGAGATCCATGAATGCCGCTAGAGCATTCGTCCACTTGAAAGGCATTACTATGAACTCGAAATGTCCATACCGTGTCCTAAATGTCGTCTTAGGGATATCTGCCTCCCTAACCCTCAACTGATGGTAACTGGTGCAGAGATCTATCTTGGAATAAACCCTCACCCCTCTCAGCTAATCAAATAAGTCACCAATCCTCGGCAAAGGGTGCCTATTCTTGATAGTAATTGTTATTCAACCATAAAATGTATATATGAAAATATGGCCAAGAAAATGAATGTGGTAAATACTCAAAAACTGATTTTAAAAAGTAAATATACTCAAAAAAAACTTAAATGAAAAGTATCACCAACACTCAACCCCTTTCCACAAGTGCACGGGTCATACAAGTAATAAAGTGGACTCTATGAGTCCAGATATCGTACCCACGGAGATAGAAGGTTCTCTCTAATTAGAATTTAAGCACTCCGAGTACAAGGGCTCATTACTATCTAGGTGACCAAATATGATGAGAATTAAAATCAATTTAACTAAAGTAAAAATTGATTTAAAACTAATCAACTAATTCTAAAATCTATCAAGCAAACAACTACTAAAGTCTAAAATGTATGAAGAGAGATACTAGGGATGAGAATAATCATTTAACAATCAATTTTCATTTCCTTTAAAGCATAATATTTGTGAGTTGAATTCTAGATTTATCCAAGAGCAAAGTAGTATAGCCTTGGAATACCTCCTCACACTATACATTTCACTATCTAAAACACCATATTCCTAAACCAAGTCAAGGGGTCTAAATAGCTACTTTTAGGATTTGATCATCTTTAAGATTTGGTTGTTTTTCCTAAACAAGTACTTCACAAACATTTCTTAGGATTGAAGACAACTTGCCCCCATAGACAAGGTAACACAAGCCTTCTCCAACACAATTGGTACCTCAATCTAAAATTCATTAGAATACTCTCTCTCTCCTTGATTAGAATCTATGCTAACACGGGATCCAGATTATTCCGTCAAATTGAGATGAGACCTCTAAACATTAAACTGATAAATTAGTAGATGGTCCTTATGCCTCTGGAACACACTTCTGTTGTCACTCAGAAGGGAACCTTGAAGTCAAAGGTTAGAACATCACCTGTGATTCATCATAGTGATATTTAGAGTGTATTAGTTCTAAAAACATAAATTTATCATTGATGAATGTAAAACTCATTTATGTTTTGAGTCCATTTCACATGTTATTTTTGAGTATTTTATATCCAAATTCATGTAAAACTCATAAAATTTCCTCTAAACTTGGTTTTGTAGGATTATTGATGGAAAACAAGTGATTTAGTAAGAAAATCTGCAAAATATTTCCAAAAAGAGAGTTAACTGGATGTCTCACAGCACGTCATTGGGAAGATGAATTTTTCTGTATCATCTGGAGCATCAAATTGTTCAACTCTACTTATGGTTACATTCTACATTCAAAGATATTTCCAACGACTCCTCACACGCCCAAATTCGAGTTAAAAAGAAGAAGTTATGGCTTCGACAAGTTGGAGAATAAAACCAGCCACTGAGCAAAAAGCAATGTCGCGACATTGCAATCCAATGTCGCGACATTAACACTGGGCCTGACTAGAAAACCCCGAAAATGGATGTTTTGGACTTCTTTTAAGCCCATTTCACCCTAGGACTATAAATACTCTTTTTTTTTGTGTTTTAGCAACAAAGTGAGGTCGGGAGAACACCTCATGTGGTTTCTCTAAAACTATCCTCTCTTCGGGCTATAAATGCATTGATTTTGTCAGATCTTAGAGTTCATTTTATGGTGCAGTGCCACCCTTTATTTTACTGAAGAGATATCAATGTTGTACTTAGAGATCCATATTTCTATTACTCATGGAGATTTAAGATTGAAGCTCAAATCACAATTTCGTTTCTCTTCACTCTATCTCTGATTTCTTTCTTCATTTTTCTACTGTCACTGTTTCATGATGATCGTGGACTCAGTAATGGGACATTAAACACTCTCCAAGGGTGGGGATTAATTGTTGATCATTCGGGATTTATGCATTTATGGTTTGTCATGTGGTTTGAAAACCGAATTTATACAATCTGTCGTTCTCAGAACAATATTCGAATAGCAATATTTTATACCCATAAAGAGTCAGACAGTTTCACTTCCAGAAAGCTCTAAGTGACACAGAGAAGACCATAACTGAAAGCAAAGAGCAATAACTTGGGGGTATGATAAACTAATATTTTTAGAACTAATACACTCTAAATATCACCGGTGTGAATTCATGGTGTCATTTAACCCTCTCGACTTCAAGGTTCCTCTCGAGTGACAATTTAAGTAGCCCCGAGGCATAAGACCAAATTTAACATTTATTAGTTTAATGTTTAGAGGTCTCATCTCAATTTGGTAGAATAATATCGATCCCGTGAGCCAGAATAGATTCTAATCAAGGGAGAGTATTCTAATGAATTATGCATCGAGGTACTAAATTATGCTCTAGAAGGCTCTGTTACCCTGTCTATGGGGACAAGTTGTCTTCAGTCCTAAGAAATGGTTGTGAAGTACTTGGTAAGGAAAAACAATTAAATCTTAAAGAGGATCAAATCCTAAAAGTAGTTATTTGTAATCTATCGACCGGTTTAGGAATATGGTTACCTGGGCCAGTGCCGGAATGTATACAGAGGTATTCCAAGACTATACTACCCTACTCTTGGACAAAGGTAGAATTCATCTCACAAAAGTTGCACTGTCAAGGAAATTCAAACTGATTTTTAAATAATTATCCCCATTCCTAGTGCCTCTCTTCATACATTTTAGACTTTAGTAGTTGTTTGCTTGATAGATTTTAGAATTAGTTGATTAGTTTTAAATCAATTTTTACTTTAGTTAAATTGATTTTAATTTCTCATCATACTGTCACCTAAATAAGGAAGAGCCCTTTGTACTTCTGAGTGCTAAATTCCAATTACAGAGAACCTCCAATCCTCGGCGCAAGATGATATCCCACTCCTGTGAGTCCACTTTACTATGATGAATCTCGCATCATGAAAAGGGTCAGTGTTGGTAATACTTTTCATTTAAGTTTTTTTTATGATATTTACTTCTTTAAAATCGCTTAAGTATTTACTACATTCACTTTGGCCGATTTTCATAGTATACATCATTTGGTCAATTCAATGTTTTGGAGTCGCTGCTGTGGATCATGCAGCTTACTTTCTCATCGGGAAGTTGGAATTCTCAAGAACCTAATGATTTGCTAATTTAGGCTTCTTTTTTTTTTTTGGTTGTGATTTTTTTTCTTAGCTAATTTTTTTTATTAGTATTTTTTACTTTGTTTTCTTTTGTTTTTCTTCTTATTTATAGGTACTTATTAAGGAATATTCAAGAGATATTTTGTCTGCAGAGTAGAAGCCAAGCTTGACTTCACTATTTGGGAGCCTAAGAATTCATTTTATGACCACCATGAATACAGGTCTAATGATGGTAGTTTTTGTATCAAGATCATCATATGAGATATTATGATCTGGCTTTTATGAGAACTTGAGTTAAAGCATGCCAATTAACCTCAACATATGCCTAATAAGTGAAGTTCAAACCTACATTATAATAAGAGTTGTCTTCTATTAAGGACCAGATTTTGACCAACATGGATGAGAACAAGAGGATGATAAGTCTTCATGAGTAGAAATTTCCATACTTAGATGCCTTCCAAGTCAACACTAGTGCTAGATTGAAAAAAATAGGAGCTCAAATGGGACACTTAGTCCAAGCATTCAAGGAACAATTTTCTAGACCTCCTGAAGGATACTTGACAACCTAATGAATGCATGGATACCCTTTCGAGTTAATGTGCAAAGAACTTCCTATCCAAAAATTTGTGGCAGAAAGTGAAAATGAGCTGGAAATTGAGAACAAGGCACTCCTAAACAACTTAGAAGATGAAGAGCTCTTAATGGATGAACTGAAAGTTGAAGAAGAAAATCAAGTGATGGCTATTGAAAATGCCCTTTTCAGTTCGACATTTACCTTCCCATGGATTTGTGACTCAGTACTCAGACTCACAAAAATTCCTGGCATACACTAAGAAGACCACTCCCTTCCCTGCCAAGAATGACTGACATCAACAAAGGAGCTTTACCTTGTTTCAGGTGAGAATAAAAAGGCTTTCACCCAACCAACTATTACCTTTATTAGAGTAAGAAAAAGAACCATGTGCATAAATAATTAGTCATTTCCATCAAAGGGCACATGTTTTTGAAGAATCCCCTTTATCATAGATGTGCTTGCATTTGCATCATGGTGTAAGTGTAATTATTTTGAAGAAATTTGTGGTCGAACCACTAGCCACAATTAAAGGGGATTATGAGCTCTTTCCTACATCTAAACTATGGAAGAAATCATCCTCAACTCGAATGGTTACGTAAGAGGAAGTGCTATCTAAGATGAATGATTAGTCAAAATGCAAAGCACTAGTAATTTTCCAATGAGTCTAGCTAAGACTTAAAACTGAGCAACTTCTGGAAGAGGCAACCCAAGCTGGCACAATAAGGATTATATCCACTTCTTTCTTAGTATAATTTTTGTAGTTATTTTATTTGTTTATGATTTTTTTATTCAAGAAAATTCTAAGAGTGTTTTAACTTTTTGTTGTTTTAAGAATAAAGTAGGTTTGAAGCTCAACATGTCAAGTCATGGACTGTCTGGTAAGAGAGCAAAGGCAAGGAGTCGAGTGGCTGATGTAATTATAAGGCTTGAAGTGTGAAAATGACGGAGTTGAGATGTTGAGAAAATTATAAGTTTTTTAGATGAAATGAACCAAATTGAACTGAAATATAAAGTTGGAAGGTTCATGATCATGCTTTAGGAGAATTGAAGACAAGAGGACTTGCCTTGGAGCATGATTGGCACATATTAGCTTAAGAGAAGAGTATAAGCATGAATGAAAGCATTAAGGGTTGTTATTGGAGAAATTTTGAGAGAATATATAAGCATGAAGGATTTATGAAGGATAGCAAATGATATGGGCAAGAGACAAAGCAAGGAGAACCTAAGGAGTCAAGAAATCATCACACTGGATAGCATTGGTCATTTTGATTTTTCTGTATTGATTGAGGCTCCAAAAGGTTCACCTTAGCCCATGACCACATTCTACATTGAAAGATCTTTCCAACGAGTCCTTACACGTCTAATCTCGTTTAAACTAATGAGATACGAAAGTATAACAAGTCAAGGAAGAAGAATTCAGGGTGCCGGAGCGTAATCGCTAACAAATTCAGATTGAGCTTCCACTTTCATTCAACTAGTAATGAAATCCGATCTCAAGTACAACACCGAAATCTCTTCAATAAAATAAAAATTTGCTCTAAAACCACTCTAAGATCTATTAAAAATCAAAACCCTAAGCTAACCAAAACTGAAGGTGTTGGTAGAGAAACCTCATGAGATGGTGTTCTCTCCACTCTTTCGTCTCCCTAAAAATATAAAAAATGAGTATTTTAGTGTCCTAGTGGTAAAGTTTCTCCGATTGAAAACATTTAAAACAATCATTTTCGAGGGCTTTCTACAAAGCCCGACGCCTTGTCGCAACATTTATATCCGTCGCCACTGCTTTCTCTTTCAACTCTGTCGAGACTTCACAACTTCTTCGCCATTTTAACTCAAATTTGGGTGTGTGAGGTGTTGTTGGAAAGATCTTTGAATGTAGAATGCAACCATGGGTGAATTTGAACCATTTAATGTTCCATATGGTATAGAAAAATTCATCTTCCCAGTGACACGCTGTGAGACACCCGGTTGACTCTCCTTTTGGAAATATATTGTCCATTTCTTGCCAAATCACTTGCTTTTCATCAAGAATCCTACAAAACCAAGTTTAGAAGAAATATTATGAGTTTTACATGAATATGGATAAAAATGTTATAAATAGCATATGAAATGAACTCAAAACATAGATGAGTTTTACACTAATCAATAACCCTATTCAACTACCTCGTATTCATGCATAGTCGGCTGGGTCTTGTTCTTCTCTTCTCGAAAACAAACAATGGAGCAGAATCTCGCATGTGAAGTACTCAGTCTAATAAAACCTCCCTGTCCAACACCCCGCACCGGGACCTCGAGTCCCCGCAACTCAACAGCGCCCATTCTACGCAAAGTCATAGAAAATAGGTGATGTACCAGGCGCAACCTAATAGTGAAGTCTACATCCTCCGTCGAGGTAATCCTCGTAGTTAGTCCGAAAAACGCCCTCATACTCTGTAATAATAAACTCGGCCGGGCATACCCAATTTCGTTCGCCCGTCTCCGCGCAAGGCTTACCAACCAACCATCAAATCGTTTCATGCCATTCAGAAGTCGATATACTGCAAGGTGCATCATGCTTATCCCCTAAACATTACTACACAAGCATCATCCCACTGGTAGTGCAGTAACCTCCTACATCACAATCAATGACAACCTAATGTGCCATCAACCACCATCCCATGACGACATCAAACTCCGACATGTCCATGACTTTGCTGGTCCACCGAGTTGAATCCTCTAGACACTTCTTAACTCACAATCCCGACATATCTGATCAACACTTACCCTAGTTCCTAAGGGAGAATTCACATGCAGTGGCGCTTCCAAGGTTTCAACCTCTAAACCTAAATCTTTCACACACGATGCAGAAATTAATGAATGAGATGCAATCGGATCAATACTACTTCATACAAGAGTAGAAATGTACCGACAACCGACTGATCTACAAGCTCAGCCTGAGGTGTGATGGCGTAGACACGCCCTAGTCCCCGGGTCCCACCCAGGAGCCCTTTCCTAATTCCTCAACCCATGCCCCAACCCCATCCACCGGACGTGGAAGTGTGGCCCGTGCAACACCCTAAAACTCGGTGTCAGTTCCCCGCCCATGGGGCGGGTAAGGAGAAATAAGCTCAATTTGTACACGCCCTACTAATGGTCGACCTGGTGAACCCATAACTCGGATCCTTAACTCGCAGGACAACTGGTCTCATGCGTCCGTGCCGCGGCAATGGAAACGTTCCTATCTCGTCTATCCTGAGAGCCCTAAAGTTCCCTCCCCATCTGGGAGATCACTGGCCTCGTCCCACTACCGCTACCGGCCTCCCAAACCCTGTGAGTAAGTCTTCTACTTCTTCCCTGAGCTAGAAGAAAATGGCTGACTCTCCTTCCTCTTATCTTTAACAACCGCATCTCGGATGCACCATGCATCATCCACCTCCATCTCAATAACCATAGTTGTCTTGACCATCAAGTCCATGTCTTATAGGAGAAGTCCCACAATTTTACCCCAGATGGACAATAATTTCCTGCATCATCCTCTAATCCTTCACTTGCCATGCAATTAGCCACATAGTCATCAAGTAAACGGCCAATCCTATCAACTTAGCCACATATTCGAGCACCGTCATGGTTCCGTTCACTTTCTAGAAACTCCCAGCTTGCATGTCGTAGCATATGTCGAAGTATTTACCCAAAGGAAGAGTCACGAAATTTCTATGTCGTCACCCCCCAAGTTCCTTGAGGCTTTGACACAATCCCACCATACTTGGGATTTACCCTCTAGTTGGAATGCAACTAGCCTTATCCTCATGGCATCAGAGATGATCTCCATAGTCTCCAAGATATTGCTAACTTTTCGGAACCAATGACGCCTTCATCTGTCCCTCCTCCCTAAAGGTTAGAGATGATGCCTTAAACCTCCTGAGGTTACTCTGGCCTCCCTAGCCCATAAACAGTAGATTTCAAGATGTGCACGCAGTGGCGCCTTTCGCAACTAATAGCCTCTATGAAAGCCCCATTATTACTGGGCACATATTTGTTGGTTCTTCCGCTCCACCGCCTCTACACATTCCTGACTACAACCATCTGCATATGTCAAATAGAAATTTAGTCTTACATAGTATCCCAATGAAATATGGATCAAATATAAACTTTGAGATTTCTCTTCTTGTCTAACTAGTAATGCATGTGCCAACTACTAAAAGACCTCAACATCCCAAACTATCCCGTTCATTCTCTTTCACAAACCCCTAAGGTTATGTGTTGTAACCCTAGTGTTCTTCCTTTTTCCATATACACTTTACCATGTATATTATTCACACAACACACAATCATGTACCATATTAAGCACTAAACATGAAATGCACAGTGAATGCAATGGTCTAGACCCATGCCCTATCAACCCATGCCCTAGGTAATCGCATACCTCTGATACCAAGTTGTGAAACTCCAAAATCCGGGGGTCCGTTGATCATCCATCAACCCACAAAATACTTATGGATATCATGTGACTCGATACCACACCTTTGTGTCTCATTAACCGAGACCCATCATTTTACAAAACTGGGTAGAGCCCCCTTTCGTGCTAGGAGCTCTTCTGAAAACCATCACGTAAAATGTACAATACTGCAAGAAAAAAACATCTAGCAACTATCCCGGATTCACCTAGGTGAAGCACACCATCGCCTAGGCGAGCTGCATCACCTAGGCAAAGCAAAACCTCGCCTGTAGGGCTACCACCGGGTTCGCCAAGGCAAGGTAGAGCCTAAAATCTTGACGAGAGCAACACAAAATTTTACAAGAGTTCAATTTTCCCAACTCTTTACATTTACATGCCAACATTCATTTACTACAAAAATAAATGTTAAAAACAATTACATAAGTAATTATAAAGCCATAAGCTGGCTTTCTTCACTCTCGTGGCCTCAAATGAGAGCCGCCCACCTACGTTTATCATGCACCTAAAATGTTATCCCATATCAGGTGAGCCACGCCTAGTAGAGTAATTCTTACAGATGCTACTCCCCACCTAAGTGCACATGCAATGCTTACACTTAACAATTTTCACATTCACATCACAATTCTAAGCAAGATATGAAATCTTAGGTTGGAATTCTAAATGTCATGCCATGAAATGAGATGAAACTCACTCATGTACCATACCGGAGTCTTTATCGACTCCTTGATGAGTCGAAAACTCATTTACTTTTAATCCATTTTTCTGACCCGTTGTATAATGTAATTGCTTATTTTTATGTGGAAATATAGAAACCTTACCAAATTTATAGCCAGATGTTTTACAAGAGAATTGGTAACACAAATAGTGACCTTAAAAATAAGACCAAGGCAAAATGGGTCGCGATGACTTCGAGGTCAAGGGAAGAGATTCAAGAAACCAGCATTTTTCAACACGACATGAGTACAGGATGTCACACAAGGTCTTAATATGCGACAAAGTCAACATGTCGTACCATCGCTTGTAATATGTTGTAGAGAAACAATGAAGATCGCATAAATCTGTCACACAGAGAATCAAGGTCGCCACAAGGTTATACTTCAGCTGGTGAAGTATGTCATATGCCAAGCAAACAAAAGATGCTACGACAGAGAAAGCCGCGTTGATCTTCGGGCTTAATATCGGGTTATGTAAGGTAAGGCGTCGCAACACCGGCGATTGTCAACTCTTGTTGCGACAAAAACAAATGTCGCGATAAAGGAATGATCGCTTAATGAGCGTAACAAGTTTCTAATAAAAGAATTCGATGTCGTTAAGATGATGACAAGATGAAGATATCATCTCGAGGTCGGCTACGAAAAGGTGTCATAAACAAATAAACTCATGTTACTACTATGTTTCGAGCAACCAGCCATAAGAGCCATGCAGTGCGGTAACAACTTCTGGGGCCGCATACCTACCAAGTCACAACCAAAAATAAGTCACATACAACAATCGTTGTAATCGGAAAATGAGGTTACGCATAAAATGAGAAGTAAGAATATAATTTAGTCGTAACCTACCTTTGTTGTGACGTAAATTGCATCAAGAAAAGAATGGCTTCGTCGCGACTTACCTTCAATGTCACGACAAGAATTCGGGAATATACCCACAGCATCGGTCGCAACCCGAAGGAAGGTATGGCGTTCAGTTTACGTCGCAACATAAAAGAGGAAGTCGCAACCGTGAACCCAATTCAAATAACAACAAAAATAGTGTCAGACACAAAAACCGCGTCGCATACGCACCTGCAGCGGAAGGATGGGCCAAGTCTCAACATGGAAACCTGGTTGCGACACAAATACTTAAGACAAGAAAACGTTATTGCAACAAGAGTCAAGACTGGCACCAAAACTGTCGCTACAACAATTCAAGTCAATGATCGAAAGAGGATTCTCAAGAAAAGCTAAGCAAAAGAAAACAATGTGGATTTTCAAGTCAGCGACACACCCGAAGAAACAAAGAGAAGCCGTGTTAACGCGATAAAAAATCATGGTCAGACAGCATTCCATAGAAAGAAGAAACTCTAGACAAAACTCATGTCGCAACTAAACCTAGTCAGAACAAGAATCATAAGGGGATGCGCAACAAATTAAGTTTCGACAAAGAAACCGCTCGGCGACAACCAAATGAATAGTTATAAAGAACAAAGGTTGTAATGGGGTTAAAATGTGGTCGCAACCCCACATTGCCAAAAACAAAACAAAGAAGGTCAGAACAAGCAATTGAAGTCACGATGCACTTGGAAGAAGTTTCCAGAGAGCTGCAACTCGCCGCAACAAGCTCCTTCTGTCGCGACCGAACAAAGGAGTCGGGCCATTGAATTCGAAAATCCACCTGGGCTTCGAATCAAGCCCAATTTCTAAATGTATAAATAGATAACCTTTGCGCAAGAGAAAGAATCCTCTTCTCCAAACCGCATTCTGGGATCAAGAAGACCTATCAGATATTTTAGAATAGATTTATTTAGAATTTTTTGATTTCTTTTCTTTCTGGGGACTGCATCGTTAACTGCTTTGAATTTTGAAGTCGGGATTAAATCGCTCAATCTCTTTCCAATTACTTGAAATCAATGGAAGTTTAGACAATATCTGAATTGCTTCTTTCACTCCATTACGCTTATAGTGGAGATGTTTGATTAATACCCATAGCCGATCATGGATTCGGGCTGAGAAGCACAGTTCCACCTGGAATGGATATGTTGTTAGTTATAAGATTTTTCGTATAAATCAAGGAATTTTCCCCTGATTTGACTTTATTTGATCGAAGGTACCATAAATTGAATTGCTCAATATTATATCAAATTCCTCCAAAGACTCGTATCTCGTCTATTTCAGAGGCCCTCTCGAGCTATTACAGCGTAGATGGAGAGATCCGAGAGCTCGGGAGCATTCACCCCGGGCATGTTGTACTATTATTCAAAGAACTAAGGAGCCTGAGAGTTCACTCATAAATCTCAATTCACTCATGGTTTGAAGTCGAAGCTGCATTATTTATCAAGTTAAACAATCGTGAGAGATTTCACTGACCGATGGAAAGATCTCGATCCCGTTAGTCGAGATCTAATCAAGGAAATGGAGGGAATTTTATCGATATAAAGGATGAGTCATCAACCAGATTTCAGAATTTTTGTTGCACCGCTCGGGAAGCAAGAAATCTACAACCCTAAGAAATGGAAGAAGTGTATTGAAAAGAAAATGCCCGATCTAGGAAAGAGTGTTCGAATACAAGTAACCTGATTAGATCCTCGTTTTTGAAAGAAGTAGCGGACATCTAATCGTGAAGCTAATGAGAAATCCAAGTCGCATCATTATAAGTCTCGAAAAATCTAAACTTAATCGTGATAAAGTCACAAGATGTTATGATGCTCGAAATCAGACTTCACAACAGCTCACGCTGTTCATTCTAAATAAGAGGAACCGATTCATTTCTGGGCTTTTATTTTATTTGTTTATTTTTGAATTTTATCTCAATATAGAAACCTCATATAGGATAATTTTGGTTTCAACCTACTAAAATCACTATAAGAAGTGCAAATAGTGTGGACTCCTGGTGCAATAGAATGCTTGATTTTAAAATCCTTATCAATCTATGAGATAATGATAGATCCTTTTTTTTACTACTTGTATGACCTGTGCACTTGCAAGCACTAGACTAAACTTCTATTTTGTGTAATTTCTTCAAGAACATCATACCATTTTCTAATTTTTAAACAACTTACTCCAATTTTGGTACCACTTCAGGGGAATTGTAAGGCTCTAGTAGAAGAATAAAAATTGAAAGGTTTAGTCTATATATTCACAAACAAACAAGTTTTATGGCGCCGTTGCCAGGGATTGAAAAGATTTGACAAAATCAATATTTTGACAAAAGAGAGAAATGCTAATTTGAACATTTTTCTTTACTTCATAAAATAAATTACAAAACATTGACAAGAGGGTCGATAAGTTACCGATCTTTTAGAGGATGAAGGATATATGATTTTAATACCATCGATTCCATTTAATCTTAGTATATTTCATTTCGTAGTTGTTTCATGGCCAGAAGCTTACACCGATATGTTTCTAGATATCGAATCGAAAGAACATTGAGGAACTTAAGGAAGGTCGAAGTGAACAACAATTATGAAGATGAAAGTGTAGTCAGTTTATAATAACAAGGTGAAACAAACAGTAAAGCTCTCCAATGCAAGAGAAATGGAGGATTGAGACCACTATCCAGTAAGAATATTCAAAGAATTGCACAACCTACTATCGAGGCTAATAATTTTGAATAAACCAAAGATTGGATCACCATATACAAGAATCAATTTTTACAGTTATCCTACTCAAGATCCTAACGGAAGACATGGGCATATTCTCAGATGGCCAACACAAGAACTAAATGGTGTGAGACCATGTAGGTGATCGTTACAACTCTTCCTTCTCGAGAGATATTGCAGCCATGGTTTGAATCATTGCCATATGACTCGGCCATGCTGTAGAGTCAGGAGGCTTGCCTGCAACAAATTTTTTTCCATCCCCTACATCCGAGCAAAAGCGAGATCATCAGATTCAAACAAGTGGAGGATGGTGCCATATAATCTTTCGGAAAGGTACAAAAGGTTGTCAAGAGATGTCCTATGCATATAGACCAAGACCTTAATGGATATTGTTCAACACTCGAATGATACCTCTGGCATAATAGATGCAATTGTCAGGGGCATTTAAGTGAAAAATGCGCAGGGTACAAGCGCTTAATGTAAGATCATAATGCAACATGAAAGCTCTATCTGAATCTTCAGTGAACAACAACAAAACAAAAGGGAGTGGGGTCATTGAGCTCAATAAAATGAATGCTATGGAAGCAAAACTTGATGCAATAATGCACAGGTTGGGGAATCAAGAGAAAAGAATGCACTCGCTCATGAAATCGAGCAGCGGAAAGTAGAGTAATCGGAAGAAGGTCGAGGAACCAATCACGATCCCTATCAAGTCGAGGAGGCCAAGTATTCAATGAACAAAGAAGCTAATGTATTTCAAGCCTAACCCTAACTCGTCACACTTATATGCCACCAACACCTGAGGAGCCATGAGAACTTCTCATATACGAGGAGAGATCACACTACTGCAAAACACTTTGCAAGGTTTTCGAAGGATATAATCCACCAAGGTTCTAGCAACAACAGCAACAAGGAGAAAATAGAAATGAATATCAAGGTTAAGATCAAACCTCGAGGAGCAATGTCGCAACCATGGGGACAACAAACGGTCAAGTAAACCTCCATGAAGAGAAATTTGGTCGAGTTGGAAACTTTAAATCCAAATTACACAAATTTTCAAGCAAAACACTAATGCTTCACTCAAGAACTGAAACATGTGCTGCGCCAAATTTCAACCTTGAAAAACCAAAACCAAGGATGCCTCCCTAGTGACACCCGTAAGAATCCAAAGAGAATGTATGATAATTCAACTCGAGGAGGGCAAGGAAGTGAGTTAAAGAACAAAGCAAAAAGAAAGAAATGCTCGAGTAAGTGAAGAAGAGAAAGAAACCAGAGAAGATGATATAAAGAACACCCGAGTATCATAAATCGAGAATAAAGTGCATACCGAGCAAAGATGGAAAACTGGAACAAAAAAACAAAAGAGAAGATTTCAACCTACATACCATGGGGCCTCCATTCCCCATAAAGACTTCGTATACAAAGAAGGAGGAATAATTTTCTAAATTCTAGGAGATTTTCAAGAAGATAGAAATTAACATTCCCTTTGCAGATGCTATAACTCAAATGCCAAACTATGCCAAATTCCTGAAGGATATACTGAGCAAAAAGAAGAAAATTACTAAGGAAGGAGTGGTGAGCCTAACTGCAACATGTAATGCAGTTATTCAGAAGAGTCTAGCAGCTAAGATGACAGACCCTAGCAGCTTTACCATTCCCTGCACTATTGGGAAATGTGAATTCAAGAAAGCTTTGTGTGACTCAAAGCAAGATCAACTCGATGCCCTTATCACGTATAAAGTGCTGCCTGGGGAACTTCGCTTCCAACCGGCAATTACACCGCAAATGGATGATGTGTCAATGGTACAAACAAGGAGTCCTTGAGGTTGTACTGTCATAGTAGGGAAATTCATTTTCCTCAGGATTTTGTTGTCATGAAATGAAAGAGGACACACATGTTCCTCGCTGTTAGGGAAGACCTTTCTTAGCAATCGAGCTCATTCTCCGATTGATATACAGCAAAGAGCTTGTACCCCGAGAGTGGAAATGAAGCAAAGGTAATTCCCAACCTCAAAAGCTAGCACGTCTCGATGTTGATGAGGAAAATCAGATGGTCAGAGATAACATTAGTCCCACTTCGCCTCAAATTAAACTCGATTGTAATATCCAACACTCTATCAATGAAAATGAGATGAATTTCCAAGATTCAAGAGTTTTGATTATGAATCATTGTGATTCGGGGCTTTGAAATACACGTAAAACAGCCTTAAGCTCATCAAAACAAATAAGAAAAATCATGCAGCAAGGAAAAGAAAGCAACTGAGCAAGAAACAAGTACAACCTTTTGGGCAATAACATTGAAAACCAGTACTGGATAAGAATTTAAAGTGAATGGTCAGAGATTAAAGCATTACCTTGGAGGGAAGATAATTGAAGACTAATTCCAGGTTCTGAGTTAAGGAAAAATTTTGCTAAGACAAGAGAATCAAAGCAGCAAGTCCAACTAAGGACTTAAAACTGAGCAACTTTTTTGGAGGCAACCCATAAAATAGTTTTTTTTTTTTTTTTTTTAATGTTTCATAGTCAATGAAATTGTTTAAAATTTTAAGTGTTTTAGATAGACTTGTGAGTTCAAGCCATCATAAAATTTTTCTTCGTGTTTTCGCATCAATGAGAGGCTTAGTTAAATGGAGTCTTCACAATGGAATGAACCTAACCTTGATGCATACAAGACTACAAGGGAAGTATTATGTTCCTCTAACTAATTCTTCTTTAAAATTCATGATTCAAGTTCGGGGGGAATTTGTTTTTCGAACCGATGGTGAATCTTAGCTTAGTCGAAGCTTATTCATCAAGATTTTAAATGTTGAAGATGAATTGCTCATATCACTCGATTCTTGAATGTTATACATATTTTGCCAAGTATGCATCGAAAGGAATTGAATGAAATTTTCGAGTCAATCGTACGACAAGAGTCGTAGTGAAAATGGTATAAAAATTTTTTTTTCGTTAAGACCGAATTGATAGTCGCGACCTTAACAACTTAGTCGCGAAAAGTTTTGAATCGATAACATGAGATCAGTTATACCAAAGTCAGAAACAATAAATTTTCATGTCACCACAGAAATTAGTCGAGACTGATCACACCTAATGTCCTGGTCGCAATGCTAGCTGAGAATCTAGATGACCGGTGAAGACATGGTGTCATGGCAAAGAAAAGGTGGTCATGATTAAGAATAACTGAAGAAAGAGGAAGGTATGTCGCGAAATCAATTTTATTTCTAAAGACCACATTTGTAGTCGCGACAAACCTAAGTAAGTCGCAACAAACCTAAGTAAGTCGCGACAAGAATTTGTTTAAACTACATTAACTGTTGGTTTTAACATTCTGTTAGAGGCGTCACAACATTAAATACGATGTTTATTATTAACAACAAAGTCAGGTCTAGAAATAAATGTCAAGGACATTCCATAAGACAAGGATATCATTGAACCCAGATATAAAAGACCTTGAAGGTGAACAACTAATCTCTTCCAACACTTCAATTCATTGCATCCTCGCCTAACTTTTCATTCTCTTCCTCTCATCCAAGATCGAAAACCCTAGATTCCCAAAACCCAATTTCAAAATCTTCTCGATGGAAGGAAACCGGAATCTTGTCCCCAATCTCAATGAGATGATGAATGAGTATACTCAAGAGGAAGAAGAGGTTTATCAGGAACCTCAAACAGAGAGTGTCCCAACTGAGGAACCAAAGGCTCAGCCTGAGACAGAACAACCCGTTGAGGAAAGGAGGAGGCTAAAAAGACCAAGGTCAGTGAGTCATAATGAAGATGCAAAATCAAAAGAGGAAAGGGCATTCTTCTTCCGCCAAAGCTTCAGGCCGATGGGGAAACAACTGGCTGATGCTGCTCTGCATCACGGTGGGGTTTGGTAAGTTTATTTCCCTTTTTTCAAAAATAATAGAAAAGAAGGGTTGGAGCTACTTTTGTGAGCACAAGGCGCCTAGTTTCGCTACTCTTGTTAGAGTTTTACCAAATGTGGAACAAGATGACTTCGTATATGTGCGAGAAATAATGGTTCCTCTTCGGGGCATAAGAAGATCAAATAGATACTAACCAAGAGTTTAAAACATACTCTAAATTCAAGAAGCTAGTTGAAAAGCCAGATCATGAAAAGATAGTAAATCAAGCAACAAATTGAAAGGGAATACTGAGGATAACTCGAGGCTGAACCCATACCTAAGAGAAACAAAGGTTCCCTTACAGAAGAAGCAAAGGTTTGGTAATATTTCATAGCATCTATTATAGTTCCTACCAAACACTTGTGCTCAATTAGAGAGCAAGAAGCCATCATATTATATGCCCTTCTGAAGGGATATAAAGTGAATGTTGGGAGTCACCATGAACATACTTTTAAAACGCCTGAGCAACAAAGAGATTAATTTCTCATCCAACAACCATAACTAGATTATGTATCTCTTCACTGAGGAAAGGAAGGTGGTTAAGAAGAAACATGTTCCTGTAGTCTCTCCCTCCGACTCGACTAGTGGTAAGGTACAAGACCTGAACATAAAACAAAAGGAAATAGTGGAGGTAGAAGTAGAATCTGAAGAGGAGAATGATAATATGGAAATAGAAAATTTCCTGGAAAAAGTTCCTTTAGCCGAAAATGAGGAAATTGAGGGAAGAATGAGTCCATTACTTTATTAGCGACTTAATGAAAGAGAGAATTTTCCTGAGCATGCAGAGAGCTCCAGGGGAAATGAAGGGACTATAAAGATCATGGAGATGCTAGTGCTTATGAGGAAGGAGATGGAAGAAAGAGAAAAGAAGTGGGAGAAACAAAGAATATAATAATGAGAAAAAGTTTTGTGTTTCCATTTTAAAAGAAGAGAACAACAATGGGAGGAATTTTACAAGAAAAGAAGAAGAGTGGAAAGAAGAGTTAGATGAAAGTGGTGAAATGGGATAGAAAAGACAAGCCTAACTTCGAAGCTACAATAATCAATACAAAAGAGATGCAGACTTATCGACAATTCCGAGAAGAGAGAAGCCTATAAATGGAAAGAAATATGTCAAAAATATATTCAAGTGCCCTTATAAAGGGTAGTTCAAAGCACCTTGAGGCTCATGAAAGAGATACGAGCTGAGGACAATGTGAGAGAGGTAATAGATGTTTTTTTTCTTCTTCTTACAAGAGAAAATTCTTATAATAGAGCCAGATCCGACAATAAAAATTTTTTTCAACATGCTAGCGGTTATGAACATCGTATGGTGAAAGAAGTTATTGTAGAAATCATGGGTCTGGCGAAGACACTGATCACTTTCGTGGAATTGGCTAAAACACTCAAGTCTCTAAATGGAAAGGAAGAGGTGCCACCGAAAAAGAAAAGCACCTAACATCACCTTCCAAAATTTTCTCCCCGTTTGGCAGTTTTGACATAGATCCTAATATAATAATACCTTCCAACTTATAAGAAAGAAAGTGAATTTTCATAATTCTTTCTTTTCCCCGAATTACATTTTTTCTTCATCTTAATAGAAAATTCAAAGATAGCTTTATCTTTTGATCTGTGAGTTGTTCTTTAAACCTTATGAATTTGATCAGGTTGCTATCAATGAGTTTTGCAATTAGAACAGATGTGTTTGTATGGAATGCTTATGCGGTCTCGTAGTTTAATGATTCTCCGAGAAAGTTGTTAATTTGCTTTTGGATGCATTGATTGATCAATGACAACAGTTGTGTCGTGACTGACATTATCTCAAATCATGGATTTATGTATTCAAGCTTTTATCAAATGGTATAACAAAACCACCGAAAATATCCAAACAATACCGTGATAAATGGGAGTAGTTTAATCTGAATCAACAAGAAGTTGCAACCGTGACTTGAATAAAGTCGAAATTCTGCAAAATTAGTGGTGCACAATAAATTGAAAGAACAAATAAGATTCTTAAATCTATGTGTAAACAGCTAAGTCAATACAAAATTGAAAACAATAATATGGTCAAGTGCGTCCTAAATAAATTAGGAAGGATTAAGGACATCTTCTAGTGGTGATTCACAAATAATAAGATAGCCCTAACTTGTTGGGACATAGCTTCAGGCTAAATCATAGTAAACAAAATCAGAACAAGAAATTATATAGAGGCCATCTTCGAAGTTTCGAACCTTTCAAGTCAATTCCTCATTATAAGGTGTACGACACTCTAGTTCCATGCTTTGAGCCAAAATGCCTAACTTTTTCAATACACAACAATTCAAAACCTAAAATCCCTCCCTTAAGCTAATCTTGTAGCAAAGAACCCTAAATTACCTAGTTTTCAAGAAAATAACTGTAATATACATTAGGGAAATATATTTCTTTTGGATTGCAAGAAAGGAGGAGAAAACCAAAATGTAAAAGATCAGAGATGGGAGAAAAAGTTTGAAAAGGAATAAGTTTTTTCTTATGGCCTATCTTCAACAATTAAAATCTTAAAGTTTCAACACCTAGCACTACCATGCTAACCTGGTATGGAGCTTGCTAACCCAAAGTTCTCTAAGAGTGGTAGAAAGCCTAAAAAAGACAAACATCAGACTATTCCTAAATCTTAATAGTTGAAAAGAGAAACAAAAAGAATTACAGTTAAAGGAATTGGACTGATAAGTTTGAAAGTGGGCAATCAAAGAGACAACAATATGCAATGCACCAAAACAAAGTTTGGGGGAATTATTAAATTTTACATCAGTAGGAAGGAAAAGGATAAAAGATAAAGGCAATTATGCAAAAAGAAAGAGTGGAATCTGGGTAATTTACAAACTTAAATTTTCCACACCTCACCCAACTCACCCAAGCCTAACACTTATAAGCCTAAAAGACCTCATTGATCTAAGGTCAATGGTCGCATGAAGGAGATAAATATGAAAAACAAGCATATGGGACTGACTTCACTGCACATGAGATTCTCAAAAGATTAACTAATTTACCAAAGAGAAAAGGAAAGAAGATCAACACACACTCACAGAACATGATCGATTGACTGCACTGCTTACAAGATAGAATTCATCAATTTATTTGTAATAGAAATTGAGAAAAACTTTTCCTTCTTCTGAGTTGAAAACTAAAATTTGAAATCATGCTGCAACTTACTTATTCCAAGTATGTTGAAGGAATCATAAAAGATTGTAGTATAAAACAAAAAAATGTCCTAAAAAATGAAGTTCAATTGTTTGAGGACAAACAAATCTTTTCGGGCTGAGACAAGCAAAATTTTAAGTTCAGGAATTTGATGAGTCTAAAACCTATCTACTTTAATCCATTTTTCAAATTCAAGTGTTATAATGTAATTGCTTATTTTTATGCAGAAATATGGAAACCTTACCAAATTTATGTTTTGCAAGTTTTTACACCAGAATTGGAAAATACAACAAAGACCTAGAAAAATATGACCAAGGCAACTAGGTCGCGATGCACTCTCAGGTCGCGAAGCAAGGATTCAAAGAACCAAGATTTAGTCACGACATGAATGATGATGTTGCTAAAAGGTCTACAAGATAAAAGCTTAAATACGTCGCAACACGTTTGTAATATGTCGTGAAAGAAAACAATGAAGATTGCACAAAACTTGGTTACAACAGAGAATCAAGGTTGCGACAAGAAGTGATACTGAGGCCAAGGGAAGAATGTTGCGACAAGAGACATGATGTTGCGATAGAGAAAAAAGATTTGAAGAAGGATCTTGTCACGACATCATTCTATATGTCACGAAACTGAAGGAAGACAACTCTTATCGAGACAGAAAAACAATGTCGTGACAAGGAATGATTACTTAATGAACTGACCAAGTTTCAACAAAAGAATTCGATGTTGAGAAATGATGATAAGATGAAGATATCATTCAAGGTCATGACAAAGGCTTCAGGTTGCGACATGAAAAGGTGCTAAAATAGTTAAATCATGTTACTACTTTGTTTTGAGCAACTACGACAAGAGCCAAGGTGAAAAGGGTAACAACTTAGTCACGACATACCACCGTGCTCCGCAACTAGAAATAAGTTTCATCATACAACAACTCGTTGTAATCGAAATGAGGTCATGACAAATGAGAAGTAAGAAATATAATTCGGGTCGTGGACCTACCTTTACGCCAGGATGTAAATTGCATCAAGAAGAAATGGCCTAGTCACAACTTAATTTGTATGTCACTACAAGGAATTCAATGTGATCGCTGTACTCGGTCGCAAACCAAGGAGCATAAGGCAAATCCGCCGAAGGTCGTAACATAAAGAGAAGTCAAGAACCAAGAACTAAATCGGTCGACAACAAAATACAAGGTTATGACACAAAACTACGCCACCACACGTAACTCGCGAAAGGGAAGGATGGGCCAAGGGCGACATGGAAACTTGGTCGCGACACAAATACTTGAGACAAGAAAACGTTGTTGCAATAAGAGTCAAGATCATCGAAACTGAACTCGTCGATAAAGTCAACCAAGTCGCCAATAAAAAGGATGATTCGAAGAAAAAGCTGGCAAAAAGAAAACAAATAGGATTTCAAGTTTCGCAACACACACCCGCTAGAAATGAAAAAGAAGGGTTAAAAGTTGGCCGCGACAAAGATTCAAAAAAAATAATAAACTCTTAGGAAAAACTCATGTCGTGAATGAAACTTAGTCAGAACAAGAATCAAGGGGATGGACAACAAATTAAGCTGCGAAGAACCTGTCACAGACAACCAAATCGGGTTATCGTGAAGAATCAAAGTATTAGAACAAAGACACAAGGTCGTAACTCCATATCATTAAAAACAAAACAAAGGAAGGTCAGCGGGCAAGCAATTGAAGTCACGATAGACTTAGTAAAGCCTCGACCGTAACTCGGGCCACGATAAGCTCCTTCAGTCAGCGACCGGGTCAGTTGAGTCGGGCCAATAATTTGAAAATCCATCAAGCTTCCGAATCAAGCCCAATTTAGAATGTATAAATGTATCGACCTTTGCTTCAAGAGAAAGCAACCTTCCGAACCCGTATTCTCGGGGATCAAGAAGACTCACTTGTATATTTTATCAGATTTAGTTAGAATTTTTCGATTGATCTCAGACGCAATCTGCTTTGAATTTTCGTCGCATTAAATCGCTCAATCTCTTTCCAATTACCGCCCTGAATTAATGAAGCTCGACAATTTCGGGAATTCGCTTCTTTTCGCCTGCCATACCATAGTGAGATGCTTGATCAATACCCATAAATATCATGGATTCAGCTTCAGCTACAAATTCTTCCACCTGAATGGATATGTTAAGTAATAGTCTTTTCTACATAAATTAGAAGGAATTTTCTGGATTTGGACTTTATTTGGTTGATGTTGTTCATGAATTGAATTGTTCTCAATATTGGTATCAAATACCCTCCAAAGAACCCGTATCCCCGCCTAATTTCCAGAGGCCCCCAGTGGACATGCATTGAGACTCGGTGAGCTCTGAACATTCAATCGGGGGCATGTTGACTGATATCAAAAGAATCATGGAGGTTTGAGAGTTCACTCGACAAATCTCACCACTCATGGTTTGAAGTTGAGTTAGATTATTTATCAAGTAAACAATCGATATTTTTACCTGATATGATGGAAAGATCATGATCCCAATGCATCTAATCAGAAATTGGCACTTCAATGATCTGATGAGTCATCAACCATTTGTAGAACTTGCAATGGCAATCGTTTGGGAAGCAAGAAATCAAGAAATTCTAAGAATGTATGAAGTATTGAAAAGAAAATGCCTATCTTATAAAGAGTGTTCTGAATACAAGTAACTGATTAGATCCCTGTTTTTGAAAGAAGTATGGACATCTAATTTGTGAAGTTAAGGAGAAATCCAAGTTGTACTATTATGAGTCTTTGACAAATCTAAATCCAGAATCAGGATAAAGTCACAGTATGTTATGATACCTAAATCAAGTAATTTCACAATGGGCTCTCGCGTTGTTCATTCTAATAAGAGAACCCGATTCACCCAATATTTATTTGTTTTATTTTGAATTTTATCCTTAACATAGAAATCTCATATAGGATAATTCTACTTTCCAACCTTAGTTTTAAAATTGTTATAAGGAAGTGCAAATAGTGTGGATCTTGAGTAGTTAGGGTCGTTGATTTTAAAATCCTTATCAATCTATGAGATAATGATATCTGGACTTACATCCTTTTTTTTTTACTACTAGATGCACTGCACTCGCAGTTGTCTTGCACTAAACTTAGTTTTGTGGTACTTCAAGAACACTGTACCATTTTCTAATTTTTTAAACAACTTATCCCAATTTTGGTACCACTGGCAGGGAATCAGAAGGCTCCGTGAGAAGAATCAACAATTGAAAGGTTTGGCATTTATATATCACAAAAACACTCCCATAATACCCGAGTCTTTACAAACTACTACCACACAATGCAATGCCAATGTGGAATAACATCTGTTAACGATTGATTACATCCAATAATCATTTTCAAACAAAATTCGTTGTTTATAAACTAAAAGCTTTTTGGATGTTACACCTCAAATGATCATTTCAATTACAAAACCATGTGTCTTTTGTGGGAAACTAATTTTCGGGGTCCCACTGTAGGCTCTACACGCCTTCCAACACTTTTTTGGACTTTCATAATGTGAGCAAGTCCCCAACTTCATCCGGTCTTTCACTTGATGGATATCTAAACCCTTTGCTATTAATAAATTCATACAAGTTTTTACCATCAGATTCAATCGTACGACTGCTGACTTCGTCCAACTTGGCATCGCTCCACCCATCCATCACCAATTGTAGGTTTCGGGACATTTCTCACTTCATGCACTCACACCCATGTAATGCGATAAGCCTGCGGCATAATGGTCGTGATCACCATTGCATATTAATGTCGTGTCCCATATGTAATGCATGCCATATGGAAAATTTAAACCATACAAATTTACCTTGTATCCTGCACAATTATATCACATGCATATAATTTCCAATTACACATTCACAACAATATAAATACATTAGAACACATATATTAACATTCATCAACCAAACAACAAGCATGTTATCACATATCAAACAACAACACGACTGTAAGGCAAACTGGTATAAGGTGCCCATAACAACAAAGCCCAACATTCCCTTAACTGCTGCCTTAAACTTTATTAAGAAATCGTACCAAAGTAGCCCTTAAACAAGCCACAATCCCGACCAAATAGGCCCTTATCGGTCTGGATTAATCTTTTTAATCCAAACAATCCCTAAACATTTCTTTCGTGGGCATATTACGCATAATTTGAAGCCACCGCCAATCGGGCCACAAAAGCATTTAATGTTGTTTCAAAGACTATCCAAACAAATTCTAAGGGCAAGGATTTCAACCAAATCCACCCTTAAACCATGCTTCGAAAGCATGCCATGGACACTTCACAAACCGTGCCATGAAACCAACCACAAAGTCCCCCAACAGTCCAACCCGCGAACAGACTTCAAGCCCGCTTAGTGAAGAATCACCGCCGGCGCGCAACCGGGCAGTTGTCGCAAAGCCTCAAGCTCCTGCCTGGCTTCAAGCCAAATTCACACTCTAAAGAGCGAGCAAACCCCTTTGCTCGCTTAAAGCCAATCTTCCTAGAAGATTCATGCCTTCACTGTGCAAATCACCTGCTAAAACATTGCTGGGGACTTCAAAATCTCATTTTTCTTTGCCAATGGCACTCTAAAACTTAAAAACCCTTTTTCTCACCAAAGGTGAAAAATAAAACCAAGGTAGGAAGAATCTCCACTGTCGGAGGCTGCAGTGAGTTACCTGGCTTGAACCCTCCCTAGCCCAAAATCCTTGATTTTCCGAAATCTCCTCCTTTGGATGTTCGGCGAAACCCCTCCTTTTTGTATGTATGTATAGCCCTCGTCGAGTAGATGAATCCTCACCTTTGCTCGACACGATCCTTGATCTAAGGGAACTTCGTAGAGATCGAAGAGGAGAAGCTCGTGCCTTTTGTCCTCTCATTTTCTCTCTACATGTGAAAACCAGTAGAAATAGGGTATGATATTTTGTCCCCAAAGCCCCTCACTTAAGTTTAAGTGGGTGACTCACATCGCGCCACGTGTTCGCTACTAGTCCGAGTCCGTTTCTACCTCAAAACAATTTCTTTCATCCCGACTCAAGTTAAAATTATTTTAAATGAATTTTGGTTAATTTATGATAGGCCGAAAACGTGGTGTGTAAAATGTACGCCTATGTGCGCAAGTACTGACGCCAGCCTAAGTAATACAAGGTAAATTAATGGTACGATATCGATCCACTCTGGGATAGATGAGTCGACTGCGTAGATTTACTTTTCAAATATTATCCGGATGTATGTATCGTATAAGGTTAATGTATGAAAAAGTAAAATAAAACAAACTGATCCGAAAAGAACATTACGTGATTGAGATTCAGTGGTCATGTCTCCCGCCACTCATGTTGGGTGGATTATTTCTTAAAGGTGATATTAAGGCCCACCCGCTTATGATTTATTAATGGTGATTCGCACGAGATACCCGCCTCTCGAGAGGTGTATTCGCCTATCTCAGTGTAGAATTGAGAGTGCACTTCTACCTCAACTCTGCATCTAAAATGCTTACCCCAATCTTTAATCGCCACCTTCTGGATCGGAATATTCTGGCTTTTACCGAATCAACCAAAGTGTCGTCGACTCATATCCCTATATATCCTCATCTCTCGACCCTGACTCTAGTATGATCATACTAATGTCGCTAAACATTACCATGTAATTGATCCACAGATGTAAAGCAGATGATAATAAATCATAAATCAATGAATAATATAAATTAATAAACTTTAATCCATTCAAACGGGACAGAGTTCAACAATACCCTAGGTATAGATCTAGAACATCATGAATAAGAAAATGCTACCACGTTTATATATAAATCATCATCTAATATCCAAAACAAGGAAGAATACAAATCACTTCGCTCTTCAAGATCAATGTCATCGCCGGGCTCAGATTTCCACACCCTAGTTCGTGACGAATTCCAATCTTCGATCCCCTCAAACTGCTCCATTTGCCTTTGAATGATCGAGAGGGAGAAATCAGTCGACGTGATGACGCTGCAACGCCGCTGAGCCGTCAGGGACGCCGCCACGCTGAGGCGCCGCTGACGTCGCTCTTTGTTGACTTTATATTAACAATCAACGCCGCGACGTGCCAGCCATCCCACCGCCTCACGGCCCCAAAATTCCTCCAAAAGCTCCTCTCAGACCACTCAGACCGCATACACACCAATTACCAAATCAGGTATCCAACCACAAAAACTACGAAATTAAATATAAAATAAACACGAAAACGAAAGAACGACGCGGATATAATCTGAGTGTTTTAGGCACTCATCAATTTATTTCCTAACTTTTGAGATTTTTCTGCAAACCCCATTTTTGGAGTCAACTAGACACCCAACACCCAAAAATCATGGAAAATTTAATTATCTCTAATTCAACAAAAATTCGCCCCGTAATTAGATTTCGCGAACTGCGGAGGGTCCGTTTCATCATCCGGTATTTGAGAAAATTTCGTTTGTAATCGGTAATTTCGTTGTGGCAATTTCACTGCTTTCATCTCTTTCTAAAAATCACAAATTTAGCCCAAGGAAGGTCTTACTCATTTGTTCTTCTTCAAGTTCTAGTCCTGAAATCTGTGTTGAGCAACTTCTAAAGCCTTGAATTTATTGCCTTTGAGATTCGGTCTTAGAAGCCTTGATAAGGTTGGATCATTATCTTAATATGACTCCAACTCCACCTTCTATTTTATGTTCTTTCCTTTAAGCTATCACAGATGAATTAGGAAACGTGTTGCTCAAGTATCCTCTTTAGAATAGAATCCTAATTTGTTTCTAATTCTGGTTTGACAAATTAGAAGTTTGTATCCTCTTGATTTGATCTTTATCCCCTTGCTAAAATCATCTTAGGCCCATCGGTTACTTGCTCCTCAAGTTCCTTGGCCTCCAAGCTAACAGACTGTCTTGCGTCCCATGACAGCTCTACTCCTAGTTCGGACATCCCAAGTTTGTTACGTCCCTGCACCACATGATTGCCTTAGTCCGAACTACTTTCTAGTTCTACAAGGGCTTCTTAGCTATTTCATCAAATCTTCATCGATCTCGATCTTTGAAGCAGTTGTCTTCTTGTAAAACCCTTGAGATGAAGATATAGACAATCTCAAACCCCCAACATTTCTTTTACTAAAAAATGACAAAAAACATAAAAATAATCAAAAACATATTTAAAATTACATTATGACATTTTATGCTTGTTAATTGTCATGTCTTCCTATTTTGTTATTTTGAAGAAAAACAAAACAAAATTTTGAAAGTAGAATATATTTTTCAAAGAGACTTTTAATGATTCCCAATCTATACATATTTTGGAACTTTGGAAAATTCTCAAACATTTCTTAATGGACCTACAATGACCAAGCATGTTGCTTAGTTTCTCCTATTCACATCTACATCTTAATTTTCCAACTTTAAATTTTTTTTTTTTTACATATTTGTGGTTTATCTCCTAGACGTTTCAAAGCTCGAGAGATTTTGGTTGAAGAGTCATCGTCCTCATCGGTCTGTCCACGCTTCTTCGTTAATATTTTCAAACAGTATGAAGACTTTTTTTTTTTTTTTCTGTTTGTTGATAGTGATATTTTTGTTAAGCCGGCAAAAATCTATTTCTAAAGGTAGCCTATTTTCAAACAAAATTTTCTTGTAGGGACAATCAAATATTTTTGTATGGATGTTGGGAAATCCCGTTTTATATTACTGTGTAGAAATTTCCGGGAACGTGCCTTTTAAATGGGTGGGAAAGTCACAGTCTCCCGTGGTCTATCCAAGCTTCTTCGTTGGAAATTAGGGGCAAGTTTAGCAAGGTTTTTCCTATATGTAATCATCCCATCTGTTTTTCTTTTTCCAAATTTAATTCCTATCTTCCTGGCATAACAATGGCAGCCGCCATGATTCTTTTCTTGTCCTTATTCCCATGCTACAGGTGGGTACTGATGGAAGTGTGTTCCTAGGCGCATTCCGGTGGGCAGACGGTGGATACTGGTGGAGTAATACCATTCAGCCCAACGTTAGTCGTGTGTTTAATGAGAGCACAGTATTGATGTCTTACCAATTTAACATAAATTATTTACCCAATGACGATGAATGTTTCAACACCAGTTGACAGTTATTAACACAGAGCAACCTTAGAAGACACCTCGGAAATTTCCAGCAGTATGTTTACCCGGCCCTCAGGTAAATAATGGCAGCGGATGGACAAGTGTTTGGAAAGCGGTCAGTGAACCTTGCTGTCACCGTTTGCGGTCTTTACGGCTACTGTACTTCTCCAGATAATGAAACGTTAATTGTAGCTGTCTTCCAGGATATTCTCCCGTAGATCCCAATGTTTTTTCCGAAGGATGCTATCCAAAAGTCCCGCCCCAACAGTGCTCAACCAGCTTGTTTGCTGTGACAAATTATACGACAGAAGTAATTAATGATGCGAGAATATTGGTGAATCATATGTTTGCAGAAATGACTAGACTGTTCGATTATGATTTGGAGAAAATGACTGCTATTGCATAACAGCAACCTTAACTGCAGACAATGTTTGCCACAAGAAGAGGATTCCTTTTATGAATGGTAGGCAGAGCAGCCCTTCTACTGATAGAATACAAGCTATAATCTGCAAGGTGCCAGTAAAAACTGGAGGTCAAATAGCGGGAAAGTAAGAGATTAGCTCTGAGATGATTCTAATCATACAAGGTGATAAAGAATTTCTGACGGAGGTCAGGATAATCGGCCAAACCCATCACAAGAATCTAATCAAGCTGTTAGGTTTCTGCGATGAGCAGAGTCACAGGCTTCTAGTCTATGAGTTGATGAAACACGGAACTCTATCAAGTTTCTGTTTGGCAAGGGGAGAAGCCATGCCGGCATTGTTACGGCATTGTTATGAATTGCGAAAGCTTTGGTGCATGAAAATATGAATTCCAGAACACAAAGATAAAGAAATTAACCTAAGAATGCATGAGGGTTTTAACGTGGTTCGACTAATTATGCGTACATCCCTAAATGAAAGAAAATCTTTCCACTATTCTTGAAAACACAGAGTACAAGATTGAGGTATCAAAGTATTACGATAGCTAGGAAAAAAATCACAAAATTACAAAACACTAGGATGTTCACAATATCGAGAAAATACCTTAAAAAACTCTCAATCTTTCAAATACTTACATCTCTGCACACACCGAATAACATTTACAACCTCATCTCTCTCATAATTTTTTCCCCTAATGACAGCAAAATACTTTTAGGGTTATTCCTAAAATCTTTCCTTATTTTATATGAAAACCTAATATTACAATAATATAACAATTATGAATTATCCTATAAAATATTTTTTACAAAAAGGAATAAATACTAATTAAGAATTTAAGGTATATTATAACAATCTCTACCTTTGATCAAATTTCATCAAGTCAATCATCCAGCACATCTTGATGAGAGAGCAATCAACTCCACCTTAAACTAAAATTCATTTTATCCTCATCTTGTATACTCTATAATCTTTGTTTTTTAAGATATCCTCAACCCAAAGCTCTGATACCATTTGTCATAAATCGCAAAAGCTTTGATGCATAAGAATATGAATTCAAGAACACAAAGATAAAGTAATCAACATAAAGGTGCACGAGGTGGTTCATCCAATTATGCCGACATCCATGAATGAGAGAATCTTTCCACTATTATTGAAAACACAGAGTACAAGATTGGAATATCAAAATATTGCAATGACTAAGAAAAATCACGAAACCCTAGGATGCCCTCAATACCAAGAAAATATCTCAAAAAACTCTTAATCTCTCAACCCCTTACATCCCTACACACACCGAATAACCTTTACAAACTCATCTCTCTCGTGAATTTTTCCCCTCATGACCCAAAAATATAGTGAGTATATATATATATATATATATATATATATATATATATATATATATATGGATATTCGTAAAAGCTTTTCTTTTTCTATAAAGAAATATAATATTGCAATAATATAACAATTATGAATTATCCAATAAAATATTATTTACAATAAGGAATTAATACAAATTAGGAATTTAATATGTATTCTATCAAGGACCATAGAGCTCAAATAATGTTGGCAATAGACGAGTGTGAAACCCAGATCATCCACTCTGATATATAGCCTCAAAATGTGTTACTTGATGGCCAATTCAATGCCAAGTTTGCAGATTTTGGGCTTGCGAAGCTACTGATGAAAGATCAGACAAGAACAAGCACCAATGTGAGAGGAACAATGGGTAATATGTGATAAGCTTAAAATGTTCTATATAAAATGTGTGTCTATATGCGCAAGTGCACATGTCGCATCAAGTAATAAAATGGAAGTATGAGTATCATCTCACAAGGATTAGGTTACTAAGTACTGAAATTAGAATAGTCCTAACTTTATTTGGATAACAAAAATATGAGAAGTTGAAATAGAAAACAAACTAAACTAAAGAAATTCTAAACTAAAGTCTCTAACATGCAAAGGGAAAAAGTAATTACAAGAAAGCCTAGGGTTTTGATTTCATTTAACAAATTTCTATGGTGAGATTCAATTTTGTCCCAAAGAAGCTCAAACCATATATTAATGGCGGATTTCACCTAAGCACACATTATTCTTTCTCAAGCAATAACAATCTACCCTTGGTCTCTACCTCAAACCATCATAACCAATGATGCATTAAGCATTAGAAACCCAATAAACCGACAAATATCTCTATTCTATGTTGAAACATGATATTCCTTTCATGGTCTAACCTAATTATTGTTTCTCAATCTCAAATTAGGTCACAAATCATGTTAATGGTGATCAATTATCAACAATCATTATGAATTGAATAGAAAATTCAATATATAAGAAAATATAAACATCAAAGATTACAAATAAAAGTCAAACAACATAATTCATTGTTTAGACTACATCAAAAAACCTCGAAAAATGAGATGAATCATGGAGGGGAAAAATACAAACTATAGAAATGCCGAGAAAAGCACAAAATAGAGAAATGATAGATGAAACTCATTTCTTCTCTTAAAATCTCCTTCTTCTTTTTCTTCAAGCCTTTCTCCCCCAAGATTTGTGCTCTAGTGTGTTTCCACTCTAAGAGCTCTTTTTTTTTACCAGAGAGTCTCCCCCAAACTCCTCTCCTCAAAATGCCCTAAAATCGTTCTTTTTATTTAGCCAAAAACAGAGAAAGGAGATGAGCTTCGGCAAAAACATGAGCCACGACATCCACACTATAGCGTGGAGGATCTGATGCTGTGACGTGGAGAAATGGGGAGCTATTAGAGGAGAAGAAGTCAAACCACGCTAGAGCTTGAGTTGTTCTCCAACTCGCCAGTAGCTTCTTGGTTTTGCATCCTTCACTCCTTTCTTCATAACTTCTTCATCCGAACTTTGAATCACGCGATCTTGGTGTCTACGGAAAGCCCTTGGAGTATAGAATCTGCCCATGCTAATGAAGGAATCATAGAAGGACATCACACAGGCAAAATAACCACATGTTTTCTATGATTACATGATGACTTAGCCGATTTTTCTTCACTCACTCAAGCTTCCGCTCAATGGTTGCCCATCAAAAATCGAAAAATGTGAGCATTGTGTTCCCATTTATCTCATAAAACTACTAAAACCTGAGTAAAACACGGGAATAAAATGAGTATTTAAGATACTCATCACACCCCCAAACTTAAATCTTTGCTTGTCCTCAAGCAAAGGAAAAACACACATATATACAAAACACTAAAATAGATATGAGTAAAGAATGGTACTAGTAACAAGCTCGGAGAATACCATGACAAATTTCTATGGAAACTATATAGCCTACATGGGATCCCAACACATTTAAAATCTTTAAAGACAAGGCATGTATGGGCATGGTGATCAAGGCAAACTTTGCCCTCAATTTCTCAATGAATCCTTCCAAAAGAAACTCTATGAAAATGGTATGTTAGATCTCAAATGTGTGATCTGAGGTCTCCAAGACACTTTTCAAACCAAACTCAACTCACTCATTCAAAAAGACAAATAACAAAATAGTCTAAGAACGCACCTTCATCTTAACATCGAAACTAGAAAGTATGATGCACGTTAAGGCGCTCAAGAAAGTGTCCATATGGGGACTACCAGACTCCCCACCAATGCAGGCAATCGGCATTAAGTTCCCCTTGAACTTCATCCCAAACACTCTATGACGCCCCAAACCCGGGGTGTCCGTTGACAACCCACAACTGCGTGGAAAATCTATAGTCTCAGACACGGCATTCCATAACCCTAATAAATGGCATCTGGGCCCCTTAAACCAAATAACACTCATCAAAATATACACTCCAACTATATTCCAAAAGTTCAAGAAAGTTATAACATTTCTTCTTAATACAAACACATATTAAAATTACAATTTAACATGTTATACCAAAAACCATCAAAGCTTACAACCCGCTCTTCAAAAATCACCCTAAGACAGCCGCCTCTCGAACCCGCACTTCTGAAATAATATTCCCGACAGTGAATATCGCTCATCGTTGGAATTACCCTAAATGGGTTACTCCCCACCTAAGTGCATTTGAAATGATCCAATGTAAACACACACTCAAGTAAATTGCGATCATTTGAACGAATGCTTGTTTCGATATCTGAGTCATCGACCTTGCCACTGGCGAGGATGAATAGCGTTGATCTTGCGCTTGTTCCTCGAAAAAATACACTACCGAATTTCTGGTGAAAATACGACTACCCTCCAAGGCGAAAGTGTCGAGAATTTCCCCAAATGGGGCCTATGGCATGTCCTCTTATCCGAAATGATCCTGCTGGACTGCCTCCCAACCCCATTCCTCCGTAAAATCATCCTCGTGAAATTCCTCTGCACCAAGTCTGCTGTGTACTCTGGTCATGCACTCACACCTAATTTCTAGGTTACTTCCTTAAGGCATATGAAAAATGCATTATGCCATTTCATCAGTCTCATGCTAATATATTCTCGTATATATATATATATTAACATATTTAAATCACATAACATGCGTTATGTGTAATTTCAACAATAATTTACACTAATATACAATTTTCGTCAACCATCACCCAAATTAACTCACTGAGCTTAATCAAACCTGTCTAATGATTCCATTACACACAATCTTTGCAGCCCCATAATCCGTGACCTCATGTTAATATTAAAAAGTTCATGCATTAACCTACTAATTCCTATATAACTCAAGCCATTTATTTCATTAATTTCAAGACCCAACACATGGACGCTGTCCATTTCATGACAAACCAGGTGGACTATTTTTACCAGCCCCAAAATATATCAAAGGTCAGTCTCAGGCGCCACTCACCAAACGTTTGCCTCTGTGAAACCGACCTATACCCATTTTGCCTCTGATTCAGCCCAAAAAGTGCTATTTTGAACCCTATTTAGCATAGGTTCTAAGTACTTTTTCAGGTACTAACTCATATTAGTTGCCGATTGACACTTGTAGTCCCTTTGGTACTAATGATTGTATTTCGAGGTTGTTCGTGGTAGTTTTTTGAGATTTCAAACCCATTCTATCATATCAAGCTACATATCGTGAAGTCGAGCCTGATTTACATCGTTCAGAGTGATTTAGATTCTTCAATTGCATCGCCGTGAATGAAGAAGTCGGGGCAGAGCAAAGGTGAGCAACTGGGAAAATTTCGCTTATTAGTAGCGAAATTTCGCTACACAATAAAATTCAGAGTTAGCGCTCTAAGTAGCATTTATAAAGACTGATGTTTTATTTTGTTTATACTGTGGTTGCTTTTAGTTTTGCATTTAACTCCGCCTACTTGTCTCAGATGGGACTGGTCTGTTACATGTATTAGCCAATAGTAAGTAAAGGTTATTTTGTTAGCTATGTATCATGGTTCGGCCATGATAAGCCGGTATTAGCCTTTTTGGTTATATTAAAAGCTTTATAGCAATATTTGCATTTTCTCTGCTTTTACACCCACATTTTTTTTATTTTTTTAATTAACTAGATATGCATAATGATCTAGCCTCAGAATATGTGTTGAACTTAAGCCTTTCCTAATGATGTCTACAAGAAGGATCCTATGTCGAGTCGAGTGGTCGACTAGTCAAACTCTTATCAGTTTTTAACCCGTTTCTTCCGCCTTTAGCTAACCACACACCGGAAAAGCACGCAGTCTCAATGATAGCTAAGAAACAAAGACAAACCCCACTCTTACAATGCAAATCCTAACCTAGTGTCATTTACTCCCTTGAATAGGTTAGACCTCATGCATAGAAGGCCACAAAGCTTCCAAAATAAAAGAAGAAAGAAAAAGTGAAAAAGAAGTAAAAGAATAGAATCGCATTGCCAGCTTTGAAACCCGAGCATGTCCGAGGGGTATATGGTGAAAGCCTTTAAACCCTTGGAAGTGGCCCCAAACCTTCACTGTCGGGAGTCGCGACTTAGTGTCTCCTAGACACGAGGATGGGTGGAGTTTAGCTAGTCAGAAAAGCCGGAGGTTCAAAATCAGTCGAGTCCCGGATGAAACCTATAGAGTTTGTGGTCGAAGACCTCGCGGCTTGATGCCCCAAACCTTCACCGTCGGGAGTCATCTGCTAACTCAAGTATACCTGACTTTGGTGAAGTCGAACCCCCGCGACGCACCCTACAACGCAAAAGAATTGTGTACAAGTGGGCAGGTCCCGATCTATTTAGTTAAGTAACATACAAGGTTACGGCATTAGCTCAGGAGAGCATACAAGCCGTAGTTTGGCGATTGAGACTTGATCAAACAAAACCCGTAGCTTTTGTAGAAAAGCCCGGTTCCTATGCCTCCAGGAGGGAGCGGTTGTCACTAACGCAAAGATAGTTTTCATTCTTTCGAGTCGGGGTTATTAGCCAGTTTTCGTGATTCTCATCGCAGTGCTATGTATTACTTGTTTAAACCTTTTGACCCTCCCATGTTTTGCTCCCTTACTTGTTGATTATTTCGCATCGCTACTGGACTAGCAAATGCTCTGGCTTGGGGTGTGGATTAGTGCCAAAAAAAGTGCTATTTAACCCTATTTAAGATGTCTAAGTACTTTTGTGTACTAATCATATTAGTGTCGATTGATATCGTGTAGGTCCCTTATACCAATGATTGTATCGAGGCTGTCATGAGTTTTCGTAGGCTCTTAACCTATTCTATCATATCAAGCTAAGCATATCGAAGTTGAGCTGATTTACATCGAGTTCGTATGATTTATCTTCGATTGCATCAAGCAAGAAATGAAGAAGTTTAAGTAGGAGGAAGCAAGAGGAACTGGGGAAATTTCGCTATTGTAGCGAAATTTCGCTACAATAGCGAAATATTCGCAATTATAGAGAAATTTCGCTACAATAGCGAAATTTTCGCTATGTATATCAATTTCGCTACATAGCGAATTTCGCTAGCAGCTTGGGGGATTCTCAGCTTACATAAATAAATTTTCACCTATAGCTTAAACTATCCCCTCCGTTCCCCGCTTTTTTGTGTACAAACGACCCCGTTTTGGTTTATTTCACCCTACCCTCACCGTAATTATACTCCATTTAGGTTAGATTGGTATTTTCACCTGTTTCAGAAGGCTATATAAGCCATTTTATAACAATTTGTAACCTAACTTTCATTAAGGTATTTCATTACAGCCCTCGTTTTCTACTTCTCATTTACTCTCTCCTCTTTCTCTCACTTTCTAGGCAACTAAACACACCCTCGAGGATGACAACTCAAAGGATGTTTGCCAAAGCCTCTAAACCTCAAGCAGGAAGGTCGCTTAAGTAGTTTATATGGTTCGTTGTGTGTTCCTCTATTTTTCATGAAGCAGGTATTGCGTATTTATGTTTCAAACTTTCAAAACTAGGTTTAAAAGCTATTTGATGTACTTTTATCAGTCAATACTGACAAGCTTTTAGGTTCCGTGTATTCTTAGTGTTGGGCAGATTCTATTATCCATTAGTTGCCATTTATGAGCCACTGGGGTAGGTTAAATGCTAGATTTCAACTCGTGAACAAAGCTAATGCCTGAATGTTATCTTTCAAAGATAATGGAAAATTTATAGTCGTTTTAAAGTTAAACAAAGATTCTGGGCTTTGGAAATGACTATAGGTCATTTACCTTAATGCGACCGAGGACACCTTTCAAAATCATATATCATACCAAACTAGTGGCTCTAAAACTTAAAGGACTCTTTTTAAATTTTATTTCGACTACCTTCACTGTATAGTGACAATAACCACTGTTCAGACAAATCCAAAATCCAAACAAAAATCCTCACCATTTTGACTCATTAAAAATCATTTGTAAGACGAAAAACTATCCCAGTTGTTCCGATCCTGGGGAGTCGCTATACTCAGTAGCTACCAGCAAGAGTAGTTTAGGTATAAATCTTGCTGATTCACACCTACTTTGCATGCAAATCGGGCTTCCTACTAACAAAACACAATTATCAGATAATTATGAAACAAACACCTGGGGGCTAGAGTCCCATATTAAGCCACAATCACCTGTAAATGGGTTCCAAAATTTTACACTTCCTCGGCCCAAGATTCGACCGACAAATCTGCCATTCTTCACCGCACCATCACAAAACACTTAAGAGAGGTAAGCGAGTAGGATAAAACCCACCTCATAGTTTTGTCGAAAATCACCGAAAATGGAATCTTACATACGTTGCATCACCGTGTAGAACAACTTCTTAGCACTGTTTCTGAAGAAATCGCCTAAGACGGTCCGATCGCTCGGGATCTTAGAGAGAAGTTACTCATTCTCTCTCTAAAAAATGAAAACCTAAGCTATTGCATCTCCAAAACTGTTCCAGCCAATTGTCTCCTTTTTGAAGGAAGAAGATGACTCCTATTGGCTATTTTGTCTTATTGTCTCATTAAGAATTCAAAAATGCCACCCATGCCCCTTTCTTGGATTTTGACACATGGCCTGTCTCGGCCGTCAGTTTTAAATCGTCTACAATCTTGTAACATGTGTCGCGAGTCACGTGTTGCCGATTCTTTGTCCTTTGTCAGCGTGTCGTTTCACATTTTCAGTCTTTCGGTAGCGCCGAGCGTCTGAGTCATTTGTCTACCGAAATTCTGGTGGCGGTGTTAAATTTAGATTTCGTAGGGCGATTCATTGATTGAATTAGTTTAGATCATCTGGAATCTGGTACGTTTTTACTGAAATCGATTATATTTTCAGAAAAAGTGGAATTTTAAGTCTGTGTATTTCAATGAAAACCAAAACACCTACTTGTGAGGGCTGAATCATCCTACATCCGTGTAGCGGCGGTGAAGTCGGCGTGATACAGCGTTTAAGCTGACATTAGGCTTTGAAAGACCCCTCAGACTATGCTCGAGACTCGACTATAACAACTTACTTATTTCTCTTCTTTTTTCTTTTTTTCTATTATTTTCCTTTCTCTTCTTTTTCTATTTTCTTTGTTTTGCAATTGTGAGGCTCTGTTGGCCCTCTCTTTATTGAGAGTGTCTGACACTATCTGGAAGTTAAAACCTCTTAAGGTAAGTTTCATTTGAGAAGAAAAGGTTGAAACCTCAGTGTACAAATGAGAACTAGTGTGTGTGTGCACGAGTTCCATTAAGAAGTGGTTCCTTGAAAAACATGAAGGCTCTACAACCAAGCCTCCCACAACCACTAGATACACTCAATCTTAAATCACATAAATGTGACGGTATCCCAGTTTTGGCTAAGCCAACAACACGAAGCCTGATTGCAAGCATTCTCAAACCGATTATTAAGCACCCACAACCGGCCTACGCGAGACCTGAAACACACCAACACAGCAGCTGAAAAATCGGGATTAGAGAGCGGAAGTGGGGACGGGCTTGTCGAAATTCTCTCTAAATAGGAAGCAGTTGCATCTGAAATTAATTAGACGAATTTCGTCTCATATTTGAATGGAATGATTTAGTCTCGAATTTGAAACGGAGACAAAATCACATTCTCACGATTAGAGATGGATTACATTAGTCTCAAATCGAAGCAGTGAGATGGAATTTACAGTCTTTGATCAATGAAACCTCAGAAAAAATAGTATGAGACTAAAAAATTCAAAATCTCTTTGTCTTCAAGCGTCTAGGTTTATCCTAATATTTGTTTGTTTTAAGAAAATATCATATTCTATCTTTCGGTCCTATAATAATATTCTATGTATTTTTTCTACTTTATATTAATGTTTGTAAAAAGACATAGGGTGAATAAAAGAACTAAAATAATTTGTTTTTTAAATAGAAAGTCTAGAATGACAACATATACTTGTTGCTTTGATCAAGCAAAACCATGGCAACAATAGGTATAAAGGGTCCAAAATTTTCCCCACATCATATATATCCAAGGAAAAAAAAAATTTTGCACATACATATGCACAAATAAATTATAAATTAGTCATTTTAGTTTTGAAAAATGAACAATTAAGCTTTCTTAATTCAAAAATAATACTGGTTTTTGTCTCTTATGTTGACTATGATTAATTTAAAATTTGTTTCATTTTTAACAAATGTCAAATTTTCTATATATATATATATATTATTTTTTATAAAAAAATATTGGGAAAAAAATTAAATGAATAAAAAGAACAAAATAATTAGTTTTTGAAATAGAAATGACTAATTAATTTACTCGAATACGAACTTTATCTATTTTTTTCAGAAAAAATAACCTTCAAGAAAATGGGACATATATTAAACATAATTAGAAACCTTGATTTATGAAATTAAATGATTAATCGGAGTGAATTGTAACTAAGTGCAATAAAACAAATGTATTTTGAAATAGTTAAATAAAAATAAAGACTCTTTATTCTC
Source organism: Tetrastigma voinierianum (assembly GCA_016808115.1). Classification (NCBI taxonomy): domain Eukaryota; kingdom Viridiplantae; phylum Streptophyta; class Magnoliopsida; order Vitales; family Vitaceae; genus Tetrastigma; species Tetrastigma voinierianum. The sequence continues at coordinate 1,245,791 of JAEQBH010000518.1, forward strand.
TTTTCCTCACAAAATTATGTATCAAAGCTAGATCCAATAATTATAGTTTTATAGATAAAAGTTATAGAGTGCGCTTTATCTAAAATTAACAAGTTTAAATGTCATATATCATAATATTTAAATGAATGAAATAATAAATCCCAGCAGGTATTTGTATCCTTGCAACAGAAAACACATCTTGAAAATTTTCTTGACAAGAAATCAGCCAAAAGAAAAAAATATTTTAAAATAAAGAGAAATTTCAAAACTTTTAAAGAAGATCGAATTTTCAAAAAATAAGATTTTCCTAAACCTTCATCCTTATATATATATATATATATATATATATATATATATATATATCAATGTTCAATTTGTGAATTGTATTAATATTTTTTTATATTAAAAAATTTAAATTATTTAATATTCGTTTATAAAAGGTATAAATATTAATTTGTTATGTGTAAAAATAGAAACATAATAAATTCAGTTCCTAAAAATAGAAAGCGAATTGAGATTTAAATTTTATTATTTTGAGAAAGCAGTGTTAAATCACTATTTTAGAAACGGAATGTGTGACACAAAACAGGGTCCGGGTGACCAATCAGCACCTGCGAAACTTGTATCTCATATCATGAGACCGTCGTGAAGTAAAATGATGACCCCGATAAGGACCCATCGTAAATACTAAATTATACGGTTACAAGACCATACATTTATAGATCTAAGAGTTATTACATCACTCTAATACAAGCATATATTAAAATGGGTGTTCTAATATATACACAAACAAGAATCAAGGCCTACGTTCAGCAAAACCGTAATCAGACTCACAGGAGCGGCGTCTGCTGTCTTGTCCCATGCACGAAAGGGGCCACGACCAGGGTGAGCTAACGCCAATGAATGCATCCTGCAAGTCTTTCGCTGGAGTGCGGCGTACAAATGATCATTTCATAGTCAAACCAACAATCAATCTGTGCATGCATGTTGTATTATTATGAAAAAAAAAAAAAAAGACTACATGCATGTATGAGACAACACTCTACATGCCCGTAAAGCTAGGTCAGCTTCCAGGCCCACCGCAATCACAAGTGCTGATAGAATTAATCTGAGTCGATCCAGACTCCCATCCTGACAGTAGTCTGTATGATATTTTATTTAATCGCACCGTGTCTTTTTGGCAATGAAACTTTTCGAGTCTCAGCGGGTCTCTTACCCTCAGACATTTTGGGCTTTCAGCAGTGAATCTGTGGCTAACCGGAGTTTGGGCTTTTCACACGAGGGTATATCACTGCACTACATTTCGACACATTTCATTTCCATTTTCGTTTAACATTGTGGAACTACAGTTTGACGTCCCATTCCAAACCCTACGATTCAACACAACGTGAGTGCAGTAATTACCCATAGCACACCTCTCATGTAATGGTGTTCACCTTCCTGTCTGTCTGATTGCACCTTGCCTCGAACCCGTGACTTGTGCGAGGAGCCTCTACATAGACATTCTCGTACACTATGTGTGTCTTTACTGAACACTCATGTCTAATGCACCTGACATTTAATATATTTAACATACATGCGGTCATGTTAATATTCCTGTTCAAATCTCGGTACATCACATAAGCATGCACTACATCTTTTCTATCATTCAGTTCATTCATGTCAACACATCATTCAAGCATGTATTAACATAATTCCAACCATTATTTAGGCAAGTAATGTCATAATTCATATTCCCATGCTGAGACATAGTATGTCGATTATCACAGGCCTCTTCCGTGAAAATGACTATCTTGAGCCTGACACATTTCAATGATATTGTTTGAAGCACCCATATTGATTAACGATTAGTACACTAAATTTACAACACTCGATTTTTCGACCTGGTGATGTGAGCATCTATTTAAAGCCAATGGCTGTGTGATTGCCCGGCTCCATGAGCTTGTCATAAGTCGAGAACACCCAGTCAGTTCGGACGAGAAAAGTTATGACCTAAACAGCAGGCCCCAAGCCGAGAAATTTACGCATGTGGTCATGCGGCGATTACACTCAATGATTTTTCTTCGATCCCAAAAGCAGAAAAATACATGGCATTCATTTAAGTAATAACAAACCAACCCTAGATTTTCAGTCTTAAAACCCGAGCGGCCGCATCTGATAACATCTTGACAAGATCGAGTTCAGGAAAAATTCTTCATGGTATCCATTGAGGTAATAACAATCAACTAAACTAAGTATTACCATTTCCCTTGGCCCCAAACAAGAAATAACCAAGGAGGAAAGATCCCTCACTTCTTGAAGTGTGTAGGACCAGTTCTTGATCCTTCAACCTTGCAAAAATGGAGGTGTTTTGTGGCTTTTCCTCCTCCTCTTCCTTCCTTCCTTCCTTCCTTCCTTCCTTCCTTCCTTTCTTTTCTTTCTTTCTTTCTCTCTTTTCTTCTTCTCCTCTTGTCTGGTGTTTGAAATCCTCAAACCCACCAAGTTGGTTTGACCTAGATTAGACACACCTAACACCAATTTGTTTGACACTTGGTCGACTGAGACCCGAAGTGTTCTCCATGCCAGCCCTTTGTGCTCATTGCATGAGGGTGGCTGTGGCCCCATTGAACTCATGCAATCCTAAGGCATGGCCACTTGGCCCGCCATGTGCCGTGTCTCCCATGCAAGTGGCACATGGCAGCCCATGGTTGGCTCGTTCCGTCTCGAAATGCGTGGCAAACCGGAGTCTCGAGAATTTGTGCTTGATTTGTTTTGGTTTAACTAGATTTTGCGAGATAGATTCTAAGTGATCGGTTTAGGTCATGGGAACCCAGAAAAATCTAGGGTTTTGTTTTGTACTATCCAGGCAAAATTCTGGAATTACTCATTTTCAGAAAAAATACGCTTTTCCCGGGTTTCACAGAATGTATTCTGTTTCTATTTTCGTTTATATTTTTAGAAAAAAAATTCCGCTATTTTTAGAAACAGTATTTTTATTAATGTTATTGTTGTTATTATTTCTAGATCTCGAATGACGAAACGGACTTCACCGTTGAATTCGTCTTGCGAAATCTAGTGACCCGGAAAAATTTAGTCAAATCTGAGACAATCAAAATTTTTTACGAGTTTCTAGGTGATAAGTCGCCAGTAAATCCAGAGACGAGATTTTTACGAAAATATCGAAAGTTAGGAAATAGCTTAAGCTAAGTTCATTTAAAATAACTTGAACTGAAAATAAATAAATTTTTTCAAATCACAAACATACCCAAATGAGATAATATGAGTCATGTATCCAAATAAAAATAACAATAATAATAATAATAATAATAAAAGGAAAGAAAATGATAAAAAGGAGGGAAATGTAAGAAAAGACGGAGAACAAACAGGGAGTGAAGGGAGGAGAGAGAAGCTCTTGCTTCTTTCTACGATTTACGGAGATCGCGTTGTCGGATCTTATCGGGCTAAGATCTAAAGTTCATCTACTTGATGAGGGCTACGCATGGGTATCAAAAACATGAGATTTTGTCGAGGATTCACTGAAGAGTTTGAGAAATCAAAGGTTTCGGGTAGGGAGTTCACACGGGACTTCCTAAAAAATTTTCTACGCTTCAAGAGGTAGGGGTTGTCTTCTATTTTGTTTAATTCTTGTCCAAAGTTCATTCAATGGTTTGGATTTTTTTTTTTATGGCCGGGAATGGCTAATCGATTGTCTTATACTGTGTTATTCACAGCGTAGTGCAGGTTAGGACTGAGTGTATTGTGTTATTCATAGTGTAGTCCAGGTTAGGACTAAGTATAGTGGATTGTAGGGTTTATTCTCCTACTTTTATTAATTTTTGTCCATGGGCCATTAAATGGACGGGTTTTGGTTTTGGGGCTGTAAACGGTTGTGTGTCACAGTTTCGGGACTTAGTTTCGGGTGGTTTGAGAATAATTGTTGAACATCTCTCGTCCGTAGATGTGGAGCTTCCATCAATTTTCTATAGATTTTGTTATTCAATTTACAGATTTTGTGGCATTGTAGATTTTGTTATTCAATTTTCTGTAGATTTTGTGGAGCTTCCATCACTTAATTTTCTGTAGTTTTCATGATTGGAATGGATTTCTCTGTTTCCGTGTTAATATTTGAAATTCACGAAGCGAAAAATTACGAGGACTAGTTTTATGGCTGATTAAGAGAAATGGAATTCTGTTTAAGGAAATTTCAAATAAATGAAAACTTGATGGTTCTATTTTGTGTGACTCAAACCTACTTAATTTGTTTTTTCTGTAATTTGTCTTCTTTTTTTTGAGTGTCATCATTAGGTGGCATTGTAGTTTGAAATTTAGTTGTTGAGTCTAGTGTTAATTATAGGAGTTTCTCAGGTTTGCTTTATTTATCGAATTCTGCGGGTTTGTACTGGGTTTCTATGAGTAAAACAAATTTTTTCATAGATTGTTAATTGGTTTTTGGTGGCGGTGGGCGCTACGAGTCGCCATTTTTCGTTGGTTCTTACGTTGTTGGGATACCAGTGGGATGGCAAAAAACTTACGGGCTTCCGGCCTTGTACCCTTGACGATATTTTACCGACCTTTGCAAATAAATGTTCATTACAAGATTATTCTCAATCTTTAATTCAGCCTACCATGTGGGCTTTTTCTCTTGTTGCATGTGCAGAAACAATGGTTTCTATGAGAATTCTTTAAGTGTTAATTGGTTTTCTAATTTATTTTTTGTGGATGTTTTTAAAAAAATAATTGTTCAAATATAGAAAGTACTGAAAATAAAATACTATGTAGAAGTGTTATTTAAAATAGATTGAGAACATTCGAGTTCTTTTCATTGATTTTAAACGACTCCACCCGACATTATTCTAATTTATGGCGAGTTTTTATCTTTACTTGATGTCATAGATTAGAAGTTTGCTCTTTGAGGAAGTTTGTTAGAATGCTTCTACGATAGAAGTAATTATCAGGTAATTGTTAGAATGCATACTAAAATAACTACTGTTGTAGAAATATTTCTCCTCCAATTGTAATTAATTTGCTTGCACCCACGGATAATACTTAGGTTTCATAAGTGTACTAATTAATCATATTTATGACTCAACAATTTCTTATAATTGCTTTAATATTAATAAATGTTTTGTAATTATAGATAAACAAACTTTAGTTTTGGTTGCATTAAATTTAAAATTTTTTTATTAAAAATAAAATAAAGTTTTGATGATGGTAATTTCTATGCTTATAATGTAATTAATAAGAAAGTAATTTTCATCACGAGTTTGCTAACCCATGAAGAATGCTCATAAGCCACGAGATTTTTAAGGAGCGACTTCCTGATAAGCAGTATACTTAGAATGTTCACGAGGACAACTAAAATTTGTAGTTTGATTAATGAATTGGTATATTGTATATAGTACATTTGACATTAATATTACTATTTTGTTATCTCACAGCGTCTTATTGATTTTATAATTAATAAAAAATATAATTAGTTCAACTTATTAAATGATATACATTGAGTTTAAGTGTAATACAGAACTTTATGATTACATATAGTGAAATCAAGTCATATGGAGTTGATTAGTAATAAAAACTAAAACACACTGCATTAGAAAATTGGCTCAGTATGTCTTTAATTATTAGATTAGGAGACGGAAAAAATTTGGTGCACGTAATTAGAGAATAGGAGAAAAATTCGGAATCTCGATCGTCTACGATCAAAGACGGAGAAAAATTCCACTCTGTTAGAGCTGATTTTCCATCTCTGTCGGAGTCTCTATTCGAGGGGCAGACAATTGTCTGCAATGCGTGCAGTTGAGACGGAATATTCGATCTCTAATTTGAGACGAGTTATGATGAATACTGATCTGTTTTTTAAAGGCCAGAAATTCGGTCTCACAATGTAACACCAGATCCTGAGGGAGGTGTACGATCGTCTGTGAGGTGTATAAGAGTGCCAAAGTGTCGCATAGTAGTATTTTAGAGACTAAAGTAGGAAATGAGAAGTTTATGGAACCGGGATTTGTGTATGAGAACAAAGTGCAGGTGTCATTGCTAGCAAATAGGACATGAATATGAAAATCATTAAGTGTAGAGATGGGCCACAATACAAATAGCATAAATTCTGATTGAAAAATTAAAGAGATGAGGACTAAATTTATAATTTGGGGCAAGTTTAACATATAAATAGAGGGAGACATAAGCCAAACTCTCGAACTTGGTCTATATTTTGGCTAGGGCTTCACGGTTCTAAGGAAGAGAAGGAGAGAGCCAAGAGGAGGAAAGAGAAGAGGGAAGAAGGAGGAGGAGAAGAAGAAATCCAAGATCAGGTATGTTTGTCTTGGAATTAAATTAATATTTTGATGTCTAGGGCTTTTTAGTATGAATTTTCCATGAGTGTTCTCTCCTTGCCACAGGGTTTGGAAGAGATCACCCAAATCCTAGATTTTGTCCCAATTCATGTGGGTAAAACCTTAATTAGTATACAATAAGCATGGAATCTCATATATTTATATGGTTTGGGAATTGGTGGACCTTGGGTTTAGATTGTAGTTTCCTAGGGTTTGGTTTTATGAAGTTCTAAATCACCAATTCAAGTGTTGTAAAAGTTGTTTGGATGAATTCCATGTTTGGTTTTGAGGAATTGTTGTAAAAGGAGAATGTTGGGTTTTTTAAAGGAAATTTTGTCAAAATTTATTAAAACTATTTTATTTTGATTATAGATTAAGTTATAATCATCCAAATGGAATTGATTCAAATTGTTTAAAGAACCATAAGAATGGGAGCTACAAATGTATAGAAGGAACCAGAAACAAATTAGCTCTAAGGCTCCCAAATAGACTGAAGATGGCTCTCGTGTAGCTCTGCACTGAATTATGCTCTATTTTTGGGCGTAGTTTGTCAGTGTTTGGCCATAAGTGGAGTTTCTTATGAATTGGAGTGATTCAAAATTATGGATAAAATAGACTTCTAGGGAAATAAGTTAGATGAAGGAAGTTCATGCAAATTGTAGCCCAAAGTGCCCATAAAATTTTCAAGAGTGGGAGCTAATATTGCAGGATTCTGTTCTGCAAATTGAGTCATCTTGATGTGTAAATACCCAATAACTTGAGTTTTGGTGATCAAATTACAGTGATTCCAATTGGAGAAAAACCTTAGAATCATGGCATTGAGTGGAAGAGGCATTTCCAATTTATTGAGTTAAGATCCCAAATCAAGGATAACAGTAGGTGATTCAGTGGTTAGAATCAAAAACGTGCTGTAACTTGTGTTACTGTGGTTGAGGGCCTTAGAGGAATGAATTTTATATTGAAATTTTAAAGAGATGTGTGGATATATAAGGAGGATGATGGAGAGTTTCTTAATTTTTAGACCTTTTGAATAGTTTTTGGGTAATAAAGTCCATAGGTATTGTTGGAAAAGGTTACCAAAATGAGTGGTTTTTTGTTAGGGGTTTTTAGTACTCAAAGATAAGTGTTAATTTGACTTTATATGAATGTTGTGTGACCTTAAGTGATTTGCGTGTGAGTACGTTAAGTTTATACGGCCTACGAGAGGGTGATTCCAATACGTTGCCGTGTCGTTTGAGTATGTAGGCTAAGCGAGGAGACAAAGTAGTGGATTTGGTACTCGAGTTTGGGAAATGAGAGGTGGAGTGTTACAACTTTACTTATTTTTCCAAAATCAGTGTATTGTCATGAACTGTTTTATATTGGTATTTAAATGTGGTTTTGATTATAATATATTTAGAAAGAATAATGATAAGTTTAACAAACAGAAAACGAAAGCGATTTTATTTTAAACCATATATGAAAAGCAAATAAGTAATGGTTTTGATTCATTCAACCACTTTTAAAAAGCAAGCAATGAGTTTCATGAGAAATGGTTTTTAGTATAAACCATATTTAAAGAGCAAGCAAGCAAACAAAGTCTATTTTGTAAAATAGGCTAAATAAAATCCTGATCTTAAGCGAGAATCCGATTAGGTATTCATGTGCGAGGAGTGGTGTTAGGATTTAAATCACATTGCATTTTAGATTGCACGGTCGCGAACTTAGAACATGCATCGCCATTTTAAAAGGAGGCGGTAGCGCGTCTTGGAGTATATAAGGTTGGAAGATTCTAAGCCCAAATTATGGTGATGGAGGCGTCGAATTCCGTATTCTGGGAAAGGTAGCGTGGAGCGAGGCCTTCGCTTTGAGTGATGTGGACCCAGAGTCCTTCAAACACGGTTGATGCGAACTCCGTGTTCACTAGGGTACAACTATTAGGAAAGGCCTCAGTGGTTGATGATTTATAAAACATGTTTATCTGGGTTTTAAAAATCAGCCATTGCTTCCTGATTGAGCCTAGGCTCAAGGTAACATTTTAAAGAAAGCGGTTGTGCTTCCCGGAGCTCGGTTTTATTTCAAAACAAGCAGTTGGGCCAGGGCTCAGGATTTTATTCAAAACATGCGGTTGAGCCTAGGCTCGTGTTTATAAAAAGTTTGAGAAACTTTTGAAGCAAAGGTTTATGGAAAGTTTTTGAAAGCTTGGCCAGGTTTATGGAAAGTTTTGAGAAACTTTTGTAAAATTTTGAAGGTTTATAAACTTAAGCAAACAAGCGATAAAAGTTCGAAACTTTATAAGTAAAAATAGCGAAAGAAATATTAGAAAATATCAAATATAGCGGAAGTTTTACGATTTTAGATGTTTTTAGAAAAAATAAAATATTTTCTAAAAGCATAGCTCCAAGGCTCGTTTGGCTGATTATTTTCTATTTTAAAAGCTATTTCCGAATGCAGATGCATGGGACGGCAGACACGATAGGAGGTCCCACGACATCGGTATAAGTCTTTGTATAAATAGAATTTTGTATGGAAATACCTTGAACTTGTATAAAGGGATACTATGTATGTACGCTAATGTAGTTTATGAAAATGGGAAGTTGTTGGGTTTGCCATGTTTGATATAGTGTAAAATTGTGTATACGGGTTTTGGGACATGTCTTATATCACATTTGTTATCTTCTTAGAAATTTTATAAAATCACAAGTTTAGAAAATTTTTCTGGGATTGAATAGCGTCTGAGCTGACGGGATTTTGGTCGTTAAGGAGGTAGCGGGTGGGGATTTACGTGGGATTGGGTAAGAAGCTGTAGATAGTCGGGGTGGGGGTGTGTCAAGATGTTCATCGAGCATAAGTTGGTATAACCTAAGGCTTGAGGAGAAGTAGTCAAACCACAGTTAGTAATAGAAGTAGAGTCTTAGAGCTATGTTATTAAGCATTGAGAGTTCGTTGCCCACCAGTTTACACTACGGCAGCCATGCATTTTCAAACTTAAAAGTACATACATATCAAGTAATTCAAAGTAGAAACGATTGATTTTTTTATACGACGCATGTGTCGGGCGAGGGACGTCGAGGTCGATCTGGGAGAGTCATTCAGGAGGTTTCAGAAGAATCTGCCGGTGAGAGATGAGCACATAATTGGTTCAACTACGCCTCTGAATCGGCCTCCGGCTGACGGGTCGAGGGGCTGGACCATCCCCGGAGCCACCCGGGAGAGAACTGCCAGTGCAGTTGTTTACGGCCCGAGCAAGGTAGCACAGTTACCGCAGAGATAGTAGCCATAGCATTGTCGGCAATCGCGGCCTGCATCGCCACCTAAGTTCTCGAAGAACACGGGAGGTCGATGGGGAAGTCTAAGCTAGGCGCCAAGCCATGTGATGGTGATCGGAAGCGGCCCGGTTATAAGTGACGGGTAAATCGAGTTTATCTGAAGTTGTGAGCATACGAATGAAGCGGGTATTTTCAGGTTTACGATGGAAGACGGGGCTAGAGATTAGTGGGACCGTGGAGAGAGGTATCCCCAATGGCATATCATGGGACCCATTTCAAGGGTTCATTGATAGGTTCTTTCCCTCAAAAGTCGCAAGGATTCGAAAATTGGTAGGTTCTTCGAGTTAGAAGCAGAGGAACATGTCGAGTGTCGGATTAGGAGGTTCTCGGAACTAGTTAGATTGGTTCCATATATTGAGTTGATGAAGCCATGAAGTGCAAAAGGTTTTTAGTGGGATTGCGACACCCAGGATCGGAAATTTTTGTCTGTGAGTTCCTCATAATAGATTTGGGGGACTTAGTGAGGCGACTCGAGGACGGGTTGAGCAAGGGTTCTGCAGCAGTATGTATCGAGTAGCGAAAAAGGAAGAGGTACACAGGCACTTCCCAGCGAGCTCACGGATGGTCTGAAGAAGAGGAACAAGGGTGGAGTTTACAAGTAGGGGTGCGGTCGAGCTACCCACCCCAGTCAGGGATCGGTGAGGCCAGGTTAGCAGTGCGCGATTCCTCAGATGCGTGTGTATGTGTGGAGCGACACCGCATGGGGAGTGTAAGAGATCATCGCGTATAGGATGTTTTGCCTTGACGAGAAGGCCATTTCATTTAAGTGTCCGCAGTTGATTGGTGCGGAGGCATTCGGTAGCTAGCTAGCTACCCCTTTTAGAAGATAGGCACTCGGTGCCCGAGAGGTTTACTGGCGGAGGGGCCCGATGCAGCCTTGGGTAGAGCGATCGCGGTAGAGCGGTAGTGCCAGGGAGATCTGGTGGGGGCCGTCTCGGTAGAGTTTATCTTGTGGCTCGTGGGATCACGGTCACGACTCGGATGTGATTCTTTGGTATTATTTCAATCCTTGATCATGATGCTTATACATTAGTGGACCCGGGGGCCACACATTCATTTGCATCAGGGCACTCTTGGGTCGCTTCAGGATAGAGATTGACCATTAGAGGGTCGTGAGAGTTTCCCCTTCAATTTGGAGATCCGGGTTATTCTCGAATGAGTGAGTAGAGATAGTAAGAGTTCGATTAGGGGCGTAGATTAATGGATCTTGTGGCACTTTTAGATATGGATTTTGATGGTTCTCGGCATGGATTTGGCTATCTCGCCATAGAGCCACATTAGATTGTTATAAAAAGGAGTAAAGTTGCATAGGCCGGAAATTGGGGTTAAGATTCTAGGGAATATACTTGAGAAAGTTTATCTTCCAGTGATCTACTGCAAACTGTTATGAGAGAATCACTGCGTCAGGGTTGTCGAGGGTTATCTAAAACATGGTGCGACTTGAAGGAGGGTGATGTTCCCAAGGCACTTCAGGGACCGCGCCCTACGAACATTATGGGTTTACGGTAGATACGGATTTGACGAAGTGTGCCCGGCGGTGTTTATGGATTTGATGAGCGGGTATTCTAGCGGTATTTGGTGAGGTTAAATTATAGTCTTTATTAATGTGTCTAATGTATTCGGGTAGTTAGGAGGAACATTGAGCACGAAGGATTGTGTTTGAGACCACCCCAGGAGGCCGACAGGTTGTATGCAGGTGGCGGTATTCCGAGTTTGGCTTGATAAGGTGGCATTCTGGTGTTGTGGCGTCTCGAGTTGAGGGGGGTGAGTGTGGATCCCAGGAAAATAGAAGATGTGGTAAATTGAGGCTTGCTGAAGAATGTGTCGGAGATTGAAGCTTTGCTTGGTTTTAAGCGGGATATTAGGAAGTTTGTTGAGGACTCTCGAATCGCGACCCAACGACGGCGGCCGAGGAAGATATGATATGATTGGGTGGATGCACGCGACGAGTTTCGAGGAGTTGATGGTATGACTTGAAACTCCGGGTTCACAGCTTTTCTTGATGGGAGAGATGGGTTGTGGTTCTGGGGTGATGCTTCGTGAGGCCTTGGTTGTGTTTGATGCAAATGATAGAGTGATTGCCTTACTCTAGGCAATTTGAAGAAGCATGAGGAGAATTACCACACATGACTTAGAGCTTTACCTTGATCGTGTTTCTTAAAGAGATATGGAGACATTATATAGTGTTCACATGCGGGATCTTCTGATCCATAAGAGTCTTGATATATTTTCACCCGAGAGAAAAGTTAAACACAGGGCAAAGAAGATGGCTTGAGTTGATTAAGGACTACGACATCTTGTCAGTCATTCAGGAGCTAATGTAAGTAGCGGATGCCTTGGTAGGCGACAGGAGAGTTCTTTGTCTCATATGAGATTAGGGTTATCTTCCCGCTGTTTAGATTGGATCTAAGAGCTTAGGGGTAATATATTGGAGGCGCGAGGTTAGGGCCTTGTTAGCCACATTTCATGTTAGACCTCTCTTAGTGGATCATATTCTAGCAGGGCAGTCGCAGGATCCACAGATGATTAAGTTTAAGGAAGAGATAGAAAAAGGAAAGAAAGCATAGTTTCAAATTAGAGATGACGATGATGGTGAAGGCGGAGAGAATGTGCGTGCCGGAAATTGTAGGCGAAGGTTGAGAGAGAGACCGTATGGAAAAGCACGTTCATCTGGCATTATCTTATGCATCAGTGTGTGTGCAAGATGTCTGGGACTTTGAAGAACATTGCGGGTGGAATGGGATGAAGAAAGAGATTGCAAGTTTAGTCTCCGGATGTCTAACTGTCGGCGGGTGAAGGCGAGCATCGAGGAGGCCGTAAGGGAAGATACAATTACTCCCTATTCCCGGTATGGAAATGGGAGAATCCTTATGGATCTTGTGACGGGTCTTCCACGGACTGTGGCATGATGCTATATGGGTGATAGTTGACTGATTGATGAAGTCTGCTCATTTTGCGATTTAATGTTGAGAGATTCTTTGGAAAAAGTTGGCCCAGTTCATATGTGGATGAGATAGTGAGACTTCATGGGGTTCAGTTTTGATAGTTTGGTCGAGACGGGTTCACATCCGGGTTTTGGCTTTAGTTTGCAAATAGCTTCAGGTACTTCGCGCTTCATTTCCGGCATGTTTCATCCTCGAGACGGATGGCGGTCGGAAGTATTCGAGGCGTTAGAGGATATCTTTGAGGAAAGCTTGTGGCAGTGGAATTCAGGGGTGGGATACTCATTTTGGCAATGGGGTTAGCCTGCAAACGGCTATCGATCCAGTATAGGAATGGCACCATTTGAGGCACTGTATGGTAGGAAATGTAGGACTCCAGTGTGCTGGGATGAGGTTGGTAAGAGAAGACTAGTAGAACTCGAACTAGTCAAATCACTTGAGAGAAGTGAAAATTGTTCGTGATAACTTAAAGCGAAGATGAGTGAAAAGTATGCGGATGTGCAAATCGTAGGGACTTACGGTTCGAGAGATAGGTGATCGGGTCTTTGAAGATTTCTCCTTGGAAAGGTGTTTGAATTTGGGGGAGCGAGGCAAGCTCAATCAATTTATAGGACCTTATGAGATTGGCCAAGAGCGAGGTGGGACCCGAGTAGCTTACAAGTTGGGGTGCCGAGTTATCAAGGATTCATGACCTGCATTCCGCCAATCGATTTTGAGAAGTACATCCTAGATCCTTCACATGTATTGAGAGAGCGACCGGTGGAGTTAAAGGAGAACTTGACATGAAGAGATGCACACAGTGCGGATTGTAGATCGCAGGGCAGTGTTGAGGAGAAAAGTGATTCGAATTATAGTTAAAGTCTTATGGAAGAATCATGAGGAGGGAGGCCGAGTACTTAGACAGGAGGCTCAGGATGCGGCCGTCGATTGCCCTCACTTATTTTAGAATGAGGTATTTTCCTTTCCTTTCTTTTGGGTTTAGTTTATTCATTTCGAGAATGAAATGTTCTACAGGAGGGAGGATTTTGTAACACCTGATCCCGAGAGGTATCTGATTGCATGATCTTGTGGGGTGTATGAGTGCTGAGTGTCACGTAGTAGTATTTTGGGGCCCAAGTAGGAAATTAAAGTTTATGGGCAGGGATTTGTGTATGAGAAAAGAAATTCATTGTCATTTTAACTTAAAATAGGACATGAATATGAAAATCATTAAGTGTAGAGATGGGCCGCATTACAAATAGCATAAGTTACAATTGAAAAATTAAAGAAGATGACTAAATTTATAATTTAGGCAAAGTTTGCTATATAAATAGAGGGAGACATAAGCGAGCTCATTTGGTCTCATATTTTGGCTAGAACTCCACGGTTCTAAGGAAAGAGAAGGAGGCAGAGGAGGAAGAAGAAGAGGAGGAAAGAAGGAGGAGGGGAGAAGAAGAAATCAGAGATCGAGTATGTTTATGCTGAATTAAGTGTATTTGATCACAGGGCTTTTTAGTATGAATTTTCAAGTGGAGATTGTTCACTCTTTGTCTAGGGTTTGGAAGAGATCACCCCAAAATCTAGATTTTTGACAAATTCATGGGTAAAACCTTAGTGGTATCTGATAAACATGGAATCCTCTTATTTATATGGTTTGTAGGAATTGGTGGACCTTGAGTTGAATTCACTTAGGATTTTTACCTGGGGTTTGGTTTATGAAGTTCGAATCACCGGTCGAGTGTTGTGAAAGTTGTTTTGGATGAATTCCATGTTGGTTTTGAGGAATTGTTGTAAAAGGGAGAATGTTAAGGTTTTTTAAAGGAAATTACATTAAAATTTGGTAAAACCCATTTGCTTTTGTTATATATTAAGTTATAATCATCCAAATTAATTGATTCCAATTGGTAAAGAACCATAAGAGATAGGGATACAAATGTATAGAAGGAACCAAGAGCAAATTGTAGCTCTAAGGCTCCCAAATACGGACTGAAAGGTGAGCTCGTGTAGCTCAGCAGTTATCACTCTTTGTTTTGGGTATGGTTGCTAGTGTTTTGGCCATAAGTGGAGTTTCACTCTCTAGTAAATTAATTGATTAATCTCTGGGTAAAATAGTCTTTGAGAATAAGTTAGCTGAAGGTCCATGCAAATTGTAAGCCAAGTGCTTGAAAGTTTTTAGTGATTGTGCGATTACGATTACCTTAAATTGGAGTCGTCACAGATGTAAATCTGATAACGAGTTTTGGTGATCAATTTGGTGATTCCAATTGGAGAAGAAACAGAATCATAGCTTCAAATGAGTGAAAGAAATGGAAATTTCAATTTATTGAGTTCGATCCCAGAAATCAGGACCAACAATAGGTGATTCGGTGAGTTTGGAATCGAAACATGTTGTAACTTGTGTTATGTGGTTGAGGGCCTTGGAAGGAATTTTATATTGAAATTTTAAATAAATGTCATTGGATATATAAGGACTGATCTGGAGGTTCATAATTTTTAAGACCTTTTGAATAATTTTTGGGTAATAAAGTCTTAATGTATTGTTTGGAAGAAAGTTACCAAAATGAGTGGTTTTTGTTTAGGGGACAATTGCTCAAGGAGTAAATTGTGTATTTGACTTTATATGAATGTTGTGTGACCATAAAGTGACTTCGTGTGAAATGCGTTAAGTTTATCTCTCGCCTCGTGCTAGGTGATTAATACGTTCTTGAGTATTCGTTTTCGTGTGTATTTGAAACGAGAGCCAAAGTAGTTGATTTGTGCTCGAGTTTAGAAACGAAAGGGTGAGTGTTAAACTATTTTTGAAATACTAGTGTATTATTATGAAGCTGTTTTACTTTGGTATTTAAATGGTTTTGATTGTAAACCATGTTTTGAAAGAAAGCGGCTTGATGAGTTTATGACAAGCAAACGGTTTGATTTTAAACCATATATGAAAACAAATAAATAATAAAGTTTTGATTCATTCAACCATACTTTTAAAAGCAATGATGAGTTCAGCAATGATGGTTTTTTAAGCTATAGGCCATATTTCAAAGCGAAACAAATGAGCAAAGTCACATTTTGTAAAATAGAAACAATAAAAATCCCACTAGTCTTAAGCAAGCATCGATTCGAAAGGTATTAAAATGCGTTCGCGGTGGTGTTGAAGTTTCAATACATGCATTTTAGATTGCACAGTCGTGAACTTAGAACATCATCGTACATTTAAAGGAAGGCAGAGTTATATAAGGTTAAGAGCTCTAACTAAATTATGGTGATGGAGGTTCCAGTCAATCTTCCACCATTTACCGGAAAAAGGTGACGTGGGTCAAGGCCCTTCCACTCAGGATGTGGACCCAGTCCTTCCACCCAAGACGGCCGATGCCCGTGCCCCGTGTTCACTAGTACAGCTATTAGAAAGGCTCCGTGCTGGTTGATGATTTATAAGCATGTTTATACAGTTTTTAAAAATTAACCATTGGCACACGATTGAGCCCAGGCTCCCGTGTTTGCTTTAAAGAACGGTTGAGCCCAGTTCCCGCTTTTATTTTTAAAACAAACTGGCCGAGCCCAGCCCTGCGATTTCAAAGCATGCTGGGCCGGAGCCTGTGCTCCCGCGGTTTATGAAAAGTTTGAGAAACTTTTGAAGCAGTAAAGGCGATGGAAAGTTTTGAGAAACTTTTAAAGCAAAAGGTTTATGGAAAGTTTTGAGAAACTTTTAAAGCAAGAGATTTTTGAAAGGTTTTATAAACTTTTGCTAGCAAGCAATAAAGTTTCGTAAACTTAAAGTAAAGCAAAGCAAAGAAAGAAATATTTCCGAAAATATCATGTAAACGGAAGTTTTACGCTTTTTAGATGTTTTCAAAACAAAACATTTTCTAAAAGCATACACTCAACAGTTCATTTAGCCTATTATTTTGCTTAAAAACTATTTCCAAGTATAGTACGCCTGTATGCTAGAGCACAATAGGAGTCCCCTCGACATCGTATAAGGCTACAGATAACACTTTGCATTTCTGGAATACCTTGAACTTGTATAAAGGAATATATGTATGTACATAATGTGGTTTATGAAAATGTGTGGAGTGTTGTTGGTTGCCATGTTCGATATAGTGTAAAATCGTGGTATATGTGTTTTGGGATGTCCTATATACAAATTACATCCGAAATTTTATAAAAATCACAAGTTTAAAAGAAATTTTTTTATATACGATTGAAGCAAGCAATACGACTTCGCTTCACAGGATTTTCTAGTCATTAGAGGTAACGGTTAGGGATTTCTGTGGAGTGGCCGGCACACCGCCGATAGTAGGGGTGTGTGATTGCTGAATCACCCTAAATGGGTTACTCTCCACCTAAGTGCATATGCAATGATCCTATGTAAACACACATTCAAGCAAATACGTGATCCTACCTGAATGTCTAAATGACCAACCCATGTCCCGAGTCCTCACCGACTCCCTTACAGTTGCCTAAGTCATGTATAAGAAACATCCCACAAGGATTAGGTTACTAAGTACTGAAATTAGAATAGTCCTAACTTTATTTGAATAACACAAATGTGAGAAATTGAAATAGAAAACAAACTAAAATAAAGAAATCTTAAACTTAAGTCTCTAACATGCAAATGAAAAAGTAATTACAAGGAAGCCTAGGGTTTTGATTTCATCTAACAAAATCCTATGGTGAGATTCAATTTGGTCCCAAAGACGCTCAAACCATATATTAACGGAGGATTTCACCTAAGTATATGCTATTCTTTCTCAAGCAATAACAATCTACCCTTGGAAAAGGTTTTAATGTATCCCTACCTCAAACCATCCTAACCAAGGATGCATTAAGCATTAGAAACCCAATAAGCCACATGTAACCCACAAATATCTCTATTCAATGGTGAAACATGATATTCCATTTATGGTCTAACCTAATTATTGTTTCTCAACCTCAAATTAGGTCACAAATCATGTTAACGGTGATCAATTATCAACAAGCATTAGGAATTGAATAGAAAATTCAATATATAAGAAAATCTAAACAACAAAGATTACAAATCAAAGTCAAACACCATAGTTCATTGTTTAGACTACATCAAAACCCTAGAAAATGAGATTAGTTCATGGAGGGGAAAATACAACCATAGAAAATGAGAAAAAAGCAAGAAAATAGGATAAGATGATAGATGAAACTCATTTCTTATCTTCAAATCTCCTTCTTCTTCTTCTTCTTCAAGCTTTTCTTCCCCAAGATTTGTGCTTTAGGGTGTTTCCACCCTAAGAGCTCTTTTCTGACCAGAGAGTCTCCCTTGAACTCCTCTCCTCAAAATGCCCTAAAATTGTTCTTTTTATTTGGCTAAAAACAAAGAGATGAGATGGGCTTCGACAAAAACATGGGCCCCGACATCCACGCAGTAGTATGGCGGATATGACGTTGTAGCGTGGAGAAATGGGGAGCTATTGGAGGAGAAAAAGCACGCTAGAGCGTGAGAATACCCATGCTACAATGTGAGTGTGCTCAAGCTAGAGCGTGAGTGGGCTCACGCTACGGTGAGAGTGGGCTCACGCTACGGTGAGAGTGGGCTCACGCTATGGTGTGAGTGGGCTCACGCTACGGCTTCAGATGAAGCCACTCATGCCTTAGCGTGAGTTGTTCTCCAACTCGCCAATAGCTTCATCGTTTTGCATCCCTCACTCCTTCCTTCATAACTTCTTCATCTGGACTTCGAATCACGCAATCTTGGTGTCTACGAAAATCCTCGGAGTCTAGAATATGTCCATGCCAATGAGGGAGTCATAGAAGGACATCATGCAGGCGAAATGGTAACATGTTTGTTGCGACTATGTGATGACTTTGCCAATTTTTCTTTGATTTCGCTCGTTTCCGCTCAATGATTGGCCTAATCACAAAATTAAGAAAATAGAGCATTAGGGCACTCATCAATATGGCACCATAATGGCTCAAAAATGCTCCGGTAACAACCATTCAAATGTTGGAATTAACCGTGGAGGTGTCGTCCCGCCCCTTGCTCAATCCTCATCATTCTAAATGTTAGGTGTGAAAGATTTGGAAGATATAATTGGAGTACGTGGTTAGATTTCATTTGTATATTTGATGAATTTGGTATTTCTTAACGAAACCTTTTGCATGCACTCGCAGTTCACTTGTATGATCCAGAAAGACTTACTTGTCTTATAGTTGCTTTTAAGAAAATCAATAGTTTAATAAGATGTTAAAGTATGATCACACGTAAGGTATGTTTGAAAGTACTACATATACACTTTTGTTTGACACATTCAATATGCATGACATCATAATAATTTTATTCTTCATAAATTTATCCCCACTAGGACTCGAATCCTAGACCCCTCCCATCCGTATATATATTCGTGTGAGCTCTTAACCACTTAAACTAAGTTTTAGTAGCTACTATATATATACTTGCTTCTTAATAATAATGAAACCAATTTTTTCATATCTTGTATGGTGTTTTTCAATGGACTCCATATTGAATGCAATTTTTTCCAAATCTTGTATTGTGTTTTCCAATGGACTCCATTGAAACCACAAATGAGTGGTTCCCCTAACTTAGAGGTACATAATCGCTGAGGTCATTAGGATTACTGTATTATATTAAATATATGAATATACTAATAAAAATATTCAAATGGAGGTGTTAAAATGTTATAGAAAATGTTTGAACATTTATAATTATCTAAGAATATTGATTTGTTAAATATAATAATTATTAAAAAATATTAATATAATTTATTTTAGAAATTCATTAATATGTCAACTGTATCTATGCCATTCATTAATATCTTTTTGGTTTCATGGGATTTCCAAGGATCATTTTAATAGTAGAATAGAGTTCTCTAAGAGGACTTTCTTGGTTCATCAACATCTTTTTTTCAACTTTGAAATTTTTTCCACCACGTTATGTGGACCTAATCCTCATCGGTCTCTCAATGCTTCTTAATTTAATGTATATTTTACATTTTCTTAAATTTTTTAAATTTAATTTTTATTCATAAATCAAAAATATTATTATTATTTTTATATTTATATTATTGTTTTTAATAATAAACCTAAAATATTAAGGTCATATTTGTAACTAACAAATTTTGAGAGTGAATTGCCTTGAGCACTGTTCCGGCAAAAGGTAGATGAGTTTATTGGGTATTTCCAAGTTCGAAGAGCAAAGAACATTAATACTACAATTACGCAATGCAAACTGCAAAGTGAATAGATTATGATGTAATGCAAAATCCATACCGCAACTTCTATATTTATTATCAAAATAATATTTTATTAACCACAACTTTTGTATTTATTATTGCCTTCATTGCTATTCCTCCGATAGATATTGATAGTATTCAAACCGCTGGATTCTATTTTCTTTTTTTTTCTTTTTGTCAAACCACGGCGCTGCTTTGAGCGAACCCGCATTAATACACGGAGGCGCTCGGAAATAAGTATCACATTCGACTAATCCTCATACGTAGTCGAGTGCATCACAAGGACAGAAAGCTTCTACCATATAATATATAATCATAAGAAAAGGCTTTATTGACAAATGATTTCTTTATTTATGTAAATATATGCTACTGTGTTATTAAAATTGAAAACAATAACATATATAAGCCTTTTGAAAGGTACCTTGACACATGTTCAATTTAGGGACAACAATAAACATATAATAAACTTACCTTGATAGGTATTTTTAAGTCAAGTTCAAATTTACAAACTATGATATTTTTGAAAATTTTATTAAATTTCAAAATATTGGATGATAACCAAAACATATTAAATTAAGAATTTAAAAAAAAAATTAAAAAAAAAAAAGCTTTTAAAATTATCCAAAAAAATTAACCTAATCACATGAATTAAAAATTAATAAATATAAAAAATATATTATTTTATATTAATTAAAGCATATTTTAATAGATTTAAATTTTTTTTAGTTATCATCTCATGCTAAATATTAAACAAAAAAGAAATTAAAATTTATTCTAATAATATATTTATTCAAATTTAATAGCCATACCACTTATAAAAGTATGAGATTCTTTTCCAAATTTTTATTAGTAAAAACTCAATTTTCAAAAAACAAAAGAGCAGAATTCGGATATTAAAACAAAATTATAATTTTGAATCCAATTCCTATTGTTCTATTAATTAATTTATTTAGAAATTTAATACTTTTTCCTTAAAAGTAAAGTATAAATAGTAAATACATTAGTTTAAAAAAAGTAAATACGTTAAAAATCAATTATAAAAAAAAAAGAAAAAAAAAGAGTAATTCCACTTACTTAAGCATTACTAAATTTGCACAAATTGAAAACTTCCCACAATGATTTACCCTAACAAGGGACAAGCCTAAATTTGAAAACAAACAGTAGGGTGGGGCCTTGTGGATAAAACCCGACCTTTTGTTTATCTTCTCTACACTCATGTCTTCAGCAAGGTAGAAAGAAGTCGTCCTGACCTGCAGCGAGGTAACCCTAACCTTAGACCCCCTTCATCTTGTCGTTTTTGTCATCACGATTTTCTTCTTCTCATTCTTCCCCTTTCATATTGCCATTCTTGTCATCATGTTTTTCTTCTTCTCATTCTTCTGTCTTCTCCTTCGACATGCTTGAATAGCTTGTATGTGTTTGTCTGCTTTTAGATCAGGAAATATGGAGATTTGATATAGATTGAGCGTTTTTAATATGTTGATGAGAGTACACTCGATTATTGAATTTGCTTGATCTACGGTTAGGCACTTAGGGATTGAGAATTTTTAATTGAAAATTTGAATGATTTGGTTGTGGACTGTTGCGAATCTATGATCGAAGTTATGGTGTGAGTTTTTTAGAGGTAAGGGAGCAGATGGAAGACTTGGCTGTAATAAGCTTGATTGGAAGGCCTTGAGTATAAATTGCGGGATTTAACAATCTCGAGTTCATATTGTGGGATTTGAGAGTTTATGTTACAATAAAAGTTAGATCTTTTAAGTAAAACCAAGGGAACCACACTTTGCCGGTTTTGGCAACAAAGGTTACTTACTTCCCCAAAGCCTCGACACTCTCATGGAAGAATAAAAATTTTCCTTTTGCATAATGGTTAATGAGTTTACAAATAAAATTTGGATGTTTTTTTAATGGGTATGATGCAATTGGGGCTTGTGGGTATGGTTCATTGGCGTTAGGCTTCTATGGTGGGCACCTTGCAGTTGGTGTTCCCTCACTGTTCAAAGATGGAGCTTGATGTGGTGCATGTTTTCAAGTGTGTAGACATTTTATTTTTTTTCCTTCATTAATTATTGTTTTTGTATTGTAATTTTATGGTAATTGTGAGCTTTTATCTAGCAAATTAGATGCAAAAACACCACTCTCAACAGAGCAGGGACTACTAATCTCAATCTAAAAAACCACACTGATTCTGTTCTGAGCAGCAGAGCGTTCATGGCGATGGCCAATAATGGCATGGCTCAACAGATTCTCAAGCTTGGCCTTGTAGATTTTGAATAGAAGAGGTGAGTTTGGGATAAGCAAATAAAAAAAATTCATTATCATTATTAGTTAGGAACATATCAAGATGCCTTTTTCAAAGCATCTTTTTTGCCTTGGGTTGATGGTTTTGTTACACCCACCACATATATAAATGTCACAATCCCATGCCCCAACCTTAAATTTGATAGGGGAAAACCGGCCAACACACAATAAATCGAATAACAGAAAAAGCGGTAGTACAATTAAATTCTTTACTGGCAAAGAACTTATGAGGAGGATCAATAAAAACAGAGTAAAAACATAAATCAATAGCACACAAGCAGACACAATTTGTTTAACGTAAAAACCCCTTAGTATAAGGGTAAAACCACTGGTCGCCCGCACCAAAGAAATAGCTCCACTATGATCAATAAGAGGTACAAGAGAGTCAACAAGTGCACCAAAATGCCATAGCCAACAATCTAGAATCAAACACCACGCTTCCAATGCAAAATAAGAAGAAAAAAAGAAAGACCCCAAAAGGTAATATAAATCATGGCACTTATCTCCCGCTTCGATATCAGATGATCCAACCGTATTTAATGAAGTATCACGCTTTCCAACCCGCTGGCCCGGCACCCGCCGATCCAACTGCAACGACCACAGCTTGTAACCAAAACAACAGCATGCTAAAATCACAAAGTTCTTTTCTTTTCCTCTTCTCACGCTATATTTCTACAAAATGAGCACACTCTCTCAGGCCCTTAATCGAATTCCTCTCCACTTAAATAAGTGAGACAAGTAGCCCTCAATAAATGTCAGCTTTACCCACATAGGAAGGAGCCCAAAACCCAACAAATCTCCTCACAACTATGTGGAGATGACCGCCAAACCAGAATGATCTCACAACAAACTTCAAACTTCCCACTTTGCACGCCTTACTATCATATCAAGCATCTATTATCATCAAGATGAATTCTAGCCACTCTAACAACTTAGCATCCAAAGCATCCCGTATCCAATGATACCTCTCATGTCAACTGTTGGACTTGAATGAAAGGTTGAGTTCTTTACCTCAAGATAAATAGCACTCGACTATCCACAAATAGTAGATATTTATCTTGAATTCACTTCACCGCTTTCCTCGCAAGAATTTCTTCACCCATAGCAACTCCTGCATGCTTCACTGGAAATAAATTCGCCTCCGTAGTGACAAAGCCAAGCACACCTCGCCCTAGACCACAAGTCACGCCCCAAATTTAATCATATAGCCCTCGGGGCGGACTTCCCTGAATCAATGTCTCCACTGATATCTGAGTCCAGTATCCCACCATAGTAGGCTTAATATTACAAAACAAAGATCATATTAATCTGCACTTCAAGATACCTAAAAATCCATTTTACAAAGATTCCAATGTTTCTTACCCGTCGATAAAATCTATCGACTGCTACTTCAACAAAGATGTGCTATATCCGGTCTTGTGCACACCTCCATTGCATACATCAAACTTCCCACGCATGCATAAGGAACCCGTTGCATATATAATTTCTCATCTTCATTTGATGGACTTTGTTTAGAACTCAGCCTAAATGAGTAGCAAGAGGAGTGCTTACCACCTCGCCTTTTCCCATGTGGAATCTCAAGAACATTCTTTTAATGTAGTGTTCTTGATGCCCACAACTTTTTCTCCTTTTCTGTCACTTGATGATTCTATACCAAGAATCATGAGCTCCCATGTCCTTCATATAGCAAAATGACTTTCCCAATTGCTCCTTTAAATCTGGTCAATCATGGAAACATTTTCCCAACAATAAGCATGTCATCAACATATAATAAATGTGGATAATGAAGTCATCATTAGAAAACTTTCGACAGCACAATAATGGTCAAGTAAATTTCCTTCATGTACTTGCTCGCCACATAATAGACTAAATTTTCAGACCACGCCCTGAGCCTGCCAAACTGCTATAGGCTCTTTCTAAGCCTACACACATAGTCTTCTTTCCCTTCAACATGAAACCCATTAGGTTGCTTCATATAGATCTCTTCTTCCAAATCACCATGAAGAAAAGTGGTTTTCACATCCATTTGCTCTACCTCCAAATCAAGAGTAGCAGCCAAACTCAACACACTCTAATGGATGATACTTTTAAATAATAGGAGAGAAAATCTCATTAAAATCAACACCCTTCCTTTGACTCAAAGCCCTTCTCACTCACTAACTGCTTCTTTATACCTCTGAGACATAGTGTTACTTTCATGCTTCACCCTATAGATCCACCTGTTATCCAAGGCCCTCTTACCTTTAGGCAACTTCACTAAATCAAAAGTGTGATTATCATGTAAGGATTTCATCTCATCCTTCATTGCATCCAACCACTTTTTCTTTTCTTCACTTCTCCATGGCTTTCTCCTCTGTAAAGCACCCATGTTCTTCATCATCTCTAGAATCATGATACTCATCAGAGAATACCCTGAAGGTTGTCTCTCCTCATTGACCTCCCGAGTTGAACTTGAGGTGGTTCGCAGCATCACTCAAATTTTCATCTTGTGACATGTCATGCTCCCTCTTCATCATCATCAACAGAACATCTACTTCATATGCAGTTGCTGATCACCAACATCATTCGAGCATCGCATTCGTATTCCGATTAGGCGCTAAAATGTTCAAAATCAGCCACGCCATCGTCTTCCTTGGGTGTAGACTTCTCCGTCTTATCAATGTCTTCAATGGTTTGATCTTCCATGAATTTCACATCACGGCTTCTAACAAGCTTCTTCTCAATAGGATCATAGAACCAACTAAATCTATCCTCACCATAGCCAACAGAATATGCATTCTGCCTCGAATGCAATCCAATCTTTGGACCTTCATCCTTTGGAACATGCACAAAACTCTTGTAGCCAAAAACCCTTAAGTGATCATACTTTCACATTCGTCAAACCAAATTTTGTTTGGCACTCACTATTCAAAGCAAATGCCAGGACTAAGATTGATCACGTGCACCGTACAATGCCTCACCCCGTAAGTGCTTCAGGTCAGCTTCCGTGAGAGCATACACCTCACTCTCTCAATCAATGTCCTATCTATCCTCTCTCGCCAAACCATTCAGCCGAGGAGTTTAGGAGGAGCCCTTCTCTTACGTGCAATGCCATGTCACATAAAGATATCAAAAGGTCCACAATACTCACCACCATTGTCGCATTCCGATGCATTTCAAATTTTCTGTCTGACCGCCTCTCAATCGAGGCATGAAACTCTTTGAACTTTTCCAACACTCGTCTTTTTGACTTCAAAGCATAGACCCAAAGTTTTCCTGAATAATCATCAATAAATGTAACAAAAATAAAGTGCACCACTAAAGGATTTCACTTCAAAGGGCCACAAACATCCGAATGCACCAATTCAGCAAAGTCGATTTTCTCGAGGAAGGATGCTTCTTGAAGGATACTCTGGTTTGCTTACCAATCATGCAATGAGAACATTTCTCCAAATCTACATTCTTCAAACCCGGAAGCATGTCCTTCTTTGCTAGACAATTCAACCCCTTCTCACTGATATGACTAAGTCTTCGGTGCCACAAAGAAGCCTCTATATCCATAGCATTCATGACCGGTCACTAGCAACCAAAGCTTTTTGTCTAATACAACTTCAACTCTTCGCCCCTTTCGCTACGCAACTGTTAATTGTGAGTTTCCATTTTCCGTAACTAAAGTGGTTATCAAGTAACCAAAGATCATCAGCACCCGCATGCATCAAATTAAAGCTGACATCCGGAGCATGTTCGAATTTCCTTAGTAGCAACTCGTATTCCCATGCCGGTTTGCAAACAGACATCACCAACCCCAATAACCTCGACACGCCATCATCATTACCCATCTTCAAAACCTTAAAATCACCCGGAGCGTAAGATGTGAAGAACTCCCTTCCGGTGTAACACGCAAAGGTAACACCACTATCAATTAACCACATGCTCTCATCGATACAAAATTAAGTGAATTGTGCACATGGAGAATAACAAGATCATCATCGGTAGCAATAGTCACACATTCACGATCATCATGATCCTTCTTTCTCGCTACCCCTTTGTCTTTACTCTCTTTCTTCCATAGAAAACAGCCTTTGACAAAGCCCCATTTTGGTGACAATAATGGCACTCCAATATTCTTGCAGACCGAGATCCGACCTTTGCCCCCGCTCTGCCTCTACCACCTTCAACCCTTTTCAAGCTCCCCTCTTTTCAAGAATACACCTCCGGGAATGAGTAGAAATACCTTGCTCTTCCTTCCCTCATCCTTCATTAAGAGCACCATGTCTTTGCCATTTGCAAGGGAACAATGCCATCGGGGCGACTAATCATGGAAACTCGAAATGTCTCCTACTTAATCAGTAGTTATTATCGTAAATAATCCCAACACATCATCATCAAACTTGATACCTGCAGCTGACAACTGATCACAACGCCCTTGAAATTCACTCAAGTGCTCAGTAAATGGAGTTCCATCCTTGTACTTCAATTCAACAAAATTCTTCAACAAGTACAATTTGTTGCTCCCTCGATGAAGCTGCATAAGGACTCAAGTGTTTGCCACATAGTTCTTGCATGTGTCTCATGAGCAATAAGATTATAAATGGTTCACATCTACAAAGTGCCCGGAGAAACCGCATACGCGCTCATGCTCAAACCCCACTTTTCATCGACATTTGACTCGCTTCGTGGCGCTCAAAGACAGGAATATGCATATTCTTCACAAATAGCAAGTCCTTCATCTTACCCTTCCAATAGTGATAGTTTGCTCCATTCAAAGATACCATTTTCATATGTGCCTCCATCTTTCAAGCAAGTAGAAAACAACCACAACTCACCATACCACTCGATAGGGGAAAACCGCCAACACACAATAAATCAATAACAGAAGAAAAGGTAAACACAATTAAATTCCCTTTACTTGCAAGAACTTATGAGGAGG
Organism: Tetrastigma voinierianum; assembly: GCA_016808115.1. Lineage (NCBI taxonomy): Eukaryota > Viridiplantae > Streptophyta > Magnoliopsida > Vitales > Vitaceae > Tetrastigma > Tetrastigma voinierianum. The sequence goes on from JAEQBH010000518.1 coordinate 1,272,734, forward strand.
ACCAAATAAAAAATATAGTTCAAAAAACGTAAACTAATAGCACACAAGAGACACACTGTTAATATGGAAAACTCCCTTAAAGCAGTGGGTAAAAACCACTGGTCGTCTGACCAAAGAAATAGTCTATCATGATCAATAGAGTACAAGAGAGTTTCCAATAAAACAAAATGTATATACAACAATCTGTAATCAAACACCAATGCTTCCAATGCAGGTCAGTTAAGAAAAAGAAAGACCCCAAAAGCAGAATATAAACTGCAAGCACTTATTCTCCTCGCCGACATCGTGACGACGATCCAACTGCATGTAATGAAGTATCACGCTTTCTCCAACCTCGTCGTCTGCACCACCCGATCCAACAACGAACGACCGTTAGCCAGAATCGAAACAAGCCGCGGATTGCCACAAATCACAAAGCCTTTTCTTTCCTCTTCTCTCTCTTTGGTCGCTATATTTCTCACAAATGCAGCACACCCTCGCGCCCCTAACTCGACCCCTCTCCACTTAAATAAGTGAGACAAGTGGGCCCTCACAATGTTGGGCTTTTACTCCACATAGGAAGGGAGCCCAAAACCCAACAAAATTTTGTGGGTCTCCCCTTGGAACACGGAGCTGAGCATATTAATTATCCCAACAGTCCATTATCAATACTATATATTAAGTATATTCTGCATATTATATATTGTACACACAACATATTGTATATTGCATTATTTTCTTTTGTCCAATTCTCGTGAATCTTTTTTATGGACGAAAACTGGTGAATTTTCACAAGTGATTCTTCCATATACAAGCTTTATTATTATACATAGTTGATGGTGTTGTTAATATAGTTTTTCTATGAATGTTATTGGGCCTATTTGACACTAGAGATATTTGATTTCTTTGACTAGTAATAAAGAAGATGTTCATTTTGCAATTTGTCAGTTAATAAGGTGCATTCCTTTTCTTAAAAATGTAGTAATAATATTTTAACCATTCTAAAATGATCAATTTTAGGACATGTTTCTGAAAAGGTTTTCGAAAAATACATGATTTGAAACAAAAAGCATGCATTGTTGAACGTTCCTATTATCTCATGCCATAAGCAACTTTATTCCTCTCCATTTTAATTGCAAGCATGTACCATAATATGTGTTCAGTGAGGAGGCACTATGTTCTGCATGCCGCACTTAGAGGTTATGATTTCTTTTCCTTTTCCCTCCCCAACTATAATATTCAGGTTTTTTTTTTATGCAATTTGTATATATATAATAAACCAATTTTATGTACTATTTTAAATTTAGTTTGTAAATTTATTTTTATTAAAATTAAATAAATCTTAAAATATATACATACATACTTGATTTTTATTATACTTGATTTTATTTTATATTTTTGTATTAATAAAAACTAATTTTTATAGATTTTATTTTTTATTGACCTTAGCAATGTGGGGCAAAAATATTAGAATGCTAAAACACTCAATTACCTGGTATGAAGTTATTTTAGTTCTCTTTAAGTTCAGTATGACAGTTGTTAATTATTTGAATAAAAACTACCCTCAAATTTCTGTTATAGGATGTCATTAGTCCAGTAAATAAGATATTATTTCACAAGATTAGAAAGAAAAATTAGAATTTTGTATGTGTACTAGGATGCCACTAAGTTTGCCACATTCTCTTGGTGACACCATGAAATACGGGGCACTTGAAAACTACTAATCATGAATTTTGATAATGACAAAACCCATAAATAGATGCTGAAATTTCTTTCATTCTTTAATTGTTTATTCTTCAATAGTCTTTGTTTGATGTTGTTCTTACATGCATTTGTGTTTCCTATTTGTTCAACACCATCTCAAATTTTAATTAAATTATATTTATTTTCGCTTGGCTTAAACTATCATGTGTTGTCACATTTGTTAATTTCTTTATATTCCTTTAACAAGTTAAAAATTTGGCTGGTCAATATGTCAACTTTTTCCAAGCCAGGGAATGCTTTGAAGTGAGCTGAAGATATGAAATTTTACTTTCTAGTTGTTTATGGTTCTACTATTGTGCGTATCGAGGTAAAACCTTGTAATTAAAAGTACCATGTAATTGTCAAATTGCTAGTTTTATCCTTGTTGCTTATATTTCTATTAATGTTGTCTCTATTTTGATTGTTATCCAGGTACTATAGCAAAAAGAATAAGATGGTGAAGAATTAGAGACCACCTTTTAGAAGATATTATTGTATTTTTTAGATTTTGTATATTATCTTATTTGAAAGTTTTGTATTAGGGTTCCTTTTTGTACCTAGAAATTAAATAAAGTCATTGGTAACATATGTAGTCCATTTTGCTTTTTAATATTCAAATGTATATATATATATAATAAGTTTTTGTTTTTATTAGTAGTTTATTTACATTGTTGGGGACTTAGTTATTATTATTATCAGAATTAAATAGATACCAAATATAATTTGGAAAATATTAAGAATTATAATAATAATATTTTCAAAAGCAACCTTGAAAAAAGAGCAAGTTGATATGGACATAAGTTCAAGCGATCTTAACATATGTTAAATCCAATCTTAACAAAAGCAAAAGAAAACATTGACATTTATTATAATAAAAATGATTTATAACTAGTAAAAATGAAATCAACCTTGACATATATAAATGTCAAGGTAGTTTTATACATTTCTTGACACTGGCATAGATGACATATAAGAATAGTACCTTACCTTGACATATATGCCCTACCTTGACAGTGAAAAACTATCAACGAATACCTTTATAAGATATTCTAGCGCCGAACTCAGACATTAATTAAGCTTAGAATTCAACCATCTCGCCTACATGCTCGACTGCTGATTCTACTTTTATGGAAACATTAAAGATATACATAATAAATATTTATTCTTAGATAATTGGAATTTTTGATTGAGAGTTATTGATGTGGTACCGAAATATGGCTATTAAAAAGAATGGAGATCAAAAAATCTTATTTTCTTGAAACTCACCCAATCGAGAATACTTCATTTTTTCAACTCACCCACCTAAATATCTCAGATGAATTCAATATAAAATTGAAAAAGGTAGTTAAATATTAACATAAATTATCCGAGATTAATTTAATTGCAGGGAATTTTAAGGAGTGCTGCTTAAATGGATAGGAGAGTCTTTGGTGGTGTTTTTTTTTTTTTACTTAATAATGAATATCATTTTTTCAGCGTAATACTAAATAGTACTTAATAATATTAAGTATTAAGTTGTTAGTTTTATTAACATTGAGTAGTGAATATTACTAGCTCTCCTCTTTGTTAGACAAACGTGGTGTTTCCCGATTTGGAAAATAATTTTTTTAATAGAAAAAGTCAAATATTTTAACTTTTTTAATTCATAATTTTTTTAAAAAATTTCGCAAGAAGCAGAAAAACAGCAGATTGCCATGTCTATTCGCTTTAAGAAATAAAAACAAACACCACCTAATCCCTAAAGGTCTTCAAAGCTTCTTCATTGGATATTGATCGGGTTGAAATAATAGGCGCGTAGGCCCAAGACGCGAGCCCAAGTGACAAGATTAAAAAGTTGAGCCCGCACTTGTTCGGCCCTCAATAGTATCCTCAAAGGCAGCCCAAAGCGACTTACCCACGCCCCTTTAAAAGTGCCAGTAGTACAATTAACCCAAGTGAACTGTGACATAAAAGAAAAACGCCCAATGCTCCACCACCAAGAAAGTAGGATACTTCCTAATTATCGCTCTCAATCATCCCCACAACCCTGCACAGATAAGGAAAGAAAACTCGCCAATGGGAGAAACATCAGGACATCATCCTCCAACAAGAAATATACTATTCTATGTCATCATTCAACTGGGAAACCTACCAAGATCACCTATTATAAATACCAGGCCACCCCATCGGTGAGAGGTGTGCACAAAAATTCACTCCTCAAGCACCGATCTTCTTCCATCGAAAAGCAATCGACTTGCATCGAGAGGAAACGGCGATCCCGCCGATCCTTTTGTTTATTATTTTTGCAGTAGGAGCCCGACATCCGTGAGGTCGCAGACCGCCCAAGCACTCCAAAGACGCTCCGTACCCCGCTCCGGCTGAAAAGATCATCAATTTGGCACCGTCTATGGGAATGACAATTCCTTTATAAATAAAACTGATCTTTCAGTGACTAATGGTATCAACTCGGAACGCAAGCAAGAGCCACGCCATTCCTCCAAGGATGCGAGACCAGCAAGGCGACGTAGATAGTCGACCTCCCGGAGGCCATCTAGACGCTCTACATACCAATACCGACGAGATGGAGGTGCTCCGTCTCACCAACTAGCATTTTCTAAGAGAGTTGGAGCAACTCACCAGACAAATACAACGCCTCTAGGAGGCGCGACAGACCCGAGGAGGCCAAAACCCCATTACCCTAGAGGAACAGCAACACCTCGACCCTCCTCGGGGAAGCGGATGGAGAAGGAGAAACTAGCCACACCAGGGAGCACGACCCCTACAAACCCCCGGGAGAGGATCACAAACGAGGAGAGTAACGACCGAATAATAAGGGCGAGGACCATCCTTATCGCCAGGAGACGTAGGAGTCAGTTTTGGGAAAGCAAAGGTTCACATATCCAAGAAGAGCTCACCCATATGAAGGAAACAAGAAAGGGCCGAGCTTTGTCTCTATGGACGCCCTGGTGCAACAAACCTAATCCCCATTCATTACCGAGGTGCGTGACTTCCCTCTTCGTGCAAAGTTCGACGCCACGTGATCAAGCTGCCGATGAACAAAAGGCCCCATAAACCACCTCAATACATATAAGAATCGCATTGAACCGCACCTGCTATCAGATCCATACGCATGCGCAGCCTTCGCTATTACGCCAAAGGGCCCAAAGGTCTGCCCAACGCACTCGCCGGCCTTCCATCTCATCATTCACAGAACTTTCCATCACATTCGTCTCCCACTTTATCTAAGCAAGGACGTACAGGAAGCCAAGTTATCACCTCCTGACCATAAAACAGAACTCACAGGAAAGCCTAAGGTCATATGTTTAGAGGTTCAACACGGAGTCTCTGAAGGTAGATATTCTTGACGAGAAGTTTGCCATCACAACCTTCATCGCAGGGCTAGGGGTGCAGTCAAAGGATCTGATGTTCTCCATCTCAAAAAACCCTCAGGCGAGCATGGCCGAGGTGCTAGCCAAAACAGAGAAGTATATCAATGGCGAATAAGCCCTCTTATCCAAGCAAAGGAGCTCTTCTACTCAAAATGAAAAGAGCAGGGGCGACAAGAAACGGGAACGAAGCCCTAGGAGGCAGGCAGATAGGGATAAATCCCTAAGGAGGAATAGAGAAAATAGAGAGCAGTACCCAAAAAGGCCAAGGAATATCAAAGACCGCCAGACCACCTCACTGAGTCATAACAGATGCACCTCTAATTCACCCCTAATCCGCCCGCTGTCACAGTCCCACGAAGTGCAACACAAGAGATTTCTGAGGTGGCCATCCCAGATGAAGTTAGACCCAACAACAAGGGACGATGTCAAGTACTGCGAGTTCCACAGGGGTCATGGACACCAAATAGACGACTGCATCCAACTAAGGAAAGAAATTGAGTATCTAATCCGACGTGGGCATCTCCACCATTATGCCTTAAGTTTCACCTGGGGCACAACCGCCGCCACCTGTCACCGGTCTGAAATTAGCACCAACCGCCCTCGAGAGATCCACATAATTCGAGGATCTGCAGGGCAGGAGTCCAGCCACCAGGAAGGCCCACTGCAAGAACATTAGATCAAGGGGAATCTCAAGTGCAAGCTATATCCAAACTCCTACTGATACTACCATTACTCTTTTCGACTCATACATGGAGGGTCACAAGATCCCCATGACAATCCACTAGTGATAAGGGCCGTTGTGGCCAATAAAACAATCCACAAGGTCCTCTTCGACAATGGAAGCTCTACGACATCATCTTCAGACGGCCAATAAAACGTGGGTATTGTGCGGAGAGCTAGAACTACCAACACATACCTACGCCGGATTCTCCGGAGAAATAATTTTCGGTCGACACAACTGTGCTCACTTTAGAGACCCCCATGTCGCCACGACAACAATAAGATTCCCTCATGCAGATGCCCCGCCACCTAGAGACCCACCACAACCTGGGCTCCACTTTTCAAGACCAATCGCTTCGGGAGAGATCCACATAATCTCCGGAGGATTTGCAAGGGGCAGGGAGTCCAACTCAGCCAGGAAGGCCCACCTGCGCAGCATCAGATCAAGGGGAACCTTAGAAGTGCAAGCCATATCCAAACTCCCTCGGCTGGATACTACCATTACCTTTTCGGACTCCGACATGGAGGGCTGCCAACATCCCCATGACGATCCACTAGTGATAAGGGCCGTTGTGGCCAATAAAACAATCCACAAGGTCCTCGTTGACAATGGAAGCTCGGCCTACATCATCTTCACAGATCGCCAATAAATGGGTATTGGAAGGAGAAGAACCAATCAACATATACCACGCGTGATTCTTTCCTGAGAAAGGGTGTTACCTTTGGGGTCGACACAACTGGTGCTCACTTTGGGAGACCCCCCATGCCAGGCTACGACAACAATAAGATTTCTCATAGTAGATGCCCCGTCAGCCTACAACATGTTGTTGGGAAGACCCTCTCTCAACACCATAAGATATCCTCCGCTATCACATGGTCACCCAATCAGAACGGAGCTGGCATAGCCGGGAACCAGCGATAGCCGCAGAATGTTAACAACGCCATGAAACAAAAATAGTCAACAACATCTACATGGAAGAGCTTGACATGCGAGATGAAGTAAGTACCCGACCTACGCCTTCGGAACAACTAGAGCCAAAAGATAGCCATCGACCAACTTAACACTCGTCTACATGTGGTCTAAGATGCCAATAAGACATCAAAAGCCCTCTTATCCACTTTCTAAAAAAGAACATGGAGGTATTCGCCTGGAAGCAGGAAGACATGGGTGGAATCGACCCAGCAGTGATCACGCACAGACTGGACGTCAATCCATGCTTTAAACCAATCAAGCAAAAGAGAAGGAGTTTTGCCCAGAAAGATAGAAGGCGATCAATGAAGAGGTTCAAGTCTCCTACTAAATGCAATCGAGGTAGAGAATGAGTCCCCAAGTGGTTAGCCAACGTTGTTCTCGTCAAAAAAGCTAACAACAAGTGGCGACTTTGCATCGATTTCACAGATATCAACAGGGCATGCCCAAAGGATAGCTTCCCTTTACCTCGGATTCACCTCATAGTAGAAGCCACAACCGGCCACGAACTCCTCAGTTTCATGGACGCCTTCTCGAGCTACAATCAGATCAATATGGATCCCAGCGACCAAGAGAAAACCTCGTTTGTCACATGGCAAGGAACCTATTGCTATCGAGTGATGCCCTTCAGACTAAAGAAGGAGCCACTTACCAAAGGTTGGTGAACAAGATGTTCCAAAAGCAAATCGGAGCGTCTATGGAGGTATATATAGACGACATGTTGAAATTCCAGAAAGGCCGAAGCCCACATCATCCACTTCAAATGGTAGCGCCCAGTCCTCGAAAGCTACACATGAAGTTAAACCCAGCCAAATGCGCCTTCAGAGTCTCCGCCGGGAAGTTCTTGGGTTTTATAGTCAACAGCCGAGGAATAGAAGCAAACCCAAACAAAATCAAAGTTGTGCTCGACATATTACCACCTTCAAACGTCAAGGAAGTTCAACGCCTGACTGGACGAATAGCTTAACTGCACTAAGCCGCTTCGTGTCTAAAGCCAGCGACAAATGCCAGCCTTTCTTTCAGATCCTAAAAAGAGCCTTCCAATGGGACACGTATTATGAGGAGGCCTTCACGGCACTCAAAACTTATTTGAGTTCTCCGTCCCGTCCCAAGAAGCTCCTTTCTCGAGGGAGCAACCTCACTCTCATACTCTGTCGTTCACTTCAACCAGTGCCGCCAATGCAGAACCCAGGTACAACCGCCGCCACTATTCACAGCAGAGCTCCGAGAAAAGCTACAGCAGGTCCAAAGATGGAGAAGTTGATCCTAGTGTTGGTAACTACCTCTAGAAAACTCCGACCTTACTTCCAAGCTCATACCATCGAAGTCCCAACTGAGTATCCAATGAAGAAAGTATCGTATAAACCGTAAAACCTCTAGAAGGTCGATAAAGTGGCTATAGAGCCGAGAGTCCCAACACGTACAAACCAAGGACAAGGGGTAAAAGCGTAAGGCATCTTGGTAGATTTCATCATGGAATTCACCCCATAAGAGCTTGCCAAAGCTACACAACTGACACCCAACCTCCCCATCTGGAAGTTGTCCGTGACTCAGGTCACAATGCCAAAGGAAGCTGGTGTGTCTCGATCCTAACTCTCCCCTGACGGGATGGCGGAATACGCCCTCAAATTCGACTTCCAAGCCTCTAATAACAAGGCCAAGTATGAGGTAAATATGGGCGGCTTAATCCTCGCCTCAATTCATGGAAGCCGATCGGGCCAAGTAAGCAACTAATTCCAATCGGTGGTAAACATATAGAAGACTCATGAGTCTGAGGCTAAAAGATGATCCTATATCTCAAGAAGGTGCTGAAAGGCAAGAAGTTCATACGAAGTTCAGTGTCAAGCATGTGCCAAGAATAGAGAAGAATTCTCAGCCGACGCCTAGCTAAGCCGGCCACGCCACAAGAAGACCAAGGATCGACAGTCGTGAATACCTACCAAAACCCTTAGTGAGTGTCGACAACGGAGAAGTCTCCCTAGTGATATCCAAACCAAGTTCGATGGACCCCATATGGGATTACTGCGGAAGGTACAATCAACAGCGACCCAGCGAGGCATCCAAACTCGTGGCAAGGCTCAAGGTTCACTATTCATCTGGGAACCCTTTATAAACGTAGCTCTCCGCGCCCATCTCAAGTGCGAGGGTGCAAGACGCCAACCACATACCGGGGTGAGGTACATGAAGGCGCCCGTGGCAACCACATCGTAGCTCGGACCCTAGCGAAAACTCGAGGCGGGCACACGCCCACAATGCTCAAAGACGCGATCGAATCTGGTCGAAGTGTAAAACCCCGCCAGAGCATGCCCACCTCTCATCTCCCATCCTACCGACATCACAAGCCCTCGGCCTTTTCAAGAATGACTAGACATATCAGCCCTTACCATCGGCAGGCCAATGTAAATTTATCATCGCGTCGCGTGGACTATTTCACTATTAAATGGGCCGAGGCCAGCCCCAAGAACAATCACAGAATGTAAGGTATGCAACTGCCCCAGAGATTCCATAATACGCAGGTCCGGGATCCCGAGGTCCTCGATTTGATAATGGGAAATAGTTCGACACAATTCTAAGTTCGTGGATTGGCAAGGCCGAGCCAAATCAAGAACTACTACTCATCCTCAGCCACCCATAGTCCAACGGGCAAGGTGAGGTCACTATACCACCCTCAAGGCAACATTGAAGACTAAGTCGAAGACCTAAAGGAAAATGGGCAGAGTACCTCCTCGAGGTGTTAGCTGGCATACGCAATCAACGCAAATTGGGGCAACTCAGAAACCCCGCTCACCTCGCTCGCACCGGCCAAAGTGAGCCCCCGTCGGAGGCCCCGATTAAAGTCACCATGGCTAATTGCAAGCACCGAGCACAACGACGTAGGCCTTCGCCCAAACTCGATCTCCTATAAGAGAAGCGTGAGCAGGTCCTAAAGCGTATTAAAGACTACCACCGAAAGACAGCAAAATACTATGACCAAAGGGTCAGACCCAAGAGTTATACGCCCTATTAATTCGATTCTAAAAAAGCTTTCTACCAAAGAAGAAAAGACCCCACATTACTGGAAACTCGGGACCAATCAAGCGACTTACATCGTGATCTCGTATAGTCGCACTGCAACTACGAGCTCCAAATGGAAGAAGGAAAGACCCTGCCCCACTCATGGAACGCTGAACACCTCAAACGGTTCTACCAATAAGATCTCGGAATGTAGTCTTTAGTAAAGTAACCAACATTATGATTTTAAGTGACTCACCCCGGTGGTTCATTTCAGGTCGCTTCAAAATCATGATGGGGCAAAAAGTAAGATTGTAATAATAAATTTCTACCAAAACGATGTCTCGTTAAAATCGCTTGCGTCAAAGGAATTACAAATACCGCAGAGAATTATGATCAACAACATCGTTCCTAGCACCTCAGAGACGTGCGGCACACACATAGTTCCTACTCCTCAGAAAGAAAGAACCCACAAGGGAAAAGAAGAAAAAAAAAAAAAAAAGCAAGGAGCTCGGTTGCTAAAAACGTTGAAAAAGTCACACAACACAAATACAGAATTTCATTACAAGGAAGTTACAATCACCTCAGAGGGTTACAAAATCTCTCTTTGCATCTCAAAAATACAATTAGCAAAACCATTCTTCACCTCGGCCAGTACCCGTTCAAGACAAAAGCCACAAGAAAAGGGAAGAAGAGAAGGAATGAGAAAGAGAAGGAAAAGGAGAAAGAGAAGAGGAGAGGGAAAGAGAAAGAGAGGGAGAAAGAGAAAGAAGAGAAGAAAAAAAGAAAAATACAGAGAAAGCGGGACTTAAAAGTTTTCCCTTTAAAGCACACTGCCCTCTCCGAATGTGTTCCCTAGCACAGCTCCATCAATGGGCATGGCTAGGGAACAACACAACTCCCACAAGGGGGAAACTAGGGAAAAACACACTTCCCACAAGGGGGAAACTAGGGAAAAACACAACTCCTACAAGTGGTAGGTCATTGAAACCAAACATCGGCCCACGCCATCGATAGACTGACAAAGTGACGACTAAGCCATGTGGCGCTTCATCACAAGAAAACCCGACTCGCCAAAGAGACAAGAAGTTCGAAGCATGATATGGCCTAGAGGGGTCGTTATTTATAAGGAAGTCAGGACACTTAGGAAACCACGCAATCCGTCCCAATTTTCCATGGATCCGCATTAAAGCCACGAGCGCTTTTCCAAGGGAAGGAAGAAGAAAGGGCCTCGGAGCCCCGGAGCCCAATAGCCTGGGCCTTTTAGAGCATAACCTGCTCAAAAAGGGTCTAGAGCCCCTGAGCCCGGGCCAGCTCGGCTAAGAGCATAATCGAAGCCAAAAAGAATCTTAGAGCCCCGGAGCCCAACAGCTAAGTTTTAGAGCATGACTACTTAAAAAGGTCTAGAGCCCGAGCCCAAAGCCAGCCGCAGAGTTGGCTGACCATTTAAAAAGGGTCTAGAGCCCGGGAGCCCAACAGCCTTGCGAGGAGCATAACTCTCGCCAAAAGGGTCTTGAGCCCTGAGCCCGCAGCTCGGGCTTTTAAAGATAATCGTCAAAAGGTCTGGGTTTAGAGCATAATCATTTTCGTGGGTCTTAGAGTCCCGGAGTCTGCAGTCAGAGCCTAAATTTCATTGGCCATTAGTTTAACTGAGCCTCGTAGCCTAGGAGCCCCGGCAACTTCACAGCTTCACGCTAAAAGGGGCAGCCTAATAGGCACAACAAAGATAGAGGCAGAGAAGGCGGGGTCGCACTCAGAGCGGCTCGGATAAAGCGAAGCAGCGGCCAACGGCGATAAAATTAATCAAGGAATCTTTATATATCAATGAAGAAATCAATGTTAGAAATGTCTGAAAATCCGAGGACTCAACGAATACGAGTGGAAGTAAAGCCTAGGTGCTGAGGGCAGGCACCTTCGCGGAAGTAGGCGGTCGAGAGAATTTGGCCTCTGGAGGAACAGGAGTTGCGAGAGGGGAGCACAAGTAGGGGCCCCCGGTAGCACCTCGACACTCGCATCAGCCTCCGCCTTGGAAGTGGATTCTTCTACCTCCTTATCGGAAAGCTAGATGTTGAAATCCAGGCCGGGGAAAGCTCGAGAAGCCCTACGCAGGAAGGCCAGCCACCCGAAAGCCCATTGATTACAAGCCTCTTCTCTGAGCTTCGCTATCACTTCGCCCTTAGGCTAGCAGGAAGCCTCTTGCCTCTCGAGAGTCCGTCCAAAGCCCTACAGAGCTCCTCGGAATCAAGCGTTCCATAAGTTCCAGGCCTCGAGCCTCTTGGCGGCTGGGCAACAGTATTGCATGTCTGGGTCACGCAGTGGCCTGACTCCTCTACGGCCGTCGCGGCTTGTGTGGCGACCTTGAAATCGTGCCGGGCCTCCTTTTCTTTATCCTCAGCCCGCGCCCTCATCGTCGAAGCATGTTTCAGGTCGGACCTGTGCTTCACAAGCTCCTCAGTTAAGTCCCTTATCTGGGCTCGAAGGTCGGCCCTCTCGGAGGTTAGAGAAGCGACCTTAACCTTGTAAGTTTCTTGTAGCAAGCGAAGCCACTCGATAAAAATTAGCCCTTCTTGCTAGGCAGCACACACAACGTAGTAGCCACCTACCAGAAAACAAGAAAATTATTAACGATGAAGCAATAGAAAAGGATGACGAGCGGCAGACATCTGGCGGTTCCTTGAAGAAGAGCCGTAGCCTCCTCGTGGTTAGAGCATCCCACCGTCCCAGGTCGAGAATCGAAGGAGAGCTTGGCCAGTGCGAGCTGCATGGAAGCATAGAGTCCTCACTCACTACGGCATCAGCGTGTGATCCTCTCACCTCCTCCGGCACTACGGGAGGGGCGCGGCCAGCGACATGGGACTCGGCAAACCGAAGGAGGAACCTCCCGAGGGGTTGCAGCCTCCACTGAAGAGTCTCGGCCGAGGCGACGGATGGAGGTGGGAAGAGGCTCCACCTTCAGGATCTTACCTGAGCAAGGGGCAACCTCAGGGAGGACAGGGGCTTCCGCTTCACGCTCCTCTTCTTCTTTGCCAACACCTCCAAACAAGCTCGAAGCTCTCCCCGTGTAGGCCTCACGATAAGGGGCTCCGAAACAGAAGGTGAAGAGGACTTCGAGGCAAGAGGCTTCATGAAGGAGAGGGGGGAAGATCTTAGGAAGAGAAGTCGGGCAGGCCTCGTGCCTGATGGTCTGGGGATATCCGACCTAATGAGCTTGGAATAGGCACGCGGGGCGCACTTAATCAACTTCCGCTTCACTTCTTTGTCTTCAGGACTGAGACCAGGATGAACACTTGAAGGCCACGCAGTCAAGGCAATGTTAGAAATACCCTATAGCCTCTAAAAACCAGGCTAAACCGAAGCAAACGGGAGCTCACGTAGATTCTCGAGTAATAGTCGGGCGGTAGGAATGCGATGTATCCTCGGGTCAGGGTTATACTCGATGGCCAGTATTATAAAAAAATAACGCTTCCTCCTTCCAGTATTTGTGGGACGAGGAAGGTCAGGAAATAATCAACAGCATTAAGAATCGCTTGGAGATATAAAGGAAGCCTTCAACAAATTCCTTCACGCTGAAGAAGTCCAAGAGCAAGGCTATGTTGGGAATACCCAGGCCTCTATCTCTAAAAACGACTAACAACCCCAGAATGCCCGCTAAGTTGGGGAAAGGCTGGGAAGAGCGATTGTTGAAATCTTCTTGAACCCTTTTTATAAAGGGATCTGAAAGGGACGGAGGCCATTCTGGCAGTCTCAAAAAAGCACACAATCTTGGGCAGCGGGCGGCGTAGGTGGTCCGGCACGTCAGGGCACTGGCGGACCCCGGCGGGGACCCATCTTAGGGTGGCAGATCTCACCATATAAGGGTTCGACTCGACTGGGGTCCACGACCTCGGCATTACGTATAGCGACCCATAAATATTCGGGTAGCTAGGATATTGGATCTCAGCGGTGCCCCTTGCCCTTGCAGGGAAGGAGGTTCCTAGGCACCACGGGTGAACCACCATAGCCAAACAGTCGGACTCACCACCGTCATGCTGAGCAGGACACCTCGGCGGGTTAACTCCTGCTCATGAGGAAGAGACCCCGGGACCCATGGAGATATCACGAGACGAAAGGAAAAAAGGGAATCGAAGAAAATCTGAAGCCAGCCTCATGGCCGAAGCCTCACTAGACCTTGGAGCAGAAAGGACGAAGAAGAAGAAGAGACGTACCAATCACAGAAATAGGACGAGAGGGACCACCCCAAGCGATATATCAGGAACCACCAAAAGCAGCCCTAAACAATAGTCGGACGAACCACAAGAAAAAAGAAGCTGAGCTTGTAGGCGAAAAGCCGAAACGAGGAGCAAAGTGCAAACAGTCAGGGGGATTTTTAAGGAAGCTAGAAGCCACAGCAGAAATAAAGCTCAAAAATCGAAAAAGTGATCATTATCTGAGACGTGGGATGCATGAAAACTGTCAAGCCCTCCTAAGTATGTGTGGGTCCACCTGAAAATCAGCTGATGCGACCCTTGCCTAGGCGCGTAGGCCAAGAGCCAGCGGCGTGAGTTAAAGTAGGCCCGTGCCGGTATTAGGCCCTCAATAGAGTATCCCCCGAATGGACCAAGCGTGCCAATTAAGCCCTTTTAAGGCTAGTAGTGGAGTCAGCGCCGAGAATCAGTATTACAAAGCATTACGATGCCCACCAATTAGGAAAGTAGGATACTTCATAATTAGTGTTCCTCAATTATCCCCAATAAACCGGTTAATGATAAGGAAATAAAATCCTCCGTCCAATGGGAGAAACACCGTATCATCCTCCAACAAAAAAATATACTATTATGTCATCATCGATGAAACCTACGAATCGTATATTATAAATGCAAGTACTTCCCCCGTCGGTGAGAGGTGTCTTGTGGTCGACTCACTGGCGAGTTGATGCCTCTTATCGCTAAGATATATATTAAAACAATTAAAATGTCCGGTCTGTTCCTCTTGTTCCAATCTGTCTTCATCACATAACAATGGCAGCCACCGTATTTCTTTTGTTGTCTCTATATCATCTGGTACTACACTTGTTGCTTGGCTCCCATGCGCAGTTGCAGGAAAACATAAGCTTTGGGAACAGCTTTGACACCTACGCGAATTCCTCTTGGCTGTCACCCTCAGGGGAGTTCGATTTCGGATTCCGCCGTCTCCCCAGTGGTCTTTTTCTTCTCGGAATTTGGTCTACAAATCGGGATGCTTCGGCTCCTGCCGGATCCTCCATCAATCTCACGGTCACCGGAAGACTTGTAATAACCGTCCCCAACGGAACCGTCTCCCAGATAAACAACAACAACGCCGCCGCCGCTAATTAAGCTTCCTTGCTAAACAACGGTAACCTTGTTTTACGGGACTCTGTTTCAAGGGTGGTGTGGCAAAGCTTCGATAACCCAACGGACACTCTCTTAACGGGCCAGACAGTGCCAGGGAAACGTAGGCTCTTCTCCAATGCTAACGGAGCTGTCGACTACTCCACAGGAAAATTCCTGCTGCAGGTGGGTGCTGAAGGAAGTGTGTTCCTAGGTGCATTCCGATGGGCAGATTCCGGTTACTGGTGGAGTAATATCATACAACCCAACATTAGTCTCGTGTTTAATGAGAGCACAGCATTGATGTATCTTACCAATTTAACCTCCATCATTTACCGGCTGACGACGAACGTATCAACCCCAGTTAAAAGCTACTATCACAGAGCAACCTTAGAAGACACCGAAAATTTCCAGCAGTATGTTTACCCTAAGGTAAATAATGGCAGCGGATGGACAAGTGTTTGGAAAGCGATCAGTGAACCTTGCTCTGTCACAGGTATTTGCGGTCTATACGGCTACTGTACTTCTCCGGATAACGAAAACGTTAATTTCAGTTGTCTTCCAGGTTATTCTCCCATAGATCCCAATGTTCTTTCCAAAGGATGCTATCCAGATGTCCCACCACAACAGTGCTCCCAGAGCTCGTCTGCTGTCACAGATTATACTGACAGAAATTAATAATGCTGATGTTGTGAATCATATGTTAGTGGAAATAAATGTTCGATTATGATTTGGAGAAATGCAGGCAGGCAATGATGGACGACTGCTATTGCATGGCAGCAACCTTAACAGCGGAAAATGTTTACCACAAGAAGAGGATTCCTTTTTATGAATGCCAGACAGAGCAGCCCTTCTACTGATGGGATACAAGCTATAATTAAGGTGCCAGTGGTGAAGACTGATGGCCAAATAGTAGGGAAGAAAGAGTTTAGCTCTCAGATGATTATTCTAATCATATGCCTTTCAATAACCGCCATGCTTGCTCTCCTGACCGTGGCTTCCGTTGCAATATATAATCACCCTATAGCTCAACGATCCAGAGCAAGAAAAGTCCTTTCAAACCCTGCAGAAATCAGCTTGAAAAAATTCACATATAGGGAGTTGCATGAAGCAACCGACGGGTTCAAAAACAAGATCGGAAGAGGATCGTTCGGGACGGTTTATAGGGGGTTCTGAATTTTGAGGATAAGCGGATAGAGATTGCGGTGAAGAAGCTGGAGAAAGTGATAGAGCAAGGTGAGAGAGAATTTCTGACGGAGGTGAGGGTAATAGGCCAAACCAATCACAAGAATCTAGTCAAGCTATTGACTTTTTGTGATGAGCAGAGTCACAGGCTTCTAGTCTATGAGTTGATAAAAAACGGAACTCTCCGGTTTTCTGTTTGGCGAAGGGGAGAAGCAATGCTGGGACCATAGAGATCAAATAGTGCTGGCAATAGCACGAGGACTCTCATACTTACATGAGGAATGTGAAAACCAGATCATTCACTGTGATATAAAGCCCCAGAATGTTTTACTTGATAGCCAACTCAATGCCAAGATTGCAGATTTTGGGCTAGCGAAGCTTCTGATGAAAGATCAGACTAGAACAAGCACCAATGTTATGGGAACAATGGGATATATGGCACCAGAATGGCTCAAAAATGCTCCAGTAACGGCCAAGGTCGATGTCTACAGTTTTGGGGTGCTACTGCTTGAGATCATATGCTGCAGGAGGTGTTGGGAAATAAACCGCAAATCTTAAATATTTTTATTTGTTGATTTAACGCTTTTAAGTCGATAAAATGCGAAGTAAAGAAAAATAATATCATAGAGATAATAAAAAAACATAGAGAATTTTTGCATGGAAAATATCTGAAGTGAGGAAAGAAGAAAAATACGGGACGCTGTTAGTCCCACCCCGAATATCAGTATAATAGTTTAGGTCTGAGAGCACAATTCTAAACTATGTTGACGCTTTGATTTTGACACAATCGGAAGATGCATGAGATCCAAAACAATGAAATCATCTAAATATAGTGAATAAAAATAATAGGCAAATCTAGTATCGAATCGAAACTGATTGATGAAGATCTGCGTGTCTCTGAATAAGAAAACCTTTGTAAAAGTATACCCAAAAACAGATTATCTGGCTGCCTCTTTTCTGCTGCAAAAACTGGATTATCTGGCCGTCTTTTTTTTTTTCTGCTGCAAAAGAACTGCTGAAAAAAAACTGCTTTTTTTTTTTTTTTTTTTTTTTTTGAATTTTATTTTTCTTTGCACACAAACCACACACTGCCACTCACACCTCCTTCAGGTTTTATTATAAAACACAGCTAGCACTAATAGAACCCAAGAGAGGAAAAATGGGCTGCCTAAATTTGGGCTGGACCCACATTACAGGAGGCACATAGAGCTTAACCTCGAGGAAGAATTGGAAGAAGATGACCTTATTCTGGTATATTGGGTTCTGAGTTGTGTGAGAAAGAGTAAGCTAGAGGCGGTGGTTAAGCATGATCCAGAAGTGTTAGATGATTTCAAAAGATTCGAAAGAATGGTGATGGTGGGTTTATGGTGTGTTAATCCGGACCCAGTTCTACCGACCATGAAGAAGGTGATTCAGATGTTGGAAGGAACTGTGGTGGTGGCCGTCCCACCCTTTACTCAATCCTCATCATTCTAAATGTTAGGTGTGTACTAGCTAGTGTGAGGGATTTGGAAGATATAATTGGACATGTATGGTTTTATTTCATTTGTATATTTGGTGAAATTTGGAATATCTTAACCAAACCCTTTGCATGAACTCGTTGTGCACTTCTATGATCTAGAGAGTCTTACTTGTCTTATTATTCGCTACAACAAAAAATAGATTCAATGGCGCTTCAATCCTTGGCGCTTCTCATAAAGTGTCAATATTCAAGAGAAAAGAGAAGATTAAAGGGATTCAATGGCGCTTCTCAACTATGGCGTTTTATGAAAATGTTAGATTTAATTTGTGCTTTTCACCAACCTTTTCTTTTTTCAAAAACGTCATTCTCTTTCATTCTATAAATAAATTTGTTTCTTATTCTTTAGACTAAAACTCTTGCAACCCATCAAAGCACAAAGTTACAAACAACACAAAGGCGAAATGGCAGACTACTAGAAATCTACTCTTCTTTAAATTCTTGGTGAGATCGGTTAAAGCAACTCTTCCCAAAATAGCAGGATTGCAGAGCCAAGTGCAGACCTAAAAAATTGGTCGTGGTATTGTTAAATCACGACCATTTAGAGACCAAAAGGGGTTTGGTCAAAAGAGAGGCCACCGACCAAATTTACGACGAAGGCGGCCATATTTCACCCAGACCAAATAATTTTGGTCAGAAGTGGTGCAGCGTAAATTAGCGGAATTAAGCGCCAAATGCAAACCAATTAGCGACCTAAAATAAATTACCATGAAAAATGGTCGAGTAATAGGTGACCAAAATTTTAACACAGTAATTACCGACCAAATTTTGGTCATTAAATGGTATTAATTTCCATTTATATTTATATTGCGAAAGTATATTGAAAGCATCAGTAAATCTTTCAAGAACACCTTTACGGAAATTCCTTAAAAGGCATCACATTTCTAATTCACTGATATTGCTTTTTTTGGAGGATTAAATCTTCATAAAAGGTAATTTGATTTTAATTCTTCTATCCATCTTTTTATTCTGACTTGATTTTTGTGCAAAAAAAAAGTTGGATATTTTGTAAGTTTCATGCTGATATGATATGGTGTGCACTTGAATTCTTATTTGTGTGGATTTGTTCGTACCGTTTGATCGGTTTGCAGGATTTTTGGCCAATTGTTTTTAGTCATCACCGTTGAATTAATTCTACGGATAAAAAAAATAAAAGAAAAATCTTCCTTGTTTTTGTGTTTTGGATTTCTCTGAAATCTTTAAAACCTAATTCATTTCACGAATTGAAACGAAAGAATGATTTTTTGTGTCTTTAGGATTTGAAAGATAAGTTTTGTTTGATTTTTGTGGTAAGGTTTCCATGAATTAAGCATGTTGATTCTAATTTCTGTATTTATTTCAAAGTTAAAGAAACGGTGCATTATGATCTTCAGGTTTAAAGCCCAATTCTTAGCATTTTTCTGCTTGCTCAGCAAGTGTTCGACAAAAGGTCTCAGTGGTTTTCCCTGCTGCTGCAAGTACTGCAGTGTGCTGATTTTCTTCATGATTTGAAACATGCATAACTCCTTCATTAGAACTTGGATTTGGGTGTTCTTAGACTCTGTAAATCCTTTGAGTCTAGAATCCACCCATATATAGCTTGATAAAAATTTAAGTCATATCCTATCCGAAAATGAAGAAAATCAGTGGCCCTGCTGCTGCAATTGCTGCAGTGTGCTGATTTTTCTTCATGATTTGAAAACATGCATAACTCCTTCATTAGAACTTGGATTTGGGTGTTCTTAGACTCTATGAAATCCCTCTGAGTCTAGAATCCACCCACATATATAGCTTGATAAAGTGAGGTCATATCCTATCCGAAAATGAAAATCAGTGGCCCTGCTGCTGCAGTACTGCAGTGTGCTGATTTTCTTCATGATTTGAAACATGCATAACTCCTTCATTAGAACTTGGATTTGGGTGTTCTTAGACTCTATGGAAAGCCCTTTGAGTCTAGAATCCATCCATATATAGCTTGATAAAAATTGAGGTCATATCCTATCCGAAAATGAAGAAAATCAGTGGCCCTGCTGCTGCAATTACTGCAGTGTGCTGATTTTCTTCATGATTTGAAACATGCATAACTCCTTCATTAGAACTTGGATTTGGGTGTTCTTAGACTCTATGGAAAGCTCTTTGAGTCTAGAATCACCCATATGAAAACGATCAGATTTGAACTCATATTAGATTCGAAAATGACGAAAAACAGTGGTTTCTGCTGCTGCTGCTGCTACTGCTACAAGTTGCTCATTTTCTTCAGGGATTGCAACTTGCATAACTCCTTCGTTAGGACTTTGTTATAGGTGTTCTTGAACTCTATTGAAAGCCCATTGAGTTTAGAATCTGACCATATGCTATTTAATAGCATTGGGTACACATATATTTCTGAAATTTAGATTAGAGTACCAAGTGTACTAATCACTTGAATGAAATTTATAGGAATATATGAGTTGATTACATGATATAGTATGAATTTATGAATGATGGATATAAGAACATGTGATAGGATTAAATTGAAGAATCGTTTAACATATATAAACTAAAAATTTTTTTAATTGCTCTGGTAATCGTTGCATTATCTTAACAGCGATTTGAAAAATCACATCATCGTAAGCGATTAAAGTTGTCGTTTTGATTCATATAGTTGGCGTAGAATACATCTAGTCCGATTAATGACCTAGCGAAGTTTGAATACCTTTGGATTGTCAGTCAGGCCAGTTTAGGAAGGGCGTTAATTAAATGATCATGATTTAATTTAAATTGCATGTATTATGTATGTCATTTTGGTGCCTCTTGCTCTCGTTTGTTCTCGGGTGCACATTAGGATATATAAATAGTAATGCGTTGCTAAATCAAGCCAGTTATGCATTATTATTTATATATCTTATTTAGTGTACTTGGAAAACCAGCCGGGAAGTTTGCCAAAATGCGTCATGTGAACGTCACGTCGTGATGCTTAGCGCGTGGCTTTTGTAAATAGATTAGGACGAACTATTGAAGAGAAAGAAGCGTTGGGCCCGGGTGGGGGTGGAGGTGGAGGTGGATGTGTAGTAGGTTGCATATCACACGTGTAAAAATAACTTTATCGGAACCACAATAAATGGTTAATGAACATAAAAATAAGTGAGGACAATCGCGTTTGCTTACTAAATTGATTTTTTTGACCTAGTTATGGAAGAGCGATCGTGAATGGATGTACGGTCGAATAGTGAATGGAATGTTCACCCAATGAATGGGGGGGATAAAGTTGATGAATTTGTTTCATTCGCTACGAGACATCACAGTGTGTGAATGGTGAAAGCCACCTTGACTATAAGGTGTCCTTGCACTTTAGTTAAATGTCGAATAAGAAGTTTTTGAATGTGAAATTTGTGAGGTGCATTTGTATAGAAATGGTTTGTCTTAGGTTACTACGTTTGGATATACACGTGGTGAGAAGCGAGTCCGCGGAGGTATTGAAGTTCGATAAAGTGTCGAGTAAGTGAAAGCGATTAGATGGTCTCGGATAATATGAATCACACTACATACCGTAGAATGGTTTTGTGATCTTTGCAGATCACAATTCAACGGGATGGGAACCCAATCTTAGGGCGGAGATTTCTATAACATGATTCGAGTGGAGACAAACTGTATATGAGGAAATTCTAAGCATACTCGACTATGCGCAGCCGTGAGGATGTTAGAAATAAAGTGCGATTTTCTGGTGTTCGTAGGCATGGTTTGATGATATGTCTAATTTCATTCAAGCTGTTGCCACAAGATAATCGATGCCATTAGTTTCTCTGACCTGAAGAAGTTAGTTAGAGGGTTGGGATTACTCGTCTGGTCGTTCATTCTTTGTGTGAACAAGCGTATGATATCTTGGGAGGTGATGGCGGTGACCTTAACGATTAAAAATGTGGGCATGCTCGGTACAAGCAAAAGGTTAGGGGTTTTGGAAATGGGTGTATATACGGAAGTTGAAGGTGTGTCGTATAAGAAGATGCCTTTATTTTCGATAACACCTAGGTTGCGAAGATTGTATGCATCAGCCAGTAACTGACCTAATGAAATGGTGGCATTAAGAGCATCATATGGAGGACGGTAAGATGTGTCACCATAGTGCCTGGCAGAAACATTTGATGGGTGTTTCTTGATTTTTCATTTGAAGTTCGAATGTTAAATTTACAGGTTTATTTGCTTATGGTTTCGGTAGTTTAGTGTCGGAATGACAATATTCTTTGTGGCACATGGTGGTGTGGCCGTATAACCTCGGACTTATGTATGAAGGAGGAATTTATGTTTTTAGTTGTGTTAGTGTCGGAACCTCTGAATCAAAGGGGAAGATAGATGTTTTCTTGCAGCCATTGATAGCGGAGTTGAAAAGTCTGTGGGGTGTTGGGGTTCAAACTTATGATATTTCCAAACGGCAAAATTTTCAGATGCGCGTTGCCCTCATGTGGACCATAAATGACTTTCCATTATTATGATGTCTGGGTGGAGTCTCTGCTTTGGTATGTTGGCATGTCCGCGTGTATGGAAGACTACGATGCTTTTAGATTAATTAGAGCGGGGAAACTTGATCGTGGTTAAACAACCATCGGAAGTTTTTCCCATGAATCATCCGTGTCGGCCACAGTAACACGAACTTCATTAAGAATAGAAGGTTACTAAACAATTCAGGGGTTAGATCTAAGGATGAAGTGCATGATTTGAATAACGAGAGGGTTGAGGAAGGTGATAGATGTTGATCTTTGAGGTTGTGAATGCGGCTATATCTAAGACTTGTGGAGTGGAATAAGAGAGAAGTATTTTGCAGGTTGCCACTATTTGGCGTGAACACTTGCCGAACACAATCTTGATGTTATGCATATCGAGAAGAATGTGTTTGATAATATTTTCATCTGGTGTTTAATATTCGGGGGGAAAACTAAGGACACGTACAGAGTGAGATGAGTTGAATAAATATTGTCGTCGTCCTCGATTTGCCGCAAATCTTGTCACCAGTAAATACGATGTGCCATTTGTTCTGAATAAATCACAGAAGAAGGATGTGTTGGAGTGGGTAAAAAAACTGAGATTTCCAGATGGTTATGCTTCTAATCTGGGGAGATGTGTGGATGCGAACAAACTTAAGATGTTTGGCATGAAGAGTCATGATTGTCATGTATTCATGCAAAGGTTGTTACCAATTGCTCTTCGAGAATTCTGCTTGAATGGAATATGGGAGGTAGATAGTGAGATTTCTTTATTCTTGAGCAAGCGACTTCTTCTTCTTTGGCGATGAGGAGTTGGGGAATGCAGATGAACAAATTCACATTATCTTATCTTGATCTTGAGAAAATCTTCCTCAGTTTTTTGACTCAATGGAACATCTTCCGATTGCACTTGGCTTCTGAAGCTATGATTCTTTGGTCGATCCATTATCGTTGGATGTATCCTCGGAAAGAGTAATATTAATTCACTCAACCAATTCTTTTCCTATATATATATATATATATATATATATATATATATATATATATATATATATATATATATATATATATATATGCTATATATATACACATACGACTTGTAATATTAAATAATCTTCTTATGTAGATACTTGAGAAAATAAAGCATAAAATCATGAATAAGGCCGAGTAGAGGTTACATATCAGTGGGTATACTATGGATGAGGTACGCAGAATTCGCATCATTCTATTTCAAAGAAGGAGATCGACTCTTCCACTTAAGGAAAAGTGGAATGAGGTTTATCTTGATGACATTGGATGATATGTTTGAAATTTTCAAGCCTGCGGGTAAAAGCAATCGGTCGTAGAAGGAAGCGGTATCCTAGCGAGAACTGATATAGGCCTCTTTGCGGCTTGTCTATATGTCCTAATGAATTGTCGGAGTTGACCATTCATAGAGTAAGTAGTTACTAAAAGTCAGTGAGATCTATTTAGCATGTTAATTTCTTATTTCCTCGATGTATCCATTTTCTCACAATTTCATTTCTATTTTAGTGTCTTCGATTCTGAAGCGTAAGCCAGTTTCAAACTTGAATAGTGAAAAATTTGTCAATCTGTAGCCAGACAAAAATTTCCATCATGGTTTGAAAAATACGTATGTTTACTAAACATGAAAATCATGAAAACAATTGTAATGTTACGATACAAATTTATAATTGTAATCTCAACAACTCTGCTTGATTCCGGGTCTGAGTTCATAATCATGCGAATAAAATTTCCAATCATTATCTTCGAACTATATGCACGAGGTCCTAGAGAGGTTAAATTTACACTTGATTCTTTGTGTGAATGGTTTTAAATTTCACCTTGAATCGTATGGGAGTTAGGGCAACGGACAATAACGGGGTATGCATTAAGGATGCGTAGCATACAATGAAATCGAATCCCATTGTCGGGACTCTAGTCGAGTGATCGAGTTAGAATTTGAAGCCCTCCGGTTAAAAGAGCGTGTTATTCAAATGTAGATGGATTCGACCCAACACATGTCGGTATAGTTGTCCATCCTGCAGTATAAACTTGTCGATGTGCACGATAAAACGTTCAAGCAAGTATGAACCTTTTGTCTTAGCGATCTGAAGCATCACGAGGTTATTATTGTAGTATATCAGGTCGGACCAGGTCTTTAAGAAAAGGATTGGAAGGCGTATGCGAGATCAAAGCTAGAACAATTGACATCCCATATCACAAATCTTGTGTTATAGAACTGATTTCAAAATGATGAGAATGATGTTATAATCGAAGTGTGGTGGGGCCAGAGCGTCATTTTAGTTGCATCTTACGAGATGGATACAAGTGGGGATGCTAGATGTTGATGAACGACTTTAATTGATCATGAGGAAGAAGCGAGTGATGAAGAGGTTTAGAAAATGATGTTACTACATCACGAAGAAGAAGGCGGGCAGTTTAGATGATTCGTGAGAATGAGTAGTTAGTGAGTTTAGTTATTTCAATCGTTAATCATGTTTGTTTATTTTCATTGTCTTATGTATTTTACTTGATGCTTACTAATCGATAATGTGTTGTTTATTATTTTTTGCCCGGATAGCGCGTGCTGGAGCGAGTAGATGACCGCGTTGCCAAGAAGTCATTGCCGATTCTGGTAGAGGCGTGAGCCTGGTATGCGATCGGTAGAGGTCGGGTGGATGAGACCCCACAGCGAGACGGAGGTTGTGAATGCAGCAGCAACCCAACGTCGATGGCCCGATCCACTTGTCGTAGTCCCGAGATTGTGATGAATGATCGAGGCGTGGGAGGAGAGGAGGGAGAGGATGGAGATGTTGGAGAGTCTTCCTCGAGCACCCTACAGACCCGAGACTCTCACATTGCTCGGTTGATGAAATGATTGATGTCAGTAAGATATCAGAAAGCAACTAATGATTTATCCATTTCTTAATTTTTTTTCTTACTTGCTATGAAATTTTGGAGTTCTGAGGCGAAGTTAGAGCGATGCGGTTCAATTTCTAGGGTTAGAGGACAAATTTCAAGAGATCCTTTAAACCTCATGGACCTGTTGATCATTAATGATTAGAGACCGGAGTTGATGATTTGGAGAGAATTTAAAATTATATATATTACTACTTAACATTTTACATCTTTTTTTATTTATTCTTTTGTTCCTTGATGAAATATGTTTAAAATTATAATTCTGAAAGTTTATAGGTGGACACGGTCAAGGCGATCAAGGTGTTCTGAGCTTATCTTTGCCGGTCGGTATAAAGACAGGTGTCACAGTCAAAATCAAATGGTTGAAGAAGAAAGAAGCGGGTGAGTGTCTCGGATCATGTTTTCGAAATTGGCGGAAGATGGGAAGATCTGATTATAGGAAGAGGTGTGAGAAAGCGGAGCGGCAATCGTCGCTCGGAGCGGTAAGGAGAGGGTAGTAGCATGTCTACACACACACTTGTGGATCTCGCTCTATCTTTCGTGAGCCTGGCGAGCATTAGTATTATTTCTAATTTATACTTCTTATGTTTATTACTTTGTGAATTGTGTTTCAATTATGCCTATTTTCATTTCTCGGAAAGGATTTTTTCAATTGAATTAACGTATGTATTGTTTGTAATTAAAGACAACGAGGTAGAAGCCCGGTGCTCCTCGCTTATTCGGATACACGCCTGCGAAGAGGTCATGATGATCGGACTTTGTTGTCGGAGATCTCGTCACGACAAATGTAAGTTTCATTAAAATAAAATTACGCCTCTCTTTTTTTGCCCATAAATTAAAATACTTATTTTTACTCATTTTATCAGGTAACATGTGGACAGGTGTGGTCGGGTGTGAAATGTTGGAATGAGGTTGCCATGTTATTGGGACATGTTGTATTTTGGTAGAACAAAATTCTGAAGGAGCTACAGATTCGTTAAATCCTAGTCTTGGAGAAAGGGAATCAATGAAGTGGTGTCGAGCTACCCGACATCCACGAATATTCTGCGAGTTGACGGGTTGTCGGACCCAGGAAACGAGGTGTCACAGCTTAACCTCTCGCCCATTTCTTCAGAAACCCGACCTATGGAAGTAAGACACAATAAAGGAGGAAAAATTACCCAGACCACAAGCACATTATGAAAATAGACCGAGGCCAAACCCGATCATATGACGAATCTATAGATTCTGAGCTAAAGGAAGACCACACTTGATAGAAAAACCCTATAAGTTCGAGTCGAGGCCTTGGGCGAATACTAAATATAACATCTCACGATCCACAATTATGGAATAGTGTAATATATGTAAGGAAATTCCAATAGTAGTATCGTGGAAAAAATACCCCCTGAAAGCAGACCACACGGAAACTATGTACAAATATTTAGAAACTTTTAGGAGAAAGTACAAAGGGCATTATAGGAATCATACAAGACAAACCCATTAAGAAGAGTGTCTGATTTTGTAAAAATATATTTACACCCTGAACATATGGAATTGAAAAAGAGAAAAACAAAAAAAAAAAGAAATATAAACCTTATAAGAAATATAATAAAAGATATTTCTTAAGATCTACTAGAAGAAAACCTTATTTAGATCTAACGGACATGTAAAAATAATCCAAAGATTTGGTTTATACTTCTCTCTTTATTTTTGAAGATCAATTAAAAAATACTTATTTACATGTTTATTAGACAAGATATGAAATGTTAGGCCCACTCAAACTCAAAGCGTATTCCCGGTTGTTGCATCACATGTTTTAATATATGTTTGAATTATTACAGTTGTGTACTTGAACCATGTAATATATATAATTGATTGGATATATTTTTTGTGAGTAGTGATGTATGGGCTAGTGGCCATTTTGCTCATTTTATCAGGTATGTGGACTAGGTGTGGTTGGTGTGGGAAATGTTGGAGACCCAGGTTGCCATGTTATTGGGACATGTTGTATTTTGGTAGAGCTCTCAGTACAAAGACTGTAGATTTATTAAATCAGTCTTGGAGAAAGGGATTCAGTAAAAGTGGTGTCAGATTTACCCGACATCCATAATATTCGGCGAGTTGCGGGTTGTCAACGGACCCCAGAACATGTAAAAAATATAATCGAATTTGGTTTATACTTACCTCTTTATTTTTTGAAGATAAATTAAAATACTTATTTTACATGTTTATTAGGCGAGATATGAGGAAATGTTAGGCTCTTTGCGACTCAAAGCGTATTCAGTCTACTTCAAGTTCATGTGATGGTCTGACGGGTAGTTCTCATTCATCGGCTCCTTAGGTTGATCTGGTCCCGGATTTGGTATGAGAACATTGATGGCGAGGAGAAGATGCCGTGTATGGCGTCGGTCCCGTCGACATCATCATTCTACCATAGACGACCCGGATTATGAAGCTCTTTAGGACCATTTTTCGAATTTGTTCTCGGCGATGGAGGGACTTTCGAAGGTGCGATGCGAAAATGCGTCACATTCGATTGGCCATGAAGCGGCGGTATGATCGTATGAGGATGATAGGGATGAGTTGCGTCACGTATTTTGGTAGCTTCTGAAAATTAATCGGGAAGGTGGTACGCAGTTCAGCCGATGATCTACCTCGGATTGTTCGGCGTAATGCTCGGCTCACGACATCTACTCCGGCACCTCTGGCGGCTTTGCAACAACCACATCGGGATGCGACCCAGTGACGGCTACCCAATTACCCAGAGCATCTCACCATACGGACGAATCTGTCTCGTCGCGATGATGACACTAGGTTGGATGATTGAGTGTATTACACACTTTTTTTTTAATGTCTTATACTTGGATTTGGGAATTCATGTTTTTATTTTCTCTTGACTTATTTACTATATATATGCAGTATATATATTAGTTTGCTTGTTTTAAAATATTTTTTACTCTCTTTATATAATATGCATACTATTGTACTTTCTTTTGTTTCGTAATCTTAATATATATATATATATATATATATATATATATATTTAAGCAAGATATCAAACTAAAAATGGAAAAAAAAATATTTAAAAAATTAATTTACCCGACCAAATTGAGACAAACCAGCCAAAATTTTTAATATCATTGGTCGATAAATGGTCTCAAAATGGTCGATACAGGCCATTTGGAAGACCATTGACAATGATATTAAAAATTTGTGGATGCTGTCTCAATTGATCGTAATGCCATTTGGAGACCATTTGCAGGCGAATTCTTTCGGTCGGTAAATGGTCAGCTGGTCGGAAGGTATTTGTCAATAAATGGTCGGTAATTTCTGAGTAATTGATTCACATCGGTGAAATAATTACCAACCGGGAAAATTGCGACCTAAATAATTTGGTCGGTAAGTAGTCGGTAATGGGTTTACAAGGCCAAAATCTTGTTCTGGAGCCAAAAAAATGTGGTCGTAATTTGGTGATTTTTAGTAGTGAAAGTTCCTATTGAATCATCGATCTTGTGGTATTATTGATCCCGAGGCTTCTTCTAGTGGCTTGTAAATGATGAATCTGACTTTCAATGTTCTCGCCCATAAGGAACTCGTGCAAATCTGGTAAGAAAATGGACTATATTTATGATTCAGACATTGATTTTATTGGTGGATGACCTTGAGACTTCTTTGATGGTTTTATAAATGAGGAGTCTAATTTTTAATGTCTCTTTCCTTGTCTCCTTCTAATCAGGTAGTTTACATTGCTAGTTAGGGTTTTCAATGGGTCCCATGGTGCTTTAAAAGCTCTTTCCCAAAATCTCTATTCAGTCCAAGAAAGTTCACTTGGAAAGATATAACTTTTGGTTTTTTCCCTCCAATTTAATAATAGAAAGACGTACTATTTTTGTCGGTTGCCATTTGAAGTGTTGGATTTTGCATCTTTACAACAACCAAACAGGAGATGGATAATTTTCGCATTCCTTTGATTGAATGGATTCTTACTTCTTCAAAACAATAATTTTTTTTCTTGGTTCTTATGGGTTAGTTCATAATAATTTACGTATCAAAAAATGGGAAAATCTTCCCTATTTTTTTGTTAAGCAGTTTAAGTTTAATTATCAAATATGGATGATTATAGTGTTCTAGGGTGGGGTCTACTTTAAAAAAGTTGAAGAGTTTACGACTGTACGGTTATGTTTTTTGGGAGTTAACGAGTTGAGTTTGTGGTTTTAGAGGTTATAACGTTTAGGGACTGCTTTTCTAGTTGTAGAGCTAAGTTTGGTTTGAAGGCAAATAACTAGGCAAAGTGGGATCTAAGTTCTCGGACAATTCTCTACTTCAAGAATCACACTGCCATTTAGAAAAAATGGGATTCCAAATTTTCTACTAACTGAATCATGTCAATCTTTTCACATGTCAACAAAATAAAATAAAATTATTCTTAAGTTGGGAAGGAGGTCACTATGGCAAAGCGAAAGGCCCAAGAGATTTCCTCTCCTTTGTTTTTGAGACTGTGAATGTACAAAAAGGAGGCTATAAGCTATTTCAAGAGTTTTAGACAGGAATAATGCGTATGAAACAAAATTTTATTAACTTAGTTTTGCGACCCGAAAGCGATGCTTAAAAGTAAAAGACAATGTATGCGAGGCGGCGACAATTAGAACCTAAGCGGGTTGATCACGGTAGCAACACAAATGAGACAAGCGCTAACCCTGTGATAAATGGAGTCTTGAGCAACGCCACTACCGCGATGGCAGTAAAATGAACTTGATGCAAATGCCACTAACCACAACAGCGGCAAATTGAGGCGGGCGGCTACGTAGTTAAGCGGCAATTGATACCTTCGAACTACGAGCTCCCACGCCCGAGATACCTTTGCTCAGGTGATTTTATGCGTACTCGTTACAGTTCATGGAATATATTAGGGAAAATGCCAAGGAAAATAAAATAAATGAAAGAAAAATAAAAATAGAGTTTCAAGCCAACCTTTTTTTTTTTTTTTCTTTCCTTCTATATTTCCTCAGGATTTTCTTTCCCTTGCATTTTCTCTCAAATATCTCAAGAATAAAGCGTAGCCTTGTATTTATTTATTTCCTTATTACTTCTTAGGAACCAAACACAACCTAATAGTTTTTACCAAAGAATAATAAAGCATGTTTGTTTATAGCTTTTTAAAACTGTTTTTTGTTATAAAAATAAGGAAAACAAGGAAAGCACATACAACATATTTTGTTCCAATTTTTTTTTGTTCTAAAAAACACGAAGAACATAAAAAACATTAAATTCAGAAAACAAGAATAATTTTTAAATAACACCAAAATAATGTTATTTTGTTTTTATATTACTTTTTTCTTTCCCATTAATCACCACATTATATAGTTGACTGCCACCTTAATATGAGGAAGCTATGATGATCATATATATATATATATATATATATATATATATATATATATATATTGATCAAGTGTTAGAAATGTTTGGCCTAATAACCGGGATGGAATCTAGATAGAACAGAATCTTGTAATGGAGTCATGTTGCTGCTGTGTGTCATCTCTTCCAATCTTAATCGAATATGACCAGCCATGCAAGAAGAAGAACTGCTTGGTCATTAAGATGAAGCTGATATTGAAAACATGTATTAAGAACAATTGCTATTGAAGCTAAAACTATAAATCATCAGCATTTGAAGAAGGATGAATTTTATTAACTCAGGCGGCCTTTGGCCAGTGCATTATTGTATCAGTAAACCATATAGATTACAGTAATGTCTTCACCTTTATGCTCTCTAATTCATACAGAGAATACACCGCTGTATGAAAGAAAATACAAAACCAGCTTTCCTCTAAAAACTCAGGGAATGACTTCATTCGCATCTCACCATGAAGAAGCAAGCAAAGATCTTCATGAATTATCAGCTCTTGGATCAAAAATACATTATTATTAATATGTATGTCCCGTGACTGAACTTCCTGAAACTCTGTAACCCCAAGGAACATAAGCTTCCAAAATTCTGAAATCCTAATCAAAGCGTATGCGAGAATGTTTCCTCGATAGCTGGATCGTCCTGTTTCTAAATTTGAACCAACCATATGGTCTTGACTTTGTTCCCCATATTAAGATGGTTTTCAGTGTCCCTCTAGCCATGACAGTAGCCTTGCCGGCAATGCCCATGACTTTTAAATTCTTTACATTCTTCTCTTCATAGGACATTGATGCTGCATGCCCCTTTTAAACTTTAAAACTTTCGTTATAGTTGAACTTGTACTCCTGAAACACCACCTCAAAGCAATTTGGTGGGGCCAAAGGCTTCTGAATAAAAGGCACATTGATGCTGCTATTTGCTTGCTCGATCAATTGAAGAAGTACGGAGACTCGAGAACTTCTCTTAAGTCAAAGTTACCTCTATCTGGAAGCTATGGAAATGTCAATGTTGGATATGATGTCTGGAAGCTTTCCAGCAATTGGGGAAGCAGAGACACAAAATTATAAAAAGGTCAATGGACTCCATAAACAAAATCTTCAGACTAATTGAATAATTGGGTATATGGTACCAATCTTCAAGACAATAGAGGAGTTTACACTCCACTTGCAGGAAGAATGACCTCAAGTTGCATTTCTTTATGGACATTTTCAAGCTTTTCCTCAATGAAAGAAAATCTCTCGCTTGTAACAATATCTATCAGCAAGTAAACATCAGTTGATAGAACCAATAAAAGATTCACATGCAACCCACAAATACAAATCTTACAATGAATTTCAAATTATGTTTCAGATTAAGGTCCCTAAAAATTTCATAACCAATTTTGCTATCAACCTAATGTATAATAGAAGCAGGCAACAATAATAGAAGTAGAACAAGTCCTTTTTCAAGTCAACACAAAAATTATACTAATTAAGTTGATTTGGTAAATGTTGAAAGTGTGCCTTCATATTCAGAAAAATAAATTAATAAAAAGAGCTGAAAATAGACACATTGTACCTAACCAAGCATTTGGTTTCCATTGAAAAACAATTCTCGCCAGAGTGACCTTCTTTCTGTATGTGTTCCTGATTTTACAAGGAATCAAAATTGGAACCTCCACCATCCTAAGCCTCTAACCCCTTGTTACTTAACCAAGCCTAAAAGGCACACTTCTTCAGGTGACATTCAACACAACATTAATGTAGGGAAAGAAGGTTGCAATACTTACATTTTCAAGTTACAAGCAGCATTTCTTGTTCCTGCTTTGGTATAACTTAAGTACTGCAGCTTAAAGTCTGATTTGATTGGCAGGGTAGCATTTTGGCAAGGAAAAAAGTAAAAGCAAAAAATAACCTAACATCTTTTGTTAGGTGAAAAGGTAAAAGGAAAAATTATAACTTTCAAACTGAGGTGTGATGATGAAGAAAATGAAACGGGAAGATTCGCCTAACCTGGATCGTCCTTCCCAATGGGTCTGAAGTGCATCTAGGCTCATTCATAAGCTCCCAAGCCATGATTGTTGGGTCATCCTTATAAACTACTCCAGTGATGCTGTTACGCCTCGTAAGAACAGTCTAAATCAAAAATAGAAAATTAATTAGAATCATAATTTGTTTCACAGTTTAATTGTAATCATGGAATCTATTTGCCACAGCTGAGAAGAAAATATGGTGGAAACCCTTGTTGAAAAATATAAAGAAAGAAATCCAAGTTGGTCATGATTCCAAAACCGATGCAGAAACTCATCCAGTCAAATCAAATCTAGTAAGAAATGTTGATAAGAAAGAACAAAATAATACAATAGGAATTAGGAATGAGATTTGTAGCATATGATGCTCACCTTGATATGGTTCTTATAAAATCCCTTAACCACAGAGTTCCTAAAGAAATCATCATCAGATGTTAAATACTGCCCCTGCCTTCTTCCCCAGTCCACATACTGCTTCTTCCCTCCAAAGTTCTCATAATTGTTTGCCAAGCTCAGCACCAGCTTTATCCCATATTTTCCTGCTTCTGATATTACAAAATCCAACCCCTTTTAGACAAGAAAAGGAAGCAGGCAATGGAGAAAATCAGAGTCATGGACAGTCATAGATGGATTAAAAATTCATAAAAAAAAAAGGCAGAAATCTTAGACAAACCTGGAAAACCTGTTCATTGTAGAAGCCAAGTGAACAACTTAGCTGTCCACCTTGTACATCTCATAGAGGAGTTGCCGAGTGTAATGCCTAGTGAGGATCTCCTCAATGGATTCCAAACTAGCCATATGATGCATGATGGTCAGTTGTTTCAGATAAATTTGTGCTCCCTCAATGTCAGCAAGAGCCATAATAAGACCTCTCTGCAATTAGCCAGAGTTAGACTAGTCAACAGTAAAATAGAATAAAATAAAATCACGAAGTGCAAATGCCTAGTCTTGGATATATTCATGCACATAGGCACATAAATAACATTTCTTTGTAACAATTAAGTAGATGTTTAGACTAAACAGTAAACCAAGTAACACCATAGGCCAGTGTATTGCATTTAGAAAAGCAATGTAAAGGGAAGATTGATGTGGCATGTGGCACAATATGATTCCAAGGCAGGACATATAGGTTCCTGCATTACACTTGTACCTTGATTGGTTGTTTAGCAGCTCTATGGAAAATAGACTATCTGTCTATGTATCACTAATATTTCTAAAGAACTGAGAGTTCCCTAAGGCTGAAGGTGTGGACAAACAGTGAGGCCTCAAGTTGTGGACCCTTCCTCCGTCACTAACATGCTTTTGTACCCCTTAGGTCACTTACATGTATAATAGATTCCCCTGATGTAAGAATTCTATGCCTAAGCATCCATGGAGTGCTGGAAAAGCTGCAAAAGAAAATGTGTCAAGGAAATTAGTGGATAAATAATAGAATATGAGCATTTATTTAGTCTCCATTGGGTGACTAAAACCTCCCACCTGCCACTTTCCATCGATCCACTCACTTGATCCGAGCGTAAAAACACAGAGCGTAGCTAAAAGCAAGATAGCATGTTCCACAGGAGGAACAACTCTTTGCATCACCTTAAGAGTTAGCTTGATGGGGGCGAGCAGCCGCTTAATTGCGAGGAGGGGCCTTGGTGAGGTAACTGACAATGGTGGCAACTAGGTGGAAGGAATGGAACTTCCCCTGCAAAATTGAACACCCTTTGAATATCATTGTATCATACCATTTAGTGGTAGTCGCGGGGAAGATGGGGGGTTGATCATAAGGCCTAAGAAAAAGCAGGACCTCTCCTCGACTTTGAGGGCTGAGATGGGTGCTTGGCTCGACAAAGGAGGACCCGGATCAAGATGGGAGTAGTGAGTGAGTCATCACGGTGTCGTGCATCACGGGTGTGCAACCTGATGGTACTCTGCCCACCCATGAATATCTCGACATACTCATCCATGGCTCTCTTTCCATCTCATATGGCACATGCTTGATAGCAAAAACAACATCATCTGAATGTTAGTCCCAGACGAATCCCGGGTGTAATAGTAGTGTAATACATGGTCATAGTATTGTAGTACGCCACAGTACTGACATGAGTCGGGGCTTTCAGGCGCTCATCACGGGGTGCATTCTTGCCCGGTATGTCATCTGACATTATCTTGGAGATCTCCATGGACCGGAAAGTTTGTTTCCCAAATGGTTATAGCTCACTATGGATGTTGCCTGTCACCATCATGTCAACATCATCATCATCTTTTAGTTTAATTATTGAGATTAAATTCCAAATTTTAATATAGAAGGAAATGCTAGAATTTGATACACATTAATACCCAGCCCCGACAAGGAGATCCTGTCTGATTTCATCTTGGTTTGTCCACTCTTGAAATCATCCCCACCAATCAGACTATCCCTCTTCATAGCCAAATCAATCAACCCTGAGAACATAAGATTGAGATTAGACAGTAGACACCCATGTATGATGAATTCATAATAATGTTCAGATAGAAAAAAGGAAATATATGTTTAGATTAAGAAAATGAAATAAATGTTTGCTAGAGCTTCCATTGTCAGGAACATTTTCCATTATACAAGCAACAGCATGGATGGTGGAAGGAGAAATCTCAGGCTCATTCTTGTCCAGAGAAGCAAAGAGATTTCCCATGGTGTCATTCAGTCCCACAATTACATTGTTGTAGCTCAAAGACACCAGCTTTCTAATTATCAAACAATCATAACAGACAACCATACTAGCCATGGAACACTAGCCGATTAAGACCTCCATGCAAAAACCAAATCATATAAATATATATAAGTACATTGTTTACAAATATCAATATATAAAAAGATCAATCTACATCAATGAGTCCCATAAGATGGCGTCTTTATATTTCTCTTGGGACGGCGCTAGAATACACGACTGTTGAGGCGATAGGGTCCGTGGAATCTTAAGCGGATCGTGGAGGCGATGGGCCAGGGTGGAAGTAGGGAGTTGATGGATGATCTCTTGAAGTACACGTGGAGCACGAGTCGCCTAGATAGGCTGGACCCAACTGCGCTATGGAGTCGAGGATAGTGTCATCGATGGGAGGCAATGTAGGTGATGATAAAGGGTGTGATGAGAAGGTGATATCTACTGCTATGGACGCTGGCTCTAGTGACACCGGATATGGTAAAGATGTGTAAGTGTTTGGGGGTATAGAAGGTGATGTGTAAGTGTGTAGAGGTATGGAAGGTGATGTGTAGTGTAGAGTATGGAAAGAGTGATGTGTAAGTGTGAGGGTATGGAAGGTGAGGTGTAAAGTATAGAGGGTGTCAAAGTAAGCAGTCATTTCGGGTGTCTTCTGTGGCTATCACCGTACGGACCGTGACCTTGCCCGCCATCTCTAGGCCACGACCTCGGAGATGAGCACTCCCTCTCCTCTCCCTCTCTCTACCTCGAGATGGGGTGCATACGTCTTTGGAGTGGATGACCGCAGGGTGTGAATGGTCGTGATGTAGAAGCCTCCTGAGCATAGCTGGCGATGCGATGGTCTTCTCCGATCTGGTGTAACTCTGATCGAGCAATATGATGTATGTCGCACAACAAACCGATCAGTGCCTGGCGAAGCGGCGGCTATGTCGACCAGTAAGAGAAGATTTGGTAGACCCGAACAAAGAATTAATTATAAATACATAATCACATTGATTGAATTGGAAAAAACTTTAGAAACACATGACTACAACTTACCAAAACATGGTAGTGTAATTTGTATTATGGAACCTCATCTCATCCTATCTTGATGGTGGTGTCATATGTATTATATCTGACGATACCCTTGCATGTATGGATCATGAGTCCGTCAAACCCCTGTGGGGTGAAGTGGTGATCTCTACTGCTCGTATCCGCTAATGCTATGTAAGAGCAATCACGTCGCCTAATCTCGCTGGTGTCGCCCACGTGCATCCACTGTATATAGTTGTTGCTCATAAGAGCAAGATGGAGGTATCTTTGATGCGGCCAAACTATGTAGGCTTCAGCTCTGGGTAGTACCACTCATGATCTCGAAACATATGGCGGTGACATCATGTGCCGAGATCTCTGATCGATAAGCATATATTAGGAAAATTGATCTGACCAACTCTCAGATGTATAGAAACATATAGATACATTTACCATTGACGTCAAAAACTCTATTGATTTAATATGGATGAAATTACTATAGAACCATATACTTTTACATATAATTGCACGTCAGCGAGTTTGTGCATCTGGGCGATCTCGTCATAGGAGTAGGATGGGTTATGCACCCGTGTCAAAGGTACTCTCCACCTACACCCCAGTGGAAGAGTTGGCTCTAACTCTGGCTCTGGCTCAACGACATGCTCAACTGGTAATCCATTATTGAGAGCCTCAGCTACGTCTCCATCGACGACATCGGCATCGTCATCATGTAAGGCATAAGGGGTGGGTGGTCTTTAGATATCTTCTTGATACGCCCCAGTAGGTCGGTCCTGTGAAGTCTCTCCCCAGACCATAGATTTGAATATAAAATTAAAAGAAAGTAAACGACTGTCGTGTGATGTGTATATGAATGTGTAAGTAATTAAAAAAATTACATGCAATATCAATGTATCTGACCTCTAATCTGGCGTACGATCAGTGGCTCGGCATAACTCAGAGATATGTATGTTTAACCTTTGCGCCACCTAACTATAAGTCGTTGTACGTGTCAAATCTCGTAGTAGTGGGAGAAAGCACAAATGAACATGCACTCCTTTCTTGTCCGCAAACAAGAAGGATCCATCAGCACTAAGATGAACCCACGTACTTTCTGCACTAATCAGGCCTATTACATCAGTCTTCCAGGGTGGATAACGAGGTCACATAACCCTTAGGAATGGAATGTGAGATCCTCTAGAGCATCGGTTGGTGGGGTGACACCAAGCAACTCCCCGCATAACTCTGCTACATCCAGCACACATGTCACGTGGCGGTGGTGCGACCGTCTGGTCGGGATGATAAGCGACATCTTGTAATGTGATGCGTCATCTCTACGATACGGACGTGAAATGTGTGTGATATGGTAGCCATCTCTCAACGAGACAAGTGATAAGTGGCCAATCTATCATGATATGGCCTAAGTGGTATATACCATAGAATCCTGCGCGGATCACGAATAGACGAATACGTGGATCCATCCTCCACATACTGAGGAAGGCTTTCATCTGCTGGCGAGGGTGGAGTACTTCCTGAAACTACAAGTAATGAAAAAACCAATTTTATAATTGAATATATACAAATTAGAGGGTAAAACTGGAAGATTAATTGATGAATAATAAAATACATACCTGCTCTGTGTAAGTGGGACTTGTGTCTGTCTTGCAATACCAAGACAGATGGATCCAATGGATTTGTGTCATGAAGCCCTCCCGAATCTTATTATATAAGCTGGATGTCGAAAGGCATATAAATATTAGTAAAACACATTGGAGAGGCTTTGTATCACCATAATTAAAGCAAGTACTAATTCTGACCCTGATAAATTAAAATAGACACATACATGATTGATGTCTCATTTACTTAAAGATTAATAGCATTTACATAATGCATGATTTACTAAGACATACGAGTACAATTTCAAAGTGTTATCACAAACTGACTACATTCATACATTCATACACATGCATTTACTAAACTTGATTTCTATTCTTATAAAATGCCGGTTGTATTGATTATTTACCTGACCATGTGATAGTTGTTTTCCCTCACAACATCCGTTTCATTATGCAATAGGGTTGATTTGGGGCGTCCAGCGCCCGTGAGTTTCATTGAGTTAGGTGCGCTCTGTTCGTAAGACCATCATAAAGTCCTCCTCTTCATCGTATATTGGATGAAACAAGCTTGCCCATGTATCCATAATCTGTGTATTATAGTAGCCTGGGTCGAAAATCAACACATCGATGACATCTTTGCTATGATCCATTTACATGGAAATCCGTATATTGATAATAAATCGTGTAAATTTTTTCATGTAAGATGAGGCGATGAGTTCGACCACTCCTTAACTTGACATGAAATCGGCCCTTTAAGTGATCGTAAAGCACAATATCCATCGAACCAGCCTTAACAACACGACCCTGAATCTAAGCATCAACATACGGAGTGAAATGCTCAGTAGATGCCAATCTATTAGCACCTAGTTCCCTTTCTTGCAACAAAGTAACTGTTGAGATGGAAGAAGGTCAGTATATACTAATGCGAGTTACTAGTAGGCCTCTGAGCTCCTTGAGACAACATTAAAAACCTCGAATTTTGGTTGTCATTATCCCATATCTTCGACCTCCATCGTGTGAAATATCCCATAACTGGAAAGGGATTGCCTCTAGCCATTGTAGTGCTTCAGAATTAATTCTCCCAATTGTAGTCATATGCTTATTGAATTTGTGTTATGTACTCGCTAAAGCTGCTTTGCATAACAAATTCTTCAAAAGTTTATCTTTGAACCAGGTCATAAAATTGCTTGCAAGATAACGCATGAAAATCCTGTGATAGGCAGATGGTGCAGCCCAACCAAGATGGGGATCGGTCATTGCTACCATGATACCTGGATGTCTGTCAGATATAACACAAATTCTCGTCCGTTGAGTTACTCTATTTCTAATACATGCCAAGAACCAACCCCAACTATCAGTATTCTCGCCTTCTGTAATAGCAAATGCTAATGAAAACAACTGATTATTTCTATCACACCCCATAGCAATCAATAACTTGCCTTTATACTTCTCATATAAATGTGTACCATCAATACTCATTACAGGACGACAATGTTCGAACCCTTCAATAGATGGCTTGAATGACCAGAACACACGTTGGAATATCTCAATGTTTGGCATATTAATGCCTCATGTTTTCCAAATTACAACACATTTAGGATTTGATTACTCTATGGCTAAGAACAAACGTGGCAGCTCTATATATGATTAAGAGAAGTCACCAAATAACTGTC
Organism: Tetrastigma voinierianum; assembly: GCA_016808115.1. NCBI lineage: Eukaryota > Viridiplantae > Streptophyta > Magnoliopsida > Vitales > Vitaceae > Tetrastigma > Tetrastigma voinierianum. Next base: position 1,312,272 of record JAEQBH010000518.1, read on the forward strand.
TAATTTCTTTATGCTTTCCATCCAACGCCTTTTTGTATGATATTTCATATCCCTATTTCTCCATCACACTTGCTTGAATAACGTAGTCGTGGTGTGCCTTAATTATTGCCTTTATATGACGTGACCAAGTTCGGAGGAGTCCAGGTTGATGATGGTGGGTTAAGCGAGGATTGACCGCAGTATGCAGCCTGTATATTTGTTGATAACAAATAAGCAAGTATCTTTCCGCAACCATTGCCTGACTTCCATAGGCGGTGACGATCTTACGCTCTTACATCTTAAAGCGATCAATTTTTTGAGGATGCAACAACGATAAACTCTTGGGTGATAGCTTTAATTGAGTAAATCTTTCTGACTTCTTAAGTCGTTTGGAATTAAAAACTTGGCTAATACAAATTCTCCACTTGAATAGCCGTTAGTATGTTGCACGTGGAGTCGACAACTTACTTGACATTATCTAGGTTTTGACATGTTCAAATTGAGGTCTTGGTGGTAAGTGATGAGCGAGGATGAGCTCATCTAATGTCTCATCATCTGGGTGATTTGATACATCCGAAGATGGTGCTTATGCGAACATATCATATTCATTCTCAAAGCGGTTAAAAGTTCGAAAGGATGAAGCATGTCCATCAGCTTCAACATTCGCATCTCCATTACATTCATCATCAACATCTTCATCATATTCATCATTACCTTCTTCATCTACGCAGTCTTCATCATCTCCATTTGGTCCAGTATCCGATACTAATCCGCTACTGTAAGACCCGAGAAATTCCAATTTTTTGAAAAATGGTAAAATCGTAATTTCGGTCAAAAATCCAAAATTTATTCTCTAGATCTCAGATGATAAACCAGTTCAGATTTAGATTGTTTCAATCTAGCTATGCGTGGGTCGAGGCGATTCGAGATTTACGCGTTTTCAAGGCATAAACTTCAGATTGCCGTAAAGCGATATACAATGTAACAAAAGTCACGTATAACACGTACTCATGTGCCATAAGTGGCATGAGTAGAGAAATGATGGAAATGGACGGCCAAGATAGTGTCAAATGTCGAAAATCCAAGCTAAGGGACAAAATGGTCATTTGGGAATTTGTTTTAAATGAGGAAAATACGAAATAGCGAATAGTGTTTGTCTTCTCCAATTAGAAAAGGGAAAAACGTGAAGGGTAAAGCAGAGGGGATGCAGTGAGGTCCCGATTTTAAATTCTAGAGAGAGAGAGAGAGAGCCACTTTTCTCTAGATTTACGGACAATCAGGCGCTCGAGGTCGTCGGAGACGAAAAGGAAGCTGCTCTACGCATCGAAGACACAAGTGTGGGCTCCACGGTTTGGGAGTTTAAACAAACTCCGTGAGGTAGGGGTTTCATCCTACTTGGGTTTTACACTTTATTTAAGTGTTTTATAATGTTTCGGTTGGATTGAGACCTTGAACGGCCATTTGATCGGTCCCAAAGCAGGGCGAATTGTTTAATTTATAGACCCGAATTCTGATCTGTATTTGCTCCTGGACTGTTTAGATTGGCTAATTGTGTAATTTATGCCATGGATTGTGTTGTGATGTGCGCCAAATTTTGAGGAAATGGCCGTGAGGCCGAGGTTCACAAAGTGGTAGATGATTGGTGATTTGTCGGAAAGCATTAACAGGGTTTCCTTCATTCATAGGAATAGTGTTCATAATATTTTTGTGGAACTAATGTTGGTTGAGTAATTGGTGAATTGCTCGTGTTTGATAATTAGCCCAAGTGAGCTAATTTTTGGTGTAATGAATTGTGAAATTACATGACATGTTTGTGTGGTTTAAATTATGTGAATATATTCATGATTATATATTTGCATGTGTTATATAATTATATTGGAATTGGCATCATGCATTCCATATGCACTAAGGCACCCTAGAGCGATAGGAGTGAGTGCATGAGATGGTTCATTGAGATACTGGTTTTGGAGGGTTGACTAATAATAATAAATATCGGAGCCGGTCCATTACGTATATCGGAGGGTAGTCCATATAAAATATCAATCATCGGAGTCGGCCCAATTGATATACATCGGAGGGTAGTCCATAAATATAACATCGGAGTCGGTCCTCTACTAATATCGGAGGGTAGTCCACTATTAAAAACAACATCTTTGTTTTGAAAAATAATGATTCTCATACGTGGCTTAGACAAGTGTGAGGGAGTCGGTGAGGACTCGGGGTATGAGTTGTTCAGGTAGACATTCAAGTAGGATCATGCATTTACTTGAATGTGTGTTTTCTTTAGAGCATTGCATATGCACTTAGGTGGAGAGTAGCCACGTGAGGGTGATTCCACTGCGAGCATTAGCTCACCACAATAGGGGATATCATTTTTCGGTGCGAGGAGCGTGCGAGAGACGGCTCGTCTAGAGTAGATGCGAAGAAAGTCGGTTGTGGCTTTGGTGTTTTAGAATACATGTATTAGAATGTTGTAAACTTTTAATATGTGTTGTATAAGAGTAAACTTTTAACTCTTGAAACTATTGTATATAGTTGGTATGTTGATGAGTATATTAGTTTGGGCCTAAGAGGTCGTTTTCACTCATATATATGCCATATTGGATTGTTTGGGACAGGTGGTTCTTGGGTAGAAGCTCCTAGTACAAAGGAGACTACGCAGATTTTAAATGAGAGAAGGTACGGGTCACAGAGCATTCCACAGTGAGTTGATGGGTAGTCAACGATTGCCCAATTTGGGCGTCCACGGCTACTAGGCCTAGCAAGTAGTTAGATTGTGCAACATTGTAATTGTCGCGAACCAATAAATCTACATGGCCACCCACATATTGGTTCAATTGTGCCTTGACTCGAACAACTTCAATATAAAGTTCAATTTCCTCAATGCTTGTTATGTTAACCAGGTTCAACTTTCGACACACACTATTGTCATCTCATATTGGAAAAGTTTGGAATCTATTTCCACTTCTAAGGGGATACTTACAATTGAATACTAATTTGAACCTTCGTTTGTCAATGGTTGTCTTTGAGTATATCATATTAATCAATTGTTCAAACTTGCATTCAACTGGTACTTCCAAAGGCAAAATAACAACTTTTCTCCCCTCATATTTGACATTTGTTTCACTCCTCAATATTTGTCCATTGTAGTAACATATCATGGGAATAGTTAAAACAAACATAATTGACCTGTACAAAATGGTCTCAAATGAATTAAATAATATAGTCGTACCCGATATCCACATAAGCTTTATCATAAAGAAAACAATCATGTCCTAAAAAATAAAAATACCTACACATTTCAAAGTATCCTCAGTTTCAAATTTAGGGTTATAGGGTTTTTGGGTTTTAGGGTTTTAGGGTCTTGGGGTTTTAGGGTTTCATGGTTTTCAATATTTGTCCATTGTAGTAACATATCATCGGAATAGTTGAAACAGACATAATTGACCTATACAAAATGGTCTCAAATGAATTAAATAATATGAGATGTCATTACCCTGATATCACATCAACTTTATCATAAAGAAAACAATCATGTTCTGAAAAATAAAAATACTTACACATTTCAAAGTATCCTCAGTTTCAAATCTAGGGTTATAGGGTTTTAGGGTTTTAGGGTTTTAGGGTCTGAGGGTTTTAGGGTTTCAAGGTTTTATGTTTTAAGGGTTTTATGGTTTTAGGGTTTTAGGGTATTTAGGTATTTGGGTATTTAGGGTTTTAGGGCTTTAAGGGCCTTTCGTTTTCCTGTTTTAAGGTTTTAGGATTTTAGGGCTTCCGGGTTTTAGGGTTTTCGAGTTTTAGGGTTTTATGGTTTAGGGTTTTAGGGTTTTATGGTTTTATGGTTTTATGGTTTTATGGTTTCTGGGTTTCTAGGTTTTGGGTTTTTGTGTTTTTGGGTTCTAGGGCTTTATGGTTTCAAGATTTCAAGGTTTTAGGGTTTTAAGATTATAGGGTTATAGGGTTATAGGGTTTTGGGGTTTTAGGGGTTTTGGGTTCTACGCTAACGCTAACAAGAAGTCTTTTTATGGAAATTTGTGATCAACAAACTCAATAAATCCTAATCTTCCATTTGGTTACCAAGAAAATGCATGAAAGTCTTTTATTTATCTGTAGTCTAACTGTAACATAACAAGGTAGTGTGTGCTACTTTGAATAGCCTTGGTGTCAATCAAAATCCTTGTCAAATGCAACCCTAATTGTGAAACTGAAACAACTGCACCTTAACACCTTAATGCGTAAATGAAATCACTAATTTGGTGTTTACGCATCTTATAGTAAGTCTTATCTTCCACACCCCCTCCCCCCCTCCCATTAAGCAAAGCAGAGAATTTTGGAAATAGCGACGGTAAAGTGCAGCTTTTATTTAAAACTAAATCTTCACTTAGAAGTTACATGTCACTTCTTCTACCTTATAACTACTATTGTTGGTCACCTGCGGCCTAATTTTTAGTACTATAGAACTTGAAAAAAAAATTCAAAATTTATGTTTAGTACTCAGGCAAACTCGATCCAACGAACACTTTCATTTTGGTATAAATATAATTCACATCATGGTTTTGTGGCAATTGCTTGTCTCATGTGGTAAATCATTTAAGATCTTTAACTAGTGAAAGACCAAAGTAGTGGGAACTCAAGATTGGTGAAATGGAGTTGGAGATATGAACTTGTTGTCAAGTGGCCAACTGTAAACAATCTATCACGTATTTGAACAATCTATCTATGCATATAAACAATCTATGCATGTGAATAATCTATGAGCATATTCCTATGTATTTTCAACTGAAGCTTCCTGCTCATATTAAGAGTTTTAAAAATAGATTCTTTATTGGTTACAGTCCTAGCTATTAATTTGTAAGCTTGGCACAAATTGACCATTATTACTAGAATTATTTTTGTCTGCGAGAGAATTTGGCTATAATATATTTTATGGCCCATGAATTTTGACTTTATCCTTTCTTTTTTTTTTTATGAATAAAGCTGGGGGAATTCCATACAAATTTTTACCTTAGCTGCTCTCAAAAAGTGAGCATTATTCCTTCTTTACGGTAGGAACATCTCCTTCTATTATTATTGCAGCCTTCTTTCATGTGTACACGAAGTGAATGGAGACTTAAATTCTAGTTAGAATGGCTAAAACTATATTCCTAGTAAGAGTAAGAGGATGGTGTGTCTTTCCAAATATTTAACTAAAAGTTTGAGAAGAATCTTTAATATACACACACACACAATAATCAAAAAGCTCTAAAACAAAGTTTGTAGTACAAAGCTAAACCAACAAAACAAACCAAACTCAAGGGAGTAGGGTGCTAATGATCACGATCGAGCTGAGTTCGACTAAGCTCGACTCGAACTGAAAGCCAAATCGGAAAGCAACTGACTCGAAAGCTCATGACTTGAAAATGAAGCTTCGAATCGAACTTCAGCATAAAGCTTCGAACTCGGCTCGAGCTCGAACTCGACTTCGAGCTCGAGTGAGCTCGAACTTCAAACTGAGCTGATCGAAACTGAACTTCGACTCGAGTTTCGAACTGAAGTCGAGGCTCGAACTTTACGACAGAGCTCGAACTTCAGTCGATCGAAGCGATAAACTGAATTGGAATTGAACACGACTCGATATTGGACCATGTCATTTCAAAACCGGGTCTCTAGTTGTTAATTGTTATCATATAAAACAGGAATATGAATAATGGAAGCGAGCTACGTGGAGTCGAAAGCACAAAAATCAAGAGTGCGATCCTTTCTGACATCATAAAAACTTTAGTTTTAAGTAATTTACACATGGACTATCATTAAACAAATACACTTGAAAGCATATTCTTATGATACAACTTCAAATAATCCCAACAGCCTATGATAGGTGCTAGGTTTCAAGGGCTACAACTGATCATGAAAATGTGATATAACCTTCGTCAAACTAAATAGCAATCCAACCAAAAAGCCCATCATGCCCCTTGGACAAAGCCACAGAGGGCAAAGGTAGTAAATTGCCCGGTGTAAGTTCCACTCTCATCTAAATGCCCAATGATAATCTGGACTGAAGCGTCATCTTTTAAAGTGATGAGCCTATTAGTGGCAGAGTTGCAAGTAAAAAAAGGTAATCAATAATTCTTCCACAAAGTCGACTACAAAAATGGTACTCAGAAATGCGTGAAAGAAGCATACCACTTCCTAGGGACAAGATCCATGTTCATCTCCTTCTTCGCTCTCGCATCTCGTCGGTCAGCTTGAATGCTCCCGATGTATGAATCTCAAACTGTACTCCATTCAAGAAAATCAGTCAAAACATCTGCAAATGTTCATTTTAGATATTAAAATACAGTTAGGCACATTTAATCAACTCATATACAAAAACAAAGCATATATTTTCGTGAGGAACAAGAAAGGAGATCAGCAGGCTACATACGGATGCATTCTGATTATTTGATAAGAATTATTTTAAAGACAATAAATTGTATAACATTAAAACATAGGGAATCATAACGTATAATCTTGTTAGGCCAACAAGAACAATGTTCTTCATAACAGCTAGCGCGAAACCCCGTCGCATCTTCCGAACGCCGGCCCCAAAATCTCTCCGCTGTTGACGATGGCTCACCTCTTCCAAACCAAGTAGTCGCGGATCACCATCTACCGATCCGAGATCCGTGTTCATGCCTATCTACCAAGACCCAAAACCAACGCTTCGTGATGCAAGACCACCGCCGACAACATCATTTCCCGCCAACTGGACTGAGACCGTGGACGGGCCCCATTCATCAAGATCCCTCTCATGTCGCGAATAGCCTTCGCGACGGACATCATAAATGACGGTAAGTAACGCCTTGATGCCTTCATGAGGATCCAAGCTTTGACTGCCATTATCGCTTGGATCTAGATCACGCGACTCCGACCATCTTAGATCCAGGTGAAGGACCCCTGATTGAAACTTAACTTTAACAAAATCCATAACCCTAGAGCAAATCGCAAACCGCAAACCATTTTTCTATGCATTTTCGGTAATGAGAGACAATCACAAATTAAAAAAAAAATTGCAGATCTGAAATTACAGCAACGGCATTTGATGCAAAGAAGAACAGAGAGAGAGGGCACTTACCAAGAAGAGGAGAGACCGCAACCGCAAATGAAGGATTAGGGTTTCTCTTCCGCCTAGAGCAACCCATTCGTCGGCTCAAGAATCAAACAAAGGCAAAATAATGATGAGGAAGAGCAGAAAATGAAGAATACCGATATGTGTCTTCGATCAAACGCTTCTCAAGAGAAGCCAAATTCTTCTCAAACGACCAGCTCTTCGTGCACTTCGCCGAAACCTCGTAAAGATAAAACAAAAACAAGAAAATCACATATCGATAAATGACGTCCACACACAAAATTTGAAGTATACATAGCAATAACGAGAAGAGAGTTAATGAGCAAGCCATAGGCTGGGCTGAGGAAAGCTAGGGTTTCTCCGGCTCATGGGAGTGAGGAGTGTGGGCAAGGAAAGAAACAAACCTTCGTGGAATTTTGATTTTAGAAACTAGTCCTGATGCATTTTTGTAATAAAACCTTCATTCTTCAGGTTAACCAAATGGGATGAAAGACTAGTCTGATTACCAAGCCCAATTTGATCGGGCGTAGAAAAATTTTCTAACTAAAAAATTATTAATTAAATATTTATATTTATATTTATTGATTTAATTAAATATTTATGGCCATTTTTATTTTTAATTGAAGTATTTATTTTTATTTTGAAGTTTAATAAATATTTATTTATATGTTTAAATCAAATTTATAGTGTATGGAATTTATGGAGTGATATAAAAATGGAATGAAGGGTACATGATATAATTATTAAGAAAGAGAAAAATTGAATATATTTAGGATAGATAAATTTAGACTGCCACTGAGATGCTTATAAATAAAACTTTGGGTTTTTAAATCTCAAAAATGATCCCAATACGATCCCAAGAATTGTGGTCGATTTTCGGACTGAGAAGAAACCAACCGCAGGATATCGGTGTCGGTGTTGATAAGAGAGAAGAGGATGATGAGGAAGAGGGTTTGGAAGAAAGGATCAACTGACTTTTAAAATTAAAAATTTTAAGTACCACTTGATAATAATACACACAAAAGAGAAAAAGAGCTCCCAAACTATTTTAACTCTTTAACCCTCATGACATATGATCTGCTTATATCACCAAAACCCATGACAAGAAATCGCATAAAAAATGAAAAGACAACCTATCATACCTCCTTTAAAAACTTTAAGAAAATTAATTAATTTTAAAATAAATATATTTATAACTAACAAATAATGAAAATTTATAATTTTAAGAATACAAAATATATATTATTTATGACATCCTCAGTAAAGATATCAAATTTAAAAGAAAACTTTTAAAATTTTATATATAAAATATTTTCGAAGCCGCAAGCTTTTTCGAGTCGAAGTTACGGTTACCACTGACCAAGCACATTTCAGTCGAGCTCACCGAGTCGTAGCTTGACCGAGTCGAAAGTTCGAAAGAGGCTCGCGAGTTGTATCGTCTGCGAAGACCCTACCAAGGGTAGTTGTCTTCCAATGTGCATGTACTTTGTTTATTAAGCTTCAGTTAGAACTCACCACACAAGATCATTTTATCAGATTTCCACGGGATTGGAGTTGATGATTAGCATTAATGGTCTTGTGCCCGATTGAGATCGTTGTCCCCGATTAGGTTTAACCTTGTTCATTCAACTAGGTGCGCACGATAATATGTAATGCAGAACAGAACTCCGTGAGTGGAACAATCACACCTGATATCCAAATTTCATGTCGATCCAAAATCGATCTCATCGATTTGAAACATCGACGATCACGATCCACCAACCAAGAACACAAATCCGACGATTTTCTTCCCCAACAAATTAACGACTGGCCAAACCCAAACTCAAAACACAAGAAAACGGCGAACAATCGCCACATGTCACCCTCAAAAACACAAATCAAAGAACACAAAACAACATTAAACCCAATTCACCACAAAACAATCGGTACGAACAACGACCACAATAAAAAAGAACTAACAACCCGATTGAATCAACAACTACGGAAAATCCACAATACCGCCAAGATCGTAATATAACCGATTAAAATGAAGACAAACCAGTGGCGGATTCGCGACGAAGCGGGCGCGAGAGGCGACCGGCGGCGAAGCGGAAGCGTGACGAGCAACAACGGCGGAGCGGGTTATGGCGTTGTGGCGCCAGCCCTAACGGACGACGTTTATGGCGCGCTAATCGACGCCGTTCATGAAAGCGCAATCAACGCTTCACCAACAACAACGCTTCGCTATACCAACGGCCAACGCTACCACCGCCGCCGCTTGAGCCAGCGGCGATCCGACAACCAATTTGTCGTTGTATGTGACATCATCATTGAGCACTACTTAGGTTAATAGTTTGCCCTGCAAACTAAATTAATAATATTTTATTTCAAATGCACTAATTCAGTCCAAAACTCCTATTTCAATCCTTGCAATATGTACTCTGTAGTCATGCCATTTCAAAATCAATTAGCCTAAGGACCTAGTGACATGTATTGTCATATCAATAAATTAGTCTAGCCCACGTGTTAAAAATAGTTTGTTAATTAAAGTTGTTTATTTTATGTTTGATATCACGGGAAAGTTAAAATATTTTATAATCTTACATGGAAACAAATTATAGGTAAATTAATATTCACCTAATTAAATATTTTACTTTATTTTTTAAATGTTTTTTATTCATTGAGAAGTTTGAATAGAATATTACTTTCTCAAAAAAAAAAAAAAAAGTAGAATATGACTATCAAATGAGAATATATACCTTATACGCATGGCAATATTGATTATGAAAAATGAGAAATTAAGCAAAGTATTTGTTAAAATAAGTCATACAAATAAGGATATTACTATCAAAATGAGAATATATACCTTATATACATGACAATATTGATTATGGAAAATGAGAAATCAAGCAAAGTATTTGTTAAAATAAGCTACACAAATAAGGAAAATAAGATTTGGGGGTCCAATAAATATTATATAAAATTTTTAAGTAGCTAGAATTAAATAAAATAATAAAGTTAAAAAGAAAATACATGCTAAAAGGAAAATCATGGCCAGTGAAATTTTTCCTTTTCTCAAAACACTTTTTATTTTCTATTTTTCTTAGATGTGTTTGATAAAAAAAAATCATCTTATTTTTTCTTTGTCTCAATGTTATTAACCTTTTTCTTATAAATTAGAGAATTAGCTTTACCTCAAATATGATTTGAATAAGAAGCATTAAAAGACCAAAAGGCAAAACCTATAATGCACTACAATGCATAATGGGAGGTTGTAAGATCAGATTACAAGGAGAATAAAATACTTTTATATCAAGGATTGAATTTTCTCATATTTGACTTTTATAGAATGAAAATTGATATTTTTTTGTTTAAATATTTATTTTTCTAAGAATCATACTAACTATGAGAAATAATTTTCTAATGTTTTATTTCCTTCAAGAAAAAGTGCAATTTGAAATAAATTGTGCAATTTGAAATAAATTTATAATCGTTATCGATTTATGGGATTTTTTATTATTATTATTATTCTCATGACATTCTTTACTTTAATAATATTCTTACACTACCTTATCACTTTACTACTTCCTTACTACCTTCAATATCTCTTTACTATCTTATCTTTCATCTTTCATCTTCATCTTTCTATCTCTACTTTCTTTATCATTCTGATTCTCTTATCACATCTTCTATCTCTTTATCAATACTCATTATCATTTACAAAACCACTTTCATTGAAAAAGATACAGCAAACCAAAACGACAACTGAATAATACAATAACAACTCAACAATCGCCAACTCATCTAGTCTGGCAACGACAATATCAGGATAACAACAAAACCCTTGGTCATTCATCATCTATCTTGTGACAATCACTCATACACATCCTCAAACATCAAAACTAATCAACTCCATCCTCAACCCTCCACAGCCTCGACCACCACGTCGTCTCGCCGGCGAAGTTGGTTCTTAGGCCTTCCTGTTAAAAGTTATATATTTGAAATAAGCATATGCTAGAATGAGTGTAAGTTAATTTTATAGAATGAGTGTAAGTTAATTTTATAGAATGAGTGTAAGTTAATCTTGTAAAATTAATGCAATATGTAATTAATTTTAAAATAATGAAATTAAGCACATTGGTTGTTGACACATAGAAATTATATATTCTTATATGGGATAGGAACCACTCCCTAATTTATGATGTTAGAAATGTTACATATATATATATATATATATAGTATGTTATTTTTATAAATATGTTTTTAAATTGATTTTTGATTATTCTTTTATTAAGGAAATAGAGGTTGCTAAACGAATAACATTGAAAATGATATGTTCTTCCATTTGAAGTTTGATCACTATTGGAAGTTTGTTCTTTAAAAATGGATCGTGATTAGATCTCAAAGGATAGAAGATTGAAGGAATATGAAGATGGAGTAGAATGTTTTGTTGCATTTGCAATACAAAATTCTACAAATAAAACCTCCATTAAATGTCCATGCTTACAACGTGGTTATATGATATTCTATACTCCTCAAAAGATTCAAGAGCATTTGTTTTTTTATGAAATTGATCAAAGTTACCATACATGAGATTGACATGGAGAGGCAGCTCCAAGTGGACCACCAACCATAAGAGCATAACATTATGATAGACTTTAATTTGATGATCAACATAGTACAATAGAAATGGTTCAAGCTGCACATGATGAATGTCAAAATGATCTTGAATTATTTGCAAGATTACTACAAGATGTAGAAAAACCATTATATCCCGATCAGAAACTTTAGAAGATCGTTCGCCTTGGATCAACTGGGGTGGTACAACCTGAGAAAAAGCATAAGTTAGTGGTCCTGATAAGAGCTTTTCAAAGCTTTTACAAATACTTGGAGATATGTTGTCTTTAAAAAATGAATTGCCTTTGTCCATGTAAGAAGCAAAAAGACATTAAATGCCTTGGGAACGGGATATGAGAAAATACATGCATGCCCAAATGATTGTGTACTTTATCATAAAGAGTTGAAAGATGCATCCTATGTCCACTGAACTGAGGTGGAAGACAACAAAACACGAACTAAGAGAAGAAAAGGAGTTCCCGAAAGCAATGCGTGATTTCCATCCAATTCCAAGATTTAGAAGAATGTTTCAATCATCAAAAATTGCAAAATAGCTCATATGGCATGCTGAAGAAAGCAATTTTGATGGGAAAATGTGCCATCCGTCATATTCACCATCATGGAAGCTAGTTGACCATAAATGGCCTGAGTATTCCTTAGAACCTAGAAACTTGAGACTTGCCATTTTTGCAGATGGCATAAATCCTCATAGTTCATTTAATAGGAAACATAGTTGTTGGCCCATTCTCATGATAATTTATAACCTTCCTCCATGGTTGTGCATGAAAAGAGAATTTATGATGTTATCTTATTAATTTATGGTCCATGACAACCTGATACTAACATTGATACCTATTTAGCACCGCTAATGGAAGATCTTATAACATTGTGGGAGGTTGGAGTCCAAGTTTACGATGCACATAAACAAGAGTTCTTTACATTAAGAGTCGTTCTATTATAGACAATCAATGATTTTCCTACTTATGGAAACTTGTCATGGTGCATAGTTAAAGGATATTATAGTTGTCCAATATGTGGAGAAGAAACATATTTTTGTAGGGTAAAACATGGAAAAAGAATCACATTATACAAAGACACGATTCTTCCAAGAAACCATCCATACAGAATAAAAAGCATTCACGGAAAACAAGAGTTTCGGTCACCCACAAATATTGATTGGCGAGAAATTTAAAATTCACGAATTTTGTACTTTAGGAAAAAAGGCTAATCATGGTAAACCGAAATCACATTATAAATTTTTGGAAAAGAAGTCCATATTCTTGATTCGAGTATTGAAATATCTTCATGTTTGTCATAATTTGGATGTAATGCATATTGAGAAAAATGTTTGTGAAAGCATCATTGGTACCTTACTCAACATTATAGGTAAGACAAATGATGGGCTTAATTCTCGCTTAGATCTTGTAGAAATGGGCTTAATGAGTGAATTGGCACCAAGGTTTGAATCGAAGAAAACATATCTCCCTCTTGCATGTTATACACTTTCTACAAAGGAAAATAAGGTGTTTTGCCAAACACTTTCACAATTGAAGGTTCCTTATGGGTATTGTCCTAACCTTCGAAACCTCGTCTCAATGGAAAACTTGAAGCTTTATGGCTTAAATCCCGTGACTATCATGCATTAATGCAACAATTGTTGCCAGTTTTGTTACATTCTATTTTGCCTAAGCATGTGAGGAATGCCACTTGTAGATTAAGTTTCTTTTTCAATGCCCTCTATAGTAAAGTCGTTGATGTTCCTTCATTAGATGAGTTACAAAATGAGATGGTGGTGACTTTATGCTTGTTTGAAAAGTACTTCCGACCTTCATTCTTTGATATCATGGTGCATCTAGTAAGAAAATGAGACTTTTTGGACCAGTTTACTTTAGGTGGATGTACCCATTTGAAAGGTTTATAAAAGTGTTAAAAGGCTATGTACGAAATCATACTCGACCTGAAGGTTGTATTGTTGAATTCTATATTGCAGATGAAGGAATCGAGTTTTGTACATAGTACTTATTAAATGGGGATGCAATTGGAATTCCTAGTAGTTCAAACATTATCCAAAAAGTCAAGGCACCAATATTTGGAGGTCATACTATGAAGGTTGATTCCAATTTATTGTTACAAGCACATCATTATGTGATTAAAAATACCTTGATTGTCCAATCTTATATTGAGTAAGCACTGTGAAACCCCGAGAAAATCTAATTTTCTGAAAAATGGCAAAATTGTAATTTCGGTCAAAATCCAGAATTTTTCTAGATCTCGGATGACGAAACTGACTTCACCATTGAAATCGTCTCGCGAAATCTAGCTACCACGTCGAATTTTGGCCACCTCGGTGACGGACTCATGTTTTTCGAGGCACCATGTGTCGGGAACAGAAACTGTATTTGAGAGACACAAACGATGTGACAAAAGTCACCTACCATATGTACTCCATATGACACATGCTGTACGTAGAGAGAGATGACGAGATGGATGGCCTAGGATTGTGCCAAGTGTCAAAATCAAGAAATGGACACATCGGGAATTTAATGGAAAGTTTAATGATGCACAAGACAAAAGCAAATAGTGATCTTCTCCAAATGAAAGGAGACCAAAACGTGCAGTGGCTGCAATTTTGGGCAATAGGTAGGTTTTTGTGATTTTAGAGAGAGAATGAGCTCCTTCTAAATTTATCGCTGACTACCGATTCTCAATAGAGCAAAGAAGTAAAGTCGATTCCACGCAGTAGGCTACGCGTGGACACCGATTCCAAGTGGAGTTCACAACCCAAGAGGTAGGATCTTCCACTTGTGTTATTCTCACAAGAACCATGTAAATGGTTGGGGATGTTCGATATTGATTACCAGAGCGGCCTCAAAACATTAACTGAGCGAGAAAATCCCCGATGAGCGCGCTTACGAATACCAATAACCCGAGGTTTCACGCTCACGGAATAGTGACGTGATTTTTGGTGTGAATTTTTATAATGTTGAGTGATTCAAAATGAATTGATTGTGTTTGTTAATTAGCCCATGTGAGCTAATTTTGGTGTTATTGATTGAGAATTATAATATGAATGGCTTGGAATTGTGTGAGAATTAATATGTTAATACATGTAATTAAATGTGTTAACATGATGTGGAATTATATAAAAATATAATTGTGTGTAAGCCATTGGAAATGAATTGTACTTAGCCTGAGCTAATTTGATGTTATTCATGTGAATTAAATAACATGTGCCATGTATGTAAATTTTGTTAATATATGTGTAAATGATATATTAGCATGTGTGGTTTGAGAATGGCATAATGCATTTCATATGCACCGAGGGAACCTAAGAAAATTAGGTGTGAGTGCACGGCATGAGAAAAATAAAAATGATATTTTACTCGCATTTGACTTAGGCATATGTAAGGGAGTCGGTGAGGACTCGGGACATGGGATGGTCATGTAGACATTCGAGTAGGTTTATGTAATTACTTGGATGTGATTGTTTGTAATGGCATGTGCACTTAGGTGGGGAGTAACCCATGTAGGAAATTATGACTACTGGGTTTTGCTCACCCTGTCGAGGGATCATTATTTCGTGCAATAGAGTGGCTAAGAGGACGCGCCATAAAGGCCGCATTTAGAAGAAAGTCGGATTGCGGGCTTTGGTATTTTCATTTTGTACAACATGTAATAAAATCAAATCTTAATATGTTTGAATCAAAAAGTACTTAACCCTCGAACTATGTTATATAGTTGATACATATTGTGAGTTGAGGCAATGGGCCCGGGCACATTTTATCGTGACGTGAACTGGTGTCACAAACTATTTTACAGATTTGGTAGAGCTGTGAAAGGAGACTTCATCTGATTTTCAAAGAGTATATTCCAGAACTTTATATCCACTGATATTCGCAAGGATGGTTATCAACTGAGATATCTGCTTTAAATACACGCACCACCAATCTACTTATTATTAATATATGATCTAATATAATATTATATATGATCATATAGAGGAGCAGATAATACAGAAAGAAACAATTCGATGTCAACTAAAGTAAAAAGTGGTTATGGTGATGATATGTATTGACATCTTGGCTAATAAAAAATGGCAATGGTTTTTGTTATATTCTTTACATTAATGGGATAATATAATAATAAGAACCTATTTCACAGTTTGAACGCACCGAAATAACCAACCTTAACGATATTGACGGTCCGTCACGGCGCGACGAAGACCGTTACGTCATCATCGGCGTCAATATAACGGCGAATGACGATCTTTACGGGCAAACCAACAGCGGTTTCTGAACGTGGCAACGATTCACAACACGATGATAAATCCCGCGGCGATTTATTCACGTTATCATCAAGATTCGATCCGATTTATATACGGTGTCCAGAACTCGAACCGCCAGATTGAGTTGATAACAAGAACGGAACCGCGCCGATCCGGTTTAACCAGTGGATCTCAGCGCTAATATAACAACCGTTCATATTATTCCCAAGCCAAGAAAGTCTCTGCGTACGGTAAATGAACCTAAATCCAAGATGGTCAACTTGCTCTATCAACCTCAACAAGACTTCACAGAAGAGCAAACGATGATTTATCCCATGGACATTTTTATTGAACAAAATCTAGTCATATCTTCTTTGCCACAAGTTGAATTTGTTATTTGATGCAATGGATGACTCATCAAATCAGTCACGAGGATTATTGTGAGGGAATTCAATGAGAAACAAATCAAGGCATGTAACCAAATTGTAGCTTTGTTATGGTATCATGGAATTGATCTACTACTATAGTTTTTTGTAGTGTAAATGTATGCTTACTAGTTCATTTATTTGTCTTAATTATTGGATGATTGTTATGCTTTCAATTTTAGTTAATGTCAGGTTGACGTTATCCAAAACATTGACAATATTATGTTTTATGCAAATCAACTGATTAGGTAATGCCTTAAATAGTTAATTTTTTATACTTTAAATTTTTGTTAGATATTTCGGTACTTCTATTTAAACATTATAATTATTTTTATGACAAGTATGGATACAGAACAAGAAGATCAAGCAACTACAAGAAAGAGATGTAGAGGGATAACAAGAAAGACTATGATTATCAAGAATAAGAGCAAAGGAATAAAACTTAAGGTAAAGTATAATGTTGTGTTTGTGTCGGACAAGCTGATGTGCATCTCACAAGTTATTTAGGCGTATTGGCACGTACTATGGTGCCAATTAGATATAGAACTTGGCACCATGTACCTAAGCAATTGAAGAATAAATTATGGGACTCCATTGAGGTAAACTAGTTTTTTTTTTTTCTATCTATAACGTTTTCTAATTCTATTTGCGAAACTTTTTAATAACTAATAAGTATGTTCATTACTTTTTTGCTACATTTGCATTGGATTGTAAAAGTAGAAGGAATTGTATGAAATCAATGAGCAGGTGCTTTAGATCATTCAAGAACATGTTGACTGCAAAGTATGTCATTCCTTTCAAAGACCAACTAGAGCTTCTTAAAAAACAACCTGTTGAATACGCTTTATCAAGATGAAGATTAGACAATCTTTGTCAAAAAAAGATTGTCTCAAAGATTTCAAGTAAATTTCTAATTATTTTCATGTCATATACTCATATTTTCTTTACTTAATATGAAATAAAATTTGTAGGAGTTTAGAGAAGTTTAAAAAGAAAGAAAGAAGAAGCATATTTATAATCATCATCTTAGTAGGAAGGGATATGTTGGTCTTGAGGATGAGACGGTAAGTTAAGATATTTTTTATTTACATTTTTTTTATGTTGAAATTGACTAGAGACTCATTATATTACATTTCAATATTTTAATAGATGGCAGCAACCGGCTTTACAAAAGTCATCGATAGAAGCATATTATGGAAGAAAGCAATGGAGAAAAAAGATGGCACTTATGATGAAGTGGTCATTCTAGTTGTGCTGAAGATTGTAAGTATAAGTTATGTAACAAATATTTCATTTACGTTAATAACTTATTTATATTAACCAAGATGACATTAAATTTTATAACATCATTGTCTTAGGATAAGATATTGCAAGAGTCACAAAGAAGTGGTCCAAGTTTCAATGGAAATGACATACTTACCAAAGCATTGTGAACTCCTGAATATAGCGGTTGAGTACAAGCTAAAGGAAAGGATTATACACCACGACAATATTTCCATTCTATGGCGGATCGTGCTTTGCGGGAATTTATGAAAGAATCTCAAGAGCGACAATCAAAGTTTGAGGCAAACATTTTAGTCCAACTCTCTTAGATGGTACTTACCACACCTCAATTTAATGTTAGTAGCTCTAACATGTTCCAAAAACATATTGTTCTTCCTGAAATTGTTGAGCAACGAAAATGTCGAGTAGATGACCACACTCCTCCAATGTTAAAATCAAACAAGGTATGTTGTAATTAATATTATGTTCTATATATAATAAAAATGTAATAGCACATAAACTCATAATTTTCATATCACTTATCTAGTTGAATCATTCTTATATAGTAGTAATGTTACAATATATGTTTGGATAATAAATTATATTAATAAGCTCAATAAGTTATGATAAATCAATTTTGTCTAACTAATTATTACCTACTTGTAAAATTATCAACTTTAGATGGTTGCATTTAACTAAACAATATTGTTTCATTTTATAGGTCAGGAAATGTCAATTGACCATAAGGACAAAAGAAAATGTAGTTGCAGCTAGAACAATAGTACTTGAATGTGATGTTAACTTGTTGTTGTGGATGCTTCTTATAATCCAAATGCACTACTTCATGTGCCTATTTCAAGCCAAATTACCACTATTGGAGATGATATTGGGCATCAAGTTTTATGGCTTGCTCAAATGATTATTCTTACTACTCATCTCATCCAGGTATGTGCTTCTTTTTTTTTTTTTTAAAGTAAAAATTTCTTGTTACTACTAAAAAAAATATTTTATTTAGGACAATTGTTATATATACAATGATATGTTATGTTTGATAGGATTCAAAGATATTTAAGAAACAAAGAAATAAAGAGAGAACATTAAGTTTTAAGGATGAGAACCCTGTAGATAACAAGAACTTTGCTACATTTGGTGGGTTGTTGTTAAAGGATGGGAAGGTACATGCACTAGAAATCACAAAGGATGTTTTTGAAGAGTCTTTTAAGACATTCCTCATGAAAGAAAATATGGATATCATAATTTCATCTACATAGGTGCCATCTAACTATCTTATGTTCTATATATGGTGAGAGAAACATTTAATATGTTTTTCATATTTTAACTATCTTATTTATGGTTTAATTTTTCATTTTGAGAATTGTAATTAATTTCAGTTGCATTAAAATATTAATTTTTTAAAATATTGTGTGAAATTAAATTAGGAACTTGCATAAAAATATGGTTTATGCTAAAGAGGCAAGGCCATTTGTTTTTGTAAATCCAACTTTGGTTTCCAAAGCTGGAATGGGAGAAGCGAGCAAGAAAAACAGGTCAAGGGTTATAGCTAACTGGTTGATGAATGCAAATAATGCTGATTTTGTTTTTATTCCATATAACTCAAGGTAAGTTATTAAACATAAGTAATGTGACGCCCCAAAATTCAGGATATGTTGATCACCTATCAACCCGTGGATATCGTGTAACCCTGACAGCACATCTTTGTGTCCCATTTATCGGGACCCACAATCTTGCAATATTCAACACAATATTCAACACTACAAGAAACAACCTGCACAATATTCAACACTACAAGAAAACAGTGTCTGCAGGAGTCCCCGAGTTCGCCTAGGCGAAGCACACCTTCGCCTAGGCAAAGCTTCTCTTCACCTAGGCAAGGCAGCTAGACGGATTTCACACAAAAATCCCATAAAAGTTTTGAGTTCAACCTTTAACATATTATTACATGCCAACATTCATTTGTTACAAAAATCAATGTTACAAAACAAGTATAGAAATAATTATAAAGCCACAAATCGTCTTTCACTCACGTCTCGATGAGAGCCGAAGACTAACACTTATTGACTAACACTTATCCAGCACTGAAATGTTATCCCGCAGGTGACGAGCCCGATGAAACCAATTCCTAAAGAGGCTCCCCACCAGTGTACCTGATAACATAACATTTTTATTCACATCACAATTCCAAACAAGATATGCAATCTGGTTAAAATTCTACCACATGTCATGCCATGAAGAGTAAAGATTGGAACTCCTTTCGTACCTTATCTGAAGTCTCTACCAAACTCCATCATGCAGTCTTTATCAACTCCTACCATACTATGCGATGTCCATGTGTGATAACCCGTCATTGATAGATTACATCAAATGATCATTTTCAAACAAAATTCATTTGTTTAAAAACCAAAAGCTTTTTGGATGTTACACCTTAAATGATCATTTCATTTACAAAACCATGTGTCTTTTACGGGCAGTGAATTTTCGGGGTCTCACTTTAGGCTCCTCACGCCTTCCAATACTTTTAAGCTTTCCTTTGTTGGAATTAATACGAACCGATCCGGATGCTGCCCAGAAATATCTGATCCATCTTGCTATTACCTAACCTGATTTTCACCATTTATTCAACGATTGTGACTCTATTGGACTTAGTCAGCAGTGCAAGCCCTGTCGTCTGATAAGGTGATTAATTTATCACCATACACCCATGAAATGCGATATGCAATTTAGTGTACCATTGTATGTCAATGTCATGCCACATATGTGATGAATGTCATATGGACAATTTACCCCATGCATCATGGACAATTATATCACATGCATATAATTTCCAATTTAACACTCATAACAATGTTAATATATTAGAACACACATATTAACATTCATCAACCAAAACATGAGCATGCTATCACATATCAAGCAACAACACGCTAATTCTCAAAGGTAAGTATGGCATATAGGTGCCCATAACAACGACCAACAACCCATAACCCGGGCTCTTAAAGCGTATGAAATAAAACTGAGCAAACCTTCAAGCAGGCCGTAATTTATTAAACAAGCCTGCTCAGTCCGGTTAAATTATTTTCAATATGTGTGGGGTCCACACCCTTGTGCGACCCACGGGGTGCCCTTAGTGGCCACGTGGGGAGTCCACCCTTCGCCAACCACTTGGAGGTGCCCTTGGATGGGTCCCACTCACGGGAATATCATGCCTCCCACACAGGCATTTTCTTTCGCCTCACTTAGTGGGGCCTGGAGCCGGACCGAGGGGCCTTAGGTGTGGGAGCATCTCTACTACCAAGCGGCTACTATATGAGTTTTTCGCATGATAAAACAAGGATTTGTGGTTATAAATGTCTTTGACAATGTTTCTTGTGATTCTTGTACAAATATGTTGCAGTGACTAATATCGGCGAGATACTTTAAAGCGTGTAAGGATTTAGAGGTGAGTTATCAGGTTACTAAGCGGGGAGGAAATAGGTGTCTAGAGTAATATCCTTACACGTGATAAAGTCTTGTAGTGGAACCATGCAAGCGTGAGTTTCTCCCATGTGGTAGTTTATATTTGGAATGTGGCTTGTCCTCACCGTGTCGATTACCGGAAGCGTTAGGTGTGTTTATTCCACAGGTTCCATCGAAAGAAATGAAGAAGAAAAATAAATAAAGAAAGAAAAGAAAGTTTAAGGCATAAATGGATTTTAATTGTATAAGTATTTATTATAAAAGAAAGAAAAGAAAGTTTAAAGCATAAATGTTTAAGGCGGTGATTTTAATTGTATAAGTATGTATTCTTTGATATATCTTGAAAATGTTATTTTAATGAAAATGTACACTCACTGTGCTCCTTTAGCTCATTCTTTTCCATATGTTTTAAGAACCTTTTCGAGGCAGAGGCAGTGCATAGGTAGAGTATTCCCTACGATGATCAAGCCATCGAGGAGAGTGGCATATAGACTACAGTGTAAAATAATTTATATTTTATAGGTTGAATAATTTTGTCATGTATGTATGCAAATATACATGTATTCTTACATTTTAAACTTTCATAATACCTTAACATATGCATATATATAATTTAGTATAAATATACATGTTGTCCCAAGATAAACATGTACATTAAAATTTTCATTTACATCAAAAATTTTCATTTAGGAAATATAAGCATTTACATTAAACTTTCATTTTAACATCAAAATCGTTCACTTTTTAAAACTCGATTTGCAAAACTATCATTTTACACTCACTTAGTTCCGCTCGATCCGGCACACAAACTAAGATCGATAATCCTTTCATTTTTTCAAGAAAACCACAACCATACATTAACTGTTGAATCCACCATACATTCATTTAAAACCAAGACAAATTACCCTTAAGCACTAAAAACCCATTCATTTTGTGGCCTTTTTCACGACAATCTCTACATAGACTTTTGACCCAAAAATTATTCAAAAGTCTTCAAAAATTATGAAACTCTCCAGATCAGTCTATATCCAATGACATCTCTTTAAATTTTCAATTTAAAATTCCTTCTCTAAGGCCCTCAACCACATAACACAAGTTATTACATCTAAATGACTCAATTTGTGAGCAGGAATGCTGCGCATAAAACCGAGGCTTTGACAAATTTTATGGGCACTTTGGGATTACAATATGCTTGAACTTCCTTCAGATAAATTTTTCCCTTAGAAGTCTATTTTAACCAGCAACTTTAATCACTCAAATCAGATCAGAAATGAGTAAGTTATGGTCAAAATACGACAAATGGTCGAAACAGGAAAGCGAGCATTTCTGTGCGAAAATTGAACTGAGTGAACTACGCATAGCCTACTTTGAGTAAATTTTTGGGCACTTTAGGGTTACAATTTGCACGCACTTCCTTCAGATAAATTTTTCCCCTAGAAGTCTATTTTACCCAGAATTTTGAATCACTCAAATCAGATCTGAAATGAGCAAGTTATGGCCAAAATACGAAATTTAGTCAAAGAAAAACGGAAAAACGAGGCATTCCACTTGTACCGAGATACGCGGAAAATGGCCAGAATGTGGGCTTTTCTGCATTTTTTTCCATATTTTTCCATGGAATTCAAGCTACTATAATCCATATACACTTCCAAAACCATTTCATTTTAAATGCTTGACATCTCTTTTACCTTTCGATTCATCTTTATTACATGTGTATCTTCCAAAAACTTTTCTGAATTATTTCCAAACAACTCAAATATGGGTTATAACCCATACACCTTAAATATGATAATTAGTTAGGGTTTGTTCTAAGCCCTAACTCAATTACTCTCAATTTACCGTGAATCCATTTAAAGAGAGGATTCCATAACTATCCATGCTTATGGGTTTACCACCCTATCTTCAAGAAATCCAAGGGTAGGATGCAATTCTATCAAAACCCTAGCTTTGGAGATAAGCTATTAACCATACAAATTCTTAAAATTCCATAGATCCATACTAAAGGTCATAGTTCCATACCTTGTTTGGAGCTTGGCTTCTCTTCTTCTTCTCTTCCTCTTCCTCTTCCTCTTCCTCTTCCTCTTCTTCTCTCTTTTCCTCTTCTCTTCTTCGTATGGCTCTCTTGTTTGGGAGACAAAAAATGAGTTAATTTGTCTCCCTCCCCTTTAATAATTTAACTTTATTTTATTTACCTTTTGTCCTCTATCCTTCTATTAATTGCCAATCAACTTGTTATTTTATTGCATTTTGAGCCCATGAATCTCATTGGTGGGCTCAATAAGTCATAAGCACTAGCTTTTAATGAATTAAGAAATGTTTTGATTGGGTACCATGAAAAATATCTCCCTTATAGCGAACTTTTATCTCATTCACCATGTATCTTAACTTATCTGATTAAATGTCAAAAATATTCTATGGTCGTCTAAACTTCAAATTGACCATGAAATATTCTAATTAAATCCTTCACATTGGATTCCAGACTCTGAAATCACCGAAATCGGATTTAAAATCATTAAAATCGGCAATCCGGACAATAGCGTATTATTATCCGAATTAGATTCAGTTAGCGCAAAAACTATCAAACGGACTCGGATTTCCTCCGTTTCAGTCTCGTTGAAACAAATAGTTTATTAGGACGTTTTCGTATTTTGTACGATTTGAAAAATTTGTGCGAGCTCCAATTTCGATCCAGGAAATCACTATTCCGCTTAAATCTCCAATTCTCTTCTAAATATCAGTTCAAGTCATAGAAGCGAAATTTCTTAAAATTCCTTTACCAAACCCCCTCCATCACAGGATATACTAAGAAAAATCACTATTCCTTAGGGCACCCGGTTCTGATTTCGAAATTTTCTTTGTACCCAAATGACGTCAGGAGCGTTCTAAGTCCTAATCTACCCTCATGACTATCATTGGACCTCTAATCAGTTCAAAAACTACTATTATAACATTCAATCAGGTTGGGGGTTTTACATAAATAGTCCCTAAACACTTTTTGGGACATATCACATACAATTCACACAACCGGCCACAATAGGGCCGTAAAACGACATTTAATGTCATTTTAGCATTGTCCAAACAGTCCCTAAGGGCAAGGATTTCATCCAAACAGCCCTTAAACCATGCTTTGAGCATGCCATGGACACTTCGCAAACCGAGCCACGAAACCGGTCACAATTGGGCCACAAAACAACCATTTAAGCCGTTTAAAACAAGCCAAACAGACCCTGAGGACAAGGATTTCAACCAAACAACTCTTAAACCATGCTTTGAGCATGCTATGGACTCTTCATAAGGCTGGGCCTGGCTCCGGCCACAACGGGCCTAAAACAAGCTCGACAACATGCAACAAGACTTCTCGGGTTAGTACAAGCGAGAAGAATAGCTCGCTAAGTGGACAGGAATTTGCCACGGCCTCCGGGTTCGGCAGGTGAACCACACCCTCGCCTAAGCGAACCCCTTCACCTAGGTGAAGCTCCGCTCACTTAGGCGAAGAACATCAAGCTAGAACTCGAAGCTCCCATTTTTCTACCCAAAAATGAAGAATAAGCCAATGTAGGAAAAATTTCTACCTCTTGAAGCATGATAGCATGGGTGGGAAGCCTCCCTAGCCTGAAATCTTTGATTTCCCGAAAACTCCTCCTTTGGATCTTCAGTGAAACCTCTCCTTTTTTTTATACCCATGAGTAGCCCTCGTCGAGTAAATGAACTTTCACTCTTGGCCCGACAAATTCCTACTAGCGGAACTCCGAGGATCGAAGATAGGAGTTTGGGAGCTCTCTTCTACTCCTCTCTCTCTCACGTAAACAACAAACCAATTAAAGGAAAATGAGATCCTTTCCTTTTTGTTCCCCCAAAGCCCCTCACTTAAGTTTAAGTGAGTGGCTCACGTCACGCCACGTGTCCGCGATATGTTTGGGTCTGTTTCTGCCCTAAAACGATTTATTTTATCCCAGTCTAAGTTCAAATTATTTTAAATGAACTTTACTTAATTTATTTTCCACTTTCGATTTTTTTTTCTTCAATTCCCGTTTATGGGGTCAGCCAGACTATCGATGCCTGAAGTCGCAAAATCGATTATGCCGAATTGATGAAATTCGTGGTGTCAGATTTGTAGAGGCGAATCCAGCGGTGAGAGTTCATTTTGTCATCGAGATCTAGAAAATTTCAAGTTTGCAACTTATGCTTTATGCTGACAATTCTGGATTTTGCCATTTTTCGGAAAAATTCAAATTTACCCAGGTTTTACAAGTAAGCTTATAAGTATGCATATTTATCAAATCATAATTGATATGTAGTTACACTCATTTTAAGTTTGTAGTTATTATTGGGTTTTGGTGGTACTTGACACAAGGACTTTGATCACCTATTACCTTGATTCATTGCATGATCAACCTTCAGATGATTTTAAAGACATTGTTCATATGTAAGTTTTTCCCTTAATATTATAGCATGAAGCATAGTTGGTAACAAAAATTATTTTCTTCATACAAGGCTCTTAGAATTCATCCATCTCAAAAACATAAATCATCAAAGAGGGAGCCTAATTGGGTTGTATTAGGGGTAAATAACTCATATAAACCAAGTAATAAAATTTTTAGTGTCTTCTTCTTAATTTTAAACTTAGTACAATATGACTTGCAAGTAACTAGATCCATATATATAATGATTTCTTTTTATCCATTTAGTGTCTGATACAACCAAGCAGTGTTGAATGAGGATACTATGTGATGAGATATATGAGAAATATCGTTGTCGGTCAAGGATGTCTTACATCAAAGGTGTGTATTGATTTATTAGTTCTCAATATATAAATGTTGACTTTATTGTCCAATGTAATTGATGAAACTATTACTTTACTTTTCAATAATTTCATGGGAAATAGTCATACAACAAAGATGATTTGAATGAAGTACGACCTGAATGGGTGATGTTGGTCACTCGATTAATACTTTCCTCGGTTTGAAAAGCTTTGGGGACACCTTTTTGTATTGAAGCATGAACAAATTTTGGCATATCCAGCTATTACTTTTGATGAGGTTCATACTTTATTTCTCTTTTTTGAACCAAACTATGATTGAAGGTTAATTGTTTGACATAATCACTTTAAGACTTGATAGTATTTTCCTTCTACAGTCATGATATTTCTCTAATTTCCAATAGTTGAATTAAGTTAGTATATTGTATGCATAATTCATAGGTATCTAAAGGGAAACTTTTTTTTGCTGAAGTTAGAAGATCTTCCAACTTTGGAATGATCCATGAACTATTGTGATAATAAAAGTCTTTTCCATAATGATATCAAGTTTATTATTTATTTCTTTCTATTAAATATTTTAAAATGGAATATGCAATTGGAACTTTATTGCTTTCATATGATATTTTGTTTTCGTTGTCAACTATAGAATTTTTTGTTGATTGGCTATGAAAAACATGAAGATTTCGACTTTTGACCTCAATACTTTACCACAACATTGTAAATTACATTGTCACCGTTATAAAACACAATGATCTTTTCAAGGCACAAATTTTTTATTTTTATTACTTAGCCTTTTATTTTATTAATGAATCTAAAACTACAAGTTGATGAATTACGTGTAATCAATAGAACTTGAAATTACATTACATAGCATCTAATTAAGATTTTTTAAAGTATTGGAAAGATGGCTTGTAATTTAACTTTTCATCTTATTAAATTAAATTGGTTTTTGTATTGTTTCTTCAAGTGGTTTGTAACTATTGATCTTGGAACTCACTACACACACATATATGTTTTTAATGGATTATTATTGTTTTGTATTTTACCATAATTGATCAACTTTTATGTCATAATTGATAAATATCTTGCTTTCTATTTTACCTATTACTAGTAACTTTGTTTTTGTTGTTGTTATTTTTTTTTATTAAATATGTCAATTGTTATATACATTATTTACATGATATGTTATTTATCATTCACTGTTTTATTCTCAAAATTGCTCTATAATATTTTTTTTTGCAAGTGTAATTGATTATAGTTCATCTTTTTGCATGTAGAGTTGCCTTTAGGAAATTAACTTTCAACTTAGCCAAGCTAGTATGGGCGGTTTCTTGGAGATCAAAACCTTGATTGGATTGCATATATAAATTTGAATTGAATTAAAGAAATGAATGTTAAAATTGTGATTTTTTGTTTTGTTTATGAAGTAATAGCAAAAGTACAAGTTTTGTGACACCCCTGAAGCAGGGTTCAGTTGACCACCATCAACTTTGCGGAAACTGTGTGTCTCATATCATGGGACCTCACATGGAAATAAAATGACCCAATAGGACCCATGTTATACTCGTCCATACGATTTAAGACCATGTTTCTATAGATCTAAGAGTTATTACATCACTCTAATACAAAACATATATTAAAACTAAGTGGATTTCTATTATATACAAAGCAAGAATCAGGCCACGATCCGGCCCTTCATAATCAGGCCTCTAAGTGCCGTCTACAGCCCTTGTCATGCACGAAGGGGGTCCCACACGGCAGGTGAGTACGCCCGATAGAGATAAATCCTACAAGGGCTACTCCCGCTAGGTGCGTCTGAGTGATCATTTCATAGTCAAACCTGACAACCCGATACGTGCATACATGCTTTGTATTATATGGAAAAAAGCATGCATGTATGAGGCGACCTCATGCCCATGCAGGTGACCTCCGGCCCACCCTGATGCAAGTGCCAATGGAAATCATCTGAGTCGGTCAAACTCCCATCTGACTTGTAGTCTATGAATATTTATTTGTCGTTTCGTGTCTTTTTGACCTTGAGCTTTTCGGGGTCTCACCGCGGGTCTCTTACACCCTCAGGCATTTCGGGCTTTCACGGTGAATCTGTTGTCTAACCGGGTTTGGGCTTTTCACACGAGGGGGTATGCATCTACTTACCTCGCGACACATTTCATTTCCATTTCGTTTAATATTTGTGGAACTTCAGTGGACCGTCCAAATTCCCGAGCCCACCACGATTCAACACAACCTTGATCTTGATCGATTACCATGTACACACTCTCATGTAATGTGGTGTTCTACAGCACACGATACAATGCAATTGCCCGCGCACTGCGAATCCATGACCCGATGTATGAAGACCTCTACATGGACATTTTACCGCATCTGCTTATGTGTGTGTTATGAACACTCATGTCTAATGCACACAACATTTCATATATTTAACATACATGCAGTCATGTTAATATTCCACATATTCAAATCAGTACATCACATAAGCATGCACTACATCTTTTCTATCATTCAGTTCATTCATGTCAACACATCATTCAAGCTTGTATTAAAAAAATTCCAACCATTACTTAGGCAAGTAATGCCATAATTCATATTCCTAGGCCGAGACATAGTATGTTAGTCATACAACCCAATGCATATAATTATTTCCATCTTTATCACACATATATCACATAATTTCACATTTTCAGTATGTCATTGAATTTATGGCAATAACACACATTAGTCATTCTCGACCATAAATCCGGCCATGCTTGGCCTCGGAAATAATTTGGACTTAGTCCAGAAAGTCCAATTTTTGTAAATACCACACAAAACATCCAACACGCAATTCCTTGCTCAGGCCATCTATCTTTGTCGACATTTCGATTTCGTCGGTTCCAAAAACCGAGTTAGAAGCGAGCAGACTATTCCTCGCTTGTCCGTATTGACCCAATGTTCAGCCTATATTTTGGCTGAGCACTTTATTTTTATTAAATTCTAGACTCTCACTTGAGCTTTACGTAGAGTCCAGAGCGTGCAAATCGGGTTCGGAGGAGAAAGTTATGGTCGTCCAAAATTGACGCGGCCAATTCACAGGGTGCGGAAATTTGGGCACACCCCCGTTTGCCATTCTACTCGGGATTTTGCTATCCCGAAACACAATGTTCGGTTTCGGACAGTCCCAAAACCCCATGAAACCGGTCTTTGACCATCACACAATCACAAACACAACACACAAATTCGCCCGAAAAACCCGGGCGAAACCCACGAGGCCATTTACCGACCCACAGGCGTAAAATAACAGTGGAGAAACCTACCTCTTATGTATGATTAGGGTTCTTTGCCGTCCAAGTCACCTTTCCAGCTTGTGCGAAACCTCCTTCCTTTTCCTCTTTCTTTTTCCTCTCTTCCTCCCCTTTCTTCTTCTCTTTTCTTCTTTCCTTTCTCTTCTCCTTTCCTCCCTTTCTCTTCTCCTTTCCTCCTCCTTCTCTTTGTTGCTCCCCCACGAACTGAATTTTTTGCCCCCCCCTCCAATCTCATATTTGTAGGTCTTAACATGGCCATGCATGATGACACATGGCTTGCCATGTGCCACACACATGGCTTGCCATGTGTCCTACATGCATAGGCCTTTGCCATGCAATGTGACACATGGCTTGCCATGCAATGTAACACATGGCTTGCCATGTGTCACTTATCTTTCGCCACGTAACCACCTAACTGCCGGTTAATGCCGAAATCGTGAAATTTCGGTATCTGGTCTTGGTCGACAAAGGTAAAACTAGATTTAGCGAGACGATTCAACCCGGTCTGTCCGACTTTGTCGTCGAGATCTAGAAAAATCCCAACTTTTCTTCGGACTATTCGACAAAGACTTTTTTTTTTAGCATCAAGGTTCTCTTCAATGACACTTCTAAAAAACGACATTATAGGTAAATACTTATTATGGCAAGCTAATGGATGACACTTTCGATAAGCAACATGGAATGTCATTCTTGAAGCTTTTTAAGCATCATTGAATATGTTTTTTTTGTTGTAGTGATTGCTGTTAAGAAAATCGGTGGTTTAATATGAATTTAAATTATGGTCGCACATAAGGTATGTTTGAAAGTACTATATATATATATACTGTTGTAACAGCCTGAACTTTCTAGAAACTCTTCCCATGTATAAATCCAGCTATCACATTAATAACATGTGTGGAAAGTTTATCTCTCTTACATGCTCTGTTTTGAGAGCTTCAACATGATATATATATATATATATATATATATACTATAACAGCCTGAACTTTCTAGAAACTCTTCCCATGTATAAATCCAGCTATCACATTAATAACATGTGTGGAAAGTTTATCTCTCTTACATGCTCTGTTTTGAGAGCTTCAACATGAGCGCATGATGAACTAGGATGGATGGTTATTTTGTCTAAAAGTTAATTCAATAATAGTTATTTTTTACATATCAATTTTGTGTATGTTCCATTTTCTCATGTTTTAATTGGACGGATGGGGAAAAGTTTACTAACTAAAGTGTTTAGTTGTATAAAAAAAGGGGTCATAGTCTTCATGTGCTATGTCCAAGTCCAAGCTTCTTCATTGGATAATATTGAGGCTATGAGGGCATTTGCATTTTTTTTCTTGTCTCTCTGAAATCAATTTGCATTTATGCTTTAAATTGTTTTTTTTTTTCATAACTTATTTATGAATTTAAAAAAAATTAAAATAGAAAAACCAAAATATTTGGCTTTTCAAAATCTTTTAAAATTCACGCATAAATATTTCAATTTTTTTTTGAAATGAGAATAATTTTATTGATTCAAACTAGTAATAAATTTTATAGAAACACATAATCAAATTCACTAAAAACTCTATAGGATGACTCCGCATCTAGGTTAATAGCACATATGATTCCAGTTCTATAGCATATTGAAGACCATGATTTAACTTGATGTCTCTATATTATCGAATATGTTTTATCGTTCGAATCACCCACACACAAAAAACATCGTAACAAATCGATGAAAACCAATTTATTGTACTAAGACAACACAAACCACACATCGCACAAGATGACCATAAAAACATGAAAAAACAAATTAAAATCCAATTTTGTTGAAGAACCAATTTATTGAAAAATAAAATTGTAGAAATAGATGTAGAGGGATGATTTTAGTCTAAGAATAACAAAAAAAATCACATCTCATTGCTTAAGGAAAAAGGGCTAGAAATAACAATATGAGAGAAAGTGAGAGGCGACTAGGGTTTGAGAAGAGATAAAGTATTTCAAAATATTTTAAAAACACGGAATATTTAATTTTTGGTTAATCAATCTATTATTTTTAAAATTATTAATTCTATATATTCTATTTTAGTTATATAAAATAAATAAATATAATAATAATTTTTTAAGAATGATAATAATAAATTATCTATCATTTTTTCATTTTATCATAATATTAAAAGTTATATCATCATTACATAAACAAGTACTGACTTAAATTATTTTTTTAATATATTTAAGATGTTGATTAAGCATGTGAAAAACAAACAACTTAATACTTAATATAAATACAATATTAAAAAAGCAAACAATTTAATACTTTTTTTTACTACTAAACAATTTATTACTTAATACTATCAAGTCTTATTTAACATTAAGTTAAATAAAAGTTCTATTTAGCATTAAGTAAAAAAACAAACATTACCCTTTATATATATGAAAATCTTAAATAGGGAAAAATCATTGGTAGAAGAAGAGAAAGTCATTATTTCACATTTAAATATAAAATGGAAGTGTTGCGATTATTAGGAAAAAATAATCACAAAACAAAACAATACCACAAAATCTAAGAATACATCATATTTTATAGGTATCCCAAAAGAAAACATCAGGTCACCCAAATCTAAGAATAATTTTTCAAAAGGTCACCCAAATCTAAGAATAATTTTTCAAATAGCTTATTAAATTTACTTTCTATATGGTATTTAAAGGAAGTTCGATAGTGATTTTAAAAAACGTAGAAATAATTTTTGAAGAGAACTTTAAAATATTTTTTAGGGGAAACCATTTTTAATAGTAGAATATAGTTTTCAAAGATGATTTTCCATCAACATCTTTTTCAACTTTGTATGGGAAGATTCTTCAAATGTGAAAGGTGTCTTATGTGTGGGAAGAAATGAAGGAAAATGATTTCTTTTAGAAAAAGTTATTATATTGATTAATAATTCGTTTTGAAAAGAGAAGTACTCAATGTAATATCAAAAAAAAAAGTTTTTATGTGATGTAAAATGAAGAACTATCATGATTAATAGTTCTATGTACTATCATAATGAACAATATCAATATAGTACTTCCAATTTATTAAAATAGTATTTAGATACTATCATACCTTAAACATAATTATTTTTTCTGAAACCATTGAATCATATATTTTGTATTAATCAATGAGCTGAAAGTCAAGTTTCCTAAGATAATATATATTATGAGGAAGTTTATAAATTGATTTTCAAGTATGTCAACAATGGAACATTGTGCGAGTCTGGATAAAAGTCTCCGAACTGCAACAGCGTGACGTAATTTCTTGACACTCTTACAACGAGGAAGGGTGCATGCCAAGTCTAAGGTATAGGCCCGAAGCGAGCCTCTTCCATCAAGCATCAGATACTTACAGTGGAACTGTGGAAGAACCAGTAGTCGTCTGCACTGAATTAAAGACCTGAAAATTTTTTAGAACCAAATTACTGTTCCACCATGGGGAAGGAAACATATATCTCAATGACTACTCATGCCGAAGTGAAGTGATTGATGAACCAAATTCATGATTTGATGAGTAGGTTGAAGCTTTGGCCAGCCAGTATAATAATAATAATTCTTCAGAGAGGCCATGATGATGAATAAGGGGAACATAAGAGAGAGAGAGAGAGAGAGAAACAACAAGAGGATTGAGTTGGGTTGGGGTATGGAACCATCATAACTTTCCAAAACAAGAGGTGGGTGAATCCATCATCACCACCAAAATCCCAAAAGGATACACTCTTTTTTGCATTTATGGGTTGGCCTGCAATTGCATGAACATAACATAATAAACAAGCTGAAATTAAACACATAACATGCACCCACCCAAACCCACAAACCTTTTTTCTATAGCTAATGCCCACTAGGCCATAAGAACCCAGAGGAAGAGGAGATGGCACACCATGCTGATGGCAGTCTGACATCACCAGTAGTTCTTGGACTCCTGTGGTGGGGTTAATTGTTGCGGGCTCCGGAAAGTGGGTTCATGTAGGGCTCACCACCTGCTGCCACGTGGCTAAAACCCCATTATCAGCATTTAGGGTTGGGAAAACCAAGTCATGGAGCCTATTTCAATTAATATGAAAATTTGTGAACAAAAAATCTAAAATCAAGATCATATCTTTTTATTTTAATAATATTTGATAAAAAATAAAAATTAAATTAATAAAAAGTGTATTATATGTGAGTATTCTTTGTATAAAACCTAAAAAAATCAAATATTATAGCATTCGATAGTACTTGATTTATTAAGATAATACTCGTGTATAATATGATGCACTATTTATCAATTTAGTTTTTATTTTTATCAAATCATGATTTTAGGTATTTTTTTCAAATAAATTGAAATAAGCCCTAACTTAGTTATCCCTTTAGGTTATAGGGTTTTAGTGTTCTCAAGGTGGGGTTGAATTCTTTTGTATTGTTGTTGATGTTGTTGGGAGGATTGATGACGATTGCGATGGTGATGATGAGTGCGCCTGGCCATGGCACGCCGTTTGTTCATCTTTTGGAGCAAGAGAATATGATGATGGTTCCCACTGCACGCTCTCTTCCAAGTCTTTGCACAAGTTTCCTAAGCCACCCGCAAAAAAAAAAAAAAAAAAAAAAAAATTTACGAAGACAAAAGAATAACCCTAATTTTCGGTATTTGTCACCAAACAATCATCATCTTTTATCTCCTTTCTTCCTCTTAAAATCATTTCTATTTGATGCATGAATGCACTACTGTGTATCATCATCACACATGCTATTTCTTTTCTCTATTTTTGTTCTTCTTATAATACAGCCTCTATTTTAATTAAAATTATTCTAATTAAAACCTGTTGCCACTGGATTCTCGAAATTCACGTCTCATCCAGCTGGTACAAAAACTTCAGATATTGACTAAAATTTTGAGAGTTTATTACATTAAAAGTATTATAGTATAATTCGACTAATACTAGACAATGATAGAGAATTGGACCTTTACAAGGGTTTTGAAGTCGGCAATTCAATGACGCCCACCAAAAGTTCTCAGAAGAGTCTGCGTGCTCCCCGAACAGAAGAGTATGATAGAAAATCGAATATGATAATATCAAAGAATCACGCGAACAAATCCACCTTAGAAACCGCACTTTCAGCTTTTATTTTTCTTTATAGTAACAGTTGCGAAAATCCATGAGGATTTTATCTGCTCTTTTCAGTGTTGAAGGTAGCAAGCACACTAGTAGCACTTGAATAGATTTCCCAACTCTTCCCATACCCAATTCGAATCATAGTCCTTTTCGATTTCCCTGCCACCTTCTCCTTCTTATATTCTAGCCTGTTCACCCACCCTAACTCTGAATCTAGTCCTTTCTGACTTCCTCGCCACCTTCTTCTTATATTCAAGTGCCCAGCCCACTCCTCAACACCTTCACTTGCCTTCATCTCCTCTCATTCCTCTCTCATCTCTAATTTTAATGTATAGAAATGGCACATCACATTCAATGGAATGAAGTACCAAAGCCCATCACCTAGTTGGTTGTAGAAGAGTTTGCTGGTATGAGAAGATTTAAAGAATCTGAGATGTGCTTGGTGCCTAATAGGTATACAAATCCTCCCATGTTAATCTTTATATTCCATTTATGAGTAGGATTTCCAATTAAGACTGTTCACAAAAAACTCAACATCTTTTTTCTTAATCTTTCTTACCATGAACAACATCGATGATGGGATTTTTTTTTCTTTCTAGTGTGTGTGTAATTCATCTTGTTTGGTCTTATTTATTTTTTTGTTCGATTAAAAAGAGATATGTGGACAAACCTTTAAGAAGTTTCATGAGGCGTACATAACACCTTTTTATGGGTGAGACAAAATTAAAGGCCTAGCTAGCTGTCTGCTGTGATGGGCTTCTAGTTGTTGGATGTGCTTTTATACCCATATAGCACTTATAGAATAATTGTGTTGGTAGAGTTCCTTAGTCAAGAAAAACATTATCATTCTTAAAAGTGGAAAATCTATACTCCACTTGCTAATCCAATTTCTTGGTCAGCGAAAAGTGAGACAAGATTTCATAATACAATATTATTATTCTTTTTTTTTTTTTCCTAGCTTAACGCCTCCATCATTTGAAAGTTCAAAATAATCTTTTCCCCTCTATGGCAGCATTTTGCATACGGGAGCTACGCAGTACCAGGACATTGCACTTCTGGACACGAAACCCTTCGGAAAGGTCTGGAATTTCATATATCAAAATATGTATATATATTTTGTATCATTTCCTTGTTGCGTTTCTAAGTAATTTCCTGCTCTTTGTGACAGGCTTAATACACGGAGGTTTCAAAGTGTAGAGATCATTTAATTCACTATCATGAACCCTGTCCATCCTGCACTTCTTCATCATCCAGCATTTCTTCATATTTTTGATTCATACAGTGAAGGATTCTCTGCTGTTGATCATTTTTTTAATACTTGTAGTCCTGAGAGCATCTTCTGATGGAAGTGGTTCCACTGCAAGAGAAATACTGAGGCATAAGACCGTGCAGAAGGTTGTCATGTGTGACATTGATGAGGTAAGCTCGCTCCCATTGTAAATGATAACAAGAAAGACATTTGCTACTTTTTTTTCTCTTTTCATTTTTTTTTTTTTTTTTGATTGCCTTTATGACTTTATATATCAACAAAAGATAAGATCAAGAGAAAAGTGGTAAGAAACCCATCTTCTTGACAAATTTATGAATAATAATAATAATAATAATAATAATATTACAATTCCATGGTGCAGGAGGTGGTGGATTTCTGCAAATCATACTTGGAGGTGAACAGAGAAGCTTTTTGTGACCCCAGACTTGAGCTTGTAATCAATGACGCCAGGTTCTTTCCTCAGCCCATTAGAAGTTGATGTTAGTGATGAATCGATGTTATTGTTGAATATTATATTAATTATTTTGGGGGAATGGGGAATTTGGCAGGGTTGAGTTAGAGAGCAGAGAAGAGTGTTTCGAGGTAATCATAGGTGACCTTGCTGACCCAATTGAGGGAGGCCCATGTTATCAGCTCTACACCAAATCCTTTTATGAGTCCATTGTCAAACCTAGGCTCACCACCGGTGGCATCTTTGTCACGCAGGTATGCAATATATGCCGTATATATTAAACTCAAATCCTATGATTATTAGAGGTCTGGTTCGAGAGACTTCTCTTTACAATTTGAATACTTGATCGTTATTTATATATATTTATGTATTTGAAAGTTTATAAAGGACTTATAAAAGTTCATAATGTTTACAGGCAGGACCAGCTGGGGCTTTCACCCATACGGAGGTTTTCTCTTGCATTTACAACACCCTAAGGCAGGTCTTCAAACGTAAGTAGCATGTGAAACAACTTAAGTATTTTGTTTTTGCCTGTGTTCATTTATCTTAGATTGGGGTTTCACAGCACTTGTTTGTCTTGTTTCTTGGATTGTGCAGATGTTGTGGCTTATTCTGCTCATATTCCTTCCTTCGCTGATATTTGGGGATGGGTTCTGGTATGGTTCTTTACTTCTTTTCCAAGGAATATTCTTCTGTGCCCCTGTTTGGAGCACAAGAAAATCCATCACTTTCACCATCCAATCATGCAAAACATTTTCTTTTTCCTAACCATTTAATGTCACATCATGGATTCCCACAGCATGCGTTCATATAATAATGGATTCTAAGAATTTTTTTTTTCAAAATGACAGGCATCAGATTCCCCAATTTTGCTGAATGCTGAAGAGTTGGACCTGAGAATGAAACAGAGAATCAAAGGGGAGAACAGATACATTGATGGGAAAACATTTTCATCAGCTTCTACCCTGAGCAAAGTTGTTCGAACTTCGTAAGGCCCAATCCCATTTTGTTCTTAGATATTATAATTATTTTTTTTTCAGATAGTAATTTGAGATTGGATGAATATAATTGACAGATTGGACAATGAGACTCAAGTGTATACAGAAGGAACAGCAAGGTTTATATATGGCCATGGCACTGCCCTCAAACAAGATCAGGGCTGAGATAATGGCAGATAAGGGAGCCCCCGCTATAAGCACATAAATACTTGGAAGACAGCAACATAATATCGCACTTTCTCTTTCTTCTTTGGTTGTTCTCAGCTTTTTATTGCCCTTTTTCTTTCTTTTTACCTCTTTATGCTGATGTAGTTACTTGAGATGAATGATAGATAATGGTAATGGAATCTTGTTTGTGTTTCTCTAAGGAAATGGTCTGAATCTAAAATTAAGAAAGAATATTCTGGTTCACAATTCAATGATGCTCAAGGATTAGAAAGTTGTATCAAGAGACCACCATAGATCAGTGCCACCCCAAATTGCAGCTTTGGGTAAAAGTTTGAATTTGAAGTTAATTGAGGGAAATTGGCCTTGTTGGAGAATGAGCCCTGTAGAACCGCCGTTGGTCTCAAAATTTCAATATGACTGACACTACCTGAATGATTCTTAAAAATAATTAATTTTTATGATACTGCAGCATAAAAATAATTTCAATTATACGGTGGTTTTGTATATAGAAAAATGAATTTATACCGAAGTTGTGGTCTCCAATACACAGTCCGTTTCGTTGTTTTATGTTGAAACTTGAAATTATGTTTTGAAGACGCTATTTTATTATTTTACACTAAAATTATGTTACACTGAAATTGTGATATTTCATTATTTCAGTATTTTATACTAAAATTGTGTTAAGAAAACACAATTTTACTATTTTATATTAAATATTTTCTACTCAAATCATCCACATGAACATAAATTTGAAAATATTATTTTGTATAATATATTTTTTAAATATTATAATATACATTTT
The DNA here is from genome assembly GCA_016808115.1 of Tetrastigma voinierianum. Lineage (NCBI taxonomy): Eukaryota > Viridiplantae > Streptophyta > Magnoliopsida > Vitales > Vitaceae > Tetrastigma > Tetrastigma voinierianum. The sequence continues at coordinate 1,350,215 of JAEQBH010000518.1, forward strand.
TTGTGCATTTATTCATTTTATATTACATTATAATATTTTGTTTCTTATAAATTTATTTTCATTAAGACTCGAACCTTGGACTTCTCATGTCTTGATGTTCGTCTGAAATTCTAATCACTTGAGCTAAATCTTATAGGCTTATTCTATATATTTAAAAAAGGGAAACTTGTATTTCACTTTATTAATTTGAAAATAATTACAAAAAAAGTACCAAGAATGCAAAATACATGATTCGATTTCATAGAAACAATTAGTACGTAAGTATTATCTAAATAAACTATAGGTGATATCTTGATACTATTCATTATTCATTATGATAGTACGTATAATTTATTAAAATAATATATAGATATAGTTATCATACTTAAAACATGACCATTCTTTATAAAATATTGTGTATAATGTATCCTATATTTTTTATACTTTTTTATAATTATTCGTAAATTATCATGGGAAAATTATGCTTGTCTTCGTTAATATGTAAATATTATAAAAATCATACCGTAGAATTCAAATTGCATTACACAGTTCATTCTACCAAAAAGTAATTGCTATTTGGTAACAAAAGTCATGATTGTAAAAAAGTTACCCAAACTACCCCTATGGCCAGTTATCCGTACGATAAAATCATTTTACTATATTCTCCCCTCCTCTCCCCTAGCCTCCCCTGGAACCCTTGGACTCTTCATCTTCCTCTCATCTCATTTAACTATTTGACAGTTAGTCCTCTCGTCACACTACAAAAACATTTTTTTTTCCATTTTCACATCTTTCACCTCTCAACACAAGGAAGACGAAGGAGAAAGGAGCCTTTTTTCACATTTTCTGCTGTTTTCCGATATTTCCGCTCGCCAATAACAGGAAATGGAGTAAATCTGAGAGTCATTAGTAACTTGATTTTTTAGAAGCGATCCTGCAGGTTATCTATTCGAGTGTGAGTTTGTGTTGTTTAGTTTTATTATAGCTTCGTTTTGCCATTTTCGATTGTTCTTTTTTCGTTTTGTAAATATAGCTCTGGTTTGGCTATACTTTCTTCGTTTTTGTAAATACGGCTTCATTTTGGCATTTTCAGCTATTCTTTATTCATTTTTGTAAATATAGCTTTGTTTTGACATTTTCAGTTGTGCTTTCTTAGTATTTGTAAATAAAGGTATTATCTTTATTAATAATCGACCATATTTTGATGACATGGGTGAATATGATGACAAGTTGTCCCACCTAAAATAGTTAATCTTTTAGCTTGAGCAAGAATCTTACCACGTGGTTATGGTATTACCTTTATGGGACGAAGGTAGGCCCGTAAAAAGCATGGGGTAACCCCTAATGTGGTCCCAAATATTATGTGGATCCATTACATCCTGGTGCTACTATCGAGACTAGCATAATATCTTGAGTGCAGCGTAAGGTATTGAAGTCTTACACGTCGGCCTGTCAAAACCATTGGTGAAAATAGTTAGTGAGTTAGCTTCCTTCAAGTCAATTTGTTATTACCATTACCTAGAGCTCCTTAAAACATTATATTTGTATCTAAGTTTTTATTCTATTAAGGTTAGAGTCATTCATTCAATTGAAATGAATTAGATAGTTTACTACCATCGTATTTCAATTTTTGTAGTACCCTAATCGATCAAACAATTCATATGTATATTGAGCAGATCAACTTCTGTTTTTTAACACAAATATCAGAGTACCCTCTGTTTTTCATATTAAGGTATTTGTACATATAATAAAAGCGAGTATGTACTATTATAGTGCTACCATAACAAAACTTTGTTATAACCACTCTAGTTGTATTCTTTGTTGCATTGCATTTAGACACCCATAATAGACTAGTGGTATCACCATAACACACATAAAAGATTGTGTTAAATGTGTAACTAATGAATTATGTCATTGAAATTGTGTGAAATTAAATCTATAGATTAGACGAAGATGGAGAACGAGATGTTCATTTATGTATACTACGGTGGGGAAATGATGAAGTCTAATGGGTCAATAGAATACAACAGTGGTCGAGTCATCACAGAAATCATGAACGTGCATATTCCATATGTCGAATTTGTATCGATAGTTTGATAGGTTGAAAGTTGAATCAACTACATTGAAAATGTACTACACATATAAATTTGATCAATCAATGTTGGTACTGTTAGAAGATGAAGTAGAAATGAGGAAAATGTTTAAATTCAATGAAAAATATTGTTATGTGTACGCGAGTTCGAATATATGTCTCGGTTGAGGTAATTCGACCACCTTCAAGGTATGTTAAGTTTAGTTAAAAATGTGATTTTAATACAACTTCACGTACTATTTGGCGAAACATTGACTCGTTAATTGGGCACATGTCGTGTTAACAGTGATCCTCCAACGCCTATTGTTGTTTCCAATTCTGGACACGTCCATAGAAATGTAGGGTTGAATCTAAATTTGTCCATGGATGTATCAACAAATGCCTCACATGATGTTGAGTCTCATGTGGCGGAAGTGGTTCAACATAATTCAAGGCGATTCCAAAACGAAATTATGGCTAGTTGCCAAACGTTCCCAAATGCGGATGCATTTCGTGATGATATTATTACTTGATAATCCTGTGGGAGATTTCGGTACTATTACGAAAAGCTTGACTGTAAACACATGACTATTATGTGCATGGTAAATGATTGCCCTTAGAAGATAACGTGTCGTTTTGTGGGTGCTTCGCTTCTTGTACAAGTGCACACGTTCGTAAATGAGCATAGGCATACTATTGATGATGTAGTTACTTCTCAACCATTAGTTAGATGTAACCAAGCCTCGAAGGTTATTAATGATGTCATTCGATGTACACTTGAATACATGCCACAACAAATTTGTAAAGACCTCATGAAGGAACATGGGATGTGTTTGACTTATGTACAAGCTTGGCATATAAAGGAGAAGGCTAAAGAGAGAATATATGGTCAACCGAATAATTTCTATAAATTGTTGCCTTGGATGTGTGAGCGAATAAAAAAATGTAATCCGGGATTAGTTGTAGAGTTGACACACTCTAGTGATGGTCATTTTGAACAACTGTTTATTGCCCATGAAGTATCTATTATAGGGTTTTTGAGCAGATGTCGACCAGTCATTGCTATTGACCCATCTCACACGAGTGGGACATACGGTGGTGCCCTTTTTTCAGCATCATCTTATGGTGCAAATGACAACATGTTCCCGATAGCGTATAGTGTGATGAGCTCCGAGAATTACGAGGATTGGAATTGGTTCTTACAAAACTTAAAGAATCTCATTGGGGATAAGGATGTGGTTATTTTATCGGATAGACACCTGGGTCTTCTACGTAGTGTACCATAACTTTTTGGAGAAGAGAACTATGCCCATTGTTATCGTTACTTGAAGGATAACTTCAGTAGCTTTTTTAATAAGTCTAACATAAGCGGGAACAAGGGGAAGGAAAATGCATTACAATGGCTTGATAAATTTACTTACATATACGTGGAGATTAACAATGCTCACCTAAATGAATTGCGTATGTATAATGATTCGTTAGCAACCTGGATTGAGCAAAATGAAGATCAGCACTGGGCCATGTCAAAATTCCCGAAGAAATGATGGGACAAAATGACAACAAACCTTGCAGAGTCATTTTAATGCTGTTGAGATGAAACGACATTACTCTATTTGCCCAGCTTCTTAGTCGAGCACATGATAAGTTGTTTTCTCTTGTTAGGCATAAAGGCGAATCGATAAATGGAAGGGTTACACATGGGGCGAAGATAGATCAAAAGTGAAAATTAATATTTGCGAGGAAGGCGAGGTTTACCTGATGAGTCTATCTTTGGTGTATTTATTAGTACTTCAATCTTCAATGTTGACATCAGAAGCACAAATTGCGCCTTGTCGAACTTTGAAATGTATACTTGCGAGCATGCATGTGCGCGTGATGGGATTTAATGAATGAAATGTATTAATTTTTGTTGATAATCAATTCAAGTTGCCAACCCAATATTTGATATACCCTGGCTTTTTTGAGGTATAGAGACTCATGACATGCCAAAGGTTGATGTGGATGGTGTTGTTCAAGATGTCCTAGGGAATGAATACTTATCTCTAAATCCCTCCGTGTTCAAAACGGTCTCCTATAAGACCAAGGAAAAAGTGTATACAGCCTCAAATTCAAGATAAACGCATCGTCTATTGTTCACGTTGTAATCTGTGGCCAGGCATAATCGAAAAACATGCACACATCCTCTTGCCTAATTAATATTTGTTTTACATATCTCATTCTACTTTGAAGACAGCTACTTATGTTGTAATCTTAATTATATGATTTTGTTACTTGGCAAATTATAGTACTATCACAACATTTATGTTTAGGACAATTACTTATGTTGTAATCTTAATTACTATAATATTATCAACACTATTAGAGTCTTACTGCTTGAGAACATACTAAGGGTACTAGGTATATCTTTGGGGTACTACGAGAGGAACATATTGAAGTCTTGCCCGAACATACTTGGGGGTACTACCGGAATATCAGAGTGTATCAAAACATACTGGGGGTACTACTAGAACATACTATGGGTACTACCTTGTTAGGTATGTGCATGTTATTTTATGTGCATCAACCATAACTTATTACATTGCCTGATTATTGTTATTCTATGTGGTTATTAAAGAGAAAATGACAACAGAAGATTGAACAAAGGTGATTAAATTTTACATTACTATTTACCACACTTGTATTGATTTACGAAATCATATTAACTCTTACTACGGTTTTCAATGTAGGAAACTCTACCCAAATCTAGGTGTTCGGGTACGAAGTTCTTAGCGACTGTGAGACGCTTGCCAATTACTAAGGTAGCAGCTATCGAAGCCATGGGCTTTGATAGAGTTGCTGATGCTGCTTTCAAAGGAGATCATATGAGTTATGCCAATGGTTAATCACTGCATACGATGTCCCATACCATCGTATCAGAATGGCAAACTCCCAGTGTTGTAAGACGTTATTAGCCGATGTCGAGAGGCTACCATGAATCCATGTCGAGGCCTCGTTAATGCCCCATTCATCAAAGGTGGGTTTCGAAGGGCTAGATATATAGTATACGATATTTGGAATCACAGCTGGATTCATTACCTGTTGGTGAAGAATTTAAAAAAAAAAAATCCCTCATATTCACATGTGCAACTATTTTTTAGCTTAATAGTAAACAGAATGCATGACAGTGATGAGCTTAAAGTCATCCATTTCGATCCATTTTACGATTGATTTCTATCTAAAAAAAGACTTATTTATGTGCGAGAAATGTTGAATAACTCACGGCGCTATACGGCCCGGGAAATTCAAAGAGAAAGAGGATATTGCGATAAAAGGGCCCGAGAAACTAGTTGAAGACAAGAATGAAGCACAAGCGGGTGAATAAGTGTTGTAACAAGAGAAGTACGAGGAAGAAAGGACACATTGTAGCGGCCTTGACAGTGATGAAGAATCACATCAAGGTTGAAACCACAAAACTCGGTCGCTGACATGCGAGGCGAAGAAGCGAACAGCGGTCTGAAACTCCAAGTCAGGCAACCATAAATTAATAAAGAACAAGATATGATCGCAACACAATTTCGGTCTACTTGAAATTGAAGGCGGCGGTAGACTATGGAGTCGTGACACCCGAATAGAAATTAAGCTACATAAGATTTTCAAAGAGGCCCGAACATGGGAATTATAGCGTCATTGCATTGAATTACGCGACATCGATTACAAAAATGGAGTCACGGCGTCATTGATGGTCGCGACATCGGTTCGCAAGAACTAAAGGTGGCGACATCATTCGTGAGTCGCGACATCGATTACGAATTAAAAGGTCGCGACATCGATGATGGTCGCGACATGTTGATTCACGAAGAACTAAAGTCGCGGCGTCATTAAATGGTCCAGCGACATCGATTCTGAGGAATTAAAGATTAAGCGGCGTCATTGCGATGGTCTAGCGACATCGGTTGCAAGAGCTACAAGGTCATGACGTCGTGGTGGTCGCGACATCGGTTACGGGGAAAGAAGGTCGCGACATCATTTGCGATCGCGACATCGGATCAAGGGATGCTAAAAGGTAAGTCAGCGACCAAATACTTTCTGGCGGCGTGGTAGGACATGAGGTCGCGACAAAGGAATCGAGGTCGCGACATTAACAACCAAATGAGCGGTTAATCACGAGGAAATCCACAAGGAGGTGCATCGAAGTTGGGGGCCCGACGAGGGAAGACCTATAAATACGCATTGCTCTTGAAGGAAGCGGCTCTCGGCCGACTCAAGGGAGATACAGGTAAATTTGAAGGCTCTTGTATTTTAATTCTCTTTCTTTGTTTTGTTTTTATTTTAAGATTAGTTTGTTTATTTCGTTTCAAATTTCGATACGGGCCGTTAGTTGTTAGAGTAGAAGTGGGTGTAAATTCTATTTCTTTCAAATTCTTGCTGGTTATGCAGTGGAGACAAATTTGGAGTCGGATTTCAGGTTTCCGTTCTGGTGGTTTTCTTGATCGACAAGCCATTGTAGGGTGTGATCTAGTGATTTAGAAATTGACTTCCATTGAATGAACTACATTGTCGAAGTATGCTCACATAAATTTATTAGAAGCTATTGAGCTATCGGTTTATAAAAATCTACTTCACGGTTTTGAGTGATACGTAATTGATCCCAATGTATCGTCTTATACCCATAGCGGGATTATCTCATCGCTCGATTTCGGGAGGCCCTACGAGTGACACGGAGGCAATCACGAGAGTGATGAACAATTTACGAAGGTATGCGGTCGATAATGGTGATCTAATGAGCTGCAATGAATTTAAATCGATAAATCCTCTTCTCACTTGAAATCGAGAATGAGTTGAATGACTTATGCATTTAAACAAGCAGAGAGTTCACCTCGATTCGAACAGTACGTTCAATCCCGTGTTAGCAAGGATCTAATCAAGGAAATGATGAATTGTTCCAATTTGGAGGAAGAGAAACCAGTAAAGTGTAAACCCATGCTATACCTATGTCTTAGAAGACTGGAGTTCACGGTCCATGTTAGGAGTATGAAGTATTGAAAAAGAAAAATATCGAACAAGGCAACCCGGATCAAAAGTAGTTGTCTAATCCTTTGTCTTGAAAGAATCGGGGAAGATTAGATGATGAAAAGTCTGCCGATGAGAGATCAATGCCTTACCTTATTCAACAGACCCGGAGTTTTAAATACGTAGTTCATGAACAAAGATTACAAAGTGATCTGCGAGGAATTTGATTGTTCTAATAAGCGATATTTTCAATGCTACCTTTTAATATATAAACGGGTACAGAACGAATTTTAACTTTTGAACTTTTTGTTTTTATTATTTTTGTTGAAACAATTAAACACTCTTGTTTTTACTTATTACTTTTAAGGTTTGCTAAGAATATTTCAAATTACTATCAGAGGTCATTTGTTGCCGGACTGGTGGTAGGGTAGTTGATTGAGAATTCTTGGGGACGTCTACGTGGGATCGATATGGACTTAAATCCGATTACTACTTGTTAGACACATGCCTTGCGACATTCTGGATCGAGAACCGAGAAAGAAATTGATTTACTCTTAAGGGCTTAGCTTTTAATCGGTACAATAGATGAGAAACACAACAAACAAGTTTCATGGCATTGACTAGCGGGATTAGATAATAGTCCTTGGGTAATAACGCTATAAATTTGTATAGGTATTTTGGTCCATCAACGAAGAGGTGGCAGACAACTTTGTGGGATTTCATATGGGACATTGATGTCTTAGTCGAAGTGGGGAAAACTCATGCTGCTAGACTATTTGAAGATGGCATCCGAGTCAAGCGACAAGCAATGGAGAGATAAGTGCGAGGTTGTCTATTGTTCTTGCAGGTACAGTTGGAGGTTGATTCGTTATATCATTTGTCTATTAAACTCTGCTGTTAGAGTTGTCAATATTATATAATGACTTAAACACTGTCACTCATATCTTCTATATGAGCAAGACGTACCTACTTGCTGTAAATGTTGAAGCACGGGTACCATGGTGCTCAGTTTGGCATAACCAAACAGTAAACAACGATTAGCAACTGACATAAAAAAATTTGGTTGTTATGGATTGGTTGAGATTAGGATGATATTTGTTATGAATATACAAGTGTTTCTTTTTATATTTTTGGTTATTCAAAATTTATTTGTATGTTAATGTGATTATTGACAGTTAAGGAGGGCAGTACCACGTTAAGAAGCTCATGTGAAAGACGATGAAATAGGTGATTCAGTTTCTAATGGAGTAAATGGTAGTGAAACAGATAGTGAGGTAAGCTTTTCTAACCATGACTTTGTTATAATCATGAAGTGTAGGTTAAGTATGTAATGACCACACTTGTATTTTCCATTATGCCATTTTAGAGAAAATGTGGTTAAATGATAAAGAGATGGTCAGGGTGGCTAAAGCAAACTTGCGACGTGTTGAGACATTGCGACGTATGAAACCTGGTAGACATAAATCAATAGGAGGAAAAAAAGCAGAGGATGTAATGACACCATCGGCCTCCAATGACTCCCCTACATCACCAGATTAAGGGGTGAATGTGGGTAATATTGTGAGAGATGGTTCACCACATCAAATGGCTGGGGATGTCGTTGTGTTGGCATCCACATCCACACATTTTGTTGACATGACTTCCTCTTAAAAAAAAATCCTAGGGTGAAGATGATGGCAAACAAAAAAAGGCAAGTCAAGAGGACCTACAAATACAAGTCGCCATTTGTTGAAGGGTGCGCAAAGCAATTCAAGCCTGAAATATTAGTAACTGACTACGCACTTGATGTAAATGGCGTTGAGAGGTATTTTGGGTCATATTATTTTTGTTTTTTGTCATGAAATTTTTTTTTTTTTTTATTTCATGGTGAGATACTAGTCTCCATGTTTGAGTTCCACAAAACACGAGGGAAGATAAAAAGCTTAACAGGAAAATTGTGGGTCAACAGTGTGGTAATATGACTTTGTTATAAATATGTGTATTTCAGAAACTTGAGTTTATGTTTTTTTAATAAAAAAAATTGGCATGTGTATGGATTGACACCACATGTCACGCCCCTACCCCTGCCTGGGGAAAGATAGGGGGCGCGGCACGAGACTGGGACTCCTTAACCTGCTTTTCGGACTTTAGTGGGCCCATTTATTATATAAATCCATAAGGAAATAAAAATTCTAATACCACCATCGTGGTGGTGTAATTCACTGACTTATACATATTCCTGAATCTCATTTACTTGTACATAAACAATCAATGTTATTATGTAAAACTTTACACATACATTACAACATAAACAAAACCTACATCGTGTGGAATTTCTATTGTTGTGTTGAGACCTCACCAGCTTTGTAATGCCACTTTACGTACTCCTTGATACCTACAATTAATGAAACACCCATGCCAAGCTTATAAATTAGTAGGAAATAAATATGACCACTATGTCACATTTACGCATTACATGAGATCACAAATCATATGTCCGATTTACGACATGTAATTCTATAACAATAAGCTTCACATACATAATTTATAACGAAACTTCATATCTCCAGAGAAGTTCAACAAACATCATGATACATACTCTATGGGTACAATACGTAACAAAAACATACTAATTTCTTATGTTTACTTCTTATTCATACCATCTGATTCTTATCACAATTTCATGTATCTGATTATCGCACACACATATGTTATTTGCCCAAGATAGACCCTTGAATATTAATTAACAGAATGACGATATACAAATAAGCACCGGCTGCGCATCGGCACGGTTACCAAGAGAACTTGTCCGCCCTGGGCAACGTGCTGCCAGAAGATTCAGCAGGAAAGTGCCAAAGACCGATCAAAACGCGCCTACCACGTGCAACAAAAGTGTCGAGCACCAGCGTGAGTGCCAAAGCACCGACCGTAACGCGCTTGCCTACGCGTAACAGCGCGTCGCAACACGCTGCGAGCCAAGACTGGACGTAACGCTGTTTCGCTTCACGCACGGGCGTCGTGAACACTAGCAGAGGTCGGGCGACCGATCATCGATGCGCTATTCTTTCACTATTCGGTCTTAAGCAAGCATATAATTATATGTATTTTAGAACTAGTTTTATCATTCTTAATCTCATTAGCAAAAGAAAGTAAGAAATAATGTTTGCCTAATGACCGGATCGCCGAGGCAAAGCGAACATAATATTTTTCATATAACTTTTATACTTGTTCGAACCCTTTCATTCACTTATTAGGGTCATCATTAATCCAATGGATAACTGTCATAATTAACGGAAGAGAATAATCAAACAGCTACAGGCACCATACGGCAATGCTACGCCAGGTGGGAGAGGTTCTCCCAGGGCGAAGCACGCTACGCCACGTTGCACTTGTCGCTGCCAAAACCCCGTTCATGTCCGCCACAAGGAGCCTCCACTTAGATGAAGCTCTACACCTAGGCGTGGACTCCTACGCCTACGTGTAAGGTGTCAAACATAACAGAAATGGCCAATTTTGGCCATTTTCATCGGAATTCTTTTACCCAAATCAAACCATTTCAAAAAAATACTACAAAACTAACTTAGACCAACCCAAAATACACATGTATTTAAGAGTTAGGGTTTTCCTAACCCAACTTAAACAAGTATTTTCCAACAAAATCTCCAAACAAGCATCCTTACCAAAGTTTCTATACCAAGCAATATCAATTTCCATAAAGAGTTTCATATACCTTTGCCTCCTCTTCTTTCTTCTTCCTCTTCCTTCTTTCTCCTTTCTCAAATGGTTTGCTCCTAACTTTCAGCAAGTTGAGATTTTCAAATCTTATCCTCCTTCTTTAATGTTAAGGCCATGTTTGGCTAATCCTCATTTTGGCCAATTTCTTCTTCTTCTTCCTCTTTCTTCCTTCTTTCTCCTTCTCAAACGGTTTGCCCTAACCTTCACAAAGCCAAATGAGATTTTCGGGTCTTATCCACCTTTAATGTTAAGGCCATGTCATAATCCTCTGTGGGTCAATTTCCTCTTTTATCCTCATTTGGCAAATGTTAACTTATCTTATTTCCAATTTAGCATATAATCTTTCATCTTATGCCACTTGGGTTCTTAAATTGGCAAATTACTAATTTACTCTTAACTCTTGGATAAATCTCGGGTTTTATCATTTTTCTTACTAGCATTTAAATTTCCTCGAAAAACAATTACTTCTTTATTATACCCTAAACATGTAATAAAATGACTAGGTTATAATTTGGGGTGTTACACCACAGGTAATTGGCATGGTATGTTGTGTGCTAAATGAAGACAAAGGGATTAACCGCACGACACACTATTTCGATCCACATTTTACGGTATAATAATGCTTTGTTGACTTTATTCATTGTCTTTGATAAGTTCATGGTTCATGCAATAATTGTCTTCACTTCTTAACCTCTTGTTATAGTTTGCACTAACCAAATTAGACACAAAGGCCAAAAGGAGTGAAATAAAGGATAGGACCAAAATCTTTATGGACCTAGAATATGTTGGAATTGATCTACAAAAGTGTGATAAGGTATATCAACCATCCTACCATGTGTTATTTTCAATATATCTGTTATTAGGTTAAATTTGGTATACTACTGATGATGATTTGAATAATGTTGTAGTTATATCTACCGGTATGTGATGACAAACATTAGCAGCTCCACGTCATAAACATTGAGTCCGAACGTGTTGAGATGTTGTTATCTACATCACTTGGTCGTCAAAACAGCGTACTCGAGGATTCATTACAACTAACCATTGCTCTATGGTGCTATGTGAAAGCTTGGGGGCTAAAATTTAAAGTGAATTTTACTAAATTTGATCACGTTTGCCCTTATGTACCCAAACAAAATAATGGGTAAAATATCTACCTCTCATCCATCACTACAAATTTTGTTTTTATTTAATCTGAAAACATATTTAACCTTTTGTTTATAAATATGATTGTGGAATATTTGTCATCCAATTCATGGAGTATTGGAATGGGACAGTTTTAACACATGTCATTGATGCGGTATGTTTTACCCATTTTATTTTTGGCATATCGATCAAAATTGTTTAGTCTATATTGATGATATAATTGTTGGTTGTCAACTGTAAAGGTTAATTCATTTTTCTTTTCATTTCAGAGACAAATGAAATATCATAGGATAAGGACAGTTTGCACCTTGATCATGAATAAAGACAATACATAATGGAAGCGATTTCAAAGGCTTGTAAACAAATGTTGTAAAGTTCAGATTGTGAATATACGGACATTATGGGACGTTCAAAACTTCAATTGTATATGTTTAATAGTGTTACTTGATGTAATTGTGTCTCATTTTGAATGCATGTTAGTTAAACATGTTTTATAGAATCATATATTCTATAGGATATCTGTTGGGTGGATCTCTGACATGTGCATTCTATGACATAGTTTTAACCTGAACTATACCAAGTAGTTCCCCCAGTATGTTCTGGTAGTACCCCTAGTATGTTCTAATAGTACCCCCAATTATGTTCTGCTAATACCACCACTATTTCTAAATATGTAACTAACTAACCAATCTTCTACCTTATTATAGCTATAAACGTATAGTAGATGTTTAGTAGGGGTACTATAATTATGGTATTTTCAAATAAGTTATGAGTGTACTAGGTAATACCCCCAGTATATTTTGGTAGTACCCTTAGTATGTTCGAGTAGTACCTCCAATATGTTCTGGTAGTACCCCTAGTTTGTTATGGTAATGCCACAACTATTTCTAAATATATAGCTAACCAACCAATCTTTTGTCTCATTACAACTATAAACATATAGTAGATGTTTGGTAAGGGTACTATAATTATGGTATTTTCAAATAAGTTATGAGTGTACCAGGTAATACCCCAATATATTTTGGTAGTACCCCCAGTATGTTCAGGTAGTACGCCCAGTATGTTCTGGTAATACCCCTAGTTTGTTATGGTAATGCCATCACTATTCCTAAATATATAGCTAACCAACCAATATATCGCTCATCGCCAACCATAAACATAGCAGATGCCTGCAAAGTACACTATTGCGGCATTTCAAACAAGTTATGAGCATACCGCCTAGCACTCCAAAGATTCATGGCAGTAACCTTAAATATGTTCTGTAGGTACTTGGGCCATATAATGCTACTCACTTACGAGTAAATATATAGCTAACCAACCAATATATTGCTTCATTACAACTATAAGTGTATGGTAGATGTTTGGTAAGGGTACTATAATTATGGTATTTTCAACAAGTTATGGTACTGTGTAAGACTCAGTGATATTCTGCAGCATTCCCAATATGTTCTCAGCATACTTTCTAGTTTGTTATAGTAATGCCACCACTATTTCTAAATATATAGCTAACCAATCAATCTATTGCCTTATTACAAATTTACAACTATAAATATATAGTAGATGTTTTATAGTACCATTGTAACATGTGACTTAACCGTTTTCTAAATATACTCATTTTTTTTCATTAGGATGGTACCATGTAGCACCCCCATGTGACTTAACAATTTTCTAAATATGCTCATTTTTTACATTAAGGTAGTACCAGATAGCAACCCCATATGACCTAAATGATTCATACAATTTGTCTGATTTATTAAAAATGAATGAATTGAATAAAAAATTAGTGATTAAGAAGAATGTATTTTGAAGTACAATATGAATTGCTATCTATAGTGTAAAGCAAAATTATGATTTGTTATTCATATCAAGTGAAGTACAAGTTAATAAAGATATCAAAACTACATAATCACCAACTTAGTATTGTAATGCCACCAACAATTACCTAATTTCTAACCATTACAACAATGACAAAAATAAGCCATGACAAAACAAATGCAATTAGATATTACCTCCCCTCCTTCATACTCTTGCACACATAGCACCATGCAACTTAGTACCAACTCTCGTTTCATGTCTTCCATGACCTCCTCAAGTAGTATGTCTCTTTTCATTTTCAACTTCAATTTTTCTTCCAAGATTTTCTTTCCGTCTAACCCGAGCAATAATCGTTTCCTTTCTAATGTTTTCCTTCCAATTTTTCCCACTAGCTGACATTAGTTTTCCCAACATCTTCCACCCATCTAAAAAAACTGCAGTTTGTAGTCTTTGAAAAAAATAGAAACAAAATCAAAGAAGCAATTGAAAGACATCCTATATTAGTTACCCATGTTTGATTTTGCCCACTTACGAGCCATAATGAGCACCCATAGAACTTCTTCCCTAAGTTGGAACCACTTCTGACCATCCTCAACTTTGAATCAATTTGGTGGTGGCACTTTACTTCGACTTCACTACAATTTGAAGAAGAGCCTAACCCAAATCGTATATTCAACATTCAACCTGATCAAACAACATCGTGCTAAATATCTCATATACTGAGTTCGTTGATTATTCTCACATGGTATTACCATGCAAGACTCAAAGATGTTATAAGAATACCCTCAATATTGTTATAAGTAGTTACTCAACGAAACTAATGATACCAAATACCATCTAATTGATTCATAGCAATTCATTGGCTTCAAGGATGCTAACTCACCGGATTTAACCAATGCTCTAACTTATTACTACGAAAAAATGGGAAAAAAATGTAATCTAAATAGAAAAATTGTTTTCTTTGTTCCCATAGAAATCAAACAATGAGTGTTCAAATAAATAAAAAGAATAATATTAAAGTTTTGGAAATAAGTTTCAGAGTTATATCAGGTGTCATACAAATCTCACAAAAAATTGTTAGTCATGAATGAGCTTTCTTCCTTCCCACACAAATCTAACAATGTGTGATAAGAAGAAGAAGAAGAAGAAGAATATATATGGGTTTTGGAAATACCTTACCTGCAGATACTTCAAAGGGGTCTACGAGATCTATAAACTATGATCCTGTAATAACGTCAAAATCCAGTTAGCAAGCAAGCATTTCGCTCAAGTAATGCTTCTGCCAAACTCGCACAAATATAGCCACAATGAAAACCCACTCATGTGCTTATACACTAAAATCCCACAGTGCATCGATCGTTTTACCAAAATAGAAGAAGAATAAATAATTTTTCAAATTTCTTTACACATTCATCTGATGGGACACCCAATAATGGGTAGTTTGTAATAACTTTTTTGTAATCATGACTTTTGTTAGCAAATAGAATTACTTTTTTGGTAGAATGTACTTAATAATACAATTTCAATCCTTCCTTTTGATTTTTATAATATTTACATATTAATGAAAACAAACATAATTCCCCCAATTATCATTGTGTATCATGTATCCCACATTTTTTATACTTTTTTATAATTATTTCTAAACTAATAGATTGAAACACAAGTGTTCCTTTGTGCCTATCATACGACTCTCACTATCCCCAGACAGGTACAGGTTTCATAGTAGGATGACATGACTCCTAAATTCAGTATCTTGCAGCCTGGTGTTGGCTGGGACAGACGCAACAACGCCCACTCTTATTCATGATAAAACCAATCCATCACTCTTTTAACTTTTTCTTTATTTTGATTTTTCTTTAAAATTTCAGTATACATTAATTAAAGCTAGCAAATTGTTGTACAGTACACCCAATTCCACTATGCCTATGAGGTAGCCAGGCTCCACATGTGATGTGGTGGCCACCAATGAAAATAGTAGTGAGCTTATTTATAATTCCACAAATGTTGTTACTTATGCACAAATAATGATAAGATGAGATAAAAAAATTAAAAGAATACTTAAGTAGTTGGTTTGCAATTACATTTGAAGAATACTTATGATGATGCTTATAATAATTCTACATTTAATTTTTTAGAAATTCTTGGGTTTGATTATTTTTCTCTTTGCCACTCAAACCTACTATTTCCTTTCCCAATAAAAAAAAAAAAAAAAAAAGACAAGCCTAAAAAGCAAATGGCATCGCTCCATTCGGACATTTCCCTATTTTTCTTCATAAATATGACTATATGAGTCATATACTGTAATATATATATATATATATATATATATATATATATATATATATATATAGTCCATGTTTCATATGTTGTTTACTGGTGTTGGTGTTTCGTCACTTGATGGTGGTGCCACGTCCCATCAATGTTCAGAAGTAGTAGATTAGTCTCATAATCCAAAGTAGATTTATGACAATCTTACACTTCTTAATTAAATATTGAATGATAATATTAGATAATGTCATGTCACCTTTTGCCATGATTGTTTTTTCTTGTATGGTATTAAGAATTTTGCATTATAAAGATTCCAATTCAATTATCTGGTTTGATAATATTTTCTATGTATGGTATCAATATTAAGTTATTCGTTTCTTAGTTTCTATTAGCTTGTCATGTGTGATTTAATACAATGAATTGCTAGAACATTCCTACAAATTTCATGTTGTGCTGGTGAGTTGTTTAATAGATATAAATAAATAATAAAAGTAAATACAAAGATGGAACAATGTATATTTAAGAAGGGTCACCCTGTTAAATTTAGTAGTAATAGTAATAATATAATAAAATAAATATATTTGCTATAAAAATAATTTTATCATTCAAACTAACACTACATCTATATAAATATATAATCAAAATTCATAAACTATAAAATGATTTAAATAAGATATGTGCTAATGAAGATAATAAATTCTGCCTGAAAAGTTCTCATATATTTAATAATCGAACATATATATTTTATAATACTATTACTTAATTATAATACATATGATTCCACTCGCACTATATCGACGATCATTACACCTGATTCTATCTGATCGAATATTCTTACTCGTTTCTCTAATCATTAACACAAGAAAATATTCATTAACACAGGTTTTTATAAACAAATATCTCTACTAAAGATAACGAGACATCAAAACGATGATTAAAACACAAGAAACAACAAGCTTGATACAGACAAACGATCACTTATTTCATTAATTGATGATTGTCAGCCGACGATTATACCTTTGCTGAATTAATCACATTATAGAAATAAATGTCAGATCAGCGATTTAGACGATAAACAAAAGTCACACCAAGACAATGATACACCAAGATAACAACTAAAATACGAAAAAACAAATAAAAACGTTGATCTTATAGAATGATCACTTTATTAAGGAATAAAATAATAGAAAAATGTGTAAATAGGTGATTTCAAGACAAAAATAATAAATATATATATATAATTTTTTTTTTACTTAAAAAAAAGAAGCTAACATAAATTTTTTTTAGAGAAAATTAAGTAAGAAAATTCATACAATATCAATATAAAAAAATTTAAATACATTTAAAAAATATTTTTTACATGAAAATAAGTTGAACAAATTTACGAGAGGTCCAATAAATCTTTGAAAGAATATAAAATTATAACATGTAATGTAAAGTGAGTAAATGTAAAAAAAAAAAAAAAAGTTGAACAAATTTTAGATAATATATAAAATAATATATTTATTTCAAATCTATTTTATTTTATTTTTCTATCAACTCTTCCTTATCTTTGTATTTCTAGACCATTGAACGTATTCTTTATATATACAACAAACTTAATCTTTAAAAAAAAAAAAAAAACAATGAATTTACTGGCATGTGTCACGAGTGAGGCACTATCTTTTCCTACCTACTTGATTTTAAATTCATCAAAAGAATCACGTGTTTTGTATTTGTAACTTTAATTCCTCTCGTTTTTCACGTGCACGGTGCATTTAAAAATTACCGACCAACATGACCACCAGCTTTTAGTTATTAATAACTTTATTTATGCCCCACTTTCACTAAATGAGGATATGATACTAAAATTAAGTGGATGATCCCCTCAAGCAGTAATTCATTTCCATAAAATTTTAATGCATTCACCTGAAAAATCATAAATTTTGACTAAAATTCAATTTATAATGTTTTAAAAAGTTAATTCTCAACAATTGTCTATGCATATCTTTTAAAAAAAACAATTGTATATGCATATATTATTTTATTTTCCCACATGATTCCGTAGAATGAATACATAAAGGGCATCTTTGAAGCAATGCTGTAATGATAATAAAAGTAAGAACCTTAGCTATCTCATCCTCTATTCTCTCTTTCATGCTCGACTTCAAATCATCCCTTCTTTCTTTATAAATATGGGTTTTTTTTTCAATAAAATTGTTTTTTCACAATCGATTTGGACTCACTTTTGCTTTTATATTTTTATCATTTACTATATTACGTGTTTTATCGATGATTAACTTCTTCAGCTAGATAATAGCTCAAATAAAGCCTAATAAGATGTTCATCAAATCAAAGATTGTTTACACATGTTATATTATCTGTAATCTTAAGTATTTGAACATTTTAATTATCAAATACGTAAGCTCTCGAATCTATTTTACATAAATACGGTGATTCACGTCATCATCTAAAGTTTTAGCATTTTTTATTATGTGTTTTTATCAATTATAGTCCTGGTTGGTTGAGCGTGTTGAAGGGAAGAATCGCAGCCTAATAAATAACATCAAATTCTCCAATCACTTTTGCAGTACGCTTAAAAAACACCTAATCTGCTTCTGATAGCTTATTTTGATTAATTAGGAGATGATAAAAAAAGCTACAAATTATAGCTTTTTCTGAAACATTTCTATAAAATTTTACATTTTCCATTTTTATCCTATAAATTCTCAAACAAACTTTTATTTTCATAAACTTTATCTAATTATTTTATAATTTTGAGATAATGTTTACATAATTTCTATCTAGAATTTATCTTTGTAAAATTAAAATTTCATATAAATATTTTAAATAAAGAATGTTTTAATTTATTTATACAACAAATATTTTAAATAAAATTTTGTCTTTATATTTATTTCTTATACTATACAAATTCAAAATTTATTTTTAATTTGACATTAATTTTTAAAATTTTATTTTTAGTTATTTAATATAATAAAATCATAAATCAAAATAAACTCAACTTCAAAATAAAAATTTTATGACATGATTTATGAATATATTGTCATAGAAACAAAAGGAAATAAAAAAAAACAAATATGAAAAACTTAAATATTATAACACGGATATCAAACATTAACACTAACTGAACGCGATGTCTGATAACACAACATCACCGAAGATACTTGTTATTAACACACACTCAGATACTGATCATTAATATCGTCTTGACTCAATCTCATCGTCATTTATTGAACAATATTATCATTATTAATACATTGATTTCAATCCAATCCCGATTTAGCTGGAGGTGGAACATTACTGAACATACACCTTTCGAATAACACGACGACATTGAAATCATTACGGTTAGCGAACCTAACAACGATCGAACGATTCCAACTCATCAATGATCATTATTGCACGTCGGGGCGCCGCGGCGTTAATTTTTCGGAATCCGAACAACGATCTATCTCATCGATCAACGATGACTTGAACCGAACGAAGTTACGCGGTCACCTTCCCAAGACGGATAAAATCGGATCGCGACGAGCGGCGATCAACCCGTCCCACACTTCTTATCAACAGAAGCGCCCGCCCTGTTTCATCTGGTTTTTCGTTTCGCTCCAGTTACTTCCATATAATCGCGATACAATGCGCACCATCCATGTTTCATTTTCATCCTCTACTGCGGCCCCGTATTTATAGCGTATATTATTCCCACTCGGCGTTAGTATGATTCTTTTCCCATTGATGTGATATTTATTGCCTTTTTTTATCGGATTTTAAGTAGATATCGGGTGAATAAGCATATTTAATTATCCTCCTTCCTTTTTAAAGTGGAGATTTGATTGATTTCAGGATACAATAGTATTACGAGAATTATCCCGTTTCCCTTTATCGGGCGATTCGATCGATTCGCAGATAATATAGCTATTGAGAATTATCTTGTTTCCTTATCGGGTGAGATTTAGTCCGACGGCAGATGTGAGCCTTCCAACATTCATATCATCGCCTGGGGTGAGTGGATCGGGCTGCTGGGGCTCGACGCTTGGGGGGCTCGGGTGTTTTATAGGGCTTTGCTCTCCTGGGCCTAGTGAGTAGGCTCAAGGCTCATTTTTCAAAACCTCCCATCGTTGTCTCTCACTCTTGTACCTGCAGCGTGGGCAAGGGCCATATCGTTTTCAGACGGTGTGAGATAATAATAGGAGGACCCGCCTGTCTTTACAGATAGTAGAGCTGCTCGCTCGTCATGGGAGAGCTCAGTTCCGACAAATAGTAGGATAATTTCAATAATATATTATCCTGCAAACCAATCAAATCTCACTAATAAGGGAAGTAGGATAATTCTCAATAAACTATTCTTTCAATATCTCTTTCTAAAATCCGATAAAGGCAATAAATATCCCATCCAATGGGAAAGAATCCTTACTACCCTCAAATTGGGAATAATATACACTATAAATACAGGGCCACCCCAGCGGTGAAAGGTACGCACTCTTAGACGCATACTCATATGCAACACATCTCGGGCCCCTCTGGGCAGCCTCTTTTCTCCTCGTAAAGAAACCGACTGAGGATCGGAGGCGCCACCGCATACCCCTCGACCCCTTTCTTCTCTTTGTTCTTGCAGAGGAGTGCTTCGTCCGGAGCCTGTAGATAGCCGAGTGCCGCGATCCTGCCTCAATCCAGACGATCCTGCACACCTCGCATTCCACTTCACAACAACCCGTGTCCAAATTTAGCCGACCCCACACGCTCCCAAATTTCAGCCCGGTTGGAAAGACCATCGCCAAGCCGTCAGGAACTGACAGCTCCTCCATAAACATAACCGATTTCGCCATCGATGGTATCAACTCGAAACACAAGCGTATAACGCCTAATCGCCTGGGCGACAGGATCCGGCCAGTTACATTGCAACCACACACAATACAAAGGAGCCCGCTTGCTCACTTTCGACAGCTCCTCTACTCAAGACAGCCACGCTCAAGAGTCGCACTGCCAGCGAGCATCGCGGCCCGGCTTGAACGCCGCTAAGGCCCCGCCAGAGCCTACCGCGCTTGCTCACTTCGACGAGCCTCTACTGCAGACAGCCACGCCGCTCAAGAGTCGACATCGCCAGTTACATCGCCATTCGGCTTGAACGCCTACCAAGGCTCCCAGCCGCGGAGCCCGCTGTCACTTCTGACGAGCCTCATCAGACAGCCACGCTGCCTCAAGAGTCGGTATCACCAGTTACATCGCCATTCGCTTCGACCGCCGCGAAGTCCCAATAAAGTAGTTTTTTTTTTTTTTTTTTTTTTTTTTTTTTTTTTTGCCTGCCACTAATTTGACGAGTTCCTCTACTCGCATGCTACGCGCTCAAGAGTCGACTCAGCTCTGGCTGGGGGTGCCACGCTATTCGCCAACGCCCAAGGCCCCAAATGGCCAGAGCTTCCGCTGCTCACTAGCGAGCCTCATTTCAGACAGCCGCCGCTCAAGAGTCGTACCGGGCCAAAGACATCGCGATCTCTGGCCAACGCCGCCAAGGCTCCCGCCGCCGAGCCCGGCAATGAGCTCACTTCACGAGCCCCTCTACTCGCACACAGCCACGCCGCCCAAAGAAATGCATCACCAGTTACATCGCCATCTCGCTTTGAACGCCGCCAAGGCCCCAAATAAAGATCGCTTGCTCACTTTGACGAGCCCCTCATCAAGACAGCCATGCCGCCTCAAGAGTCGACCAACAGTTACACGCTGATTCGGGCCAGGGCCACCGCGCTCAAATGGCCCAATAGCCTACCGACAGTTCTTCCAAACTGGCCACCGACGAAAGCCCTATTATTTACATGGACGCAGCTCTCGCACGCCTACCCGAATAGCTTCCTTCTTAATAGCTCACCCAATGAAGCTCTTCCAAACCCGCCTACTCCGACGAGCCCCCCATTTACACGGACGTAGCCTCGTAACAGCCCCACCCGACGAGCCCTCCCAACCCTTATCCGACGAGCCCTATTATTTACATGGACGAGCTTCTATACCGCCCCACCCGACGAGCTCCTCCCAACAGCTTCCTCTATCTCGACGAGCTCCTAGTTATTTACACGATCTAGCCTACAACGCCACCCGACGAGCCTGCCCAAACCGCCACCGACGAGCCCCTAATT
This sequence comes from Tetrastigma voinierianum, assembly GCA_016808115.1. Classification (NCBI taxonomy): domain Eukaryota; kingdom Viridiplantae; phylum Streptophyta; class Magnoliopsida; order Vitales; family Vitaceae; genus Tetrastigma; species Tetrastigma voinierianum. The sequence continues at coordinate 1,372,322 of JAEQBH010000518.1, forward strand.
ACATGCCGGACGAGCTCAAGAATAGCTTCACCGACGAGCTCCTCCCAACAGCTCTATCTGACGAGCTCCTATTATTTACATGGACGAGCTCTTACAACAGTCTACCTGACGAGCTCCTCCCAACAGCTCTATATGACGAGCTCCTATTAATTACATGGACGAGCTCACGCAATGTACTTCAATTCGACAGTTCCTCCCAACAAAATTTATCCGACGAGCCCCACATTATTTACATGGATCGAGCCTACAATAGTCTACCCGATCAGCCTCCTCCAAATGAATACTTGACGAGCTCCTACATGGGAGATGATAGTTATGAGCGCTATTTAACATTCTTATTTAGTTTTCCTAATAGCGATTCGATGAAGCCTTATATTTAGATGGATTTAGCTTATAATAAGCCAGCACTGACGAGCTCCTCCTAACTCGCTCTATCTCGACGAGCACCCTATTATTTCCATGGACGAGCCTTACAACAAATTCACCCGACGAGCTCCTCTAAACACCTTACTTGACGAGCTCCTATTATTTTCCATACCAACAGTCTACAACACTTACTCCACTGAGCTCCTTCCCACCAAATTCTCTATCCGACGAGTTCCTATTATTTGCATGGATTCAGCTCTACAACAAATTTCCACTGCATTGAGCTCCCACAAAATTTTATCCGACGAGCTCCTATTATTTACATAGGCTAGCTCTTACAACAAGCTTCACCTAACTAGCTCCTCCCCAATACTTTATTCGACAGTCTCATTATTTACATGGGCTAGCTCTCTACAACACCCACCCGACGAGCTCCTCCAACAGCCTCTCTATCTCAAGGATCCCATTATTTACACGGATCTAGCTCTACAACTCACTCACCCGACAGCTCCTCCCAAATGTACCTATCCGACGAGCCCTATTATTTACATGGATCTAGCCTACAACAAACACTCAACTGAAGCTCCTGCCCAAACGGCTCCACCCGACTGCAGCCTCACATTTACAATGATCTTAGCCTTTACAACGCCTCACCTCGACGAGTCTCTCCAAACTAGCCACCGGACGAGTCCTCTACATATTTTTACATGGACGAGCTCTCGCAACAGTCTACCTGACGAGCTCTTCCCAATGGCTCTACCTGACGAGCTCCTCCAAACAACTCCTATTGACAAGCCCTTCATTGCACATCGGACAGACGGGCTCCTTCCTACAAATCCTATTGATGAGCTCTCCCCTCAACTAAGACGGACGAGCTCCTACTATTCACTTTGACGAGCCCTTCACCCACCCCAAACGCATCGGCCCTTCCTACTATTCACACTGATCTAGCCCTTCACTCCAAGACAAATGACGTACGGGCCCTTCCTACACCTTATCGACGAGCTCTCCCTCAACTCGACTCTTGACGAAGCTCCCACTATTTGCTCTTGACGAGCCCTTCACTCACTTCATTGCACGGTCTCCATCCTACAATCCATATTGATCGGCCTCTTCCCTCGATATGACGAGTTCCCACCGTCTCAAATTCTCGACGAGCCCTTCCACCGCCCTCTCGATGACTCGGCCCCCGCTGCGGCTCATCTTCACGACCCAGCCTTCCCATCACCAACACGGGCGAGTCTCTACTACGCATTCCTACCGAGCCTTCACCAACAGCCTCCCACACACAGCTCTTCCTAAGTTCGCATTGACGAGCCTTCCCGACACACACATGGACGAAGCTCTAATCAATTATTCACTTTGACGGTTCTGCCAGTCTTAGCCTCCAAAAACAGCCACTTTCGCCCAGGAGTCAGACTTCTTCCATCTTTCAGAACAGCTAACATCGGCAGCATTGCATTTCGTCATCTCATCAGTCACGCTATTCGAAACAGAACACATTTTTGGGTTTAATTGCATTAAGAGATTACATTGGCTGACCGCTTACTTGCTATATCATGCATTTCGGCGAGATTACATTGTTTGACCGCGACAGCGGAGATTACTATTTCATGACATCAGCCATTTCGTTGATTACATTTGAGCACTGTTTACTGCTATGATTGGGCGATGGCTATTCGCGGCTTTAAGAGTTACACTACACCATACGGTCGATCGCGATTGCCAATTACATTGCACGCGATTAAGAGAGATTGCGATTGGGTTTCCATCACATTGGCAGACGCATTGCCGACCATGATTGCATCGCGATTTTCGTTTACTGGCGACAGACAAGCATTTTGGCTAATTTACTATATATCGCCATTCGGCGCTTCTGATTTAAGCATTTTCGGCGACTACATTTTCGGCGAGACGCGATTTGCTTCACTGCTTACCGGCGAGATTACATTTTCGTTTAATTGCGACATATATTAGCGCATTCGTTTGACCGCGATTTTCGGCGATATCGCGCATTTCCGCATCGCGCATCACATCGCGCAGCCGGCGAGCACGCGCATTTCGGCTATCATGGCGCCGGCGACCGCGACGGCTATCGCATTTCGGCGAGACGCATTGGTTACCGCATTGCTTTACCGCATTGGCATCGCTTATTTCGCTTATCGCATTATCGCGCATTCGGCGACCGCGCATTTGCTTACGGTTACTTCGGCGACACGCGATTTCGGGCGACCGCGATGGCTCACCGCTACTTCTGGCATCGCCACTCTCTGCCACTCACTCAAGCCCGACCGCCACTCGGCTACAACGCCTACTCGCTCACCGCGCCACTGCCCACCGCCACTCGGCCACACACCGCTCACCGCCACTCCTGCCATACCAGCCACTCGGCTCACTCGCCACTCTGGCAACGCCACTCGGCCTCAATCGCCACTCATTCACCGCCACTCTACTAATCGCTACTGAAAGAGATATGAAGGAATAGTTTATTGAGAATTATCCTCCTTCCTTTTTAGTGAGATTTGATTGGATTTGCAGGATAATATATTATTGAGAATTATCCTACTATTTATCAGGACGAGCTCTCCCTTCAACACAGGCAGACGAGCTCCTACTATCTGTCAGGACGAGCCCGGGTCCTCCTATTATTATCTCACACCCGATACAAGAAACGATATAGCCTCAAGCCCTTCCACATTACTGTCAAGTGCACACAAGCAATGTAAAGCAAACTACTTGTGCCTTTGAAAACAGGCGCCAGCCTTACTCTCACTAGGCCCAAAGGAAAGGCATAAGCCCTATAAAAGCACCCAAGCTCATAGCTCGGCTCAAAACGAAAGCCCAAACACTCACCTGTGGTGCCATGATATGGATAATCGAAGGCTCACATCCCGCAAATCGCATTTAAATCTCACTAATAAGTAAACAAGATAATTTCTAATAATATATTATCCCGCAAATCCAATCAATCTCACCAATAAGGGAAATTGGTGATACCCCTCAATAATATATTATCCCCGCAAATCCAATCAAATCCCCATTAAAAAGGAAGAAGGATAATTCCTTGATAACTATTCCTTCCACATCTCTTTCCAAAATCCGATAAAGGCAATAAATATCCCATCCACGAGCATCCTTACTACCTCAAATCGTGAATATACACTATAAATACAGTATTACCTCAAATGGTGAAAGGTACGCATACTCATATGCAACATTCGCCCTTCAAGCATTTCTTTCTGGGGAAGAACTGATGAAGATTGAAAGGGTGCAGCATAGCTCGCGACCTCTTTTGAGCCTCAGTAGAGGAGGCTGGGCTCCGAGCTCGGGGATAGCCGAGCCGCGATCCGCCCCAACCGCACGATCCGCACACCCGCATCCAGCCCACAAACAACCCGGGTCCACTTCATAACACCCCCCACACGCTCCACCCCACTCCGGCCAAAAAGCATCACTTTAGGGTCAAAAGACAGGTTTATGAGAAGATCTAATATTGGTTACACCATATCTTTGCTACATGAAAATTGCCAGTTATCTACCTAATTTTGAATTGTAAATTCTAAAATATAATTTAATATTCAAGACTCAATGAAAGTGAATCATCATAAAAGCAACACTACTTATTAAATCAATGCATACTCGGTTTGACCACTCTTTTTATAGCACATGTTTTTTGCATAACTTTTTTTTTTTTTTTTTGAGAAGTGCACAATTTTGTCACATGTGACTTGAAGCTGGTTTCCTCCCCTCCGCATACCCCACCCACGGCTAACCCTTCACCGCTTAGATGGGTCTCGTTGGCTTATAACTACATAAATAGTTTTCTTATTTAAAAGTAATACTAGTGATACACGTGTGTAAAGGAGATCAACTAAATTAGTTTAAACGAACCGAATTTATATGAGATAGAAATTATATGATTAACGTAATGTTTGGGTAAACAACTTAACTAATCACTTATTTTATAAAAGTTTATTAATGGCACTTACGCCATAAATACTTATCCAATGTTTATTTATATTTCGACGCATATTTTAAAAGACTTATACATCATTTTAAGCGTTACGTATTTATTATACAAGCGCTTATAATAGCTAAAAATACCATCATAAACACTTATAAAATTGAACTGTTTAACTAAATAAGCTCTTATCATAATTTTTAAAAAATTAAAAAAATAAAGAACTAAAAATTAATATTATATATACCATGAAACCATGATAAAAAATTTAAAATAAAATAAAGATTCACTATATACTGAAAATATTTATCATTCACACAGAATTCTAAGATAAAAAAGCAACCAATGAACCATACTCTCCTTCAATTTTGCTCTACTAAGGCATCAAAGAAACTATAAAAATCCAAAACATTCTATGCTTTTTTTCTTCATTAAAACATTTAATTTCGATGTTTTCATAAATCGAATACGAATGCATCGCCACTCAAACAGCCATTTGGGCCGCAGAAGACCTGTAAGGAGTTAAAGCTCTCTTTGCCTTTGAGGGAGAATACGTATTTGAGGTGTGCAGCGGTTGACATATCATACCTATTATAAATACAATTATATATTCTATTAACATTGTTTATATGGAGCCTAATAAAATATAATAGCAAATGACATCAAACATAAAAACCAAACATTACTAGTGTTTCCCATCATGACAAACATTTTAAAAACAAAATAACAAACACCATTAGTGCTTCTCATCATCACAAAAATTCTAAATTCAAAAACAAAATAAACACTCATCAATTTGCATCAAATTCTAAATAAAGAAAATCATCAATATCATTATTCTCATCATCAATAGATTTTTTTTCTATTTTTTAATTATATGTCAAAAAAAATGTTCATATTTTTTTTCAAAAATATTTAACTATTTTTACAAAAAATTTCGGAAGTTGTTTTCTATTTTTTCAAAAAATTTACCTATTTTTACATAATTTTTGGAAATTTATTTCATTATTTTTCATAAATTCGCCCTTTTTTTATATATAATTTTTCAAAAAAAAAAAACCTATTTTTTACATAATTTTTCAGAAAATTGTTTTCTATTTTTTTCATTAATTTTCATAAAGACATTTTTGTTTTTAAGATGACTAGTTTTAATCTTTGATATAAAACTTTTTTTTGCTTTCTTTTATGTTTCTTCCACAGTTATTGAAATAAGCTAAAATGGTTTATAAGTATGGTGGTATGGTTCGTTAATTCCTAATTGTGCTAATAAGTGCAAACCAAACTACCTACTTTCTACTCATTAGTTTATATAAACTAAAAACTCCAAATACAAACACACACCTACCTTGATTATCATTTTTTGCTAACCATACGCTTGCCAACTCACTAAAAACAAATTTATAATTCAATAATTGTATATTAAAGTTCAAATTCCAATAATTACTATAAATACAATAAAAATGCAACAAAAAAAATGAATAAATTGTTATTAATTCATTTGCAATCTCATAACACTTAGTTCATTTATAATACATCCAAATAATATATGAAATGCATGACATTAGATAATTTAATTACGATTTTTTTTTAATCAACCACATGTTTTAACAACTTCAATAAAAAAAATAAACTACATCTAAAATAATCACAACCTATATGCTTTGGTTCAACGAGATTAGATAAGTCCAAAGAGTGTCTTATATTATATATTGCTATATACTACTAATATAAGTATATAACCACGAAATCTAATGTATAACGTCTTGCTCCAGTTTCAAAAGCAAACATTATATCAAAATATTAATATAACCCACCAACTAAAAAAATTATTATAATAATTCATCCACAAAATTTAAGAAACTATGAATATTAAAGTGGAATTATATTGATAAAATATCAATATCACATTTACAAGATTATTTCCATATATATATATGAAATTTAAATTATACGACAATGTTGACCTCTATATAAATTTATTTTCATAGTATATATTATATACATTATATTTTATAATTTTAGTATAATATTTGTATTTTTTTTTATTTTTCATTGATTGTAACCAAAATCATTGCTTTGTATTTTGTAAATCCTAAAACCTAACCAACCGAGAATTGTATAAAACAAAACCAAAATCAAATCGATAATCATTAACCTATTTTTTATTCGCCTTTGGCTTTATTTCAATCTGGCTGGCTTTCAGTTTTGCCCACCCTTTCTTATAGTAGAGTCAGTGAGCTATTTTTTTATGCCCTCTTCCAAACATCTATACTTTACCAAAAAGCACTTATTCGGTAAGATATGCTCAAATGTGTTCGTAGATAAGCTCTCTCAAACACACCCTAAGTTGGTGTTTTTTTTTGGATTTTTTTTAAGTAATTTGATTTTAGTATTCAATTTGTTTGCTTTTTTAACTTTTTACAACTTATTCCCTAAATTTCTTTTAATTTGATTGAAGAGGGTGACTTAAAGATGAGTATTTTTGCCTTTTTCTTAATGCTTATTTTAATTTTTTTTTTCTATTAAGAAAAACCTAAATATTCAAATAAAAGAAATTATATACTTTATGATCTAATTCAAACTCTTATGATTCATTTCATACGAGTTAAATAAAAGCATATGTATTTTAAATTTTTTATTTAAAATTTTATTTTCTAAAAATTTGGATAAAAATTAAAATATTGATGTTTTTAGAAAAGACAAAACTAAATACTTAATTATATCTAGCACTATTTTGAAAAAAAGTTATGTTTAGCATTAAGTAAAACACCACGTAAGTCAATATGAATTAAGTCGAGCCTTTTAAGATTCATTTGATTTATAGTTTTTATGGATCAATTCAAAGGAAACTTGCTTGACTTTTTTAGTTCTTAATTGATCATTTATATATTTATATTTGCTTTAACTTTTTTTTGTTTGAAGAGAAAAATAATTTTATTGATTTAAACTAACAATACATTAATAAAAACATTGAATAAAAATCGCTAAAAACCATAAAGGGTAAAACAATATCCAGGTTAATAGCATAATGAATCGACTCAAAGTCTATACATTTGATAGTTGAGCCTACACATTCGATATTATTATTGTGACTAGAATACCTATAACTTCAGTTGTGCAGTATATTAATAATTATTAATTTGATTTTTTGTCTTTGATCATATATATTTTGCTCGTCTGAATTGTCAAAACATAAATAAACATCATACCATGACGATGAAAACCAAAACGTCATAGTAAGATGACACAACCACCTGTCGCACTAAGACGACGACAACCACACGTGCACGAAGGTGATGGCAATCACACGTGCACACCTTCGTGCACAAAGGCGATGGCAATCACACGTGCACCAATGCGACTACTAAATTACGAAGAAAAAAAAACAAATAAAAACCTAAATCTGTGTGGAATAGCCAATTCATTGAAAAAGAAAATATGGAAAGAGATGTGGAGGAGTGATTTCAAGAAAAAAATAATAAAAAAAATCATCAGTCCTTACTTAAAGAAAAAAGACTAACAGATAAAAAGTTGAAAGAAAATGAGGCTGCGATGGATTCCCATTTTTTGTTTGTTTTTAACTTAAAGGTCGTTAATTTGAATTTATGTTAAGTCTTAGCTCTAATTTATTTTCAAAATTAAGTGAAACCAAGTTCCATTTGATGAAGAATGGGAAGAAAAATGAAGACAATAAAATATGGTAACTTTCAGTTATCGAAGAATCCTGAGAACAACAGCATAATGAGGAGATCTAGGGGCAGCCATAAACTGACTGACTACATGAACTGCATAGAAAATATCAGGGCGAGTGACAGTGAGATGGATTGACCCCCAAACAAGCCGCCTATATGTAGTAAAGATCGCATAATTCGTCGCCATTATGAGAATCGAGGCGACAATTATACTCAATAGTGTGTGTCGAATATCTTACTATCAGTGATATCGCCTCGAGAATCAAATCAAGTATATTTGGCCGTAGTAGTAATAACCATATGCGTAAGAAGAAACTTCTGCACTAAGAAAGTAATTAAGATGACCGAGATCTTTTCATTTCAAATCAGCACCAAGAAAGTGCTTGGGGATCCTTAATACCCGTATATCATCACCCGTAGAATAATCATATCATCGACATACAAGAGGAGAATAGTATTACCATGACTGTAATCAGTCTCGTAAAAAAACAATGTGATCAAAAGAACCCACCTTAAAACCACGCCGAGAGATAGTAGAATCGAACTTTGTAAACTACGCTGGCGAGCTCGTTTAAGAATTATAAAGGTCTGGCCAGAGTTGACATACTTGTGGGGAACCTCGAGGGTGAGAGTAACCGTGAGGAAGCTTCATATAGACTTCCTCCGAGAGTTCACCATTAAGCAAAGAAAGATTTTCGACATCCAAAGACTGGCCATTCGCGTACGCGATAACGATAATAAGTTCTCGAATGTAAGAAAAAAGTCGAGCCACACATGATAAAGTCTCTACAATCAACTATAATTCTAAGTAAACTTCGGGCAACAAGGCGAGCCTTGTAGCGATCAATAGTGTCATCCGATCGAGTCTTGATCTTATAAACCCATTTACTACCAATAGAAATTTTTCCAGAGGGGAGATCAACTAGATCCTATGTTCCAGTCTTATGTATGCATCCAACTCTTCTTTCATAACTTGCTGCCATAAAGGGTTAGAGGATGCCTCACGAAAAGTCTGAGGTTCCTGGAGGGAGGCAAGAGAGAAAGCAAATGGGAAGTCATGAAGGTGAGAAGGAAGAGAAGTTACCCGATGGGGAACGCGAAGTGCATGAGAGCTCGAAGGATCGCAGATCCACAAATTGGCATTATCAAGCACGTCAATGATCGGTGGGAAACTCACGATGCATGAGAAGAAACATCGAAACAGGGTGGGGGAGACTTAAAGACCAAGGATCGGAGGGAATGTCAGTGAGATTATCGATGAGGAATAGGAAATAGGAACACGAGGTAGTTGGTAAAACACCAGGTTCCCAAAATACCACATGCCGAGAAACACGAAGACGTTTGCTAATGGGATCATAACACGTATAACCTTTTTTACCAATTTCATACCCAAGAAAACAACACAAACGAGAACGAGACTAAAGTTTGTTTCTTTCATGATCTTTAAGAAGAACAAACAGACACATCCAAAGACTCTAAGTGAGTCATAGGAGAGAGAAGAACCAAACAACATATCATAAGGATTTTGATTTTGAACAATGGGAGAAGGACACCGATTGATGGTGTAAACAGCAGTAAGAGCAGCTTTCCCCCAAAATTGAGTAGGAGTAGAAGCGGTAATAGTAGTTGCACAAACAACATCAAGAACATGACGAAGTTTGCGCTCAACCCCGCCATTTTGCTAAGAAGTGCCAGCACAAGAGGAATGAAGAACAGTACCAAATTGATGTAAAATAGAGGTAAATTCATGGGTTGTATATTTTTGGGCATTATCAGATCTGAAAACTTTGATAGGTTTAGAAAACTGTGTTTCAATCATTTTGGTAAAGTCACGATAAATTTGAGAAAGCTCATAACGATTTTTGAAGAGATAAATCCAAGTATTTTTGGAAAAATCATCCACAAAATTAACAAAATAACGTGACCCACCCTGAGTAGTAATGGGAGAGGGACCCCATACATCAAGATGAATAAGATCAAAGGGAGAGAGAGCATGAGAAACACTTTTATTAAATGGTAAAGAAGTTTGTTTTCCAAATTGACAAGACATGCAATCAAAACTCTTAATTGAAACTGAACCTAACAAACCCCTAGAAACTAGTTGTTTAACCTTAGAGATAAATGCATAACCAAGGCGAGAATGCTATAAAGCAAGAGAGGAGGTGCTCTGTCCTAAGACAACAGAATCAAAGAGACGAGAGGACGGTAGATGAAGAAAGATGAGCTCAAACAACCTTCCGACCTTACGGGCAATCCCAACGATCTGTCCCGTCTGAGAATCCTGCACAACCACACCAGTAGAAAAAAAGGTTAGAGGTTCAAGTTCAAGTGAGTCGCTTCAATGCATAGAAGATTATGAGGAGTTGGGAATTGCAAACATTGGAAACCGCATAAGGCCGTGTAGACATTACTAAGATGAGAGATATGCATAGGAGCCATTTGCGATATATGGTAAGAGAGTAAGCAGGAGCGTGCGGTGAAGAGACAACATCAGGAGAAGAAGTCATATGATTGCAGCAAGCAGAATCAAGAAGCCATGTAAGAGAAGTACCTGATATCATAGAAAGAGAAAGGTTAGATGCACTGGAAGATGGAACGTGAACCTGATTAACCATATCTTGTAGATCTTCTATAGAGAGAGATGAGTGGATCGCATTTGGAACGAGTCCATAAATTTATAATTTAGACTGGGTCAAAGCAAAGAAGTAGTTCAAGAATACGCCGATTTATGTGTAACAGTTTCTCAAATCTTAATTGACCTTTTGTTCTTACAAAACTGATAAGAAGAGACTTCTTATTGTTTCTTGTCAGTTCGACATTATTCCTTGCCTTTGGAAACATAGGTGGGATGAACGGGGGTAGAGGGAAACAGAGCACAATGTGAAATGTAGGCCGAGTAGCAAGAGAATCATGGTCTAGGATAGAAATGATCAGCTCCTAAGACATGTCTCATCATCAACTAACTTATGAATAGCTTGCAGATCAAGTTAAGTGGTAGCGATCTTGATGGTAACACCCCGTCCCGAGAGAGTGTGTACAAGACATGATACCGTAGGGGCGATAAGAGCACCAATTTGTCACATATAGCAGTATTTTTGGAGATTAAAGTAGAAATGAAAGTTTATGGAACCCGTAATTACATTAAAACAAGGGTACAATTGTCATTTAGCAAAAGGATTACAGAAGATTATTAAGTGTAGAGATGGGCCATAATACAAATTTATAAGTTATAATTGCAAACAAGATGAGGGTTAGTCAAAATTAAAGGAAATGTTAGAATAATAAAAGGAGAAAAACAAAAGCCAAACATTCATTTGGTCTTCAAAAGGCTAGGGTTCACGTAGGAGAGAAAGGAAAAGGGAGAAAATGAGAGAAAAGAGAGGAAAGAAGAGAGAAAGGGAAGAGTCAGATATGTGGATGGATTTTCTTCCTTCAAGTCATGCCTCACAAATATATTAGAGAAACAAAGGAAATCAAGAACAAGTAAGTTTTAATGCGGGAAAGAGAGGGTTTGATAAGCTATGTCTAATGTCTAAATTTTCGGTATGGCTGTTAAATTGTCAGATGAAGTGTTTGAATTCGCCGATTTTTGACATCAATCGAGAAGGAAATGGATTAGGTTAGGTTTTTGAAAAAGAAAGTGAGGAATTGTTAGGATTTGATAGGAATTGTGTGATATGTTGAATTGGGTATAAGGCATCAGATTGGAGTGTTTAGAGGAAAAAAGTAATATAAACACATTCTCGGTCATTTTCCTAGCAGCGCCTCGGCAATGTAAATGCCCTGTTTTTCTGTTTTGACCAGCGTTTGTATTTTGGCCATAACTTGCCTATTTCCTCAGATCTGATTTGAGAGCGATTAAAAATGCTGGGTAAAATAGACTTCTAGGGGAAAAATTTATCTGAAGGAAGTGTGTGCAAATTGTAAACCCTAAAGTGCCCAAAAATTCTACTCAAAGTAGGACCATGTGTAAGCAACCGTTCGTTCTCGGTACAGGAAATGCTCTGTTTTCCTGTTTCGACCATTTGTCGTATTTTGACCATAACTTGCCCATTTCTGATCCGATTTGAGTGATTCAAGTTTCTGGTTAAAATAGACTTAAGGAAAATTTATCTTAAGGAAGTTCAAGCAAATTGTAATCCCAAAAGTGCCCAAAAAATTTGTCAAGTGGAGCTATGTGCAGATTCTGTTCTGCTATCTAGATGTAAAACACAATAATCTCAGGTTATGTGGTTGAGGGCTTTAGAGAAGGAATTTTGTTGAAAATTTAAAGAGATGTCATTGATATATAAAGGACTGATCTGAGAGTTTCAGTAAATTTTGAAGACTGTTTGAATAATTTTTGAGTCATAAAGTCTATAGAGTATTGTTGGAAAAAAAGGTTGGCTAAAAATGAGGGTTTTTAGTACTTAAGGGTAATTTGTTCATTTGATTTAAACGAACGTACTGTGGGATTAAAATGGAAGTTATGATTAATGTATAGTTGTGGTTTTTTTGAAAAAGGTGAAATGACTATCGGACGAAACGGAATTACTCGAAGCAAGCGGGATTGAGCGGTGAACGGTGAGTGTAAAAATGATATTTTGAAAAATTGAGTTTTAAAAGTGAATGGTTTTAATGTTAAACTGAAAAGTTTAATGGAAATGTTTATATAAATGTTAAGGCATATGGAATGTTTTATCTTGTATCAATATATATATTTATATAGTCAATTATATATGTATGCATAAAGTTAAGGCATTATGGAAGTTTAAAAATGTGTAAAGAATGCATATGTATATTTTCATATATATGTGTTTTAATGATAAAGTAAAGGATTTAAATGGATTTATAAACGAATTTTGATAAATGTTTTACTGATGGTTACCCTAACCCCATATGACTGTTATGACTGATATCGGCCGAGGTACCTTTGCCGTAAGGATGGCAGTGTGAAAGCTTATGCGCTAATAACCGGCGGCGGAACAAAGCGTTGTAGTATTATCCTTACACGCCGATAAGGTATATACACCGAACCCTATGCAAAGCGTGAAGAGCCGTAGTGGTTATGACCGAATGTGACTGTCCCTCACCGTCGCACTTAAACTGCTCTGTGTTTATTCCCCGGGTTCCATCGTAAAGAAAGAAAGAAAGAAATAAAGAAAGAAAGTTTAAGGCATAAATGTTTAAGGCATAATGGATTTTAATTTTGTATAAGTATTTATTATAAAGAAAGAAAGAAAGTTTAAAGCATAAATGTTTAAGGCATAAATTCGATTTTAATTTGTGGGCTAGTATGTATTACTGATATATACCGAAAATGTTAGTTTTAATGAAAATATGCTACACTCACTCGGGCTCATTTAGCTCATTCTTTCCATATTTTCCAAAATACCATTTTCAGAACCGAGACAAAGCCTTGACATCCTCCCAGGCAAGTGAGTTGAGCCATCGAGGAGATGACGATGTGAACTCGTGATTGTATAAATAATTTGCATATTTTATAGGTTGAATAATTCTGGTCATGTATATATGTATATATGGATATATTTTTGAAAATGAACTACTTAAAGTACGGCTTAAGTCCGTTTCAGCCCAATCTTATAAACCGTGCATGTAATTGAAGAAGTTTTGAATGTTTTGATATTCATGAATAAATGTATAAGTGTGTATATATTGTGTTTGATCGGGTTGTATCTAGGAGAGTCCCAAAAACTGCTGAGAAGCTGATAGATTGAAAGATTAGAAGTAAGCTTTAAATGTTTTCGCAGGTTTTGTAAAATTTGGGAAAGTCCGAAAATGTAGGAAACTCCGGCCACTTATGAAACTAAGTGTTTGAAAATGAAAAGAAAAACAAATTTATCACTTCGCTCCGCATTATTTTCTAAAGATATGTTAAGGATCAGAAGGGGTTCGGCTTCCATGGATTTTATTTGATTGTTTGAGGAAAAGTTTATATCCATTGGAGTGCCTGGGAGTGTCCCCGGTTCATGAGGTTAATCCTGTTTGGATCCTTCAACGCTAGCCAATGCAGAAGAGAGATGCCTCCCCATTCCGACATTAAGCCCCCCCGATCCCGGGTTCGAGTCTCTACTGAGGGCGAAGAAAATGCCTAGGGGAAAGGATATTCCTGGAGCTGGACCCACCTGCTGGGCACCTGGTTACGGCGGGGTGGACCCTACAAAGGCCACCCGGCAACCCACCCCCGTGGTCGAAGGGTGTGGACCCCACAATAAAAGGCGCTTTTATTATGGGTTCACACTCTTCTCGCGACATTCAGGTGCCAGCGCCCACCGTGGGTTCACCTGCATCACGCGGGCCGCTTCGTGCCCACTTCACGTGAATATTTTCCTCAGTATTGGCCAGAGCCAACGGTTCAATGGGGAGCATTCTACTACCAACCCGAGCTACTAGCTCAGCCTGGTGCAGAGAGTTCCCCATCGACCTAAGCCCCGGGTCCCGGTTCGAGCCTACTTTATGCGAAAGAAAATGCCTAGTGGGAGGGCGATATTCCCGTGGAGCTGGACCCACCTGAAGGGCACCCAGTGGTTACGAAGGGTGGACCCCACAGTGGGCCACCTGAAGGGCACCCCGTGGTCACGAAGGGTGTGGACCCCACATGTAGAATATGACTTATGACTTATTCAAACTCATCACGAAGCCCCATTAGAACTAAGAACCGCCTCTGCCTACGGTGGAGTATAAAACCACTCTGTGTCAGAGACCGAGAGAAATGGTCTATAAGCAATTAGTTGATCCCAAATGATTTTCAATGACCGTGATATACAAAGAATCCGCCCACCCGGGTTCTGCATTTAATTCTTGATAAAGTTTGTGTGAGTCAAGATGAGCACCACTCTACCAAGATACCGAGTAACAAGTAAGTCCCAAACTTCTTTGGCAAATCAATGTTGCCAAACTCATCAATAATGGATGGAATATAAGTATTACAAAACCAAGTTATGGGTACCTTGGGCCGAGGCCTAGCACCCCTGGCCAGCCGACCCAACCCAAGAGCCCCAAAGGGATTAGGCCTAGAAGCCAACCGACCAAGGAATGCTCGGCCGACCCTTCGCCCGGGCACCCCATGGGTTTTAGGCCCAGAGCCCAGCCGGCCCACGAACGCCCGGCCAATCCTCCGCTGGCTGCGCCCAGTGATCTCTATATCCTGAACAAATTCTTAACTCAAGTGTTTATTTCCGATAGGTAACTCTAACAAACGTGTTAAGCAACCACCCACATTACAAGTGTGTGAGTTCACCAATGAACCGACCTGCGCTCCGACATCAGAAAGCTCTCTTAGCAGCTATTTCATCTGAAGGCAGTTACGGGAATGTGGAAAGAATAAGTCATCCTTCCCGAAATAAGAGCCACCTTCCCCT
This sequence comes from Tetrastigma voinierianum, assembly GCA_016808115.1. Classification (NCBI taxonomy): domain Eukaryota; kingdom Viridiplantae; phylum Streptophyta; class Magnoliopsida; order Vitales; family Vitaceae; genus Tetrastigma; species Tetrastigma voinierianum. The sequence goes on from JAEQBH010000518.1 coordinate 1,387,702, forward strand.
AACATTATGGGAAGAAATCGTCCACTCTCCAAAAAAGACGGATTCTCTTTTCTCCCTCCATAAAAGAGAAGTAAGTCACACCAAATATGGTACGAGGTTCCTAATCGAGATTACTATTGCTCAAAACTCTAAATCTTCCAAAAAGACACCAATCCGCTTATCGGAGGGCTTTAGCCTAATCACCACTGCTGCCTCGTGGTTCAAGCTTTGCATGTTGTAGCCAATCAGGGACGCCCCACGATTCGCTGACTCGAATTTGCAGACCACATAAGTGATGATCTGATGATTAGCACTCTCCCAATCCTCAATTCGAATGGCATAGGCAGAATCTGTAACACCCTAAATTATACCCTGACAGTTCTATAGCATGTTTAGGGTATAATAAAAGTAAAAGTATATATTTTCCTAATGTAAATATGGCTAAAAAGAAAATTTTTGAAACCTAATTTATACAAAAGACAAGGGTAATTGGTCATTCACCAATTTAGGACCCAAGGGTCATAATCTAATAAGAATATATGCTAAAGTGAAAATAAGATAAGTCAAGATTGCAATTAGATGAAAGTTGAATTGAGAATATATGAGAAATAAGGACTTTAAATGGAAAAAATGGGAAAAAGAATTAAATATGTATAAGGCCAAACATGGCCTATTTGGGAATCAAATATTCATTTGGTCTCATTTTTAGCAAAACGTAGAGAAGAGAAGAGAAGGGGAGAAGAGAAAAAGAGGAGAAGAAGAAGAAGAAGAAGAGAAGAGAAGAAGAAAGAAAGAAGGAAGGATAAAAAAAAAAAGCAAAGGTATGGAATTAGTATGGTTTTGGGTCTGGAAACTAAGATTTTTGTATGGTTTGTATGGATTGTTATGGGTTGGTGTGAATTTGTGGACTTTTATATGAAATTCCTCCTTGAGCTAGGTTTTGAGGTGTTAAAGAGTGTGATTACTTGTTAGAGTATGGAATCTTCCCTTTGAGGATGGATTTAGTATGGAAGTACGGATGCATGATTAGTTCGATTTTGTATGGACTTTGCTGTGAATTTTAGTATGGAACTTACTAAGGTTCAGGTAGAACTTGTATGGAGGCTATGCTTGGTGTAGAATTTGTATGGATTTTGGAACTTTGGTTTTATTCCTACTTAGTAGCGATTTGGGATCGACCGGTAATGGTTTTATGTCAGGTTTTTGGTGCCAGGCTTGCTCAGGGTGCATGTTTCAGGGCCTCAATTGGGAGGATATCACGCGGGCGCACTGTTCCAGGATGCTTTCGGGTCAAAATTGGCATGTACCGGAGTTGCCAAGGAGCTCTCTGGCACGCTATTGCGTGTAAGCCACGCTATTGCATGGCTGGGCTCAAAAATGAGGCCCCTGGCACGACTGATGGGTTTCACAACTCGCAGAAATTCCCTCGCACAACCTTCAGTTTTCCAACTTTGACATCGGTCATAACTTTCATCCTAACTCCGCTTTTGATATTCTAGACTTCCTATGGAGCCCTTTTGAGTATATAATCCATCCATAGCTTTCATAATATTGGAACTCATATTAAGTCCAGAAATTACGAAAAATAGTAGGCCTTGCAGGTTTTGCTTGGGTCACTGTTTATAGGAAACTTCCAACTTCGGACGACCATAACTTCTTCGTCCGAACTCCATTTTGGATGTTCTTGGACTCTATGGAAAGCCCTTGGAGTCTAGAATACATCTATATATAGCTTGATAATATTGGAACTCATATTAAGTCCAGAAATCACGAAAAATTGTAAGCCCTGCAGGTTCTACTTGAGTCACTGTTCATAGGAAACTTCCAACTTCGGACGATCATAACTTCTTCATCCGAACTCCGTTTTGGATGTTCTTGAACTCTATGGAAAGCTCTTTGAGTCTAGAATCCATCCATATATAGCTTGATATTGGAATGATAGTAAATAGCTTATAAGCATGCATGGTAACCATAGTTATTCATGCATATAATGAAATATGAAAATGGAAGATACTTAATAAATGAGTGAAAATATCGCATATGATTACCAGATGACAATAATCATTCGGGAATATGAGATATGTACTGAACATAAAATACGCATGGATTGTCTGCTTAGAACCTGGTAGAAGGATAGATGGGCATGCCTATTAGGGAAAAACAAGTCTCGGCAAAGATAAACGACTACTGACCCTGCCGTGGCCACACAGCAACGCTTTCCGCCCTTATGATGGTCATTGTCCGCATTAATGATAACAACACTTTCAAATTCCTTATAGATCATTGTTTCAGATAGTGAATACGGGCCACTTCCGGCCCTTATAGCTCCTTTATCCACTCTATGGTTTGAAAAAGGAAACATAAAACAAATGACAAGTATATGTAAACATTCAAATGATAAAAGTATGATATGATATGAGTAGCTATGCATTGCAGGATGATATGTAAAACAGCGATGCACATGCCGATGTTAATACAAGAAAAGCAGAATGACATGAAATGAAATATGATATGATAAGAAAGTATAAGATCGTATAAGCATGTAAATTATATGTATGAAACATATATAAGCATGTGTATATGACAAGTATGTGGAATACAAAATAAGTATATGATATGTTATATGTATATGTATATGTGTCAGGGCGTGGCGACTCTTTATTAGAGTTCACGCCCACGAGTATGATTTCCCACTAAGCTATAAGCTGAAGACGGTGTTTCATCCGTAGGTGCATTTAAGAGGAAACCATAGGACAGGACAATCCGCATCAGTAGTCAAAGGCCACACATCACTAAGTGCCCACTGGAAGACCTTTTGGTCTAATGTATATGTATTTTTGTTTCTTTTGTAAACAATGTAAATATTGTAAATGTTGAACACTTCTATATATGGAGCTTGTATATATATTTTGTAATCCATTGCTACAGGATATAGTACAAGTTAAACGTTTAACATTATATGATTAAACAAGCTTAAAGTTTATAAGTTTATAGTAATAAAATAAAAAATAAAAAAATGACACCCTCGCTTGACAATCAGCCGAGTTAGCCATAGTTTAGTGGAGACTGCAGTATCCTCCTGATTCGATTCGACCCGCCTAATCTGCCTGACCAGTGGATGGGGTGTCACATAATCGCCATTCTTTATGGAATAAAGTGTCACCAGACATAAAGTCATAGCTTACGGCCCTTGAGATAATTGCGCATGGCTTGTGACAACTGGGAAAAATTATCTCCATAAAAAATAACATGAATCGGATGATAAATTTCATTACTCGGCATATCTAAATTCTGAATCGAAAAACAGACAACAAAAATGGATCATGATGTGAAAACAGCGCACCACCCGTCAAATTTTACCAACTGTGAAATTGTCAACGCAGCTAACGCGGGCGCAGCTTAACCACCGATGTGGTGCGCCGAGAGGCGGTAGCTGTCACGACGGCATGAGCAATGGGTCTGACTCGGGCAGACGTGGAGACGATTATATGCTTCCCACAGTTGATGGCGCGTGAAGTGCACATCTGTCGCGCTCTAGTGCAGGCGGCACGTGGGACAACGCAAGGGCTTCATGTGGCATGTGAGAGCTCTTCCTAAGTGGACTCCATCGCACAATCGGCAGTGATCAAGTTCGACAAGATCTACCTCTAAATGGCCTGTAACTCAAATTTTTGAAGCATGGTTGTAGGAAATAAGGAGCAAACGGTGGTGTTCGTCAGAAAAAATAAGTTATACGGTGACTATAATGCCTAAACAGTGAGAGTAGTGGAAAAAAATTCAAAGAACCTCGTCTGATACTACGTAAGAAGACTCTCAGTCTTCAGATATTATAAACCTGGGGAATTATATGTACAAGATGAGGCCTTATATAGGTTAGGTTATACAAACCTAAGAAAGGAAAATATACAATTGCCATATACAATAATAGAACTTGTCATATAATTAACTTGCCATATATCTAACACTCTCTATTATATAAGGGATAAGAAATGTAGAAATATGTAAAATTTTAAAAAATTTTGATTATATTTTATTTTCTTTTATATAAACTAAATATGAAAAAATAATTTTTCTTAGTATTTTTTTTTTCCTAGTACTTTAGTCCAAGATGAAACCTTAATAAACCATGAAACCCCAAGTTTCAAGTTTAAAATAAAATGAAAACTGCTAAATTTTAATTCTTAAAAAAATTGGAGAACATAAGAATACAAACCAAAAATTAAAAGAAAGAGAGAGTTAAATTAATAATTATTTTGATATGCTTCTTCAATTTAATCATATAAAGATTAAATAATACATAAATTTTCAACTATAATAAATTGTTCTATACCTTTTTAAAAAAAATGAATTTCTTAGTTTTTGAATAGTGTTAGGATTGTTAATAAGGTATAACTCAAGTGGTTAAGAGTTAAGGCAGATTGAGTCTCGTTGACGTAGTGTGTAGCGCGATTGATTAATAAGAATAAACACTTTTCAATCTAGAGACCAATTTTCAATTCAAAGAACAAAGTAAAGTAAAAGCTTTAATTTTTTTAACAAATTTATAAAAGTGATAACAGTCTTTAAAACAAACCCTAAAACATTTATTTATACCCTATACATAATATGAGTATAATATGAAATAAAATAATATCTCAAAACAATAATAGGAAATAAAATAATATTCCCAAAACAATAGTGGAAAATAAAAATAATATCTTGAAACAATAATAAGAAATAAAATAATAATGAGAAATAAAAAATAAAGATAATATCTCAAACAACCAAAATAAGGATTTTTGTTGATTTGATTTAACGCCTTGCATCGGTCACCTCCACTTGCGAATGACTCGTCCTCGAGTTACTTTTGGATATCCAAGACTCATATATAGCTATAACAAAGTAAGATCAACAACATTGAAGGTCTTTGAAATCCCTATCCTACTTGACAAGTCAGCCACAAAAGCCATGTTGTTGATCTTCTTAACAATCAGGTACGTTCCATATTTTCTTTTATTGAAGTTTGCTATGGTCATCCCTTGTCTTAAATGTTATCTTTCATCCATCACCCAAACGGATTTTGATATGATGATAGTCACCCTTTAGGTCAATTTTCTTAAACACAACTGCTCCACTCAACTGATTAAGCATATCATCAAAACTTGGAACATAAAATTTATATCTAATGACAATTTTGTTGATCGCCCTACCATCAAAACACATCTGTCAACGTCCATCTTTCTTAGGCGTGAACAAAGGCGAAATAGCAAATGAACTCATGCTAGCCTAATTATGTCCCTTTCTTAGAAATTCTTCTACCTTCTCCTTTAAGATTTGATTCTCCTTGGGACTTATATTATAATGAGGCACATTAGAAAGAGAAGCATTTGGAATCAAATCTATATGGTGTTGTATGTTATGCATAAGGAGGTAACTTTTATAGTAACCTAGGTCAGAATCGAGCCAAGTTACTCATGAAGCCGCCGGCGTTCGGCTGTTGTGGTTTCGCCGAACTCGCTATTGGTTAAACGAGTCGAGTCTCGAACATCATTTTGAGGCTCGTAAGTTAAATGAGCCGAGCCCAAGCACCCTCAAACTCGGTTCACCAGCTTGTAAACATACTCGTGAATAGGCTCGTGAGCAAGCCTGCGAATCGCCTGTGGAACAGTTTCAGATCCAAGCTCGTGAACCAAGCTCGTGAACATGAAGAAGGCTTGATGCAATAAACAAATTTTTCCTATTAAATGAAAGGCGATGAATATTTTAACTCTTGAACTTCAATCAAATTATACTGAACTTTTATCGTTTTATCTTTTAATTTAAGCCAGATGTCTGGGCTATTTTGTGATGAACATTTTCTTTAATTCTAACATCATTTTGAGGTTTCGTAAGTTAAACTTAGCCGAGCCCGAAAGCACCTCAAACTTAGCTCGTAAGCTCAGAATGTGCTCGTGAATGTGCTCGTGAATAGGCTCGTGAGCAAGCTCGCAACTGTGCTCGTGGATCCAAACTCGTAAACGTGCTCTCGTGAACATGAAGAAGGTCGGATGCACAACAAATTTTTCCTACAAATGAACATGATGAATATTTTAACTCGAATCAATCAAGTTAATCGAACTTTATCGTTTTATCTTTTAATTTAGTTGTATGTTGTCTATTTTTTAGATGAACATTTCTTTAATTCCTTAACATCATTTGAGGCCAGGTTAAACGAAAGCCGAGCCCGAAACACCTCAAACTTAACCGCTCGAAGGCGCCGCAACAGGCCATCAGCCAAAGTGAAAGAAATCCATGCAACTGCGCCATGAATGCTCTTAATAACTGTGCTCGTGGAACTAAGCTTTTGTGAACAGGTCCTCAGAAGTTAAACGAGCAGAGCCCGAGCACCTCAAACTCGCCGTCACTTAAACAGCCAGAATAAGCCTCGAGCCTACTCCTTTAAATCGAAAGGCAAATGAGCCCGCCAATACTTGGCTCGACTTGACTTGATTACACCCCTAAGTAAATCCTCAGAAATCATATCATTAAATTCCTCTAACAAATTTTGCACCTCCATCGAAATCTGAGCCCCAACCAAATCTTTACTTTCTACCTTTCCCTTTACCACCATCAAATGCACTTCCTAGGTCTCCTTACACTCGCCCTTAAGTGAAGATGGGTCATGCACAATAGTTAGAAAGTTCCTTCCCCCCGCTTGTAAAACCTTGAATTGGTTCTCACTTTCTGATAAATGATTCCTCTTTGTTAGTCGTCAAAATTTAGTAATATATTCATTCATACTTCTACTACCCTGTGTACATCTCTGATAAGCATAAAAATTATATTGTTTATAATCCAAAGGTAAAAATCTGTCTCATAATAATTGCTTCATCCTACGCCATGTTTGAACTGGACCACACCCCTCTCATCCTCATATCCCACAATCTATCCCACCATATAAATGTTCCCCCTTTTAACCTATAAGCAACAAATTTAACATTTCTATCCTCGAACAATTTGGTATATTCAAAGAACCTGTCTACTTCAGTCAACCAATCTAAAAACCCCTCAATATATGACACCACTGTTGGTAGACATTCACCTTAGTTTGTATTCATCGCCTTCAGAGTTTGCTCTAACGCCTTCCACCTATTTGGCTACCACGGATCTCAACACCACAAAAAGTTGGGGCCTACATTTGAAGTGTCATAAAATCATGCGATTAGTCTTCTTTGATTTCGTATGTTTGGAATGTGATTGCAAATGGGTCTAGAGGGGTTAATTCCTTCACCTTGTTCCTCATCATCATTCATATTGGGAAATTACACAGGCTGGTTAAGCTCACATGGTTTAGTCTACCTTTAAGGGTCAGCTGTAAAATTTAAAGGCTTGAATAAAATTGGGACAACTTCGCCCAAATACATTTTGCCCGTATGCTGGCATCTGTGTGGGGCTCGCCCGAAAGAACCGGGATTAGCCCGACTTACTTAATCTTTATTTAATTTTTTTAAGTAACTAGTTTAGTAATTGAAATTTTCAAGGATTTATTTATAAAATTTGATATTTTGTTTATATGTTTTTGTAGCATTGGGGTTTAAAAATAATATTATTATAATATATAATTAATATATTAAACTTTGTTGTTTTAACTATTTTATTTTTAATTTTTAAATGTATATTTTTATATAATTTATATGATAATTTAATATTTAAAAAATTTTGTATGAAAAATTACGGAATGCGTTTAAATTAAATAAATTACAGTTTAACTATTTAATGTATTTTTATTTATCTCATTAATCCTATTTTAAATATTTACAATTTCATTTTTATTTATCATTTAAATTTTATTCAATCATATATGCTTGTTTGATAAAAATAAAGTTGTATTAGTTTATAAATTAAATTAAATTTAATAACTAAATTATCGGTATATTCTAAATAATTTTATTATTTAAATTAGTGTTAATAACAAAATATTGTTATTTTAAAATAATTAACAAAAAGTATACACTTATTTCTTTCTTAATATGATTATATCTGTGACGCCCCAAACCCGAGGTGTCTATTGACTACCCGTCAACCTACGGAAAATCTATACGTCTCGTATCACGAGACACACACGAAGAAACTACCACTCGCTCATGTCATACTCATCCAAATACATTCAACCAATTATATTACATGGTTCAAGAGTTACTACATCACTCTTACTTCAAATATATATTAAAATTTACAATTATAATACATGTTATAACAAAAACTTCAAAGCCACAACCCGACTTTCTTCAAAATCGGCCTCTATAACGAGCCGCTCTCGAACGCCTCTCAGATTCTGAAATGATATTCCTCGATTGTGGTGAGCCGATCGCTCAAAGAGTGGAATTACTCCTAAACGCCAAGCATTCCCACCTAAGCGCATACGCACGATTCAATGTAAACACACACCAAGTAAATACGTGATCCTACTCTGAATGTCTACATGCCCATTCCCATTTCGAGTCTTCACCGACTCCCCGCACTCTGCCACAAGCCTACGATGCGAGAAAATAATCAGTTTTCAAAACAAATTATTGCTCTCGAAACACTAATGGTTTCAGAAGTGACACTACCCTCCGCCTAATCGTCGGGAACTTTCCCGAGTCAGCTCATGGTTCTATCCGGATGATCTGTCCTATCTCCCAACCCAATTCTCCGGAAAATCATCATGTGAAATCCTTTCGCAACCATGTTCGTTTTTTAGAAAATTCATGTCATGCACTCACACCTAATTTCTAGGTTACCTCGGTGCATATGAAATGCATTATGTCATTTCAACACATTCATGCTAATAGATTCACATGCATATATATTAACATATTTAAATCACATACAACATGTTATACAAATTCAACACAATTTCATGACGCAAAGATCATGGCGCTAGTGAGGGTGTTAAGAGCACCGCGAAACGAATGTACCAACGTGGAGCGAGGACACGATGCGGGTCACTCATCCCTTCGTTTAGGATGAAGGTACATGGTTTAGTCGCTAATATTTAAATTTACTACTTTACATGCATTAAGAGAGCCAGACGCCGTGATATGCATGTGTTTCAGAGGTGATTGTACAGAATTTCGACAAAATTTTAAGGAGGGGAGAATGTAAGACCCGAGAAAATTCTAATTCGGAAAAGGGCAAAATCATAATTTCTCGTAAAATCCAAAATTTTCTAGACTCGACGATGAAACGACTTCACCGTTGGAATCGTCTCGCGAAATCTAGCACCACGTCGAATTTCGTCAAATTATGAGACAGTCGGAATTTCACATTTTTCGAGGCACAAGGTGGCGGGTACCGTAAAACGGGTTTAAGAGACATGTGATGTGACAAAAGTCACCCACTACATGTACTCATGTGACACATGTTGTACGAGCAGACGATGGAAATGCACGGCCTAGATACATGTTGTCAAAAATCTGTAATAAGGAAATACATATGGAATTATTAAAATTGTTAATGATAATAAGACAAACTTTAAAACACCAAAATGGGCAGTGCTGGAAGGCAAGGAGTGGGATGTAAAGGAGCGTGAGACAGGATTTTAGAGAGAGAAGGTGCGCCTTCTCTCTAGGATTCTGCCGACCGGATCGGGCCGATTCGACGGAGCAAGAAGGAGGTGCTGTTCGACACATGAGCTTATCGTGTACTGATTTGCGAGTCAGATGACCCAGTGAGAACTTTCCATCTGCTTAATACTTTATTCAAGAGTTATATAATATTAGAATGTTCAGTCTTGAGCTAATATCGTAATCACTGTAAACTTAATGAGTAGATAGTGTTTATATTTTATGATCGTTAATAGTAACCCTGCGTTACACTGTTCATGTGAATAGTAACGTGAATATTTTTGTGTGAATTTTTATGATGTTAAGTGATTCAAAATGAATTGTTTGTGTTTGCTAATTAGCCAATGTGAGCTAATTTTGGTGTTATTGATGTGAATTAAATAACATGATTTATTTGGATTAATTATGTTAATATATATGCATGTGAATATATTAACATGAGTTTGTTGGAATTGGCATCATGCATTCCATATGCACTGGGACAACCTAGAATATTAGGTGTGAGTGCATGACATGAAAATGAAATGAAAATGAAATGTTTGTGGAAAGGAATTTTGATTTAAAATTTTTCCGAGAATTGTGTTGATACCGCCCAACAATTACACGTCTGAGAGCTCATGAATTGTCTCAAGGTTCTCCAACACATTCGCCTGAGGGTAGTCCAATATTTTACCGAAACTCATACTGTTTTCGGTAATGTTTTGTTTTAAAAACTTTAATTTTACTCAGAGATTTGGTTTAGGCATATGTTAGGAGTCGTGAAGACGGACACGGGATCGGTCATATGTATATCTCGAGTAAAGTTCAAGTGTAATTACTTGAATGTGTTTGTTTTGCTATGCATGTGCACTTAGGTGGGGAGTAACCTAAGTATGAAATTTTCTCTACTGGGCTTTGCTCACCATGTCAAGGGATCACTATTTCAATTATTGTATGATCGGGAAGGCAGACTCATTAGGAGGCCGGTGAGAAGAAAGCTCGTTGTGGTTTGGTGGTTATTTTGTATACATGTATTAAAAATTTAAGGCTAATTATACGTCAGACAAGAGTAATGCAAAAACTCTCGAACCACATGTATATTCGTCGTGGAGCATTTATTTTGTGAGTATATTGACGCAGTGCCCGTCGGCCATTATTTTTACTCGTGACTGGATCCCGCGCGGGCCGTCAGATACTAAGGCAAAGCTCCCCGATTCGGGCAGGTTCCACATTAAAGGAGACTCGCTCGATTTCCGGTGAGTGGTGCCTGCACCACATTCACGAAAGTATTCCGCTGCTGATCGGTTGTCAACGAGACACCCCGGTTTTGGGGCGTCACAATATCTTCAAGCAATATCGATTTTAAAAACAAATAGGATATTTCATTATTATACGGTTGAGATACAATTTTGGAAAAAATATTTTTTTAATTCCAAATATAAATGAAATTTATGTTGTTAACATTCTAAAAATTTAATTAATAGATGGTGATAACCCAACCACTATCGAGGATGTACATATTTTTAATATGGAATCACATGTTATTATTAGATATAAGGAGGATGGGGATGAAGATTAGATATTATGAAGTTTTTTTTTTTTTTTCATATATGTCATTAAGTTGTTACTTTATTGTTTTTGTATTATTTAGCTAGTTAGTTTGCTACTTTGGTTGTAACAGTGTTCTAACATTATTTATTTATTTAAGTTTGTTTACTATTATTATATTGTTAAGACTCAATCATTTTATGAGGGAGTATTAAGTATTATTATATATTTATATATTTTTTATTTTTTATTTGAAAAATGATGAATTTGTAAAATTAATTTTATTGTAGCAATTTTTAAAGTTTTGGCCTGTTTTGGCCTGCAACTCGTAAGGGCTAGGGTTGGTCAAAGCTGTCCTAACAGAAATTGGCCGATTAGCTCACCTAGCTCCGTGGCCCGAATGCTAGCCTGCTACTCATCCTAATTCATATGCCCTTATCCATTAATCCTCAACAACAATTGCAATTGGGTTTGTATTGTTTTTGATTGTTGGGTTAAACTTTGGATTGATTATTGATGTTCTTTAATCGACCTCTAAACAACCCGCAATCCTTGATCACAGTCTCGAGATTGGTTGTCATCACTAGTACCAGTATTCACCATCAATTTGGAGAAACCTGCTCTTATACTACCTCACTCAGCTTGTAATTCGATTGATCAACACACGATTAATAAAAAAGAATAAACACGCCCCAATCTAGAGAACAAAATAAAACAAAAGATTTAATTTTGATTAATAAATTGATAATTGATAAAAATGGTAAAAGTCTCTAAAACAAACCCTAAAGCATCTATTTATACCATAGGTATAATAGGATATCCCAAAACAATAATGGATAAAAATAATAATACTCTCAAAATAATAATGAAAGATATAAATAATATAATAAAACAATAATAAGAAATAAAATAATACTTTTAAAATAATAATGGGAAATAAAAACAATATCCCAAAAATAAAGATAATATATCAAAACAACCAAAATAAAGATTTTGTCGATGACCAACGTCCCGCGATCACGCAGCATAAGGAGATGAGGGGTACATGGTTTGAGTTTTGATAGAGATTAATTTGTGAGTAACAAAATACTACGCCCTCGTTGATAAACTATCAGATCGTACTAAAACCATTGAAATGAAAATTTCAATTGGCTTTAATTTTCAATATGTTTGATAACAAATTTTCGAAAAGCTTTTAATCAAATTTAATTTAAAATCAGTTGAAAATTATAAAGAGGAAAGACTACTTTACCTTAATGTATCATACCAACAAAATTTTTAAATGAAAATAAATTCCACTAAAAACTCCTTATAAATACATAATATTTTTGCGTAAATATCTCTTGCTAGTTTCGATAGTTTTAAAAAGTTTAGATTCTATCATGGTTTTTTAAACATATTTACGTCTTTTTGATAATATTATTAGAATAAATATTTTTTACATATTTTTAAACATGTTATTTACAATAATTAATAATTAGAAAAATAAAATACGCATTAGAAACTCTATTTATTTTGGATAATATGTAATTTAATGATAATACAAATATGTAAAATACATAATTTTCAAGATTCAAGATTTATACATCAAATAATATATTTATCTCGCATTCAATCACAAGAACTTATCAAACAGCTTTTTACAAAGCACGCATTCAATACTTATGAAATTCAGCACTTAATTTTTCAATACTTATTTTTCAATACTTAATTTTTTCATTTTATCAAACATGGCCTAAGATATAATGAAAAGTGAATAAATATAAAAATAATAATAATAATAGGAGGATTCAATCCTAGAATATTAAAATTAACCGATCGCCATCAAATAATTCTACTCTATTAGTTTTTAGCTATGAAGCAATCTCATAAACTTCTTCCCAAATAGTTAATTCAGAAAAGAAAAATAATGTCACAAAAATGTGTGCAAAAGTGATTTTTTTTTTTTTTTTGTATTTAATTTGATTCCTAAAGCTTAAGGTTGGATTTCATCAATAACATGACATGGATGAGGTGGCACTGCAAGCGATGGTTATCAACAAAACGTATAAAGAGTGGAGTGTTGGTGGACAATAATACTCAAGAGTGGTGTGACGTGGCGTCGGGTAGGATATTTATGAAAATGAAATTAAGTATTATCACAAAAATAACGTACGATATGTTATAATTCGGTTGCCTTATCCATGAAACGTGGCCTAATAATAAACTAATCGCGATAGGGAGATGGCAAGAGATGTCAAATTCACCCAATCAGGGTAATAATAATAAACTATATCACCACGTTGGTGTTGTGCCCATTTTCGTCCACCTCTATATCAAACTTCAGCGTGTGGGTCCCACCTAACCAGCTACGTCGCTGTCTCAGCCCCTATAAATTGCTCCTGAAACGTCGTGATCTCAATGCTCATTCCCCACAGCTCTCTGTTTCAGGCTTTCAGTTCTCTCTCTCTCTCTTCGTCCCAAACTCACTCGTCTTCTTCGCCCATGGATTTCTGCTGCAAATCTCTTCGTGATTCCGCTTCTCCCATTGATTGCCTTCTTTTCGGTACGTTTCTCTCCGTCTCTTTCTCTCAATTTTGAATGCTGTGTAATGTATATTGATAATCTGAAGTCGTTTGAAGCAGATTTGGATGATACGTTATACCACGGGACGACGGGAATTGCTGAAGCGTGCAAACGAAACATAGAAGGTAGACTCGATTTCCATGGAAATCTACGCGCAGAAAATTCTTCTGTCCTGGCCATGTCTTAATTACTGGTGTTCTTATTTTATTTTTCTTTCTACAGATTTTCTAGTTCAGAAATGCGGATTTGGAGAAACAACAGCTTCGAGTTGGCGAGTTGAGCTCTTCAAAGAGTACGGCAGCACTCTAGCCGGTTTGCGGGTAATTATCTTAGCCTTCAAATCACAGCAACCTAACCTTTAATTTCTTCCGGAAGATTCTGTTTAGAGTCTTAATTTGAGCGATTTCTCTGTCGTTTCAGGCATTAGACTATAACATTGATGCTGATGATTACCACAGGTTTGTGAATTCGATTCGTGTTATGAGTTGTAATTGATTTGACTTTTGGGAATTTAATTTGGAAAAATCTCTTTATTATCAGTTTCGTACACGGAAGACTGCCGTATCAATTGATCCAACCTGATTCACAACTCCGAAGCCTTCTGAGAAGCATCGCTCTGAGAAAAGTTGTAAGTTCAAAAAGCTGTTCTCAAATTCAATTTGAAATACAACGATTTCAGTTTTGTGATCCTATTCTTTCGCATGTATACAGATTTTCACCAATTCCGATCGAAACCATGCGATTAAGGTATTGGACAGGCTGGGATTGCAAGACTGCTTCGATCAGATCATTTGCTTTGAGACCATGAACCCGAACCTCCCAAAATCTACTCGCACTAATGAGTTTCCGGTTATTCTGAAACCATCGTCGGACGCCATGAAGATCGCCCTTGATGCAGCAAATATCGATCCCTCTCGTACAGTATGAGGAATACCAGATTATTCTCTCTCTATGAATGAGATAAATCTATTACAGTTAGGAATTAGGATTGATTGATTTATGAATTTTGTCTTCTTCTGGCAGCTGTTTTTTGATGACAACGTCCGCAATATTGCCGCCGGAAAAACTTTGGGCTTAAAAACTGTTTTGGTAATTTTACTGCCTTTTAATTTACGCATTTGTTGCAATTCATATCGATTAGTTTTTCATTTAATACCAGATTTTATTTGATTTGATAGCATCTTCCAAATAGTATTTGGTAGAAAAACGTAGTTTTAGCAGCTAAATTTGGAAAAGCGAAATAGGAGATCTATGGTCAAATTTTCATTCTTTTCTATTTTAAGTCAAATATATTATTGTATATTGTACCTTTTGTGTGTGTTTTTATTGTTATATCCTTTAACGGAAAGTATGTAGCAAACCATGGATTTGTTATTCATTAAAAATAATAATAATAATAATAATAATTGATTTTAAAATAGAGATACTATTCCTTAACTATAATATTATCTTAAATAATTGATTAAAATAGTACATTTATCTTAAAAGCCAAATTTGTTTTAAAATGTCGAATTTTTCATACCCTTCCTCTTTTTATTTACTAATGGGCAGTTTGATACGCACTTTTTCCTTCTTTCATAATTAGTCGCGTTCACCATTGTTGAATCAAATCAGCAGATATTAAAATCTTGGCTGTCACACATGACTTTTGTTACCGGCCTTTAAACAAGGAAAAATCGTCACCTAACTTATACTCGCCGATCATCATGTGGTGATAACAATTAGTTTAATTTCTGTTTTTTTTCTTTTTTTTTTTTTTTTTTTAACCCAAGGTCGGAAAAGCAATGAAGACAAAAGAAGCTGATTATATATTGGAGACGGTGCACAATCTTGCACAAGTAATTCCTGAAATACGGCTAAATGGGAAAGACGGTGGGGATCAAAGAATCAAGCGTACAGGGAGCGAACTGGATACCATTCTCCCAACTACCCCTGTCGGTGCTTAAGTGATGTGCTTGCTCCTCCTTTATTTTGTACATATATATGTCCATAGTAATATCCGTCCATCTATTGTCCAAATAATAAGGTGGAGTAATTTCAGATCCTGTGTGTATTGTTGAACTTTCACTACTACCAAGTACCAATAATAAGTTCCTTGTACTTGTAATTATAATATCGATTATTTGTGGGTATAAGTGCATCAGCTTTATTAAAATAAATAAAAAATAAGTGCTTCAGCTAAGATTATAAATTGACCATCCACGTGTTCATGCTTTTATGTAATGTGGATGGGAGATGAGATAGGTGCCAACGTGTCATGTCCATTATTTACACTGACTTGAATCACGAGAAAAGTAGAACACATAGTTGGTACATCCGAAGGACACGTGGTTGTCATCCAACTGCTGGCTGTGTAGATAATGCATTGTCGTGTGGCTTTTGATTGTTTGAAATTAAAGTAACTTATAACTTGATTACCTCCCTAAAGAATTGGGGAGATGCTATCCAAGTAAGATTCGTTTTTGACAAGAGGGCATTTCGTCCAGCACATTGTCGTTATCTTATCAATGCTTTTCATGTGGTTTGGTAAACGATTTGTTTTTAAATGCAAAAAATCCAACCAGCCAAATGGTGATCGAAGGAATTCCCAACAACAGTGTTGTTGAAACATAGATAGACCAATTCAAATTTTTACATGTGCAAAGTATTTAAAAACTGAGTATTTGATGCGAGCTACCTTACCTATAACTTAAGAAAACCATGGAACAATGGTTTTGAATTAAAGTGAATTTTTGATTCCGTTCAATCATGATTCAATCGATAGTTTAATCCATAAACCATTAACCAATAACTCTTACGATTCTATTCAATCACCGTTCAATTTTAAAACGCACTCAATGAATTGGGAGAGGCATTCAGCGAGTGGAGACCAAGATTAAATATGATCTGAGCTGAACTTTACTCAAACTATTGCCCCGATTTTGTAATCACATAGTTATATAGTAAATCCTTGTGGGGAGATAATGAAACTATTCCCATATAAACAAACTATTTCTTTCCTTGTTATAATATTTGGACTAGTTTGAGTTTTCTTAAATTACTCATTTTTTGACAAATTAAGAACTAGTTGAGTTTTTAAATTTGAATTCATTTGTTTTTGGCTTA
This sequence comes from Tetrastigma voinierianum, assembly GCA_016808115.1. NCBI lineage: Eukaryota > Viridiplantae > Streptophyta > Magnoliopsida > Vitales > Vitaceae > Tetrastigma > Tetrastigma voinierianum. Next base: position 1,404,444 of record JAEQBH010000518.1, read on the forward strand.
AAAATTGATAGTTTAATTACAATACAATAATTATGGTATCGTATTTTATCATCTTTATAATTTAATTTCCTATTTTTATCTATCTAAAATTTAAATTTCTTGATGTAAATGGATACAAATAAATATTATGGAAAAAACTAAAAACAAAAATTTAAATTTCTTGATATTAATGGATACAAATAAATATTGAAGCTAAAGAAACGGAGGGGAAAATGAGACATGATTTAATGCAGACAATAGCATAACTCACCCAAATTTGACACATAATCAGCACAGTTTGACATTTACCAACATAGGTTAAAGATCCAAGTTTTATTAAATGAGATTGAGTATTCTTAATTTAGTTAAAAGCTTAATTGGTACACCACCTAGTTATGCAAAGTCCCATAGGTTGATACAAAGAAAACTATGAGTTAATAGAATAAGATAATATTTGCCCCATGAAAGCGTTTAAACTCAATGTTTTGTTAAGGAAATGGTAGTTCAGGGGCAAGGTTTCGAGTTCGGTGCTTACATAAGAGCGGAACCTGACGTCGTATGCAAAATGAATAGATCTTAAAAAAAAGAAACTCATGATATTTCAATTGGTATAAGACCTTTTTCGTGGTGCACAAAATCAAAATCATGAGTTTACTTAAACCTAAAATGGACAATATTAAACTATTGTAAAGAGAGGTAGGTCCATAAGGTTTCTTATAAGTGATATCAAAGCCAAATTTAGGCCTTGCCATGTGGGTGAAATTCTCGGGTATCGAACAAAATACAGTGGTGGAGGCTACATGGACCAGTTGGTTGAGTTCTTCAAATACAAGGTGTAATATCTACTTCTGTGAGAAGACTCATATATGATGTTTTGTTTAAGGAGAGAGGATGTTGAAAGTGCACTTCAAAAGTCCACAGGTTAGAAATGGAGCGGATTAAGGACGGATCACCACAGGCCTGAGAGCAAATGTCCTACATAAATTTTGAAAGAAACATTTCTTTTAGGTTGAATGATTTGAACCAGTTGCACACTCTCCTTATTAATTTTAAAAAATACTAAATCGTTGTTGGCGCCATATTAATTAAGTTCCCACTAATTTTAATCCGTTGCTATGCCTCGAGAGAGTTATGTTGAAATTATTCAAAGAAAATATCCATAATATCCACACCTCTATAATGGTGTTATGTTGTTTGGAAAATCTTTGTGTTTATTTGTTTCTTTACAATTGTTGGTGAGAGTCCATTTTATTTGAGAGTTTTTTAGCTAAATGTAGTAAATGGAAGAGTTAGTGGTAAATGGGAGAAGTAAGTGAGTTGGATGAGTTTTTTAATTTTATCTCTATAAAGCCCTCATTATTGGCATACCAATGTTTTGACTCTAATGAATAGGCGTTTTTTTTCTCTACTTTCCTATTTTTTGTTTTTCTTCTCATCTTCAAATTCCAACATATTTATCAAGTCATATAGGTCTTAAAGGTCTATTAAATTCTAATGCCAACAAATAAAATTTTTCTCTTCTCTTGAGAAAAGAGTGTATCATAGACCACATTAAAATAAGGTCTGACTTTGTAAGAGGTTGTTGAGAATGATGTTGATTTCCCTACTTTTCCATCAAATCCAACACTTTTAAATATGGCTGAAAAGTAGGAAAATTTGGCAAGAAACCAAGGACACTAATCACCCTCTCATATTTAAGCCATGTCAGATGTAGTTTTCATGCATGTAATGATTTACCATGAATCCTGCCAAAAACATGAGATAAATTAAGAGATTGGTATCAATCAAAGCAAGGTTAGTGCAAATCACCATCTCAAAAGGAATTTGAGATTCAGAAAATGAAGAATGAAAGTGTGAAGAAGTATGGTAGCAAACTCATGTACATTGTCCAACAGATCCAAATTACTTGTTAGAACTTTCCCTATTTGGAGGGTGTGGAAAAAACTTCTTGTAGTTTTCTATAGAAGTGTTAAATAAAAAATTTTCTCTTGAAGGCTCTAAGGATCTATCAAAAACTAGTTTTGCAGAATTAATCAATGCACTTCAATCTATGGACCAAAGAAGAACTATGAGGCAGGAAGCAACGAAACAGGTGATTGATGTAGCATATTTGCGGCGAAGTCAAAGAAAGGAAAAATTTCTTGTGATTGTGATCATTGAAAGAATTTGGATGTGAAAAAATGCTGGCACAGGAAAGCCTTAATGCTGCAAGTACAGAAAGATTTGGGCATCCTACAAAAGATTGTAGAACAAATGGAATAACAGCTGTGTTGAAAGAGGTTGGAAAAACTCCATTTGAATTAATTAGTGAGAAAGTGCCATAAGAAGGAATTTTTTGAGAAAGTATCAGTAACAACTGAGTTGACGAGACAAATTTGTCGGCGGATGTGAGAAGTACGTGTGGTGAATAGTGTACAATTTGATGTGAGAAAGTATTACACGAATTCAGATTCTTACGTTGTAACTTCAAAGATCAAATAAGTGTTGAAAATGATTAAAGTGTGGCTATATCTCACGTCTCTTATTAGTGAATCTATTATTGAAAATCTTTGTGTTTATTTATTTAACATTTAGTGTTGGGACTATTTATAAACACGTTCCCAATCTTTGGAAATAATGAGAGAGTTGTTCGTTTTATTTTTTCTTTACTTCTATTTTGTTTTTCTATCATCTTCAAATTATGATTAAGTTAATGAGATTATAACAAATCATTGATTAATTTTATCTTGAAGAAGTCATGATTAAGAATTACAGACATTTGGATGAGGTGAGCATTAAGCCAGCTGTCTTAAATCAAATTGCAGAAAGCACATAAGATGAAAGCTAAATTGAAGTTTAACAACAATATTATAATGGAGACAGTATGAAACATCAAAGTGAACAAATAATGTTTGATGTTTACTGATAGCATTCAAGAGAAAGGACAAAGCACAAGAAGAAACATCACGATTTAATCCATACACGCTACACTCTCTCAGTCTCACCTCACAAATCATAAACTTGCTTCCCGGTGAACTTGACCTCAATGAAGTTGACCTCCCAATAGACGCACCAGTTCATGCCGCCTTGTCGACACGGTTGCATACCTCGGATACACAGCCGAAGGATTGAGTACCTTTCACCATTCAGAGCACCCTGTAAAACTGGTACACTTGATCTTGTACTTCGACCTCAACCTCATTGCAAGCGCCAAGCACTGCTCCTTCCTCATCGCTTCTAATAGATTCGGACCTTCCCTCATTATGGCGGCGCCGCCAGTTGGCATCTCGAATATCTGTTCCTTCGGAGAGTCCCATGTGATGACGTAGAACTCCTCCACTTGGGCCTTACGGAGCAGCCCTCCGGTGCTGCCGCCGAAGATGGGAGATGGGGTGTTGGGGTCTAATTGAGGTGGGAGTGAGATTTGCTTAGGAAGGCTTACCTTTGTTGGGGGCCCCTCCACTTGTGTATATGTGGTGGTTGTCGGGGCGACAGGAGGAAGTTTGGGTAGTTTCTGGGTGGTGAAGGGGAGGAGTGAAGATGATTTCCATGCAACGGCATTTGGTCGCCGATGGGGAGTGAAGAGGGAACGGGTCGCCATGGCCATGTGGGAGAAGATGGGTGGTGAGTTGGTTGAGGATAGAGGAATGGTGAGAGAGGAAGAGTTTTGGAGTGGGAGACCTTTGTAGGATTTGGATGGGGTGGAGAATGGAGATGGAATTCACAGCGGATAAAGGACATACAGTGGAGGAGACCAAGTTGGAACTTTTCCTGATTTTATTGATAAACTCTCTTACCCATGCCTTACCTTTCCTCCTACATATCTCCCCATTTGATCAACCTTTATTCAGGTTGGAAGGAAGCTTTTAAGTGCCTTTTAGTTTTTGAACACTGGTAGTGTAATTCTTTTATAGTTTACATCAATACATACAGTTCCACAAAATATTTTCTTTTCAGAAGAAAGGATTCAATTTTTAAAGTGCCTTTATATTGTAATAAAGCCGGAGGGTTGAGCTAGGAAAAATCATTCCAAATAGAATACAATAACTTATAATGCAAAGTGATTAGATGTCAACAAAAATAACAAATAAAATAATCTTTAATATAAATGCATTATTAATCATGAAAATTCTCACAAGAAAAACCTTATAAGTTTTGTATTTAATACTTGAGTGTATTTCAGGCTTGGAGGATTAAGTGGTAAAGGACTGAATTATAAGGGTGTGCTAAAGGGTTATAGACCATATAGGAACAGCATTATAAATAACCCATAATAAAAATAAGTGAATTAAATATAAAAAAAAAAAAAAAAACTTGAATAGATAAAATTCAAGAAAATAGGGAATCATTTGACCAATTAATAAATCAAGAGAAATTGGACCTTTTTCAAGAACAGAGTGAACCTAATAAGCAATCATAGTTTTTTGAAGTCTATTCTGTTTGATTGTTCTATTTATATCATATCATCTGTTTGTGTTTATCATAATCTCAAATGAGGTGAAATGAATGTGGTGTAAATAGAATGTCTTACAATTGAACATTTACACTCCGAAAGCAAAATTACTAAAAAGACATCTCTGAAATGAGAATCAATCAAACGACATAGGATTTTGGATTACTAGGCGTACAATGTACATCCAGGTTGGACGCTGATAACAGTGACAGAAAGCCGGGGCTTTGACACTTGTCATATGCACCAGAAAGGGAGAGAAGAGTGGTGCGATGCCACACACGGGTTTGTTCGATTTTCAAGATTCCTTCCGTGGCAATGGTGGATGAGGGTTTTAGCTTTGCTCATTTCGAGTTGCAACAGATGATCTAGTCTAATAATTGCTTTGACAATTCGTTTCTTCTCTTATGACACACACTGTTCCCCAAGTTTTTGATACCATAGCCATTTGTTTTTCTTATTTCTAATTTTAAATTTCCATATTTCTATATTTATCTCTAATTTTATTATCTTTAAGGATTTTCTATGCTCTTTTTGCATATGTTGTGTAATGTATCCTGCTTGATCATTTTGGAATGTGATTCTTTGCATTCAGCTCAGGTTGGATCAAAGATCAATCCGATTTAATATAGTTGGGTATAGTATTAGTCCGTAGAAGCATTTTCTTTTACCAAAGTTGCATTTTCAGCCATTTAATTTTGAATTATGAATTACAAATCAATTTTTAATATAAAACCTCTGTTTGTCATGCCACAGAAGGTATTTAGCCAGTGAAGCTGAGTAGGGACCTTGAGGTTGAAATTCCACCTTCCCTGTGTTGCCTCTTATGTGGGAATGTGGTTTCTGGGGCGTCAGTGACTAACAATGTATGCCACATGGCGAAATAGAGGATCTTGTCAAGGTTTTCCATTGCATTAGCTGGATTGTTCCATGCAAAATTAATCTTTTAGATTCCTTTTGGTTGTTTATTGGATGATTAGTATAAAGTACAGTCAGCCCAAGTCTGTTTCCTTGATATAAGATGGTTATGACTTAGGCAGCATTTTGAGGTTAGCGCGTTTAGAGACTGATTTTATGTATTTGGTAAATGCGTGTGTATACTTATTAGAACATGTTTTTTATCAGAAAACCACAATTTGCATACTAGGCACATAGAAACCAGTTGCAGAGTAACATTTGTAGACATTAATATGGATGATTGGGGATGTGTTGAGAATCTGCATATTTTACTATATGCTACCATTGGTCAAGAAAGGGTTAGAAATTGCAAAAGAACTAACCCAAGTATTTACTGAGCTTCACGAATAAACTTTCTTTGTTGGCCCATTTCAACAAAAATTTAGATTGAGACACTGTTGGAATTCCCTTGCCAGTGATGCCGCCTGTCTTGAGAAATCTGAGGTGTTGGGATAAAGTAAAGGTGTATTGCATCTCAACAGGCCTTTAAATCAGATTGTTATCTCTATCTAGGGTTCCTCTGGTTGTTATTGATTCAATGTCCCGCAGCCTGCTCCAAAACTCTCAAATGCCCAGGGCCTCAGCATCTGAGATCCATTCGGGATTGTCTCTCTGCCCAAGATAAATCTGTCAGTCTTATACTGAGACAAAATCTAATGGACGCTATACAAGAAGGTTTGACACTGAGGGGTAATTGTTCAGAAGCCTAATTCAGGAGTTCTCTAAATATTCACATCCTGAATTTCAAGCTGAGGCATGAAGCGTGACTGGTTGAGCGGTTAGGAAGGTAGCCCACCATAAAGTGTGCCCAAAATTGATGTGGCTAGTGAAGGGCAAGCCACCAAATGATAATTGTGCACGTTTGATTAGGTCAGCTCTTGTAGCCATCTGCGGCCACCACATGACTCACATTTCTTATCACATACCCTTCATTGTTCTGGAGCTCCATCCACCATGACTGCAGTTCAGTGTCATACCAGACCAAGTCATCTTCAAAAATTAATGATAGAATGAGCAATATTCAGTGACCCAAGTTTCAATTGCAGACCAAACTTCTAGCCCATCAACAGCATAGGGTGATCACTCTATCAAGCCACATGAGCCCATGGGGACAGTCTGGGTCCTCAACTGCTACACCTCTATGGAAGGAAAATAAATCAAATTAAAATTGATTTTAATTTTCAGCAAATAATAGCAATGGAATGGAGAGATATTCTTTGTTGAGCTCTTTGGTTACCTCTTGGAGTAAATCAGCGGGAAGTGCCTGCTCCGCAGAAATTCAGTTCTTATAACTCACCACAGAAACAATTCATTGCATATTTACCAAGGAAAAACTGTCATCTCAAAGAAACCCACCTGCATTAATGAGGAGTTTGCCTGGCCAAGGCATTTATGATTCATTGTATCACGATGAGGATGCAGAAAAACTATTTGTAAGGGTGAAAGCACACTCAATTGCCTGTTTGTTGCAATCACAAATGGTTCTCTTTGCATGATGTTCAACCTGCAACCATAATCAAATATTAGGTACACATTCTAAAAAGGAGCCAAAGTTCTTGATTTTCTCGCATCCAGAATTTTAATCTCATAAGCATTACCAGTATTTATTGATTGATGTGTAGAATCATTCAAACAGCATAAGCTTTGGCCAGCTGCCAAATGTAACACAACTTTCATCACTGCTGGAGTGTAGACTTGTGAAATAACTCCATAACTTTCCCTTGCCAATGGATGTGGTAAGCTCAACTCAATTGCCAGCGGTTTCAAATATCTATCTTGTACAGGAAAAGAGTGTTCTTGTGGCATACATCTTTGTGCTAGTTGCGTTTATCCGGCTAAGGTATGGCATCAGTGCATCATGATAATCTAATATGAATAGCTTGTTGTTCTCTATTGCCTATATTTTTCCATAAAAAAATAGTTGTTGATGTTAACAAAAATATGAAGTAGGAATTAAATTAGTGAGGAAACAAGCTGGGACAGTACTTGATCAACAGTGGAGACCATTCATGTTTTTCTCAATATGCCTTAGTTATTGTGCTGAGGTGTAGTTTCATATTTATCAGTCTCCAACTTACTGGCTGGGGGAAACTCCTGCATACTATAGTATATACTAGTTGGATTCTAAGCAAAGAACAAACATCAGTTGGAAGTTCAAATTTACTTCTAGGCGGCGAATGATAATAGGGTTTAATCCTGCCAGCATTTCTCGTGCAAACTCTTCATCTGTCCTCCAAGCAGAATTATTTTCTGCAAGTATTTTGACAGTAGCCTTGTGAGTAATACGATAGATGATTAATAATACTAGTAAACATTGAAGTCTCTAGGCATTTCAGCTCATTAAAAAATATATATTTTACCTTTTATTACATCAGGCATTGGAGATTTACAAATCCTACATCCTGAACGACCAGACCTGATAAACTCCATGATGATTTATAACTGTATCATATGTTCCTCATTGTTTTAGTCCCTACTTCATAGATCATGATATATATCTTCAAAGGAGTCAAATTCATTAAAGTCTTGTTGAATATCGATCTGATCTCTGGGATCACTACCTGAACAATCGATTTTACGACGCCAGGCTAGGAAATCTGAGAGCTTCACCTGACCATCGTTCATCCTTTGGAACATAAATATCTAAAAACTTAATGTGGCAAATCTTTCTCTGTATGGATCTGTTATAACAATAGTAGGAAAGAATTATTATTAAATATACCCTGATATTACATGTGTGATGATTGTACTCTCTTGTGTTTGTTAGTGTGAGGTCGATTCGGGAGAAGATGAGATGCTTGAGATCGTTTCTTTACCCAGGTTTTATTGATTCCGCATCAACCCGACCATGGATTGACTCGGGTATGCAATTTCGTTTCTGCCATTATTATTCATGCTTCATGATGTTTTTTTTTTTTTTTGTTTACCTGTTTTGTTGTTGTTCTAACATGGTAATCTAGGTTGATTTAAACATCCTACATAAAAACCTGTGCTAGCTTTACAAATCTGAACCTATATCAACCTTCTGATAAAGGATAATTTAACAGCCCTGATTGGAAAGATAGAACATGTGGGTTTCCCAAAGAAGAATAAAGCTCTATGATGCATGGAAGAAGAGAGAAGGAACAATCATGACAGGTGACAAACAATATAATAGCTGGATGCTAAAGCAAATAAATAAAGTTAATGCTGGAGTTTTGGGTTTTTGGTCCTTCCCTGATTTGGTCTTGTTACATTTTCCAGTGGTCTCTAATGATTAGATTAACAGAAAACAAACACCCACCCACCTCTAGAGAGAAATATATATTAGCAAAGGGGGCCACAGGTGAGATTACAATTAGATTTCAGATAAAGTTTATCCTAACACTGAATTGGTCTAGAATCACATTACCTTGTTTAGGAAAGTACCCGCTCATTCTCAGTATCACTTTGGGATATGACAAGAATTGCACACACAAAGTGGATACGACCATGTCCTGGAACGTCTTCTAAGGTGACTGAACCAAGATCAGAACTCACTGTGGTGGCGGTTGATGACTCTGAGTGCTCAGGGTACCATCTCCTCTTCCCAGTCAAATGTAACCTCAAATTCAGTTTCTCTGGCTGTCACTGCAAGAACCTGTGCAATTCCATCTGCAAATATATTGGGCTTCAGAATTTCTTCCTCTCAAGAATGGTTTACTGGATATACACACAATTTTATACATTTGAATTACATCAAACCAACTTAGCAAAGCCATTACTATAGCTACCATATGATCTGGATTTTCCTTTACGAACATTAGATAAGAACTGATACTTTGTTTAATTAGCTAAAGCTAATTTGCAGATATAACAGAGAATCAATTCTTAGATCTTTCAGCGCTAAATTCTACAAGGCAGAGGAAAACTGACCTGGGTCAACAAGTAGCACTGATTAGCTACAGAGATACCTGTTTGCCCATCAATTCATAAAAGCTATCAATCAATGAGGCTTTGGAATCATTCAAATCCATCACATTCTTCTTCATCAACACCACTCTCCCTTTGATCGTCTGCCTTTGATCCTCCCTCTCCCTCTCCCTCTCCCTCGTACTGTTACTTCCACAAACCCTCTCAAAAAATTCACCAATCTTCTGCGAAGTGGACGCCATTGAAGCTTCTCTCCTGGAAAAACCAAAGTGGGTGTTGAGAGACCTGCAATCACATGAAAATTTGAAGGGGGGTTTATGTATATTATAGATGCAAACAGTACCTTCGTTGAATTCTTGAATGGTCTGCTCTGACTTTTCATTGACGTCCCCTTAAACAGTCCACATGGCGCTGGTGGGGTCGTGGAAGGAATTTCATTTTTTATCTTTAAGAAAAATTGAAGGACCTGATTCCAATTTCCACCTATGTACCAAAAATAAATCTTCATTTCAAGTTCTTAGCCTCTTTTTTTTCTCCCTTGTGGGGTAGAGTTGGTTTCATACATTCACATGGGAAGACTTTGATTCTTCACTGGCACCCAATAGTGATCATGCTTTATTGTCTGTAATCATATTTAAAAATCAATTTACTTTTCTTAGGTTACCTTGCTTCCTCCTGGGTCATAGTTTGTGAAATGGGAAGCTGGCTGGCTGGCTGGTGGTTGTATAGAGACATCCTGGAAGTGGGTCTTTCTTTATAGCTTCATTAATGTTATGAAAGCTGTTAATTCAAAATGGAAGATACAGATTTGGAGTAATTATAATAAGACAATTTTTACAGTGACAATCCAAGAAGGATAGATTTTAATTCTTTTATTTTAGTGGGAACAGACTCCGAGGAAGACGGATGCTAATAACGTCCAACATCTATGTGTGCGGCGGCGGTGGGTGGGGTGGGGTGGGGTTTGCACTCAAATCACAGTTTAAGTTGTTGGCTTCTTCCATTCAATGTTCTATTACCTATTTTTACAGTTTCAGTGTTGAATAATTGAAATTTTCAGTTTCAATCAGATTTCAACTTATTTGGTTGATGTTCAAACGTGGAATTATTAGAGCCCAGGATTATCAGGAGATTTCAAAACTGTTTTGGAAATTTGTTTGTTATACGGTTATAATTTTTTTATCCAAGATATTTTTATGAAAATAGAAATTTGTTTGATTCGTATTTTTAAAATTTTGTTAAAATTCTGGAGGATATTAATTTTTTGGTTTAAAATTTTTATTTTGGAAAAATACTAGATTTTATGTTTTTATTTTTTGATAAGTTAGATTTTTATGCTGTGTTGATAACTAAGGGAATACTAGTTTTGAGAACACTAAATGATGTTCTTTTATGCCAATGAGAATAAATTACTACAACTTTGCATTACAAGAGTGAATAGATCATATATAAAAAAATGGTGTTTTTGTTCAAAAACTATTTTCTAGAACAATTTTCAAAAGTAAAGACAAATAAAGCCTAGTATTTTCAGAAAAATTTATTTTTCTAATTTAAATATGAATAATATTTTGAATTTCTTTCTTATTGCACACAAATGTTAAAAAATATTTTCATAGAAATTGATTGAAAACTGTTTCTATTTAAATTAAAACTTTTATTTTTAAAAACATTCCAAATGGAATCATAATACAAGTCTTTTGTTTTTTTTTTCTATTATTATCAAAGGGTTAAATTACATAAATGATATCCCAATATTTCTATTTTTATGTTTTTATATCTTAACTATTTTGTTCAACTAAGTGTATCTAATTTTTTTAATTTTTCTATTTTGGTGTATTAACTTTATTTTGATTTCAATATAGTGGCTAAACTTTTTTATTTTTCTATTTTGGTGTCTCAACTTTATTTTATTCAATTAAGTGTCTAAAATTTTATTTTCTATTTTAGTGTATCAACTTTATTTTTGTTCAATTGAGGTATCTAAACTTTTTTTTTTCCATTTAGGGTTTTAATATATATTGTTACAATAAGATAAAGTGACTATATGGAATTAGATAAATTTTTTAAAATTTCTTAAAAGAAAATACAACAATTTAAAAAAGATAACTTTCAATTATCTTCTATTATTTTACTTATTTTCTAAGTATTATGTGAAAAATTATATATAATATTAAAAATAAATATTAGATATTAGAATTATTTTAAAATAATTAAAATATTTATTTTGATCAATAAGAATGTTATTTTGAGCTGTAATTTTAGCTCATTACCAAATAGGAGTTTGAACACCAAAATAAAAATAAGAAGTATAAAGTTTAGACCTTGATTGAATAAAAATAAAGTTAGAACATAAAATATAAAGAAGTAAAAGTGAATATGTTTATGTAATTAACCTATAAAAAATCCTAGTAGCATTTGGAAGAATTCAGAGAGAAAATACACTTGAGTATTTTATAATCTTTATGTTATAAGAGAAAATCCACTGGTTCATGAAATTATGAAGAAAAAAATTGTTTTACACGTTCCCAAAATTAAGAAAGTAAATAATAAATAAGAAAAAATTAATTAAAAAAATAAAACGAAAGGGTAATGAATTATTTTCTTATAAAATTTAAAATTCATTAACTTGATTTTCTTGATATAGATCACGCACATTAGTTTAGTATTTTGTTCTTGAATTCCAAGATAGGATCTCAGTAACCATTTGAGGTGTTTACCATTTGGTTTCCAACATAGTATTTGTTCTTGGATTCCAACATACTTTTACCACTTGAGTCTTTACCATTACAAGGTGCAGTGGCTTTGATTATAACGCATCATACAATGAGGGCCCTGAGCATCAGCCACTACCACCGACCACAAATTGAATTTAGTTGTTGGCTCTGTTGGCCGGTGGTGAGATCTCACTTTAAAATCCCGTACAGACAGTTCGAATGCCCCATACTTCTCAAGTCGCTTTGCCGCCTTCTCCACAAGACAGTGATCAGGTGGTCATTCTAATAGCACATTCAATTAGTTCGATATTAGGTATTGGTTCGGCCATAATTAATTGGTTTGATGATGGGTTTGTTTGGTTCATTATAACTTTTCAATTGGTTCGATGTATTGGTATTGAATCATTTTAATAGTAATAAGTTCAAATTGGCCTTATTGGTGTCTGGCCAAGTACTGCGTCTGCATCGAGTTATGAATGAAAAAGGTTTATGATTATACACCAGTATCTAAGATAATATCAAATTTGTATAAAGCGTTTTTGGGAAAAAGGCTTAAAAATAAACCGTAAGGGGATAGATAAAGTGGATAATATCAGCATGATGAATGATAAAATGGTTTATGAAGGTTTTTCGATAAGTCAACATAAGTTGAGATGAGAAACTTATTTGTGTGGGTGGAAAGTGCCAAGCAAAATGATATAACGATGAGTACCACATGATAGATGGTATTTCACATGGAGTGTGTCTTCGAACAGCGATCGAAGAAAATCTAGTTTGAGAGAGGCTGGTTAAACTTTGTTCGAGAAAAAGATTATTGGGTGTCGTCAAAGAGTTTATGATATATACCGCGCGTTGGTTAGAAATGAAGACGACATAAAATATATAGCGTGGATAACGTCAGCGGTATGAATATTTTGAAGGAAAGCTCAAAAGCAAAATTGTAAGAACGGGTTCAAGTGGATAATATTATCTTAATATGAATAGAAAAATGATTAAATGAGATTCTCCCAGCCGAGACTGCCTAGAAGTTGTTCAGATAATTAGTTTTAGAGTCTTGCGAAATTAATTGACTCGACATTGTTATTAATTCTTAACATTCAAGGTGATTATTAAACGCCATAATGAAACTGAAATTATGATATTTAAATGACCTGTGCTAAACGAGGTCAACTTATTTATTTTCATAGTCAACTATTGTATGACTTCACATTTTAGCCTTTGGAAATTGGAATTTTGACTGCTAGATCCACATTTGTACCCATATGAGTATATTAATATTTGACATGGAAATGGGAAGTGGGATTTTTTTTTTTTCTATGTTCCTTCTCTTCTCATTAAAGAGGGTATTAGTTATTATTAAGAAATTTGTGGCATTATTCATAAATGAGAAATGAAGTAAGATTTTGACATTCTAAAAGTTAAGAGCATTCATTTATGAGTGAATTCAGGCGTAGAACTGAACGAGCTTAAAATCGAGAGTCAAGCTTGGGCGATTTAAAAAAAAAACGGCAGGCTCATTGGGCTCGTTCCATATGAGCAGGCTCGAGAGCTGCCTCCCGAGCTGGTAATCCGGCTTATCTGGTTGTATTATGTCCAATCCTGTTCGGTCATATCTTTTAATTTTTGTAGTAATCCGATAACAAATAAATCGATTAAGGAAATAATTTCCCATGAGTTTGTTTACCTTAGTTGATTTAAATTGATCTTTAAATTATTAAAGCAAGCAGCCAGTTTATTTATTTTTGGATTCTATATGAATCACTACTTGAAATAACACAGCCCGAAAAATTGTGAAATAAATTAAAACAAGTAGAAGTGCATGTTGAATAAATAGAATCTGCAAAATCGTTGAATAAAACTTGCTGATTGGTTTTAATCGATTATAAAAATATAAAGAAATAATATATATCAATAGATACTGTAAACGAGCTATTAATATAATGACTAATTTTGAAATATCTTGTTGTGGATTGAATCAAAGCATTATCTATTAAGATCTTGATTAGTGAACTGTGCATTCTGGTTTGGATCAAGGAATGCGCCCACCATGAACTGTCGGCTCAAATTTTCTCCAGTAATTTGTGGGTGGCGGCTCGTTCTGTTGTGTGCGGTAGTCACGGATGTGACTCTTGTTTACTCTGTGAAGCGTACCACGATCACCGCTTGATGCAGCGCCGTGCTTTGAATCGCATTTGGGTTAAGTCGATCTGGAAGTGTCCAGTACGTCTGCGAGATTTGAGATTGGATCTCATACGTTCATCGGTTGGATGATCGTGTCGGTGGGTTCGATGCATTCTCTCATTATCTCGCCGAAATGAGCAACCACTTGTCTGATTCATGTGTGTGGCCTCTATGTAGTTCCCAGGAGCGCAAATCTGCCTCGTATTGTGTCGGAATCTTGTATGTATTTGGGATCATTGATCGTCGATTAGGTCGTACCGACATCATATCGCTTGGCGTCTACTTCACCGTGCGCCACGCACTATGCGCCGATTATCCAGTCGTAACCAGCGCCCGCCATCGTGAGGTACCATTTAAAGCTCTTGGCGAGATCTGGAGATCTGATCTGATCCACGGTGGCAATGACGGATTGGCTCCTGTCGTGCCGTCGTCGTAGCACTCGCTTGCGACTACGAGGATCCAGCATTCTGTCATGTAATGGATAAAGCGAGATCGCGCATTCATCCGATATCGGGGTATCGTACCGACGTTTCCGATCTGTAGTGCCCCGATCGAGGATCATGCCGGTGAACCGGATCCGCATTGGCGGGGAAGCCAATGCGGAGCACCGTTAAATGACGGATGGATCAGCGGCCATGAATGAACTTTCGTAGGCGATGGCAAATTCATCGGCTGAAAAATTAAAGAAGAATTTCATTTCATTGATTTAGCTATGGCTGGCTGTGCCCCAGTAGCGTGGCGAAATGGCTTGGCTGGTACAAGCCTAGTTATTATACCTCTCTCAACATCTGTTTAATGGGGTTCAGGGACAGGACAGGATGATGACACAAAATTATTGCAACGTGGTTGGACCACACATATACACCTCTGAGTGTCTGTCACAATAAAAATGAAAGAACAGATAAAGAAACTTAAATTTATGATTGGGTCTTGTTGGATACAATATCATAATAGTTACACATAAATTTATGAATATTGAAATCTAGTTGAGCTGGTTGAACAGGTAAAAAGAGTCACGGAATATCTCAATTGGAGATATTCATTTCAAAGTATAATTCATATGAAGTTTGAGTTGTTTACTGAATTTATTTTGTTAATCTTTTCGTTGTAATTACCTTTGGTGGTTGCTTAACTTATTTCATTTTTTGAAACCTTCTATTCTATTAAACACAAAGTGTAGACTCCTCCACCTGTTGTGTGAGTGTAGATTGCAGAAGATTTTACCATTTCCCTCAATTAATAAGTAAAGAAAGGAACAAATTTTTGCTAGGCTTTGCATGGGGGATGAGTATTCCCTTATCATGGAAAAGCATCTAAAATAAGAAAAAGAAGAATAAAAATAAAGAAACATAATTAAGGTCTTCTTTCCTTTATAAAAGAAAATTAAAGAATGAAGAGAAAGAAAAAAAAGAAAGAAACCGATTCCTAAAGTTAGTAAGGAAGTATATGTTGCATTTATTTTTCCACTTACTGTATCGGAAATTGCAGAGTGCAATGAATTACTTTAAGGTTTTTTTTTTAGAACTAAAAAAGGAATATAATTAGGACCATTCTTGCTTTTGAGGAATATTTTAGGAAATAGATTAATATGTTTTGAAAGAATTTATTTAAAAGAAATACAAAAATTAAATTAAAATGTTTTTGTCATATTTCTGTCTTTATAAATATTACTAAAAATGAAACAATCACAATACATTTTGTGTCTTTGTCTTGTAAAATAATCTTATGTTTGAACAAAAGCAAAAAAAAAAAAACGTGATACATTCTTAGAAAGTATCTTATTTTTAAAAATGAGTTTTCAAAACTCATAGAAGACTGTATTTAATTTATAGGATACGAATATATTTGACAACTATTTTCTTTTTTAAAAAACTAAATTTATTTTATATTTTGTAATAAAAGTGACGTTTTATAATGGTTTCCAAAACTTGATGTTTTCTAAAATAATAAAATTGTTTTAGTTATTTTCATTTATTATTTTATTTGATCATTTTATTCAAAATGAGCAGTATAAATCAAAGTTATATTTTAAAATATAAAAAATAAGTTAATGTCACTTCTAATCTTGTTCTAGAAAACATCTTAAGAAGGGACGCCTGTGGAAGTATATTTTAAAAATTGGGTGAAATATTATCAAACATATCTAATCATAGGTAAATTTAGGTTGAGGTGGTGAGTTTGGACTTTCTAATAGAAAGACAAAAAGATAAAATATATCCTGAGATATAATTTGTAGATGGAAGATATTTAGGGGATATTAAAACTGGAATTTAATATCATAAGTAATCTTCAAGAAAAACTTACAGGTTTGATTATGAAATTGTGATGATCTTATATTGTTATATTGATTTTATTTAGCGAGGCCCATGTATTTTTTATATCACTTTTAATTTCATGGAATGCAAGAGGCAAAACCAGCGTCTAGTATCGTATGAGAATGAGTTTTTACAGACAAACTCAGAAAATCATAAACTGAGTATTAAATACACTTTTTGATTATGATGTCTAGGTGAGCCACGACAACATTCAACGACTGTGACATGACCAAATTTTTAGGTTCTCCCATGACACTTGGGCTAAAACCGACAGTCTAAAATTTATTAGGAAAAGTGTGTTTCCAAGAGTTAAAAAATAAAATAATTAAGAATTGGCTTGTTTTTTAGAATATCATTGTTGTTATTTTGATCAAACCTACTTTTCTTATTTTATTCATTTTTTCAACAAAAATAAAACAACAATTTAAGGGTGTGAATAAACATACACCTAAATTTCAATCATTTGTTTAGTACTTTCCTTTAATGAACTCAAAATACTAAATTTGAAGTATTACTTTAATCAATTTAAGCTATTATCATAATGAACAATCCTAAAGCTCAACATATTAGAATATAATTTCTTTTTACTCTAACCGTTGAATTTTTGAGGAGCTTGACTTACAACAACATTATTATAAATAAATAGCCTAAATACATTTTTCCAAAAAAAAAAAGCAACCTAAAATACATTTTTCCTTAATTATTTTTTGACTGATTACAGCTGTTTTGGAAGTATAATATAGTAGAATTATCTTGTATTATGAGCAGAATTTGGGGCAAGCACTGATACCCTGATCGCCCGATATTTTGAAATGTTGGATGTTCTATCAATGATTGAAGCGCATTTAAATCTTGAGTTTAAAAAATCGGATATTAGTAGTTAAAGAAAAAAATATTAGATTTCAGTTAATTGAGTTTAAGGAAGATTCATTGCTATGATAATAATATAAAACTAATTAAATGATTATTTGTTTTTTGAAAGAGATCAGTTAATGGGGGATGGGACCTCATACTGTATGTAATATAATGCCTCTTGTTGTTTGTGTCTTACTGGTTTGGTAGCTCGACTGGCGTTGCTACGGATTTGCGGTCTCAGAGGAACTTCGCGTTGTAGCCCCGCGGTTGTTGCGTTGTTTGCTACCGGATTCTCTTGTTTTCGTCGAGTCGATCTTATTGGATTCGTTCGCCGTTGACGCCGAATGCCGGTTCGTCGTCGTTCAGTTCGATGTTGTCGTTATCTTGTTAAAATTCCGTGATCTGAGATCAGTGTGTTGGCCGTGCAAATCTGCTCGTTACCATCGTAATGCGGCCAATCATCGTCTCTTTACCGGGATGCAGAAGTGTTTCTCGCCAAGCGTTGATGGGCGATGCCAGATCAGGTGGATTTTGATTAGTTCAATTCTGTCTTCAATAAGATCGCCGATGCGCCGGCGACCATTCGTTACCGCGAGTCAGATGAGGAGGTTTCATGGGAAGCGAAAACCGTTCGTACCGCCGATCTTTATCATATCCGCATCGCGATGGACATCTCCTGTCAAAGGCGTGTTAACGTAACACGTCGTTTTCGTTGTTGTTGAATCCGTCGAGTTGTTGGGACGACGACGACATCGGTTCCGTTCTAAAAATCGTGGCGTGATATCAATAAACTCGTTATATGGGGATTGAATTTAATATAGCTACTCGTCTTGCCGGATATTTTAATTACTACAACTCCGGTGTAACTCAGAGACTAAAGAAGATGACAACGTTGGAGGACCAATACAGTATTGAAAAACCAATGAGCTCATATATCGTTACAATCAACTGAGTTGTTGAGAAGATAGGATCTTAAACTTTAAATCAGCGTGGATCCTTAAGAGTCTTTGTTTGATCCAGTCAGTTCTCGTTGACTCACCGTATATCTACCCCAATATTATTTGAAACATTGCTAAATATCTCGCCATGTTATTATCGGAATCCGTCTAATAACGAAGTTCGAGTAAGAGGGCCGACTTCTCTCGTATTCCCTAGCGGGGTTATCAGTATTCGTTTGCCCGGCCAAATATCTTGACGAAAGGTTCGATTGAGTCAGAGATGATAATGTGTTGACATTCCTGTTCGTTCTTGTTCCGGTGCCGCTCTCGTTGCCTTTCTTTCTGTTCTGATTGACGCTCGTCCGTATTGCGCCGATGTCGCTCGAATGTTTGCGGATGTTGGTACATTATAAAAGCCCATGCCGATCATATAAAGCATGTAGTGACAGTTCCGTCCGATTCGAAAAACTGGGCGGTTTCAGCGCGCGCGTGATGATTATAACGCCATGGGATCGGACTAACCAATCGCGTGTTCAGCGCAATCGTTTACTTCCCGAAAAAATTTGTCGGGTTTCGGGTTGAAGCCCCGCGTTCTGAACTCTCGAAAAGATTCAATCACCGATCGGACATTTCGCCAAGATCGTATCTTGGGTATTCCGTTCGTTATCAGATGGCGTTAAAGATTATGATATTTCTTAATAATTTTGGAAAGTTCGTACTTCCTTTGCGAATAAATCGGACGTATTTTTCGGTTCTCGGTGCGATTCATTGCGAATAGCTAAATCGTATCTTGTCAGCGGACTATCGTGAAAATTAGCCTGGTAAAAAATCACGGATATTTGTCGTGCGTATCATAACCGACAACTCCAACCAACCAACTCTTCGAAGGACAGCCGCTGTGACCACGGCGCGTTACCAATAACCTGCCAATAACCGAAATTGATTATATTCCCAGCCGGGATGTTAAACTGAGATGAGCGGGGAAATTCTGTTCATGTTATTCTAGCTAACTCTAACCGGTGCGAGTTCTCGCGTTCCGCTCAGGTTCCGGAAGTGTCGATTTGGTTCAATGTTTCGGATGGTTGTTCATGATAGAAGAATAATGAAAATATGGAGAATATGATTGGTTTGAGTTTTTTTTTTTTGGTTTCAAATAAAGAACACATAAACGTACTAAATTAAGATAAAAAAAAAACGAGTTTTAGATATCTGAAAACGTTATTATCGTGTTTTTCAAAAATTATTGTCGTAATACTTGATTTGAAATATGAAGCAAACGCAGAGTCTAGCAACACAGTGAACTTTATTTGTTCCTTGCACTTGAATTCAGCACAATGGGTTCTTCATTCTTGAAGTGCTCAACCCTTGAAAGTTTAAATGCTGTATGACAAATATTCAAGCACAGAAACCTTTAAATCACTTAATCTTCAAATATAGGAGAATGTATAGAATAGAGATGGATGCATTAAAGACATACCAGTGTGTGAGATTAATGCAAAAAGTAGTTTAGTCATTAAATGGGACATATGTTCTTTAAGTCACCAACAAAAGTTTAGGCTCTTAATTTATAAGGGCCTTTCTGGTCTCAAACAGCAGATTGTCAAAAATAGCCTCGTCCGATAAACCTTGTTAACTAATTGATTAACCATTAGAGTATTTGGGCATGTGATGCTCCACCAGTTATCTTTTGTTGATCACTTTCCTTGATCCGTTAATAATACTTCTAGAAGAGAAGAAAAATTTGCCATTATGTCATTCTGCGGATTGGAAATTTAGATATGGCGTATTATATCGGATATCGATTCTTTGTGAAAGCGATTTTCTCATACAAATGGATTTAGAGAAAATCAGAAAAAATGGCATGTCTCAGCGTGTTATGAAATATCGATCATTGTAAATCGATCCGTGGCAATATCGAGGTGAGTCGTCGCGATGAAAATTTTAAGTTTTACCAGGGATATATCGTAGATATATCGTAGATATTCCGACTCTTATAACCCGATCTCGACAGCATGTGTGGCTCAAATTTGTTGTGTCTGCGAAATCAAATGGTCGAATCACCCTCTACTTTTCAGCGGCTAGTTTGGTGATACGATGGCGATTTGGTCTGGTTTGATCAACGACCATTAAGCTGGATTTAAATGATCAAGCGATTAGTTGCAATCCGTGAAAAATCTAAACTTGATCCAATTTTATTAGTTGATCCGACGGTTAGAAAGATCAGGTGATTTACCCAGTAAGAGTAGTATGAGTTAGAATTAATCTGAGTATATTTTGACCATCCTACTAACCTTTTGACCCAAAAAATTCTATAAATACCTCTCAAAATCACTCTATTTTCTCACAAACTTCCTCTCTACTCATCAAATCTTCATTTCATCTAAATTTAATTTTTCTTTATTATCTCAAAGGTGCAAAATTTTAATGTTTAAGGGTTGAAGTTTCAAATTTAACAAGATTAATTAAAACCTGCCAGCCACATACATTATATTTTATTGTATTTAATAGTTTATTTTATTTTATTTATGTTAATTATATATTATTAGTTTGTTTTTATATAATTTCATATTATATTACCTAAATTTAATAAAATCAAATATATATTAGTCTAGATAAATATCATATACTACTATAGTTTTATATTAGTTTTTTTATATGTTTATGAGATTATAAAATTTATAAAATAAATATATATTAGTTTAAAGCTTTAAGGTAAATATCCTTTTATAATAATATGGTTTATATAGTATAATAAATTTAATAGTAATGTATTCTTTAAAAAATAACTATAATTAGTTTTTTTTTTTTTTTATAATTTCACATTAGATATAAATTATAAATACAAATATATAGTTTAGCTTTTAAGGTAAAAATATCATATAATAATATGGTTTTTTATATAGTATAATAAATTTAATAGTGATGTGTTCACTAAATATATTATACATTAGTTTTTTATTTTTATAATTCCATATTGGGTTCTCAAAGGTGTAAAATACAAACATATATTAGTTTTAAGCTTTGAGTAAAATATCATATAATAATATGGTTTATATATTATAATAAAAATTTAATAGTGATGTATTCTTTAAAATAACCATGCATTAGTTTTTTTTTTTTTTATTGCTATAATTTCACATTGGATTACTAAATTATAAAATACAAACATATGGTAACAGTTTAAACTTTAAGGTAAATATCATATAATAATATGGTTTTATATAGGCATAATAAATTTAATAGTGATGTATTCTTTAAAATAACTTCATTTAGTTTTTTGAACTTTTATAATTTCTGAGATTATAAATTGCATAAAATACAAATATATATTAGTTTAAAAAAACTTTAGGTAAATATCATATAATAATATATAGTTTAATATAGTATAATAAATTTAATAGTAATGTATTCTTTAAAAATAACTATACATTAGTTTTTTTTTTATAATTCATTAGTTCACAATTCAAAAAATACAAATATATGGTTTAAACTAAAAAGATAATATCACCTAATATGGTTTTATATATTATAATCAGAATTTAATGAAAATGATAACCTTCTTTAAAATAACTATATTGATAGTTTTTTTTTACCTATGTTTATTAATTATCAATTATGAAATACAAATATATATGCATTTAAACTTTAAGGTGAAATATATAATAATATAGTTTATATTAGTACTAATAAAATTTAAATAAATATTCTTTAAATAACTATACATTGATTTTTTTTTTTTTATAATTTCAAGTGGATTATAAATTTTTCATAAAATCCAAAATATATAATTAATATTTAATTAAAGTTATATATTAATTAATATTATGTATTTTACATATTAACAGTCAATTCAATCTATGTTAGTTAATATATTTTTAAAGTAGTTATATATTAGTTAATATTGTGTATCTATATATGTCATCGTAGTTTATGTAGTAATTGTTTAATTTGTATAACAGCCGGATGGCTGAAGGCAGAAGGTAATATTGGAGGCGAGGATGGCAGCTGAAATAATGCTGTAGCATGTGGAGAATAGTATTACAGTATCTCAAATTCACTTGGTTTGGTGATACAAAAGTGGTTATCCTTCCATTAAATATCACTGTATCGTGATCAGTCCCAAATCTAATACAAAAAATGCCAAACCTACCTGGGAGTAAACGAGAAATGAAATAACTTTTAGACCAGAAAAATAAAAGCAGAATAACGACTGATATAGAAGAAATTAACATATTTAGAATACTGAAGCATGTGGGGCAGTGTTTCATCTCGTAGTGAGAAGATGATGAGGATGAGGAGGAAGGAAAATCTTCATGTATACGGGTGATGCTGACACGGTGATAGAAAGAGTGATTTTAAAGGCGTATCGTCTGGCATCAAAAAAAGCTACGAATGAGCAAACAATAAGAAGAAGTTATGAGCTAAAAGAAAAAATAGGTAAATCATTTAATTAAATAAAATTTTTAAAACAAGCGAATTTACTTACTGATTTCCCTGAGCCAGAATATTGCAATAATGGTGAGCATACGATATGTAAACTGATGAGGCACATCACTAAGATCTCAAGTGTTGAGACAGGGATCCATCCACCACAAACTTGCTCCATCATTATCTGAATCTTCGGTAAAACAAAAAACGAACAAAATCTTCAAAGGTCAGTTTAAATCAAAAGAAAGCGATGGCTAGACTAATAGTAAATTCTAACTACCTCCTTAAGTCTAGCCTCACAACTCTCTGCCAGAACATGAGTTATTCATTTTCCCACATCAGTGGTATGTGACAATCTTTTAGGTTTCTAATAATTATTATCATATTACAATTAAAACTAGATAACTAATTTCTGTTAATTGCCTTTGTAGGCATGTGGAATAGAACTACCTCCATATGAATCATAACAAACTATGGATGTAGATGCTCAAGGCATGGAAGATTATGTATGAGGAAACCAGAAGATTTATGGGTGTAGAATTCATGTGATGGATGGAATGGGCCAGTGAAATATGTCATTTTCATGTATTCGAGAAAGGCTTCGATATTCCTGATAGTTGATGTCAGAGCAAGATAAAGACACTCTGCTACGATTTGTTGAAGATAATCTGATCGAAATGCCGTGAAACAAATGTTGTACAAATTATTTGAACAATGGATCATCATTTGTAAGCTGGAAAGATTAATGAAGGTACAATTCTGTGTGGATATGCGACATTAACGTGTTTGAAGAGTGGCATGGTAAAACTGTAAATTTGATTGATGCCAATGCAGCGAATCTTTGACTAATCTGATCGTGGTTGGGTTTGGTTGAAAGTGAGAAGATGCGGTAATTGCCCGAATCATTAAGTAGTGGAGACGCAACGTAGTTTAAACAATTACATATACAGAAAGTCTTCTAAGAGGTGCAATTTTGGAAGATCTGTGTGTGAATGACACCTCCATGAAGCTTAGTCGATCGACCAGTGGACATGATCATTGAGAGTATCATGTTTTGATCATATGTAGGGAGAGTCTCTGTAAGTATAAATCCTCTTAAATCCACCTCAGTTCTTGTGTTAGTTAAAGTCAATGACACTGCCCATTTGTATGTGAGTTGATTCGGGTAATGGAAGCCATTATAAACTCAAAAATGCCAAAGATTGAATTGAAAACAATGCATCAGCAGATCAGTTGGGATGAACTCCTCGAACCTCCTCTTCATCTGACGAGTAACTAAGCGATATCTTAAATACCATAATATATATTATTTTCTTACCATAGCCTTCTCATTCTAAATCCTTTTGTAGCATATTGTTTGAGATCCAGATTTCATATAGGCTACAGTAGTAGTGATCTTTGGTTATCTAAGTATTCATGAAGTATTTGCAAAGATATCTTCTTACCCTACGGGCATTGGTAATTTTGGAATAGAATTGCATGTTGGATTAATTCTAATTAGTGATTCAATTTAATTGGTTACACCATATCTTGATTTGACATGTATATATTTTCAGATTATGATGCAATGTTTTGAGAAAGTCTGAAAAAGAGGAGTTGGTGATGACGACAATAACATAAAAATTTAATGGTTTCTGGTTAGTGTTATTTCTCGACAAAACATTAAAGTAAAAACTATTATCATTATTAATGATTTTGAATATTATATTACCATATTCTTAGTGCTGAATATGGTGGTTCATGGCAAACCACACTCCCATTGAGGAATTTGGCCATTAAAGTTCTTTCCCAAACTGCGTCTTCTTGACATATGAGAAATTGGAGCACACATTGCTCTAATACATCTGAAAACAAAGAAATCGACTTGCTTACCCTAGGCTCAACAATTAGTTTTTGTTGCTATAACATGAAACTGAGATCCGTGATATCTAAGCGAGTCGGATAAAGTTCTTTGAAAATTACCTTGATTTACTCGACATTCGGTAAGTGTTTGGTGAAGAAGAGGATCGTAATTATTCAAATATTGAACCTCCATTTGGATGATGAAGATGGAAATCTGATCCACAGTGCTTCAGCATGTTCGAGAAATTTGGTGTTGATGTTGGCCAGTGATTTTTATGTCAAAGTTAATAGTGAAGTTTGATCAAGACCACGAGAGGGCTGTTTCAACCAGGTTGATTCTGGGCCTCATTTGATTCAAGTGGTGAACATATTGATAGACCTAGTTTGTGGTGCCAGCTACGAGGGCAATGATGGCTCAAGAGAAGAGAGGGGACTGATGATGTGGTAGTGATACTAGAAATGATGGTGGAGATATTGCGGATCGGAGCAAATAAGAGTCCGATCCATTGAGTCCGTTCAGAGATGATTTCACACATGCTACATAAGATGAGAGACCACGCGGATTGGGAGGCTAGTAGAGTATTGGAGCCATTGGAAGCCATATAGAATTAGACAACAGGGATGGCATCTGATGAGGATTCCATTGCTCGGCTAGTTTGAATCTATGAGCATTGTCACTGTCTGATGATTCATCCCAATGGCGTGCTTTATTTTCCCTCCTCACCGCAATGACATGAGTCGCCTTGTCTTCAAATCCTTAGGCTTAGGTGATGAAGAATATGGAATGATAAATTATCCACCATCTTGAACAAATGCCATTCCACATTCACATGAAATGCAACAAGGATTTCAAGCAGTGTTGTGGTGAACCCCAATTTCCCATCCATGGAGAGGTTGTGGGTACAAGTCGAACATTTATACATATGTCCGATCTTACAGTAATATTAACTGGGAGACACCATGTCACAGTGTGACTATTGTCTTCCACAAGATGAGTCCTTCATCAAATATTGCAATGGAAGACCCCACAGTTTTCTATTTGGTGAGGTGAAAGACAACAATGTAAACTGTCAATGTCATATCATTTCATTATTAATGTCATTTTACGCTTTATAGTGTTTCCATCAATTCAAAATGTTTTTTATTAATTTATGATATATCGTATTCATGTAAAAATATCCACAGTATCTCCGATATATCCGATATATCTAGATATATTCAGGTATATCGCATCAAATCTGAAATTATATATCCGTCAGAAGCAAAATATTTTCATCCTTGCTCATTCTAACCTCGCTCGAACAACCTATCTCGGATGAACGTTCCTCAATTGATCATCATTAAAAATGACATTAATGTTTACCTAAAATGGCTTAAAAAACCTCATTTTCCCTATTTTCACTTTTAACATTTCAGGATCCTTATCTTTAATATTAAAAATACTTTGAATTGAAACACAAAGGGTTTATTAATCAGCTCATTCAAGTTATCAATTGTAAACAAAGTGGTTATAGGTGTGAAATAAACCCTAAGGGTGTCATTTGATGCGTAGGATTAAGCGGGATTAATTTTACATGTACTCGGCCGGGACTAATATGATGTGGAAATGGGTGGATTAAGAAGGTATGCATCTGTGTTTGATCTGATCCCAGGGCACAAAATTATGAACATGTTTGAGATTACATCTGATTTGAGACTAAATATTTTTGGGATAATATATATTCTAATTTATATATTGTTAAATTTATATTTATAATATATTATATCATATCATAATACTCATTAAAAGCTATTTTATTTCATGTGTTGTGTGGTTATTTGATAATATATTAGTTAATAGATTTTGTTTAATTTTAGTTACATTAATTATTTTTTGTAAAAAACTATAAAGTATTTCCTATTAATTTATTCTCTCCCAGCAATGATGTGAAGCACTAGTAACAAATCTTGAGGGAAACTGCACAATGCGTCTGCATGGGTGTGTTATATGTAGCATAAATTATTAGTCATACATTTTCAATTGCTTCTAATAAGACCAAGTCCGATGAAGTCTACCATACCCAAATATGGGAAATGGTAAAGGGTGAATGCGGTAAACTTAGATTTCTCGAGTTCAGTGGCCGGGGTGCATCCACGACATGAAGAAGCGATCCCTACTTTGCTTGATGTTCAGCCAGATTTGACTATGATTAAAGCAACACCTTTGTTATGAGAATTGGGGTTTTGTGATGGAGCTTGATAATCAACGGTAAACGAGTATTTGTTTACCGATCATGTTTATGTTTGAATGTAGGAGCTCAAAATTGAAGAATAATTATGGATGGAAAGATGGAGGATGGGGACCGAGGAAAAATCTCAACATTACGATAAAGGGGTTATTCATTGCTTTATACCATAGCGGGAAGAAAACATAACCTTTGTGTTCCCAAATGGGTCATCCAAAATCGTTGCGAGGTAAAGGAAGCGGCTGACAAAACTTCTTTGCGGAAAAAATAAAACACTGACGGGAAAAAAACTTCCAGCAGTTTTCACGGCTTCCTGCCAAAAAGCAGTGACATTCATCAGTTTGTTACTAATGGCGAAGCTGGTCATTGGAAATCGTCGATAGGAAATATCAGGGATGCGATTATGTCATGTTTTTTTTAGTAGGAAGTCTCAAAAGAAGCTGAGACATGGCTAAGTAGGGGAATCTTCACGACCGAGTACATTTGGATGTGTGGTTCTTCTTTTAGAGCTAACGTTGCACTTCCTAATTTTTTTCTTCTTACAGAGCTAGAGACAATCAATCATTACCCAAATAAAAACCCACAAAGAATGGACAAGATAAAAGCAACAACCTTTTATGATGATGGGGAAAAAATATGTTGAATTGGTTAATTTTTGAATTTTCAAGGACAATTGGCTTCAAGTTTGTTCAAAGAAGCTTTATGTGAGCAAGAAAATGATCAGTATTTAATTAGAGCAATAAAAATGAAGCGCCAGTTGAGAAATCAAATGATTCTACTTGACACAAAAGAGCCTTTACGAAGAAGAAGATGAAACTAAAGAACCCATAAAGATATAAACAAGAAAATGAAAAAACGGAAGAACATAAGCCAACTCGATTGGAGGATAGTGCTCTCTTTGATTGATCCTTTGTTTCCTTCTCGATCTGGAATTTGAACCAAGAGTCTCGGAACCCAGCAAAATCAAGTTTCATTCAGCAGTTTCAATTCTTCCAAATGTCCAGACGATCAAAAACTATAATCGAAAATTTGTTCTTTCGACGAATGTCGAAAGCATCCACATTTATCGAAATTCATTGAGCGCATAATAAAAACTAAGAGCAGACAGAAATAAAAGAACACAAAGTATAACTTGGTTAGACCAAGATTAAGTCTACATCCACGGCGAAACTCAATCCACCATAATTGTCATACTTGAATCCTACAACATAAATTCAGCACATACTTGTTCAAAATAAAAAATAGTAAATATTACCAGATTTGCAAACTAAAATTGTCTCATGACCAACAGTGATAATAAATGCAAACATAATAAACCAACATAACAAAGCATGCCAACTTCTTTAATTTTTAAATGATAATGCAAGCTATTTTTTCATGTCAGTCTCAATTATCTTAAAAACCTCTCCACATTTTAAGGGTCCATCCTCATTGATTTGGATATGCTCAAGTTGTCATTAGTAGAAAACCCAAGTCTTTTTAGCTCCATTGCTAAGTACTTCGGATAGTTATCTGCAATTGGAAGACTATTAGTCAATTTTGCCATACGCACATTTGCTTCCACTTGAAAGCTTGTGTACATCTTCTATAAACCTACTTATCATAAACCTATGACTATATCTTTGTATTGATTTTTCCTTCCCTCATTGATTAGGATTGGTAGAGTGTATGGTTTGATTCTTTGGCGGAGAATATCTTCCAATCCCAATTTCTTCATTTTCTTCATTTCTATAATCCGAATGCCTATCATTTACCGTAATCTGTGAAAGTTTGTGCTCCTATACACAACCTGATCTTTTCCAAAATATTGACTATCATATAATTGAAATGGTTTGCCCTCATGACCTTGACTTGTTTATTATTCTAAGCGAATAAATCAAAAAATATGAGAGGAGGAAGTCAAGTATAAATTGGGAATAATAAAATTATAGTACCTCATTTGAGTTAGTGCAAACCTCGACATATGATTGCCAAACATCGAGACTATCAACCTCTACACTTCAGACTTTCTTCATTCCATCAAAACCACTTTTATTCAACATATCATACACAATTGCATATTAATTTCTTCCACTTCTTAACTTTGATTATATGGGAGTTAATTTTCCAAACCCCGAATTTGGACACTTCTTACCTAAAGCTCTCAATTATTGTCATTGTTCCCCGGACTTGAAAGGCAGGTGTCGGCTGACAGCAACGTCATCGATATATCGACAATGATTCCCTCTTCTTTCTTCTTAGTCCATACGTCTACTTCCACCATGTCTATTTTGGTAACACTATTGCACTCGATTTCCATTCTATGAAATAATAATTTTTCATTTTATAACAATAATAAGCAGTCAATATAAATAACAAAAAACTATTCATTACATATCCATCATAAATAATCCATCAAAATATTTCATTTCCAATCACACGTAAACATAAAACAGAAAACTAATCATACAAATTATTTACATATCCATCATAAACAATCCATCTAAAATATTTCATTTCAATCGTAAACATTAAAGGATAAAAACCCTACATTCAAACATCAGAATTAGTTTATGAACCTTAATTTCCCTCTCCACTCATCAAATATTTGTTGGCAATCATCTAAATGTAGTCCGTTGACTTGAAGAAGCAAGCTTGATGCAATAACATCTTCCTACAATATTTTCACTATTCGATGACAAATCATATGTACGGTTTTCATAGGATAATTCAGGCATCTCTCTTCTAATAGATTGTATAAGGCGACATGCCATAATAATTTGATTTTGTATCTTAATCGGATAGAAAAGATGGACTCCTTAAAATTGCCCAGCGCATTTAAGGAATTGAACAACGTTCTATGACATTTAAATGTGAGATGCGTAGCAAAAAACCCAAGTGTTCCTCGAGTCGGGATAGAACCATCCACACCAAGTCGAAAGGTGATATCTTGTTCCCCTATAGGTGAAATCATGACCATTAGTATAACCAACATCCTGAGGAATTAATAATGTAGCATTAACATTAAGAAAATATCTATTAGTTTGGTTCTAGTAAATCCACATTCAATCTTTTTCATGTCCAACACTTACCACTGGGCCCCTCTTAAACCATTAGGTCATTGTAGTGCGTCACGTGCAGCACCCTTGGTCGAAGTTAGACCTTCCGTCGGGTAGCACAAATATGAACTCCATATTCCTTGAACAAACACTTAAAACATTGGTTTGCAATCTCACCTTTCT
The DNA here is from genome assembly GCA_016808115.1 of Tetrastigma voinierianum. NCBI lineage: Eukaryota > Viridiplantae > Streptophyta > Magnoliopsida > Vitales > Vitaceae > Tetrastigma > Tetrastigma voinierianum. Next base: position 1,434,419 of record JAEQBH010000518.1, read on the forward strand.
TGTTCTATATCTTGCTTTATCAACTCGGGTACGCACTTTAATAATATAAGTTCCATCGGTGCTCCCAAACAATTCTAAACAATCCATAAATTAATTTAACTCAAAGCTGAAATATAACAAATAAATGACTAAGCAGTGACATAAATATTAAAAGAGATATTAATTCAATGACATACCTTAAACATTTCCACTATTATCGGTCACGATTCTAAAAACGAATCCAGAGGCTTCTTAAGAAAACAAGATTTGATGTAATCGTAACTTTGCATAACCACAAGATTATGATATCTACTAATCGTCTCACATTTATCAAATCCTGCTGTCGTCACAGGTTCTTTGCATGGTGAGCAAGTATGTGTCTGAATATGCCTTTACTCTCTCTAATGTCAACCCAGTATTTCTTAATATTTATTTTTCATCACTTGAGTGTGATTCCTGCAGTGTAGCCAATGTTTCTATCCACTAGTTGACTATAATGCTAAAAACATCTCTTTCTAACAATCTATTTACGAATGATAAACGTGTGTTTGATGATTTGCAAACACTTGGATTCTTCATTTGTGATATTTCTCTCATAATGCCACGCTCTGTGAGTATATACATCAATTGATCATCATCATACATATAAAATAGTGTTCCATCTCTAATTCATTTCCAATGTACATCACAATAAGCTTCCTTCGATCCATACCTAAAATTTATGGAGATGCAAATGAAAAATATAAATTAGATAAAAAGCATAACAAAAAAGCGAGAAGGAAAATCTGAAAGCAGTGATATAGAGGTGGCGATGATGTTGCGCGAGAGTAAAAGCGGAAGCATAATAGCGGAAAAAATTGCGAAAAAATAAAAACACCGGCGGCCAACCTGACTTCTCCATGACGAGAAGGAATTGATTTCCACCCAGGACAAAATAATTTTTCGATAGAAACAAACACACACATCACAAAAGTTTGTGAATATTATGCATATTGAAACACAGGCCACGCCTATGTGTTTAATTTATAAAAAAACATAATAACATAAATATTTGGTTGACATGTGTAAGTCCGTTCCACGAAACACAACATTACATTTCCTTACACAGTATAACGGTAATTTAGTTTGAATTTTGAGAATGCACATGAAAGAACAATATTTTTTTTTAGCAGCTAAACAAAGCAATTAGTTTATAATAGGCCCCAATATCAACAATCTTGAGGCACCATTGTTTATATAACAGTGAAGTTGGGTACACATGTGAAAAGAGTCCAGCTAGGCGTTGTACATAGTTGAGAATATACCATATGGGCCGGGTATACGACATGCCAAAAAATGGCAATATGCCTACATATCACAAATGCTCCATAAAAAAATAGAACTCTAAAAATTTCTTCACATACTAAACTAAGAATATAGGAGATGAATCAAGATTAAGAGCTCAATCCTATCGCGTCTGTGACACATTCCAGTGTTTAAAATTTCAAGTTCCAAAATAAAATGGACTATAATAGAGAGAGAGAGAGAGAGAGAGAGAACCTATACATCACAAGGATAACTTTACCTGGCGAAAAATTATCTCTGTAGCTAAGAAAGTCAAACATATCTTTAATTTTTTCCTTCTAAATTTAAAGGTTTAGATCATTTCTTGAGGAGGTATTCTATCTATAAACACATAATGGCCAACAAAATTTGAAACAAGAAGAAGAATAAAAGAAGGAAAAGTACAAAGACTTCTTGTTTTTCTATAAAAACTATGTTCTAAATAACTTAAATTTAACACAATAACTATTTCTAGCAAGCCCACAGGAAAATAAATAAAAGATAAAAAGATGAACATCACAGATTTGCCTAAGGCTTATGTGTTGTGGAAGTTGAAATCCTCGGGAAAGAATGAAAATTAGCA